>JAPQWN010000006.1:8865000-11265000 GCA_028538565.1 Umbellularia californica | reverse complement strand
AATAGTATGGTAGTGTAAAGGATGTTGATGGAAAGATTTTTTTTTATTATTGATATCGGAGGGTATCCGAGTTCTTTTGAGCCGGATTAATTCCTTTGGGCCCAGAGGGAGCCAGGCAAGTCCCCTGTGGCCCCAATGAAGTAGCGCTGTTTCAAATTTTATGCTTCTTTTTTTTTTTTTTTTTTAACGGAAAGATTTTAACGGAACACACTTGTGCAATATGTAGACAATTAAAAATTAAAGAGTCCAATTTTGACTGTGACATAGTGATGGAGACCCTAGTACTCATATTCAAGTCCATTCTAATTTGTTTTGCACATTCAAATTTGATTCAGTGTGTAGCAATCGAATGAAGTCTTAGTATTCGTTGTACAGATGACCGTTTGAAGACGGTAGAGAACGACCTGTTACTTTACTAAAATTTATGATAAGAGTTAGTAGTGCTGCGGTTTTTATGGACATGATGTGACATCTTGTCTTCAGAGATTTGAAATGCTATCTTTCTTTCACCGTTATTTCAAATTCCAATCACCTAAAAAGTCTCAAATGACTTTGTGGAATTTCACTTTTTATACATTTTATTGGAATTTCAAGTCCTCCATCAAGAGGAGGGATTTGGAATTCCACCTTAAGGGACAGCATCTGGAGAAGTTGAAATTCCCCCGACATAAATTTTTGGAATTATGATAAAGAAAGGGGCATTTTAGAGCCTAGTGACTAGCCTGTTTGACATGCATGTCCAGGCCCACCAAATGAACCAGGACCTGGCCTCTACATCTATCTATAGACAACCTTACCCTTAAGTCTAACATAAAAACCATCAATACCCCATCCATCAATCAGGGAGCTTAGCATTTTTTTCCATCATGTTTACATCATGATGATAAGACTGTACCCTGTAAAGCCAAGCTCCTACAATTGGGTACTCTCCAATCCACATGGATGGATATGATTTCTTATTGGTTATCGAATTTGATTAAAGAAGAATGATCCAAGATTAGAATGGTCACCTCCTCTTGTCCCCACATGACAAATGTTCCACATCCACTTTCTCATCTCTTTCGACCCACCATCCCTCAGAAAAAGACATCAACAACAAACACGTCACTTGCGTTTCAAAACGAGATTACCGACCACAGGATCTTCACATTAGCCTTTTTACCTCCATGCACAAGCAGTAGAAACTAAAGACTAGAAAAAGAGTCTTCACACTTGTTATTCGTCCCCTTCCTCATTCAACCATCTTAATTTCAAATCTAGCCATCTGGTTCACCATACAAAAAGTTTGAGAGAGCCCTGAAAGCCTTTCAAGGATTGAGAATTCAGCTGCTACCATCAAGAAAAAAAAAATGTTGAAGGCACTAGTACTATCAGTACTAATTGTTGTGGTGATGGCGATCCAAATCGACTGTGCGCCTGCGAGAAATCTCGATGAGAGCCTCCCGACTCCGCCGGCATCAGCGTGCACCATGTGCTCATCTTGCAACAATCCATGCAATAAACAGCCACCGCCTCCTCCCCCTTCAACGCTTCCTCCACCCAAGAAGCCGCCGAAGTCTAACTGCCCGCCGCCCCCGCCTCCTTTTTACATAATTGTAGGGCCGCCGGGGGATTTGTATCCTCTTGGTGAATCGTCTGGCAATCGGAATTTCGTTGTGGGGTTGCCAATTTTGGTGGGGTATGGCTTGTTGGGCTTACTGGCGTTTTGGAGATTGTAAGGTAGACTGAAAGAAGTTTTAAGTTCCTCATATCATCACATGTACTGTGGAACTTGTTGATAAGAATAAAGATTCTTGATTTGGATTTAGTAAATTTGTGGGTGCCCTTTTTGATCTCTCTCTCTCTCTCTCTCTCTCTCTCTCTCAGTGTGTGTGTGTGTAAGGAGAATGATTTTTGCCCCTTTGTGTTGGGTGTGAAGGACATAAAAATCATGTCAACACAGTTCTACATATACATTTTTTGGCCCTTTAATGGACATGTTTGACGTCCAGGAAGTAAAGCTGCAATTACAGATTTCATCAGTGTTGTTGTTTGGAGTATGGACACACACACACACACAAATGTAAATACTCAGTTAGGCTACATAGCTCAGATCAAAGCACAGACAGGATTTCAATGAGAACCTGTGTTGAGAAATTAACAGATATGATTGAAAGAAAAAAAAGGGTTTTAAAGTTTGATCCATGACGAATTTGTATCCGGATCTATGCTGAAGACATTGGTTCTCTGTATCTGATCTCTGGATACAGACTCGTTCACAGCAAGTTTATGTACATGTGGGCATAATTTAAATCAATTAGGACCTCTTGTATGATCCAATTTAGGTTCTGAATTATCCCGCATCAGCTCGGGATTTGGGTGCAGATATTTGATTTCTTCTTGATATGGATCTGGGCAATGGTTGAAATGAATGCAGAGATGGATATCTTGAATCAAAAAGTTATCTGGATCCAAACTGAATTTGACATTCTTAATCAGTATGCATTGCTCTGTTCCTTGCTGCTTGATCAGGACTTGAATTGCCTCTTTGAATGAGATACTGTTTTCTTCATTTGGCTATTATTTCGTAGCAAGGGAGTGGTATTCCAACCTACAACAACCTGGGATCAATCCCAGCTGGCCATCTTTATGAAAATGAGATACTTTGTCACTAAGCTATGAGTGGTGGTCGGTGAATAGAATGCTTTTGGCTAACCTTCCAACAAAATAATTTGGCAACCCTTGCCATATGATTGCGTGGTCAAAGGGGATGTAATCAATTCAAGAGGTGACCTGTCATGCAAATTGTCATCAAACACGACTGGTCCAATGGTAACGAGAATTATCTTTGGAAATTTTGAAAGGGCTACACTTTCAAAATTTTATGAGGAAGCATGTGAATTTATACAAGTTAATAACCAAATCTACCTATATCCCTAACACAACCTCTCTCAACTGCATGGTCCTCGCACGTAAAGGATCTTGTTATTGCTAAAATAAAATAAATACAAATACCTGATCTTTGATTATTATCTTGCTCGTTTGTCTTATAGAGCATCACTGTTGCAACACGCTCTTTTTGAATGTGTCAGTGCCCCTCTAGATCAGACTGGAGGGCGAGATCACCTTTGATGAATGCGTGTATGAGAGAGAATATTCGAATCTATTTAAGAGAGAAAGAAATGTACTATTAGAAGCATAACTCAATGGATAGGGCTATCATAGGGACTATGACCAGCTGGTGGTAACTCTTGCTCCATGTGAAATGTTTAGAAGTGATTCTCTCTGTCCCTAAACTCTACCTAAGTTGATAAGGGATGTGATTGTGTGAGTTCAAATTCCCAATATAGAGAAAAAATGACAATTCTAAGATGAATAAAAAATTTCTAAACTGTAACTCATCTAATTAGGGACCGAGTGTACTGCGAGTTCATTTAGTTTGGACCATCCTGCGTAGAAAGGAGAGAATATATGAGGTTTCCTAGTAGCTACCAGGGCATAAACTGGGCCCCATTCAAAAATTTCTTAAATGATGTGATGTAATGCAATTTGTCTAGGCTCTTAACACTATACTGATGGACTTTGAGTCGATTCCAACTATCTTAAAAAGATAATTTTATTAAAACTAATGAAGCAAGCAAAGTGACACATCTATACACCAAAAGATGGAGTATAAATCCCTTCCCACCGACACGGTTCCGGTTTATATTACAGGATAAGGCCACACCTAGGGGGCCCACACCTCTACCTTAATGGGAAATTAAAAACTATTCAACATCACAGCACTTTCTTTGGGGGACAAAATTCACTTCAGTCTAACCTTACAAGCCAGTAGAAAGAGGGGTCTCACCTCACTGGGATCGATCCCTAGACATGTGGGTCTTTGGCAGTGTTCCAACCAGGAGTCTAGATTTTTAGCAAACGATGTTGTGAGTGGAAATGCAGATGGGCCGGAAAACACTTAAAAACCCAATGGACCAAAATAAAAAAACATCAGGTATCGGTCCAATACTTAAACCCTATTTTAATCTGGATATAGATTTAAATTATGTTTCAGCATCTGACCCAGATATTGGGTGTGAAATCTTTTTATTTATGTATATCATATATTGTATTTATTATACAAGTCGATCCCTAGACAGCTGGGTGAAAAGTGGGTTGCCAACCAGCTGAGCAACCCCTTCGTTTTAATGGGGAATACTGTGTGCCCTCTCCCCTAATTATACACAGGATTTTATACAAAATCGAAAAAACTATTTCAAAACTTTCCTCTTGCCACTCAAAAAATCATCTGCAAACTACAAAACATTTGCGCCCATAGAAAAATCTCCTCCCAAGACAAAGTGAAAAAGAGAGAAGGAAAATATTCTCTGCCTTGTGATGATCCAAATTATGTTTGTTTCACATCGGTCCTTATCTAAAACACTCATAGATGGGCATGTTTTGAAATTATGCAATAAGGAATCTGAAGTTCTGAACTATTTTAAACAGTACCCATAGAAAGAGATTTTTCTGAGTAGGGATGTAACCCAGTGCTTATTTGCTGATTTCATTGTGATCCAACATGTGGAACGGCCAGGATCAATTTAATTTGTGTTGTGTTAGGTCATATGTGTGGCCTCAGGAAAACCATTCCTGTGGATCACCTTTTGGGTCCTTGTCCTTCTTTTTCCTTTTTGTCTAAGATAAGAAAAAGCCCATTGTCTTTATCTCCATTCTCCACGTATATAATACGCAACAAGATTCCCTCTATTATCTGATGTTCTTACCCTATTTAGGTGATATCATGTTCTACACGAATACTAGTGTGGGGCATAAATTGAAAATCCGAACTAACTCAATAATAAACATTGCATGTGCTTTCATCCTCCTCCTAATTTTACCACAATAAGAGTTGGTTCAACCCTAAACTTACTTTACTGATTGATTAAAAATCAATTTTAATCTTATACGTAGTTATTAATCGCATCTTTTTTTATTGACAATTTTATGGCGGTTGAGAATTTTTTTTGAAATGTGTAATAAATTGAGAGGACTTTTAGAGTGAAAGGATAAAGTTTTCAATAGGTTAGCTCCACTATAGATCTCCACTTGTTTAACCCAAATGAAGGTGTTTCCATTGAGAAGAAACCATCATTGTTGAAGTAGGTGCTTTTCAAAATTCTCAAATCTCATGGTTTCAACATGTGAATCTGTCTTTTGTATGAAGGTTCCTGGCTCTTGCAAGCGTACATCTAGACCATTCACGTGTAACCAGCAGTACAACAAGGTGGTTCACTTTCTAGAAAAACCAAGGTGGCCTTCAAATGAATCTAGTCATCAGGGGGTCCACTTAACATGATCAGATGATCTCCTTCATCCATTTATGTAATTTGCCAAGTCAATAGTATTACTACCGTACTGACACATTTTGACTTATGCAATACGTAAAGGACCCGGTAGCTCTCAAGATTTGTAGTCTCATTCTTGTGGGCCATTGTTGCTACCCAACTATTTAAAATCAGCAAACCACTGTCATCTTTTGATTTAATTTTCAAATAGGGTTACTGTCACTTTTAGACTAATTCAATCCATATATATTTTTTTTTCACTCCAAGTGCTTTTATACATATTATTCAATAGAATATGAGCTCAATTCAAGTTGGAGTAGAATATATACATGTCACAGTGTATTTAAGTGATGATAGGTTTTTTTGCAATTTGAATTTTGGTTGTGGATCCACTGATGAGATTTTAGGAATGAGGCAAGAGGATTCCAGAACCCATCAGGTTACTTTCAACGTTCAATTATTTTGCTTATTCTGGTTAGCTTAGTGACAAAAGGTCACCACCACCCACCACCCTTTGCTCTAAGTCTCTAAACTAGTGTTTTCTTCTCTTCCACATTCTCACACTTGCATTTTCTTCTCTCTCTGTGTCTCTCTCATTCCTTCATTTTTCCCACTTGAACATTTCAATCTCTTTCAGATCATTTCAAAAGAATATGGCCACCAATCTCATCCCCATCATCTCCATCCTCTACATAGTAACCATGGCCACACAACTTCCAATCACCCCAACATCTGCAAATGTGTTTAGATCTGATCAAAACACATACAATTCACCCCCTCCTCCCGGAGAGTGCCCCTACCCATGCCTGCCGCCGCCGACGTCAACATCTCCGAATTGCCCTCCACCGCCACCGCCACAGCCACCGCCACCGCCACCGCCACCGGCGCCGCATTCCGGGTCTTACTATCCTCCTCCTAGTCCTGGTAATGCATATTACTATCCTCCTCCTTCAGGGTATTTCCCTTACAACCCTCCACCCTATGTTAATTTGCCTGCACCACCACCTCCTGACCCAATCCTACCATATTTTCCATTTTATTACAAACACCCCCTGCAGTCAAAGTCTCTTTCTTCCCCATTGCACCACAATGGAGCGACAGCTTTTGTTATTTTGATGTTAGTTGTATTGGGTTTTTGTTTAAGCTAGTTATTGATGCAATCACTTTTTTTGATGTACTCATTAGTTTCTAAGCCATGCAATTGTGAAAGCCTTGCATGGCTAGTCTTTGTTTTTATAATGGGAGTAATATGGAATCCTTCTTCTTTTCTTCTTTTTATTGTCTTGATTTGTGTGTAGAAGATGAATTAAATGTTAATATGGACAAGGGATTTGCATTCCTGTAGCTATGGTGCATTTTGTTACATGTTTTTGTATTCCAAAGGGTTTGTTGTTCTGTTTTCTTTGTATTTCATGGCCTCATGTACCATAGGAAGATGTGGGAGATCAGAGCCACTGGTGGGCCATAGCCCAAGTCATTAGAGGAGATAATTCGAGCTATCGGTTGGTGATATTTTATTGTGATTGGAGCATCCACATTCATCAGTGGTAGTATATTGTTGGTTGGGAGTTGGGACCACAGGCATCTGTAGTAACAATGGGCCCATGGATTCATTCTTGGTAACATTCTATGCATGTTGTTAGCAATGTGGCAAAACCAACTCTATTCAAATGGTTAACTTTTGAAAAATAGATCAAATGAAGAAGGGAAATGAAATCTCATTTTCTTTCTTCTCTCTAATATCTGTTTGGCCAGCCCTAACAATTCATGAGCGGCCCCAGCTCCAAAATCTGTAAAGATTATTAGTCCCTTTGATCACATTTGGTAATAGGTTACAAATTTGTATAGTTAAGGATTCCTCATTCCACATTTGATTACAAGTGAGGAATCTGCCTATTTATTGATTTTATACCATTATGAAGATTTTCACATGAGGGAAAGTAATAATGTTTTCTGAAAGATTTAATTGTTGACCTTTATTTGTCTCCAAGTCCCATGTGTTGGCAATTGGCATTGTGCAACATTAATTTTGAGTGGCTAGGATTTTAAGGATGCCCCCAAGAGGATCCAAACTGGTCGCGTAGTACTAACCTGGGGTTAAACCTTAAGCTCCCTGTATGAACTGCCAAGGCACCTCAAGCATTGTTATAAGCATAAGCTTCTATTTTATGGTCAGATGGTTTGATCTAATCACATCATCTTAAATGTTCTGATATGACGGCTGATGCCAATCTAATCGAGCTTTTTAAAATATATTCAAACCATGGTGAAGAGAGTATCATTTGGTGGAGGAGCCTCCAGGGAAATGGACTCTGGGGGGCTGCCCAGTACACTTTTGTGAGAAGTAAGATAGTGTGAAGTGATTAGCTGACTTGTTGACTCCAAAATGCCCGAGTGCCTGACTATTCAGGTATACAAATCTAATTCATAAAAGAAATCAAGTAGAGTGAGTTAGGTGCTATATCTTCGAATTGATCATGCAAACTTTGGCACTAATCAATTTTATATAACAGTTAGGATTTGCACAAAGTTTAAATCCTCACAATAACACATGAATTACAATAAAATCCTTTAAAGACCCGAACCCTTTTATGATTGTCATGCTTTTAAGTAGCCTCATACTAGACGATTCCTGACTACAACGAGTGTGACTATTTTGAAAAAAAAGAAAAACTGGTATATAAGATGGTTTGGATTTTGTTGTTGTCACGCACCCCTGGCAAGTGGCCAAGTGGGTTTGATTTCCTTGCCTCAGCATGTAACAGTGTTGGTTAGACACTTAGACCAGCAGCTGATTTTCATTAATTTCCAAGTGGTACATGAACAAATATTGGATGATTGCCAAAAATTTTGGCAAATCGTCTGCATTCAATGTACATGCATGTCCCACCAGATGATTGGGATCATTTAAAAGGACTAGTCACAAGGTAGACTACTTCATGGGAAAGCCTCTGTTGAAAACTGGGTCATTTATTCATAATCTTTTCACAAAACTGTTTATGCTATTAAAAGCAATTGACCTTTTTAAGAGGCAGTTCCAATTACAATTGATGACATGAAGAAAAGAACGTTTTAAGGAGGTAGGTGGCCGGCCATGTCTTTATTGATTGTGGTGATTCACATGGAAGGTAGGAGGGGACTTGCAGCATTGCTTTTATAAAAGTATTAATGTTACTAAAAGAAGGAGAACATATCCAAAACAGTCTTACTCCTGAGATTCATTTCAAATAAATTATCATGTAAATCATTCCCTCTTATGATTAATCTAAGTTCCTCCAGCCCATTGAAACCCAGTTAATTAGTATCAAACCTAAATTTGACACTCATCCAAATTGTGTTAGCTCTCTAATTAATCTTGTAATTTTGGAGCCTATCCCACTTTATCTCAAGACGAGCCGGACAACTATGATGCCCTCAAAACAATATTCCTAGTGAAAGCATTAGTGCTTTGGCACATATTATTTTTCTTGATGCTTGTCATGTTTCGAGGTGAGCCCCGACAGGATCGGCTGTTCCTGAAAATGGCTCTTTGATTACTATATACTTCAGTATCTCATCCAATAGGTATAGTCAGGACCCATCATAAAATTCGGTCTGAGTCTTATTTGCCAGACAGTTTATGCCCGAATCATGGGACGACCCACATGGATCCAGAACAGATCAGAACAAGTTTGAACCAACAAAATGAACTGGCTGGACACACCATTAATTGTTTAAGGATATATTTTAAAATTCTTTTATTTTTTGTTTACAACATGATTAATCTGGGTTAAACCTGATGGTCAACCAGTGTTGCACAAAACTGTCCACTCCACCAGTTCACCCTCTGGTTCAGTTTTTAACATTGAGGCCATAGGCCTGATTTGTTGATTGTTATTCATCAAACTGTTTGGATTGAGCATTCTAGGCACTAAATGATTTACGTGGGTATGGCTCAAAGAGTCTTGTGCCACTCCATCTGGCCCATTTGTCAATACCCACTAATCAGATATCAACCGTGTATACCCCGACAATAAAATTGTTGAGGATAGAAACAGTGTGTACATGGTGCCATTAGATTATAGGTCAGATCCAACGGGTCATAATGGACTCCCAATACATTATATATCTGAGCCCAGCTCAAGTAGGCTCGAGTTTGTCTGCAGTAATAAAAAAAAATCTGGGACGGTGGAATAGCCATTAACCAAATAACTACATTTAATAACCGGCGAGGAATCCATAAATCCGATGATTCTTCATTACCACTGGAACAAAGATGCCTTGTTAGAGATTTGTATAGTCAAGGATTTCACATACCAAGATGGAAGGTAAGATCCCAACTCATGAATAAGGAGGAGCTCGTATCCTCGTAAACATAATTATCCAAAACTCTGTGTTGGCAACTGGCCAGGCCTAAACTCCTATTAGCCCTGATTTTGAACTGGTTTGGTCAGACCATCAGGCCAAGCCCATCAAGTTTTCAGTTCATCTAAAGCTTGGGGCCAGAATGGGCTTTGTTTGGGTTGTATATAAAAGCTTGATGGGCTTGCCACGGACCAATTTAAAGCGCAAATTTATGGACTTCTCTTGGACTTTTACGGTTTTTCTATTGATGCCCAGTTCAAGACAATTCCAGGTCCCCTAATCAATGCCATAAGCTGCGGTTGGAGCGTTATCTAAGGTCAAATTTAAAATAAGATGGCTCAGGTGCACATTGAAAATGGTTGTTGGGCCTTTTCCTTTGAACTGTCCATTTGGTTCATGGCACAATTGTCTTCTAGTTGAATAACCTGAGCCTATTTTTGGGTCAAGCATTACTCATAGGAGTCCACTTAAATAATCTCTCGGATCTTGCACAAGCATGCCATAATGAAATGTACGTTTTGGACTGTGGGATGGGCCACTTGAACATAGTTACATCTGTGTTTGTGTTGAGGTTTAGGCCAGTTTATAGGAAAGCCTTTCTGACTAAATAGATGATGAAAAAGGGAAAACAGTAATGATAGATATACTTTCATCCTTTTACCTGCAAATGAGATCCCAATCATTCAATCAGCCATTCTAGGGCCTTGAAAAACAATCTAAATTTTAAAAAAAGGCCTGGCTCAAAAGTCCAGCCCAAGTCAGTTCAAAATCTAGGACCCAAGCCTGACCCATGTGCTACACCAAGTGGCTCATTCCACACCCAAAGATCACATTTAGAAAATTCAAGAAAAATTGTATGTCCACTTCAACAGAATGATGAATAGACCTTATCTCCTTACAATTTATATTAGACCTGAAAATGGGAATGAGGGGAAAAAAAAAATCATGTGTGTACAAAAAGGCCACAAGAGAGGGCCATCAAGAGCACTGCGGCCTCTGCATCCTCTTCTAATTTTCTTTGTAAAAGGAACAAAACCTTTTCCTGACTTTTCTTCTTTTTCATCCACACATTCCTTCCCAAATCATGAAGATCAAGAAGCCCTCTTCTTCTTTTCCTATACCTTATCCCACAAGCATTGCACAAGGACTGCAAGTTGCAAAATAAATAAATATTAACAAAAAACAGGCAAGTCAGCAGAGAGGTACAATCTCTTTGAAGGGGTTGTTGGGAGGCAGATAAGAAGAAGAGTAAATGAGGCTGGAGAGAATTTCTATGAAGTCCAAGTTTGAACTGGGCAACAATTTTCTCTAGCTCTACTTTCTCCTTATTTCTCTTTGTTTCTCTTTATGGAACCGAACTTGTGACGCCCCGGAGTCCCACATCGACTATAGAGAGGAAAGTGAATGGGGTTATATGTAGAGCTTACACCCTTACCTAGCATAAGGCCTTTTGATGGGGTGAGACCCATCAGAAGCAAAACCGTGAGGCCCGTGAGCCAAAGCGGATAATATCATGCATGGGTGAAGGGTGGGTACCATTACAAATGGTATTAGAGCCGACTCTCGACTAATTCGAGTGTGGGCCCGTGGGCCAAAGTGCACAACATCATGCATGGGTGAAGGGTGGGACGTTACAGAACTCAATTAACTCTCTCATCTATATTCATGATACATATGGGATCAGTACTAACTATATTCAAACTAAGACCTTTCCCAATCCACTGTTGGAGCAGTGGCTACAGAATTCAATAAGTTCAGAAAATTAGACTGCTCTCCCCAACAATTTTAATTATAGTAGAAATCATGTAAAGAAGTTAGGATAGAGCCTATTTAGGAAATTAGAACAGAGCTTGTTAATAATAAGGAAGTTACAGCAGTGGATGAAGCAGAGTTTCACTCTCCATCAGTGGTACAGGTATAAATTATGATAAAGATTTGGTCCCAGGTCCATTGGGGGTCAATTGGAGTTGGGTCCTGATCCTATAGGTTGTCCTCATGTTCACCAGTCTGGTATATAGTATAAATATATGGGTTTTGTGTTCAGATACACCATGAAGGCGCGAACCCCCTCTTTGATCCAACTAATAGCTAGCCTTATTGCTAACTGATCACCCAACATTTACTTGATTGATTAGATCTACACTAAAAACCATTCCAGACTCTAACCTTGTCATTCCTCAAGGCAACAAGTATGCGATTGCATGCATTATATTTTTATATTGTTCAAGACAGATGTTGATTTATTACAGTTCAATATATTCTCCTGATTTCTCTGTTTTAGTAACACAAATCAGTGCCATATAAGGAGTACAAGTATTGAAAAGTAAAATCATCCAAACGATACAGAAAATGAAAAGGCAAACTGTTATGATCTAGAGACTCTGGTCTCTATTTATAATATCAGCCCTAAACCCTGTTACACCCAAACTTAACTTCTAATCACAGTAGATCTACCATAATAGACCTACTTCTAGTCAGAGTACAACTTGGGCAATCCAGGGGCCCGGCTAACCGAGACTTACTAATTTAAATTGAGCCATACAAATTAACACAAACACATTTTTTTTTTTTTTTGCACATCAAATGCCAATGATTGTAAATTCACAATCAAACAATGCGTCTGCATAAAGGTGGTTATGTCACACACAGGTTTCAATATTCATGAAAGAGAAGATATTCAAAATTGAGGCAGTGGAGATCATATGCTTAATGTAAATTACCTTTGGTCCAGCTGGGCCACTTCTCCATAAAGGAGTCTTTGAGGTATTGCAATCTGTACACACCCTTAAAACTACCCCATCTGCTTTACAAATCTCAACTCCAACCTTTTCTTTTGTGGGTCGTCTTCTTCTTCTCACTACCTTAAGCAATCGTCCCATTTCTTCATGCTCATTATCTAGAACCTTTATGGGTCTCTTTCCATCTAGGCCTGGCTTGAGTTGAGGATTAATGCCTTGAAGGTAGTGATGGTCTTGGTGATCATGGGCATGTTGCGATTGTTTAAGAGGATCCGAGATGCTATCAGTTGCAGAAAACATTTGTTCCTTCAAAGAGAGAGAGAGAGTGTGTTGAGCTTTGACCTACTGGGGTTTCTGAAGAGTGCTTTTATAAGCGTTGTTTTAGTGTAGAAGAAAGATGTGGTGTTGATTAAAGCCATGGACTCGGCAGTTGGCAGCATATGAGATTCGAGTGTGAAATCTTGGTCGCAGAAAAGTAATGGTTTTTATATCATAAAGGAGGCTGCAAAAGTACGGCAGGCATGGCCCCCATTTCATTTGTTGGATGTGTTGTACATTCCCAAAACAGGAGTCCGGAGAACTCGCTCTTTCGTGACTTCCATGTTTCACGATAGAAAGTGCCATTATCAGGTTAGATTAGAAAGGGCCACACACCTCCAATGCACATGGCCCTTTGTACCCATAACCTATTATTTAGGAAATTTTTTTCAACATTTTTTACACATGATGTGATGGCTTGTCCTGTAAAATTTGATCTCACAAGAATTCTAAATCTTAGCTATTTAAAAGATCTCAAATGACTCTTTGAAAATTTTAGAATCCCAACCTCTTTTGCTTTTTGTTGGAATTTTAGATGCTCTATCAAGAGGAGGATTTTGGAATTTCACCTTGAAGGATAACTTTTGAAAACTATGAAATTGATATGAATTCATGGAATTCTGGTAAAGAAATAGGCCTTAATAGTTACACAATATTGGATGGCAGAGTTCTCTTGATGGCCCCTTTCTCTTGACTGGATCATGCCCCTTTCATGACTTAGATCACATCGGCTGCCAATTCAACAACATCTTATAGGATCATTTGATGCATTATAATATAGGAAAATTCTAAAAAACACCCCACTTTAAAATGCCCCCTTTTTCTATCACTCTTATTTTTGGTCATGGGGCCCATGTTCAGTCTATCTAATTTCTTCACACACACTACCCCCATGAATACTTACAAGTCCAGGTTTGGCAATCATCTAATTTCTCTTTACCGTTGGATTGAAATCATGATAAAATAATGCATCTGAACCATTAAATCGTAGGGTTAAGGATCCAAAGGTTAAGATGATCTTACAAACTCAAGATTTTACATATAGGTAGGCCTCATATGGAACTTTCAATCCAATGGACTTCCATGATCATCATGCATCCCGATGAGCAGAACTAGGAGGAGTATTTTCTCCTAAAAAATGCTCGGACGCTGTGTAGCGCTCCCCTTTGATATATGTATATATACTAAGAAAAAAAAAACGGTGTCAAATCTCGAATTTGGGGCCCTAGAAAACAAAGAAGAAAAATAAAAAAGGGGACCTTAATTTGGGTCAGGTTGATCGCATTAATCTCCATATGTAGGCAGACTGCAAGTATTATGCCTACAAATACCCTTTTTACTCACTTCTGTTTCTTGTTTAACTATATAGTGCGCACATTATCCATGCATTCCTTCATGAAGACCAACCCCGTTGATGATACCACAATCCCAGTTGGACACCTATATATAACAGTTTGATCTTATTGCTAACCTTGAACAATATGTAGGTGATAAATCTTGAGGAGCGAAAATCAAGTGCTGCAAGCATTTGATTATATTGATATTTAGCTTTCTTTTAAATGCACGTGCTTATCTATCCACATGGCTGTCTCCAGTAAGAATGGACAAGTTTTTACACCCCATTATCAAGAGTTGTGATTTAATATCCATGTGCATTCATTTACCATGATAAGGATTCTCGGATTTCACAAGTGATAGTTGAATTTTATAAGAATGGTACATTGTTGTGAAATTACAATGATTTAGTTATTTAATTATTCATATCTACAAGGAAAATCAAGCTCATACACTCTTTCAACATATACATACATACAACCATGTCTCTAACCGGCAATAATGATACGATCAAAATTATAATGTTTTGGTTTACGACCATAAAAGAATAAGAAAGTAAAATAATGAGAATAAGTTGAATGCAAGATTAAAAGAATAATGCAATATGAAGGACTTCTGTGGTTGCTATGGTGTAACACATAGTTGTTAGTATCGTTCAGGATTGGCTGAAATGGCCAGAAATAATAATATTGTCACTCATGCTACCGAAGTGAAATACGATATCAAATTCTTTGTTTTAAAGTATTGGTTGATTATTTGCATATAAAGAAACCATATACACCGGAATCAACATAACCTTATTTGCACTGCTGAATAATCAAGAAAAGACTCATGAAGAAAATCAACAGACCTTATTCGCATGAGCTTTTGCAAGAATAGGAAGAAAAATTAATGTTATTAAAACTCTACACCTCATAGTCATTGTCAACCTTTTCTCATACATAGAGTTTAAGAAAGATTAGATATAAGATCTGACATTTGCCCTCAATGATTGAAGTTTAAAAAATTCCCATGAAATTGTTCGTGCGTTATTGTAGAATCGTGAGTTATTGCACTATGCGATATTCTACATCCATGAGATATTGCACAATTTTTCCTTCATTCATAAATTTGTAATTCTTGATGTCAAATCTTAGGAAAACCATACCTTCAAAATTCTTATAAAAAATAATAATGGGACGCACCGACTCCATTCACTAGCTAGATCCCCAAGTCAGGGTTTTAAAATAGAGCCCTGCTACTTGTCCCGAGATTTTATCCCGGGACTTGTCCCGACTCCACATGGGAGGGGCAAAAAGGTCATTAAATGACCTTTTTGCCCCTCCCATGTGGAGTCGGGACAAGTCTCGGGATTAATCCCGGGACAAGTAGACTTTTTGTTTAAAATACCAAAAAGTATATTTGTCCCAGGGGTGAATGACCAAAATACCCCTCCCATGTGGAGTCGGGCCAATCCCGGGACAAGACCCCGAGACAAATAGCAAATGACCAAAATACCCCTCCCATGTGGAGTCAGGCCGGTCCCGGGACAAGACCCCGGGACAAGCAGCATGACTCTTAAAATACTGCCATTGCATGTGCTCATGGTGTACTTAACATTCCAGGATAATAAGGGCGTGGTCATGTTTGTCTGCTCTGCAGTTAGCGGTGCTGTGGTAGGTTTGAATATAGATGTTGGATGCAAGACCAGGAAGAAGTGACAATGACAGTGATGCTGCAGAATTCTGGGGTTCTCATTGCACTTGACAAGGAAAAGTGGAAGTGGGTTCGTTAGCTTTGTCGGTTCTCTCTTGTCCCTTCTCTTATTATATGCATGCCCTTTCTTTTCTCCTCATCTATCTCCATTCCTTTTCGAAAGTTGTGTGAGCTATATATCCAATCCTGTCCCCACTGGATCTGCAAATACAGTCATCATTCCAGAAGCTTGGACTTCAGAAAATTTTATAACAAGAAAATGATAATTTAGAAGGTTAAGTTTTTAGAATCTCATTGTAACAAAAAACTAAAGAGAAAAAAAAGTACTCAAGGAAGAAGTTTGCAAATGGGCCCTATGCAAGCATTACAATCCAGCTTTTCTATTATGATCGTGTATTATAAGAAAGTATTGAAATGTATTTATTTTGCATCCTATTGAAAAGTATTTTTATTGCTGCTACTAACACCTAATAGGAAGAAATAGTTAAACCTAGTAGGAACAACAATATTGAGGGATTGCAACTTCGATGAGACGGTCAATCAAATATCAATATAACGTTCAATTTAATTAATGCCATTGTTTTTTATCAACCTTTGATCCACGTTGAATCATCATCCTATCTTTCTTTATGGTTGGCATGCATTAGGGGGGCCAATTCACAATGTTAAAAGGTTTTGCAGCTCAATTCTTTTATCTCTAACAAATGAAAGTGCCCGTTATAAGATGATTAATCATGTCTAGCAATAAAAGGTCCCATTCCTTTAATAAAAGGATTGAATTCCTAGGATATGAAATCAAGGCCTTCCTATCAAAGGGATTGATAAAGAAATGATTAAAGGGGAGAGGATTCATAAGATGCTATCAACCAATTTCTCATATTTCTAACAAAAAAAAAAAAAAAAAAACTAATTCCTGCATGTGATAGAAATATTGAAAAGTCGCACATCCCACAACGCTCAAATAATGAGTTTGGTATGGCTTCATACACCTGTTTGGGCCTTCGACCCAAAAGCTTGGTATATAGCGCTACGCCAAACCCATTACTTCGGCGATGTAGGATGTGAGACTTTTTCAATAAAAATAATTGATTTCACTTATCAGTCTATAAATTAAATTCTACATACAAAATGAGCTCATTACATCTCCCCCTTACACCCTCGTCCCATACGACCCATACTCTTTTAAACCTTTTAATCAACATATAAGTCTAGATTGTTCACCATCCTTGCATTCGGTTATTCATGGATGATGTTCTCTGGCAAAAGAGGTCACCTCCAATGAATCCAAATTGCTTGAAATCACAACTTAGATTTACAATTATCACACATGGATTTTTTGATTTTGTTGTCAAATACAAGGTTAGAGTTGGACATTACTATTGGATTGATCATACGTAAAATAATAGCATTTTTATTTGATATTAGACTGTCCACATTGGTACATGGTTATTTTTGGAGACCGATCTGCCTAGTCCGTATACTTCCACGACCATATACGAAGTATAATAAAAAAAGATTTCAATTCTATAAATATATCTAAAAAATAAGTGAATCAAAGAGCATATATGAATCGTTAAAAGTAATGACTCAGGAGAAAAAGTCGAAAATTACCATTGCAGGCTGGTCTTATCCTTCATTCAGACTTCAAATTAAATTGTCATCTGTCGAAATTTGGTACTATTTAATAATGGGAAGTGCTCCTATGAGATACACTCTCACCAACTTTATGAGAGATGGGTGGGGGCCCTCACATTTAAGTTGGGGGTTCGTGCATTTAAGTTGGTGAGAGTGGATATGGAAGTGAGGGCTCCCACCCATCTCTCACAAAGTTGGTAAGAGTGTCTCTCATAGGAGCACTTCCCTTTAATCATTGTTTCATGAACCCAATGGTTAGAGTTGGCAATCTGTTGCTGGGTCGGGCCAAGTTCAAGTTGAGTTGATTTTTAAGGTACCATGTAAAGGGTCTAATAGAGGCCTAGCCATTTATTGATTGGGATGATAATGTCAACCTGGACCCCCACCTGAAAGTCTGCAAGATCAACCCAATCTTTCAATCACCAAATCTTGTTTGGGTTAGCTTAACCCTGTCACACAACATGAGGTGCTTTTTATGGTGGTCAGGCAAATTGATGGAATTTGACTTTAACTGAACCTGAACCATTTGTCAATTAGGTCTAGAATGTCAACATAAAGCTATATATCCAAAAACAATAGATCCTCCCTAATGCCAAATTGCTGGTTGCCAGGGTTTGCAGGTCGGTCATGAATTGTCACCTCACATCACATGGATTGTGCCTCTCTATATACAAAAAGTCTACTTGTCCCGGATTTCATGTCCCGGGACAAGCCCGACTCCACATGGGGAGGGACATGACACCCGGGACAAGTAGCATAGCTCCTCTATATATAAGGCCATGTTAATGTTAGCCTTCCAATAGGCATACCGTGGGCACATGTTGAAAAAATCATGCACATGGGGGGCCAAATGTTCCCTTCCGTATCTGTAACAGTCCAATTTAGAAGGCAAATGTTGGGCTAAATAGGAATGGTCCTAGATATTGTCCCATTAAAAACGGTCCGTATGTAGTCCAAATAAGGAAAGCTTCAGCTCTTTCCATAGGAGTACAAGTGTATTTGACCTTCCAAGTGACCCTGGCCCTGACCCTGACCCTGACCCTGACATGACATCACTCCGGCTCTCAGGCCACCTAAAATTGGTGGCTATGCTCGACTCTGGTTTCCAACTTTCCTGTATAAGTGCCTACGGTTCAAACCTCTAATAAATCTGAAAGTTAATATAGAGAACATTTTCTTGTCAATCTAGGGTTTGGCCTTAGAAACTTTCTGCCTTGTTTGGGTCGTGGTTATCTGTGGTCGAAATATTTAAGATAGGAAATATCTTAGTTGAGCACCAGTGTTCACGTCTAAATACGTAGTAGGGCCCACCTCTCGATTCGTCCGAGTAGACTATAAAACAAGGATCCATTTCATCCCTATCAATCTTAGATTTGGTACCCATACTCATGGACTAAATCGTTGGATCGATTGTGTAGATGAGATATGGATCTTGTAGTAATCGGACAAATTAGCAACATCAGATCTCATCTCTAGGTAGTAGACTCCTAACAAGATCATGGGACGTGAGTTTCTTGGTGGAGTAGTTTTTAGGAAGTGTGACTCTTTATGATCAATTATATAAGGGAGATGGGAGCCCTAAGTCGTGCATATAATAACCATTGCACTAATATCCAGACACAGGAGATCCACGGAGACTTTCCATCGTCAGGAACACTAAAGATCTCCTACTACGTGTTTGAGTCTTCTACATCCTGATCCTTTACTTTCTTTTATTTATTTACTTTTTTGCCTTTTTTTTTTATCAGTTTTTGCTGTCATTTGTTTTAGTCTCTGCCTCTGGTTGTATTCTTTTGAGGCTTGTCCTTTTCGAGCCTTCATATCATTTCTCTCTTCTTTTAATACATTTTGCAATTAAGCAAAAAAAAAAAAAAAAAAAATTAGGTTAGAGAGCCCCAACGCTTGAGCTACATCACATATTTCTTTACCTAGATGTATGCGGCTTATGCCAAGTTCAACGTATTTAGTAAATGAGTCAAATACGGGTTGGGCCTCAACTTACAGACTTACAAGCTCACTCTTTCTCTCTCAACCCAACCCATTTTTAGTTAGGTTTCCTTTCTTGTTATTCTGTTGTTTTCTTTACTTTAATCCCGATTTACGAAAAAAAAAAAACCTAGTTTGTATTGGCTAGATTTTTTTTTTTTGCCTCTACTTTTCGTGAGATTCAAAAATTGAAAGAACACATGACCTCAGCATGAGGTAATGCTAAACTTTAGGTGCCATGAACCTTCCAGATATTGCTATATTTAGAGGTTTGCACTGTTAATTTTAGTGTTGAACAGATCTTTTTTTTTTTTTTTTAGCTAAAAGGCAAATTGTATTAAGAGAAAGGGGGAGGAAAACAAAGGCAAGGAGCCCACAAAAGAAGAAGCTCAAAAAGCCACAGCACAAGGGGAGAAGAGAAACAAGAAAACAAAGGCCAAGACACATATGCCAGGCTTAAGGATTAGAGAACAAAAAATTACAAAAAATATGAAGAGGTCTAATAGAAAAAGGCTTCTAAAGAATTGCAAATAGATCTTGTTTATGTAGCCTATAAATGAAACCATGTTCATTCCCAAATGTCTACAGTTTTCTTAAAATTACAAGTTCAAAAAAAATAAACTAAAATGACAAGAGTCTTGCATTTCTTTTTCCTACTCTATATTCTAAATAAATAAGTAAATCAATAAATAAAAAATAAATTCAAATTTGAAAATTGGAAATATCACAAAATCTGTTTCCTTGAAGTAAAAATCCAGTCCATGGATGCTAGTCTCCAATAAATGTCCATGTGCAACCAACGTCCCTCCAGCTATAAATTGAACCTTCTAAGTATAGCTGGAGGAGGGTTTCTTTCCTCTAGCTGGATGCTGCATTCTCATTACCACATTACAAAGAATCCAACTTCCTGTGAAAACCAGTCATTTAAGTCTGAAAATGGCCTTCACGCGTGCAGTCCACCTTATCCAAAATTCATTTTAAGATGCCAAAGACCCAATTCAACCCGGTCAGTCTTTTACATACTAGTGTGATCACCATCCAAGTGAAAAGAGGAATGAAGTAATATATATAAGGACGTGTATTTAAGGCCCTTTAAGATATCTTAAAAGAAAACCTTATCTCTTGAAGGACAGGGAAAATAGGTGAACCTTGATCTTATCTTTATAGTGCAGTTTTTGGGAAAGGGGAAGTTAACAGAAGTTAATTATAGTTTTCCCCTGGGGCTTGTTTCTTTACTAGAATTCTAGTGGTTAGGGTTTTTGAGACATGACATCATGTCCCTTTAGCATTTCCAAAGCCCTTGTTTCTTGATAAGAATTTATGAATTCTAGCATGTGATAAGTCCCAATTGTCATTTAGGAATTAAGGAATTCCACCTTCACTGCATTTTGGTGGAATTCCACCTTCATTGCATTAAGGAGGATTTAGGAATTCCCCAGACAAGAATTCCTAGAATTCTAGTAAATGAAAATCTTGATTATGTTATCACTTGATGGAAGTTTAGCTTGAATGAGCATATGAGATACGATTATT
This sequence comes from Umbellularia californica, assembly GCA_028538565.1. Classification (NCBI taxonomy): domain Eukaryota; kingdom Viridiplantae; phylum Streptophyta; class Magnoliopsida; order Laurales; family Lauraceae; genus Umbellularia; species Umbellularia californica. The sequence continues at coordinate 11,244,107 of JAPQWN010000006.1, read as the reverse complement.
CACTTCTCATGACTAATGAAAGAGATACTATAAATCCAACAAGCAGGGCAGCAACTTTCAGCCTAATCTTATGGAGATTATTTGGGCTATCTATTGGCGGAACAGAGGTTTATATAAATTTTGTATGATTAAAAGTAGGCAGTAATACCTCTACAATTTCCTTAACCAGCCATTCTCAGGGATGATTGGTATAGGTTTTAATAATATTATTAGTTGACCAAGACAATGGTTTAGGTCTAAGTCTGTTAATCTACCATCCTGGAGATGCATCTTTTGAAAGTTTTCTAAAGGGACAGATTAAGAACTGGACCTGAAGGGCTAATTACACGTCCTAAAGATTAGGGTGCAATTGCAATTATCATTTAGTTTTTTGTCTAATCTTTCTCTAATTTTCTCTCTCTCTCTCTCTCTCTCTCTCTCTCTCTCTCTCTCTCCATATTTTCTCCGCATACTGTAGGCCGATTGAGCCGGAGGTGAAACCAGCAGGAAAGCAAGATAACGCCCGTGAAACCAGCAGGAAAGCAAGTTAAGCCCACAAGAATTCAGTTTCTCTCTCTTCCTCTAATGCCTATAAAAGGAACGTTTCCTTAGTGAGCTAGGCACTCCTACACCTTCCTTTCCTTTCCCTTCCTGTCTCTTCTTTTCCCTTTCCAAACAAGGCCTTTCAGCTCTTTCTGTCACATTCAGTAGTGTCATCTCTCATCTTGTTAGTCTAAATCTCATCCTTATCCATGGGAAATAATGAAGGCCAAGCGTCTTGTTCGTATTCATCTCCTTTACCAAGTACTTTTCCCTACGGTCTCCGGATTTTAGTTGTAGATGACGACCCTACATGTCTAATGGTCGTCGAGAAGATGCTTAAAACATGTAGATATGAAGGTAAACGGATCCAAATGAGCAGTTTATGTATTTGTTTATTTTTTTTTAGCTCCTGTGGTTCTTCTTGATTAGATCCATTACAGTTTTGGTGGGTATTTTTCCATTTGTTGAGGTTGTGATGATGGATTTTTGGGACCAAACTTGGAAACTTTGGATGCATGACTTGTTCACTCATTTTACATAAATTCTATAAGAAGGTGTTGGTGTCTTTGGGGTTCTGTATCCTTATTCTTATACTGTGTTCCTATCTGTTATGGTTTTTATTTTTCCTTCACTTATTTTACATAAATGGTAAGAGAAGGCGTTGGTGTCTTGAAGATTTTGTTTCATTCTTTGCTATTTTGTGTATCTATCCATGTGTCGGGTTTTGGTTTTATGAGCATCTATGATTCCATCACCCATGGAATTGCAGACTCCTATGTTTCACTCCAATCAGAGTTATATTTGTTGTATCGATTTGTCATGTGTAAGAAAGCATCATTTCAAATTAAAACTGATAGTGTGTTCTACACATGATGAATCTCAAGGTGAATATATCTTTGGTAAGAGGAAAGATAAATGAGAGTTTTTCATTTGGAGCAAGATTTGGGTTATGGCTTTGGATTTTTGGGCAATAGAGCCAACATCTTGAAATTTATTCTAGCTATTCTCTTTATCTACCTATATCTTTAGTGAACCCTAATCCTTTGTTAAATGGAAAAAAATGAGCATTCTGAATTCAACTATGTAACTTTTTTTCACCACTTATTCCTTACTAGAGAGAAGATCAAGCCCAAGCAATATGACTGCAGCAGTAGTCCACTATCTTGTGTGGTCCACTTTGACTAAATTTATGCATGGTCATTCTTGGACAAGAAGGGCTTACAATATATGATAGATGGTAAAAAAAGAGAGTTTCATTTCAGATCATGGCGGCCTCCGTTTTTTGTTAAAAGGCAAATTGTATTAGAAAAGAGGGAAAGAACAAAGGCTAGAAGCCCCAAAAGAAGAAAGCAATCAAGACAACTTTCCAAGTATAGGGACGGGACACAAAAAGAAAGAAAAAAGAAAGGAGAACACCACCAGATTAAAGAACCTCTGTAGTGAGAGAAACTGATAAAAAATTGCAGAACACCTGAAGGGGCCTATCAGAAAAAGGTTTGTCTAAACGCATGTGAGAAGAAGAAATAAGCCCTGTCAGGTAGATCTAGACCTTCGTCTAAGAGGCTCTGGAGTTTCAAAAAGTAAGATTATTTCTACATTTCCAAATTACAAAAGCGGTGGTGAAAAACATAGAGGAGGCTACTATCCGAGCCAGCTTGTCACAGTTGAGGGAGAGATCTTGGGCGTTTGAAAGCTTGGTGGTGCTTGTTTCTCTCCTCATTTTTGTTTTGGCTTTCCTTCCTTATACGTGTAAAGATAACTATATGGTTTTCTTCTTTTGGGGCTTTTAGCCATCTTTCTCTTTCATTTTTTTTATACAATTTGCCTTTTAGCAAAAAAATAAAAAATAAAAAATTCAAAGCCAATGAATATTATATGACATAACCCTGATATCGACAAAGGTCTAATTTATAGACTTAGGTCGGACTCTATTGGACCTAGACCCAACTCAAAACAGAACTATTATAATATTTACACAAGTATATATGGGAGATATTCCTACGAGAGATATGTCTTACCTTATATGAGAGATAAGGGTGTGGGCCCTCACATTTAAGTTGTTGGTATTGAATATGGATGTGAGGGCCCCACCCATATCTCTAATAATAAGGTGAGAGCATCTCTTATAAGAGCATCTCCCAGTATATAATAATGCATAATATTATATATTACATAATATGTACATATATGTGATACACTAGATATTTGGGTCTATACACACTAGACATGGACCTATTGAAGAGTGGGTTAGACCTAAAAGAGAATATTAAAAAGTATTTCCGTTGCCTCTTCTAACGCCTCGAGGTTTTGGTATGAATGGTTAGCAAAAGAAATTTAAGAGGACCTACACATGATTACTAATTTGACCCAAATTGTGGATCCAGACCTAAAACTAGATGTAATTGTCGGTTGGATCTAGAAAATGCTTCATACCAGGATTTTGCGAGTCATGTCCTTTGGAAAGGGGTTAATTAGGGATCCATTAACCAACATCTACCAAAAGAAATATTGTTAAAATTCTATTGCTTATTACCCATCTCCTGTCTTATGCTTCTGATCTTTATTTTTGCCAATATACTTCACTTGGCACACTTGTGCATTCACTACATGCTCGTGCTAGCTCACCTATGATCATTCAAACCTCTTCATGGTCTCATTAATTAGTTAATCAATGTAATTCAGATGGTACAAGGTAAGAATAGGATTAGAAAACAATGGTATATATAATGTTCCCTATGAACTTCTCTCTCTCTCTCTCTCTCTCCCCTCATGTTCTCTACAGACCATTGTATCTTGATTTAGTAGCAGAAGAAACAACCAAATACACTATCAATTAAGCCGACTAGAATTCAGGTTCTCTCTCCCCGTCAAGTGCCCAAGGCCTATTCCTGAATTGAGTTAGTTTCTCCCTTCATTTTTCAGACATTTACATGTAGCTATCTCCTTCACTTTTCTCACCTACGTTACTGAAAGATCATCCGTGAGAGAAAAAGAAGGTAAAGCTGTCCTCATCTTCTACTCCTTCGAGTACTCTCTCTATCTTTCTACCTACCTATCTATTTATCTTAGCTGTAGATGTGACTAATGATCAAGGAGATGATGCTTTGGACATTAGTAGATATGGAAGTTAATAATTCAGTGAGTCTATTTTCATTTTCAGAACCAGTCTGTAAGGGTGGGTACCTCTTCTTTGGTTGAGGTCGTGATGATGGTCTTTTTGGTCAGAAATCGAAAGCTTCGCAAGCTAGGCTTCTTCACTCTTTTAGAAAGATTCTACAAGAAAGTGTTTGTGTTTGTAACGCCACACCCTATACCCATGCATGATATTGTCCGCTTTGACCCACGGGCCTCACAGTTTTGTTTCTGATGACTTCGGGGTGTTACATTCCACCCCCCTTAGGGCTGCACGTCCATGTGCAGTAGCCTGCCACTTCGGGGTGTCACATTCCACCCCCCTTAGGGCTGCACGTCCATGTGCAGTAGCCTGCCAGTCTTTGTAGCCTGCCAGCCCTTTTGGCCTTCCCACATGGAGACCCGCCCACTAGCACCAGACCACGGCAGGGGACCTACACTCGAACTAGTCGATAGTCGGCTCTGATATCATTTGTAACGCCCCACCCTATACTCATGCATGATATTGTCCGCTTTGAGCCTCACAGTTTTGCTTTTGATAGGCCTTAACTTATCAAAAGGCCTCATGTAAGTTAAAGGTGTAAGCTCTACATATAACCCCATTCACTTTCCTCTCTATAGTCGATGTGGGACTCCGGGGTGTCACAGTGTCTCTAGCGCTTTCGATTCTTCCACAACTTTGTCTATTAGTGAGATTTAGGGTTTATGACTACCGAGGTCATCTTCTTTCCCACTTTTCATTTCTTGAACTCAGTCAATGAGGCTGAGTTGTGAAGAACTTTTCTTCTTTTAATTTGGTTTTTCCCCCTTCATAGTGGGTTCTTTTGGTGTTTTTATCTAAAACTGTTGTATTAGGTAGTTACATCATGGTTATTATGATTTACTTACTAACTATCAATTAGAAGATTTATAACCTTTGATAATAGCATTGGTGTTTCTATCAATGTGGGTGCCTTAGAGATTATTTGTTTGCTTCACCTTTTCAGTTACTACATGCGACCATCCAGCAACTGCTTTGTCAATATTGAGAGAGAGAAGAGGATGCTATGATGTTGTCCTAACAGATGTCTATATGCCAGATATCAATGGCTTTGAACTTCTCGAAATTGTCGGCTTGGAGATGGATCTACCGGTCGTTAGTAAGTGCTACTGAAACCCTAATTCCACTCGTTCATTTAGGATTTGTTTCTCTAACCTTTTTTTTTTTCCAACTATTTTTTCTCAGTGATGTCAGTAAATTGTGATGTGAATGTGGCTATGAGTGGGATTAAGCATGGGGCATGCTACTACCTCATGAAACCCATCTCGATGGGGGAAGTGAAAAACATCTGGCAGCATATAATTCGAAAGCATAAAGAAGATATGAAGGATGCTGAAGAAATGGCCTCTTTCAATGAGATTATGCAAATGACGAGTCCCAATGAAGATAGTGAAAACAAGAATTCACCTACTGCATCGGACTCAGTTAATCTAGCTGCATCAAAACAACAAAAGAAAAGGAAAGGAGCTCTTGGAGTTAGAATTGAAGACAAGGGTAGAAAGGTACAATCTTCAGAAAGGAAGCCGCGGGTGCTGTGGAATGCAAAACTTCACCAAAAGTTCGTGAAGGCAATTGATCAAATAGGAATTGACAGTAAGATAACTCAGTTTTGTTGAAACATCTTTACTTGCTCCTACAACTTGTGCAGTGCCACAATTTATAGTATAGCAATTCTAGAATGCTAGTAGTCAAATAGCATTAACACTACTAATTTCTATGTTCTCTCTTCTATTTGTGTTTTAGGCGCAGTTCCAAAGAAAATACTTGAAATCATAGATGTCCCTGGTTTAACTAGAGAAAATATTGCCAGTCATCTCCAGGTTTGATTCTATTTCTTTTGACATACATAACAAGTTGATTGTGGATTTTGAAAATGAACATTAATATATAAAGGCGTTTTGTAGCACTACAAATAGTATTGCTTTCTCCTATATGTTTTACATATTCTTAGATTTACTAGGTATGGAGCCTGGATATTATGAACTAGGAACTTTTGCATTATGTTGGTAAACTGGAAAATAACCATGATAGATGTCTTAAAATCTATAAATCCATCATATTATTTGTAGCATACCAAGATTAGTCAAGTACGTATAAAAACAATTAATGCAAATAATTCTATGAGCTAGCTCTTGCTGGGGTTGCATGAACATAAAATGATATAATTCGTCATCAATCTGTCAAATGAAAGAGCAAGCCTTTTGAAAATTTGCTTGACATTCGGATCATACAAACATCTCTATAAAAAATAAAAATAAAAATAAAAAACCCCACTAGAATAGCTGGATATTTTGCTGGTTTACCTTTATGTATTGTCATTTCAACATTTATACATTGCTTCCTTTTGAAAAATCATAGTGTTAGAGCTTTGAGCTACAAAAGGCCTTTACGCCAAGTAAATGTCACATTCACTTGTTGTAGATATTTTTTTCTGACACACTTAAGATGCAAATTAAACAAGCAACCCAGACCCGTGATTGCAGTATTAATTAGAAAGAAATCTCAATGAAATAAAATGAAAAAATCTTCAGAACTAAAGATTTTTTCACACCAAGGCCAAATATCAATGTGGCCAATATCTAGGGATAAGTAACTCTCAGCAAGGATGTATGTCCCTATCATTCCAAACTTCTCTTCAATAATAGCTTCATCATGATAAATCCAAAGCCATGGCGTTTCAACCCTTCGTTGTGTATTAATATTTTACATGATAAGAAAACTCAATTATAACTGTAACCATTAGATTAACATTACATGCTTTAATTTTGTCTCTTGAGACATACTAGATATTTATAAATACTAAAATACCCCTAAAATTCTCACTACACTACCCCTGTATCATTAGAGAGATTATAACTTTTTCAGCACTAATTAGAATTTAAAACCATGGAACCTAAATAACATTGTAGGCTATAGTGCCCCAAAAGTCATGAAAGATGTCCTTATGTACTACCATAAAAAGCAACACACTTTACACTTTCCAGATGATGCTTAATATTGAATGACAAAGGTACAACCTAATCCTATTGTCTAAAGTACTACTTCCAAATCGTGTGATAATCTTGCATTGCCATGCTAGTGGAGTACTGATTGGCTAAATGTATCTTCGACAAATGATTTTTTGAAATTTAGCTGCATCCTCACTCAACACATCCATCATATTAAGTTTGTCCATGCCACCTTACTTTTATTTTTATTTTTTTGCTAGATTGGGTTAGTGGTACAATACATGTTTGATGGAGATGAGAGGTCCCTTTCCACTAGTATATCTTGTGTTTCTCCATGCGAGCTTAATTTGACCAAAAAAATCTCAAAGAAGGAAATCTAGTATGAAAATTTTAGTCTGTTGACATTTCTCCTATATGTAATGCCATCCTCATTTGCAGATACTACCAAGAAATTCTGAAAACATCAATGGTATTTGTTAAACTAAACTCAAGAGATCTATGCATCGGTTCTGCTATCAATAATTTCATTATATCAAATGAGTTACCTGTGTATGCAGAAATATCGACTCTTCTTGCGAAGGCTCAACGAGGAAAAACAATCTGGTCGTTTGCTGCCTCCCCCTTTCAAGTCAAAGCTCAGGATACATCCTGAGCAGCCAATGGCTGGCACCCTAGACCCAGCAGGCAGTCCAAACTTCCCAGAGCCTTTCAATCCGTTCGGAGTGCAACCAACAGTAGCGGTTGATATGCAGAATTCTAATGCTTCCATGCTCATGACCTCTGTGAATCATGTGCCATTTATCAACCAAGATTCACAAAGCAATGACCCCTTTGCCACATCTGGGTTTGGGCAATATTTGAATCTCCCCACAAACATCCTACCAATACTACAGTCAGGTAGTAGTAGCTCAGCCACAAGAGTGCCTCTCTTGCAACAAAATAATGGAAGCATGGGCTTTGGGATGGTCCCACAACAAATGGAAGCCGGTTCCTCATTGATTGTAGACACAATGCCGACAACCCATTGGCCAACTCAGCCAATACAGAGACTTATAGAGAGTGCTTCACTTGTTAACTCTGGGATGCAGAATGCTCAGAACGACAACTTCATCAACATGGGTAATGCGGAGCTGATGAACAGGTTTAAGCAATTCTCCATTTCCAATTCTACTAGCAATTACACTGGACTTCAGTTGAGCAAATCTGCAGATTTCTATAGAATGACTCAAATAGAACCATTCGGCGAAGGATCGAGCAATATGAACTATAGCAGCAATTTGATGAATGACATAAGCAACCGAGGAAAAATCCCTCCTGAACCGGAGATGAATAACAAGGGGAAAAGGCCACTTGATGCAAAAGACAAAGGAAAATTGCCAATTGTTGCGGAGGGGGAAGAAGATGTTTTCCTCCCCGAATTGACCTCACCAGAGTTCAATTTGGACCTTTACATGAATCTCGACAACTTAAACCAGTATCCAATGGGTTACCATGGTGTCATCCAGGAGGAAGATGTTTTGATGGGGGGCAGTAGTTCAAGCCATGACATCGATAGTTTGTTACAACAGTTGCATCGTTCAACATTTGCGAATAGCTCAGATGTCCAACCTGATGGCAATGGTACCGATGATATGGTTTTCAAGCAGGTCAGTGGATCAATCAAGCATCCAACTTAGTTAGCACATATCTTCTACTAGCAAACTTGTGACATTCATAGTACCTCAATGCATTGTGTAACTTTCATGAATTTCAAACATAAGTTAATGAAGAATGCCATAATCTGAGTGATTTAATAAATTAGTTTTACTATATAAGAAATCTTAATCTGAGTTATTTAATAAATTAGTTTTACCATACAAGCAAGCTTTCTTTTACAACCTAAAATTTATGAGATTCACTTACAAAATATTTGTTTTGCTGCATGTAGGCACAAGTTGGGACAAATCACATGGAAAGCAACTTTGACGTCAACCCCTTTCACATGGGTGACAATGATAAAGCTGAGTGAAAGCCAAAGAGCTTTCTCTAATGAGTCAAATCTGCAAACGTATGATTTTGAGGTGCGAATGATGGTTGGTTGGAGAAAGCATGGAGTTTCACTCTAGATGTATCTATGAATGATGTGTATCTTCTTGGAAAGCTTGATTTGTGTAGCTTTCTTAGTTGTGTTGTTGTGTAAAGTTATGTAGTGTGCCAGATATGAGTTTTTTTTTTTTTTTAAAGAGTCCTTGAAGTTGTGTCAACTAGGTACTTTGGGAATCCCAAGAAACAATAAATGTACTGTGGTTGAAGTATATTTGGGAATCCTTACAAACAATAAATGTATTGTTGTCGAAGCATATGTAGTTTTAAACTATCTGAAATTACCTTATGCTAATGGTGGAGGTAGAGTGAAATTACCTTATGCTAATGGTGGCCATTCCAGACCCGACCCAAAGCGATCTAAAACTAGTCCTGGTTTTGCTTGATGCCTTCTTTTTCCTAGCTGAATTAGGGTTGATATTCCTAACCAGCAGATCAATAAATGGTTGGGATCAGGCTGAGTCTATGCTTCCTATTCAACCCATTTCACTCCACCGAAACCACAATTAACTTGACTAATGCAATATGGCTCACCAACCAAAGCTGAGCCACTTTTGTTAACTAAGAGTACAGGTTGACTTTTCTAACTTCTGTATTGGCTTCAGGTTGACATTTACAGCCACTTGATGAATGAAAACCTAGACAGTATATTTCCAAATTAATTCACTTGATATATATATATATATATATATATCATTATTATCAAAACAGTATTCTAACATGATATAAAACGGAAAGTCGAACAGACCATTGCAGATAAGATCTGATTCTCTCTTCTGTGCTACCTCCAATGCATATTAAAATTGTTATCCTGATTTAGAGTAGAAACACTTGAACGTTCAAATTCAGCAAATGAATTAGCTCTGAAAGTCCTGCCTTAACACAGGCAAGTGTCCCAATAAACTATCTCCATCAGATTTCCCAAGAACTAGTGATTAATATAATAGTTAAACCTAAACCAAATTAACATCAAGCAATCACAAATACAGAGAATACACGATTTATACGTGGAAAACTCTACGGGCCTTATCGTCTAAGCCAACAGACAACCAAACACAAGAACAAAGAAAGTTGAAAGAGAGAACTCACACCTATTTCACAGTTATTGACTCAACTTAAGGACTGTGTTCACTTGCCAACCGCTCGCCGTGCACCTTCGCCGTGCTTGAACAAGTCACCCTGAATGCCTCTTCAAGATGATTGACTTCTTAGAAGAAGAAGAAGAAGTCCATTGCTCAAAACTTCAGATCAGCAGGATAGAAGCAGTGGAGAAGAATGATTTTCTCTCTTGATGATCTTAGGGCTCGAATGAAGAGAAAGATCCTTAACCAGTAGTCTTTAATGAATATTAGAGCCTCTTATATAAGATTTGGTCATCTTACGATTGGATCAGCACAAAGATAGAATAAAATCGCCCAAATTCGAATATCTCTTAGCCCAGCCACTCGAGCGCCTGAGGCTGCTATCTTGGATTTGGCAATTTCTGCTCGGGCAAGCTTGAGCTGATTGAGGCGTGCTCGAGCACGTGAAGCCTTTGTCTTGAACTTGGCAATTTCTGCCCTGGGTGAGCTCGAGGGCGTGAAGTCTCTGTCTTGGACTTGAAAATTACCTGTCTATTGTCTCTCACAAATAGTCCACTAGAAAATTACTTGTTAATTTTGATTTTCGGTTTTGCCCATAACCCAATGAATTAGCCAACACACTCAAAAGACCTTACAAGCTTAATATATAAGTAAATATAGGAAAGAACACAAGGAGGTTGGGCAGCCTTAGCAACGGGTCTTTTCATGGTACAAGGGCCTCTAAAGGGCTAAGAGTCTTCTCTTCCAAAGAAACTGAAGCAAAGCGGTCCTCTTTGTGAAAAAAAGATAAAAAGATGTAAAGGGCTTGCTGAGGTCACTTTTCCGTCAGATTAGATGGAGGGGGTTAGTGCCTTTCATTGTGTGAAAGACTGGTTTATGAAGTTGGTTTTTGTTGAGATTTTTTAATTAGCAAAAATATTTTGATGGTTTTGAGTTTGAATATGTGCCAACAAACCAGTGAGGGTAGCTCACTGCCTTGCCAAAGCTGGGTCCAAAGGCTCTGCTAAGGTTTTTGGCTTGATAAGTTTTTGGATCATTTGTAATTTTATTTTGCGTTGTTGACGTTTGTTCTTGGTCGATGAAAGCATCCTTTTATGAAAAAAAAAAGAAAAAAAAGAAATCCCAACCCAACAGAAATTAAAGAGAACATTCCAAACATGAGCAGGATAAATTATTGCCCCCGGCTTCTTTCCTTGGTGCATAGAAATTATTACTTCTTCGATTGAAGCACAGGACAGCCCTGTTTATTTGCATTAAAATACTTAGGAATGCAATAAAATAGGGTGGTTGAACATGAAGATCAAAAGTGAATATAAAAAAATGAGCATAAAAAAAATGTTCATTTGATTTTATTTCCATAAATGAAAATGTTATTTGATGTTCATTTTGGAAATTTCCATTTTATATTCGTTTTCAACCACCCTATGTATTCAGTTCTTGTGTATTCTAATACAAATAATCATTCTGCTAGTTCCATGATATAATGACAGGATATGTAATCATACTTATTGACACTACATAGAAGGGATGTTCTGCAAGGATCCGGCAAACCAGATTGTGGGACCACCTTGGTGGATGTCTCTCAGTGAAGTCAGGTGGGATTGGAAAGCCCCTTGTTATGGATTAGGGGTTGGAGCCCATATGGAAACGATCAAATGATTGCGTCCATCTTCTTAACAGCCCCAAGGTTCACCCAATCAGGATCTACACTTGGTATCCAATCTTATCACAAAAATCCTGTTAGTAAGTACCACATCCTACTACCCCTCTTTTCTGAGTTGGGCGTGGTAGCTGCTTTTTGCTTCAATTTAGTTTTGGTCAGCGTGGTGTTGCTGGAGGTTCCTCTAGTTTGGTAATTGCAGGCGTTAGGTTGATAATGCTGTGGTTCTCTTTGCTTGGTGGCTCCCTCTTTTCCTTTGTCCTGGAATTTCCCCCATCTTCTTGGAGAATTTCAGGTTTCTGTTTATTTTTTCTCTTTTTGCTGATTCTAGGCTTCTATGTTAGAAGGCTAGTCTTGTTTGCTTTCCAATGGCTGTATTTTTTCTTCTCCTTTGTCCTGGGGCTTTGCCCTTCTCTTTCTTTTCAATACAAATTTACCAATTAGCAAAAAAAAAAAAAAAAAAAAACATCCTACTACCCCTAACTCAAAGCCAACCATCCCAAGGTAGTCCCTTGGGATGGCCCATATCGTCAGTTTTCGTATCTATAAATCTACAAATGATCTTATCATCGTCAAATAAAGATGTAAATCCAAATGAATCTACACAAAGTGTGGCCCATTCTCCTGATCTCCTAATCTTTGTGAGACGACTGTGTGAGTATCACTTGACCGCAGAAGCAGCATCTGTTGAGCTTACGAGGTCTCACTTCATACCACTTTTATTTATCATGGAAAGAGTGTTTTCCTATCATCGTTTTACCAAACACAAGGCTTGTGGCATGCGTTAAACAATGGATAATCACAAGCTCAAATCACATACCTTGTATCATATTGGTATTCTAGATGAGAGGACTGAATTATTTGACCTTCTGCATGTCTTGCCTCAAGATCAACGGCCTTGATCAAGATAGGACTTCCACATGTACTCTCCCTTTCCTTACTCCTAGATGCGTGAAAGAGATGGGTATCATGCATATATATGTGAGTAAGAGAGAGGGACAGGAAAGGCAGATACCCACCTTTTATGATTTATGTTTAATTTCTGTCTATTCCTCCATCAATTAGTCAATTAAGGTACCTAATTGATTGGGCTTCCTAAAATGAATCCAAGCATGTTTGTTTAAATCAGAATAGAAGAGTAGAGCGTCTCATGTAATGGTTGACTTTGAAATGCTTTCCTCCTCTCTTTTGCTTTAAATAAATATGCTTGGATTCATTTCCATGATGCGAAGAAAACCTTTTTAAGGTTTTTTTTTTTTTATAAAAGGTTAGTTTCAATTTCCTCTCTCTTACTCATGCAAATACAAATACCATTTATTTCAAGGATCTAGGAGTGAGGAAAGGGAGAGCTGTGAAATCCTATCAAGACCGTTGGTAAAAAGGCTAGGCACATAAAAGGTCAGATTTTAAGTTTGCCCATCTTACAGATAATGGCACAAGGTATAATATTCGAGTTAATGATTATCCATTGTTTAATGCATAAATCTAGATCCATATGTTTAATTCACTGTTGGAAATCATTTTAGAACTTACGGGGATATAATGTTAAGGGACCCTGAACGTGTATGTGCAAAACACCATCCATCTCACTCGATATTTTGAATGATCATAATCTTTTGCTAATGATCATGTCTTGTAGGGTACACCATTGTTGCAATCCGCAATTTTTAAGACTGTCAATTGGCCACTAGGTTAGATATGTTTTGGTTCTCTCGAAAGAATTGTGCGGCTTGATAAGGATGGCAATATTGTGAGGCATGAATAGACGCATGGATGACTCATAAATTGGTTTCAGTATGAAAATCTGCAAAAGTGATTATTTCCAAATCCTATGAGAGGAGGTTAAACCTTTAGAAAACCTCAAAAATGAAGATTTCCATTGGTCTAAATCCTTGGAGATTCACAATTGATAAATATGGGTTTTCCAAACCTTTGTAGAAGTGAACATCTATTCTTTGAGGATGTTTTTTAAAATCTATTATCGGAGGATTTGATTGCAAGGAGTGAACTATATATGTTTTATGAAGAATTCAACTGATTACGATATGGGCCCAATGTGAGATTAATCTTTTAAAATTCTGAATTGATTAAAATAGTTTTATTTGAGTGGTTAAAAGGCTATTAGTTTGGATGTGTGTCATTTGAGTGGAATTTGATGAGGACTATAGACCGTATGACAACACCACATGTTCAATGGTTTTGATGTTTCATGCTCTTTCTAAGAAATAAGAGTGTTTCTTGATTTCTACAATTTGTGTTTCCGCCATCTTGGTTCAGGCCCTTCAAGGGGCGTACAAGTTGGTTCAGGCTTTATAAAGTTTAGTTGGGCTGGGTCGTTTTAGTTTAGATTCAGATTGGGGTAGGCTAGGTCGATTTACATTCAGTTGAGGTGGAATAAGGAATTTCCAACTCAACTTTAATCCGAGGCATGTTCACATTCAGGCCTCGGGGTGATCTTTGATTTGTGATGCCCTTTGATACGCTTGTAAATCTGACATCGGACCGGGCTTTTACGCACATTGAAGAACCTTTACTCATCGTTGTATTGAATTTGAAAAAAAAATTCTATGGTTACGATACCATTTAACTTTAAGGTAGTTAAATCAAGGCTATTTTGCTTCCCCTTATCTGTATGATAGCATTTCCATCTGTTATCTCATTGATATAAATGTGTCTAATTAGGCCTCATGAGCTAGATTACATTTTAGGAACATGTTTTCTGCTCATAGGGGAACATTGTCCATTAAACATGACCTCAGTGTCTCATTTTGTGAAGTAACGTATGTATATACAAAAATAGTAACCATATCTCTTTGTTCTTTTGTTTTCTTACATATGTTGGGCTCCTAGACATGAATGATATACTTTAGGGATTCAGGTGTGAAGACCTATGGATCACGTGTTAGATGCGTGCTAACACCAATCAACCATGAGTGTGTTGGCACATTGGGAGTTTTTTTTTCCTTTTTCTTTCTAATTTTACATCAACTGGTCTTCTCGGCTCGTGGGTCTGCCTATAGATGCCAGCTTATTAGTGGGAGTTGGGTACATGGAAAGGTGGGACCAAGTAGGGTTGTCAATGGCTGACGTGGCGTGGTCAGTCTCTTACACACAAATGTAACATAATGAGGCTATACATGAAGGACATGTATTTAAGGCCTATTTAAGAAAACCTTATCTTTTAAATGGACAGGGGGGAAAAGTTGAACCTTCTTCTTATCTTTATAGTGCTATTTCTGGAGCAGGGGGAGTCGACCGAAGATATTTGTAATTTTTACCCATGGAAAATTAATTTCAATGAGCATGTGTAGATTATTCATATATGATGACTTATGAAGGAGAAGCTGTACAGGTTAAATAGTATTTAAGGCCCCTCTAAGATGACTTAAATAAAACCTTATCTCTTAAAAGACAGACAGCGAAGAGGTGAACTTCACCTCATGTTTACAGTGCTATTTTTTCCATCTCATACACTCTCTCTCTCTAACTTTAGCAGGCGTTATGTATATAAACACTATAGCCGACTTGGTCGGAGGTGAAACCAGCTGGAAAGCAAGATGAGCCCACAAGAAATCGGTTTCTCTCTCTTCCTCTAATGCCTATAAAAGGAATATTTCCTTGCTCAGCTAGGCGTTCCTTCACCTGCTTTCCCATTCCTTCTCTTCTATTCCCTTCTCTTCCCTTTGCAAACAGGGCCTTTCAGCTGTTTCTTTCAAATTCAGTAGTATCATCTCTCACCTTTGTTGGTTTAAATCTCATCCATACCCATGGCAAATAATAGAGATGAACCTTCTTGTTCCCATACTTCTCCTTTACCGAGTAACTTTCCCAATGGTCTCCGTATTTTAGTTGTAGATGATGACCCCACATTTCTAATGGTCATGGAGAAGATGCTTAAAAAATGCAAATATGAAGGTATTGGGATTCAAATGAGCAGAATTCTTATTTTTTATTTTTTATTTTACTCTTTTAAGCTGTTGTATCTTCTTCCCGATTAGATCCAACTGATCCTGCAAGGTGCTATTCCATTTGTTGAGGTTGTGGTGATGGTTTTGTCGATCCAAAGTATGATACTTTGGTTTTGTTTCCATTTTTCTATTCTGTGCTCTGATGTGCCAGGTTCTTGTTTTATGTCTTTGTTTCTATCACTCATGAAATTGTGAACTCCAAAGCTCCACTCCAATCACAGTTATCTTCATTATTTCATTTTTCATGCATAAGAAAGCATGATTTTTACTGCAACTGATAACATGTTCTGCATATGATGAATCTAAAGGTGAATATGGATCTAGTCGAAATGAGACTTTGAGGGTTTTTCATTTGTTGGAGTAAGATTGGCTTGATGGATTGGATTTTTGGGTAATGAAGCCAACATCATGAAATTAGAGGGCCCTAAGCCAACCGATGTGCTCGCCTTTCTCCTTATCTTTACTGAATCTTAATCCTTTGTTAAATGGAGAGAGAAACTTACTTAGTTCAGCTATTTAACTTTTTGGCTCCTTTTAAGTCAGATACCACTTAGTCTTAACTCACCAGAGAGAGAGAGTGAGGGAAAGAGTAAGCCCAACTAGTAGGACTGTAGCAGTAGTCTAATATCTTGCGTTGCCAACTTTGCCAACATGTATTTATGGTCATTATTTGACAAGAAGGGCTTTCTATATGTGATGGATGGTTGAAAGAGGTAGTTTCATTTCAGACCATGACTGGTCTCAAAGATCAACGGTTAGAACAATCCTGCACAACAGTTATTTTCCATGTTCTTATTCTATGGTTCTTATCCTCCACTAAACTTATGGCCATATGTAATCACCATCTATCATTCTAGTCCAAGAATCCACAAAGCATACAGGTGGTTGTGGTGGCCTGCAGTAAGCCATCTTCTTCATGAAATGTTATCCATTGACTGCGAATATTTCTTCGCTACAGGTTTCTAGACCATTACTCTTAATTATAAAGCTAATAAATCTTAATGCTGATTAGTTGGGCAAAACAAGGGTTTCAGATTAAAGATTGCTTAGTCAGTCAGTATTTTGCAGGGCATACTTGAGGTTGACACAGGTAAAGGGTACAGGGATACATAGACCATATAGAAATACTAGAAGGGTAATTAGTTATTAGTTTTGGTCTTTAACTATACTTGTAGACAATTTCCACTGCTATCAACTAAAATAATTTCTCTTTGTAAATAGTGGAGAAAATGTTTCTCATTTTTTTTACTTTCTATGCCTTGAAGCTCCAAAAAACAGCCAAGAATTATCTGTGCTATTTTCATATTTTAGACAAATAATGCTTGATTTTTGTATGCTCATCTGTTATCATTCTCTATAACATCCTTAATTTATGAAAATGGGGTGCCGTAAGCAGGCCCTACTTGGGTCGATACCAAAGGAGCAAATTTGATAATAGACTCCTTTTTCTTTTCTTTTTTTTTTTTTTATCTTCTAACTACAATAGAAGTTACTTTTATTCATTGTTCTATAGCGGCGGACAGAAAAAAAACACCGCTATAGGCAATTATTAGCAGCGGTTTATAATAACATTTTGGATAGTGTTTGTGTATACCAATAGTAGGCTCCCGTTGTAGGGGAAAGATTTTGCGCGATATCCCAATTTTGGATCCATAACAAAAGAGAGAAAATAGCATACAGAGATGATTAGGGTTTCAACTAAATTATTATAGATGTAATACAAGTTACCTTAACTTGATCTGCATAGTTCTCTCTATACAAAAACTAATAATTAAAAACATATAAGGTAAGTTGTCAAATGCATGATGAAATAAATAGAAAATCGTGACTTAACCTTCTAACATAATCTGTCTTCTAATCGCAATCAATCATTACAATCTTTCATTCAATACATTTTTCAAGTGAAATGTTCAATAATTTTGTTAACCATCTCCCATTGCAATTATTTCACATGGATTAATGTTGATTCTAAACTTAACATAACATTTAGGGATGAAAATATTTTAAGTTTTTAGTAATATTCCTGTTGAACCAAAACAAGTTAATGTTATGTGACCTAACGCTAAAATGAACAAAGGTCTAATTTATTAGAACCAAGTTAGACTATAAAGGACCTAGACCTAACTCACATATTACATATATCCATTATAGATATACGTGATACACTCATTTATATTGATTTTTGTGTCTTAACAAAACTAGACTAAAAAAAAAGAAACTTTTAGCAATGGGAAAAATTGCCTAAAGGGTCGGTTTTTTCCCGCTAAAAATTTTTTTTGGGGTGAAAAATGTTTTTCGCCACTAAAATGTCATAATTATCTTAGACGGTTGAAATGGAGCTTAAAACGGAACTTTAAGCGGCGGGCCAATAAGACCGTCATAAAAAACACGTTTAGCTGCTGCAAAAAACAACTACTAAATTTATTTATTTTTTTGTAGTGAGACATGGGCATAGATTGGGATAATAATTGAACACTAATTATAGACCTAGACCGAAAACTGAGTCCGAATTTTAATTGGTTCTAGATAATGGTTCGTACCATGATTTTTCGAGTTACATCCTTTAGGAATGGTTAATAATAGTCAATTGACATCTCTATCATAACAACATCCAACAAAATAAAAAAAAATGTTAGAATTCTATTGCTTATTGCCTATCTCTTCCTTTATTCATCTGTTCATTATGTTTGCGAGTATACTTCCCATGTCAAATTTTTTACTTCACTAAATGCCCAAATATTGTGCTAGCTTACCTATGATCATTCAAACTCCTTCATAGTGTCATTGATATATAAGACAATCAATGTAATTTCCTAGGTAAAAATAGGGTTAGAAAACAATGGTATAACATTCACTAGGCTCTCTCTCTCTCTCTCTCTCTAGACTATAGCTTGATTTAGTAGTAAATGAAACCCCCAATTACATAGGGCAAGCCAACAAGAATTCAGGCTCCCTTTCCCTTCTAATACCCAAGGTTTGTTACAGAACACTACCTTTCCTTTCCAAATAATTACTTGTAGCTATCTCCCTCATTCTCTGTGATGAGATATGTTGCTTATGTAATTAAAAATTCATTCATGGGTGATAATGAAGGAAAAACTATCTTCATCTTCATATTTAACTCTTGAGTATTTTATCAATCTGTTTCTCTATTTCAATTTTAGACGACAACCCAATGTGACTATGGTGAAAGAGAGGATGCTTTGGACATGTAGTGATTGACATGCATGAATTCAGATGGTCTTTATTATTCTTAGTACCGGACCATATCCTTGCATACTTCTTTTCTTGATGCCATGAGAAGGTGTTTGTATCTCTAGGGTCTTTTCTTTCATTTCCTGAATTCTGCATGAGATTTAGGGTTTACGAGCATTTTAATGAATCTCGGTCTATTATTTATGATTAAAGTCCTTTCCACTCCTACTTTTTCTTTCTGAAATCAGTCATTGAAGTTGAGCTTTTATTTATTTCAAATTCAGTTAATTGGCATATACAACTATTTTTGTTCTCTTTTTTTTTTTTTTTTTTTTTTGATTTGTCCTTTGTTACAATGGGTTCTTTTAATGCATCTCCTACTACTATTGTCTAAGAAATTCACGATCATGGGCACTATGATTTACTTACTAATCCTTAATTGGATAAGATCTATACGCTTTAATAATAGCGCTGGTGTTGTATGTTTGATTTGTCTTTCCAGTTACAGCATGCAACCATCCAGCACTTGCTTTGTCAATACTAAAAGAGAGAAAAGGGTGCTATGATGTTGTAATAACAGACATCTATATGCCAGATATGAATGGCTTTGAACTTCTTGAAATTGTCGTCCATGAGATGGGTCTACCGGTTATTCGTAAGTATTACTTGAACCCTAATTCCACTCATCTGTTGTAGTTAATATCTCTCTCTCTCTTAGATTCTCATTTCCAATTCTTTCTTCTCAGTGACGTCGGCTAATTGTGACGTGAATGTGGCAATGAAAGGGCTTGAACATGGAGCACTCTACTACCTCATGAAACCCGTCTCAATGAGTGAAGTGAGAAACATCTGGCAGCATATCATCCGTAAGACTAAAGAAGAGAAGAATGATATTGAAGAAATGAGCTCTTTAGGTGAGACCAAGCAAATTGAGAGTTCAAGTGAAGAGAATGATAAACCTGATGCAGCTGCTGGAGGTGGCACCTCAGTTGATCAGGTTGAATTGGAACAAAAAAAGAGAAAGAAAGGAGCCCTTGGAGTCAAAATTGATGCCAAGGGCAAAAAGGTAAAGACAGAAAGAAAGGCGCGGATACTTTGGGATGCAACACTTCACAATAAGTTTGTGAAAGCCATCGATCAAATAGGAATAGACCGTAAGATAACTCACTTTTGGTTGAAAAATCTTCACTCATTCCTACTACTTGTGCATTGCTGTAGTTTATACTATAATAGTTTTGGAATTCTATTAATCAAATTGATTGGCACTTCTAATCTCTTTGTTCTCCATTATGTTTGTGTTTTAGGCGCGGTTCCAAAGAAGATACTTCAACTCATTGATGCCCCTGGTTTGAATCTAAAAAATGTTGCGAGTCATCTACAGGTTTTTCAGTTTTATTTCTCAGCTTTAAGAAGTTTATATAGGTTTGACCATTTTAACATACATAGCATTTTCACTGTGGATTTTAAATTAATTGGTAATATACATGGGTGATTAGTACTACTATGAATAGTATTGCTTGCTCATATATAGTTTACACTTTCAGATATACTAGATATAGAGATTAAAAATACAAGATGTGGAGATTTGAAAATACCTGGATATTATGGTCTAGTCAACTCACAAAGAACTGTGATAGGTATCCTAAAATATGTTAGTACATATTACTTCTAGCATGCCATGATTTGTCAACTTTTTACAAAAATTGTTAATGCAAGTAATTAATTTTCACTAAGCTTGCTCTTGGTGGGGTTCCATGAATATTAAATGATTAAATTAGTCTTCAACTAGTTAATCACAAACCAAGTTTGTTGCCATTGTTTGATATACAGGTCCTTCAAAGATCTCTATCAAGCACCCCCCCAAACACACACACACCATTTTGCTTCATTTTACAAAGTTGTATTGCTATTTGATGCAGGCAAGGATTGGGGTGGATCTCATAAAGATCTATGTTAAGCGAGCTCATAAATCCACAAATCCGGTCTAAATTACTTAGTGAATAAATCTCACATTCACCTATGAGAGATTCTTTCAGATGCACATTAGAGACGTTTAGAACTATTACTATTGAAATGAAAGACTTTCCAAAACTAATGATACGTTTCACACATATATCGAATTCTACTGTGGCCAATATATAGGGATAAATAACTCTCTGCAAGGATGAATGTCATCAATGTTCCGAAGTTTTCTTAATCATGATCAAAAGCCATGGATCTTCAACCCTTTCATTGTGTATTTATATTTTACATCATAAGAAATCTTAAACATAACTTTAATCATTTGATCAAGTTTCTATGCTCCATGGAACCGAAATCACAACATAGACTACAGTGGCCCAAAAATCATGAGATACAAAGTTATGTAATACCCTAGAAGACCATACACTTTACATTGTCTAGATGATACTTAATATTAAATGAGAAAGGTACAACAGCAACCTAGGGTTTCAAGTTTATTACTTTTAAAACATGTAATAATCTTGCCATCGTAATGGAGTATTGATTGACTATAATGCATCTTTCTCAATCATTTTTGGAAGATGGATTGCCACATCCAGTTCCATTTCCACAAGATTATCCATGCCAATAAATAGGGTAATTCTTTAAAACACTCCAATTTAAGAACGCCCCTTTTCCGCTCCACTTTTTTTAGGCATGGGACCCACGTTTAGCCAATTCAGTCTTTCACACACACTGCCCCCTCTTCCCCAATGATTAGTCACAAGTCTAAATTTAACATTCATCCAACTTTTTCCTCCAAATTGGATTGAAATCATAAAAAAATGATGACTCTAAACCATTAGATTTTAGGACTATGGATCATAGGGTTAGGATAATCTTATAAAGTCAAAGTTTTGCATATAGATTTTCCCATCCAATGAGCTCCGATGATCATAATGCATCTCCGTGCGTCCTAAGTGGTGTTTTCTTAGCCCTACAGTGTGTGTGTGTCTATATATATATATATATATATATAATGAGATGAATTCTACAAAATGCCCCATTAAAAAGGGGCATTTTCCCATATGCAAACATACAATAAAAAAAACGCAATAATATCTATTGTTATTTAATACATTAAACTCAGTCATGACTACAATTTTATAAACCATTTGAAATTAAAGAAACTTCATAAATGAACAGTGGGCCCCTAACAAAAAATGAGTAAATGCATAGAATGAAAAATGATACCGTGGATCTTGATATAATCTATCGATGGATCGTATAAAGATTAATTTTATTATATGGATAAGTGGGTCGTTCTGATTTGTAAGGAGAGAAAAGCATAGGGAAATTAGGGCCTTTTTTGCTACAAAACTCCATCCAACCTGCCTTAAATACTCTTTGATGGTGTTGTGCCTTTGATAATCATAGTGTTTAGATAGAATTAAAAGCGTGGGGGACCTCTCACAGAATGGGCCAAGAGATGCCTTGGTGAACATCTCTCCACCTCAATTAGGTCTCTTCCAAGCCAAGTTCAGGGACCGGCTGATCATGATGCCCTTTTTCATTTTTTTGGGAGACTTCTCTCTACTAACAATTTGTAATTTGTTCAGACTTTCCTCCATTGTTCTTGTTTTTTTCCTTTTCTTTTTGGCCTGTTGAGGTAGCCTCTAAAGCTCCTCTAAGCATGTACAGCTTCTGGGTTTCCATTCTGGGGGCCTTAGCCCTTGTTCTCCTTTCTTCCTTAAATTCAATTTTAATTAAATTAAATTCAAGATATCGAAGAGATATGCATAATTCTACTTTACTGTTTGGTAATGCCAATTGAGTTGCATGTGTACACAGAAACATCGCCTATTCCTGCGAAGGCTGAATGAGACAAATAAATATGGTCGTTTTAGGTCTCCCTCCAAGTCAAGGCTCAAGATGCATCCTCTGCGACGAATGGTTGGCGGCCTGGACCCAACAAGCATTGCAAACTTCCCACCACCTTACAGTCCAAAGGGAGTGCAACCAACAGCGGCGAGTGATATGCAGAATACTAATGCTTCCATGCCAATGACCTTTGTGAGCCCTGCACCATTTATCAACCAAGATTCACAAAGCTTTGACCCCAATGCTACCACTACCACAAACGTGCAACCAATGCTACAGCCAGGTAACATTATCTCAGCACCGAGTGTATCTCTCCTCCAAGATAACAATGGAAGCATGGGCTTTGGCATGTTCCAACAGCAAATGGAAATGGATTCCTCATCAATATCGGACACGACGCTGATGACCCATTGGCCAACACAGCCATCACCAGGACTTTTAGAAAGTGATCCACTTGGTAACTTTGGGATGCAGAATGTTCAAAATAGCGACTACCTCACCAGCAAGGATAATATGGAGCTGATCAATAAGTTTGACCAATTCTCCCTTTCCAATTCTGCTAGTGATTACACTGGACTTCAAGTGACCAGCGCTGAAGATTTTAACAGAATGGCCCAGACAGGACTATTGGAGGAAGGATTGAGCAATGTGAACTCTGGCAGCAATCTGATGAATGGCATAAACAACGAAGGAAAAGTGTCTCTTGAACCGGAGATGAACAACAAAGGGAAACAGCCTTTTGACGCAAAGGACAAAGGAAAAATGCCTCTTGTTATGGAGGAGGAAGAAGATATTTTCCTCCCAGAATTAACAGCATCAGACTTCATTATGGACCTTTATATGAATTTTGATAACTTAAACCAGTATCCAACAGATTACCCTAATGTGACACAGGAAGATGATTTTATGGGAGGCAATAACTCGAGCTACGACATGGATACTCTTTTAGAACAGGTCCAGAATCCAACATTTTGGAGCAGCTCAGAGGACCAACCTTTCGGAAGTAGCACCAATGATACGGTTTTCAAACAGGTCAGTGGATTAGTTAAGCATTCAACATAGCACATATCTTCTACATGCATATTGTGTAGCTTTCATTCAATTGAAACATAGATTACTGAAGAATGCATAATCAAAATAATTTTATAAATTAATTTTAATATATAAATAATCTTTCTTTCAGAGCATCAATTTAGCAATGAGTAGCAATGAGTAATCAAAATTCTTGACTCACAAAATATTCATTTTGCTTCATGTAGGCACAAGATGGGACCAATCACAAGGAAGGCGACTTCGACTTCAACTTGTTTTATATGGGTAACAAGGATAAAGCTCAGTGAACGTCACCTAAAGCTTTCTCTAACCCATCAAATTTACAAACATATGATTTTGAGGTGCAGAAAGGCGGTTGGTTGGAAAAGGCATGGAGGATAAAGATTTCTATATATCTTTTGTTGTGTGTGTGTGAATAATGTTGCTTTGTTAGTAATGTTGTTGTTTATATGACATGTAGTGTGCTAGACTTGAGTATTTAGGATCCTTCTAGAACTTGTGTCGATATATGTATTGTTGTTGCGGTATATGTACTTTTAATATATGTGAAGGTGTGTCGTTTTTATAAGCTTCACAATGTCAATTTTGATGGAGTTTTGACTGAGATTACCTTATGTCAATGGTGGCCGTTCCTGACCCAACCCAACTCAATCTAAACTCGACCTTGTTTGGCTTGACCTTCTATTCTCAGGCGGGCCAGTCCTATAACCCGATCAATAAATAGTAGGTATCAGGTTGAGTCTATGCGTCCTATTCAACCCAGTTAACTCCTCTGAACCTAGGCATATGGAAAAAACCATAAGTGGTAAGGACATTGTGTGAGGTATTTAACAGGCGTAGCTCAAAACATAGATGCTATTGTTTCCAATTTCCTATGCAATGTTGAAAGGAGATGGCACAAAGTGGGATACATGAGTACTGCCTCTATCAATCTAAAGGACTGGGTGGCTAGTGCTAGTCACTAAGTTGTTGGAGAGAGAGAGAGAGAGAGAGAGAGAGAGAGAGAGAGAGAGATGGATAGCATTTAGAAAAGATGCCGAGTGAACAAGTTTTTGGGTTTGAAAATTTTCAATGCAGTGGTGGAATGATTGGCAGAGGGAAACAAACTACATTGCCGGATAATGTATGTACCCGGGTTATGTGGTGCAGGCAAAACTACTCTTGCAAAGGAAGTCTACAATGGTACTGCTGAAAAAAGCAATCCCCTGTCCGTGATTCGGTCAGTGCATAATTTTTGCAGAAGATAACAAGAAAATTTACATGAGAGTGGTCTCAACTCACAAGAAGAGCTAAAGCAGATAGACAGAATAGAAATACATAAGAAGACATCTGACACTTTGAAGGATAGGAGGTATCTAATTGTCCTGCACATCAACCTCCAAGATACCTGGATGCCAACTGTGCGTGCCTAATTATTACGGACTTGGTTTAGTTGATGATGAGGATTTGCAGAGAGGCTGTTTAGCTGAACAAGAGCGTCTCTGCCGATCTGAAATGTTTAGCTGAACAAGAGCGTCTCTGCCGATCTGAAACCTGAAATCTGAAAGGGAAGAGAAAACAACGGTCAGGGCCCGAGGCTGCTGTCAGCCAAAGGCACTCCGACGCCTGAGTTAGTGCGGTCACTGAACTAGGGTGAAGTGGGGAAGAAGAGGATGTTAGCAGAATAACAGTGCAGGCTGTATCTTGCATGTACCTGTTCATGACTCTTCATGCAGGCATATATAGAGGAGAGTGGAAGGTTCCACAGTGGAGGTAGGTGAGGATACTTGTCCCATCAGCCCACACCTGGGATCTTTAGTGGGGGTAGGTGAGGATACTTGTCCCATCAGACCTCCCCTCAAATCCCTCACATAAATGTGGATGTGATCTGTTGATAGGAACGAGCCCTTATCCATGGCCGGTGGCCGCCCTACCTGACAGGGACTCCCTACAAAGTACCCGTCCCATCTCATAATGGGAACTGGAAGCCCGGTGTTCACCTCGGCAGAGGGGCCGAGCTGGAGAAGACGCCGGGGTCAGCTATACCCGAGATCGGACTGGGAGGCCAGCGTGAGGCCGAGTTCGGTAGGACATGGTCGGTACTTCTACCGGGACCAGTCCCACCTTTACAAAGGCTGAGACGCTGCTATGCCGGAGAGAAGGGGGTTAAGGCCTTTTCTGATCGGCGCTGTTACCGAGGAGGGGTTTCGGTTTCGGTAGAAGCAGTCCACACAATTGCCCCCTGCTCCTGACTTCGGGGGGTCAAGGAGACCACGGGGTTAGGAGTGATAGGATGGGACTTTCCCGAAACCGATCCCCTAACTTACAAAAAGGCGTGGGGTGCCGCTTCGCTTTCCGAGGCGCTTTAAATAGCGCCTGGCTGTCTGGAGGCGGTTTTAATAACCCAACCATATCATCATGAAGGCGTTGTTATGCCGCCATGTGTCAGGTCCCTGATGGCCATTACGTCTTATCGAGGAGACGGGTGGCGTGCTCGAGGCGGTGTCTGCACATGCCTTTCGGGATACGAAGAGATCTCCATCCCTGTATAAAAACCCCGGTCCTCGAAGGAGGACCACTTTTGCTGTCACTGTGCTTGGAGCTTTCGCCTGAGAGTTGCCTGAAGCCTCGTCGTCCGAGAAGTCCCTCTGTTCGCCTTCTGAAGTTTAGAGTTTTCCGTTGTCCCTACACTCCTTCCGGCCCTGTGTCTTAGTGAGTTCCCTTCTACCTTTCTGACATTTTTCCTTCTCTGGGTTCTTTTTCTTTTTGGGGGTGTGTACTCTGTCCTTCTTCTCCGTCGCCGTCACCTGTATTCCGGTCTAGACTGGGGAAGATGGGGGTTTTCAGACATTGGATAGACACAGAGCTTGCCCTAGCTGAGCTTAGGAAACAATACCAGATACCAGAGAACGTCCAGATTAGGGCGGACGGGCCTGGTGACCGAAGCCGACCACGGGTTCTTGTAGAGGGGTGGATGCCCTTCCCACTAGTAGCCATAATCGAGGGCGGGGTGAGATTCCCAGTCCATCCCCTTCTGAGGGCTTGTCTCAGGAGGTGGAACCTTACCCCTTGCCAACTAATGCCCAATGGTTACAAGATAATCATGGGTATAGCCGAACTCAATAGGATATTGGGAACCGACCTTGGCGTCGAGGACATTGAGGATGTGTATAACCTCTGTCGATCTCCAAAGGACGACGCATACTACCTGCGAGTTCGGTCGAAGGAGATTCCCATAATCAACGAGCTCGAAGACAACACAAAATACGCCGGGAACGACTGCCTTTACGTCACCGGGAACTGGGAGTATGCCCCCGGAGAGCCCAGGGTGAACCACGTACCCGGTCGTCTCGGAGTACCACCGAGTAAATATCTCAATTTCTAATCTTCTGATGTAGTTTCGTTCTGCCGAACTGATGCTGATTGCTTGTTGTGCAGGTCACACGGAGAGGAAACGGCAGAGGAAGAACTCCGGGTGGCGACGAAACGTCGCCTGGTTAAAAAGGATTTATAGTTACAAGGGTCACCGGACCCGATCTGCCTCAGTCCTTCTTGGGTACGAGCCCGTGTACCGATCTTTTATAAGAAGACGGCACGAGAACCTCAGGGGGGAGCAAGTCTTAACCCTTGCCGAAGCCGAGGAGCAAACAGCTCCAGCCGAAGGGCCTGCGCAAGTGCCCCCCGAGACCATACCTTCTGGAGCTTCAGCCGAAGCCGGTCCTTCGCACGTCCAGACCGCTGCAGGGACCGACTCCGAAGAGGAAAGTCAGTCGGAGGGCGAGTCCGAGGGGGTTCGGCAAGAGGACCTTGTGATTCTCCCATCTTCTGAATCGGACGAAGAGGCCGAGATGGGGAGACGTCGTGCGGCCGTTCTAAGTCTTGATGAAGTCATCTTCGGAGACTCGCCCGCCTCTTCGGGGACCGCTCTCCCTCCGAACTTGGAGGATACAGTCGTTTCTCCCCCAGTTCAATCTCTTCAGCCTTCAGCAGCGACCGAGCGTTCCACCAAATCTCGTCAGGATTCGATTCGGCTGGGGAAAAGGCCCAGGGTTGCGGACCCAGTCGGGGATGAGCCCAACCCTGCTTCTCGGCACTTGTCGCCGCTCGGCCCTCCGACCTGGAACCCTAGTTTCCTGCTGGAGGATGGCCAGTCGCTGTCGTCGGACGGCCGGCTGAATGATGGCACTTCTGTTGTCAGTGCCCTCGCGCACGCCTGCGCTCTGCTTGGAGACATGGCAGAACACTGGAAGCTGAGCGAGGTGGAGCTGGATGTGGCCCAGATGGCCGACGCCCTCAGGGTAATTCCCACTTCTGAGCTTTGCATTTCTTCTTTGATTTCTGTACTTTTGATATTGACCTCCGTTTAACGCTTGTTTCCTCAGATCCTGCAAAGGGGGCTGGTGTTGGCGGACAAAGCCCAACAGAGCACCGCTCGGGCAGAGAGGGCGGAGAAGAGGGAAGTGGAACTCGAGGCCGAGCTCAGCCAAATAAAACAGAAGGCAGCCGAGCAGGAAGCATGCGCCACGGGCCTCAGAGACGAGCTTGATAAGGTCAGGGCGGAATTGGAAAACCAAGTTCAGGCAACGGCCGAGCTTGAAAAGAGGTGGGAGGAGGCGGAGGCTGCACTCCGCGCTGATATTGACAAACTGCGGGCTGATGTCGACAAGTCGTTCGACGAAGGGGTGGCAGAGGCCACCGAACAGTATGTTGCCCAAGTCAAGAAGGTCAGCCTGAAGGCCTGGAGGCTGGGGTGGACGAGCTCGTTGAGAGCAGCAGGGGTCCCCGAGGACAACCCTGTGTATAGAGAGATCCCCCAGTTTCCTCCTCCTCAGCCCGCACCGAACCGAGCTCCTGAGGTCCCAGTCAGGGAAACCGAAGACCCTGCCCCTGGACTCGACGCGGACGCCGACGCCGGACAAGTGGTTGCCGAAGTCGTGGAAGACGCTGCTGCTGATGGCGCCGAGGGGGCCGTGGCTTGAAAAGATATGATGTAACTTTGTTTTTGTGTTTTTTTTGTTTTTGTATTGGAGGGAGATTTTGTATTTCTTTTTGTTGGGAAAAATTGTAACCTTTCTCATTTATGAAATGAAATTGGCCTTGCATCCAACTTTGAACATTTGTGGCGAATTTTTCTCTTCTTTTTTCCTTTCTTTATGCATTTGGCTTAACAACCAGAATAAATAATAGGAAATAAGACAAAGTAAATGAGCTCGGTCGCAGCCGAATTTGATGTAGTAAAGTTGTAACCCGAGGTGCCGTATTGATTTTGCAACCACAACAAGCATCAATCTCGGTAAAACTGAGGGCGCTTGGTCCTATGACCAAAGCTGAGTCCGGTTTTATAATCAGAACTTGACTGGTCCATTGACTGGGCCGAAGTAGTTACTATGGTAACCGAACAAAGAATACAAGCTGATTGTGTGACCGAGCTGTAGGTATATGCAGAGTTCGCCATTTCTTCGAGAATAGGAGACAACTTGGAAAGAAAAAACGTATTCTATAAAAAGAATTGGTTTATTAACTTCCCGAATCCGATTACATCTCAAAAATAGAATTTCTTGAGGTGGGTGGCATTCCATGGGCGTGGCAGCTCTCTGCCCTCCATATCCTCAAGCCTATATGCGGACTGCCCAGCTACCGAAGTCACCTTAAATGGCCCATGCCAGTTCGGTGCGAACTTTCCTTCGCTGGGATTCCTGTCTGCTGGAAGAGTCTTTTTCAAGACCAATTCTCCAGGGGAGAACTTTCGCTCTCTGACCCTTTGATTGTACCCTCTAGCCAACTGTCGTTGGTAGGAAGCGAGGCGGATGGCCGCGGCATCCCTTCGCTCCTCAACCAAGTCGAGCTCTGTGGCGAGGTTTGCATCATTTTGGCCTCGGTCGAACAGTTCCGACCTGAGGGTGGGGAGACCGACCTCAAGTGGAATTACAGCTTCCATTCCGTAGGCTAGGGAGAAGGGAGTTGCCGAGGTCGAGCGCCTCGGGGTAGTCCTGTATGCCCAAAGGACACTTGGAAGCTCCTCTACCCATCTGCCTTTGGCTCGATCTAGTCTCTTTTTGAGTCCGTCAAGCACCACCTTGTTTGAAATTTCAGCCTGCCCATTGCTCTGGGGGTAGGCCGGGGTAGAATAGTAGTTCCTGATGCCAAGGTCTTGACAGAAGCTTCTGAAGAAATTGGAGTCGAACTGGGTCCCGTTATCCGTGACCAAGGTTCGAGGCACTCCGAATCTAGTTACGATGCTTCTCCACACGAAGTTTTTGGTGTCCTTCTCAGTGATGGAGGAGAGCGCTTCGGCTTCTATCCACTTGGTGAAATAGTCAGTTGCTACGATCAACCATCTTTTATTCCCTGGAGCTCGGTGGAGTGGTCCCACGAGGTCCAGTCCCCATTGGGCGAAGGGCCACGGGCTGGAAAGAGGGCTCAGGTCGTGCGCTGGCTGATGGAGAGAGTGAGCAAACTTCTGGCACTTCTCACATTTCCTGGCGTAGACCTGTGCATCCTTCTGCATATAGGGCCACCAGTACCCCTGGCTGATAGCTCGGTAGGCGAGTGACCGACCTCCGATGTGGCTGCCACAGATCCCTTCATGGATTTCATAAAGGAAGTCCTCGACTTTGCTTGGATGAACGCACTGGAGGTAAGGGCCATTGTAGGACTTTTTGTAGAGTTTACCGTCCGGAGAGAGCCAAAATCGGGCTGCCTTCAGCCTGATTTTGTAGGCTTGGTCCTTGTCCTCGGGCAGCTGGTCATTCTTGAGGTAGGAGATAAGTTCATCCATCCAGCTCGTGCCGAGGTCAATGCACATAATCTGTCGAGGCGGTTGAAGTTGTATGCTCGGTCTGTCCAGTGCTTCCACTTCGACAGTTCTTTTTCTTCCTGCCTCGACGACAGAGGCCAAATTTGCAAGGGCATCGGCGTGAGAGTTGGAGTGTCTGCCTATCTGCCTGACTTCAGCCTTTTGGAAACGAGATAGAAGTTGCTTGGTGTGGGCTAGGTAGGCTGCCATCCTGTCATCCCGGGCCTGGTAATCTCCATTGAGTTGGCTTGTGACCAACTGTGAGTCGCTAAAGATCACTAGTTGTTGTGCTCCCAGGATTTTTGCGCTGCCCAGCCCTGCAATTAGTGCTTCGTACTCGGCTTCATTGTTAGATGCTTTGAAGTCAAGAGTCAGGGCTTGCTCAATGACGAGGCCCTCTGGAGATTGAAGGACTACGCCAGCGCCAGCCCTTTTGGAGGTGGAGGACCCATCGACGAAGACTTTCCAGGATGAGGCGATGAACTGTTTCCAGGACCGCTCCTGTTCGGTCTCGGCCGAAGTTCTCACCTCCTTGTCCCCCAGTTCGGTGTCGAGATGGCTCGGTGCCGAACTAGGAGTGGTGAATTCCACGATGAAGTCTGCCAGTACTTGGGCTTTAATGGCCGTTCGGGGCTGATAATTGATATCATATTGCCCGAGTTCGACAGCCCATTTAGACAGTCTGCCTGAGAAGTCTGCTCTTCGGAAGAGGGACTTGAGTGGGTGTTCTGTCACGACCACTATGGAGTATGTCAGGAAGTAGTGGGAGAGCTTGCGGGACGCACTGACGAGTGCAAATGCGAGCTTCTCCAATGGCAGGTATCTCGTTTCGGCATCCAGCAGGATTTTGCTTGTGTAATAGATGGGTCTTTGCTGCCTGTCATCTTCTCTTACGAGTACAGAGCTTACTGCATGGTCCGAAACTGCCATATATAAGTATAAAACCTCACCCCGTACCGGGGTGGAAAGCAGAGGAGGGGAGGAAAGGTACACTTTGAGCTCCTGGAGAGCGCTCTCGCATTCCGGGGTCCATTTGAACCCGGAGCTCTTTTTCAAGAGCTGGAAGAAGGGATGGCATTTATCCGAAGCTCGGCTAATGAAGCGGTTCAGTGCTGCCGCCATCCCGGTAAGTCTCTGAACCTGTTTTATCGAGTTCGGACTCTGCAGGGCTCTGAGTGCCGAGATCTGATCGGGATTGGCCTCGATTCCTCGCCTAGTAACTAGGCTGCCCAGGAACTTGCCCGAGCCGACGCCAAATGCACATTTGGAGGCGTTCAACTTGAGCTGGTATTTCTTGAGGATGGAGAAGGTTTGATGTAAGTCAGTCAAGTGGTCCTGTGACCGTTTAGACTTAACGACCATATCATCAATATAGACCTCGATCGTCCTACCGAGCTGGTCCTGAAACATCTTGGTCACCAGCCTCTGGTAAGTGGCACAGGCGTTTTTTACCCGAAGGGCATCACTTTGTAGCAGTAAGTGCCCCTGGGTGTTATGAACGCGGTTTTTTCTTGATCAGGCTCATGCATTGGAATTTGATGGTAACCTCGGTAGGCATCGAGGAAACTCATCCTCTCATGGCCGGCAGTGGCGTCGATCAGCTGGTCTATCTTTGGTAGAGGGAAGCTGTCTTTGGGACAGGCTTTGTTGAGGTCGGTGAAGTCTACACAGACCCTCCAGCTCCCATCCTTCTTTTTTACCACAACCGTGTTGGCCAACCACACAGGGTAGTGGACTTCGCGGATAGCCTCAGCGTCCAGTAATTTGTTGACCTCCTTGGTCACAGCCTCTGCCTGTTGGGTGCCCGACCTGCGAATCTTCTGGACAACAGGTTTATGCTGGGGATCTACATTCAGCTTGTGGCTTATGACCTCGGGGCTGATGCCGGACATTTCATATGGGGTCCAGGCGAAGACCTCCCTATTTTGTAACAGGAAGTCGAGCATCCTGGCCCTCTCCTCGTCAGCAAGTTGGCTACCGAGCAGGAAGAACCTTTCTGGATCGCTGGGATCGATCCCGACCTGGGTGAGGTCCTCAATGCTCTTCTGTTCGGGAGTTCGGCCCACGGCGTCGAGCTCAGCTTCCAGCTCGGTCATGTGGACTTGCTGTGGCTGTGTATCTCCGGGGACCACGGCCAAGAGGCATTCTTTGGCCATGTCTTGGTCGCCGGGGACTATGATAACTTCGAAGCTCCCATCCTTGTTCTGTAAAGGAAACTTGAGCTTCTGGTGATGGGTCGAGGGAACGGCCTCCAGGTTATGAAGCCAGGTTCTCCCCATGATGGCATTGTATGGGGATTGTGCATCCACCACCAGGAAATCTGCCGTCATGGGGGCTCCTCCGACCTCGACCTTGAGGGAAATCTTCCCTTTGGGATATACCGTCTTGGAGCTGAAACCCACCAGCGGGGTGCGGGCTTCCTGCACGTCCTCCTCTTTCAGGCCCATCCTCCTGAAGCAATCCAAGTAGAGGATTTGTGAGGAGCTCCCGGGGTCCACTAGGATCCTTTTGACATTGAAGTTGTGTAACCTCATAGTCAGAAGAAGAGGATCATTGTGGGGTAGCTGGACCCCGGCCAAGTCTTTATCAGAGAACCAGATTTTTGGCCTCTCCACACGTGCTTTCTTTGCCGAGGGACCGAGCTCGGCCGTCATCACATGCTTGCTGTGGTGGGCCTTCCTAGCCTCGGCACGGGCTCGATCACTACCCCTGGGGGCAGGAGCCAGGTGAATGACGTCGATGGTCCCTATAGGCTCGCCGCTGTCTTGATCGTCGGGGTTGCGTTGCTGAGCATTGTTCACTCTGCCCTCTTCCCTGACATGATCTCTGAGATGCCCATCTTTTACGAGCTTTTCAAGGTGCGCCTTGAAGGCATAGCAGTCCTCGGTTCTGTGTCCTCTATCTTTGTGGTAGGCACAGAACTTGCTCTGATCTCGGGAGGAGGAGTCACTTTTCATAGGCTGGGGCCATTTGAAGAAAGGCTGAGCTTGGATTTTGCTGAGGAGCTTGTAGATAGGCTCTTTGAAGATGGTATTGACGGCTCTGTAAGAGGCGCCACTCGGTTTTGGCCTCGTACTGCCTCCCGAGGTGGGGGTAGAACGTAATGCCGAGATGGATGGCTCTCTATTTCGATCCACCTCTTTCTTTGTACGCCGCCTCTCTCTCCTCGTGGGACGGCCCTCCGTTCGGCCCTCCGGCCAAAGATTATGGCTCTCCCGAGCTCGGACGTCATCTTCTTCCTGCTCAACGTACTGGTTCACCCGGACCATCAGAGCCTTCACTGAAGGTGCGGGGTGACGCACCAATTTCCTCCGAAGCTCGTTGCCCGGCAGCAAAGCTTGTTGGAAGGCAGTAATGGCCACGTCGTCGTTAGAATTTTCAATCACGCTGTAGATGGTCCAGAACCTTTTAGCGAATTGAGTGATGTTCTCGGACGGCCTCATCTTGATGGAGATCAGGTCGGCGTCGGTCTTCGGGATGACCCGGTGTACTTGGAACTTCTCGACGAAGGAGTTTCGGAGCTGTGGCCAGCTCGAAATCGATCCCTCGGGAAGTGCACAGAACCACCGAAGTGGGAGGTCACCCAAGCTGGAGGAGAAAACCTTGCAGTCAAGGTCGCCGTCGCCGCTGAATACCATCATCTTCTGGGTGAAGTGGCGGAGATGAGCCTCGGGGTCCGACGTCCCGTCATAAAGATTGAAACGTGGGACGCTGAACTTATCAGGGAGGGGATGATCTCTGATTTCCCGAGAGAATGGAGACGTGCCGTGGATGTCCCCATGTTTAGCAGTCAACCGACCTCGAGCGAGGCCGGCCTGCTCCAGGCTCTGCTGTACGGCCAGCTTAACTTGCTGATCAATATAGTCAGCCATGTCGGGGTCCCTGGTCTCTCGCCTTTGTTTCTGGCGCTGATGCTGGTCGGCGCCGGCGTGGGTGTTACTCGAGCCTTCTTCGCGAGCTCGGGCACGCCTTTCATTCAGTTGATCCCTTAGGTCTGGTCGACCCCGGGGACCCAGACGAGCTCGTTGCCGAGGTGGAGGCGTGTGAGAGGCTTCGGGTTGGACTTGGCCCTTTGGCTCAAGCTGTCGCTGAAGCTGGAGGATCTGCTCTTTTTGTTCTTCAATGATAAGGTTTTGAGCCTTGATCGCTTCGGCTTGGGCCTCAACATCGTCCTCTAGGGCCATGTCGCCGTCACCTTCATCGCCGAGGTGGACGTGATCCTCTTCCATGTGGTCCTCGTAAGAAGACCGACGAGGAGGAGACTGCACAGGAGCCCCACTTCGTAGGGGCCGTTCCTGAGGAGGAACGTCCTTACGAGGTGGCGCGTTGAGGACAACCTCCAGGCGCGGACGCTCCGCCTGAGAGGTATTCGGCCGAGCCCGCTCTAATACAGGATCGCGCCGAGAAGACGCTGCGGCACCCCTCGACGACGAGTGTGTCACTGTGACGGGTGAACCTACACTCCGCATACCAGGCTCTCCTCCCACTCCTTTCGGAGGAGGGTTGGGTGGTGCCTGCCTGGTATCTCTTCGCGAGCTCGTCACCAACACTCCTGCCTGGTCTGTCACTAGTGGAGGCGGCATGAGAGGCAGAAATGTTTCTGGCTGCTTAGACCTAGACGGTCTAGCAACACTCTTTCCCTTTTGAGCCTTAGGAGGCATAGCTGTTGGGATGAAAATATGGAATTTTCAGATCGTTCTCACAGACGGCGCCAAATTGTGCGTGCCTAATTATTACGGACTTGGTTTAGTTGATGATGAGGGTTTGCAGAGAGGCTGTTTAGCTGAACAAGAGCGTCTCTGCCGAACTGAAATGTTTAGCTGAACAAGAGCGTCTCTGCCGATCTGAAACCTGAAATCTGAAAGGGAAGAGAAAACAGCGGTCAGGGCCCGAGGCTGCTGTCAGCCAAAGGCACTCCAACGCCTGAGTTAGTGCAGTCACTGAACTAGGGTGAAGTGGGGAAGAAGAGGATGTTAGCAGAATAACAGTGCAGGCTGTATCTTACATGTACCTGTTCATGACTCTTCATGCAGGCATATATAGAGGAGAGTGGAAGGTTCCACAGTGGAGGTAGGTGAGGATACTTGTCCCATCAGCCCACACTTGGGATCTTTAGTGGGGGTAGGTGAGGATACTTGTCCCATCAGACCTCCCCTCAAATCCCTCACATAAATGTGGATGTGATCTGTTGATAGGAACGAGCCCTTATCCATGGCCGGTGGCCGCCCTACCTGACAGGGACTCCCTACAAAGTACCCGTCCCATCTCATAATGGGAACTGGAAGCCCGGTGTTCACCTCGGCAGAGGGGCCGAACTGGAGAAGACGCCGGGGTCAGCTATACCCAAGATCGGACTGGGAGGCCAGCGTGAGGCCGAGTTCGGTAGGACATGGTCGGTACTTCTACCGGGACCAGTCCCACCTTGACAAAGGCTGAGACGCTGCTATGCCGGAGAGAAGGGGGTTAAGGCCTTTTCTGATCGGCGCTGTTACCGAGGAGGGGTTTCGGTTTCGGTAGAAGCAGTCCACACACCAACAAAAGGAGCAGAATGGTGGTAACTTGCAATAACAAAGAGATGGCAGATCTGAATGGACCGGAGTTGCAGTCCATGAATTAGGAAGTTTGAGTTTGTTGGACAGATAGGAACTTCAATCCGAGGCATGTTCACAATGAAGCCGCGGGCGGTCTTTGATTTGTGAAGCCCTTTGATACACTTGTAAATATGAAATCATGACCAATTTTACACACATTGAACCTTCCCTCGTTGTTGCGTTGAATTAAAAAGAAATTCTACGGTTAAGATGTCATTTGACTCTAAGGCAGTTAAATCAAGTGCTTTGATTATTTGATAAGTTGATTTTCTTGCTTCCCCTTATCTGTAAGATAACATCTCCATCTGGCCTCATCTCATTGATGTCAATATATCTAAGTGGGGCTAATGAGCTGGACTATATATTAGGAATAAGCAGTCTGGTCATAGGAGAACATTGTCCCTTAAATATGACTTCAATTTCTCAGATCTTATAGTAATGTACATATATACAAATATAGTAATGTTCTTTTTTATAATGTTAGTTTTTTTTTTTTTTTTTTTGCCCTTTTTTTACCTATGTTGAAGTACTAGTAACGAATGATCTCCTTCAAGGTTTTAGGTGTGAAGACCCAAGAATAATGTGTTAATTTGATACCAAGGTGCTAATACCAATCAACCAGTTGGTCTTCTCAGCTCATGGGGCCACATATGGGTACCTTCTTAATACTGGGGGTGGGGTACATGGAAACACAGACCCAAATAAGGCTGTCACTTGTTAATGGCTCGCGCAGGGTGGTTAGTCTCTTGCATACAAATATAACATAATGAGGTTATAGTTGGTCTTCTCAGCTCCTGGGGCCACATATGGGTACCTTCTTAATACTGGGGGTGGGGTACATGGAAACGTAGACCCAAATAAGGCTGTCACTTGTTAATGGCTCGCGCAGGGTGGTTAGTCTCTTGCATACAAATATAACATAATGAGGTTATACATGAAGGACATGTATTTAAGGCCTATTTAAGAAAACCTTATCTTTTAAATGGACAGAGGGAAAAGAGTTGAACCTTCTTCTTATCTTTACAATGCTATTTCTGGAGCAGGGGGTGTAAGCTGAAGAAAATTATAATTTTATCCATGGAAAATTAAATTCGATGAACATGTGTAGGTTATACATTAAGGACATGTGTTAGAGGCCAATTTAAGATGACTTAAAAAGGAAAACCTTCTCTCTTAAAAAGGACAGACGGCAAAGAGGTGAACATTCACCTCATCTTTACAGTGCTATCTTCTCCCTCTAATTTTTACTCTCTCTCTCTCTCTCTAACTTTTACACGCGTCATACAAACACTATAGCCTCCTTAGTCGGAGGTGAAACCAGCAGGAAAGCAAGATGAGCCCACAAGAATTCTGCTTCTCTATGTTCCTCTAATGCCTATAAAAAGAGCATTTCCTTACTCAGCCAGGCGTTCCTTTGCCTGCTTTTCTCTTTCTTTCTCTTCTATTCTCTCATCTTCCCTTTGAAGACAAGGCCTTTCAGCTCTTTCTTGCAAATTCAGTAGTATCATCTCTAACCTTTGTTGGTTTAAATCTCATCCATACCCATGGTAAATAATAGAGACAAAGCTTCTTGTTCCTTTTCATCTCCTTTACCGAGTGCTTTTCCCTATGGCCTCCGGATTTTAGTTGTAGATGATGACCCTGCATTTCTAATGGCCATGAAGAAGATGCTTAAAAAATGGAGATATGAAGGTATTGGGAACCAAATGAGCAGGGATGTTTTCTCTTTTCCTTTTTTAAGCTATTGTATCTTCTTCCTGATTAGATCCAACTGATTCTGCAAGGTGTTTTTCAATTTGATGAGGTTGTTGTGTGGAGATATTCTCCAAAGATGACCGACCACAGCTTTCGGCCTCGGCAAAAAGGCCACTTCGGCAAACGTGCCAATTGGTCTCGACCAGTACTTGGAAAGAGCCAGAGTCTCCATCTCGGCTCTCAGCTATGTGCCCCATTTCGGTAAAATGCCCTTGACTTCGGTCTCGGTACATCGGTACAAGCATTAGACCAGAGCTGCAGTCTCATCATGCTCCATCTCGGTCCCATGCTCCACCTCGGTCTCGGTCAGACTGCTGATCAAGATGACCATGGACAACTGTCATGCCACGGCAACAGGATAAGGGCACCGCCCAAATCCCTGACACAGCTGCACCGTCCAGACGTTGGGGCATGGCCCGATAGGACAGAGTGGGCTACGATGGAACTACTATTAAAGAAGAGTATGCTGCGATGGGACAGCCTCTCAAGTGCTTGCCCCAAAGTCGACTCTCCTCCTCTATAAATACAGAGCCTTCAACAGTTAAAGGAGAGGCCATCCACATGCTGCTGGTACGCCGTCTCCTCCTACACTTCATCTCCTACCTCTGTTTAGTCCTGCACCTGCAACTAACAAAGGCATCGGAGAGCCCTGCGCTGCCCAAGCCAGGGTCCTTCACCGTCTTCTGTCTCTTCCCTTTTTTCAGGTTCAAAGCAGGCAGCGGTTCATCTATCTATCACCTACAAGGAGCCCCAGCCTCTGTCCTCCTCCATTGGGCCTCAAAATCACTCCCCCTTGGGTCTGTGAATTTTTGTGCACCTACAATTGGCGCCGTCTATGGGAAAAGATCAAAAAGCCATCTTCCCAAACACCATGCCTCGAAGAGCCAGAGAGGGACGATTTCAGCAGCAGCTTCATCGACCCCAGCTCTGAATCGTCTTCCACGACGCGTGGAAGGTTGTCGACGACCTGGAGATCCTGATCAAGCGGCTCATGGCGAAGCAGATGAAGAACGGCGACGCCCTCCCAGGCTCAGCGATGCACGCAGGCGCCCATCTCCGCGACGCCCGAAGTCGGCGACGCCCATCTCGGCGACGCCCGAAGTTGGCGACGCCCATCTCGGCGACACCCTCGGCGGTAGTGCCTCCTCCAGCTCGACAGGCAACCAATCTATTCCACCTCAAGGAGAGCTGCTAAAAATCCCTCGCAGCCCTCGCTTCAGCGGCACGATCCTTAGCCATCAGCTTCGATCGCACAATCCTCTACCGCCATTGGCGGCACGATCCTCTACTATCAGCTTTGATGGCATTATCCTTTGCCGCTGGGATACTTCATCATCAACCTCAGCTGCAATGCTACTCTCCAGCTCGGCAGAAGTAGACTCTCCAGTTCGGCAGTAGTGCATCGAGGCCACCAGCTTCGGTAATAGTACCAGCTGGGCGAGCATGATTCTGTCCTCTCCAGCTCGGTAGCAGTGCCTTCTCCCACTCGGCAGCAGTAACATTCGCCCTTTCAGATGAAATCCCAAAAGCAGGCTCGGTGATGCCACCAGCCTCGAGAAACAAAATTACACTGGCCCTGGTAAAAGTACCAGCCAGTTACGTCCCGATTTCGGAAAAAATCAAGCTCGGTGATGGCACCAGCTTCGAAAAAAGCAGGCTCGGTGATGCCACCAACCTCGAGAAACAAAATTACACTGACCCCAGTAAAAGTATCAGCCAGTTACGTCCCGATTTCGAAAAAAATCAAGCTCGGTGATGGCACCAGCTTCGAAAAAAGCAGGCTCGCTGATGCCACCAGCCTCGAGAAACAAAATTACACTGGCCCCGGTAAAAGTACCAGCAGTTACGTCCCGATTTCGGAAAAAATCAAGCTCGGTGATGGCACCAGCTTCGAAAAAAGCAGACTCGGTGATGCCACCAACCTCGAGAAAAAGATTACACTGGCCCCGGTAAAAGTACCAGCCAGTCGAGTCCCGAATTAAGCATACAGCATCTCGGTCCTGCACCAGATTGCTGCTCGATAGCTTACACTGGCTCCGGTGTAAGTACCAGCCAGTTAAGTCCCGATCTCGGCATAAAGCATCTCGGTCCTGCACCAGATCGCTGCCCGAAAGATTACACTAGCCCCGGTAAGAGTACCAGCCAGTCTTCAGAATAATCAGGCTCAGTGACGCCACTAGCCTTGAACAAAACAACCATCAAGCTCGGTGCTGCCACCAGCTTTAAAAAACCGTTAGGCTATTTAGCTTCCAACCTCAAAGAGTTTGGAACTCTAAAAGGTCAAAAACTGGGGGACTTTGTGTGGGGATATTCCCCAAAGATGACCGACCACAGCCTTCGGCCTCGTAAAAAAGGCCACTTCGGCAAACGTGTCAATTGGTCTCGACCAGTACTTGGAAAAAGCCAGAGTCTCCATCTCGGCTCTTAGCTATGTGCCCCATTTCGGTAAAATGCCCTTGACTTCGGTCTCGGTACATCGGTACAAGCATTAGACCAGAGCTGCAGTCTCATCATGCTCCATCTCGGTCCCATGCTCCACCTCGGTCTCGGTCAGACTGCTGATCAGGATGACCATGGACAACTGTCATGCCACGACAACAGGATAAGGGCACCGCCCAAATCCCTGACACAGCTGCACCGTCCAGACGTTGGGGCATGGCCCGATAGGACAGAGTGGGCTACGATGGGACTACTATTAAAGAAGAGTATGCTGCGATGGGACAGCCTCTCAAGTGCTTGCCCCAAAGTCCACTCTCCTCCTCTATAAATACAGAAGCCTTCAACAGGTAAAGGAGAGGCCATCCACATGCTGCTGGTACGCCGTCTCCTCCCACACTTCATCTCCTACCTCTGTTTAGTCCTGCACCTGCAACTAACAAAGGCATCGGAGAGCCCTGCGCTGCCCAAGCCAGGGTCCTTCACCGTCTTCTGTCTCTTCCCTTTTTTCAGGTTCAAAGCAGGCAACGGTTCTTCTATCTATCACCTACAAGGAGCCCCAGCCTCTGTCCTCCTCCATTGGGCCTCAAAATCACTCCCCCTTGGGTCTGTGAATTTTTGTGCACCTACAGTTATGTTGATGGTTTTGTCAATCCAAAGTATGATACTTTGGATCCAAGACTATTCTGGGGTTTTGTTTCCATGTTTTTTATTCTGTGTTCTGATGTGCCAGGATTTGTTTTTATATCTTTTTTTTATCACTCAAGAAATTGTGAACTCTAAAGTTCCACTCCAATCACAGTTATCTTCATTATTTCATTTTTCATGCATAAGAAAGCATGATTTTAATTGAAACTGATAACGTGTTCTGCATATGATGAATCTAAAGGTGAATATATATGGCTCTGGTCGAAATGACACTTTGAGAGTTTTGCATTTGTAGGAGTAAAATTGGCTTGATGGCTTGGATTTTTGGGTGATGGAGCCAACATCATGAAATTGGAGGGCCCTAAGACAACCGATCTACTCGCCTTTCTCGTTATTTATGCATATCTTTACTGAACTTAATGCTTTGTTAAATGGACAAATAATCTTACTTAGTTCAACTATTGAATCTTTTTCCTTGTTTTAAGTCAGGTATCATCTAGCCCTAACTCACCAGAGAGTGTAAACCCAACTAGTACGACTGCAGCAGTAGTCCAATACCTTATGTTGCCCACTTTGCCTACTAATATGCAGGGTCTTTATTGGACAAGAAGAGCGTTCTATATATGATGGATGGTTTAAAGAGGTGGTTTCATTTCAGATCATGACTGGTCTCAAAGATGAACGATTAAGAACAATCCTGTTCAACTGTACATTTTCCATGTTCATATTCTATGATTCTTATCCTCCACTAAACTTTTTGGCCATATGTAATCAGTCACAATTTATGTTAGGATTTTAGTTGGCTAATTCATAGAGTCCGGACAAAATTGGGGTTTCTAAACTTGTATTTCTTTTAGTTTTCGGACTGTCAAAGATCTACTTCCATAAAGACTGAAGATTCCAAGTTTAAGTGGATTGTATGGGTCGCTCGAGCGAACCCATCCCAGGGTTTCTTCACTCGACCCAACTTCATGTGCGCTCGACCCTTCTATGTTCTGTCTGGAAGATGTTTGAGACATAGACTGGTTCGCTCGAGCGAACCATAGATCGCTCGAGCGACCAGACTGCTGTTTACAGTTTACAATTCCAGAGAGCAGTTCACTCGAGTGAACTCCCACTGTCGCTCGAGCGAACCTTGAAGTTTCCATTCCTAATGAACTGTTGTTTCCTATTTCAATCAAAATGCAACTTGCTACTCTTAGAGCCTCTCAAGCACGAATTGAAAACTATTTAAAGGCTTCATCTCTCAACCTAATGCAGACACTGATTAAGACAAATTTCCTGAGATAGAGAGGTTGAGAGATCCATCTTTTCCCTCCAAGACTTCAAAGTTGTTGCTGTGCTGAAGATTTAGAGTTTTGGGTTCTGCGCAAGCACGGTAAAGATTTGTGACGTGATGTCAACAAAATCTAAGGCAGTCCTTAGGTTGAGTCAACAACTGGGAAAAGGGTTGTAAGTGTCTTGTATTCTTCAAGTTTACATAGTGCTTGGTTGTCTGTTGGCCTAGACGATAAGGCCCGTGGTTTTTCTCCCTTTTAAGGTTTTCCACATATAATTCTCGTGTCTTTCTCTAATTGTGGATTGATTGCTTTGTTAAATTGGAATTAGGTTTATTTGCTAGTTTAATCATCATAGTTGGATATCCAATCGAGATTTAGTAAGCAGGACCTCTGCCTGTGTTAATGTAGAAATCACTTTTCAATTGGTATCAGAGCCTGGTAGGTCGAGTGTTCGAATCACGGGATACGCGTTTTGCGAGTTGCGCAGCAGGAGTCGGGCGGGTGTGCCATTGAGGGAGAGATTGTTGAGGTCAACGTCCACCATCGCTCCTGAGCGGTCATAATTATGGTCGAGCCCTCGCCCTCATCATAAAACCATTGCTGTGCCGTTTCCTATCACCAATTGGTTTTGAGATAAGTGGTAGCTCAATGGGGTGTAAGATCCTATAATCTATCATTCCAGTCCTAGAATCCACGAAGCATACAGGTGGTTGTGGTGGCCCA
Source organism: Umbellularia californica (assembly GCA_028538565.1). Lineage (NCBI taxonomy): Eukaryota > Viridiplantae > Streptophyta > Magnoliopsida > Laurales > Lauraceae > Umbellularia > Umbellularia californica. The sequence continues at coordinate 11,201,395 of JAPQWN010000006.1, read as the reverse complement.
CGGTAGGTCATCTTCTCCATGAAATGTTATCCATCAACTGCAAAGATTTCTTCTCTACAAGTTTCTAAACCAGCCCTCCTAATTATGAAACTAATAAATCTTAATGCTGATTAATCGGGCAAACTAAGGGTTTTATTAAACATTGCTTAGTCAGTCAGTATTTTGCATGGCATACTTGATGTTGACAAATGTGAAGGAGAGTGATACATAGACCATAGAGAAATTCTAGAAAGTTTATCTTCAAGTTGATGTTCTGTGCGTGTTATTAGTTTTAGTCTTCGTTTTTTCTTTTCCTTTTTTTTTGCTTTAAGGTAAATTATATTAAAAGCAAAATGAAACATGGGCGGAGTAATTCAACCCCCAAAACAACAAAACATCTTAGGACTCAACAAGTAATAGCCCAATATATGGGAAACAACCAAAAGAAAAGGTAGAAAATAAGAAAGTGTTCAGCTAAATGAGAGATGAATACGTAATGAGAGACAATATTAACAAAACCCAACCTGCCTTCTACTTCTACTAATGCCGACTTTGAGGCAAAGGAAATCCATAACCTAGAACAAAGACATCATGAAGGTCTCCTGGAAACTATGGTGGAAGACAACCTCTTAAATTCCTTGTAGTAGGACCTGAAGCACCAGCTACTCCCTTAAATTTGCCTCTCTTAAAATTCCTAGAGTAAGCATTGGAGACTAGGGCAATGAAAGATTGATTTTGGGGAGGGTCATAACGCCGCTTGTATTGAGGAGGAGAGCCTAAGGAGTTTAGTCTTACATAGAGATTGATTGGAAAGGACGGGGATTTACCAAACAAGATTTAGGGTCCTTATGAGTGTAATAATCAAGGATGGAGAAAGGATTGCTTGTTTCCAAGGTCGAAGCATGTAGAGATTCCTTATCATTAGTAGAATTTTGGGTAAGAGTGTTGCGGTATGGAGCCAAAGAGCCTTGCAGTGTCTTAATGGCTAAGGGAGAGGCATTGGCCGGGGAAGCAAGTACTGTAGCATTAGTGAATGCAGTAACTGAGATAGAAGCATAACCAGTGTCTAAGGAAGATATACTAATAGTTGAAATAGGTGCTGGGATGGAGGCAGGGGAAACTGGCAATTGAAAGCAAAATGTTGCTACTCCAGCATTGGTAGGGGATGCCCCTTAACCGAATCCAGACTGAGGATAAAGAAGGCCAATCCATGCTCTCCTATCTTGGGACCAAGGAATGAAGTGAAGTTTCACACTTGCTATAGAGATTGGGGACTATGTCCTCCTTTGAGCCAAATCTAAGAGAAAATGGCTTTTCTCAGTCATGGAAATGAGACATGGCAAGGATAGGTTCCATGAAGTGTTGGAGTGATGTTCAAAACATTCCAGAGATACTCTTCTACCAATGAATCTTCCACACGTAGCAACGGAGAAAGATTCTTTGCTGGTTTCAATCATGCAGTTCGGGATCTTTAGAATGGGTTTCCCTTCTTCCCAAGAGGTTTGGGTAAAAGGCGGTGAAGAAATACTAGCATGGCCAGAGAAGAGGCTAGCAAAGTTTTTCTTAGGGTCATTTGTAGGTGCCTGATGGTAGCCAAACTGGGACCATAGAGCCTTGAGGAAAGCTTCTAGTTGATTGGGTTCAAAGGAAGAAGGAGGTTGATAGAGGTAGCTAAAATGGAGGCTAGGTGTGAAGAAGGTGGGGGGTCCGTTGGTATGGGTGCAGGCAAGGGAGGGAAGTTAGTCAAAGATAGAGGGTTAGTTACAAGAAAGGGGGTTGTGGAAGAAGGGGGATGGGAGGGAGATGAAGGTTGGGAGTTCATTTTTCAATTAAACTAAGGAGAAGAAATTTCATGTGAGACAGAGACACTTTCACTAGAAAATAATAGAACAGAGAACAAGAGGTTTGAGGAGGAAAAGCTTTTGATACCTTTCTCTGCCAATCAATGGGCATAAATAGCTAATGTACAAATCTTTAGATCCTAAAGTTTTGGATCGAGAATAATTAATCTAGAAAAGCAATAACTATCTAGATACAAACTAATTGATTATAGATCCTGGTCTATATTGTACAACTAATAATAGATACAATGAGGATTCTTAACACTCCCCCTTAAGTTGGTGCATAGATGTCGTTCATGCCCAACTTGTCGAGACAACTATTAAATGCTTGACTTGACACTGCTTTAGTGAGCACATCTGCAAGCTGGTCTTGAGATTGAACATGAGGCGCTTCAATGATTTTTGCTACCAGTTTCTACTTGATAATGTGCATATCAATCTCAACATGTTTAGTTCGATCATGTTGAACTGGATTATGGGCAATATCATATGCTGCTTTCTTATCAAAATATAACCTCATAGGACTGGCCTGCTTAATATGTAAATCTCGCAGTAAATTTCTGATCCACAGTAATTCACATACTCCTTAGGCCATTCCCCCATATTCAGCCTCAGCACTGGATCTAGCTACTACCTTCTGTTTCTTACTTCACCAAGTAACTAGATTCTCACCTACAAATGTGAAATACCGGATGTAGAATGTCTATCATCGATTGACCCACCCCAATCAGCATCAGTGTAACCTATCCAAGTTGTCTCCTTTTGTAAAAATAATTCCCTTCCCAGGGGACGACTTCAAGTAGCGCAAGATACGAGTGACAGCATTCATATGTTCTTCGCTCGGAGAGTGCATAAGTTGACTGACAACACTTAGCACATAAGTCAAATCAGGCCTAGTATGTGCAAGATACATTAATCTCCTCACTAGTCTCTGATAGCTTTCCTTGTTAGCAGGAACTTGATTTAGATACATACCTAGCTTCAGTTTTTCTTCCATAGAAGTGCTAACCGGACTGCAAGCTGACATACCAGTTTCATTCAACAGATCTAAGGTATATTTCTATTTTGACAAGAAAATACCTTTCTTGGATCTTAACACTTCAATTCCTAGTAGATACTTCAACAGACCAAGATCTTTCATTTCGAACTCATGAGCAAGATGATCCTGCAATGCCTTCTTTTCTTCAGGATCATTTCCAATCACTATCATATCATCAACATACACAATAAGAGCAGTGATCTTTTCTTTATTATGCTTCAAGATGAGAGTATGATCCGAGTTACTTTGCGTGTATCTAAATGCTTTCATAGAACTCGTGAACCTACCAAACCAAGCTCTAGGGGATTGCTTCAAACCATACAAGGACTTCTTCAATTTACAAACATGTTTGCTTCCTTTAATCTGCATATTACATCCAAGAGGCAACTCCATATATACTTCTTCTTGGAGATCTCCATGCAGAAATGCATTCTTTACATCAAACGGGTGCAACGGCCAATCAAGGTTCACAGCTAGAGATATTAGAATACAAACAGTATTAATTTTGGCCACTGGTGCGAATGTCTTTACATAATCAATTTCGTAAGTTTGCGTATACCCTTTGGCAACCAGTCTGGCTTTGAATTGTTCGATGGTTCCATCAGCTTTGTATTTAATGGTGAAGACCCACCTGTATCCGACGGGCGTCTTCCCTTCAGGTAAATCACCAACTTCCCATGTCGAGTTCTTTTGGAGGTACTTCATTTCTTCATTCATTGCTTCCCTCCGCCTAGTATCTCTCAAGGCCTCCTGCACACTATTAGGAATAGATACAGTAAATGATTGATTCACAAAAGATTCACATTCCTTCGACAGTCTATGGTAAGACACAAAGCTACTCATGGGATACCTAATTTTGGAGTTAAGAACAGGTTCATAATTTACTCTAGATATTCCTCTTGTTACTCGATCAGGTAGCACTTTTAAGTGAGGTTCAAAATTTACCTGAGACTCGGAAATGGAATCGGTAGGTTCAAAATTTACCTGAGACTCAGAAATGGAATCAGCTTGAGAGAGCAATTGGTTAAACGGTACAGATTGAATGGGGAAAGTTGGCACTTGCAGTGACTGAGATACTGGTGATACCAGTGTAGGTGACACTGGCACTGTAGGTGATGATGGAGATATTGGCGGCACCACTTCCATTTGATCCTGACTATTCTCATCCTCCTGAATGCACCTATTCGCCTCATCTAAGCATTCTCCATTGTTATCTAAGTTACCACTACTCATAGAGTCCAAGGTGTCCAAGGAATGATTCAGAGTCTGCAATTCTTCATACCTACTCTCCCCCTGAATTAAAGATTCGGGGATAGAGTAATACATTTCATCCTCATGAAAGATAATTTCAAGGATAACATATATCTTTCGATATGGGGGGTGATAACACCGATAGCCTTTCTGATGCGATGCATAGCCAACAAATACACACCGGAGAGCTCGGGGTTCCAACTTATTTCTCAAGGGTTTGCGAAGATGTACAAAGGCTACACACCCAAATACTCTAGATGACAAATTTGGCACCGTAGGAGCACTTATAGCCTCATAAAGAATGTTAAAGGGCGTCTGGAACTGTAATTAACTAGAAGGTACACAATTGATGAGGTAGACTGCAACTGTGATGGCTTCGCCCCAGTAACTGGTGGGCATGTGAGCCCCAAACAAGGAAGGACGTACAACTTCAAGAAGATGACGATTCTTGCATTCTACTATCCCATTTTGTTTAGGGGAGTAGGGGCAAGTCGTCTAATGAACAAAGCCATGTAAATTTAGATATTATTTCAAGTTCTGATTAACAAATTCTCCACCATTCTCAGTGCGGAGAACCTATATATGAGATTGATACTGAGTGGCTATCATTCTGTGAAATTTTTGAAAACAAAGAACTAACTTCATTTTTTGATTTCATTAAACAAACCCAAGTCATACGAGTATGATCATCAATAAATGAAACAAACCAACATGCACCATTCAAAGAAGAAGTCTTTGCTGGACCCCAAACATCAGAGTGAAAAACCATAAATGATACTGAACTTTTATTCATTCTTATTAGAGACGAAACACAATGGCTTTTAGCCAGTTCACAAATGTCACACTTGAAATCTGAATCAATCAACTAAGAAAACAACTTTGGAAATAGTTTCTTTAAATATCCAAAAGAAGCATGGCCTAAGCGCTTGTGCCACAACCAAATTTCTGAATTCTGAAATTTTTTTAGGCTTATCAATTGAGAAAACTTGAGCCAACTGATTTAAACTTGCCGGTGTCAGATTAAGATGATAGAGCTTCCCCCTTCTAGTACCATAACCAATTGTCCTCCGAGTCCGGATGTCCTTAAAAACACAAAGGTTAGGCAAAAAAATCATAATACAATGCAAAGCACAAGTTATTTGAGCAACAGACAATAAGTTATAGTTAAGGGAAGGAACAACCAGAACAAAATCTAAATTCAAGTCTTTTGTAAGAGTAATTGAACCTTCTCCAATCACAGGAGAAGAAGTACCATTAGCTGTGGACACTATAGGTTGTTCAGATGGTTTCATAGACTGAACATGGTTAACGTCAATGGTCATGTGATCTATAGCACCAGAATCAATTATCCATGCACTATTATTATTAGGTGCAGAAGCATTAAGATCTTTACAAAGGTTACCTGAAGTAGCAATCAAAGATGAGGCTTCCTCAGGAGTATTATTGGAAGGTTTGGCCACAGCAACAGAGGCATGGGGATTTGACTTTCAATTCCATTTGCAGGGTGCCTTGGCAGGATCCCACCATTTTGGATACCCAATCAACTTATAGCACCGTGACTTAGTATGTCCAGTTGCACCACAATGAGTACACAAGCATTCTGGTTGTGCAGCTCTCATTTCATAGCTGCGATTCTGTGATCCAGATGACCGATTTTGGTCAGTAGTATGATTTGGTGGGCCAGATGCTCGCTCTGGTTTCGGATTAGTTCGCCATTGTTGAGGCTTGGACCGGCGAGCCATCATTGCAGATGACTCCAAGTGATCAGGTTCTACATTCAGCATCGTTCTACGAATAGAATCACAACATACATATGCATAGGTTTCTTCAAAATCCAATATTGGGTCCTTCATGAGAATCTCACCTCGGAGTTGTTCAAATTCTGCATCAAGCCCTTTCAGGAAGATATGCACACGCAATAGTTCAACTGATTTTTGATATGTAATAACATCATCTAGATCTTTTATTACAATCCTATCACGATGTCCAGCTCTTGGAAAATTTCTACAAGATCACCATAATAGGTTGAGAGAGGGCAACCGACGTGCTTGGTACAAAATGCTCGCTGATTCAGTGCAAAGGTTTGTGATTCATCTGATCCATCACAGAAAGCTTTGGCAAGAGCATTCCAAATTTCACATTCAGTGCACAATCGGAGATAGCGCTTTATAATCTCTGGTGACATAAACGTTAGCAACAATCCCTTTACCTTTTGATTTTCTGCATACTATTTTGTATAGGAAGCATCAGTAACCTTTGGTTGGGGTGTTTTGCCCATAATATACTCAAGCTTCTCATGTCCTGCAATATGCATCTCCAAGATTTGGGACCATACATCATAGTTGACTTCGGTAAGGATGATACCGGCTTTGAAACCGGAGTTTTCTTATTGAACATGTATAACTGGTGTGGATGAGGATTCAGGATTGTCATTGGCCATGGTGCAGCAGAGAATAGATGAGGGTTCAAGTGGTGGTGACATGGTACGGGTGATATGGGTATTTGGCTCTGATACCAACTAGAAAATAATAGACCAGAGAACAAGAGGTTTGAGGAGGAAAAGCTTTTGATACCTTTCTCTTTCAATCAATGGGCATAAATCGCCAATGTACAAATCTTTAGATCCTAAAGTTTTGGATCGAGAATAATTAATCTAGGTTAGCAAGAACTATCTACATACAAACTAATTGATTACAGATCCTAGTCTATCTTGTACAGCTAATAATAGATACAATGAGGATTCTTAACACTTTCCACTGCCAACAACTAAAAGAAACCTAGGTGGCTTGATTTAGTTGATTTTCTCTGGCTTGATTTTCTTTGTAAGACAAAGGCCCTACTTAGGTCGATAACAAAGAAGCAAAATTGATCATAGACTCCATTTTTTTCTTCTCACTACAATAAAATTTACTTTTAATGATGGTTCTATAGCGGCGGACAGAAAAAACCGTTGATGTTTGTGTATCCCAATATTAGACTGACATTGTAGGGAGATTTTTTGCGGGATCGATGTCCAAATTTTGGACGCGTGGCAAAAGAGAGAAAATAGCATATAAAGATGATTAGGGTTTTAGCTAAATTATAATAGATGTAATAAATAGTTGCCTTGATTTGATCTGCATAGTTCTCTCTATACAAACAAAAATTAATAAAAAACATATTAGGTAATTTGTTGACACAGGTAGGATGAAATAAATAGGAAACCGTTACTTAACCTTCTAACATTATCTGTCTTTTGATCGCAATCAATCATTACAATCTTTCATTAAATATATTTTTCAAGTGAAATGTTCAATAATGTTTTTAATCATTTCCCATTGCAGTTATTGCACATGGATTTGTTAGGTTATCGTCATGTTTTCCGGTTTAGCCAGATCAGTTCGTCTGGTTAGCTAGGACCGAGGATTAGGATCAGCCTAATTTTAGTTATTATGTATATGGTTTTCTTGGAGGCCAAGAAAGCGAAGATTATATATAATGATGTATTATAACTCTAACTCCATCGAATTGAAAGGGGAGAACGATAGACGATGTCTCTCTTCCCCGTGGACGTAAGCAACGTTGTTGAACCACATAAAATCCTTGTGTTCATGTGTATGATTACTTAATTGCATGATTGTGATTGTTCATCGTGGTAGACCGTTGATTGCAAGTATTTTCCACTACACCACTTTCCCCAATAGGATTTATTGTGATTCTAAACTTAACATGACATTTAGGGATGTAAACATCTCGATTTATAGTAAGATCAGTGTTGAAAAAAAAACATATTAATATTATGTGACCTAATGCTGAAACGAACAAAGGTCTAGTTTATTAGAACCATGTCAGACCATGATGGACCTAGAACCAACTCAAAATAGAAGCATAAAATTACTTGCATAAATATAAAATAATGTATTTTACATATATCACATATAATAAACATTATATACGTGATAACTCATGTATACAAATATTTGGGTCTTAACTCAACTAGACATAGGGACAGATTGGAATAAAAATTGAACACTAATGATCATAAATTGAGTCCAATTATTAATTGGTTCTAGAAAATGGTTCGTGCCAAGATTTTTCGATTCAGTTCCTTTAGGAATAGGTTAATATCAGTCAATTGACATCTCTATATATCATAGCAACATCTACCAAAAATAAAATTTGTAAAACTTCTACTGCTTATTGCCTATCTCTTCTCTTATTCTTCTATTGATTATGTCTGCGAATATACTCACAAAATCACATTTTTGCATTCACTAAATGCCCAAATATTGTGCTAGCTCACCTATGATCATTCAAACTCCTTCATAGTTTCATTAATAAGACAATCAATGTGATTTCCTAGGTGAAAATAGGGTTAGAAAATAATGGCATAACTTTCTCTCTCTCCCCCCATATATTCTCTATAGACTATAGTGCGATTTAATAGTAAATGAAACCCCCAATTACTCAGATTAACCACACAAGAACTCAGGTTCCCTTTCCCTTTGTAAGAGTCGTATCAGTCTCACTGTGTATTGATTCTCATTGACTAGTGTATATATAATATATGGGAGATCTCTTGATAAGATTTACAGTTCAGCAGATTTAATATATTACAGCAAGTTAATCTTTGAGAGATTTGATTTTATCATACAGCTGTAATGAGACCATTCTTGCTCTGATTGGGCTTTGATGGATGGGCCCATGTGCTTATCCTAACACCCCTCTAGTACCCAAGGTCTGTTACTGAACACTACCTTCCTTTTCCAAAGAATTACTTGTAGCTATCTTCTTCAGTTTCTGTAATGAGATTTCTGACTTATGCTATTAAAAGACCATCCATGAGTGATGATGAAGACAACGCCATCTTCATCTTCATTTCTAATTTGTATTTTCTCAATCGCTTTCTCTATTTCGATTTTAGTTAACTACCCAATATAACTATGGTCAAAGAGAGGATGCTTTGGACATGTAGTGATTCAACATGCATGAATTCAGATGGTCTTTATTATGTTTAGAACCAGTCGATATCGGCGCATACTTCTTTTGTTGATGCCATGAGATGGTGTGTATCTCTCGGGTTTTTTTTTTCCCTTTCTTGATTTATGCATGAGATTTAGGTTTTACAAGTATTTTTAATGAATTTTGGACTATTATTTATGATTGAGGTCCTTTCCATTCTTAATTTTTCTTTACTAAAATGGGTTGAAGTTGAGCTATTATAAATTTCAACTACAGTTAATTGGGATAAACAACTATTTTTGTTCTTTTTTAGGGATTTTTCTTTGTTTGTAGTGGATTCTTTTAAAGTATACTCCAATTACTGTTGTCTAAGAAATTCACATCATGGTCATTGTAATTTACTTACTAACCCTTAATTGAATAGGATTTAAAAGCTTTGATAATAGCATTTGTGTTGTATGTTTAATTTGCCTTTCCAGTTACAACATGCACCCATCCAGCAGCTGCTTTGTCAATATTGAGAGAGAGAATAGGGTGTTATGATGTCATCATAGCAAACGTCTATAAGCCAAATATGAAAGGCTTTGAACTTCTTAAGATTTTCTGTCAAGAGATGCATCTATCGGTTATTAGTAAGTGTCACTTGAACCCTAATTCCAGTCATTTGTTTATTTAAGATCTCCTTCTCTTAGCTTTTCATTTCCAACTCTTTATTCTCAGTGATGTAAGCTAATTGTGATGTGGATGTGGCAATGGGAGGGCTTGAAAATGAGGCTCGCTACCACCTCATGAAACCAGTCTCAGTGGGTGAAGTGAAAAACATCTGGCAGCCTATCATCCGAAAGTCTAAAGAAAATAAGAACGATATTGAAGAAATTGGCTCTTTTGGCGAGATCAGGCAAACGGGGAGTTCAAGTGAAGGGAATGATAACCCTGACACAGCTGCTGGATGGGGCTCCTCAGTTGATAATGTTGAATTAGAACGGCACAAGGGAAAGAAAGGGGCCCTTGGAGTCAGAATTTATGCCAAAGGTAAAAAGGTGAATACCGCAGAAAGAAAGGAGCGTATACCTTGGGACACAGTACTTCAGAACAATTTTGTGAAATCCATCGATCAAATAGGAATAGACAGTAAGATAATTCACTTATGGTTGAAGCATCTTTACTCATTCCTACTACTTGTGCATTGCTGTAGTTTATACTACAATAGTTCTTGTTTTCCTGTTTTTGTAGCCTTTATGGCCTTGGGGGCTTTCTGCCCATGTTCTCTCCTTTCTTCTCTCAATACAAATTTACCTTTAAGCAAAAAAAAAAAAAAAAAATACTACAATAGTTTTGGGATTTTCGAATCTCTTTGTTCTGTTTTCTGCTTATGTATTAGGCACAGTTACAAAGAAGATAGTTCAACCAATCGATGCCTCTGGTTTGAATCTAAAAAATGTTGCCAGTCATCTTCAGGTTTCAGTTTTACTTTTCTTTAAGAAATGCATATAGCTCTACCATTTAACATACGTAGCATGTTCACTGTGGATTTTAAATTGAATGGTTGTGCACATGGGTGATTAGTACTACTATGAGTAGTAGCTTTTGCTCCTATATAGTTTACACATTCAGATTTTAAATTGAATGCTAATATACATGGAGATTTAAACATACCTAGATATTATGGTCTAGAAACCTCACAATGATGATTAACTGACAAAGAACTATGATAGGTGTCCTAAAATCTGTTAGTCATTATCCCTAGCATACCAAGATTTGTCAAGTGTGTACAAAAATTGTTAATACATATAATTAACTTTCACTAAGCTTCCTCTTGGTGGGGTTTTATGAATATAAAATGATTAAATTTGTCATCGACTAGTCTAATGACAAACAAGTTTGTTGCCATTTTGCTTGATACATGTCCTTCAAAGATCTCTATCAAGCACCCCCATTTTTGCTTCATTTTACAAAATCATATTGCTATTTGATGCATGTAAGGATTGGGGTAGGGATCTGAACTAGTAAAGATCCATGTTAAGCAAGCTCATAAATCCATAAAGTCAGACTAAATTACTTAGTGAATAAATATTACACTCACCTGTGAGAGATTCTTTCAGACACACATTAGCTTGATATGAAATTAAACAAGGAATTCTGATCCATGATTACAGTAGCAAGTTGAATGAGATTTCAAGTAAATACAATGAAAATTTCCCAAGAACTATTGATTCGTTTCACACCTAAATCAAGTTTTAATGTGCCCAATATATAGGGATAAATAACTCTATGCAAGGATGAGTGTCATCAACGTTCAGAAGTTTTCTTAATCATGATAAAAAGCTATAGATTTCTAACCCTTTCATTGTGTATTTACATTTTATATCATACGTGAGTCAAGGGCTGGGCAAAATGGGTGAACTCCCAGTTCCATCCCTAATCCCTAGCTTTCCCCATGCCCAATCCTCCATTCTCCCTGTCTCCTCCCTCAAAGACACCCCCCCCCCCCCCCCTCTTGTCTTCTTCCCCCTCTATCCACCCATTTGTCCCCCTCTCAGGAACAATCTCTGATCCTTCAGGCTCTGCATTAGGTTCCCTGGCTATTTTTCCTTTTGGAACCCATAGTGACGGCCCCCTGCTTCAGGCGCCCTCTGCCTTGGTTTTAGATCCCTCAAGATCGGCTCAAGCCACAAATCCCCAGCTCAAGCCACCGTCCGGATGCCAGGGTTTTGGTTCCCAGCTAGTTGCACCAGGGGAGCTTCCTCCATCCCTTGACGAGCCAGCGCTGTCTGGGGTGATCCCTTCCCTCTCTTCCTGGGCCCCTAGCCAACTTCAACTCCTCCAAAATCATCTGCACTCTCTGCTTAAACCTCCCCTGAATCCCCATAGCCCTGTTGCCAATCTTCCTCCCAAGAGCTATGCAAGCTTTTTCTCCCCAATGGTTCCCCTAAATCCCCTGCCCCTGGAGCCACCGGTCTGGATCAATGGAAAGCTAGCCATCAGAATTCCTCAGCAGATGATTTCTAATAACAAGGAGTCATTTTCCTTTTCTGCTATTGGACGTTTCCCTGGGAGAAGGCCATCTCTGGAACGTTTAAAGCAATGGGTCCATTCCTCGTGGCGTCTCTCCAGACCTTGCCTCACTTTATTTACAGAAAAGGGGCATTTCATCTTTAGGTTCAACTCAAAGGAGGACAGAGATTCCATAGTGGGTCAAAGTCCTTTCTCTCTGGACAAGAAAAAACTGCTTCTTCTACCTTGGTCTCCTGGTCAGAGTGAAGACTCCTGGCCAGCAATTACTCCAGTTTGGATCCGTCTCCGAGGGATCCCCTATCATTGCTGGAGTAGTGACATCCTTCTCTCTATAGCAAGTGCCATCGGTAAGCCCCTTCGCCTTGATGAAATTACAGCAACTCAGCGATTTCTTTCTTTCGTCAGAATTCTGGTCAATCTGGATGTTTCTATTCCCTACACTAAGTCTATTTCAGTGGATTTGGAGGGTGATGCTAAGGTGGAAGTAGATATCCAATATGAGAACATACCCTGTTCGGAATGTCTCTCTACAGGCCATCTAACAGATAAATGTCCCTTCTCTAGCAAGCCTGGGCTCCTTCAGAAGCCCTCCACTGCTCAGCTGCTCTCTAACAAAGAAGATCCTTCCAAGCTTGGTGAGCACATTGTAGAGGAAGCAGCGCCTAGTGCTTCAAATGCTGCTGCCTCTTATGTTGCAGCTTCAGACGGCCAGGATTATGCTTCCACTACTAATGATGCCAATGCTGAGATCCCTGCTTCTTCAAAAATGGCCAACCAAGCTCCCCCCTTACTTTCTCCAGAGGCTGGCAATGTAGTGATCCCAGCCACTTCTACATTGCCTAACCATTCTAATCCCTTATTAACTCTACCTTCTAACATTATTCATAATGCCTTGGAAAAAATTCCAGTTCCTGTGGTCGACCTTTCTAACCCCTTCTCTATTCTGGAACACTGTTCAGTCACTGAGCCTACCTCTTCCAGATCCCCTTCCAAAAACCTCATTGCAGCTTCTTCTCCTCAATCTGAGGAAGTAGGAGCCCAGCCCGCTTCACATGATTTCCCTCAGGAACTGGCTGTACCAGTTTCAGAATCCCCTCTTCCCCAGCCCCCCGTCCAGGATTTCCCTCAAGTCCTTGCTACATTAGCTTCAGAATCACCTCTTCCCACCCAGGTCTCCTCTCTCAAAGTACACCTCTCCTCCTTCAAACTTACAAGTAAAAGGAAACCTAGGAAGAAGGGGCCTCTGAAAGCAGGCCCAATAACCAGGTTATCCACAGGCTCTTCCTCCAAATCCTTTGCCAATGATTAAAGTCCTCTATTGGAACTATAGAGGCATAGGTAACTCTCCTACCAAATCTATGCTTCACCATATCTTAGAAGTAAATTCTCCTTACCTTCTTTTCCTTTCTGAGCCTATGATTCCTTTTATCTTCTTCATCTCCATTGGAGTGCACTCCTTTGGCTTTGACACTTATATATCTAACCCAAGCAATTCTATTTGGTGTTTTTACAAATCCTCTTCCAATTTCTCCTTCTCCCTTATTGATCACTCTGACCAGCACATTACATCAAGACCTTAGACCCTTCTTCCTCCTCCTCTAGTCTTATCACGGGCGTCTATGGTTCGACTGATTATCGAACAAGAAGATCCCTTTGGAATCATCTGGCCATTACATCTTCCACTGCCCTCACTTGGTATGCTATAGGAGATTTTAATGCCATCCTCTTTGCTTTTGAAAAACTCAGTACTTGTCCCCCTTCAGCCTCCTCTGTCAAAGACTTCAATGATATGGTGCTGGCCACTGGTCTGATTGATCTTGGTTTCAATGGCAACTCCTTTACCTGGGCAAATAATAGGAAAGGCCAGGCCTATGTGGCAGCCAGGCTGGATAGGGCCTTTTCTAATTCTGCCTGGAGAAATAACTTCATAGATCCTGTGGTCAAGCATCTCCCTAGAATTTGCTTTAACCATAGTCCCATTCTTCTCTCTCACAGAATCCGTCTTCCTTCCAAAAGCCTGCCTTTTAAATTTGAACCCATGTGGCTGTCTCATTCCACTTTTAATAAAGTTGTTGAGGACAGCTGGGTTGTTTGTTGTAGTGGGAACCCTAAGTTTGTCTTGGCTCAGAAGCTCAAGTTCTTGAAGCAGAATCTTAAGGTCTGGAACAGAGACACTTTTGGGCAGCTCAAAGTTAGGATTTCAGAAGCAGATTCCACTGTTTTGGCCAGCCAACAAGCCTATGATGCAGATCCTTCTGAGTCAAACCTCCTGGATTTGAACTCGGCTAAGGCAATTCTCCACAATTGGCTAAAAGCAGATTCTGACTATTGGAAGGAAAGGGCTAAAATCAGCTGGCTTAAAGATGGAGACAGGAATACTAAGTTCTTCCATCAGTCAGCAAAGTCTAAAGGCATTTCCAACCGGATTGACAGTATCTCAGTGGATAACTCAATTATAGTCGACGAAGATCAAATTAGGGACCAAGCTGTGGTCTATTTCTCCAGGTTAATGCAGTCTTCTTCTGTTGGTCCTTCTGAAGCTCTCTTTAATCTAAATGGGCCCTCAGTTTCTGCCGAGCAGAATTTGATCCTCTCTGCAGTTCCATCAACAGAAGAAATCCATGATGTAGTTTTCCATCTGAAGAGGAATAGTTCGCCTGGGCTTGATGGGTTTTCTGGGGCTTTCTTTACTAGCTGCTGGCATGTGGTTGGTTAGGATGTTATCTCAGCAGTCACTCATTTCTTCTCCACAGGCAAGCTTTTGAGAGCCTTCAACACTTATTTCCTTTCTCTCATCCCTAAAAAGCAGTCGCCAGTTTCTTTTGCAGCCTTCCGCCCAATTAGCCTTCTCAACTTTTCATATAAAATTATCTCGAAAATTCTAGCTACAAGGCTTTCAGATATCCTTCCTCTCTTAATTTCGAAGCACCAAGCTGCCTTTGTTAGAGGGAGATCCATCCATCATCATGTGGCTCTTGCTCATGAGCTCTGCCAGAAGTTGAATTCTAAAGTTGGTGGTGGTTCAATTTGCTTGAAATTGGATATTTCAAAGGCTTTCGACAAACTTCAATGGAACTTTCTATTCAGAGCCCTGAAGTTTTTCAACTTTTCCCTGGACTAGATCAACCTGATCAAAGAGCTGGTTTGCACAGGCAGAGGTTCAGTTCTGATCAATAGAAGCCCTTGTGGTTTCTTTGGCTCCTCCTGTGGTTTGAGGCAAGGTGACCCTCTCTCTCCATACTTGTTCATCCTGGCAGAAGAGATTTTGAGTTTGAATATTGAGCTCCTTAATCTAGAAGGCAAAATTGACCCTATTTCTCCGGTTCACTCTTCCCCCGCCATCTATTATATGCTGATGACATTCTGGTCTTCATTAAAGCTTCCAAAAGAAGCCTAAGAAGCCTCCAAAGTCTTCTTAACCTTTACCAAGATTCCTCGGGCCAGTTTTTCAATTTCCAGAAGAGCCAGCTTTTTGTGGGTAAGGTCCCTGTCAGAAGAGCTAACCTTATAGCAGACTTCCTGTCAATCCCTAAGGCTTCCCTTCCTTCATCCTACCTTGGAGTCCCCCTTTTCTTTGGCAGCCCAAAGCACTATCTCTTTGATAAGATCTTAGATTCTATAAGATCTAGGCTAGCTGGTTGGAAGCTCAAATTTCTATCCTTTGCTGGCAGACTTACTTTGGTCAAGCATGGTCTCTCCTCTATCCCTCTCCATATCTCTTTGGTTATTCCTATCCCTAGGAAATCCTGCCTTCAAATCGAAAGGTTGATGAGGAATTTTCTTTGGTCGGCTTCTCCTGATAGATCTAAGTCCAACTTTGTGAATTGAGAGACAGTTTGCTTACCCAAAAAAGAGGGAGGGCTTGGTCTGCGAAGAATGAAAGAGTTCAATGATGCTTGTCTGCTTAAATTGGGCTGGGCTGCAGTTACTACAGACTCAATGTGGGCAACTTGGTTTTGTGCAAGGTATTTCAAGGACTCTTCTATCTGGTGCCCTAGCAATCCTAAAGGTGGTTCTTGCATTTGGAGAAAGTTGAGATTCTTATCTCCCCTTTTACTTTCAGGCAGCAAATGGATGGTGGGTAATGGGAAATCAATCAACCTTTGGCATGATCATTGGATTGATCACCTCTCTATCTCTTCAAGGTTCCCTTCTATCCGGTTTGCTTTGAAGGATAGAGTTTCGGATATCATCCGAGAGAGCTGCTGGAGTATTCCTTTGAACTTGCCTGTTGATCTTAGGGTCTTCCTGACTCAATCTACTTCAGCCATTTTGGTCTCAGATAGCTCCCTCCCTAACTCTCTTCTATGGATTGACTCCTCTTCTGGCAACCTCTCTTTCAAAGCTGCTTGGCATCTAATCAGAACCTCAGCTTCAGATCTTCCTTGGACTGGCCTTGTTTGGAGTAAGTTTGTTAATCCTCAGTTAGCTGCCTTCTTTTGGCGTCTTTTCCATCGGAAAACTCCAACAGAACTTATGGCTAAAGGTAGGGGCTGTTTTATGGCTTCCAAATGCCATAACTGCTACTTAAGTGAAGAATCAGATTACCACCTTTTCTTCTCTTGCTCCCTAGCAAATGCAATGTGGTCCTGCCTTCTTGTTCCTTGTGGTTACTCTCCTCCAACTCCTACCTCTGCTGCTGCCATTTGGGACGCTATTTCTCGAGGAAGAGATACCTCTGGAAGACATCTGGCTGCTGCGGTTTTCTTCCACGCCATCTCCATTCTTTGGCTTCTTCGCAATGACTCCAAACACAATGGTAAGAAGTCCTTCTTAGAGCGTGCCAAGGTGATTTTTGTGGACAGAATTAGAGGTATATTCATATCCCTTAATTCTGTTAAGGTGGGTTTCTATCATCATCCGATCTTGAAATTTCTGGATATGGCTAATTTTTTGTAATTTTTTGTTGGTGCTTTTCTCTGTATAGTTTTTTGGTGTTTCTTCTGTAGCCTTTTGGCTTTGGGGGTTTTTGCCCATGTCTCCCTCCCCTTTTTCTCAATACAAATTTTACCCTTAAGCAAAAAAAAAAAAAAAAGAAACATTTTACATCATAAGAAATCTTAAAGATAACTTTAATCATTTGATCAACTTTACATGCTCAAGCTTTTGGTCCTATGTAACATAATAGAAATTTATAAAGGCTAAAATATCCCAAAGATCCTCACTGCACAACACTCTATTGGAGAGAAGATAATATTTTTCTCAATATTGATTAGAATTAAAAACCATGGAAACAAGATCACAAGATAGGCAACAGTGGCCCAAAAATCATGAGATACGAAGTTATGTATTACCCTGGAAATTAGGACTTTTTTTACAACCAAACTCTATCCAACCCTATCTTAAATATTCTTTAATGTAGTTAATAGTCATTGGTTTTGCATAGGATAAAAAACTCATTAGACCCATTAATCACTTATTTCTTTTCAAAATGGGGAGTAAATCTAGGGATTGCTCGCTTTCTTTCCTAAGAAGATAAAGATTCCACCTATGCAACTCCTCATGAACTCCTCTCCATTTTTTTTTTTTTTTGTAATATTTTTGAAAAGATGTGTTTTCTAGAACTCATATATATATATATATATAGAGAGAGAGAGAGAGGGAGAGAGAGAGATTGTGTTATGCCATACGATTTACAGGTAAATGTAATGCCATACTCATTTACAGGTACTAGAAAGAAATTTTTAAAACATTAATTACAAAAAATTCAAGATATTGAAGAGATATGCATAATTTTACTTCCCCATTTGTAATGTCCATTGAGTTGCATGTGCACACAGAAAAATCGCCTCTTGTTGGGAAGGCTGAATGAGAAAAATAATTACGGCCTTTTAGGTCTCCCCCTTCCAAGTCAAGGCTCAAGATGCATCCTCTGCTGCCAATGGTTAGCGGCCCGGGCCCAACGAGCATTCCAAACTTCCCATCACCTTACAATCCAATGGGAGTATAACCAACAGCAGCAAATGTCATGCAGAATATTAATGCTTCCATGCTAACTACCTTAGATTCACAAAGCTTTGACCCCATTGCCACAACTAGGTTTGGGCAATTGAACTGCCCCACACACACGCAACCACTACTACAGCCAGGCAGCTGTAGCTCAGCACTGAGTCTCCTCCAACAAAACAAAGGAAGCATGGCCTTTGGGATGTTCCAACAGAAAATGGAAATGGATTCCACATCAACATCAGACACAACGCTGTCGATCCATTGGCCAAGAGAGCCAACACCAGGGTTTTTAAAAAGTGCTTCAGTTGGCAAATTTGGGATGCAGAACGCTCAAAATAGCGACACCCTCACTAGAATGGATAATATGGAGCTGATCAATAAGTTTAACCAATTCTCCCTTTCCGGACTTCAAGTAATGTAAGGCCCCGTCCCGAGTTAATCAAGCTTAACTCTAATTGATTGTAATTAAGGCTAATTAACTGTGATTAATTTAACTAATAATGGTTTATGACCAAAGGATAGGGAATTAACTTCAAATGAATGAACTAGACTTAATGGAATAGTAAGGAATAGAATTGCTTAATTAGTTTAAATGAGGTTTTTAGACTTAAACGTTGAAATAAAGGACTTTTATGTAAATATGAATTTTCGCGTATTTCGTCGAATACGGAAACTCTTGATACCAACACGTATATCTCGACGAGTACGTTAACTTTCGTAATAGGCTCGAAGTCGTTTGACGAGAATCTGGTCAAATGACCCTTCATTTGACTCGAATTGTAATTTAGTGGGATTGATGGACTTAAATGCAATTGCATAGTTTATATAAGCTAAAATAACCCCAATAAGATCATTCATCTCATTTCCAAATCATTCAAACCCTAGGTAGCCACCTCTCTTCCTTTTCTCTTCTTTCCTTCCAATCTCACTCTATCAAGTGTCAAACAAGTAGTTTGCAAGTGTTTTCAGGGAGCATTCATCCTCCTCTTCATCTTCCCCAACTTTGTTCTCAATTTGTGGAAGCGTGAAGTTTGGACTCAAGGTCTTCTTCTTGGAAACAAGCTCTAGAAAGGGGTTTTCATCCATTAATCTTCACTAGAGGCAAGTACATATGTATTCTTATGAATTGTAATGTTTTAGAGAGGTTGGAGTTCATTTGGCTCATTTCTTGGTTTTTTGCTTCAGAAAATCCGAAGCTCAGATCTGAGCTTCTGGGCATATGTCGGTCGACCGACGAGTGGACCGACACAGATCTGAGTTCTATATCAGTGAATGTTAGCTCTCTGAAATTCTGACCGACGTTGGGTCGGTCAGCCGACATAGTAGTGTCGGTCGACGGACAGGTCAACCGACAAGCTAACCGACAAATTTGGAATCTGTTTCAGTGATTTCAACTCTCTGGAATTCGAACCGATAAAATGTCGGTCAGCCGAAAGGGCATCGTCGGTCAACCGACGACTGACCGAGACTGAACCGACAAGTGTGTCAGGAAATAGATTGAAAATCCAGCTTCTGGAATTCGGACCGACGATATGTTGGTTAACCGACGTGGTATCGTCGGTCAGCCGACAGGTCAACCGACAGCCAACCGACAACTGGGCTGAGCTCAGAGGTTTGTTTCAGGCTGTTTCTTGTGATGTCTAAGCCTACATAAGTGTTAGCTAAGGCCGTCCTAATGTACAAATCAAATGCATAACGTGATATTCATCGAAAATAACACGTACATTGGATAACGAATGATTCACTCATTTGTTTGGCTTAGAAGTATGCATAGGATTGAGTAGAAGTGAATAGAATCCTTGAAGCAATACAGAGTTGAACTTCACTGACATAATGCACGAATTGAATTAATGTAATGAAATGAATAGTCACTAAAGGTAACGGTAAAGTGAATAAATGAATAATTCCTACTGCAGTAGATGTTGGGGCGTTCCGGAGCCTCGTGGAATGCTAGTGCTCTCTGATCAAGACACTGGTAAATTTCCACCATATATGATAAGCCATGTAATGGAAACTGAAACAATCTTGAAGCCTAGGCCATGAATGGTCTGCCCTTCCGCCTTGTGCTTAAGTAAATTGATTAAAGGAAAATGGAACAATCTTGAAGCCCAGGCCATGAATGGTTTGCCCTTCCGCCTTGTGGCTGAAATTAATTGTGCATAATTGACATACTCATTGTTTAATACTTGTGTTACGATTATATTAAACTTCTTCCGTTGGAAAACATGAAATGAAATAGATGTTCGTTATTGAATTGAATTAGGTTATATAGAACTGTTAAGTTCTTGCATTGGTAAATTCTCGTATAGAATTGATTGATAGCATGGAAATTCGTGAAAATGCATGTCTTGTTGAACCGTCGTATTCACGTGTTATTGATGGTGTCACAGGCCCAATTGCACGTGCCGGTCTTGCAGAGGCCGCACCGCCTGCGGAGGAGGCCCATCCGATACCTCCAAGAGGTTTAGCGGAGTGGGTGTAGTTCGGAGGACGATGGAAGTGAATTATTTTGGATAAATACTTTTATAATAATCAATTTTGAAATGTAGTTAGATACCACCTGCATTGTATTTTAAATGTGCAGTGTCGGTCTTTGTTGACTGTGCTTTTGTACATGTGAACTTTACTTCTGATGTAAAGTTACTTATTGTCAATGTATACATGTATTTCCGCAACTTGTACAATTGACAAGTATATAAGTTAGATCCCTTGTGAGTCTTGTCTTAACTCCGGTTAATTCAGGATTTACGGGAGTAAGTATGATCTCGCGACTCGGGGTTTGTCCGAAGTAATCAGATCTCGGGCCCGGGTCGTGACAAGTAACTAGCACTGGAGATTTTAATAGAATGACTCAGACAAGACTATTGGATTAAGGATTGAGCAATATGAACTCTGGCAGCAATCTGATGAATAGCATAGACAACGAATGGAAAAAGCCTATTGACGCAAAAGCCAAAGGAAAAATGCCTCTTGTTAAGGAGGAGGAAGAAACTATTTTCCTCCCTGAATTGACCCCGCCTAACTTCAATATGGACCATTACATGAATCTTGATAGCTCAAACCAGTATCCAACAGATTACCCTAATGTGATGCAGGAAGAAGATGTTTTAATGGGAGATAATAGCTCGAGCTACGACATGGATACTCTTTCAGAACAGGTTCAAAATCCAACATTTGAGAACAGCTCAGAGGACCAACCTTTCGGAAGTAGCACCAATGATACGGTTTTCAAAAAGGTCATTGGATTAGTCAAGCATTCAACATAGCACATATCTTCTACATGCATATTGTGTAGCTGAAGAATGCCATAATAAAAAGAATTATATATTAATTTTACTATATAAACAAAAAATATTATAAATTACTTTTACTATATAAAAAATCTTTCTTTAAGACCATGAATTTAGCAATGAGTAATCAAAGTTTTTGAATCGCAAAATATTCATTTTGCTGCATGTAGGCACAAGATGGGACCAAGCACAAGGAAAGAAACTTCGATTTGAACTTGTTTCCCGTGGACAAGGAGGAAGATCAGTGAACGTGTTAGGTTTTTTAGTATTGGCTAAATTCATGGGTTGGACAATACTCTGGGTCTTTGAGTTGTAATTTTTATTTAGAAAAGGAATTTGAAGTTAGAAAATTGAAAGGTCTTAGAAGGAGAAAGCCTGAAAGAATTAGAAGAAGTCTGCTGGAGAAAGAGAGCTGAATTTCCGAAACATGTCCAGAGAAGGGTTCGCTCAAGCGACCATTCCATTGGCTCGAGCGAACAGTGTTCTGTCTTGTCCAGTTCTGAAACAGAGGGTAGTTCGCTCGAGCGAACCTGGAGATCGCTCGAGCGAACCTGGTGAGGACAGTGAGATGAAATTGAAAACTTGATATTCTGATTGTGCTCAAACTGCTTGTTTTAATCCTAATCCTCTTAGGAAACTTTAAGCACGAACCAAGGGCTATTTAAAGGATTCTAAGGCTATTGCATAGGTAGACCTCACCTCTCAAAGTGCTGACTTAGTGTTTATCATTGAGAGAGTTCTTCTCTAGAGCTTTATGAAGTTGTGCTGCCGAGTTCTCTAGAGTCACTTTTTCTGCATCCTTTGTAGAAGATTATCTTCCTGCGAGAAGATCTGAGGAGTCAAGTACTGGTTTGGATCTGTTGCAATCAACGGTGTGAAGTCGTTGAAGCGTGAAGCGACACAAGGTAACTTCAGTCCTTGGGTAGGGGATATCTAGGGAAGAGATCTGAGTTTCTTGTAATTGCGAGAATCAGAGTGCTTGATTTGATCCAGTTTGGATCTGTGGTTTTTCACCCGGTTAGGGTTTTCCACCTTATATTTGGTGTCTTTATGGTGTGTGCTTGTTGATTTATTTTCCGCTGCATATTGTTTATCTCTGCACACTGTTGGGTTGATTGTTTGAGTAAACCTATCTAGAAATCCCGGAGACCCCTGCACTTTTTCAGAACGCCACCTAAAGCTTTCTCTAACCCTTCAAATTTACATACATATGATTTTGAGGTGCAGTAAAGTCGTTGGTTGGAAAAGGCATGGAGTTTCTTAAGGTTTCTATATGTATCTATGTGTGTGGTGTGTGTGAACTTGAATAATGTTGCTTTGTTAGTAATGTTGTTGTTTAAATTTCATGTAGTGTAAGTATTTGGGATCATGTCTCAACTGGGTAATTAGGGTATCCCGAGAAACAATATATGTATTATTGTTGAGGTATATGTTCTTTTAATCTATGTGAAGGTGTGTCATTTTTATAGGCTTCATAATGTCAGTTTTGATGGAGTTTGACTGAGATGAATTACCTTATGTCAATGGAGGCCCTTCCTGACCCAACCCAATCTAAACTCGACCTTGTTTGGCTTGACCTTCCATTCTCAGGCTGAATTAGGGGTGCCATTCCGAACCCGATCAATATATAGTGGGTATCAGGTTGAGTTTATGCTTCCTATTCAACCCATTTTAACTCCAGTAAACCCAAGCATATTTATTTAAATCATACATTCGGATTTCCTAAACTGAATGAAAGTGGTTGCATGAGTTGTTGGAAAGAACCGCAAGTGGTAAGGAATGTGAGGGAATTAACAGATGTAGCTCAGTAGATAGATGATATTGTTGCCAATTTCCTCTGCAATCTTGAAATGTATGGATGAGCAGTGCCTCAATGCTCAATCTGAAGGACTTGGTGGCCCGTGCTAGTCTTTAAGTTGTTGGAGAGAGAGAGGATGAAGAGGAAGATGGGTCGCATATAGAAAAGTTGCCGAGTGATTGGACCCATGAATTTTTTTGGTGGTGCTGTATATGGTCAAGTGAAGACATTAAATAATAAAATCAATTTTTTTAAGACATTATGATCTAATGGATTTTTTGAATCAGCACCTGCGTGCTAACACTTGGGTCCGCGTCAACAAGTGAGCAAGTTTTTGGGTTTGACAAATTTCATTGCAATGGTGGAATGGTTGGTAGAGGGAAACGAGCATCATTGCGGGATGATGGTTATGTGGTGCATAAAAAACTACTCTTGCAAAGGAAGTCTACAATGGCGATGCTGACAAGAAGCAACTCCCTTACCATGATTCGGTCCTGCATAATTTTTGCAGAAAATAACAAGAAAAGTTACATGAGAGTGCTCTCAACTCACCAGAGGAGGTAAAGCAGATGGACAATGCATAAATACAGAAAAAGATCTCCGACATTTTGAAGAGAAAGAGGTATTTATTAATTGTCCTGGACATCAACCTCCAATATACATGGATGCCAACAAAAGAAGCAGAATGGTGGTTACTTGCACTAACAAAGAGATGGCAGATCTGAATGGAGTCACAGCCCATGAATTAGGAAGTTTGAGTTTGGAGGACAGATATGGTTTCTTTTATAATATTTTTTTAGAGTTTTTTTTTTTGTATATAACCTGGCCCCGAAGAGGCCTCTTGTGATTTCAGTATTTATAAATAGGTCCCTACATTTTCATTTTCATTTCAATACTTCCCATGTCCCTAGAATCAATATTTCTATTAAGAAAGGATAACCACCGTGAGATTTGTATTGAACTTTTATAAAAATGACACATTTCCCCTAACATCCATTAAACAAAAATAAGTATATTAATATTTACAAAAATAGCATTATTTATCCCAAGTCCTAACGGTCTCTCTCAATAACTCTTTAGTACACATGAAGCCTAATCATATATTTTGAAACTTTCATCTACCTAACAATGGACCGCGCATGGATCGGATCAGTTAGAACCAATTATAAGCACATGCGTTGATTATCACTATGATCTATTTGGATTTAATGAAATAGCTATTGTATTGAAAAGAAATCGATTTACTTATGGTTATTCTCTCCCGCTAAATGCAATCATTAATGTTACAAGCTTTAGAATAAATCAAGTCCAAGCTTTTAAATTTATGCAAGTGGGGATAAAGAGAGGGGTAAAAGTGTCATTTCACTCTAAAAACTTTTGGTGGATGGAAAGCTACTAGTTTTCAGGACACATGTAAAGGCAAGGGCCAATTTACCAATACTAATACCATAGGGACTCATTTATAAATTATAGAAATCTTAGGAGGGTATAATCAAAAAGTTCAATTCTTTATGTTTGGTCATTCTAGTATTTGGGCATTCAATGTCAACTCCCATCTACATGACCTTCCCAAATTCTTTATATAATCTCATGTATAATTTGCACAAACCCTTCAGAAAAAATGTTTTCCATAATGCCCCTACTGAAAGATTTTCTCCGTTCACCGTTGCTCATTCATTATCATTATCATAAAAGCATTGTCCTACTAATGTTGGAATGATTAAGTTACTTTTTACATCTATCCTTAACACATCCAACCACCTCCTTAGAAAAAACTTGCCTATTCATTCCTAAATTAGAAACAGCACTAAATGCCCTCCATTTAACCTCGCCCAAGTTAGATATAAAATCATTGTAATAATCTCATGATAAAATATATTACATTTCATCTGATGTCGATGCTCTGCCCCTAGATGAAAGTCAACATGGTTGCTTAACATTCTATGTTAGTAGAAACAGTAACTGTCAAATAAAGAAAATCTTCTTCCAAACAGCACTGAACTAACATAACACCATAGAAATCTCCTCTTTTCTCTTTTCTCTTTTCTCAAGTCCCATCTTCATTGTATTGTCTAAAGTAGAGAGTTTCTTGTTCTCATCGCCACCATGAACGGCATACACAGGGCAGAGGCCAAGCCCTTCTGGAAAGTCCCCAGCAAGAAGCGTGAAGAAAAGCAGCTTCCCTTCTCTTTCTCCCTCCATGAAAATCTCCCCAAAGCAGAGCCAGTTTTGGGTCCAGGAGGCGGTATTGGGGTCGGGTGTGGTGTGGGAATTGGGATGGGATTGGTGGGTGGATTCGGCTACGGTGGTTGGCCCTGGAACCATCTCAATCTGGTGTTTGGGCTGGGCATGGGTTGTGGAATTGGGCTTGGATTTGGGTACGGTCAAGGCCTGGGCTGGGGTTTTGGGGTCAGTGATTTGGGGGATTCTCCTTTTCAATCCAAGAAGAAGAAGAAGAAGAAAAGATCTGATGGGAACAAATGGGTTTTGATCCACAAGATTGATTGATTGCTTGATTGATGATTCCTGTAACTTTTTCTTTCTTTTCCAGCCAAATGAATGTAATCACTCTGGGATGTTTGGTTCTCAGAATGAAACTGGTAATGGGTTTGAATGAAAATTTATATCTGATGGAGTCCTTGATATTATCTCAATTTGATTTCATTAATTGGCAGTGAAGGCTGGACAGAATGAAACTGATGTAGGAAAAAAAGAGGCCTTGGGTATGTGAATTTAAATCCACTGTGATTTTGACAGCATCCAAACATTATCAGATCATTGCCCCATTGTGTATCTTATCTTTCCTTGCACTGTGTTTCCAGCCATCTCAAGCTGGGGGCTGAAGTTGGGTTGGATACAAACAAATTTCTAGTTGGGCTGGGTTGGCCCAGTTCAGGTTTAGGCCAGGTGGAATCAGGAATTACCAACCTGTCTAAGACCTCTTTGTGGTGTAATTTCTCTAGAATGAACTCCATTATAAGGGGAACTCTGTACTTGATTAACAAGTATTGATCAAAGCCTAATCTGTTGAGGCAATTGGAGGCAAGTTCACGTTCAAAACTCGGGTAACCGCATGACACCCTTGAAAGTGTAAATATATCTCATATTTATAATATAATATTGGAGCATTATCTATTGAGAATTGTCATGGTCAGAATTCCATTGCCAATGGAACGGTTCCGGTCCGAATTATATTGGAGTCAAACCCAAACCCGGTTCTAAATAACGATTCCGATTCTAGATCCGGTTTGGACACGATCTTATTCTGTTAGTTCCAGACCCGGTTTCGATAAAAATACCTAGATCCTGTTTCGGAACCGAATCCACTTAGAGAATTGGATTTAGTTTAAAAATTGGTTCTAACTTTTCTTTATTTTTTTTATTTTTTCTTAAAATAAGTATATCATTTAACTTATAACATTGCATCAAGTTTACTACCTCCAGCATTATACATAAAAATGTCCAAAAAAAGTTTATTTTGAGGTATAACTTGCAATATCAAAGACTTGTATCTTGCGTCCACGAGTCGGAACCTATATGGACCCGGAACTAGACCTGTTTATCAATCGGGACCTAAATTAGGTTCCGAACCTGAACCCGTTTATGAATCAAAACCTAAAATAGGTTCCGAACTCGGGTTTTTTCTGGTCGGAACTTTCGGTTAATCGAAGATTCGAATGCCTGTTTGCAACCCTACTTCCATAGGGAGAGCTTGTAGGTCCTACTGTCTAGGGGTAAGGAGATTGGAGGCCTTGATCATGGGTCCATCCGACAATTCTACCCTCCGATTCATGTGCGTACAAGTTACAGATTTTTTGTATTTTCTTCTTAGTGAGTCCAACGGTGGATGCATTGATCGCCCTCGATTGGGATTGGGGGACAGGTCGGCGTATTCATGGGCCGGTCTGGGACATATTCAGGCCCGGCCAGACTCAAAAAGCGTAGTCCCAGGACCGGGCCCAGCCCAATATAGGCTGTAAAATTCAGGCCCAAGATCATCCATTTAATTAATTGGGCCAATATTTCTACCAATTGTTTGGATAAATACACTATATTACATGCACCCATTAGCTGGGACAGGCCAGGCTTTGGGTCTCTACCACTCAATCCAAGACCGGCCCAAATACTAAATGGGCCCAAATTAACCAAGCCCAGCCCAAAGTTGGCTGGGCCAGGACTGTGCTCGGGCTGGCAGGGCAGGGGCAGCTGGGTTAGTGGTAATCAAATTATGGTACCCAAGTCCCAAATCCAAAAGCGTTTCATTTTCTTTGCCGGGTTTTGAAATCCAGACCGAGCTCAACCTGAACCCCTAACAAGCCCAACACATATTAACTTTTGAGCAGGTCGGGCAATTTGTGTTCAGATTTGATCCGACCCAAGTAAGTAGCCTATGCACTGCACTCGAATTAGGGTTGTAAACGGGTCGGTTCCAGTTCGGGTCCATGGTGGACTCGGAACCAGAACCGTTAAGGAAAAGGTGGAATCGGACCCAAACCCAGAACCGGTTTCTTGGCTCCAGAACCGGAACCAGAACTATATATGAGGCGGGTTTGGATCTAGGTCCAGGTCTAGGTAGAGAATGATATTAAAAAGCATGGTTTTTATGAGAGATTTTCAAAAATTATGGTAATATGTCGGGCCTTGGGTCCACAGGTCCAAACCAAGGTGGAACCGGACCCGGACCCATTTACTTATCGACGCCTAAACAAGGACCCAAACCCGGTTTTTAACAGGTCAGAACCTGCAGATAATCAGATAATCGGGGACCCATTTACATCCCTAACTGAAATCATAGGAACGCCATCAACATTTTTGGGTTTTCTATAATTAAGAGATTCAGACTCAGAAGTGAGCATGACTTGATATTTCCATCTACATTTTTTGGGCTTCTTCTGTTGATATCTGGTGTCTTGAATTCTTCACTTCGCGTTGGGTCTATGGTGAGTGCCATTCAGATGGAACCCATGAAGTATTTATATAGCTTCAAGGGCAATGTCATCCATGAGAACATTTCCTCCTATATTGTTATAAATGTGTTTGTACCAGACGAAAATGGTTCTCTAATAAAAAGCTTGATTGGTTTTGCCTGTTATAAATCCAAATCTGCACATACATCTGATCCATTGTTTTGCTAGTCAGACAACTAATTACTAACCAGGCTAGAAAATCAGAAGTGCATTCAACATCAATCTCTAGTAAACCTAATTTTCTCCAGGAAATATGCTGTCCTGTTTTAAGAATAACTAATTGACTAAAAACTACTAGACATTGTCAAAATAATCAGCTTACTAGACATTGGCATTGATTAATTCATGAGCATCTGACACTAACATGTTAGGAAATCCTTTTCTACTTTGAAAAGTTAAAAAGTTGAACCATATGTGTAAATTTGTTAGTAGAGCCCAAGCTTACAATTTTCAAACTATTAAGGCCATGTTTGTTTGCATTAAAATATATAAGAATCGAATACATATAGTGGTTAAGAAAATCGAGGGTCAATTTCCAAACATGAATACCAATTAACATCTTCTTTTGATTCTTTTTTTCTAAAAGAAAACATTATTTGATGTTCATTCTTAAAAATTTACTTAATCTTTACTTTTAACCATCTTATATATTCAATTTCTATGTATTCTAATGCAAACAAATGTACTCTTAAAAATTAAATTTCCATGTCTATCGGCTTTGGGTCATGTTTTACCTAATAGGAGTTGGTTTTGTCTATTAAATTGAACATGTGGGCAAACCATGAATAGAATACACAAAGCAAACGAAATTAAATTGCATCACAAAATTTTGTTGCTACTGGGCAAATGGTGATTTGACACATTTTTCACCATCAACAGCAAACCTGCTTGTGATTTGAATCATGTAGGGACTTCAAAATTTTCAGCTAAGATTCTTGCACGCTGATTCTTAGTTGGGGCCTGTTCATTTGCATTTAAACACATGAATTTAATGCATAGTAATTTTTTTGGAGAGATTAAAAATGAAGATCAACGATGAATTTTGTTAAATAATCTATTTTTTATGAAAAGAGAAGTAAATGAAGATGGAAAAATTGTGCACAGGGCATTCCTTACTTTAAAATCCAGTCATATAAAAATTGTGGTCCTGGGAAAATTTTGCATATTTACAAATCTGGGTTTTTTTTAATATTATTGAGGAGAATTTGAGTGAAAACATGGTAATCATTATTGTAATCATCCATGTTTGGAATGTAAAGTAAAAGTAAAAACATGGTAATTTTCTTTTTATATTATGTCCGGTCACTTCTTAACAAATACTTTTCATGCTTTTTCATTTTCAAAGCATGTGACTGCCATTGGTGCAGTGACCAATGGTGGCCCACCAACCCCATACCTGTGCCATACATATATGTTTGGTTTAGACGGATAGGCTCTATCCCTAGTGTCAGGAGGTAGAAATAGACCAGGTTAATTTTACTCTTGTTTATCACTTTCATGGTGTGATGTGATTTGAAACGTATGTTTTTTACCAGCCCTATCCACTTCAATAATGCCACATCTTTTCATGGATCTAGCACGCTTGTATTTCAAAACCTAGTGCGAAATTAAAAGGATCTTAGATTTGGTGTCGTCAGCACCATGTGCCATCCTTCTATTGTCTATTGGTGTGTCAGTGTATGTAGGGTCCAGACCCTCCAACCAGAGTTCTACTTCTACCTCTACCACAACCACAACTCGATTCCTTTTAGTGGCTAGTCCACAAAGAGAGTTCCCGAGAACTCTATAAAGTCTGGGTGGGTCCACCTCTAAAATCCAAATTATTCGAAAAAGAATTCTCCAATATGTTAGTAGTTGACCAAATTTTGTTCCAATCAAATTTGGGCCATCACATGATTAAGTGGGTAAAATTCATGATTTAAATACAAGAGGGAGTGAAATCATGTGTTTTACATGTGATTGATCCTACTTGTTAAGTCCAACCCCTCTTGGAGTGGAACTTTTCGTGTTGGTGGTAGACTAGAATTCACTCCGATCAAATTAATAGTGTAAATGCATTATTAAAATACAAAGGGAGTGAAATTATGTGTTTTACATGTAATTGATCCTCATTATAAGCACAATTCTTCGTTATAAGCCCAACTCCTTTTCTTTAGTGGAATTCCTAAGTGCTACATTGTATGTGAGCATTCAGAAAATCCACAAAAGAACAAAAGGGCTGAAACTTAGGTATTTCAAAGGTCATTTGATACCTTTTAGGTGGCTATAATTTTAGAATTCTCTTATACATACATGTCATTTGCAAGGCCTATTTCTCTATTAGAATTTCTAAAAAGAATTTGACATGTTAGGGGTTTGTGGATGATTGGCATCTTGTCCCCTTTGCAAATGCCATGTTTCTGTAGGAGAATCCAAAATTTTAACCACCTAAAAGGTCTCAAATGACCTTTGTGATTTTTGAAATCCCAACTACTCGATCTACTTTTTTGGTGGAATTTCTATGTGCTCAAGTATAAAGAAGCATTTAGGAATTGTACCATGATAGAAAATCTCAAAATTCTTCAAACAAGAATTCCATAAATTCTAGTAAAGTAACGAGACCTTAGCCTTGTGCTACACGTGGGGTGACAATGATTTTGGGTGATTTCGTTTTCAAATGTCGGTTTTGCTCTTTTTTTCTAAATTAGTTCACCGTGGTTGTTTTACATCAACTTTCTACTATCCAGCCTCACCCGATCAAGTGTCTATCCTAAGTTAATTAGATTGTTAAATCAGGTGGAATTCCTCAATTGCTTTCTTTTACTTGAATATTCAAAAATTCCATCAAAACGCAAAGAGGTTGGAATTCCAAAGATCATTTGAGATCTTTAGGTGGTTGGAATTTTGAAATGGTTGTGAAAAAACATAATATTGATAAATGCTATGAACAATATGTCACATATATCCAAAAGACCCAACATAACATTCTTGTCATAAATTCTAGTAAAGAATTCCCTTGAGGCTTTACCATGTGGTTTCGAAGAGTGTCCGTTCAATCAATCAAGTGGATGCTCCCCATCTCCGACATGAGTAGAGATTCCTAAGCCACTCACAAATTCAGATTTTAATCAAGCTCCTTTAGGAATTAGAATTAGGGTTAACGGAGTAATTAACCCTTCTTTAATTCACATGTAGAATGATGGAATGCACATGTTTTGATAGGGGCTTACTAATACATGATCATCACAAATAACCTAAATCCCAAACAAGTCATTGGAGGAGATGAGATTTATTTTGAACAGTTCAAATTATCGGTAGATGGCCCCCCGTGGTGGAGTTCCACACATCCCGCTCCCACAGTGTGTTGGAGACACGCAAGGGATCCAATCTCTAAATAACAATGACAAGGGTTTTGTTAGAAACTAATGTCATCAATGCCTCTTATCATATGGTAAAAGGGAAATGTGTCTCTTCACATTTGGTCTCTCAAACAGGCTTGTGTATGTCATTTTCGTGGCTTTGTTCTATGGAATGATTTAAAAATCTGACGCTCTTTCGGCCTCATTCGATTGAAATAGTAAAAAAGAGATGGCTGACAATCACCTCAAAATAAAAGGAGCCGACTTCAAACCTCTCACCAGCCTTTTCTTTTCTGAAAAAAGCAGTGTTCATGGCACAAAATGTCCGCTCACCCCACCGCCTTCGCTCCTCACCTTTCCTTGATGAGTCATGTTTCTCTCTCTAAAATGATATCAACTCAATCACCAGATCTGATCGTGTTCAAATGTCTCCTCGTGTCATGCACTCCACTATGACTATGATCATGCACGAAATAAAGGATCATGCACGAAATAAAGGGTTATTATGATGAAGGTTAGGAATATGTTCACTAGGAAGAAGCTAATGAAATGGCACCAAAAATTATCCCATCAGATAATGGGAGTGTCACGAGTGTGTAGCATAGAGATATGAAGATCTTTCAAAACATATAATATTCATGATAGCTCAGCTGCAGAATGTGCCAAGGAACGAACCTCAGATTCCATGCTGGCCATTTATACTAAAATCTCGAGGCATTAATATAAGCAACATAAATATTTTTCAATATTCCCCCTTGAGTGGAGGCCATTCCTCAATACTCCCTCTTAGGTGAAATCCGGTCGGCGCACTTTTTGCGATGTGCATTTTTTTTGCGCCGAGTCGTTCTTTCTAGAATTCGAACTTATAACCAGTTGGCTCTAATACCATCTTACATTTCTTTAGCTAGTCATTCCTACCAAAACCTCGAAGTGTTAGTAGAGGCATCATAAATACTTTTCGATCAAACTCTTTGGGTGGAGACCAGTCCTCAACACCTTAGTTGTTGGCACCCTAGTTTCACACATATTCCTAAAAATCGATCCCTACATCATCAAGTTAAAAGTATAGTCCTGACCAATAGTCCAACATAGCAAAAGGAAAAATGAAAAATAAAAGCATGAGTTGTATATTTGTGAATCTTTTGCCCAAAACAAGTTACAATAAACAGAGCTACGGCCCCTCGGATTCATATGGATACTTGACATGATTTCAGGAGGAGTTTGATGGCCAACAAGAAGCATATAGTGGATGTGTAAAAAACGCACACACAGCTTAGCCACTTGGTTGTGTGCATGAGGGATGAAAGATCTGGTCAAAAAAAGAACCCGTGACCGAATGAAAGCATATCTTCTTCCAAAAAGAGGCTAAAGGGTGAATATAAATACAGTAAACTAATCAAAAAGGAAGCAGGCATAAAGATATGGAGAGAAAAAAGAAGCAAAAACGAAGATAAAAAGATTCCATTCAATCATCTCTCTTTGAATGTCCATATCCATAATAGGAAAGGAATCCCAGTGCCAACGTCATGAGTGTGACCCATCACAGGAATCGCTTCCCAACCGTTATCCAAGGTGGCCCACTCGGGAAGAAGCCATAGGGCGATGACACGTGGATGGATTGGTGGGTGGAGACCAGGATAAAAAAAAAATCAAGAGGCTCTCCTGTTTTGGCGTTTGTTTGGGAGGATAAGAAATGTGTGCTTAGGAATGATGGGCTCCTGACCTTCTCCATGCTTCCTGCCAAGTTGCAACATGCCTAAGCCATTACGCAACTCTCTCCCCACGACCACGATTTGGCATGCTGAGAGAAATTGGAACTAGATTCTTCCTTCAACTGAATTGGTCTAAATATGGTCTGGGGTCACTTTTCAATGATCCACTTCATTCACTAAGCTTTCTTAGATTCTGATTGATAGGAGAAAAATTCTTTGAAAGTTCACACTGTTTTGAAATATTAAGCGCACATTTGTTTGGAGGAATTGAATTCCTAATGACTCAAAGAAATGTATTTCTAAAAGTGACCAAAACTAATAAGAAAAAGTTGAAGTTCCACAAATGAGAGGCTATTAAAAAATCCCCCATTTGATGGAACATGAGTTAAGGAACAATGAAAAATGAATACCCAGTTATTATCTTATAAAATCAAATCCAATGATAGATATATCTTCAAGCCTTTGTCAGACCCATTTTATCATAAATTCTCTTGTACTTGATTCCATGCAAAAAATGAACCCTATATTCCTTTTAGACCGGCAAAATGCTTAAAGAGAGTTTGGTAGGTATAATAGATTGGCTTTTGAAAAACTTTAGTGAGAAGTTCTCTCACATTGACTTTTAAGGGGATTTTTTTACGATACTTCTACAGTGCAATGGCCCATTGACTCATTATTTTGTGAGCCCCTTCCACAAGAATCCTTTGTTTTTTAACTAACACATGAGACCCCTTTCCGATCAATCAAACCCCTTCATATTCACTATCCTCCTATAATTCGATTTCAATACTCATTCAACCGTTACTCACCGATAAATTAATAATAAATAAGATTGTATTTCTTAAATTCTTAATCACATACATAATCTTATGATAGAACCAACACTTTTTTATGGAGAAATTTGAGAATGTCTCACACACACACAACAAAGAAAAAGGATACATTTTGAGTGGGATATAGTTTCTTCTTAATTTGGAGTTCCATGAGAGGAGAGTGAGATCAGAGACTAGAGACACTTGGACGATCGGACTCGGGAAGAAAATGCAAGTACGCAATATCAAACAGGTCCTCACTTTTTGTAGGGAAGGATTCGGAATTTGACAAGCACAGCAGAAGCATGCATGATTGAACCCCCGATGGGACTCAATGGAACTAATTCTGATATTTTAGAATGTGACTCGGTGGACCCATAACACGATAATAAATATCAATTGGACGGTCATAAAGTCACTGCCCCACATTTGCTATCAATCATTTCGGGTACGTGTCAATGAAGAATTTCCCAGAGGGATTAGGTTACAAGTTAGCAATTTGGAATCTCCATTTGGACCCACTACCAATCTAACTTTTCACACACACATATCCTCTTATGGAAAATTAGATAGTCAGTAAAGGGGAATAGGACCCAAGCCGACATACATGTGAAGAGGATGTTGGGTTTTGTCTTGTATTGCGGGTTAGCCGGATTAGAACATTGGAATTAATGTAGTTATTTCAGTAATTGTAAGGGGTTTTTTGAGGGGGCTAAGAAACTTTTTTTGGAGGCCAAGAAAGCGGAATTATACATTGATGTACTTTGCAACCCTAAACTTGCGCAGAAGTAAAGCACAATAAGAGTGAGAAAGAAATTGACGTGATCTTTATCTGTGGATGTAGGTGGTTTTGCCAAAACACGTAATTGTCATGTCTGTCTTCTTCATGAATTTCTGATTGTGATTGTGTGATTCGTGTGCATGCATAATTGACTGTCGGTCACAAGATTGTCCCTTCCGCTACACCCAACAAAGGAAGGCCACACTCCAAAAAAAGGAAAGCCCGAACAAGTAAAGAAAGAAGACCACACGTACAAGTGGGAAGGAGAGACCACACAAGTGTGTAGGAGAAGCCAACACCCCTGAAAAGAGTAGTATAGTGGGGTTCAGTCACTGGTACATGGGTGAGATGTAGGGTTAGCAACCGAGCAATCCCTTGTTCTCAGTTATTTCAAAATGATACCATTCAAAAAAAAAAAATTTAAGTTGATGGGCCAAGCCCAATGGCCCAACTCATAAGCCCAGTTCAAGCTTATAGTCCGACTCCAAGAGATCCATCAAATCCAGCCCAGTGTGGTCAACCCGGTCAAGCTCATCAGCTCAAGGAGCTAAGGGAGCAAACAAGGTCATCCAAGGCCTTATCCTCGCCGCCTTGGAGATGGTCAACACCCCACCTCACCCTTTAACCGAATCTCATGGAGAGCACGTAACTGCCTCGCACGTTGAGCAGAGCTCGCCAGATCCAACAGACTAGCCAACTACTTACTAATAAGTCGCCTCAATCTGTTAGGGAGTGACCATAAATTGTAAGCCCCACCAACACTTGGGGGCATGAGACAGACATCGGAACACTACTCTCCTCTCCCTCTCTAAGCTTGTACTCTCTGCTCTCCCAATACTCTTGAAATAATAAAATATCCAGCTGCCTCAGCCATTCAGAAGTGGATATAGGTCATACTGACCGAACCACTATAATTTCTCTCTCTCTCTCTTCTTTAATCACAACATTAATTTCCAATCACTTGACAGATGGTGTGCAAAGCCAATTTGTGCATCATCAAAAGTTTTATGGAAATTATTTTTGGTTCATCACTAATCCGCACTAAACATTGATTAACATGCAACCAGGTTTGCCCTAATCAAGGCAACCCCCACAGTGGGGTCTCAAATTTGACAATTTGCCATTGGGGTCTCTGTCTACAATACATACATCTTACCAAAAGAGAATTCTCACTCTACATGCCTATGCCGTGTGAATTAGTTGTGAATTGTGATGACTTGTTTTATTACCGTGCGATCAATATAGTAAAAGGCTTGTACTTGGAAGTCATTAGACCTTAGGGTTTAAAACTCAGGGCCAAGTGACAATATCCCTTATCCTCTCAAATGTCACCTCGGTGCACCCCACGGGAAAGCCTAGACATTTTGCAGTGGGTCCATATTTGGTGTTATTCTCTTATCAGTCTGGTCATTTTTTAGAAAGCTGTGCCTCTCGAAGCCTGCCTCAAATGTATCCGGCTCACAATAATATAGGTTGGCATGGCATGTATGGGCAAATCTCACTCCTATCAAATAGTTTATAGCTCTTTGTTTTAAACCCTAAAATCTTAGCTCTTCTCATGTGTTTTATCCAATGGTGGTTAGCTATTGAATTAGTATTACATTAAAATGTATGCCCAGATATAAGAGGTAGGTGAGTGTCAATAGCATAGATTTGTCAAAGGAGACTACCATTGTATTGGAGAAGGAGCTTAAGGCCCCTTCATTGGATTGGTGTTGTATTCCTAATAATTCTAAACCATTCATTCTTACTATTGGGACTAAAACTTGAAGAAGGAAAGGTGAGGATCCACAAATGGTCATCAAATAGTCTATCTTTCAACAAAAAGATTACCCAACCAATCATCCAAATAAAACAAACCCAATGAAAGTGGGATCCTATCCATATTTCCACCTTATAATCTGTACTTCTTACCTATTAAGTAACCCCACAATTTAATACAGTGTGGTAACTGGCCTTTAATAAGAACCAGCCTATCTTTTTTTTCCAGGTTTATTCTTATACAGATCTTCTCAATTTTCTTAGGGTGCCATATGTCGGCACATAAATTCATGTTAAAGTTGTAGTCCCCTTTCTGCATTAGATTAAGGGGTTTAAATTTTTTCTCTGCTTTAGAAGCATTCCTCATTCGCATGTGATGCAGTTAAAAGCAAATTAATCCCACAAATAGGGGGGATGAGAAAAAATATGATATGGATTACAAGTTGGCAAATATCATTTAAATTAAATCATCATAACTATTGATTTTAGAGACTGGGATTTAATGATTGAATCAAAACAAATTAGGATGAGGGGGGACTTTCTCCCCACACATCATCAAAGGCGGGACCCTTGATTTTCACCCGGTCTCATGTAACAAACGATATTGATGCTTCGTACGCGATGCCTAGGTGCACGGGAGAAAATCATCCTTAGGATGAGTAGCAACTAATAGGGTCGGTGGGTGTAAAAAAGTTTAGTTTGATAGAGGTGGAACCCATTATACAGTTTTTGTTCTTTTTTTTAATCCCAACTAAGGGGGTTGGGTCCCCAAGAAGCTTGCACTTATGAGGAAAAAATACACAAACACAAGGAGTGAACTTGTACAATGATGACTCACACATGCGAGAAGAGAAAAACTCACACGTGTAAGGAGACGGGAGAAGCTAGGGTCGAACCCTAGGCCTCTCTGTGAGAACTATCATGTCTAACCACTAGAGTAAGACATTGTTCTCCAATATTTGTTCTTATTTCTGCAAGACATTTGTCTGGCGCTTGGCAAGAGCTTTCCTTTTGTTACGGTTGAGAGAGAGAGAGAGAGAGAGAGAGTTTCCATCATAAAAGGGGTCATCATCAGGAATGACAAGATCCTACCAAACTTTGGAACCGCAAAACCTATGGGCCTTACCTAAAAGCATGCAAATCATGATAGGTCACAAGGTTAATATGTGTGCCAAGATCCAACCATTAGGGGTACATTCTAGACTTTATATAAGGATGAGATGGGTACAAAATTTTGCATGATTAATTAGGGGCCGATGAAATCCCGATGTATTAAGTTTGAGCCAAGTGGGCCCCATAGGCTAGGCCATTCGTCATAATTTTTCCTTAAAGGTGGCTTAAATAAGAAGAGGGTGACTTGTCAACTCACTATTCGATCAGTAGTAAGCCACTCTACCTTGGACCTATTTGATTGGAAGTATTCTTGATAGGATTTCTCTTTTGTGTAGAGTTTCTAATAACACTACAGTTGTTGTCTTCGTGGAATTCCAAATGAGTTGTTTGATTGAGAGAATTTTGCAAATTGAAATTCCAAATGACAATATTGCTAGAATTCTTAGATATCCACTTTTTGGAATGCTATTCAACTATTAACATTATTATATATGGAGTTCCACTTTGAATTGCTTGCAACCAAATAAGCACTTATATAGGGAAAGGTTTGAACCTCGCAATTGAAGAAAAAGGTTGCTGGCATGTGTAGTAAGTCAGTAAGTGGTACAGCAAGCAAAAAAGAAAAAGATGATATGAAAATAAAAATAAAAAATGTATCAGTAGAGGATATTATGTTTTTTCGCTTAAGGGTAAATTTGAATTAAAGAAAAAGAGGGAAGTGGACAAAAGCCCCCAAATTACAGAGAGGAAACCACAAGAGGAGGCTTACAAAAAAGAAAACACCAACCCAAATTGGCAAACCTCCCAAAAGAAAGAACTCAGAACAAAGAAAACAGAAAAACAAAGGAGAGAAGCTTCACTGCATCTCAGTTCGAGTGGTGCAATATACTCATGTTCGAATGGTGCTGGCACCTTAATATCACACATGCACCCAGCCAAGGGATTGATCCCTAGTCTGTAATTTTAAAGTATCATTCCCAACCCAGCCAATAAAAGAAAAAGAAGATATTCTGAGTTAGGGACCCTTAACTTCCCTCTATAAATAGGGAAGGGAGGAGTCCTTGTTAAACCATTCACTGCTGTTGTTCCTTATTTCTCCTCTCTACTGTCCTATTGGTCATGTTCCCTTGGCTATTGACATGGCTAACTCTGTACCTTCTCTTTCTAGCCTTTATAAGGGAGAGAGGTGGCATACGGGTGATGCTGTTGACAGAAGATAGAGAGCACAGATGATGAACTGCACGGCGTTTGCATCTCACTCCTTTGTGCTCTCTATGCTTCTGTCAGCACCTTCAGCCCCTCCTCCTTTGCTACGTCTGTTCCTATTGTTGGTTACACCACAATAGTGTATTAAAGTTATATTTTGAGGGTGTTTCAAGGTTATTTTCCCTTTCTTTCTTGAATAGCACAGATGGCTGTATGGTTGGAATTGTATCATCTAGACAATCCTTCTGGTGAGGCCAACCATTTCATTGGAGACCCAAAAAGTATTGAGGGGCTAATCTAACCACCTGACCTGGATTGCCCAAACCAAACAATATTTTCATAGCTGATTGTCCATTGGAAGGACTGTTAGATTGATGGTCTAAATCATCTGCCCAAACAGCCATATGATTGTTTTCAAAATCAGTTTCTGACTTGCTAGAATTGATTTGTTTTTCACTGCAGATCGGATCGACCTCGTCAAACAACTCAAGGAAATCAAGCAACATCATTTTTCTTGTCCATGTAGAAAGGGTGGAGTTTTGTATCATGTAAATGAGTTGCAGTTATTGCTTGTTATATTTGAATTATGCATTTAAATTGATTTTGCAAGCTGTGTATTTACCGGGAAAATTTATCTGGTCTGAAATGTAATGGATAAAGAGATTCCAATATGATGCGAATACACAATGGAATTGGGAAGATATAATGTTCATGGGCCATGTTCTGAAAGTGAGTGATTATAAAAATGGCAGTCCCAATTGAAAGACTTGTCAGAAAAATCTATCAGTTGTGGACTCATGTGGGCTCAGCGCATGTGACAATACAAGCCTAAAGATATATATCTTCAGATTATTTTAGAGCATAAGCAACCTTTTTCAATTTTGGGGTAGTAAATATAACCATTGTGGATATTGTATAAAATCAGCCACTCTTTTGTGCGGTTCAATCAGCCCCAAAGAATCTCTGGGAAACCGCCTGTGGAAAACTGTTCTTGATGTTATTTTGTTCAAAATTGGTGTGGTATTTGGAATTCTGTCATGTGTGATGTATCTCACTTGCTTAATTACTGATGAATCAATAATATGAATGTTATTAATCTCTCTCATTTCAATGTCATTTCTTCTCTATGGTACAGTAGAAATGTTGTCACCTTCAACAATGTAGTTGTTTCTCTTCATAGAATCAAGAGGCGCTTGTCTGATCAAATTGCTGATTCAATTTCTGGGCTCCTGTGCTTTGTCCAAATTCCTCTTCAAGATCCCCTTCTTCTTTTTTTTGTTGAAGATCTAGTCTCACTCTGATGTATTTGCTTCCTTCCTACATGTTTCTCTTTTTTCTTTTTTTTTTTTTCTTTTTTTTTTTTTTTGGCTCTTAGACCTTGTATAGCAGCTTCTAAGAAGCTTTTGGGGGCTTTGCCCTTTGTTTCCCTCCTCCTCTTTTCTTCAATATATCATTTGGCTTGAGCAAAAAAAGATCTCTCTCTCTCTCTCTCTCTCTCTCTCTCTCTCTCTCTCTCTCTCTCACACACACACACACACACACACACGAGTCTCTCACACACACGAGTGGGTGCATGTATTTGCGTACAAGAGTGCCCAAGAGATGGACACTAATTTCATCCATATCATTTTGACATTTGAGAAACCAATAATGTTGATTTCATTAGAATTTTATGAGTGTATTAAGCCATGTGTAAAACTTATCGGAAGATGTCTTTGTATCTTGATATGAAATCATCAGTGTCTTAATTGGCAATGAAGGATAATAAAATCCCGCAAATGATCTTTGTAAATGTCTGCAGTACTGAGGTTTTGCATGGGCAAGACAGTCAAGAGTCAGGTTCTTCAAACTTGTACCATTTTTTGTTTTTCAATTTTGTGTTTTTTTCACTTGAAGGTGTACGTGGTGCAATGGTTGTCATGAAATTAAAGACACTTGGTATGCCATTTACTACTGGTGTGGAGTGAAGTGGAGAGTGGAGGGGATAAACATACAGTTGGGTTGAATATTCCCAGAGGATTTGTCTTTGTGATGCTTGAGGCAAGTGGGTCAAAACATATCGCAAACTGACAAGAATGGTATTGTAAGGTGCCATTACTGAAGCATCTATGAGAGGCTTATTGCATTGCAACTGGAACTTGAGATCATATGCCAATGTGCTTCTCTTTAAGCTAATCTGGTGAATAGAAGAAAATATAACAAAGTTCAAGCCAGGTTAACTGCACTTATTTGTTCCATCGAACATTCTGTGGAGATGGGCCCCACCTCATGTGATATCCAATTTTCTTCTGGTGGATATGGTCAATTGTACTGTTTTCTGCAAGATCGAACGCAGGAGGGAGAAGCCAAAAGGCCTAAACCAGGTCACTACAGTCTCCATTTCAGCAAATGACTATTGTTGTTTTGATTTTATATATGAAGAAGACTTTTTAAAGTGTTTTTGCTTGAAAATTGGTAGGGAAGTCCTCATCTCATGCTCATAGTTTACAAAATTATTTGTTTTTAAACCTATTTTATTTTTCACTTACTTGGTCTAACATGAGAATATTTTTTTTTTTTTTTTTTTTTTTTTACAAAAAGACAAATTATATCAAAGAAAGGGAAGAGAACAAAGGCTAAAAGCCCCAAAAAGGAGAACCCAGAGAGAAACAGCTATACAGCAAAGAAAAGAAAAGAAAACATAGAGGGGAGAATATACAGAAAAGAAAGCAACC
Organism: Umbellularia californica; assembly: GCA_028538565.1. Lineage (NCBI taxonomy): Eukaryota > Viridiplantae > Streptophyta > Magnoliopsida > Laurales > Lauraceae > Umbellularia > Umbellularia californica. The sequence continues at coordinate 11,159,888 of JAPQWN010000006.1, read as the reverse complement.
CAGCAGCTAGACATTCGTAGCAGAACAGAGAACCAGAGCTGAACATAAACCAGGGAAGCCGGCAAGAAGGGAAGAGACAGCAGCCCAGCAACCAGACGTCCATTGAAGAAGGAGATGACATAAAATTGAAGAAATTTTGAAGAGGCCTGTCAGAAAATGGCTTGTCTATCCGTCTAACATGAGTTAATTAGAAAGTTGAGGGTGCCTTTTATTCTCTTTATAATGTCATCTCTTTGGGAGTGGACCATTGATCAAAGCAAGGGGCGCTGAGCAGTGCCACTCTCGGGGTTGGCTTTCATCACAGTACTGCTTTCATCACAGTGGCATGAAGCACAAAGAACTCCAATTATTGAGCCATCCATTTTTCACTATGGTCATGCCTTTTTGTGGGCTAGCTAGCCCCTTTCTCCCAAAGGGTATCCAATTAGTGATTTCACGATTTTCTACTGCGCTCCCACTGCGTACTACAAAATAAGTGCATTCGTGATGCAAAACCCGGTAAATTTTAGGGGGTCCCACCTTTGTTGATGGTCAAGATGCGTGTTTCTATAGGAGCACATACCTAGGAGAAATTTTTCCTATGTGATTACTAGAGAATATTCTTAAAAAAATATGTATATTAGATATGCTACAAGAATGATGAGTTTATCTTTGTTTAGTATTAGATTAGATTTGTATTATTTTAGGCTAGATTGATAGTGTGATTAGGGTTTCCTATTATTATGTGGTGTGATTAGGGTTTCTAGAGAAGTTTCCTAGTTTGAATAATGCTCTTTTAAGTAATCAGTGGCTTATTCTTAATAATATCACCACAGAGAATTTGGCCAAATATAGTCTCTTAGTTTTCTACACTGATTGTTGGTTGTGCCCTACTAGTCACAACTTAGAATGAGTGAATAATGCAGCACACCCAATAGTAACCAAATGGTCTATATATTTAGTGTCGTAGAAGGAGAGCAAACACTTTAACCCAAACACCCCTCCCCACCACTCTCTTTCTCTCTGATTCTTACAAATTCTGTTCTTGATTTATTTATTTTTTAGGTTATCGGGTTTTAACTTGATCTTTGGGTCAGCAAAACACAAACTGATGCATACCGACTTAGAGGTTTTATTTTTAAGAGTCTCAACAAGTGAAACTAACTTGCATCCTAGCTAGGCACAGCTTAATTAGCCAAGCGCTAGCTAGGATTAATAGCTCGGCTAGTTCAAAGGCTTGAGCAAGTTCAACTCAAGCTCGGGGTGTTCAACGGCTCGAACCGGCTCATTGCATGTATATTTTAAGTATAAATTTAGCAAAAGATTAGTGAATACATTTTTAAGATTTTTTTTAATTTAATTTAATTAGGAAAAGCTAGTACATTTAGTACATATATTATAATGAACATAATTTTATGGATTGATCCCAAGTTGTTTCTGTATCGGGGAGGTGACTCACCAATGAGATACTAGTGGAGTGGCATAATAAACAAACCTTAACATAAGAGTAGTTGATAAGAAACTTCATGGGGGAAAATAACACTAAAAATGGTATTATATTCCAACAACGAAACTATATTCACCTTATTAACTATCCCTAATATATTTAGATAGCCATTATTTTGACACCTCTTTAACTCTCAACCATTAATTCTTTAGAATCTACTTCTCATGACGCTTAATTTAGTTGTTTTTATGCTTTTTCTTATTCATGTTTATTGGATCTCCAATGGTAGATCAGACAAATTGGAGCTCCAATTGTGCTCATATAAGTGGTGCTAGCAATATCTGATGATACTTGAGGTGTAGTTAACTCGAGGTCAAACTAGATATGCATTGTCCAGCCAAAACTCAAACCTCGTTTAATGAAGCTTTATTCCTGATTATGCGTAAGCTTGACCTCAACCTCGATTTAGGACTATCAAACGGACCTGGCCAGGATGGGCATATTAAGTTGAGCTTCGCCATACGTTGAAACTTCCCCTTTTTTCTCCATTACTTTTTATTTTCACCACATTTGAAAGAGTCTACACCAAGGAATTCCATGTTGTCGCAAGTTTTAACACCTTGCGCCAACAATTCAAGTAATGAAGTCTAATGGTGATTTCTGTTTCCCTTGCATCATCTTAACATGCTTGGATCTTTTCTTCTAATGCAAATGATCGAGATGAACGGCTGTGAACAAGTTTTGCATGCTTAAGTTTTTCCTTCAATCATTCTTGTGTGAATTGTGATGGATATCTTAAGTATGTACATTGTTAGAGAGAGTGGCCCCATACACTTCTAGATCCATAGGGATTTTAATCTCTTTCCATCGAAGACTGACCAAGAGTCTCCATTTTTCGTTTTCCTCTCTAATTATATTAGATTCAATGTAATGTGCGTGCATGCATCAATATGAGAGAGAGAGAGAGAGAGAGAGAGAGAGAGAGAGAGTCCTAGATCAAGAAAGGTATGATCAGGTGGCCACGTTAATTAGTTAAAGTTGGAATAAGACAGTGGATTTCACATCCTCGTATTAAAAATGAAGTATCGAAGGTGAATAGGCACTAGGCACTGCTTACATAGAAAAGATGATGCATAACTTCTTTTAGTCGGGGCACTCCATAACTAAAAGAAAGAATTCCGTTAAATTGGCCTTGGTCTGCCTTCCAAAGAATGAGGGATGCATGGGTTTATGGAGAATCAAAGAAATGAATGAAGCTTGCTTTCTAAAGCCTGGTTGGCAAGCTGCTACTTCCTCAACTACTTGGGCCAACTGGTTTAGAATGAGGTATTTTAAATTAAATTCTATTTGGTGTGATTTCAACCCCCTTGCAGGATCCTGTATTTGGAAAAAGATTAGAAAGCTATCCCCCTTAATTTAGTTAGGCAACAAGTGGCAACCAGGGAATGGGTATCTCATCAACTTGTAGCATGATGTGTAGTGGGGCGAATCTTCTCAAGATCATCTATCCTCCATCTTTCCCAACAACACGTAGTGCATCCCATCCCATGTTCCAGTTGGAGTTATATCTCTTCTAACGCAGGCATCTCAATCTCTTGTGCTAAACCATAATGCAGTTGACACTCTGTCTTGGAAATCTTAAAGAGATGGTATCTCACCCCTCAAAGCTACTTGGCATCTTCTTCGTTCAAGATCGTCCACTGTCAATTGGGCCCTTTCATCTGGAACAAGTTCTGTCTTTCTCAAATTTCATGCTTTAGATATCACTTGCTACATCAAAAAACCCTACTCAAGATTGGGCTCAATCAACGGGGTTCTCCATAGCCTCTAGATGTTGTCTCTGCAAGAAAGCTTCTGAGTCCCCTCTCCATCTTTTTTCCCTCTGTCCTTTTGCGGTAGATCTTTGGGTTTGGATTCTTAGCATTGCAAGAGCTTGAGTCCCTTCGTCGTTCACTCCAACAGCTAGCTGTCTGGAACTCACTTTCAACAAACTGTGATGCTCTGGCCAGAAAAGCTCTTGCGTCATTTTTCCTATCAAGCGCTTCTTCTTATGGAAAGCAAGGAATGATGAAATGTTTAAAGGAATTCTTCCTTCTCAATCAAGAATCAGGAAACGGCTCCAAGATTTGCTGCTTGTCTCATTGGGTCACAATGCCAAGGCTTTCAATGGGTTTCAACTTAAAAACTTAATTCATTTTGTTAGGAGTTCATACTCTTCTATCTAGCTCATTGTATTTCTTTTTATTTTTTTGGCTCCTTTCTTTATTCCCTACTGTTCTTCTACCTCTGGTGATATCTTTGGGGAACTTTTTCTAAAAGTCTTTGTTCTAGTCTTTGCTTTTCAATACAATTAACCTTTCAGAAAAAAAAAAAAAAAAAAAAAGGCACTAGGCAGACATCACCATAGTAATTTAAATCCTAGAAAAGTCAAGGTTCACCTACTTCTCCACTTTATATTCTTCAGCTCTAACCTCTTTACTGAGTTTCTAACCATATGAGTATTAGTGTGTAACCATCCATATGTAATATGTGAGACTCCAACCCGCTTGGGTAATCACTTGAGGCAAGATCAGGCCACGTGATTTTTTGAGCTAAGAAAGGGAAATGCAAGAGTAAGGGTAGAGAGCTTCGATTAACACCGTGACGGCTTAATTTGTACAAGTCCCACATCGAAAATATCCATGTCCTGGCCCTAAATTTATAATGTGTGGCCTAATCTTATTCCCACATGAAGACTTTAAAAGCGTGCAAAAAGATTGGGTTGAGATCCCTTGGATCCGGGTCATCACAAAATGATATCAGACTAGATGACAGCAACAGCATAACCTATCAAACGATCACAACTATTCAATGAAAATTTTTTTCACTAATTAATTGTGGGTAGGTTTGTTTGTATGTGATCATTCTAGAATAAGTTCTATTTTGATGAGAGAGAGAGAGAGAGAGAGGATATTCTCATGGTGAGCCCTATATTCTTCATATCCTAATGCTCACATAGTTTTGGGAAATTATGTCTTAAAAATGATTTGGGTATATTCAAGCTTCAAATAACTCTTCAAAAAAAAAAAAATAATAACTCTTCGAAAAAAATAACTCTTCAAAAAAATACTTTCTAAAAAATTACTCTTCAAAAAAAATTTTAACACTTCAAAAAAAAAAATTTACTCTTCAAAAAAAAATTACTCTTCAAAAAAATTTTACTCTTCAAAAAAAAAGTTTTACTCTTCAAAAAAAAATACTCTTCAAAAAAAATTTACTCTTCAAAAAAAAAATTTTACTCTTCAAAAAAAAATTTACACTTCAAAAAAAAAAAAAAAAAAAAAAAAAAAAACTTCACTCTTCAAAAAAAATTCTGATTTTTCTTTTAATATTATTGGAAATTTTGAAAAATAACTCAGTTTTCAAATGAATAAAACTAATCAAAAAATATAAAATATTACGGTTGAACATCACTTGCCCCACCTAAAAGAAATTCCTAGCTCTGGCACAGCCCATATCAAGTAATTGGTAATGTCCATCCTTGCATATATTAGGAAGTGTAACATCGGAGGAGGATGCCTATGCAAATGGAAAAGAGAGCCACACAAGTGGGAAGAAGTCGCTTGCACACATTTAAAGGAGTATTGTATGAGCTTTCTAGCAATTGTTGGGCATATTATCACTGACTAACAAGCACTCCTTAATGGGCCTGACTGGACCAGGCTTTCTATCACGCCATCCGAGTCCAGCCCATGTATTCAAAGGGCCCAATTTATGTATTCAAACCCGGTCCGATGGGTGATGGATCGGTATCGGGCTCAGGCTGGGCTGCCCCGTGAGCACATCTAGTTGCAATCCAACTGAGCAACCTCTCGCGGAGGCCTCATGTAGTAGTAGCCTTATGGACCCTTTAGTCGGCCTAGTAGCAAACACAAATTCCTAATGAAATAACTTCATTTGGAGTGAGTAGGGATGCAATGGGCCCATATCGGTAAGTGTTGGGGTGAATGCCCGGACTCACTCCCACTCCCTACTCAACCCATCAGAGATGGGCTTAGGATAGATGTCATGATATCAAACCTGGGTTTGGAGTTGAGTTTTAGTACTCCTGTTTCCTACCCCCTTGGATGTAGGAGATAAGAGTCCACTAGGGTTGTAAACGGGTTGGTTCCGGTCCAGGTCCACCGGAACAGTTAAGGAGAAGGTGGAACCGGATCGGGGACCAGTTTCTTGGCTCCGAAACTAGAACCAAAACCATATATGGGACGAGTCTAGATCCGGGTCCGAGTTTAGGTAGAGAATAATATTAAAGAAACATGGTTTTTAGGAGAGATTTTCGAAAACTGAGGTAATATGTCGGGTCTCGGGTCCACGGGTCCGAACCAAGGTGGAACTAGAACCCGGACCCATTTACTTATCGGGGCCTAAATAAGGATCCAGACCCAGTTTTTAACGGGTCGGAACCTCCTGGTAATCGGAGAATCGGGCACCCATGTACATCCGACTGAACTGAATTGTATGTAGGTGAGCCCAAAAAAGGAATCTCAAACATACCTGACCACAACACGGACCCTAATGTAAATTCCCTACCCTAGCGCAATTTTTTGGTTAAGCCGATCTGGGGTCAGGTTGGGTACCCAAATTTCTGGGTTTGGTTTCCTTTTCAAAGCATATAAAGGCTTGAAATTATATGCACATCATATATTTCCATAGTTTATATACTACAATGTATATATACATAGATTTATAAACAAGTTGGGTACTTGAATCTAATTTGGGTATCCGAAACCCAAACCAAATTCCATGTGGGTTTCAATCCAGTCCAGAGCCCATCCCAAAACCACACATGCCAACACAAATTTCACTGTTAGTCAGGTCAGACCATCGGGCTCAGGTTTGGCCTTGCCCAAGTTGCACCCGTGGTAGAAGATAAGATAAGACATTATTATGTTTATATTTCCACAAATAGGTTTTGCATATAAACATGTAACCAGGTGATAAATAGGTAAGGTTTCCACGTGCCAGGTTGGCTCGGGAAAGCTTGTCCAAGATGCATCTGGTTAAGTTATCAGGTCTACTATTCAAGCCTGGATGCAGCCTATGGTCTGTAAGTTAGGTGTAGGCAAAGACCAGACTCCAGTGTGTTAAAATGTCAGGCTGGGCCAGACCATCACCACATGTGGGCCTGACCTGCCCCATTTAATTATGGACCTAAAGTTTAAGCTCAATTCTGCATATTGCCTAAGGAACACGGCCAAAATACAGCCCAATGTAGGCTGGGCTTTGGTTGGCTCAGTCCGAGTGGGCCTATGACCCTATAAACGGCTGGCAGCCAAAACCTGTTCCCTTATTCGGGCAAATTATTCTTTAGTAGGACGTCCACATGGTCAGCGCTTCTAATTCAGAGGGAATATTTTCGAAGAAAAGGTTTTGCTTCTTTCTTCAACAATCACAACAACTCAGACCATCTAAATTGATGGGCCACATGGATGATAGATGATTTTCCCAAATCAAGGTGAGAATGATCAGTACTGTCCAATTGGTTAACCTCCCTTACCCCGGAACAAACGTAGGCTGCACTAGCCCTATTATAATTTGAGCTCTTCATGTCACTATCTGTTCCTCAGATTAAGGGCAATAACATGTTGTCAACACATTAGTTATGGAGGGTCCTTAATTATCTGCACAAAAGTTTATCAGATGATGTATTTTTAGTGCATGAAGAGTATGATATTAGTATTTTCTTTCCCCCTTTTTTATTTTGGTTTTTGCCAGATGTCTTTTTTGTCTTTGTACGGCTAAGTGCTAACTATTTTCTTTCTTAGTCGCTAAGTAGTCTCAAGAATTCTCTTAATACGACCCTAAATTGATGAGACATGGCTAAGTGATGATGAAATAGATCATTTTCGAGCTGAGCTTCTAGGACTATTGGCTAAATCCGATTTGAATATTGGGCCCAGTAATGTAATCAGGCTGGGCTTGAAGAAGTTAATTCATTAAGGCTAAGGAGCATGTAGAACGGTTAGTGACGGGTCAAGTTTGATGGTAGGCCCAACTCAAATTAGGGTGAAACATGGCCCAGCCTAATACTAAAGAGAGAATGATTTTAAGTTGTTTGGATTTCAAGGTGAGTGCTACTAATGGGTTTAAGGCCTGGGCTCAAAAGGATACATATTGAATAGAATAGCCTTGCAATGATGATGATGATGATGATCACCTAATCCTTGCCATCCAAATGGATGACTATGATCTTATTTAGAGCATAACCAAGAATAAAACTTTCAAGAAGCCAAAAATTCCTATGCCATGAGTTGGGTTTATACTTTTTTCCTAATTACTAGCCACCTGTTTCTTGTGTTGAGTTTCCATTTGAAAAAATTGACAATATGGATAGGTGGATGAGTCACCACAATCAAATGCTTTGATACACTAGCTATCTGGTCATTTTCCTTTTTGATGAGTAGGAAAAGTGGTTTTCCTCCTTAGCAACTAGTCTTCATCTACCAGTCTTCTCATTCACAACCTTCTTGTCCAATATTTATAAACAAACCCACCATCCCTTTCCACAACAAACCAACATTTTTTAAGATGACCCACCACAGACATCCACCACCACCTTGGCCTCCTGGCCATTATGGACCACCCCCTCCACCACCAGGGCCTCCAGGTCCTTATGGACCACCCCCTCCAGGGCCACCAGGCCCCTATGCGCCGTATCCACCGCCACCCGGTCCACCAGGTCCTCCTCCTCCCGGTCCCTACGGTCCTCCTCCACCGCCACCCGGGGGATATGGTCCTCCACCGCCACCTTATTTCGATCCTTATGCACCGCCACCTCCCCCTCCCCCTCCCCCTCCCCCTCCGCCGCCTTATTATTGAGGCATACGCCCCCAAGTGCAAGTTTTAGCGAAGATTTGCAGTACTACTAATATGAATTGTGGCTTTTGCCAGCTCACTCTTATAGCCTTAGTATTGAAGAGAGTGGATTGGGCTGGTATGTATCTTCTATTATGGTTTATGATGGACTTGATTAAGAGAATATTGTTAATTACTGTGTAGGCGATTAGCCATTAATTTCTATATGTTGTTTGATATCATACGCTTAAGTCTTTTATAAAATGAGTGTTTTTCAGGTTCCAGCATGTATTTTGATTACATAGAATCATAGTTATAAACATTGCCGAGACAAGCTGTATCATCTGATATGTACAGGTTTCCCCTATGCCGAAATCCATATCTTTTGGTTTAGTCTAATACTTAATATGTACTTTGTTGTGATCTAGGGCCTAAGAAACATGCACAAGAGATCAAGGCGGTTTCGCCGAATCACGCAAAATCTTCGTGTCTCTCTTGTATGGTATATGATTGATCGATCGTCGGTTCCGCACTTCCGCACGTGTGCGCACAACATACTTGAATTCCATGGTTAATCAATTTACATCCATACTAGTTACAGAAAATATAGATTCTCGATTGTTTCACTTCCTAAACATATTTAATGTTGTAAAGGGGGCTGAAACAAATGGGAATATGATCCAAGAGCCATAAATCGGCCATACATAACTATATTGTCCAGTTTTCTCCAGTACAGTGTCCTATAGCCTGTTTTAGAAACTCATGACCAGAATTACTTCCAGTGATGACCCCTTTCTTTTGTTTTTAGGGTATACTTCTTGATAAGAGGAGCATTTTCATTCATTTGGTTTGGCTCAGAAATAAGAAAATAAGGTGCTTGAAAAGTAGCCATTGTCAAAATTGAAAGGAAAATTGATTTCAGAAGGGGAAGGATGGAGAAGTGAATCTAGAGAACTGAACTCAAGGGGGTCAAAAAAATTTTAAAACTACACAGTTATAGAGAGATGGAGAAGTGAATCCACCACACTATTTTATTTTCAAACACAACTCTCTCTCTCTCTTCCAACTTTTCTCTGGATTAGCACTTTGGGCTTTTGCAGTAGGAATTCTAGACTGTCTCCCTCAACCGCGGACCTCAGGCAAGTACCTAACCATAATTTGTAGATTTAATGTGGGTGTTCTTCTTTGATTCGTGTGTGGATGCATGTAGAAACTCATTTTATGCCCTAAGATTTGATTTTATTTTTTTGTGATGAGACCTTGGCCACCATCAATTGATTCTAAATTTTGGGGCATGAGTCACCTTGAAGATATTTTATTTGTATTTAATCTTAATGTGGGGCCCGTGGGGAGACCTGATCAAATCTGGTATGTTCACATTGTTGTGTTTGACCGAGCGACCTTAGATATTAGACCCGTCATGGAATTTTGATTTGTGGGGCCCACCGACTAGTCCCACCCGGCTGCTGTAAGTGTGAAACGTTGAAATAAGTAACGGGGTTGTGTATGCATAGGCTCCGTACATCATGTTGGAAATAAAAAGAAGAGGTGGGGAGTTCGGTGGTCCGGGGAAGCATTGAAAAGTGTGGGATTTTTGGTGATGTGTGAGGATAAGAGAGATTGGTGACATGTGTGGAATGAGAGAGAGAAATATGGTGATGTACTGATACGTGGGGATAGGAGAGAGAGGATAATGATGACGTGGTGGGTGAGAGGGGTTATTTTGTGAACTTTTGATACTTTGGCCCCGTTGATTTTAGGAATTTGGAAAAAAGGACAATATTCTTTAATAAACTTCATTGGACTCTTAAGTTTTATATTCTTGAAAATACATTAAGATGGGACCCTAAGCTTTTCTAAAATTATAAATTAAGGATTGTTATTTCTTATTTTTATTTATAAATTAATTTCAAATGATATCCTTGATTTTAATATGTTAAATTCATATTCTTGAACTTTATTAATTGGATCTTTGGACTAAGTAAATATCGTCTGTGCACACGGGATATTACTAACATGGGGTTTATTACTTGTATGACTGGATTGAGCTCAACTCATCTCTATTGGAAAACCCTTAATTGGATCTATGCACCATTGATTGAAAATGGTGCGTTGATCTTTTATCTATTAAAGATTATTGTTGTTGTCAGTATGAGACCTTATGTTTGACATTAGGATTGGCTTGTGATCATTCCTTGACCTTCGGGTTTACATACATGATGTTGGTCTATTAGTTGCATACCCTATGTTGATTGGATATAGACCGTAATATGGCGTGGCAATTGATTGAGATATTGTAGTGGTTTATTCGAGTAATTTGATCGGTATTCGATTATGGATTATTGTGCAGCCAGCCCTTCACTTTGACTTAGGATTTTGTGTCAGAGCTTTACAAATCATTAGTTCTATTATAATATGATATGTATATATATATATATGTATATTGATTGGGTCATATTCGAACGACTGCAGTTGTATTTGGACGGCTGATCACCGATGTGTACGGACACTGTAATATCCGAATTTCGAACCGGTTTATCCGGCCTACGATTTCGATTACGAACCGGTTTATGACCACCGGCTTTCGAACGGGTTTTCCCCCTTTATAGTTAGGGCTGACCACCTAAAATAGTAGCAGTGCTTCTGTGTGATTATTGTATTGCTCTATTGTGTATAATGGGTTTAGATTGTACGTTCTTTTCATCATTGTTTCATTGTTAATCTCTTATGATCACCACCTATCTTTATTCACATTGATCTTGTGTTTTATTTATGAATTATGCTTTCGTACTTGCTGTTTACTTTGTTTACTAGTGCATAGGTACCGACTCCTACCCTACTGTGGAGACGGAGAATGGTTAAACATTTCAAGTGTTTGAACCAGTTAACGAACTTGAGTGGAGACCCGGAGATGGCTACGAAGCCGTCTGAGACCGCACGGGAGTGACTTTCATCGTAGAAATTATTTTAATTGCAATTCTTAATAATGATCATAAATTTAGTTAGTTATTTTATTTAAGTTATTTTTGAAACTTTAAACCTTAATATTCAGTAGTTATGTGTTGGTTTAATATTAGATATTGATACCAATTGGTTTAATGCTTCCGCAAATGTTTTATTATGACTCATTATGTTTCGAAATTTTGTGGGTCCACATTTGAGAGCTTGTGTTACATTAAATACAAGAAAATGAATATTTATTTTTATTTTTCATGTTATCCCATAGTTGTATTTTTGGGACGTGACAATTAAAGCGGTAGTTGGTGTGAAGTTTCAATTCGGATCCTTTCATGCTCTGAACGGATCAAAACATAATAACAATAGTAATAAATTTCTTTGCTTGTCCCGATTTGAGGGTTGTCCTGTATAAATTTGAAAAAGGAGTTATCCTTCTGGCTTGTAGGGCTCTTCTGGCCCACCCAATAAAAAAGAGAGAGAAAAAAAACACGGATATTTTTTTTAATGGCTATATTTGAACAACTTTGAGGCCTTCAAAATCCTTTTTACAGTAAATAGTGTTTTTTTTAAGTGTCACACCGTTCATTTGCTAAGGAAAATGACCCACTATAGTGAGTGTTTAAAGAATGTAAATTAAATTTTTGTTTAAGAGCCTCATTTGTATGGTAGACCTATTTATTTTGAATCCAACTTCTTATCCTATCTTACCCCAAAAACAAAACAATGAAGACCGGGTCTAGCCATGGTCTAAAAGGCAGATCATGTGATCAACCCAAGAAGAATCCTTGTGGACCCAAATAATCAGGAGTCTGAAAACTCTGGCTCAGCCCAAAAGATCTAAGCCCACTTTTACATGGGATGGGTTTGGGCTGAGTAGCATCTGGCCAAATTCAGTTTTAAATCTAGGCTACAGGCCCTTTGAAAAATGCCAAGCAGCAGAGTCAAGCCCGGGCCAATCTGAACTGACAGTTCCAGTCCATTTACAATTGAAAAGTTGAGCCCATGTCTAGATTCACCACGAACCCTAATGCTTGGGTGCAGGCCAAAATCCTCCCATAAAAGCCCAGTGGTCCATTTGATCGGGAAGTATATATATATATATATAGGAAGGTGCTCTTATGAGAGATATCTCTCACCTAATATGGAAATCCTCTCATCCACTCGTGCTGATAGCGGAATCCCGTCCGCTTGCACGTGTGGGGCCCATTGGTGGGTCATCCAGCATACACGCATAACCCAGAACCAACACCGCCAAAACCCCACCCACCCACCCCAAGGCACCTAGTGGGGCCCACTTGGGACCCCACAAATTATGGAACAAGAGGGATTGAAGAATCTAAGTGGGGATAACCTAGATATCAAATTTGAAGTTATTCTAATACCTCTAACCCAGTTGCTAAAGGATGTCCCTCATGGATGTTTTGTGAGCACCTCCTATGTGAGGCCCACCTAGGCGGAATCAAACCCACTCACACACTCACTACCCCAAAAATGTCACCAGCCCCAATATGACCCTGATGGTCTCTATATCCACTGAATTTATCAAAAACAGAGAGCAGCTACCCAAAAATTAAATAAAAGAAAAAAGAGCCCTTAAATCATGGGTTAGAATTGTCTATGGACATGATACATCGGAGGCTCACCATCCATGAAGAAGGCTTTCCTGGGGAAGGGGGCACTGGAATCTATCTAGGTTGGCTCCATAGACTGTCCCACCTGTAGGACTGTCAATTAAGCCTATTGAAATGGGAACCCGGCCCATCTCAAGTCCAAAAACATAGGGCTTATAAAAATCTGAGCCCAACCGGCTGGGCTTGGTTAATGATTTTAAAGCCCGATCAAAATGGGACGGGGAACGGAAAGAACAGGCGTTGCCCTGCCCGGCCCGCCCTGCAAGGAGATTTCATTAATTTTTCATTAATTTACTAAAACTTGTGCTGGATTAATCATCATAAGCTTGTTACAGTAATTTTGATGGTTGCTTTCATGAACTACAAATCTACTAGCAAGTCTAATGGAAAATAGGTCCCAAAATGGGTCCCAAAAAAATGGAAGATGATTGAGGTTTCTTGTAGAATTACAAAAGATTCTATTAACACGCATGGGTTGTTGAATAAGTAGGCTCCAGCTTGGATGAACTAATTTACTCCTTTGACTTTTTTGGATGGTCTAAACCTTCCATAAAGAGCAATCTAAATGGATTATTCAAGTAAGCTTGTCCCAGCCATTTGGTTTGTAGCTTTTAATAATCTCCATGTTTCTTCTCTATTAAACAAAGAATTTGAATGTGATAAATTCAGCCATAAGGTCTACTAAGCAAATCAACAACTCAAATTTCATTTTTGAATCTCCCTGAATAAACAGACCAATTTAATGTTCTGTTGTGCTAAATCTTGATAAAAATTGCATTAATATAATCAACAGCAGCACTTTCCCATCAAGCCTAATGATTGAATTGGTCCTTTTACTTGAAATCTTACAACATAGATTCGTACATGCAATCAAGATCGTGCTAAGCGCTGGGCCAGCCTGGGGCCTCATGGGATGAAATTTGATGTAGACCCATTCAATTTAGGGCCGGGATTGGACAACCGCCAGCAGGCCCGCCCAATATTCAGGACGAGATCCGACGGCCCATCCCATTGACAGGCCTACGCACATGGAAGTCCCTGCAGTATGTCCCTCAGCTGATTACACCCTGTTATAATCATTTTGTCTAACAAGTGCATATGATACAAATACTATACTATACACAAAACGAACTTAATAAAGGCAATTCGGATTTAAGGCCATTGGACCGGATCCAGCCTGTTAAATCTTTTGGACCCCTAAACATGGATCCAGGACTTCCCCCAATCAGACCTAGATGGATATCCAGACCCGCAGATCCTGATCCAGGCTAGACCTGGGGTTGAGGCCCATTGACACCCTTTGGTAGGCCAGACCTGGGCTTGAGGCCTGTTGACACCCTTTGGTAGAATTGATTATACATGGGCCCAACCAAACATCACATGCCAGAGCACCATTTGCAATTGCCAAGTAGATTTAGAGGCCTGACCTTCCTTTATAATCCTGCATAAGAAAGAGGGAGGGGGGAGAATCTCCCACTTATTATTGTTCATCTGAGAAAGTGCTTAATGAAATCAGAGGGAAAGGGCTTTTTTTTTTTTTTTTTTCTGAGTTGGTCCCATGACCACGAGAGAAAGGTTTAAACCACCCTGCCAGGGATGTTGGCCCCGTGGCCGGGGAAGAAGGTTTAAACTACCCTGTCAGGAATCGATCCCAAGCCGGGGCTATGGAAGCGGGTGTTTCTATCTACAGCAACACCCTATGATTTACTAGCCGATCTTTCAATATAACTTCCACCATATAGTAAGAAGAGATTTTGCAGCATCTAAAACGTATAATAAAAGAGAGAAGATGAATTTGAAGCATTAGAATATACTACTTTTTCCATTTAAATATACAATCTATATTTACTTAAATACATGTTGTATATAGAATAAAAGAACCCACATCATACATGCATGTGAATGTGTTTGTAGCAAATTCGTTCATCCCACTTCATCACCTTCTCCTCATAAAAAGAAGAGCATGTTCCTTCTTCCAATATCTAACTCACATGTCTTCTCATTTGTTTGCTTATATGTGAAAGCTACTTCTTTTATAAGGGCACATGAATAGAGATACCTCCACTACAAAGACCATATGATATCTGATATGATAGTCTGGTTAGATTCGGCTCGGTTACAGTAATCGAATCAAATTACCATATTAAGAGCCTATTAAACTCAAATAAAAGCATGGGATCCTATCTGCTTGGGGTTGCTTGTCTCCCAAGGGACTTTGGACTATACTAAGTCTCGTATTGAAAATATTCAATTCCTGGTCCTGTGCTATATATATGTGTGTGGTCTGTCCTTAACCCCACATGACGCTTTTACACTTGTCTTTTGGTCTTTCTCTTCTTTGCATATAGACATGGCCTATAGACTTTGTATGTCCAAACCTACATGGGCATGGAATAACATGATGGATTGATCCGAATGGGCTGGAATTGATCCGACTTGATTTCCTTATTAATTCAAAATAATTAGAATTAGTTCTGATGTTTGCTTCGGACCCATCTTGACCTTGATCAATCACATCATCCATTTAAAAAATTTCAAGAAAGTGAGAGTCCGTCGTGTATAGAATCCTCTCCTTGCACAAACAAGCCCTCTATGATTCTCTCACATTCAATGATTACATGTAAAACGCATACTTTATAGGTGCACAGTCTAACGGTTGGCCACATCTGATTGGAGCCAGATTCCGCCAATACCAACACAAGTTTAAGCCTTAATTTCATGTTGTTTGGATGTGGTGAGTGGGTCCCACTGATGGAACTTGCCAAAAATATCTGGAAATTGTCCTGAAGCAGAAAATATCTAGGGCAGCAATT
This sequence comes from Umbellularia californica, assembly GCA_028538565.1. NCBI lineage: Eukaryota > Viridiplantae > Streptophyta > Magnoliopsida > Laurales > Lauraceae > Umbellularia > Umbellularia californica. Next base: position 11,144,226 of record JAPQWN010000006.1, on the reverse strand, counting down.
TGTAAGTTTCGTGTTTGAGAACGTGTAGGTGCTCTGGCCGTCTAATGATCGAACCCTAGGTATATCATCTCTTCCGTGTGTGCAGGCTTTCGTTCCGTGTGTGCGAGATCTTTTCCCACAAGAGTGGGCTGCCATCCTGCTTAAACAGGCTCTCTCTTGGGTCCAGCCCCTTGGCTACTATAAATGGAATTAAATAAAAAAAAAAGGGTTGGGATGTCTGGGAGCTGAAAATATCTCCCCCTACATTGAAATCTGGCATGAGTCTGCTTTCAATTGTCCCCACGCAAGTCCTTTCCAATCCACTTGATACAAAAGCCCTCCTATTAACAGCTCACTGATCTATGTGCAGACGCCTAGTGGATGGTTGGGTTTCTCACGGTTATTTTCATACCATTATTATGTTGTCAATATGCTTAGTACCAAAAAAAAAAAAAGTTCTCAAAATGAGTTACATGACACACAGAGTTAGTGTGTTTGGATCCTCTGAGTCCCTGTAGCTGAAGGCCTACTCAGGGGACTTGGAGAATCCTGTAGCTGAAGGATTGGAAGTTGGAACTCAAGTGAAGGCCTACTCACTGAAAAAATCTGAGTCATTTAAAATGGACGCTCTCATGAGTTATGAGATGACTCAAGGGCATGTTTCTTTGTTTAAATTTCTGATAAGAACTTGAGGCTTTGGGCTTTTAGATATGATGTGATGGGTTGTCTTCTGATATTTGCAAATGCCTTGTTCTTCACAAGAATTGCAAAATTCCAGCCGCTTAAAAAGTTTCAAACGCCCTAGAGAATTCTGACATTTGCAAACAAAGGAGCATTCGGAATTTTCACTCTCTCTAAGAATTCAGAAATTTTTGGAGACAAGAGTTCTCTAAATGCCAATAAATAAACAAGCCCTTAAGTTTTATTCACCCCAGTGTAAGATTTATTATATGAAGAATGACATAACGATATTTTTTCAGCAAAGCTGAACGCAACTCCATAGCCATCTAAAAATGCTCGAGCATGCTACCATATGAAAAAAATGCCGAGGGTCACCACTATGGGTTACATGTTTTTTTCTTTTTTTTCTATTTTCCTTTTTTAGACTACCGGTCAAGATTGATGCTTTTGACTTGAGGACCCAAGAATCAATCCCTGAGCAAGTGTGTGAAACAAAAGATGCCAACTGCCTACGCCACTCAACCATGAATCTATTTGCAGGTTACATGTATTTGCGTGTCTAAAAATTGAATGGTTCAACTTGAACCAAGTCAAGTCGAAGTTGGGTTCGTAGGTCAGAGTCCAATTAGTCATGTTGTTTCGAGTTCAGATTGGGTGGATAGGTTAGGTAGCAAAAATGGATTTAACACAAACTCGCACGATTCATTAATCAAGTTTAGATTATCAACTTGGTAAACTCACGATTCATTAATCAAGTTTAGATTATCAACTAGGTAAACTCAGTCGATCTAAACCATTGGATTGGGTTGGAAGATTGAGTCAAATTTGTCACCCATAATATCACCTATTGTTTGTTTCATAAAAACATTTTTGGATGCTCCTCCAAGAGGATTAGGGAATTCTACACAGGAGACAACGTTTGGAAAATTCTCCAAATTATTTGAAATAAACAAGCTCTCAATAATAGTTACCTCTCTCCTCTTCATTATTATTATCATTCCAAACAAGGTTGATGTTCATGATTTCAAACAAGGTAGATGAGGAGGAGGAGAGCTGAAGAAGTGTGCAGCACACACATGCTATCCTCTGCCCAAGTATTACCGTGTGTATGTGCAACCTGAAATCGGCCACGGGTAAGATTGTAAATGGGTCGGTTCCGGTTCGGATCCATGGTGGACCCGGAACTGTTTCGGAACTGGTTTCTTGACTCCAGAACCAGAACCAGAACCATATATGAGATGGGTCTAGATGCGAGTCCGGATTTAGGTAGAGAATGATATTATTAAAAAAAAAAAAAAACATGATTTTTAGGAGAGATTTTCGAAAATTAAGGTAATGTCGGGTCTCAGGTCCACGGGTCCAAACCAAGGTTGAACCGGACCCGGACCCATTTACCTATTGGGGCCTAACTAAGGACCCAAACCCTGTTTTTAACGGGTCAAAACCTCCTGGTAATTGAAGAATTGGGGACCCATTTACATCCATAACTACCGGCCATGGACTAGATACAATTAGTGCAGTGCACACTGCACTGGGACTTTAGAAGTGTCAGAGATGTTAGGATATGATTCATCAGAGATACGTGTACCTCACCCTAAGATAAGAATTGGTTTAGAATTATTATTGGGTTGTATAAATTAAGATCATTCTTTAGATGAATCCAAAGGTGGTTTTATTCAATGCATTGAGTAATATATCAACCTCATATTTTGCATACCTACGAGTCCAAAACTTTCCACCGACTTGCTGACCCCACTAGAGGCAGCTGTTTTTAATAGGAAAACTCCTAAGTACTCTGCACAAGTTGATATTTCTGATAATTCTTAATACAATCTGATATTCTCTCTCAAAAAATAAATTATGACATTGACGGTTATTGTCTTTTATCTTTGATGGGACAATACAATGCCAAAAAAATTGCTAATCCAAGAAAAACACCTTCATTCCAAACTCAATTGTCACGGAACATAGAAAAACGGTTAAAAAACAAACCATACCAGATACATGCATTTAAATTAAAGTATTAAAGCATAGTCAAAATAGAGGGCCCAAGTTCGGTACTTTCTTCCTTGCAATTTTGGGCGATCCAGTGCCATTAATAGGATTTCGGTCCAAACATAAATAGTTGAGCTGTGGGCCTAAATGCAACTAGGTTGACCTTGAGATGACATTAGCTTGGCCAGTTTTGGTAAAACACCCATACACACATAGATGGCAGGTGCCTAACTCCACATAAATGCCAAAAAAAAAAAAAAAGATTGGACAATAGAAACCATAGTCTCTCTCCTGATCAAACCATTTTAATCTTTCATGCCATGTCTAGCATTATCAACATGTATTTATAATGTCTATTAGATTCATCCCATTAAATAAATCCGGTAGTCTATGTATTTGCATGGAATTAAATACATAGGAACTCATGATTAAATGAGTTGCTACGAATAATTGTTATAAGGTGAGGAGGGCCGGGGATATAAGAAGATGCATATGGACCTTGACTTTTGAGTTATTTGGTGGTCATTAAAGAGAAGATTATTTCATGAATATTTTCGGATACTCGCATTTGTTTCTTCAATTCTTCAACTTTGACCACCTTTTAAAATACTAGTCTTAAAATACTTTGAAATCCAATTACATAAAACAAATGTGCCAAGAAAGTTTCTTCTCCAGGGTTGAAAGCTCTAGTAGCAATTATCTATGTGTGACACACATACCTTACATTTTTTTGGATAATAGACACTCATACCCTACATTTGTATCATTATTGACTTTGAATGGACCGAAGCAATTCTTAAAATCCCACAAATAAATATTTAATTTGGACTCCTCTTTAACTATTTAAAGCCTTAACCGAATTCATTATGGAGACAAAATCAAATTTTAATTAAAGAAAACTCTTCCTAAGGGCCGGGACGTGTTTGTTTTCATAGAATAGATAAAAATCGAATACATAAATGAGATCCACTCTAGGAATGGTATAGAGAGGTGAGAGGTGAGGATCGAAGGTGACAGGTGAATGATACAAAGCCGTGAGGTAGATGGGGCCATAAGTTTTCTAGAATTTAAATGATTAGGAAAATGAGACGGCATTTACTATCCATCTTATCTTGATTTAGTTTCATTAAAAGGGAGATTCTTGATGGTCATATTTTTTTTTATTAACCTTTGAATTTGATTCCTAACCACTCTACAAATACAATTTTAGTATTCATTTACATGAAACAAGCAGGACCGTAAAGATGGAATTATTCATTGGACTACTATATAGCTTAAATCCATCCAATGGTTATGCCATCGATCTTATTAGGCCTTCTAGCTACCACAGCAGCAATTTGAAGAATTTGGAAGTGTGCTCACTAAGGCTGTGATTTGGAAGGGAAGAGGGAAGGGGAGGGGAGGGAAAATTTGAGGGGAAGGAAAATGAAGGGGGAGGGGAGGGGAGGGAAAATCACCTCTTTGTCTCCCTCTTTCCTCCCATTTTTGGAGGAAAAATTTAGGGGTAAAATTTCAAAATTTTACCACAAATTCTCCTCCCCCACTTTCCCTACCCCCTTCCCGAACACCCTGTATTTTCATTTTCCCTCCACTTTCTCCTATTGTTTTTCCTCCCCTCATTTTGCCTCCTTCCCAAACATTAATTGAAAGAAATTACACCGACGAGAAGAAATGAAAGGGAGGTGTCTGTTGATGCGACCTGTCGGCAAATGTGCCCCACGAAGCTTTGGGTCCTTTTTGATTCATCCGACCACGTAGCCTGTGCCATATGGTGAAAAATGTTGGATCCTTATCACAACTTGTCATCTTGTCTTTGAAATAAAAAATGAATCGGTCCAAAACAACTCTCCCTTTGGGACCTTCTGATGTTGATCCCACATAAAAGGGGAAAAGCATAGCCATGGTCAGATGATTCTGACCCATCACCTAATTCGTTCATGGCTTCAACTAGTCGTTACTGGAGTGGCAAGTCTCGCTGGGAGTTGGAAGATTTTAATTAAATCTGTATATGTGAGTTGATATTATCTTGGGTGAGTTGTGTTTCCGTACACGTGCGAGTTCTCATTACCTGTGTGAGTTGTCTTCTTGCATATGCGAGCTTCCATCGCCTTGTTTGTGCTAGTATGATAAGGTCCCAAGCCCTTTAGTTGGATAAAAAAAAAAACTGTGGTTGTAATTATACTAGGTTTGGGTCATTTCATGTGAAATCGGACTTATGACAGCGCAACACAAAATCCTTAAAATACTAAATAATTGTCCATGTAGAGATTGTGGATTGAACATTCAAGCTCAAGGTCCAACTTCTTTCTTTGTTCTTTTTTTTTTTTTTTTTGGCTAACGAAGGGCTCTCAAACCTTTAGACTGAACTAATCCCTCTAGGCCCAGAAATAAGTCCGGTAAAACTCATATGGCCCTCAAGTGGTAACTATCAATCTTTGGTTCCTGAAGAGGAGGGAACCGAAGATCAATACCAAAACCCCTAGTTCTAGAAGAGAGAGGAACCACGGTCCTAACCTCTCAGCCAATCCTTTGGGGTTAAGGTCCAACTCCTTAGCTGTACCTTCGGATATGTTTATGGATAAATGTTCTTCTCTCACAACCAGCCTCATGCAGTCCAGCTTTGTGTTACTAAGGCAGACCCAATCCCTGACTTGACCCCCAAGTCAGGTGAATTTGTGTGGCTGATGCAGACCCAATCCCCAAGTAGCAGGTCTCGTTCCCATCAAAATTCAAATTAAAAATCCAAGTCCACACTTGGATACAAATTAAAATACCTCAAATTGGACCTGAGTTTAAAACAGATCAATGGACTCATTACCTCTTTTTTTCAACCTCAAGGGACCTGTTTTTATTTCTGATCCAAATATCACTCCTGCTTCATTGTGATAATAATCCCAATCGATCCGACCAGTTCCTTTCAAAACCTGCAAAGTCAGCCCTCCTGACTTGGTGAAACGAGTGCAAAAAACCCCTAGGAGTCATCTCATAGGTTCTGAATATCTTGACTCTTCCAAAGAGGGACGTTTGGCTAAAACAAAGTCTGATGACTCGAACCCCTCACCCAATTCACTCATGGGTTCGACCCAATCATTTACTCCTGGCATAATCAAGCTAGCCCCACCACCAATTGAGCCAAAGTAACTCTTGTCCAATATTTTTAACCATCAATTGATTAACATGTGTGGCCCACTCCCAATATACAAATTGGGCTAATGCCTTTACTCATTTCGCCATGGAACCACATTGAGGAGGTTTGGACCCTGCAAGTTGCAGCCAACGCAACACAACAAATCCACACGCGTCTTGTCTCCATTTAGGCCCACTTCATTCATCTAACCTGACCTGATAGTGTAAAAAATATAAAAAGCAGTTGCATGGTGAATCCTCAGCACCTTTTCACAACATAGGAAACATGACAAGATTGTTGGTCCTATTACAACCACCTACTACAACCACCACACAGCGAAAACGTGCAGATTAGCCATCTAGTTGGTTCTAAATCATGATTAAAGCTCAATAGATGAAGTTGAAGCTTTTACTTAAACACACACTTCTTGGCCCAATCAAATTTCGTTACATAGATAATCTACCCAACCCCTCCTTTTCGAATCGGATCCTATGATGGGTTTTATCCACTGTGACCGTGTGTACACCAATTATAGTATGCAATGTCACCGTGGACGACTGTCTAGAATAAGGAGCATGCTGTCTACAGTGATTTAGCGGACCTTGGTAGGACCACTCAATGTCACCACATGGTGAAGCCTCACTCCTACTTTTTTGACAAAGTGGGCCCACCCCACAATTACAGCATTTACCTCTCAATTTTAAAAAAAAAAAACTCCAACATAAAAAAATATAAAGAAAGGGAATTTTCTCGAAAAATCACTCTAGATGTCTTGTGCACCAAAAAGACCCCCACAGTTTTTATGAAATAAAATCGGTCTTTCCGGCATCATAATTTGTTGAGCGACGACGTTGTCGCTCAATTGAAACTGAAAAAAAAAAAATCATAAATGGTTCACTATGTTGTGCACACTCACTACATGCTCCAAACAAATGAATTTTTGAAATTTAAACCAACATACTTCACTGCAAGCACAATTACAAACATGAAAAACAAGTTTAAAAGGCTTCATATTGAAACCCTTACCATCATCTCCCTCCAATGATACCTAATAAGCTGTCTTCCAAAAATGCCATAACCATCATCACCTTGCAAAAATCAATCTCTAATAAGTATCCAACTATACCCTTCTAGATTGCAAAACGTCAAAAATGGGAGACTTGTTAATAACACATGAGTTATAAGATTTGGCCTCAAATAATCCGAGACACTAATTGGGATGTCTTGTATTATTGGGAGCGTTGTTCGTTTATGGCATAACCATCATCTACTTCTTATAATCATTCACCATGGAAAATGAGCAATGACATGGTTCGATCAAGGCTTGTGACCACATTTCTTTCTGATATACCTAGCATGGTTATCTATACTACTACTATATCATTCAGAAGCACAATTAAGAGGGGAGAAAATAGAAGGACTGTGTGATGGATTGATTCATTGCAAAAAAAAAAAAAAAAAAAAAAGACACACATCTAGTGCATGAATATTAATAATTTTAGGATGTGATATCGAAAAGAGATTGAAGGAAATGGAAAGGAAATGAAGAAACCCACACAAATCGTCATTTTGGAAAACAAATAATGGGAAGACAACAAGTAGAGTGCATCCATGTGATAAGATGCTCGGATCTATGATGCTTCAATCCGAAAGAGGTTGGAAAACAACTTCTGGGACCACGTTGCATACTGTTGAGTAAGGATGCTTCAATCCCAAAGAGGTTGGAAAACAACTTCGAGGACCACATTGCATGCTGTTGAATAAAGAGGAAGCAATAAAGTCTCTAGACGGAGAGAAAACGATCCGAGAAAGAAAGGAAAAATAGAGTGGAAAAATAGAGTATCGTGGGTCCTATAAGGCTTAAACAAGCAACAACATTATCGTTCAATGAAAACTTTAATAAAAAGAATAAAAGTGGTCCCAGGTACCACTTCTATATCATATGAAATAATGGGGGAAATTTGCAGCTAAGTTCCTCTACAAAAAGAAACTCATCATTCATCATCATGATCACAATCATATATCTATATACTAATCATGCAGTGTAAGTAAAAATCATGCTACTAATCATGCAGTGTATAAAAAAAAAAACCATCATGTTATTAATAATGCAGTGTAACAAAGATGCCAAAAGATATGTTCCCCCATTCCAAAAAAAAAAAGTACATATTTTTTTTTTTTACAATAGTAGGAAAAGGACCCGAAAGCCCTTAAAAAAAACCTATCTAAAATAACAAACAAAAAGAGCCCTCCATCATACATCCATCCACTCATATGATGATCATGATCATGATCATGATCATGGCCATGGCCACACCATCATCACCAATGATCATCATGATCATGGCCATGGCCACACATCATCACCAAACATCAACATCATCATCATGATCATAATCCCCTCATCGGGTCGGTGAGAACCACGTGACTAGGTCGCCGCCCACGCGCCGGCCCATCTCGGCCACTCGCTCCTCCACCACGAGCGGCGCTCGGCAGAGCGGGCAGTTCAGGTTCTGGTGGTCAAACCACCCGTCCAAGCACTCTCTGTGGAAGACATGACGGCATGCTAACATGCGCACTTGCTCCCCTTCTCTCAGCCCCGATAAGCAGACCACGCAATCCGACCCGGCATCGCTCCCGCTAAAGGTGAAGACCCGGTGCACGTTAAGCTGCTCCGCGAGCAGAACCAGACCCGCCAGGCCCGAACCCACCGACCCAAAAGGGCCGACACCTAAAACAACCGCAGCTGCTCCTCCAAATCTAGAGAGCCCCACGGATTGGAGAAGGCAGAAAAGCAGGGATTTGATATAACATATGCAGTTGGCAAATCGAGCTACAAGGAGCAATGGAATTGAATCTGAAGATACATCGTTCAGATCGCTGCAAAGACCCATTTGAGGGACTTGATTTTTGGGCCTCTCTTCTTTTTCCTTCTTCTGCAATCTTTGGGGTCAAGAGGAGGAGAGGAAGGAAGAGAGAGAGAGAGAGAGAGAGAGAGGTTAATATGGAGATTGGGGTGAGGACAAGTGAGAAAGGTGGGTGGGGCAGAAATGAACTTGAGGAAGATTTATAGGGTTTTCCTTAGGCCAGTGTGGGGCCCACTAGAAACTTGATTGCCCTCTGATCATATGCCCAACTTGGAGAAATGTTTAAGTTGAGTAGTGGGATTAGTAGTGGGGATTTTCTATTGAAGATCCGAACCATTTAAAATAAATGTTGTTCTTCAATTTAGATCTCCTATCTCAACGAAGGAGAGAAATAATGTTGGGGCTTATCCCGACGTCACCTATACAAAATGTCATCTTTGCTGCTTTCATTCTTAGAAAGCAATTACAAGTGTGCAATAAGCTCACATGACATTTTGTATGGGTGGGGCGCTAAGAGGTGGCGCGGTAAGAGATAGGCCAAAACCATATATTTCTGTTTTATAAAAACAAGGGATCTGAATTCATTGTTCTTTTTATGGTGTATCGCCAATTTTTATCGGACTAAGAGTGGGTCTCACCCTAAGTTTGACCATTTAATAAAGAGTGATTAATGAATATGCATTGACAGGGGCGGACCTACATGTAGGCCCATGGCCCCCCTTAAGCTTTTAAATTTTTATTTTTCAGTACTAAATTTTTGGTAATTTTTTACTTTTGCCCCTAGATTGTTAAGATTTTCTTTTAATAATTTTCATTTGGCCCCCCTAGTTTCATTTTCTGGGTCCCCCCTTGTGCATTCAATGTATTAATCATGTGGGGGTGGGGGACAACTCATGTTAGAGTAAAATTTGAGGATTTTGAACATATGGGATTTTTATGATAGATGGGCCATATAGGTGGGATTTCACTCTTTTTAACTCTGGATTTCTCATAGCCAAAGCCTCAGTGGATCCAGAAGGGAAGTGAGGGTACTGAGATGGGATTGCATCAATCATATGAGCCTCAGCATTTAATGTATGGATTGATGTGTGGGGCCCGGTTGTGGACTAGGTGAAGGGTTTGATAGGGGCTGTTGAAGTCATCTTGCCCATCCATTTTTTTCCCCTTTTTGTGATTGATGATTGGTTACGACAGTGAGTTGAAGGTTGCCGAGTCACATGTGGAGCTGCCGTCGGCCAGTGGCCAGGCTCATAACTCGGTCCCGAGCCTTGACTCGGAGTCTTGAAAAAGGCCCTTCAAAGGTAGCCCAAACTTTTTCTTAATGAGGCCCACTTAAGCTCATAACTTGATCCCGAGTCTTGACTCTGAGCCCTGACATGTGATGAATAATTGAAACAGGCCCTTGAAAGGTAGCCCAAACTCTTTCTTAATGGGGCCCACTTTCTTCAATCAAACTCTTTCTTAATAGTAGCCACCATCAGCAGTGTTTTCAGAACATTTTTCTCCTCTGTGGGGCCCAGTTTCTTAAATCCAAACGGCCCATAATAAAGCTATGGTGCCACCATAAACAATGTTGCAGATGTTGAAAAGGGGTCCTAACAAATATTTATATGAATTTATATGGTGATGACATTCATATGGGTGACAATAGAATAATTATAAACCATTGATTTTGAGAAATGTGATATATGAACTTTATGGATAGGCCATGCCCATTGAACAAATGAAACATGACATGCTTATCATACAATGAATGTTTTATGGAAGATCACAGTAATGGGCCATCACCATCCACAGGAGCTATTGTGTAATTGAAATTGTGAATGGATCATGGATCTCTAGAAATTCAACATAATCAACTAATTGAATATATGGATGAAGAGGCCCCAGAATTGTGGATGAAAATCAAGATTTCAATCTAACAGCAATTAACAACTAGATGTACCCAACTGCCCAATGTTTGATTCTTGAGTTGTCTTTCTTTCGCGTGCAAGTAGTACTCTCTCTTGCGTGCGAATGTGTGCTAGGTTCACTTCTATGTCAAATAAGGTTTATTAAGGGTCCACCCACATTGACTAGTATGTTAGTGCAAGTTTACTAACAGGGTTGTTTTTTCAAATCTAAGAAATTTATCATGATCAAGATATGGGCCATGCGAACTCAATCATAACCAAATGATCTCAAATCACATGCGGGTCCATATAGGACTCCCACGTCCACTAAAATGTATGAACACAAAACCAGGTTGAGCCCTAAATCAGTTGAGGTTGGGTGAGTCTTGTTCGGTCTCTTAATAAAGCTAAAAGCTAAACTTTTTTGGTAAAAAGAAATTCATTCATTAAAATAGAAGAAACAAATCAACAAAGAAAACCAAAACTAAGAACAAGAACAAGAACCAAAAAAAAAAAAAAAAAACACAAAATAGAGACACCACCAAAACTATAAAGTTAGAGACCGATAATATCACGGCCTACTAAATAACAAATTCTGGCCAAAATATGAGCCACCTTGTTAAGTCTTCAAGAGATGAAAGCAAAGATGACACATTTGAATCACAAAGCCAAGTTGAACCTAGCTTTAGCATGATGACATTGAGCAGTTGGAATTGTCTTATGTGCTAACTCTGCTGGTTAACACTGGCAGCCAAGGCCTATCACCATCAAACCCAAGTGAGGGGATAATAGGAGATGCAAGTGGATCCTTGTTTTCTCACAATGACAATTCTCCACCGCACATTTCAACTAGTATTTGGCCACACATTCTAAAATACATATAGGTGCTAAATTTATTATGATGGCTAACCATCAGCCATTGACCTCTTTAATGGACAAAACAATCCTGCCACGACCATTTACCACTTTGTGAGCTTTTAAGGGTGGGACCCATAATCTGAAGCCATACAATTGGTGGTCCACCTTATCAAAATGTAAAGTTACCCACACCCACCTATTCTTTGGGCCGTTAACATATCCATCAATTGATAGCATTGGACCCATTAATCAATTGCCATATTAATTATAACAAGTTACACATTACAGACCCGTTTGTAATGCATGGAATTGAATTTTTAGGACTTCATGATAAAATGGGTTTCAACAAAGAAGAAATAAACATGGCGACAGATAAAGTATATGAGGTGGAGATGTAGATGGACCAGTAATTTTCAAGGATTTGATTTAATATGATGATACTTGCTAGTCCTTAGTCTTGATTCTTTATTTCGTAGAAACAGGGAGATATTACTTCACCCAATCCAAATTCGTCAACGGTGTAAAATCTCTTGTTTGAATTATTTTTCATTTCAAGGAAGTAATTGAGAGGGTGCATTAGTTGGCATGAGATTTTAAACAGTTGGCAAATTTGGATTGGATGAAAACAATAGATATTCATTTTCCATTTCTTATGGCCACTTGCAGGTTTTCATCTTTGCTTCTTTAGGTTGAGCGACTCGACAAGCATACATTTTTTTAGAATTCCTAGAAATCCGATTTCAGGCAAACAACCAAGCCCTTGATTCCTTACCCAGCAGGAATTAGTTATGAGTAACTGTAGTGAGAATTAAAAAACAAACCCTGTAAAAATTAAAATAAGAAACAGAGATTTTTCAGATTTCCAAGCAATCTTGTAGATCAGATGCATGCACCCACTTAGTGTGCAAATAAACCTGATAGGCAGATCCTAACCATCCCATAAAATAATCTTTAGGACAACAGATGAACAGTCACAATCCCCAAATGGTGGGCCCCACATAAGCGCGATTACTGGCTCTCATGAACCCAATTATCAATTCCTCCAATAACTAATTAGATTATGTAAACAACATGGGCTTGGAGACAAGGTGAAGATTTGGCATGATCTCCGGCTTAAATCAGGCCTCGTGGTTAGGGAACCAGGAAGATGCCTTCAAGATCACAATATCCACCGACCACCATTTTAATTGCTTTCTGCCCTACTTCTTTAATCACCTCTTTCTATGCTTAGCTGCCACATTTTGCATGACCTTGCCACCCATCTCTCTCTTCTTTTCTTCTAAGCCACCAGATTTTCAACTGCTTTGTTACTTACTTTATCTAATACAATACAGTTTGTACTAGGCCTGTAATTGAGGACCCTTTCATCAGATATCACTTTCTTTCAAGTTTCCATCAAATGGGTCATCATCATCATCATCATCATCCTGGAAGCTTATGTGCGCTGGCGTGTTTGGATGTAGGTGAATTAAAGTAAAGTGAGGTTTTTCATTGGAAGGTCCTTCTTGCTTTATTACAATTTCTTGCGAAGACTCTTTTTATCACTTTGAACATTTTTTTCCTTCTTCACATCATCATAATCTAGTTTTAGGTCTCATCAATGGGTCATCTTGAACTTTTTCACTTACCATTGATTTGGCCTTTTTTTTAAAAAAAAAATTAATATATGTATGACCCATCTATATAGTCATTATCATATAAGAGTTTTGGTGTGTTAGGTTCCTATCTTTCAAAGAAGGTCATGGATTTGAAAATAAACCACCAGCAATGGGTCCTCACTGTCAAAGTAGCTTGTGTAGTTGGGTTACCTCAGGTTTGAATAAGTTGGAGGAAGACAATTGATAGCATGCAAGTAGAGACTCTTTATATATTTTAGTTTAATGTCCTCATCAATTAGATCATCATCATCTAGAAAGTTTTTTCTTTTTTTGGGGTGGGACCATCTTTAGGACCATTCATGTGAATGCTGATTAAACTAATCAGGTTCACTTGCATAATTGTGTGGTGTATTGCCAATCTCTGCACAAATAAAAGTGTGAGGAGCGTGTTGGAATTGTTGAGTGAAGATTGCTATTGACAAAGCAGATTATTATCCCCACAAACCGACCACTGATAAGATTCATTCATGTTCTTGTTTTGATTCTCTCATTGAATATTGGGAGAAATTGAAACTTGCAAGGAAGTGATGTCCTTTTTTCAAACAAAGGAAAGTCCCTGGCAAAAGAATGTTGGCAAAGCAAGACTGTGTGTTGTCTGCCACATGTGTGTTCTCCTGTAAGGAGTGCCAAACATGTGCCTCCAAAATTCATCAACTCTTTTTGCCTTCTTTAATAAGCAAATGGGTTTTGTAGGGGCCGTCCATCAACTCAAAATTGACCCGAATCAGCCTGAATCTGGACCTGATTTGGATTGTCCAAAAGGTGAAATTAAGGCCCAAGTTAAGAGTCCAAGACCCTCAGCGGTTCGACTCAGACCTATCAGACTTGAGTCCAATCAACTCCGTTTCAATTAATACATTGATTGATTTTTCTCTCTCACTATTCTAGACAACGAAGATGATGTTTGCACCCCTGAAGTGAGAATCAATTTCCCCATATAATGAGATAATGAAGAAATTTTGGCCCTGTGATTAGGATCCTTGAAACTCGGTTGCCTGCTCTAGTTTTTCCTACAAATCTAATAACTTGTCACAAGTGTTTACTTGTAAGTTGTAACCAGTTACGGTAAAGCCCACTTACAACCAACAAGTAACTGCAGTTATCCAAATGCACTGGCTCTCATAATGCATGAAGCAAGTTATATCAAATTTTAGAGCCACTGAAACGCCAAACATGAGAGAGAATTTTTTCTGTTTTCCTTTGTCCTCCTCTCCAATCCAAATGGCCCAGATCATTTGAGTCGTCCTGTCAAGGACATAAGGCCCACATTACAATCCATCCAAGGGAATCATATCTTGGGTTTGGTACCCGTCCAAATGAATTGGACCATTGGATCAACCATGCACTCATTTTGAAGAGTGAAACCTGTTGACGGCTGAGCAAATTGTTGGGATGATGATCTGAGCGTCGGTCACCCTACACAAATAGGGCAGATCTTTTGATTCCCCCCACCTACCCAAGTGGTGCCCCTCTGCGCTCTACAAGTGAGCTCACCACAAGGTAAGCTCATGTACTCAACAGAGAGGACCATACTCATCAAGACCTCTAATTTTAAATCCTTTTTTCCATCTCTCCCATGAATCATAGTGAGCTCACCACAAGGTAAGCTCATGTACTCAACAGAGAGGACCATACTCATCAAGACCTCTAATTTTAAATCCCTTTTTCCATCTCTCCCATGAATTATACCTTCTCTTCTTGTCTTTTTTCCTTTTTTTTTTTTTAATTAAAGCCCATCTCCCAGATTCCTATATCAATTTCCTTTATTTTTCCTCTTTCAATCTCCCCTCTTCCACCCTCTTCCGAAGGGAAAAAAATTACTGACAGAACTTAGCCGACAACCCAACCGCTGCCAAGTAGAGGGGCTGAATCCATTTTTTTTTTTTCTCCTTTTTGATCCAAATGGCCCAGCTAGCTTATTTGAATCATCTTCAGCTCAAAATGCTGAGATGGGGAGTTTTCTCCTGCAGACTCTCCCAACTACATGCATCCACATTGTCATGGTCAGCGCCATAAAATTCAGGGGGCCCAGTGGTTTGAGCCGTCTTTATCATCCGGTTCAGAAGGTCCCCAGGAGAAAGTTTGGCATGCTGAGATACCTATCACTTTTAGGAACCATCCCCACTCAGTCATTCCACAACAATACAATTAGTGCAGGAGAGATGGTGGGTAGAGCCGCGTTAGGCAGAACCTTGTGATTCTCCATTTCAAATCAACAGGCCATAAACCCTCTTTAGTTTTTACACATCCACACGCACCCACTTCATAAGGTAGGCATTCTTTGACCAGTATCCATCACCACAAGTAGATAATCATCAGTGCGTTCTTTATACAGAAGCATATCATCTTTCCTTCTTGGCCAAGTTGGTCAAAGCCTACCCAACTTGGAGATGATGTCATGTCCAGTCCCAAGACAAAGCCCCTTTAAAGGCAATCGTACAGACACCACCACATGGACATAGAGCCACTGTGACCCACACACCAATGACAGACATGGCACGGCAAATGTGTGCGTTGTGATCAACTTGGTCTGGACTAGAAAACATTCAGGCCATGTGTTACGGAAAGCGACTGTGGTCCTATCATCATCCTCTCTTTTTTATGGCTGTTGATTTGGTTTGGCATGCATCCATGCTACAGCTACACAATGTGACATAGAAATGAGTGGTAGTGGGTGTGATGTAGGTCACACCAATTGGACGGTTTGCACAATTTGGATGCAGGCTTCAACCCCAGCTACTCTCCATGGGGACATTTGGGCTATTATGGGGACTCGTCTTGTATACACGCCATGGGAGCACGGGGTCTAGATAATGCATCTGGGGTTATGGGCTATCAGAATTGCCGCCCAAGTAGGCCCTTGTCATATGGTATTTCATTAGCAACTGTTAAAACTAATGAACCCGATCAACGACCAATAAAAGATTTTAGATCGGAATCTGTGATAACTTATTCAAAGATTTGGTATCATTCCTCAGGTACAAATGGAATCTGTGATAACTTATTCAACATGTTCCTGGATAACAACAAGTATATCCAGAGATCTGTCAAACTTACAAGAGGATTTTTGCATTGGCTTGTACCATTGGGGAAAATCGCATCATAAATACAGTACATAATTGAAACTCCTTTGCTCTTTCGCGGTGAGATCATGGTGATTGTGTCATGAGCTTGTCCCTGTTGTTTTTGCCATGGACGATAAACTCAGCCTGCAAATAAAACACAATCAAGAAGGATAATATTAACAAGGGCCATTACATTATGATCCTCAACCATCTTAGGACGCCCAAAAAAGCCCACAAGTGCCACTGGCTTGGAGATCCAAGTCCACAATCAATGGTCATGCATCAAAAGCTGAACAAAAAATCCAGACTGTTTAATCGATGGCCAGTGATCAGACGAGAAACAGCCCATTCATGGCAGAAAAAAGGTCAAGGATCAGGAAGCAAGGATTTTAATCCGGTCACTTTCTAGGGGCCCACTGCTAATTGGAGAACTGCATCATTATAATGGCCACACATCCTTCAATTTCAACAATTATATAAAAAGCAGCTCTATATCAAACTACCTATCCTAGATAAGAAAATTAAATCAAGAACCCATTTTTAAATCAAGAACCCATTTTTAAAGAAGTTGAATTTACCTGATTAATGGCTTCCGCTGGGTGTTTGATGAGGAAGCAGGAACTCGAGTATGACATGGAGCAGGAAGCTCAGGTGGCTTTTTACAAAAGAGAGAAATAAAGCGTATCAGTTCTCATTAAAATCAATTACAAGATTACTGTGACAGAGAAAAATAGTAGCTACAGGAACAAGGAAGTCTATAAACATAGTCCAACCATTCTCTTCCATCATGCTCCCTGCAATATTGACGAGGATAATGTTGCC
This sequence comes from Umbellularia californica, assembly GCA_028538565.1. Classification (NCBI taxonomy): domain Eukaryota; kingdom Viridiplantae; phylum Streptophyta; class Magnoliopsida; order Laurales; family Lauraceae; genus Umbellularia; species Umbellularia californica. The sequence continues at coordinate 11,127,282 of JAPQWN010000006.1, read as the reverse complement.
ACACTTGGTCAAACAAATATGGAAGGACAAGAAACTACACAAAAATCCAGCACCATACCAATCAGACAAGACATGAAAGCTTTGAGCTGAGACATGCTCACAGCAGGCCCTGCCTCTTCAATGGCCCAAATACCAGATAAGGGCATGCAAGAGAATGTCATTAGATGGATACCCTATGTATTACTCAGTTTAGAATTATTAATATCTAGCAATTTGATATTGGCATCACTTTTCCAAGTCCTGTATGTGCACGAGGGGAAATGATGATACAAAACAGCATGCCCACAACATGATGGTGGCATGATCTAGAACTGAATCCACTGAGGCCCAACATCAAGCGTACATATTCAAAAAGCAGTCATTGGTGATACTTTCACCTTAGCAAAAGCAACGTGGTGACAAAATGATTGAGGTTCGGATAATTTATTAAACACAATGGTGGAGGGACAAGGTTAATCCAAATACAATTAATGCAGGATAGGCAGGCAAAGTGGAAACAAACCAGTGGAATGTTCTGTGATTCTCCTGGTGCTACACTGGTTAAAAGAAAAGTTTTAAAAAAAAGTTATACCGACACGTTATATGCAGCTGAACATTGCAGAACAAAGAAAACGTAAGAAGACAATATATGAGGCTAAGATTCAGATGGTAAGATGAATTTTGTGGAGTAACAAGGACAGGATTAAGAATTAATATACTTGTAAAAAACCTATACATGACTCCAATGAAGGAGAAAACAAAGGAATGCCATCCAAGATGGTTTGGAAAAATATCCTTGGACAAAAAACAGCCCATGTACAAAGGAGAAGGCCAATAAAGACTTGGAAGTTATAGCTATACTGTAGGGTGATGCGGAACCTAAAACTGAAAATATAATTGTAAAAGTACTAATAAGAAATGATTGTAGAAGTAGAACCCCACAAAGTGATTTCAGATACTTGAGATATGGTTTTGATAATGTTGAGTCACTAGAGGATCCCATAGTCCAATATGAAGACAAGAATATATGCTGTAGGTCACAGGTGCATGTTTATGACCATTGAGTGAATACAATTTTAGGCTGATGCAACCTTGTGGCATAGAGCTCTAAATGAGCAGTCTAGAACATGCCCGCATGTTGGTTGTGCCAAATACAGTGTCATCTCATGTTAGCATTTTCTTCTAACTGTCCAACCTATCAGGCAAATCAGTGAGAAAGTATATAAGGTCCTGACTTATCAGAACAAGGTTCTACTGATTCCGTGTAGAAGTTGGTCGTACCTATGCCGGTAATCTAATCCCCACTTAAGGAATAGGGCATATTCCCAACTGTTCCATGACCAAGGATCCTAAATCCAATATTGAGTCCACGAATGGACAATTAATTTCTTTTTAAAAAAAAAAAACTAAAATCCACAAAATAGATGGAAAAATCTCCCGATGAGGCAGATATTTTGACATTCTGACCAATGGTGACTGGTGAGCAGTGAGCCCATCAGCCAATGGGCCTGGGTCAACAAACTTGGGCCACACTTGTATTGAATATAGCATAGTAGGTCAAGTTCTGATGCATCAAGACCATATAATTCCTCCAAATGCAACCTATAGTCCCCATTTTAACACCTGTTCATTCCAAGTACTGCAAAGTTGAGACGTGCATGTCCTAGTCACAGTCTGTGATATCTTGACTTACCTAGGCCCAAAGACTAGTTTGGCCCAGGAATGACCTTAATTGGTGACTTAGGATAGGATTAGAATTTGCCTCTCAGTGAAAATTTTTAGAAAGGAAAGAGAAGGAGTTGTTATACAACTCTAATTAGGAAGGTGATTAGGACTCATTCTCCTCTTTATTTATATATAGAAACCCACGTCCCTCTTGTAGTATCCAATTCATTGCTTTGAGAAAATCTGAGAGAGAGAGAGAGTTGTGGCTGGATATTTAGGAGAAGACGAAGAAACCAATCAAAGGGGAGCTGATCGTCGGATGTCCTATTCGCATCCACACATCGCAAGAGCAACGATCACATAGCAGAGGTGAGTGGATTTTCCTAGTTAACTAATTGATCAATTAAGATGATTGATATTGTGATGTGATTTGGATAATCTGTGTTGAGAAGATCTACTGGTTATGATATTATATGTTATGAGTTATTGACATTAAGAAGATCTGATGGATCATATGTTATGTATATACTATATTGCAAGAATTGTTGAATCTCATACTAATAGATAAGGGAATGGTGTTAATAGATTTGGATGCAAGAATATGAAACAGTTCTACAAATCTGATGGAAAACAGAGGCCTGACGGGGTGCTAGATATTGGTCGTTTGTAGTTGTAGGACCCATCTATTGACTTGATCAATAATCAAGACCACATATCCTGTAGGGGACCCCTGGTCGACCCTAGGGGACTTGGACCCATGAGGAGTGGGCCCCATCTGAGCCCTCATCCAATGGATGTGATGAAACAGGACGACTATTACAGGATCTTTACACTTCTTGTCATCAGGCTTAGTGGGACCCACCTGAACACTTGATTGAAAATCAGCACCGGCCATCGAGTGTGGGACCCTTGGGCGATCTTAGTGTACTTGGACATCTGGGTTTTGAACCATTGGGTCCCACTATTCAAGAGGGGTATTGAATTCCAGGCGTGAATCTGTTGAATACGATGCTGTAAGTCGACATCCAATGGTGAGACCCACTACTTAAGTCAATCAGAGATTGGGACCCCACGTTTTGAAGAGGGCCCAGGGACGACCTGAATGATGGTGGTCCCATGTGACCTGGGCCTCATTTGCCTAGATATCCAGAAGCTTCAATTTTGTTAACCATAAGGCTTACTGTGCATGTTTATTGACACTGTGGGGCTTTTAAAGATATTTGATGGTGAATCCAATCCATTAAGAATAAAGCCTATCTTTGGAGGACCTTAGACTTTAGGTCTGATCTTTGTTTGGTCTAGTGGGACCCACCGGATTTTTTATTAAGAGGTACAGATATAAACTGTTGGTTTATTTTATGTATTGTATGTTGAGATTTGTTCTGAAAAAGGTTAATAATTGGGAAATACATGGATTTTGGTGTAGAAATATTAAATATCTTCTTACTTTGATGAAGTGAAGTTTTGAGAATTATGATTAATTGTGATTAGTTACGATTAACGGTGATTAATCCTTTAAACTGCGAGAAATTAATGTTATGTTTATAATAAAGTGTGGGCCACCCCTATATCTCTCAATACTATTATGATAAGAAGTGGGGCAATGATTAGTAAGAGGCGCATAAGTTGGGCCCACGCTGCTGCATGTGTGTTCAATTATATTATTTAATATTCCTATTTTTGTTGTAATGTGATATTGTGCACTGAGTCCCAGACGTGAGATGTTGGACTTTGTGTTCGGGCCGTTATAGCAGCTGGTCCTTGGTGGACAAGAATGGCCATTATGATGGCGGGTCCTTAGTGAACGTGTCTGATGAGACAGGGTCATGGTGACCGGTATACATGTATTCGATGGGCCTTTTGAGGCGTGGTAATGTGCATAGGCATGGATTTGGATGTGAATATACTTTTAATGATATTTGATTTATTGATTCAGATTGTTGATTATGTAATGCTATGTTATATGTGACTTGTGTAATTAGGAAAATCCATTCACCAGTAATACTGATGTTGTGTTGCCACCTTCAGGTAATCATGTTGCAGGTGGGCCATAGCGAATTGACGATCAGCATGTGGATTTTGGCATGCGTGGCTAAAAAGAGTCAACGTGAAAACTTGAATACTTGATAGAATTATTAATCCTTGTTTAGGAGAAGTTATTAAATGTTTTAGCACATTATTGTTTTGAGTCAAGACATAATAAGTTTTATTATTCAGAGATTTTTTATAATTATAAATGGGAGATATATTTTGAAACTAAATGCCTGACTCCTTGTAAATATTATTTGAAGTGTGCATGGTGAATATTGTTATATGATCACGATCCGGATATCCGAAAGGGCCCCGGAATCTGGGTTGTGACACAGTCTGATTGCAGCAACTGCACAACACAGTCTATATGACGCAATCAACAAAAGGAAACACCAAGATTATGCAAATGAAACGATTTCCATAGAGAAGGTTAGAAGCAAAGACCTCAAGTTCCTCTAAACCTCCAGCTTGGAGGCAACTAGCCCGTGAACCTACAGATAACCCTTGAACTGGCTTTGTTGTCAGGGACTCATTAGCTCTTCCATTCATTACGCCTCCAAGATCTCTCTCATGATCAGCCATTCCATATTCCTCAAGTTCATCGAGTTCCTCCGGGAAACCAGTATGATTGATAGTTTGAGCAGACATTATCTTCTCAATCGCCAACTCTTCGGCTTCTCTGGAGGTTGACGTAGCAGCACCAGGAGCTATAATAGAAAGTGAGCAACCAATTTCAGATCCCTCCCCTGCTACACCTTCAGAAGCAGATGCAGTATGACACTTCCCATCTGTAGAATTGTTTTTTACATTATTGTCTTCCACATGTTGCCTCTGTCTTGCTGCATCACTATCTAAACTACAGCTACCCATCACACTCGTCTGTGATTTACATATTTCAGATTCCTCTGTCCCACCGCAGGCTGAATCCATTGCCTTAAAATGCTTAATGTTTGTGAAACTGCTTTCACCATTACCTTCAGCAAGTTTTCTCTTTCTCGTTTCATCTGCCACACCTACATTTTTATCTGCTTGGACCGAATCAGAAGCCTTTGGCTTCAAAACCGATTTTCCATCAAAGCCCCAACCTTTAGCAGGGCGAGAAGGCCGTACCCCACCAGGGAAGACAAAAAGAGGGATATTCCTGCGCCTAATATGAGACACCTGGATCTCCATGCCTGGTTTCCACAATGTGTACATGCCAACAAAGTGTTTAAACTCTTCAACTGTCGCTCGTATATCAAACTGTTCCCCTTCATTTGCAGGTTTGCCTTGTTTTCGCTGCAGACCCATGAAGAAACAGCAATGGAAAGGTCTGGATTTGTCAGAGAAGTCTCCCGGGTGTGGATGACATTGAAGCATGCCAAATGTGTGCCTCTCTATCTGGATAAGATTCAAACACTTGAATAAGAACAAAACTAGCAAATAGAACCAAGAGGAATTAAACCAGGTTTTGTCATGCCACTTGTAGCCAAAGATTCACCCTACAGACTGCACGTCATGCAGTCTCCCAATCTTGCTGGTCCAAACCATTCATGTAATGGACCATATCACAGATGGGAGATACCCAAAAACCTTCCCCAAATGACGATCATAATCATCTGGTTTTTCCCATTTCAAATTTTGGTTGCTGGTTCTAATTTTCATTTGAGAGCCACTGATCAGATAACAAGAAGCATCCGCTCAGAACCATTTTAGAAAAATCATCATAGGAACCAATAGAAAAGCGGCTTGCATTACCAAATGATAAAACCTACCGGTGCCATACCTGAACAAAGAAAAGTAAAATTTTTATCTTGCAACTATAAATAAATAGAGGAATATAAATCGCATCACCTTTAGTGTGAGCTGGCGAAGGCGGGACTCCACCCAGCCTTTCCATTTCCTTAGGTCATCTTCATTTTCAGCGGTGATGTCTATCTCCAAATAGTTCTTGTATGCTTCAAAGAAAGGGTAAGGTTCAAAAAGCGTGCTCCAGTCAGCCTTGTTTACCTTCATCGCCTGCAACAAGAAATTAACTTTTAGTCTGGGCAGAAATTTAGTCTCATTGAATGTACAAGTTTGCTTAGTTTCACAAAGCAGATATTTAACTTCTACAAAGCGTTCAAAAATTTTATCTTCTACAAAGCCCATAAGTGTGCAAAAGACTGACTTTGAATTCAACATATTTGGGAGATGATCAACAAGAAAGAAGTATGTGGCTGGATACGATTAAAAAATTAAAATTTTAAAAAAATTGTGCGAAAAAGTTTGACCAGGAGCATTTGTATATGAATGAAAGCCAATTTAAAATAAACAAATTTGGGAGCTTATTCAAAAAATAAATAAATTTGGGAGATCAACTGCAGATAAGTAAAATGCTGACCATGATGAAAGAAAAACTAAGCATAAATAAAGTAAAGGGTGTTACAAGGAAATTCCATTCTTGAAGGGTAATCAGTGCGCTGAGGAGGAGGAGAGTCAATGACTAAAATATTGGAGTCATTAAAAGGTCAAAGATAAATATAGCAAAGCCAATGAAGATAATCAACTTAAATCCACTGCTTAACCACGTGATGAGATGGATAAGAAAATTTTTAAATTAAGAGGTTGCCCAATCTGTGGAAAACAAAAGGGGTGAAAATTAAATCTCCCGGTACAAAGCTCAGGACACTTAAATTAAGTATAACCGACTCAAAAGAGGTCCCAATTCAATGAAAGGACAGTTCCAGTTCCTCTGTTAACAGGAGGAAGCCCATTAATCAAAAACAAATACTATTCAAATGAGAAATGATGGGCCTGTTACAGGCATACTTGGCATTTAAGTTCCACTTATTCTCTTGTTTTAGAAAAGGAGTCCTTTCGTATTCCCAGCATTCAAAATAAGCAAAGGAATCCTGCCAGTGACTTTATAAGGAGAAAAGGGTGTAAGACTCCTATCCATCAGAACATATCTAAAGGGATATAAGAGCAAAACAAGCCTAACATTTTATAATGGAAAAGTAAATTACCAAAGTTGCATAAAAAACAACCTTGAGAAATAAGTAACAGCTCTTCAGCAACAATTTTTAGCATAGAAACCAAAGGAAATATAGAGATTAAACATCTTGTAAAATAAAATCAATAACACACTTGGACCAGCACTCCGAACATGAACAAGAAGAAGACATATGACAACTGAACCTTTTATTGTAGCACACACTGGTCTGGATTTGCAGTTTTGGCTCATATTAACAAAGGGTGCATTTGGACGCAGTTAATAGTGAGTAGTATGATTATTGCGTCGGAGCAGTTCTACTACTACTGTGGTTGGGCAGCAGAGGGGGAAAAATCAGATTCAGCATCAGGTGACATGCAATTGTCTAACTTTTATACCCTAGTCTAACGCAGTGAAGGGGAGGAGGATAGCCAATAGGCTAAACTCCAAGCCAAAAGGCTTAGGGATAGGGATCCATAGGATCAAACTTGTCTTAGTCTCACACCACAGACGCAACAAAGAGAAATCCACAAGGGAAGAAATTTTATTAATCGATGCATTGTCCCAAAGGAGCGATCACAATCCTTTATATAGATTTATACTCTAACCTATTCTTGGAAACAACTCTAATTAAAATAGCACGAAATCAAATAAGAGAAACTTTCCAATTAATCTCCCAATTATTCCTAAAATTTAGGTAATATTAAAAATAAAACTCTTGCTCAATTGGAAAATCTTTTTTTATGGGCTAGGGCCCAATGGGCTACCAGACCAAAGATCTGGCCTGCATCATAGTCAATCTTAACATCAACCATAGATATATATTTGGATAGATTGCCCAAAAATAGAATCCAACCTAAATATGATAACCACTCCTACATTGCCAAATGCACAGCAGAAAGAATAAGAATAACCACCCATTCTGCACAATTCTCAAACCAATTGAAACATAGGGAAAATACAAATGCCTGATGAAGGCACAGAACCATATGGAGGCAACAAAAGTACAACACACCTCGCATATTTCATTTCCACGCTGGAATTCTTCAGTCATAACACGTAACGTACTTGATAAAACATTGTAGCTAGAGTTCATACAAGGATACGCAGGTGTGATTATAGGCATCTGATGGAGTCTGTCTCGAGGATTTCTTCTTGGATCCCAAATAGGAAGTCCCAAGGAGCCCTCTTCAATAGCACATAGCATGACTGGATTTGGCCAGCGCCACTGGGTGTAAACCCGGAAAAAGCGAGCAACCAACATGCTAGGAAGTGCATTTGGGTATAGCTGACATATACGAGCTACCAGCAATGCCCAGTTTATGCCTCCAAGAAAGCCTGAAACCTAAATAGGGGAAAAAAAATTATCAGTGGCAATATTTAAAGTGTAGAATGCATGATTTAGAAGATCAGCCGATACCACAATCAAGCTAATGCGTACCACGTAGCAGCCGGGAGCCCGTGACTGCTATTACAATGTGGGCTAAACTCAAACGGCCTATGTCCCCAGTATTGGTTGATATTATCAATGGAGACGGCCGCTATAACCGACATTATCGACCACAACAGCAGTGAAATTGACTTTTTTATTTTTATTTCAGGGCCCCTTTTTCTCAAGATTTCTGAGCTAAGCCCCTAATATCAAAGGGGGATAAAATAAAGGATTAAAGGTGAAGATCCGCTGAAAGGCTATCAAAGGGTTTCCCAATTAATATGAAATAATGCCCTAACCATGACCTTGTTAAAACCCTAGAAAAGTGGTCACATTTACATCTACATCTTAGACCCTTCATTCCTCACCTCTTCAATATTCCTTTGATAAAACCCCCATTTTACTATGAATGACTAGGAATTCAATACAAAGTAGGCAAGCCTGCTCTTAATGAAACATAATATCAAGTACATTATGGTCCTCTTTGTGGAGTTTTTTGGGGCCAACTTGAGACTACCACTATTACAGTACAGATTGGAATATGAAGGATTCATCATGGATAAAAGAAAGATAACATGAAGACAATGTATTAAGGATTAAAAAATAAAACTACCTAAAAATCTTGTAAATATGTGGCTGTCATTTCAAAACAACAAAGAACTTGGGATAACACTAAATTCCTTGAAACACATTTTATTCAATCACTACTTCAAAAGATACAGCAGTTTAGGATAAAACAGCAATAATAGATCCTCTACATGTCTTTGGGGGTCTGCAGTCCGCTACATCCGTTTATATGGTTTCTAAATGATTAAAAAGAATCTAGACTCTAGCATTTTCCAATATGTCATATTATTCACTACTTTTTTAGAACTCTTGGGTTCAAATTAATATTGACACCACAACTGCTGCACATTGCTGCAACATATTGCTTTTCCAGATTTACTGATGGGGACATCAACTCAAGATATGGAAAGAAATATGAAAGGCGTAAGAAGAAGATGGTTGGTACGGCTTCCTTGTGGTTGGATCAACTTTTCATAGGCTTGATACAGTACAATCATGAAGATCTACCGTTGGATCAGCCTTTGGGCGAAGATACACCGTTGGATCTTGATTTGGGCGTGCTAAAGGCCTTCGGTGGTGGACCCGTGGAAGACCCCACACTGGGATGGTCCACAGGAGATGAGCAATTGAGGAATCATCGGGAAGATTTAAAGACTGGCAAAGGACCCATGGGAAGTAAAGGGTTTAAAACTAAAGACTAAGAAGAGGGGTCCCGGGGGCCCACAACTTAAAGTCTCTTGTATAGGGCTTAGTGCACAAGACTTGTGCACAAAACCCCATGCGCAAGGCAGCCCTTTCCACCTTGTCGACAGCCACCTTTTGTTTTATTTATTTTATTAGTTTGGTTTTATTTGCTTAGTTTTATTTTATGAAACAAGATCTGGATGTTTTAATTTGAACCATTGGTTTCTAGGGTTCTCTTATTTCCCATTATTAAGGTTGTATCTCTTGGAAACGAGAAAATGATGAACGAATGATTGGATATTGATTTTCCTCCAAAAGGCCTTCTTGAAATTTCTCTTGCAGGCCAAGATAATATGCTATCTTCATCATCAAGGTATTTATCTCCACCGTTTTCCCTTTCCTTTGATACCCATCTTACACTTTCTTGCCCATTCAAATCTAGATCTACTTTCATGGTGGAATCCTAGATCCAGCCCAACATCCAAATCAACTCCATTAAACCTTTTCAGCCCCCCCAACCAGCCCCTTACCCAACTGTCCATCTCTCAAACCTTTAGATCTGACTAGGCCAGCAACAGATTTAGAATGGCCAGCACCAGATCTAGTTTCAGACCCATCACAACCCATTTAATTCATGTTTTCCCTGCTGAATTTCAAGTTTAACTTTATAAAGTTGTGGGTGTATTGAATTAAATCTGAATTTCATTTAAACTATAATCAGTCCCATACTATTCAATTGTTACCCCAAATTGAGCCTGGCTGTCATTCAAATCCGCAAGGATCTTGACCCTTTACTTGACTCGGCAGATCCCTAGGCAAGGTGGAGGTTCTTACTCTCCCCTTGGTCCCTCCCTCACAACTTTGGGGCCCAAATTGCAGGACTGTAACAAGAATTGGCTTTCCTCTTAATTTACTTAGTAGATTTCAGCATGGCATGATGTGACAAACATGATTCAATTGATTCATTATAATTGTTTACATTATTATTGATCTCATCTTGCATCATTTAGATTAGCTTTCATTCTGTCCTGCATCATTTACTGCTCTCAGTGACTGCTTAAACCTTTTTATTTTTTGAATGGCAGTGACTGCTTAAACCATGGTATGATGTCCAAACATACCATTTGTTCAGCCCTACAAGTTGAGCAGATGGAGCCACATTAAGTGTGAAACTAACCACGCATGTGAACGGACTTGTACATTGACAGGAGGTCCCCTAAACTTCTCATAATTGGATAATCCTGGGCATGTGGTTCTTCCCTCATAACATGTGGTGTGAATTAATGGCTTTGTCCATCCACAAATCACCATTAGGAGTTAGGATCAGTAATTAATAAGTTGCATGGGTGTTCCTCCCCCCCCCCCCCCCCCCCTCTCTCTTTATATATATATATATATAAAAAATATGGTGGTTGACTAGGTACATGTATGGGACTACAGGTAGAACCCATTCAAAGTGTGGAGATAAAATAGGTTATAAAGGCATGGCTTATCCCATGATGGTCCCATCAGATGAAAAGTTAGCCACAACCATAGCATTAATGGTTGAACAGAAAGATGGGAGTTTCTCTCAATCAAGCATCATAGAGTAATGCCTCCAAAGTCAAATGTGAAATAAAGAGTGGCTCTACTAATTAAAAGATCCTTACATTGGAGTATACACCACGGCGTTTTGCCCAAAACCTCATGCACCTCAAGGTTGTGCGAAAATTCTGGATTAAAAAAAAAAAAGAAACAATCAGGGACTACACGCATAAAAGCACAAACCACAAGAAGTTAATGTATGCAAATGTCCTCATCTGCAACAGATGTCGCTAACAGTAAGACCTGAATATTTGGCACCAGCCGCAAGATCTGATCTGTGACCCTGCACCCATTAAGACTGCGAACAGTTTGTTCATCAGCATTCTGTAGTATTGAGTCTTGTGAAATATCCAAGTCCTGCAACACCAGTAGATACTCTTCGAATACAATTTGATAAGTATCAACTTTTGTTTTTTTTTTTTGAGAAGTATTAAATTGTAATGATCAACAAAATATAAGTGGATATAGATCGATACATAATAATCAGAAAATAGTGCTTCCATTTCATCCAGACCTACGATGGCCAGTCAATTGCAATCTTGACAATGTTATAATGTTTATACCACTATCAACACAAAACAATGGAGATACTGATACTGGATGGGTCATATACTTAGCATATGGTCTAATAAACCCACCACATTATTTCATATAAGTGATGGCAAATTTATCATGGTATTGATTGACACATCAAATGGGATACTCTTATGTGTTTGCACTGTATGCTCGGAAATGATAGAATGTCAGTATCCTAGTACCCATATGAATGCCTAATAGTATAACTGGTTATTTGTAATTTTATAGTAAGAATGACAAGTTCTTAAAGCTAGTGATCTATGGCTGAACAAAACTAAACATGCAACATGCAAAATCATATACAACGTCCATGTGAATGTCCATATGCATACACATTAGTGCTATACCCACAATGACAGAAACTCTTAGCCAAACAGCAACACACAAGCACAAATAGAAACCAAATGCTGATTCAGCTAACAAAAATCCACTATAATATAAAATCTCATATGGTACAGCTGGCAATGGCGTCCATTAAATAAAAAAGAAAAAAAAAAGATATGTAGAGCTTCCTGACATAGCATATTACAGAAACCAGAATGTATTCGATATTAATTTCAGTTTATTTCTATTACATTGCAGGGAAAGTTTATATATTTAATTCCATTAAAGACCTAAAAATTAATCAAGACCAGAATGACACTATCATGTTACTTGAACATACAAAATAGAATAAAAAATTAAAACATATGATAACCAAAGTGTTCTTCAACCATGACGTCTACTAAACATCAGAATATGAACCCACCATGCTCCTATCATTAATCAAAACCTTGAAACACAAAACCCGATAAAAAAGGACTTTGTTAAGATGAGATATGGGTAACTATCAGAACACGCTACTTTTATCAACGAGTATTTATCAAGTGGTAGACCTAAGGCCATGCTTACACATAATTAGAAGGGAAATTTTGACCCCATCCACACAAGAATCAGTTCCGGGTATTTTGGCAATTCAGATATGTTACTCTTCGCAATCAGTGAATTGCACTTGATGCAATCTGGATTTTCCAACCTTTTGGAAATAATTTTTTTATGGAATGCCAGTCTTAGTAGTGATTTTGGGTAGAGAAAGGCAGGAAAGCAGTTTGTCATCAAACATGGTTTTTGAATTCTGTACCACCCAAAAAGCATATAGCATAGTTGACTAAAATAGTCATTCCATCCTGCCAAGAACATAAAAGTTTGGCACATACAAACGCAAATTAAGGCATGTTTGGGCTGATATCTTCTACAAGAAACAGCTTATGTTTCCTTATCTTAGTGGTCAATTTCAGTTTGTTTAGGCCACACAGGCCAAAACAGTTCAGTTCAGCCAGGCGAAAGAATCGAACAGCCCTGTCTAAAGTACCAGTTCAGATTTCAAATTGTTTGGCCGTATTCATCCATTTCAGGTCCAGTTTTCGGCCTATTCGGCTAAGCCAGACAACTGGCCAAATTTCATCTAAATAGGGAAAACCTTTCAATTTTCTCTTCTTTTTTTTCCCCCCTTTTATAAAGGCTCTTCATTTTGGTTGAGGTACCAATTCGCCCCACTTACTCTAGTGATTATATGAATGCATTTATTTTATATTATTTGAGAATATGAGAGTGATAATTGGAGATAAAAGTTAAGAATGGATGTCATAATTTCACATTATCACACACCCATGGCATATAAATCATTTATTTGGCATGTAGAAATAAGATATTGTATTATTCATTTAGTAGAATGAATTAAAGATATATAAAATGTTTGTCATGTCAATTATTCCTTATTTTTACTAGTTCATTTTTTTCTTTTGTCATACATATATGTTAAATTATTCAGTTTAACCAAAATAAAACTCTGAAATGCCAAATGAGTAGAAATGATACAGTTCTGAGTAAAATCAAAACAGGGCATTAAACAAAGCTGAAAAATATGTTCCTAATGTGGGCAAATGAACTTAGTGGCCACACAGAGAGCACAAATCAGAAACTGGAATTCTTTTTTCCTGACTAATAATAAGGGTACCCAACACATCATGCCTGGTAACCAACTGTACCACATGACAGAAAAAATTGTGCAGTAGTAAATCATTCATTTATTTCTCAAACATTCCAGGGGTCTCTCCACATCCAAGCATGCAATAAAAGAATTCCTCACAAAAACCATTACTTACTTCAGGAATTACCCAAAGTGACAGCTTTGCGTACAGAAGATCTATAGAAACCCCACTAAATTTGAACCTCATAACTGGAACATGAGCATCAGGCACGGGGTGCAGTTCCGTAACTTCAGGCATCTCTTGCAACATGTTATGAAGTTCCATGAAGAAATCTTCCTGAAATTATGGCCAGAAAACACATTTCAGCCTATCATGCAAAGTTGTCTAGTAAATAATAGCAATATCATGAATTGTCACCACAACACAGAGATCTTATCCCTTACTTCTCGTGTCGCATGCCTAGGTCCCACGCATAAAGTGTCAATATCTGCACCAGGACCATGAACCTAGCTCACATGCAGAAAAGAGCATTTCATTAAAAAAATAAAAAAATAAAAAGGAACTAATATACACTCAAAACAAAAGTTTGTATAAATCACATCTGGCTGATGGCAATTACAGACAGATCATGGTTGATTTTTCTCCTTTGTCAATGACACAATAAGATTGATGAATTTTGGACATTACAACATTCAAATATCATATTCGGGCACACACGTGGTGGGAGAGGGTTTTGCAAAAACACTTTCAATTGGACAGAAGGTAATTATAAGGTTCTGTGGAGGCCCTCTGTTGTAGTTGATGAAAGAAGGAACTCGGTGTCCTCCATGAGGATTTTCCTTGGACATGTTGCCAATAGAGTTGCATTAGGAAGCCAACACACTGGCTCAAGTCAAAAGTAAGGTCGGGTCTTGATTCCAATTTTGTTGACCGGCATTTTTCGTTTTTTTGAATGATAAAAGCAGTTGAGGCTTTTCAAAAATTAACCTGATGACCATTTTTCTGTTAAAAATAATCAAATTTCCCCACATAGGCAGGACTTTTGAGTGACAAGATCTCAAACCATGCTCTAAAGAAGAAAATCAGAATTTTCTTTTAATTGTTCATCAACAAACCCACGGATAATCCCATGACCTCAGTTCGCTAGATCTTTCTCATACCCAATGCGCCAATTTACCACCATAATAAAATCTGATCAGGGAGCCTTTTAAATCTATTTGTGTTTCACATTGCCTATTTAAAGTACTCTTTCAGTCAATTTATGAAAATATGTGAACTCATAAAGCACAAATCTTAGGAAACAGAGTAGTAAGGCACCCCTCATAATCTGGCATTAACATTAACATTTTTTTTCCTGAGATTGAATTTTTTTCCCCAGATAGTAACATTTATATTAGCATTGTTGTAACTGTCTTTTGCATTTGTATTTGTTAGAAAGGGTGTACAAACATTTAAACAAAAAAAAAAGAAAAAAAAAAAAAACAACGCTATCAGCAATTAACCATTCGAAACATGAAATAAACCGCAAATGCTAGAGTTTAAATTTGCTAGAAATTCATTTGAGTGCTCAAATGCGTATATCAAAAGCATGATAATACCTGAATCAAGCTTCCTCAGGTTTTAGAAAGTGAATGTTACATATATTAGATACCAAGGAAATGACTCTCTTCTCAATGAAGTTCTTATACAGCTTAGTTGAAGCTTTTAAAGTATTATCAGTGCAGAAATAATTAATACTGCACCCAAATCATACATATAAAGCAAATACTTGAATCTTACAACATAGTTCCTCCTCCAACTTCTTCAATTGCTCTAACCCTAGAGAACATTATCTAACAACACATCATGCTAACTGGACACATCACACTTGAAATATAAGGAAAAAAACAAAATATAAGATAGGTATTCATGTTTCATACCCCCAATCGGTACGAACCAAAGGTGAATATCTTTGCATTTGCTTCTTGTACAAGCTGCTCATTGAATCCCTTAGCCCTACTAACCTTCTTCACCCAAGTCTTCACAATCTATTCAAAATCAAGATAAAATCAATACACAACCAAAATAATCATAATTTTCTTTAAGGAAAAAAAAAATAAGACACATGTGCAATGGTGGGATAGAATTTTTGCGGTTCTCATTCAGGCTCAGGCCAATCATTGCATACAGTTGAGGCCCGCTATTAGTGATAGAGATCAATGACCCATTTGGGTAACCTGCAGAAGCTAAAGGATAGGGACCAAGAAAATTACATATAAAAGGCCCAAATAATCTAAACCATTGGTCAGTAAATGTATTCTTGTCACATTCGAACACAGTCAATAATTTAACATCCATTGCTACAATTAGTTCATGCCCAGAATTGGCAACAGTCTTTTATTCTTTTATGATTTTTATGGTATCACCGATTCGTGGTCGGGCCCAGAAGAACAAACATGACCACAGTTACCTAGTTCATATTAAGTGGTTCAAGCTGTAACAAGTTCTTTTAATACTTCTCAGTTCAATTCGGTCAAAAGCCTGTTACCAATAGGGTCAAGCTTGCAAATTGGATTGAACTAGTTCAATTTCATTACGGGGTCCCGTGGTTATACGTATTTTCATGTTGAGTGTTTATATTACTCCTTTCTGTATACCATATTCAAGAGAAATTATCAAAAGAGCTCATATGAGTAATTTCATGTACCATTACTTCAACATGCAAAATTTCATAAGGTCACTTACTGTTTGATACATATTAGTAGAGGACACACTACAGATATACCTACAAGTTATTTGAATTAGACTTACAAAACATCCAAATTGAGAACTATATTTTAGTCTACAAAATCAAATTTGTTCATCATGAGCCGGCAAACTCAAAATATCAATTCAGCAAACCAGAAAACAACTGAATGAACCTACTCCAATGAATTAGCAATCTATGCCATGCACCTTAAAACCACAAACTTGAATACAAATTAGACAAACTGCAAACTTAACCAGGAAACTATGAGCAGGACCACTAAAATATGAGCCCCACCTACAAAGAAAGCTGTCCCAAACTACAAACACTAGTAATTTAGACTGCGCTGCTGCACATATGACTTTAAAATTAAAACCACAAACACATTCACCTCACCTGGTCTAATCTCCCAAGCACTTCTTCCCTAGACACAGCTTCTTCCTGACTCTCATACAACCCGACATCCGCAAGACACTGGTCATGTACACAAGCCACCCATTCAAATCAACCACATAATAATATCAATTTCACAAAATAAAAGGAACCCATTAAAAGAAAGTATAGGTTACAGACCTTTTCAAGCTCTTGCGTCTTGACCACATCAAATTCCGACGGCCCGCCGAGAGAAATCGGCTCCGTAACGCCAAGATACTGCTGCCCATTACTCCGATTATTCAAACCCGCACTACCCATTAATCCGCTTCGAATCAACAACTAAGTCTCAAATTTTTTTGTTTTTTCAATACAACTTACTGGGGCAGATTTCTATATGAATAGATAAACATTCATCTTCCCTTCAGTTCCAAAATCCAAAGCAGAAAAAATACAACAGCACAACTATAATCAATTAGAAAAAGAAATATATATAAAGATTAAGAAGGATTGAGAAGTATTTCTTGTTCTAGCTTGAATCTCTAGCTTGAATCGTTTCTAATCGTCGAAAAAAAGTTCATTCAATTCGAGCGGAGCTGCTGCTGCTACAACACAACTAGTGTAAACAGAAGAGAGAAACCCTAGAAATCACAAATCTTGGAGATAGAACAGAAGCGATACAATAAAGTCAACATCTTTAATCAAAACCCTAGAAATCGCCTAAGGATGAGAGATTAGAAAGATGAGATCTTGAAAACCCTAGATGAAGATGTCTCTGCGATCGCATGGGTCTCGAGCAGCTCGCGTTCTTGGATTGAATTGCAGGAGGAGAAGGTCTTGATCTTATCCTGTGCGCTTGGATTGAGAGAGACAGAGAAGATTTTTGAGATCGAGACCGTTGGAAGATGAAGGAGATGGAGGGGAAGAGTAAGAGGAGGAAGATATATTTGTTTATGAGGAGGAAGATGTGGGGCCCACTCTTGATGGGAATAATGATGGTCGGTGTGGATTGTCTGGTCAATGCTCAAATTAGAAGAGATGATGAAATCAGGGTATCTGAGGAGAGAGAGCCATATCAAGTAGTCTGTGGGGTCCACCTTTACAATCCAAAGGTCTCAAATTATTGGTGTGTATGGGTTGATGATGATTTCACCTTGATAGGAGTTTGGTCCACCAAAACTAGGGATATTCAACTCGGGCCCAGCCCGCATTTAGGAGCACAAGCCCTTATCATGGGCCACGCCCAACATGGATATGAATTAGGGGTGTAAAAAAAAAAAAAAAAAAAAAGGGGAAAACCGTATAACCGTCCGAACCAATGCTTAATAACCATATCTCATAGTTCAGTTATGACTACGGTTATAAAGATTGGAAAACCGTGCTTCACATTTCAGCTAACCATTTTCCTAAAGCACATGGTTAATCAAATTGTTGTACTAATAAATAAAAACATTCAATGGCCTAAATGAAATAAAATAACTTAAATTAAGTCTCCTTTTCTCATCTTGCTTCCTCTATGAATATTTTTTTATTTGTATTTCAATATTTTTTGTTTATATTTTCTTTGATATGTATAGATATTGCTTTTATATTGACATTTGTTTTTTTTTTCTTTTTTATCCCGTATTGAAATTAATCATAACCGAACAGTATAATACGGTTAACCGCGGTTTAGTTTTTAACGATTTTTTAGGGTATAATTATAGTTAAGGTTTTTAAAAACTGAAAACTATAAAATACGCTTCAGTCAATGATTTTTTCAAAATAAATGGTTAACCAAACCGTTATACCCCTAATAAATGTTAGGTCGAAGCTCATCCATTTATGGAACTAGTCGAACCAAGCTTTTCAATGGTTGTTTGGGTCCTCAGGGTTTTGGAGAAATTAACTATAATTCATCAGCGCCCTCCATATTTTAGCTAAGACAGGCTATGTACTAGGCCTTTCTATCACTTAATCAAGCCCGGCCCAAATATTAAACGGATATCTAGTTACAAGATTTGGACATCCGGCTTCACATGCATAAGTCACCCTTCTTCTTCTGTGTTTCTTTCTCCTCTTTTTCATATCTTTTTGTTTTTCTTTTCTTTATTACAAGATTTACGTTATTTCGGAATAAGGGACCCTCCCTGGCTAGATTGCACATTATTATTATTGACATTTTTTTGCAATGAAAGTGTCTCTTTTTCTAAAGCGGATCTTATTTTGTTTTGGATGGAATTTTGGATCTTATGATAAAAATATCTTCGTTTTTTCAAGTTTTCATATTTGTCTCAATAGATGCTCTTCTCAAAACACATCATTGCACGTTTGATTTTTTTTTTTTATGAGAACCGATTTCTTTCCCTCTTTAAATGTATCCAAGAGAAGAACAACAATTCTCTTTAAAACTGCAACTTACAAAAAAATAGAAAAGGAGAAATGGTTTTCTCCTTGATAAAATTGAGAAAACAATATTTTTAATAATAAATTAATACATTGTTATTAGGAAAACTATTGATTACTTTTAAATTTGTTTTTGTGAAGGTTCAAAAATAAGTTTCGGCCTTTTCATTTCAAATATATTAGCAACAAGTGGAAATTCTTCCATCTAGTTGCGGGAGTTTCCTACCTTGTGACTATTGTTCACTTGCCTTTTTCTCCCATCATGCAAATTGGGTCCTTTCTTCTTTTTTTTCACAAGTGATGCGACAAAGAAGATGTGTGATTTGAAGCAAAGGAGTTTCATTGGCTTATAATTCTTTCTTTTGCAATGAAGTTGAGAGATTATTTTAATAGAAAATTTGAACTGCTCAAGTGCATGCCCTCCTCTTCTTATACCACACATCACCAGATCTTACTCCAGCATGAGTTGGCCCTACCTTGAGATCGTGATTGTATAAAATATAAATAAAATAAAATAAACCATTATATTTATAAATCAAAACCTGCTTTTCCAAACATGTATATAAGGTATGATCTACTTTGTCATACTTGTAAACATAATGACCCAAAGCTTTTTTTTTGTGGGAAAACTACGGGAAAAATCCCCATAGCACGCCTGAAGTAAGGAGAGGACCCAGCACTAGTTTAGAGACGGGAGGAGTCCTTTGGGTGGGTTTCTGTATTTTTTTTTTTTGTTTAGCGATGTTGTCGATATCGACAATATAGTTGTCGATATCGACCATTATGCGTAAACCATTTATACGTTACCCCATGTCTGCATTTATTTGTCAGAACTTTTTCATCGACTGCAACATTTGCTCTGGCGAATTTCCTTATCATAAAACATCTTAAAAATTACTCTAAGTGGTGGTTGGATTCCATTAATAGGTTGGTATACACAATAAACACATTTCTATATTGTATCATCTACCCTAAAATGTTATAAGTTTGATTCCTTTTCAGTAATTATTTCTTTCAGTTGTGGTCTGAATCCTAAAAGGAGCCATTTTAAAACTGTACCATTTTGTGTAAATGCATATCTATATGTAGCTTTGTTTAATGCATATCTGTATGTAGCTTTGCTTAAAGATTATCATTTGTGTAGTAAATATCATTTTCGTTTTGGGTTTGGTTAATATCACTTTCGTTTTGAGTTTTTAGGATTTGAAAAGAGGTTTCTTTTTTGTAGCCGCTGATAAAGATTGCAGTTGTTTTTTGGTCCGGTTGGTGATGTAAATGGGTTGTTCAAGGTTTGAACAGTGCAGTGCTTTTTTTGAGTTGGTTGCTGATGTAAATGGGTTCCATGTTAACTTGAAGATTACAGTTATTTTTTTGTCCGATTGGTGATGTAAATAGGTTGTTCAAAGCTTGAATAGTGCATTGCTTTTTTTAGGTTGGCTGCTGATGTAAATGGGTTTCATGTGGAATTGAAGATTGCGGTTATTTTTTGGTCTAGTTGGTGATGTAAATGGATTGTTCAAGGCTTGAACAGTACAATGCTTTTTTTGGGTTGGCTGCTGATGTAAATGAGTTCAATGTTGATTTGAAGATTGCAGTTATATTTTGGTCCGGTTGATGATGTAAATAGGTTGTTCAAGGCGTGAATAGTGCAGTGCTTTCTTTTGGGTTGGCTGCTAATGTAAATGAGATGGTTAGTGATGTAAATGGGTTGCGAATAACATATTTTCAACAATGTAAAAGGGATCCATGTAAACTTGAACACTTCAGATTTCACTTTTTTTAGATTGTTTTGCTACATTTCTTAAGTATTTGACAACTGTGAAAATGTTGGAATGTGAAAGGTGATATAAATGAGGTTTATATAAATTTAAATTGTTGTATTTAGTTGCTCCATGGTGTTTGTGCTTAAGTATTTCCTTTCACCATAAGTTTGGTAAAGCAACTGTATGTTTGGATTCACACTTATTTTTAAACATGACCTCGCAAACTTGTTCGAAATCAATAAATTAAAACTGTCGGTATGTTGTCGATATCGACAACTTCAATCTTTTCACTCAGCTACTGACTTACAACTTTTAATTCATCCCACTGACGAAACTAGTCGATACCGACAATTTTAGTTGTCGATATCGACAACTTTTATCCATTCCAGCAGTTACAGATTTACAACTTTTAATTCATCCCACTGACGAAACTAGTTGATATCGACGACTTAAAGTTGTCAATACAGGTTTACAACTTTTAA
Organism: Umbellularia californica; assembly: GCA_028538565.1. Lineage (NCBI taxonomy): Eukaryota > Viridiplantae > Streptophyta > Magnoliopsida > Laurales > Lauraceae > Umbellularia > Umbellularia californica. The sequence goes on along the minus strand of JAPQWN010000006.1, from coordinate 11,106,114 downwards.
TTCATCCCACCGACGAAACTAGTCGATATCGACGACTTAAAGTTGTCAATATCGACAACTTATATCCATTCCAGCAACTACTAGTCTGACAACTTTTAATTCATCCCATTGACGAAACTAGTTAATATCGACATATCAACAACTTTTATCCATTCTAGTATTACAACTTTTAATTCAACCCACAAAAAATTCAAGAAAAAAATGTGGCAATGACAGCAACATCATCATGAACCTCTTTGCAAAAAAAGGAAAACAACTCCTTTATCAATCCACCCCAAACATAGCAACAAACCCACCACCATCAAACCCACTACCATCCCTTCTCCTCAACCCAAAATAACTCTCCCCAATTCAATCTCAGTTGCTGTCATACAGATTGTAAGTTCTTTTTCAAGCAGATTCATAACAATCATAACATGAAGCAGTATACCAAGTGGAACCCAAACAGATGCATTCATTAAACCTGTGGAACCCTAACATGCATTCAACCATTCTATTGACAATTTGCTAACAATAAAGAAAAAAAAAAAAACAGCATGAAGCAAGGACCTGTACTCCAACAAAAGGATTCTATATACAAGTACAATTCATTATACACAATGGCAAAAGGAGGCAAAGTATAAGTCTATCAACCTGATAGACTGATGAAACACTTTCTCAAAGGCAATGTTGCAATTAACAACAAAAACATATAACAAAACAGAACACCCCGGTAAGCACAATCCATTTAACATTTTCCAAAACAAAATATCAATAGACATTTTCTGCGCTCCGCTCTTTGTTGCAAATCACCATCAAACCTATCATAGGAAGTCACTCAAGTCGGTCAAACCTAGTCTGTTGGCATTCAACCTCCAGCTCCTTTTGAATATCTCTATGACGATTTTGCTGCGAAAGTAGGGAATAGCTTCTTGAGTGAAGTTGATGCAACGGTGGTGCACACACAGTGTTCTGCGAAAGCCATTGCAAATATTCCATAGTCATTTCCATTTTCCTGATGAGAAATGTGATCTATGATAGACTATAAAAATCAGCTTGCATGCTTCCCTTGTGTCCCACACCCTATGTTTGTGCTTCCCAAATACAGCTTTCACAACAGAATCAGAACCATCCAACCACCAACTCTGCAAGCAATATTTCAGAAATAGTCAGCTAGAGCCCAAAACTGGAACTAACTACTAGTATGCTCCTCTTTCACAACTACTGACTTACATAGACGTTTGGAGTTAATGGAGTTCTATAAACAAGGAAGAGGGTGTACAAATCCCCCACCACAATGAAGAAGTAGTAACTTATAACATTTGTCAAAAGTTGCAATTTTTCAAATTCTCACAACAACCTTCATCCACCACTAGCTTTGTGCCACATTGCACCCACCACCTAGAGTGTGGCCATTGTGCCATGCAAGTGCCTCTTCATTGACAAACATGAATGTCACTTTTTGTGGCTAAAAGAGAGGACTTACACACCACATAATTTGACACACAACATGGGCATATATTCCTACCATATAAAAGTTGTATGTGGCACACCTCATTGGCTTACACACCACATGATTTGACCCACCACTCAAAATTCTCTGTACCCAACTTTCTACTCAATTTTAATAGAAAGGATGGATGATTCCAGGCATCTGTATTAAACCACTGAAGAGAATTAGAGGAAGACATCACATGGAAAAGGATTGGAGTTGTACGCATTACTTGCAATAGTATAATGTCGTAATGGTTAAGGATAGAGGGGAACAGTAGAAGGTATAGGTCTGGTAACAAAAATATACTAACCAAAAGCACCATTACACAGCTGAAAATTGCATTACAACATGGTAGTATATCATTAGACTAGAAAATGTCAGTTCTAACAGCCATGGAATATCAATATTAGTATTCCCCAACATAGTTAGAGTTGATAGAGAGCTATGCTGACAGCAAAACACCAACAATGCATTGGATTTCTATGATAGTGTAGGGTTGGTAGGAATTCCCTACTGATTGTGGGGCCAATAAGATGATTACTAAATCATGAGCATTATTTGTAGGGTACAAAACTTTGTGACATTGCCCTATTGCATCAGCACTTCCTTATTCCTCGTACTGAATTGTCTAGGAAATACACCAGCATTTGTTTGGAACTAGGAAGTAATAGTCATGTGATTAACAAATGTAGGGAAACTAGTGCCAACTTACAAGGGTATGAAATGTTTGATAATTAACATAAAATTCATTATGCAAAAATATTAAAGCATAAGCACCCACCAAAAGCCATAAAACTACAGAAATCCCAATTGGTTTTTCTTAATTTGAAACAATCACAGTACCCAAACTGCTGCCACTACCAGTAAATGAGGTACTAGTCAATATATGTATCCATTACTTTTTTTCACTCATATAGGTTTCACAAACAGTAGTAAAGATGTGATGGAGAAACATAAGCACTAATTTAATGCACAGACAGTTTGTGATTTGAATCTTTTTTAATCAACAATTTGTACATGGGCTCTTTAATCTATCTCTAAACCTTTTTTAATAAGCAATCTGTACATGGACTTTTTAATCTCTCTCTATGTATGTAAATGTATAACCAATCTAAAATATCTCTATGCCAATAAAGGTGTGAAACCCAGATCTAGCAAAAATTTGTCATTATCAACGTCTCTGTGCATTGAAAGGGTTTGAAAAAAAGAAAAAAAACCCTTTTCAGTTGGGTAACAATGTCAGACAACCCCTTTTTTCTTCAAAAAAACTCAATCAACAAACCTAATCAGACAAAATCACTCTGAGTTCGTTTAATCTAGGGATTGGGTTTCATGTTCAAGGACAGTGGAAAAAAAAAAAAACGAACTTGCAGTCTCGAACCAAGGCAAAAAAAAAAAAAAACAAAATCTCTGTTTAAACCTAATGCAAACAAGAGAAAACGATTAGAATACATACCTCCATGTGCTTGCCAACTGTGTATAAGCTTTGAAAGAAGGCGCCAAACGATGCTTGGGACCACTGCCTGGGACCAACGAAAAGGAAAGGTGTTGACAAGGATTATGGAAGAGGAAAAAGGAAAGAGGAAGACGATGAAATGGGGAAGAAGGGAGTTTCTTGCGGTTTATGTAAAACCGCATTTATTGTCGATATCGACAATACCAATAAACATCTAAAAAAAAAAACCAGGAAGGGGCCCGTCTCTAAACTCCTACTGGGTCGTCCACCTGCACATAGCTCACTATGGGGCTTTTTCCCGTAGTTTTCCCTTATTTTTTTTTACAAATAAAGAAAAACCAAATGAAGTACAAACAAATTCAAATTTTGATTCAATAGAGCCCACTGCTAGACTATTGCTTCTCTCAAGTTTTGTTTGGAACAAAGAGAGGAGAAAAGGACAATCTCCTTTTTAACCTCTTAAAATAATCTTTTAACTTATATTAAATCGACTTGTATATACCTATAGGCTCCTTCATTCCTTCCTTTCAAATTTCACATCATCCCCCCGGCAATTTTGACATATTTCAAGACATACTTAACAATTAGAAAATCATTACTTTAATGATATATCTTTTTACTCTAAAAATCAGCACCATATTTTGAAAGCTTTTCAAATCGAAGTGCTAAACAACTTTAAATGGACCCATATTCATCGCCAAAATCATGAAGAGGCCCTCAAAGGGAATGATCACGAGACAAATGTATTAACCTTTTAATCAAAGCATTCAGGGTTCTTCTGACCAATGTAAGAGAATTCTTTAAGGGCACGTTTGTGTACATGTAATTTCCATGGAAAGTGGAAATTGCCACATCAGCAAAATCCATGGGTTTCAAATACTTTGGAAAAATATTTCAGCGGAAATCAAAATTTTATGTTTGGTTCAAAAAGTTTTTCCTTGATGAATTGATGTTGATGTTGTTTGGTGCGGTTGCAGATTTTTGACGGAAAACTAGAATTTATTATTTGGTGCGGCAATTTTCTATGGAAAAATAACAAAACTACAATGGTATTATCATTTGTAAATTACTTTCTATTTACTCATTTGTTCACACTTCTATGTATGAAACCATGGATTATAAGAAATTTAGGACAAACAAATCTTCCCAGTTGAAATTAAAAATCTTTTCACTAATTGTAGATCTTTCAAATTTATAGGATATGGTGGGCTATGGGAATGTTATTCTGATGACCCAGTCTTAGCATGGACAACGCTCTAGTGTTATATATAGTTGTTTTTTTATCATCTACTCTAGGCTCCAGTGGTTATTAACATTCTTGACTGTCCAATAGGCCTAACCAAATGAGGCCCGCCCATAAACCTCCAATTGGGCCTTTGCAAATCTCTGGTAATCCTCCTTTGTTGCTTCCTGAACCCTCTATTCAGCAACCCATTCCCTTGCCAAAATTCACCCCATTAGTACATAGGTAAATTAATGAGTTTAATAGAAGACGAAAACCAGTCTCTCAAATCTCCTTACCAACGAAAGTTTCAGGGCCATTGGAGGTGGTGATGTCATTCAACTAGGGCGAACGAGGTGGCTAGCCGCAGGGGGTTGGGGCGAACGACGAGAAGAGTAGGAAGAGAGAGGGGGGTTGGGGTGTGGCTGCGTGGAGAATAGAGATAGAGAGAGGGGTGGGGGCGTGTCCCATGTACAGGGTGGAAAAGAGAGATGGGGGGGGGGGGGGGGGGGCGCTGCGTGAGGTGGCTGGCCGCAGGGGGGTCGGGTGAACGAGGAGAATAAATAGTGAGAAAGTGGTTGGGGTGTGGCTGCTAGGGCAGTGTGGAGAATAGAGAGAAAGAGGGAGATAAGCATACCTGTAGGGAGATCTCTGCTGGTTCTGGTCAATGAAGGAGGTGAGAGAACGGGAAGCTAGGGTTTAGAAATGGGTAGGAAAAGAAGTACACATAATGGGTGCAGTTTTATGAGGAAATAGACTTCATACCCCGCCGGGATGTCCATTTCCATAGTGAGGAATAAAAAAGCTGAGTTGGCAATAAAGGAATTCCAAGGAAAAATACTGCACCAAACACATGGAACGTATCTTTTCTACAGAAAATTGTTTCCTTTTCCATAGAAATGGGCTACACAAACATACCCTAAGACAACCCAAGGTTGGAAAACTCATGACTCGGACTCGATTAGTCCAATGCAAAAAAATTGACTCAGATTGAGTCAACACGGAGACTCGGAACCTTTTTAAAAATAATTTCAAAATATCTAAAAATGAATCAATTACTTATAAAATCTAGAAAATACATTTATTTACATGATTCATAATAATCGTTTCAAATTAATAAATTTATTAGGGGTGTAACGGTTCGGTTAACCGGTCAATTTGAAAAAACCGTTAACCAAACCGTAACCGTGATTTTCTGCCTTTTAAAACTGTAACCGTAACCGTATCCACAAAAACCGTAGAAAACAGTAACCGTAGTTAACCGTATTAGACGGTTCGGTTACGGTTAACAACCGTGGAAAAATCTCAATAATCTCTGCATTTAGGACATGTTCGTGGGTGACAGTTTTTAATGAAATTTTAACTCCACAGTGATTACATTTTCTGAAAATGGATACTGAAGACTCCATTTTCTACAATTTCAGTATGTGACTTGTTTCAAACTCGTGTAAGACCACCAAAAGTAATTCTCTATTTTCTGGGTCCAATTCTACTTTCCCCCAAATTTGCAGAAAATTTTTTTTCTTTCACTTCAGAGACAAGACCCTTCAAAAAAATGCTAACATAGACAAAACAGAAAATTCATTTCAAACTCTTGTGTAAGACAGCCAATTGCAGAAAAAACAATCTGCTTTCACTTCATAAACAAGACCATTCAAAAAATGCTAACATGGTCAAACAAAAAATTCTTCTCTCTAAGAAACAAGTTCCATTTTCAACAGAAAGCATTCCACACAACCATAATCTCAAAGAATCAAATACCCCCCAAAAACTTAGATTTCAAAAACCCAAGAGCCCAATTTCTTAAATTTCAAAATCCCAAGAACGCAATTTCGAATCACAGTTTTCATGCTTGATCAAAACCCAGTTCCAAACAAATCTGAGAAATTAGAACTGAGATCCAAGATAAAGAGGTGATGAAATGAGGAAAGATCCCAACCTACCGCTTTTCGAAAAGCGAGTTCTGCAGACGACTATTGGGTGGTAGACGAACATCTGTTTGGATTGATTGACAGAAACCCCGGATTTCCATTGATCCATACATACATACAAGGATAGAGATAAGAGAATATGAGATTCGTGGGCTTTTTTATTTGGAAAACCTAAGTCTGTCGTTGTGGTTTCCAAGGGGAAAGCACTTTTCAGGGATAATGTGATGGGGAGGGATAGCAAAGATAGTGAGGCGTCGAGATCGAGAGAGAGAGAGAGAGAGAGGAGTCAAGATTTCATGGTGTCGTCTTCTTTTTCGTGCGTCAAGAGAGAGAGGCGAGAAACAGAGAAAGGGGATGGCCGGCTGTGGAGCTGAGAGAAAGAGGTGAGAAAGGGGCTAGGGTTCGGTTTTGGAACTTATAAATAAGGTAAGAAATATTTCATTTAGCTCCCTTATTTTTTCTTTTATTTCTAAACGGTACGGATAACCATATGTAGATAACCGAACCGTATTTTACTGGTCGGTTCGGTTAATAACCATAAATTATTACCGAAAACCATAACCGAACCGAACCGTGCGGTTTTTGGATTTCATTAATCGTAACCGAACCATGAAACAAGGTTATTAACTGCGGTTCGGTTCGGTTAGACGATTTTTCGGTTCTTTTTACACCCATAAAATTTATATATGCAAGAAAAGTACAACAATAAGGAAATTAAAAATATTATGTATTATATAATTTGTTAGTCAAAGTATCAAATATAAGCTTCAAATTACAATCCAATCATCATTTTTAAATTAAAACCTCATGCATAATTACTTATATATAAATTTTCATTAATTTGAATTAAGATTTGCCTATTAAATGATTTGAAATGCAAACAACTTATTATAATGAGATGAGTCGGCTAAGTCTCTCCTATTTTTGAGTCGGTCCTTCATCAAAATGAGATGAGTCGGGAGAATCAAGAGTCAACTCAGAGAGTTTTCCAACATGAAAAACCTATTAACATGGCCATGTTGAAATTCAAACTACTAAAAATCAATACCCTTTTTATTTAAACTTGGACAGGTTTTCACCTTGAATGGGATTTTGGGCCACTACAAATTAATGATATTTACAACACAAAATTTAAAAGAAAAATGTATAAAGTGAGTAAAATCACATGTTTCACATGCAATTAATTTAACAGTTGGCCTAATTCGGATAAGAGTGAAATTTATCCAATCGCCAATGGATGGGTAAGCAGAGATTTTGAGCGGCTTGAATTTCAGAAGCTAATTTAAAGAGGTTTTTACAAAAAAAAGGCCACCTATGTTTTCAAACAATCTAAAAAAGGACCTTGTGTTTTGTATTTTTACTAAATCCTCCCTAATTTGATAGCAAAGCAAAACGCTATTAGCTTTTAGAAAGTAATGACAAATGGCTCCTTCTAGTGGAGAAGAATAACTTGTCTCCTGCAATAACCTTTCTCTCTCTGTATTTTTCTCTCCTTAGATGATATATAAGTGAGACAAGGTTGGAAAACTCGTGACTCGGACTCGGCTCGTCCGATGCAAAAAAATTAACTCGGATAGAGTCAACGCGGAGACTCTAAATAGTCATGCCTTTTTAAAAATAATCTCAAAGATATTAAAAATTGAATCCATTACTTATAAAATCTAAAAAAATACAATTATTTACATGATTCATAATAATCAACTCAAATTAATAAATTTACATATGCAAGAAAAGTACTACAATAAGGAAAATAAAAAATATTACATATTATATAATTTGTTAGTCCAAATATCGAATATAAAAGATCAAATGTAAGCTTCAAATTACATTCAGTCATCATTTTTAAATTACTGACTCCCAATCTCATGCATAATTACTTATAAATAAATTTTAATTATTTTGAAATTAGACTTGCCTATTAAATGGTTTGGAATGCAAACAACTTATTAAAATGAAATGATTCGGCTCAGTCTCCCTGCCTTGATTCGTTCCTTCGCCAAAACAAGATGACTCGGGAGAGTTGAGAGTCAACTCAGAAAGTTTTCCAACCATGATGTGAGTTGTACGCATCCGCATTGCATATAAGAATAGAAAGGGAAAGAGATTTTCACTTGAAAGTCACAAATTAGGCATCTAGCATTAGCTCTCTAAATTTGATTTTGATCAAGTTGTATAATAGCAGGATGTTTGAAGTGATTCTGTGTCACATCCCGGTCCCGAATCACCCTGGCCTAGGGTAATTCCCGAGGTGTGTCACACGTATTCCCGCGTGCTGTACCTGTCTCGAGCCAAGTTCAACACACGAAGGAGAGAAAACCAACTGTCCATATGCGTGAGTTAGGACTCACTAAACACATTGAAAGCAATTAACCATAGTGGAAGCTGTATTTCATTTGTGTGAGGTATCAAATTCCCAGTTAGTCTATATATCAGTTCAAGGTTTAATACAAAAGAATTATACAATTATTTACATTGTTATACAAAAGAGGGTAACTAAAGAACTCTATACATCAATACTAAAACTATAAATAAAAGAATTTCTATCACATAAGTGTGGCCCACACAAAAAGGAGCTAGCCACACAACAAAAGAGTTTGTCCAAAAAGTATTGACGCTCTCCCCGGGAGATAAGCTCAAAGGGCCTCGGGCTCGGGCCACTCCGCTAAACCTGAAGGTACCTCCTCATGGGTAACCTTCTCTCTCTCCTCGGCCTCAGGAGGACCGAAGACTGCACCTGAGACTGTGATACCAAATGTAGTATCATTAATACGACGATTAAGCAAGTACAGGCAATAATAAGGAAATACATAATGTTTCAATTGAATTTAAGATAGATAATTTAAGAAAGAGCAATATCAAGTATCGTTTAGGCAAATCATGCTTAAATGTATAATTTATGCTGGATGAATCAAGAAAATGAAACACACTAATTGGCTACTATCTTAAGCTCATCCTCTCAAAAGGGAGCAAATCTAGTTGGGATGTCACCAGCGGCCCGACCAAAGGCTAGCTGGCTACCCGAGTCTGGAGTTCCGGAGCTCCATATGACTTACTGCAGTAGTCTCAATTTTCATAAACCGAGTGTAACCCCGTCGGGTATCACTGGGTCGAAGCTAAGTAGTGCCGACTCGATAGAATAAATAATACTCGGAATAAAAGTGGAATTGAGTAAGCTCATATTCATTTAGTCATAATCAAATCGAACGATAATCATATCTTTTCAATTTCTTACTCAATCCTCATTTCTAACAATCATCAATTTGGAGATATTCAAATGAAATTACGAATTGAATATAAAAGATAAGATATAAGGGATTACTAAGAATTTATCAATCTATTAAGTAGGATTCTGAGATTCGAAGGGAATTCATACACCAATATGAAATGTAATTAATTAGAAATCAAGCTATTTTGTTTTACAATTTAAACCTAGATTTTTATATTCTTAGTCTTCTACTGTCCATTTCAAAATAAGTTGGAGAAATCAACGAATTACTACTTAGTTTGGTGTCACTAGTTACAAGGAATGCGTTGAATTTTCCAACGAATTTTCATGACATAGTTTTAGACTAAGAAATATCCATCGGTCCAATTTATATGGTTAAAGTGCCCATCCTATGGTCATAAGATTCCAAAATTCCCTAATTTCCTACGAAAGTAAGAGTGCACACCTTAATCCACTAAACGATGGATTAAGAAGGGTTAAAAGACACTAGGAGCATCAATATTCCATTTATTGGACCAAAAAAGCCCAAACAAAGTGGGTCAGGTCCGCCTACCGGTAGAACTTCCGGTTTAAGCAACTCTACTGGTAGAACTTCCGGTTTAAGCATCTCTACCGATAGAACTTCCGGTTTAAGCAGGTGGATCTCCCTCTCTAGGCTCTCTGTCAAATTTTTAACTATTTCTACCGGTAGAACTTCCGGTAGACTAAGGATTCTCAATTTCTTCAGCTCTCTGCCAAATTTCGAGCCACTTCTACCGGTAGAACTTCCGGTAGAACTTATGAAGTTCAATTTCCTTCTTCTCTTCTAACTTAATCCCTGCCAAATGAGCCTCCTTGCTCCCCATAACACATACACAATACTTCCATACATTCCAAAACAAACCCACATGAAGAAATCCAACTCATTTATCATCTATCAACATAAAAACCCAAAATTATTGAGAGAGAAAGGGAAATACTTGAATCAATTGAAAATGCACAAAATGCAACCCAAATTATGCTTATACTTGCCTCAAAGAAGAGCTTTCCAAAACTTTTCCAACTCAAAATCAAGAAAACCCCAAATGTTCAAACCCTAACCACAATAAACACATGGAAAAATTATAAATATGCATGTTTGCTTAATCAAGAGTCTTTTTGACTCAAATGCAACTCTAAAATCCCACCAAAAGTTCTTGAAGCCTACCTCTTCTAAGTATTTCGAATTTGGAAGGATTGAAGGAGGGTGGAGATAGTCTCTAGCCAATAATGAAGAGGAGGAGGTGAAGAAGATGATGACGAAGGTGTAGTAGAGTCCACTCTCTAGCTCTCCAAGCCTTCAAAGTACAAGCACAACTCCTTCTTGGTAGTTTGAGGAAGAGAGAAAAGGAGAAGGAGGAGAAGAGTAATGAGAAATATAGAAAGGAATGAAAGAAAAGAGGATAGGGCTTTATATATAAAGGGATAAAGTGCCCTATTTGCAAGAAGGTCCATTCTAATAACATATTTCTATTTCGAGTCAAATGGGGGTTCAATTATACAACGGTTGGTCAAATGAAGAAATGCCTATTATGAAAATCGATGTACTCATCAAAATATATGCGATGATGTCAAAATGATGCGCAAATCATGAAAAATACGAAAACCCACATTTACGAAAAAGTCCCTGACTCAACTCAATTGAGTCAACTCCACTATAACTCACCTATATAAGGTGTAAAACTCATCTAGCTCAGTCCATAGAGATTAATAAACACTAACCACCATAACTTAACAGCTAAACACAATTAATTTAGCTAAAATATGGTTAATTAATACTAATCAGGGTTAGATCGGGTTGGGGTGTAACATTATGTGACATCCGCAATCAATGATGTATCTCCTTAGAAATGGGGCCACCCCATTGTCAAGCTTAATGATTAAAATAAGACATGCAAGGCTCACCTCTTGTCAAGCTATGCAAAGGCGATGAACATCCGGTGATATGATCTCTTTGGTATTATCATTATATATAGAGTAAAGCAGCAAGTGAGTTCACGTTTTGATTGGTAACATCCGTTTGATGAATTTATAATGTTTGGCCAACTGGCCTGGTCAGCGAATTTGGAATCCCAACTATCTACTGCTGCCAAGTTTGATGTGATCCCCATAGGGTGGTAGGGTGGTGAACTCAAGTATCTAATATATTAAAAATTATTCATACCGTCTCTGCTAACTCCTTGAGATTTTGGTATCCGTCATTAGTTAAAGATATTTAAAATGGTATTAATGCCAACTGGTCATGAGTTCAAAATCCACAAGAAACGACTCGGCATTTAAAGAATGCGTGCCGCGGAAAATACGCCTTTAATTGTCATTTATCGACCTGTACCTTTGGTTCATCAGTTACTTCAACTACTCTTAGAAATATATTTCTAAAAATTTCTAGTTATTGAATTCAATACAAGCATCCTTGTCCAATAGGAGTGCCCGAAACATGCTAACAGAAAAGGACACGCACAAAAAAAAGGAAAAGAGTAACCCGGTTATTAAATGGGCTAAATATGGGTTAGACCTTTAAGCAGCAGGTCCTGTCCCTATTCAACCAGCTTAAACTTTTCCACCCTTTCCCACACGGCGGTTCTGACCTAGGTCTTTTTGTGCTTTTTTCTTTTTTGGGTCCAGTAGTGGGACAGTGTGCGTGACCAGTTTTCCTACCTAACCAAGTCTGCTGAGTTTTCCTCATGGAATTGGTTTTCCCCTGTTTGACAAGTAGCAGTGAGAAAGTTAGTTTTCACAAATTGCACAGAAGTAGGACGCAATAAGCGGGATCATATGAGGCCAGTGAAACTCCAGAGTAGAGCTTACATAATTAAATCCGAACCGTTAAAAATAAACTCCGTCCAAGCGTAGTGTGGTATGTTCAAATTGTACTTTAATTGAAAATTTTTCACCATTAGATGGGCCATTTGATAAAAATAAAGGTGATTAAACACAATCTATGCATATTCATTATCATACTTTTCAACAAACAGTCAAATCAATCCAACGGTGAGAAAATATCTAAAATTTTCAATACCGACTCGATATATGGTTGCACCCCCGTGTTCTATTTGTCCTCCTCAAAAAAACGACCATGAGATGTCAGTCATTTCCTGGCGCTCCTCTCTTCCACCCTCTATGCACACTTCTCCTTCTCCCTCTCCTTTTCCTTCTCTTGTTCCTCTTTCCTTTACACCATGGCCCTTTTCATCAGCTTTTCCATGTCCTCATTCCATCAACCCCACAAAACCGCACGTTAATAATCCATGAATTGCTACCAATCCCACAGACTTCTGCTCAAGATATCACAACTAATCATCTTCCATCCTTCAACACCACGACACATACCAACACATCAGAAATCTCTCAAGGTTTCATACATGGTCATCTTTCAGTCTTCAACAACAGTACCACGGATAGCAACACGTCTCATGCAGCTACAATCAATAAAGTAAGTGGAAGGGAAAAAAAAAAAAAACAGAAGCAACTTTAGCTCTTATGAGTATGTGATTTTGGTTGGTAGAAGATTAAGATTTTTCATGTATTAATATCTCTTATGGCAGGGGGAAGTGTTGATCAAGAAAAGGACTAGTTTGGAGAGAATCGAAGTGGGTCTTGCAAGAGCTCGTGCTTCTATTCACAGAGCGATTGTAAACCAGAACTACACATCATACAAGGAGGAGAGCTACGTTCCAAGAGGACCCATGTACAGGAACCCCTACGCCTTTCATCAGTTAAGGGAGTAATTCATGCACCACTAATAATTAGTTGTTATATTTATCATTGGGCCATGAGTACATATGATCCACTTGATTGATGGGGTCCACCGTTTTTCAGGTGAGTTCCATTTTTCAGATCAATGGAGCTTGTAGGACTGAAGCAGGTGGTCCAAAATGCGATTTTTTTCTCTTTTTTTTTTTTTTTTCAAAGTCTTTCTATTGCATTTGTAGGACTGAAGCAGGATCCCTGCAGGACAGTCCTAAGATAATTTTTAGCAACCCTACAGATCCATCAGTGTGGCCCACCCCCCACCTATCCAGCCAACTAAAATATTTGAGCATAAATAAATCGAGTATGTACCATTTCTTTAGACAGATTTCCACCGATAGGATGAGAGAAATGATCTTATTACGGAGAGTGATTCTTCAAATACAACGGCATTGGTGTTATAAAAATTATTAATAATAATAAACGCCTTACATTTTAAATAAACTCCAAGCAGTTTTTCTTATTTATATAGTGGCTCCACTAAGGAAAATTTCTTAGGTCTGAATCCACATTCAAGACTCTTACTTTCCTGGCTTATAGTCGTCTATAAGAGAAGCTACAAGAGCTGATTAATATTACAATATGAGAAAATAATAATCAGCGCCATTTTCATGAACGGCTAGGATTGACTCTTAAGACGATGGATGTTTGAATTTGAGTCGTGTTTGAGGTTTGAGAAGTGATCTTTTTGCAAATTTTATTTTTACTTTTAGATTATAATTAGGAGCTTCTTTGTAACTAATTTAGAAAAAATGTGTATAATTGAAGATCACTAATGAAGATTTGGGGCTCTTTCTTGATATTTAGTGGCTAAAGCTCTTGAATTAATATCTCATTTTGAAGCTAAGTAATGTGATTAGTTCATTTATATGCATGTTTTAGTTTAAATTCCCTATTTGTGCCTTGATTGATTAGTAGATTTTAGATCTAATTGTGCTTATCTCTCTCATTTCTCATGCTCTATATCTATACTTGATGCTTGGATAATCTCAATTGATGTTTTGTAGTTGGATTAAATTCTCTCACATAGCATGCTCTAGAGCCCTTATCTTTGATCTTTTATAACTTGATTTTGATGATTAATTGTTATGGTAGTTAGGCTATGATCTAGGATATTGACTTTTGATTTTATTTACTTTAATCTTCATTGTTATATCATCAAATCCAATTAGGCAAGAGATTACTAATTGGATTGTAGATTTGGGAGTTGAATTAGAACATGCATTAGTTGGACTAATTACATACTTAGTGGATTTTGGATTGCCTAATCTCTTATTTTGATTGTTGTTAATTTTATTTGTTATTTTCACTTCTAGATTGTTAGACACACATCTCATATAACTTGTTTTTAAATCCTACATATTTCACACCACATCTTCACCTTAAATCTTCCATTTCCACCACCATTCATCCACTAGTTTGGTGTAGATTGTTAGATTAGTTTAAATCTTATTCATTTTATATTTTAGATTGTTAATTAGAGTAGTTTTAATTTTGTTTCACATTTCAATTGATTTAATTTCATTTTTCACGCATAGTTTATTAGTTTTATTTTTTGACTTCAATTGTTTATAATAACTATATCTTAGTTCAACTCTCACTTAATTGGATTCATTGCTTCTTCCATCCTCTCCTTGTGGGAACGATAATCTGGACTCTTTTAGTCCTTTACTACTTGACGACATCGTAATCTTGCGGTTAAGCGTTGCACATATAAGTGTCGATTAAGTTTCCCGGCACAAGTCCATATCCAAGAGTTTGAACAAAAGATGTAGATCAAAGTTCAAAACACCCCATTAGAATAGTTATTCCGTATGAATCCATTGAGAAATATGTTTGTTTTGCATTCTTTTGGGCCTATTTCTTTATCGGAATTTATGACTAGAATTTAGGAGGTTGGGGTTTTTTAGACATGATATGATATAATGGGACATCTTGTCTCTTGGCATTTGAAATGTTGTGTTTCTTTTATTTGAATTTCATTTGAATTTCAAATTCCGACCATCCAAAAGACCTTGAATTTCACTCTCTATATCATTTGTTGGGATTTCAAATCCTCCATAAAAAAGAGAAATTTGGAATTCCACCTAAGGAGATAACTTTTAGAGAATTTGAAATTCTCCCATATATGAATTTTTGGAATTTTGATAAAGAACAGGCCCTTTGATATTTTCTCCTCCCTTTCCTCTCATCACTGGAGGCTCTACTTGCTTGGATATCTTGAACTAACGTAGCTGTTTATATTGGTACGTACGGTTCCAACTCTGTGGGTCTCACGGACCCCACTTGATTAGATGTGTGGTACGCATATGGCTTACACGTGGCATGGATACACTTGATATTGATTTTATGGGTTTGGACTTTTAGTTCTCAGTAATGAAACTACATTGTAGATGTGATCTAACTTTGATGTTGATTAGACTCATCTGTTGGCCGACGATTGTTTCACTGGCCCTGATTGTCCTATGGTCCTCATGGTTTTAGGTGCACATCAAGTATTGGGGGCCACCTGATCACCAACCTGAATGCCCCACACACTACGCCTCCCACAACTGGTTCTCGTGGGTTTGACTGTTGGATGGAGTCAATGTTATATATATATAATTTAGTGCGCGTCCGACGGGCCGGGGGTGGGACCTACCTGATGGTCCATTTGAATGGACGACACATACACACAATCCCCTTGAATTTCACATGAGGCCCATCTTTGCACCCATTCGATGTATTGTACATTGTTGGATCGACTGCACACCCATCCGAATGGACTGTACACCATTAAACTTGTAGGGCCCAGATGGAGGTGATGATGATCAGGGATGGGGTTGATTTTTTTGCAGAGATGAAAGGCCAAAGGAGATCTTTCTATCCCCTTGGTCCCGGTCCGAGGTGGGGCCCATGTGGGCCCCACATTGAGGCGCGCACGCTGATCGAGTTCACGAGCGCGTACTCAACTAGGAGAGTTGGCCCATATATATATATATATATATATATATATATATATATATATATCCGCAACACTTGTGGGCCACGGATCAAGAGATTACGATGATCTTATAGCTCTAAAATTTTATTCAAATGTAGAGCCCATCCAGAGCTTTGGGTCTCCCACCTTCTTGAGTGGTGGGACTCTAAGTGGGCCCCACGAGGGGTTTCCCATATAAAAGGTGCGCACATGCTTTGCCCTACTTGTAGTTTTACATCCAAAAGAACTTGATCGACATTTATATGTGTAACACTTAACCGCAAGACTACAGTGTCGTTAAGTAGTAAAGGACTAAATAGTCCGGATTATCGATCTCACGGAAAAAGGATGAGACAAGCAATGAATCCAATTAAATTAGAGTCGAACTAAAATATAGCCAATATAGACAATTGAAATGAACAATTACAACTAATAAAATGGAATTAAACTAAATGAAATGTAGAATAAAACTAAAATAGCAATTAGACTACTTTAATTAACAAAATAAAATATGAAATTAACAAGATCTTAGCTAATCTAACAAATTATACTAAATTAGTGGATGAATGCTGATGGAAATGGAAGATTTAAGGTGAAGATGTGGTGTGAAATGTGTAGGATTTTAAAGCAAGTGATATAAAATGTAGATCTAACAATCTAAAAGTGAAAATAACAAATCAAATAAAGATTAAAATTAACTATAATAAAAATAAGAGATTAAGCAATCCAAATCCACTAAGTAAGTAATTAATTCAAACAAGTATGTTTTAATCCAACACCCAATACTACAATTCAATTAGCAATCTCTTGCCTAATTGGATTGGATAATATAGCAATGAAGATCAAAGTAAAGAAAATCAAAGGCCAAAATCCTAGATCATCATCTAGCTACCCTAATAATAAATCATCAAAATTAAGCACAAAAGATAAAAAAAAAATAAGAGCTCTAGAGCATGTTATGTGTGGGAACTTAATCCAACTACAAAGCATCAATTGAGATTATCCAACCATCAAGTGTAAAGATAGAACATGAGAAATGAGAGATAATGAAATTTACATTGAAATTTATACAAATATTTTGATTATTGAAAATCTTTAATCTAGAGGAGAGAATTAGGTAGTGTGACTCGATTATGACTACCACAATTGATACATTGGAGAGAGAGTGAGTAACTGAGTATCCATACATCCATATGTATATAATGTACAACAAGGTGCATATCGTCTGTGGGCCTAAGATTGTAGGCCCGAATCTTGGCCATAAAGGGTTTTAGACCCTGAAAATAGCTGGGGTTTCACCTGTTTGACCCAAATAAATGTCCAAGCCAAATGAAGCCGGATTTATGTCAGACTCGGGTCGGATTCAGGCTTGACAACCTTCTAAGTTTACCACTATTTGTATGCTGTATGCACTACTGAAATCTAAAAGCATAATATTAACGCATGTACATCCCAGGAGCCACATTGAGATGGAAAAGAGATTCAAAGTGTGGACATACAGAGAAGGAGAGCCGCCCCTTTTTCACCAGGGGCCGTGCAATGACATCTACTCGATGGAAGGTCAGTTCATCGCCGAGATGGACGGTGGACATAGCCGGTTCTCCACAAGCCATCCAGATGAGGCCCATGCCTTCTTCCTTCCAGTGAGCATAGCCAATGTAGTTCAGTACATCAGCAAGCCTGCAAGAAGCTATTCTAGGCTTCCCCTCCAGCACCTGCTCACAGACTACATTGATGTCATATCTAACAAGTACCCCTACTGGAACAGAAGCCAAGGGGGCGACCATTTCTTCGTTTCTTGCCATGATTGGGTGAGCACGCACAGGGGCGGACCCAGAAAATGAAATTAGGGGGGGCCAAATGAAAATTATTAAAAGAAAATCTTAACAATTTAGGGGTAAAAGTAAAAAATTATAAAAAATTTAGTAGTAAAAAATAAAATTTTGAAAACTTAGGGGGGGCCATGGCCCCCCTAGGCCTACATGTAGGTCCTCCCCTGAGCACGCAGACCCTCCACTTTACTTTATTTTGAATGAATTAGATTATAAGTACTTAGGTGCTCGAATTTTTATGGAAATGCACATTTTCTATTATCTGAAAGTAAGGTATATTTTCGTGTAAGAATTAATGATGAAAGCACCTTTTTTATTATCTGAAAGTAAGGTACATTTTCATGCAAGAATTAATGATGAAAAAAGACATTAACTCTAACTTATGTCGTCCTTGATTAGGGTTGTAAACGGGTCGATTCCGGTCCTATCCATGGTGGACCCGGAACCAAAACCGTTAAGGAGAAGGTGGAACCCGATCTGGATCCGTAACCGTTTCGGAACCTGTTTTTTAGTTCCGGAGCCGGAACCAAAACCATATATGAGATGGGTTTGGATCCGGGTCCAGTCTACGTAGAGAATCATATTAAAAGAACATGATTTTTAAGATAGATTTTCAAAAATTGAGGTAACATGTCGGGTCTCGGGTCCCCAGGTCCGAACCAAGGTGGACCCGGACCCATTTACTTATCTGGGCCTAAATAAGGACCCAGACCTGGTTTTTAACGGGTCGGAACCTTTGGGTAATTGGAGAATCGGGTACCCATTTATATTCCTACCCTTGATTTAGTTTTGATGTATTTATATTTGTGGCAATAGGTTAATTGGTGATCAAAACAATGGCATCTAGTAACCAGAACTAACCAAGTGGTGTATAATACAGTGTGCTTGCCAGTGTGTAAAAACTGCAACTTTCAACTAACTTGAGCATTCTGATTATGGTTACAGTCTTACAGAGATGCAAGCCAAGGCAAATTCTCCGCAAAGCGCCCTTTTACTGAGATCAGTTTTCGTTTTCAAATAGGTTGCCCACCTATGATCAACCCAATCCTTTCACCCGTGCACACTTATCGCCCTGAATTGTCATAATTTTTGAGATATTAGTCGCTGCAGATAACTTGAATTACATACAAAATCAACATTCAGGCTTTTTGTTGACCCAGTTGCTTTTTCTTAATTTGAGAGTTCCACCTTTGGACAATTTTACGCAAACAGCTGGCCGGGCCAGGGCTTGCCGGCGGGTTCAATAGCTAAACGGCCCATCTCCATGGTCCACTACTGCAGCTTGAAAATTTATAGCCATGGGCCAAATACTTTGCAAATGGGATGGTTTCATGCATTTGGATTGAGTCATGATACAATCTAAAATCCTATACTCTGCTAGATTTGTTAGCAACAACAAATATTTAAAATAGAAAATCAAAATATAAAAACGTAAAATCCTAAAATCAAAATGAAAATTAGTTAGCTAAGAATGTAAATTGGCTTTCAAAAAATATTGTGGGCCAACGTGATTAACATATTGGACATTCTTCTACTGTTTTTATTTTTTGTCTATTTATAATGAAAATGCATTGCAATTTCAGCTGCCATTACTGTCAGATACTTGGGATTCATAAAAGGCTTCTTCTAAATTACATGTGTGTATGTATATATGTGCATTCTATTGTGTGACACTTGCTACTTGTGAAATATTAGGGGCCTGATGTTTCGAAAGCGAACCCTGAGCTCTACAAAAATTTCATCAGAGTCCTTTGCAATGCAAATACTTCTGAAGGTTTTCGACCAGAAAGAGATGCCACAATGCCTGAGATCAAGATCGACTGGCACCTATTCGGTTCAGAAGCCGGAATGCCCCCATCAAACAGGTCCATACTAGCTTTCTTTGCAGGTGGTTCACATGGAGACATAAGACAAGTCCTACTAGATCGTTGGAAAGACAAAGATGACCAAGTCCAAGTTCATGAGTACCTCCCAAAAGACCAGAATTATAAGCAGTTGATGAGCCAAAGTAAGTTTTGCTTGTGCCCAAGTGGTCATGAAGTTGCAAGCCCAAGACTGGTTGAAGCAATCTCTACAGGTTGTGTTCCAGTGATAATCTCTGACCACTATTCGCTTCCTTTCAGCGATGTATTAGATTGGAGTAAGTTCTCTGTAGAGATACCTGTAGATAGGATAGATGAGATTAAGGTGATTCTACAGGGCATTTCACGGCGAAGATATCTAAACTTACAGAGAAGGGTGATGAAAGTGCAAAGACATTTTGTGCTCAATCGTCCAGCTAAAAGCTTTGATGTTACATACATGGTGCTTCACTCGGTGTGGCTAAGAAGGCTTAATCTTAGACTTCCCTACTGATGATTCTTTTAAAAAATTGCATCTGTACAATATGATGTGATGGGAAAGTTTGTTTGTTTGTTTTCTTTTCTGTTCATTAGGTTGAAAGGGAGTTGCTCTAATAGTTGAGACTCAATTTGAACCCCAATGGGTGGCTTGGTTGGCCTAGGACCACGGTTTGCACTCGGAGGCTGTAGGTTCGAAACTGCACTACCACACTGAGGCTACATGGGAGTTTACTTGGCTTCCTTTTGGGCCCGGATGGATTAGTCCAACCTGAAGGGTCGGGAACTCTCCACTAAAAAAAAAAAAAACTCAATTTGAAAAGATAAATATTATTTTGACCCAATTTTAATTAGGGCCTTAGAACTCAGGTTTAGGTCTATGGATTTCAAACATGATACCGCAACAATATATTATTATTTTATTTTAAGTACATTTTATTAGTAGAAGTTCGGGGTGTTCATGGGCTGAGTTAGGTCAGTTGAGGCAATTCCAGGACAGGCCCGGCTTTAGAAACACATGCTCATTTCCAGCCCAAGCCTAACACGGGTAATAAAAGTTAGGTCCAAGCCCGCCCATTCAATCAATCGAATTGGGCCAGACATGGTGAACTGGGCTTTTTATTAGTTGTACGGGATTTCTAGCAGTTTGAACAAACTATCACTAAATTACAAACACTCTATTTTAGGCCGGGCGAGCTCAGGCTTTGGGCTTTTATAGCTTAATCCAAGCCCAACAAAAATATTAAATGGGACCATATTAATATCTAGGCCAGGCCCAAAAGCACCCTAATTTCCACCATCAATTTCAAACCTTGTTTCTAAACTATGATATATGGGCATGTTCAATTCCACCTAAATTTTTGTTTCAATCAATTCTCTGTATCTGTCTATTTATTTTCACAAATTTTCCTTTCTGCCCCCTTGTGCACATTTCATGTGCTAACTTTTTGACTACATTGGTTTCTCAAGGAACAGCATACACATGGCACCCGTGACATATCATTTGGGGTCCACATGAGAGAGGGCATAACATTGCGCTAAGATTTTGTTGGGCAAAAGTCCAAACAGGCATACGGAGCGCGGAGGCGGAAATAACAATGAAGTTATGGTACAAAGGCCAAAGGTGGTTGGTGAGAATGGCAATGACCTAACAAAAGCCACCGCAACCATCCTCGTGTCTAGCCACCAACCAAAGCCCATCAAGTGTTCTAAATTATCAGAAATGCCCTTGCAAATAACCAATTAAGGAATGCCAGCCAACAATGGACGTTAACTCTTCATATTTATTTATTTGGATTAAAATGCATAAGAATTGAATACATAAAAATTTATGTAGCGATAATACCCTACTAAATGATTATTGAAAATGTGTGGGTGAAATATTTGAGGTGTTGGGGTGAGCCTTCACTTTTTCACTTGTTGAATTATTAGAACTAAGTCGATTTTGACCGTGTTGGCCAAAAAGTCTTGGGCCGTGGCACAACGCTGCACAGTCCTTAGCCGTGTCGTAGTAGGTCCCGTTGCTTGGACCGAAGCAAGACACAACATGGCCCATATATATAAAACTTTTAATTTTTTTATATAAATAAAATATAAAACTTAAAATAATAAAAAAAATTGTTATTCATTTGTCAATTAGCATTAATGTTTGTACATTTATTCTAATAGTCTCAACTTTATTTTAAGTAAAAAACTCCTAAAACTCCATAAAGTCTTCAATTCATATATATAAAAGCTAAAAAAAATTAAAATAGACATGTGGGCCAGCCCGTGGGTAACACGACCCAGTATGGCACGGATAAATCCGTACCTTGGGTCGTGCTGGGTTGAGCCCCAGCTGGCTTCAACACGGCATGACAAAGCCTAGGTCGATGGCTTGATATTATGTTTGGTGCTTATTTTTTGAAATTTATATTTAATTTTTATTTTTAACCACTTATAGTATAAATCTCATGCATTTGTTGTTATATATTTTAGTGTAAACAAACAAGTCCTGTGTATGAATTTGTTGTATAGATTGGCATTTCCAACCAAACTAGTATAATGACCTAGATTTATATTCAAATCATGAGGGGCCAATCCTAATGGGTAGCTCAGTTGGCCTAGGTTCACCACGGTTTGCACAGAAAGGTTGTAGGTTTGAAACTGCACTATTATACTGGGGCTACTGGGGAGTTTATCTAGCTTTTCTCTCGGCCCAGAGGAATTAGTCAAACCTAAAGGATTGGGAACCCTCGAAAAAAAAAAAAAAAGGAGGGGCCAGAAATTATTATTTTTAAATTTTTGAATGGAATTTCGCATCCAGCAAGAGAATATCCGACTTGTACCATTTGGAGAATTCGAATTCCTATGGAGGAGTGACTCGTAATTTCGCCATCTGCTGCTGTCATTTTAATACTTGTCTCGCGGACCGTACGAGAAGGGCAGATCCATTCTTTTATCTTTATATAGAAAAGAACGAAGCTTTGGAAACAACAACTCTCACCTTCACCTTCACCTTCACCGATCGAGATCCGGACAGAGACAGAGACCGAGTTCGAGAGAGCTAGAGAGGATGGCGTGTACGGGTCTGGTTAAACTCAACGCGTCTTCCTCGCAGTGGATCGGCAAGCAATCCTTCAACAACCAGGGATCAACTCGCCCGACTTTCCACCGACTCGCTGTCCCGATCCAAGCCCGATCTTACACGGACGAACTCGTTCAAACCGCTGTGAGCTCTCTCTCTCTCTCTCTCTCTCTCTAGCCCTAATTTCATAGATCTTGGAAGTAATCAAAATCAGCTATCTGCGGATTTCGAGCTGATCGATAGAATCTCTTTTGTGATTCTTTTTGGTATTTTTGATGTTTGATTCAGATATCGGAAGATTGTAATCCGAGAGATCAATCTCGATTTGCTCATATTTCAGATGCTTTGGATGTTTACAAGTGATGATAGTTCATTGGATTTATATATATATATATATCTATATGTAGGTATTAGAGAGAGTTGTGATGTTTGTTGATGAATGATTGAGTTGAATTCGTGTAGCTGATTACTGAAAATTTGCTTGATCTTGATCGAATTGTGATTGCACGGTATGGCTGCAGTTTGTTTGATACAGATCACGAAAAAGAACAAAGGTGATTGATTCGGATTATGTTTATGATGATACTTGGAAAAATGATTAATCCATTACTATTAGTCGCAACATCTATGTTTAAGTTCAGTAAAGAAGAAAAAAGAGGCCTCTTTGATCTGCCTGATTAACTACATGATTGTCGGGGCTCCTCAAGTGACCTACTTCCACAGGGATGCAATTTTCAATTGTAGCATAAAGTTGGGCATTAGGATGTGCTGAATTGCTTTGTTTGGGCTCTTGTTTATTTTGAAATGTTTTCGTCCTTCGATCGATTTGATCTATTTTTCACATTAAACAATGGTGTCATATTCATATATCAATAAATTTTGAAAACCTTGTGTAGAAGTGAATTGCTGTTTTGAACCAGTAGTTGAATGTTTCAGCTTGCTTCTGGTTGTTCTTTATTTGCATTGTGCAAGAGGATTTTATTTTGTGGGTATGTATTTTTTGTTACTGTCTATGTATGAGTTCTTGTCCTTGATTTCACACACACGTGTGCCCATGCATCACACACATGTGGAGAGCGAGAGTTTTCAGAATAAAATGTTCTGGCCTCTAGATCAACCTGGAAGCATGACAATCCATTGGGTGGGAGGATGATGTGAAGCTGTTTGAAAGGTCTTCATGTAAGTTTTCAAAAAAAAAAAAAAAAAGGGTCTTCATGTACTGATTCCAATAAGGGAGGTACTGTTTTAAGGGTCTCAAAGACGGAGGCATGTAGTGGTTGCCAGAAGCATGCCATGGCTTTAAATAAAGTTTTGAAAAATTAGGCCCTAATTAGAAAAGTTTTGAAACTTGGCAAAAACTCGAGGCCTTATTTGAAAATTTCCCTACTTATTATTATTTCTGAGAATTATTTAAAGGGAAAAAATCAAAATGTTCGTGTGTGTATATATATATATATATATATATATATATAAAGAAAAGGAATGAGATTCTCTAGATAATATTCCAAATAGCTCCAGCAGGGATCTGAGATTTTGAAGCAGGAAGGAGATGAGCTTGAAGGAAAAAGGATGGAGATGTTGGAGAGAACCATGACCCATCGTTTGTTTGCTGGTGGTTTTTTTCAAATAAAGCACTAGGGGGCAAATTTGGGATTTTGAAAAAGAGGGGGAAAGATCCTGCAACCTGTTTTGAAATGTATTTGGAAAATTCAAGGGCTATTATGAAATGTAGTTTTTATTTTGTCCTGTTTTGAAATGTCCTAGAAACTTAGGCCCCATTTTGAAAATTTCCCTTATTTAAAAACTCACTTCTATATTACAACATGGTCCTCAATTATTTTTCCGAATTACAGATAAATCGAACTCTGCTCTTACAATGGATAGGATAGCAGTACATGTATCTGTTTCTTAGATCTCCAAAAGTGCAGTCATATCCCCGATCTCTATATCCATGTTCTTATCCATATTTGTATTTGGGCATGCTATCTCAAGAAGCAAGAATGGTGGAATAAACAGACAACTTATTTCTACCTTTTAAGCTCATAAGCTAGCCAACATAACTATCTTTAAGATTGGCTAACTTGCAGTTGCCTTTTCCCAGTTCTATAAAAATGGTAAAAAAATCTTGCTTGTTCTAACACTAAAACTGAAGAGACAACATTTTGTTTTCTCAATTCGATTTTGCGAGATTTGTTGTGGCTGACTACTTTGTTCTCACATTTCTTTCTCATGTTTACTTGTAGAAATTAATTGCTTCTCCTGGACGTGGTATCCTTGCAATCGATGAATCAAATGCAACATGCGGAAAGAGGCTTGCATCAATTGGGTTGGAAAATACTGAAACCAACCGCCAGGCTTATAGACAGCTTTTGCTAACCACTCCTGGCTTAGGCGAATATGTTTCTGGTGCTATCTTTTTCGAGGAAACACTTTACCAGTCAACAACAGATGGGAAGAAGTTTGTGGACTGCTTGCGGGAGGAAAAGATTATGCCTGGAATTAAAGTTGACAAGGTATTTATGTACCATGAGCACCCACTCCAACTCAGTGCAACTCCTATCTCATAGCTTAATTTGCAGCAAATAACTTTTAGTATCGGTTTGCCTTTGGCCCCTATAGGGTTTGGTTCCCTTGCCAGGATCAAAAGGTGAATCTTGGTGCCAAGGTTTAGATGGATTGGCTTCAAGATGTGCTGAATATTACAAGCAAGGTGCACGCTTTGCAAAATGGTGAGTTATATATTCCATGCAATTCTTATATGTCATTTCTTTATACTTTTGAATACCCTCCAAAATCAATGAAGAAGTATATTCCCGCCACATTTATCAATTGAATGATTTAGTACTTCTAAGGTTTATGCTGTACCTTTGAGAAGAATGGAATTACCTGTAAGTTCTATTTCATGTTGTGCTGTTATATTCACAGGCGGACAGTAGTTAGCATTCCTTGTGGTCCTTCTGCCTTGGCTGTGAAGGAGGCTGCATGGGGACTTGCCCGTTACGCTGCTATATCTCAGGTACTTTTATGTGCTTATTTTACTTTGCACTTTTTTGTCATTTGCATCCTTATGCCTTCCAGAGTTTTTAGTCTGCCTGGAAGTCAGGTTTTGGAAAAATCTTTGACATGCTAACACACACAGAATGATCTCAGCTGTGATCTTAAATTCATGCTGAGTAAAAATGCAACAAACTTTATGATTGAGTCCTTTTCTTTTTCTTCTTTTTTTGGTTAAATATTTTTGAATAAAAAAAAAGGCATTCGTAAAAAAAATAATTCCCGTTTCGTCGTTCGTAATTTTTTTCTTTTTCAGAAATCCTCTTTCCACATGGGCATATTCCCAGACCGAGCTAAAACCTTATTTTTATCAGAACCATCCATGCAATCTACTCCTTTAAATAGGCATTATCTTATCTGTCTCATTTTCTAAACAGAAATAGCACTAAACTAGAGGCTTCTAAACCAAGGATTAGGAAAGCAGAGTTGGGACCCGAGTTGGTCAAGGCCGAGTTCAGTTGCAGGGGACTTGGCTGAGTCGGGTTGAATCCCAATTTAGTAGGTCTTAAAAATGTTTAATTTGAGCAGAGATTTGAGCGGCAGGGATGTTGGCCTTATCAAATGATCCAAATATTTAATTTTAGGTGCTACATGTAAAAAAATCATTGTGATAAAATTAAGAGTGATTGGAATAGCGTTGCTAAGTACAGGCAAGTGTTGGTGAATAGAACTGATGAATCATAAGTGGGCTGGCCCATGTACAAAAGCAAAGAAGACAAGGCCAATAAAGGCAACCCATCAGAACTTAAAATGGCACTGTAAAATGCAAATGGAGGCACTGCTAAGTAGGTGATCCGACTCGGACTCGTCCCAGAATCATAGTTTGAATCTACGTTCCTGTTGTAATCCTTCTCTGTAACTATATCTTGGTTATATCCTCGTCGATGCATGTTTTTCATATTTTTGGACTTTTTTCAAAAGTTTTCTTCATATATATATATATATATATGACTGAATTCATTTCATTTCACTATGGAACTACAGTATAAGAGTAGTATACTGATAACCAAAAAGCCCCAAAAGACCCAAGGGCAAAAAACCAAAATCCCCCAAAAAAAAGGGATTTCCACCCCCAAAAAATCAGGCGTGAACCTAAAGGAAAAAAATATTAACAGTCAGTTACAATACACAAAGACGGTCTGGATACTCCCTCTTTGGCTTCTGAGTTTGCAGAGCACTTGATGAGGTTATATGAAACGTTGATATTCTTAGCAATCTCTGCCAACTCTTCTACCACATCTGTAAGGTACCAAGGAGCCATAGAAGCTTGAGAAGCCCACTTTATCACGCACATCCGGTTTCTAACTCCGGATTATCTGCTTGACAGCCACCTTCTTATCCACCCCACCAAGACCCCAAACATTCCATGACAGGATTTTCATTGTCGACTTTTTTCAACCACCTTGTAGCTCTGTGTTATCTGATCAGAGGTTTGACTACCCTCTGCTCTTGAACCCCTATCATAATTGATAGAGCTTTTCAAACTCTGAAGTTCTCTGGCCCACCTTTTTCTTTGCTTTTTCTTCTGTTTTAGCGGCCTTATTGGAATCCTCCCGTTGCTGAGCAAATTGGATTAGATTGTCCCAACCCAAGTTGCCGTTACTGACTGATATTCCTATAGCCTCCCCGCATGATATCATTTTCTAGTTCAGCCAATCTTTTGGTTCCAACAGGCCTGTAGTAGACATCGAAGTGGACGCCTCTTCTTTGCACTCATTAGTCTCTGTCTGCTTCTCCACTTCTTCATTTTTCTTCCCCTGATCTGGCATTTGAATAGCGATTCTGTCTGGGCTTGTCTCCTTTGAGGGATTCATTTCCCAATTACTTGTACAGGGGGAAAAGTTGATTTCACCCTTCTTTCCACTTTTATCAATTGAGACCTACCCCTTTTTAGCTTCCTCTCTGTTGGGCGAATCTATCTTCTTCCCCGAGGCCTCATCGAAGTTACACAGAGGAAGGCATGCCACTGGTGTAATGTCAGCCACATCTATAGTGGCCAGAGCAAGTTTTCTTCATATGCTCATAAATGGGATCTGTTTCGTGCTGTTTTCTCATCATTTGACATCATTGGTAATGCCAGTTGTTTTGTATGTTTTTCTGTTTATTTGGTTCCAACACCTATGCTACTAGTTGGATTCTAAGCTTGAAATTTCTTTTCCGTTTCTTTCCATCTTTTTCAACCATTTTGATTGAGTGGAATTAAACCTGGTGATATAACCATGCCACCAGTGTAATGACTAATGATCTACCAAAAGAATTGGTAAATGTACCCTAAAAATTATACAATAGATGCAAGTTCTAAGGTTTTTCACTGTTCTGAAAGTTTTGGACCTTTCTTCTTCAATTTTTGCATGCTAAAACTTTCACGCTGATACAAATTCATCATCATCATCATCAAAGCCTTATCCCAATTATTTTGGAGTCGGCTACATGAATTTTATTTCTTCATTCCGATCTATCCTGAGCCAAATCCTCAGATAAGTTGCACTTCTTTAGATCTATTTTTACTACCTCTATCCACGTTCTCTTAGGCCTACACCTTCCCCTTGGTGGGCCATCAACTTGCATAGCCAAATTGTTCTTTACCGGCGTCGTTGCCGGCCTGCATTGGACATGCCCAAATCATCCCAAATAAGTTTCTCCAATTTTATTCCCTATTGACGGTACTCTAAATGCTCTCAAAATCGCTCGTGTCTAATTTTATCGAAAATGCTAATACAGATTGATTCGGTCTTACATATTGTTTGTGTTGGTTGATAAATAGCATTTTCTAGCTTGCCGATATGACAGCCAATTCCAATATTTTGAGCCGTGTTCATGTACAAATTGCCCCAAAAATTAGCAATGGAAATCAGGTACTGCTGACTGGTTCCTTGGCTCTTATTTTCCTTATCCTCGTTTCCCTTCTCAGATTATATTCTCCTGTGTCTTGTTCAGTGTCATAGCTGTAGAGGTACAGTCTACGTATCTCAAGTTATGACAGCATGGTGATATACTGCACTTTATTACTGCTTCAGGGAGTCATGACTTGCTTCATGACAAGTAATGAAACAAGTATGTTACCTCAAAGTGATGTGCATAGTACAGTGAGACAATTTATCATAGACGTAATATTCACCAAGTTCTACATTACAACTCTAAATGTCAATAAAAACACATCTTTGTATAACCATGACAACAGTTCTTGTTAGTAGTACTAATGCCTCTAGAATTGATATCTATTCTGCCTTTTCAGGATAATGGTCTTGTGCCAATAGTGGAACCTGAGATTCTTCTTGATGGAGACCACCCTATCGAAAGGACTCTCGAGGTGGCAGAGAATGTATGGGCAGAGGTCTTCTTCTACTTGGCACAAAACAACGTGTTATTTGAGGGCATCCTGCTTAAGCCTAGCATGGTAACCCCAGGTGCAGAACACAAAGAGAAGGCCTCTCCAGAGACCATTGCTAAGTATACACTCAAAATGCTTAGCAGGAGAGTGCCGCCTGCAGTTCCTGGAATCATGGTAAGTTTTCATGCCCATTTTCTCATGGGCATTCTTTCTCTACCTCCCCCTGCATCTTATCGTACCTCTCTCTCTCTCTCTCTCTCTCTCTCTCTCTCTCTCTCATATGTGATACCAATCTTAGGGTATGTTAACTGCAATATGTTTCAATATTATGGTAGTAGAATGGATTTTTTTCATTCTATTTTTTCCACGGTGAATTTAGGTGGCAAGGATATTGGATCTTATATTATTTATGATTCTATTATTATGACTTTCTGCCCTAAATTAACAGTAAAGGCCTATGTTGACATTGATATGGGGCGGAATAGGGTAAAACAGTGTTCTGCCTGATGTGTCATCCAATGTCATATTTCTCCTCAAATGCTACCAGAAGGATTTCCATCAAATTTCCCATAATGCTTAAATACTTATGATTTAGGGCAGATCCAAATTCACTGATGAAAACTGATATAAGTGATACATATTGATTGATGCAGTTCTTATCGGGAGGACAATCAGAAGTGGAAGCGACACTGAACTTAAACGCAATGAACCAACATCCCAACCCATGGCATGTCTCATTCTCCTATGCTCGTGCACTTCAAAACACAGTCTTGAAGACATGGAAGGGACTTCCAGAGAATGTGGAAGCTGCGCAGCGGGCACTCTTAATACGTGCCAAGGCAAACTCCATAGCCCAACTTGGTCGTTATTCTGCTGAGGGTGAGAGTGAGGAAGCTAAGAAAGGAATGTTTGTGAAGGGTTACACCTACTGAGGTAGGTTCTCCATAGCTCCCCTTTAACATCTTTTTCACCGTCTCCAGGTCTTTAGAAATGCTATTTATAGGGACTCATGCGTTTTTGTTGTTCTTGAGATAATGTATTTTTGAATAATGGGAATGTTAGAGCGCCAGGCTTTAGAGTAGCCTGTTATGCAATCCCCGGAGTGTTTATTCCAGCAAGTGATGAGACCCTGTACTCTTCTGTTTGTCTTGATTTCTTCTGTGTGACTTTTGATTTACCGAAGGGCATATGCATCTTAAACGGGTGTTCAGTGCTCTGTTTATCAATTAAGGTTATGCTAACTACTTATCTTTCATAATAAGAAGGATATATTAGCAACTTCTGACTTCTGTCCACAATCTTGTCATTGATTCTGAACTCTGATTAGCTGGAACTTTGATTGCCAAGTAAATCTAATTACCTGGAACTTAGTTACATATAACACAAGGGTTACAAGCAACCATTCCTTGTAAATTTGACCGCCCTGATGCCTGATTTGAATCAAGTTTAAGGCTTCTTGGTTTATGTAATGTACAAGGGTTCATGCACTGAGATAACCTGAGTTTACCTGTAAGCTACAGATGTTTCCATAATCAGCTAACAGGTAAAATGCTTTTACAGATAACTAGATTTATGGGTAAAGTGATTGCGGGTTTATCAGGTTCCAAGGATTCAAATAGGGCCTTAAAAAGAGTTTTGACTTCTTACATTATACATGAATTCCTAGCTTTTGTGAGGGCATTCTACTTATGGGGTCTTCACCTCCGGTTTACTTGGATTCATGTGTGCCCTAACCTCCTAATCGAAGGATAGTGGGCCTGAAAGTTGCACAATTCCTTGTTTATCTAACTAGTAATTTCCTTAGTAGTCTATCCTGGCCTTTTAAGGTACTTAACTGCAAGGGCCTCATTGGTGCAGGCGAAGTGCTGCCTATGATTTATTGGATTAGGGGACGAAAAGATCGGAGATAAGCATTGTAACTCGACGAGCCAACCCTGACCTGCATAAATTAAAGACCCGACCAAAATGGTTCGGGTTAGGGTTTACCTGCTCAACCTACAAGACCTGTATTTAACCACAAAATAGATTAATTCATATGGTTCTAGAAATGAAGTTGGGCTACAGCTAAGTATTTACAAGAGAATCATGATTAGATGGATTGGTTGAATGCATGGGAGAGAAAAATGTAAATTGACCGTGGCACAACTATGTACAGACATAAAAAAAAAGGGCAATGGACCTCATTTAGTTCTTGAGCTGAAGTTGGGGTTGGGCTAAAGCTTGTACGAGTCAGATCAGGTTAATTGGGTTGACCCAAATAGTTTGTATGTTATCCAGGTTGGGTCAGATTGACGTGCACAGGGTGTGGGCTGGAGATATCTGACCCATTTTTAAGAAGGGTCAAATATGGGTCGGGCTTCAAATTGTGGATCCCACCTGTTTACCCTAGCCGACCTGTTTGTGACATCTACCAGTGATGTCCAAAACCTTATTATCTCAAGCAAATTCTTGATTATCTGGTGATCCGGTTTGTTATATGAAGCAAATTCATGATTCAATCCAGCCGTCGGTTCAACTCCAGCAGGAGTGGAGCACTAGGGGCTGCTTAGTTGGTTGATAACCCTGCCTCCTATCCCGCTAACCAGCGGTCGAACCCGGTCTCCTCACACTCCTCCCATATGCAAGTTCTCACTGTCTCCCCACACTACTCCCATGTGCAAGTTCTCACTGCCAACATGTGCGGGTTCTCTCAGGTACTAGCACCTTGGATGGGAAAAAATAAACTATATGGGGAATGAAATTTGCCCAGTGCATTCGAGTTGTTTCATTTATTTAGGTTAAGTGTCTCGTACAAAATCCTATGATGGCCCCCCACACACACGGATCCAGGCTTTGCCATTTGCCCCATTTATGCTGCTGTTCCGAAGCCCAAGAGTCAGGCATGGTACAATCACCAGGTGTCCAGGAGTCAGGCATGGTACAGTCACCAGGTGTACATTGTGTCATACACAATGGCAATCTCTCTTTCTTCCTCTTTATAGCACAAATGCCAAATAACAAATAGTGCTATCTCTATCTCTCTCTTATATTAACAATTGATGATTCCTGATCCTCTAGAGAAATACGACGTTAAAGTAGTTGAATTCTTTAGTGAGCCTCATTTATTAAAAATCTGAACCACTCAATAAAATTCCGATCATTGTACTTGACATCCCTAAAATTTAGGTATTTGGAGTCGGTTAAGATTGGCTGTTTGATTAAAAAGAAAAGCGACCACAAATAATTACCAACTTTTTATCAAATGGTCAATCTTAATACCGGCGAACTTCAACAAGGGTAAAATTTAGAATTCAGCCGGGGCAAAATGGTCATTTGAATCCCGGGACAAGTAGACTTTTTCTTTAGAATTACCCCCTACACTAGAAGGACTTAACTTTCAATATCCGAGCCTCACTGTGGAATTCCACTTATTTGACTCAAAATTTATCTGAGTCAAAGCCTGTGGGGATTCGGACTTGGTATTGAGTATTGGGACTAAGTACAACAGTACCATTGCTACTCAAAGTCTCAGGCAGCAAGGATTGTCCGAACCAGTACATCTGCAGTTTCAGGGTAATCAAACACCACACCAGAGAATGTGTGGTTCAAATCACTGTACCAATTACCCATGTGTGTGGTACATTTCACCTGCACCAAATTTCCCTACACTTGCAGCCCCCTGCCTGGCCCCTCAAAACTCAATAGCCATAATTGGGATAGCTCAGATTTTCCAAACACGCACCATCTTTTATGAATCACCGAGTTACTTAAACTCAGTTCATGACAATCCAAATGGACTCCTCATTTCCAACTCTTTTCTTGTCATCTAAGGACCTCTAATTATTTGTTTCTCAAGAAGTATTGTGCTCATGTTTGAACTGGAATTCTAATAGGATTAATGTTGACCTCACATTTTCTTGATCCATTTAACTCAGTTCATATGCTTCCATAGAGATACACCGACCCAAAATCAATTCCAGTGGAGTTTATATACTCTGTTGGATTGATCCTGGATTGAAAAATGAGATTAAGTATCGAGTTTAACTCTCATTTCATACACATTACTGATAAACACTATAGCAATCTCATTAGAGTGAGATGAGTAGATTGGTTTAATACAGGTTTTCCACCTGATATCATGCACCCATAGGATCATCTCTCTATAAAACACAGGAACTTAACTCTAACTTGAAACTAGTGTATGCTCATGGGCTGTACTAACCCAAGTCTGGCCAGCTAAAAGAACCCAGAGATTTGGGCAATCAATCTGACTCAACCCAACTCAATGCTGAGTTACAGTCGGGTCAGGGTTTCACCATTTGGGTCGTCCTCAACCGGATATGTTTGGGCTTCAACGAGGTCGGATACCCGGGTTTTTTTTTTTAACTTACCCATATCCAACATGGGTCGGGTTTGGTTGGGTAGACCTGTCCCAGTTCCAGACCTATTTCTGGCTTCTAAGAGCTTGTACCAATTTTACCAATTTTGTAGGGCTTTCATCTCACATGCCTTTCAAAGTACAGCATTTCCTGCCTTGGAAACCCTCATTAATGAACAAAAACATCCCAATAATTGGGAATTATCATGGGTGCCAAATATCTCCCTTTATTCTCAGCATCTATCCCCACTCATTCAATGTTAGTCAAATTAGTACTTTGGTCAAAACAAAATAAAATAAGACCTGCAGCTCTTTTTGAAATGATTCTTCCCCAGCAAACATTTATGGCCCAAGATACTGATATTAATGAGGTAACAGGCATTCGCATCTTGACCACCTTAGCATACACCTTGAGACCACTACAAAGTGCCAATCTTACTCATTGGGCCATTAGGTGAGCCCACCATGGATGATCCATGGACCAACTATACTTCTGACTTGGACCACTACAAATAGGTTGGTATGCGGCTGGACCTGCAGTTGATCCAATTAAGGTTCTACTCTAGGCTAAGATTGAGGCAGCTAAAAGGCTAGATGAGCTTGAACCAGGCCCAATAAAGGCCTCAAAATGAAGCATTACTCTAAAATTCAGGTTTAATTGCACTCTCCGCAAGTCGGGCCCAAAACCATACATAGATCAGCCATTTATGAAACCTTCATTCCATTGGACAAAGGAACCTGAATTCAGAAACTGTTAACCCAACAGAGGGGCCTGAGTTAAAAAGCTCAATTGGGAAATGTTAGCTGGGCCTATTCAAAAACCCAAAAGTGTCCTCTTTTGCTCAATGAATTGGGTCATATAGGGAACCCTTCGCCTGACTCAATAGGCAAAGGATGTGAGGAATACATGTTGAGATGGTCCTCAGGTGTACCTTTTGGTCCTTCATGTGTGTAACTCCTGTGAGCTAGATGTACAACTCATGCATGAGATTATGAATATAATGATGATGAAATAAAGGAGGCAAAGCTTGTCTTCTTCTGAGGTTGGCAGATTTGATATTGGGTCCCTCCTTTGGTCGCCTCTGCATCCACACTTCCTTCATTCTATTATAATACTCCAACATTTTCCTCATCTTCTGCACTCATCACTTTGGTGGTCCAGATGACCACATTCCATCGTAATTTAAAAATATCTATGTTAAACAAAAGCTTACTTCATATGACCACGGTTTCTCCCTCTTCCAGAATTAGAGATCTTGGTATCAACCCATGGTCTCTCCCTCTTCCTAAACTAGAAGTTTTGGTATCGACCCACGGTTCCTCCTCTTCAGAAACCCAATGTTGAATCTACTTGTGTTACTAAGTAGGAGGCACAAGGGTTTTATCCGGCTCCTTTTTGGGTCTGGAGGAATTATTCCAGCCCAAATGGTTGGGAACCCTCTGTTAGCAAATAAAAAAAATTATTATAATAAAAAAAGCCTAATTAAAATACAAAATGCACAGGGTTAAATATTCAACTGAGTCAGTGATCAGTTCTCCATTGCTACCAAATGATTAAAGCAAGTCAAATTTAGAACTATGATTAGTCTTGTGGCTAAGTGCCTTTTTATTTAGATAAGCCTAGGCTTGATTTAAAAATAGATGGATAGATGGAACCTATCAGTGGGATCATAATGGGAAGTGATTCACCAGCGATTACTTGGGCTGGGTCACATCAATTTGTCCATTCAAATCATGAGCATTGTTTGAAACAATGAATGTTAGGTTATGACCCCTCTAAATTTAGTCAAAGTCTTCAAAAGTGCTTAGTATTTCAAAAAAATTTCGCAAAGTAGCCGGCTAAAACCTTTGTTTGAAGGGACACTTTCAAAAAGGGAACAAAGCAAAGAGAATTTGCTACATCGTGTTGATGATCTTGGGTCTTGGAGTTACTCTAAATTCCAAATTTTGGAATGCACTTAAAGTTTAACATAAAAAAGATCAAAGAATCGCAATGATTAAAAGAGAGATCTTTTGGATATGAATGTTGTGGATTCTTAACTCTTGTTATCATTCCTAGACAGACTTTTACAGGTGTATTATCCATTAATAAATGAATTTCCTAAATTCTTAGAATCATATGGCCCCCTTATAAATAGCTTTCTTTTTTTTTTTTGCTCCATAATTTAAGACTCACATTGTCTATTTAGAGCTGTTTCTAATGTGAATTGCAAGTGTTTAAATTGTTTGAAGTTGTGTCAAATCATGTCTCCATAGCATTTGAAATTCTACATTTAAATGTTAGAGTTTTGAAAATCAACCTCCTAAAAAAGCCCATTTTTGGCTTTTGACAATTTTAGAATTCTAGCTTCTTGAGTGATGGGGTATAGTTGGGAGTTGTGTCTATTGGGAATTCCTAAGGATGATAATAGTACATTTTTTGTCTGAAACCATAATGGACTCGGAACTTAAACTGTTTCTAAATGATGCTGTTTTAGGTTCTAATTCATAAAATGGGACTATGTCCATAGTCCAATTTAGGTTTCAATTGATGAAGGAGTCTAGTTTCAGTTT
The DNA here is from genome assembly GCA_028538565.1 of Umbellularia californica. Classification (NCBI taxonomy): domain Eukaryota; kingdom Viridiplantae; phylum Streptophyta; class Magnoliopsida; order Laurales; family Lauraceae; genus Umbellularia; species Umbellularia californica. The sequence continues at coordinate 11,070,043 of JAPQWN010000006.1, read as the reverse complement.
CATACAACTTTCAATCTGTTGACCTACGATCTAGCATACATGTCTCTTAATGTTGTAATTTTAGCTCGAAAGTAACTTTGATTGGATGTTTTTATATTTAATCCGAGAGTTAGTAGACTTATGCACTGATATAAGTTGAATTATATCCTTGTTTTAAGAAAAGAGAGTTAAAAAAAATGAAAAAAAGTTAGAATTGGTTTAGAAACTAGATCCCAATCCACTAGTTGGCAACTGCAAATTTGAAACCAACAAAACAGGTGCCACGTTCCGAGTCAAAAAAAAGCATCATTTAGAAATGGTTTCAATTTCAATCAAATTCAATTTTTTACAGGTCAAAACCTCCCAATGGTCGAAGAATAGAATACCTATTTGCATTCTTAGGAATTACTGACATTGGTTTCAGATCTTATCCCTTGAGAATTTCAAATGCTTTATTTGATTATAGAATTCTTAATACCACCACACATGAAAAGGCTACTTTTTCCCTCTAGAATTCTTATAATTTCAATTTCATGAAAAACGCCTAACATTATTTTTAGGGTTCGTCCCTTCAACATTTCAAATGCTTGGTTTGATAATAGAATTCTGAATACCACCACACATGAAAAGCCACTTTTGTCCTCTAGAATTCTCAAACCTTCAATAATGTGAATGCTATACGGGCAATGAACATTTACAAATCCACTTTTTGAAGGCAACATTTGAATAATTGGAAATGCTCTAAGACAAGAATCCTTGAAATTCTTACAACCAAACAGGCACTTATTTAATCATTTTTAAAGGTAGTAGGAGAATGTCATTTTGGAGAACTATTCATCATCATCATCACCACCACCCCTTTCGAACAAAAAGAATTCTAAAAACTCCCATAACCAAATGGGCCCCAATAGTGATTAAAGTCCCTCCAAGGCCCAAGCCTCCCCTTCCTAGTTGGACAAATTTGGCTCTAATGCATGATGCCCCATCCGAGTCAAGTCAAGTCGAATCGATCAAATAATGTCAAGACCCACCCACCACACAAACATAAACGTAAACATAAACATTACATAATGATATGCAAAAATGATTTTGTGAATGAGAATGAAGGAATGAATGGTGGGGATTAGATTGTGGGCACATGTGTGGTTTCCAATCTAAGGGGCACACAAAAAGGTTAAGATGTCGGTCAAGGACACCGGAGGTTGAATTGGAAAAAAGCCTGCAAGAGAAGACAGGCGTGCGTTTCGCATCTTTTTCCACGTCAGCAGACATAAAAGCCGGATCCCTTTTTATCCCCCGATTACTTTATTTTCCGTCGCTTCGTCTCGAGACCGCATTAAGCGTCCCAGCCACGTGAATATGCTCTCTCTCTCTCTTTTTCACTTGCCTATTTTGCCCTCCAACACTTGCTCTTTTTACACAAAAAACATCACCCCTACCCCTCAAACCAACCTACCTATGTCCTATGCCTATGGGGACCTTCCAAAAACTCATCATTAGATACTCATGACACATTGGTCAGTTAAGATTAAACAGATGATTTACCTTTACCCACCCCCGTCCACCCAATCTTTTTCAAGTGACTAGTGATTTTTTTCTTTTTTTAATTGATCACAGGTGGGTACATTAAATGAACTTTTTAGAGTAAGTTATGTATCAAATTAAAATTACTTTAATTCAAAATTCACATCATTTAAAAAAAAAAAAAAAGTCAAAAAGCAACTACCTATATTCACTGATGCTATGTTTGGAAAGGCGGAAGGAAGGGGAGGGAAAATTTGAGGGCAAAGGAAAATGAAGGGGAGGAGTGGGAAGGGAAAATTAATTTTACCTCATCTTATTTGCGAAGTTAAAAAGTAGGAGGAAGAAAAGTCAAAAAATAGGATTTTGTTTGTTTGTGAGGTAGAGACAAAGATCATTTTACATTTGTTTTTACAAAAGTTTCAATTGGACAAAAAGAGCAATTTAGTAATTTCCCACAGACACCCACCTTTTTTCCTCATTTTCCCCCTTATTTTGGTGGGAAAGTTTTTTAGTGGGCCACCTCCTCTTTTTCCCTCCATTTTCCCCTCCCCCCTTCCCAGACACCCACCTTTTGTCATTTTCCCTCTATTTTTCTTCATTTTTTTTCCTCCCCCCATTTTCCCGCCTTCCCAAACACTATGTAAAAGACCAAAAAAAAATAAAAACTTTATTTTCCCATACAAAAAGTTAAAATTATTCCATTCCAAACAACTAAAAATAAAATACCATCATAACCCACTTATATTTTGGCCTCCCTTTTTATTTCCCTCGCCCCACTTCATTTTAAAAGTAAAATGGCAATCGAAGGCGTGCTCTCACTTTATAGGAGAGAATATGTGGTGGTTTACTTTAAAGTGTTGAACAATTTCTTCATCATGTCACCAAATCTTTGACCCTATCATTTTAGTGTGCAATGCTATGTCCTGTGATTTGTTTCTTGACTTTGTATTGGCCAATTAATGAATTTGGATCTCTCCATCATGAGAATTGCTTTGTATATTAGCCATCCATGGTGGACTTTGTCGTAGAAATGATTTGAATCATTGAACAATGAGCCTTTACTTTCCAACAATGAAAGCCAAATCTAAACAAATGTTACATACTTGAAGCATGAGCCATTAAAAAATTATAAGACACCTAATCTTAAGAATTCTTCTTCTCAACTTTCCATGTACATTGGGCTCATCATTCCTTTCAATAGTAGTACGTGTGTGGGTGGGAAAACCTCAAAACTCTTCTACATCGAAATGTATAATCTTCTAGGTTCTCTCCCTTCTCTCAGCCCATTGTTTTACTTTTTAGTAATCTTTGAAAGGGCCAAACTAGCTAGCTATTTCAGATGGGTTCATCTTTGAAAGGGCCAAACCTATCTCAGATGGGTTCATCACTGTTATAGACCAATAAATTTGTGCAATCAAGACAATCATGATCAAGGTGTTCTCACCTAAACTCACTGAATTTATTATAGGGAGTAATCTCTTATTTATAAAAAATCTTAATTTCCCTTATTTGATCAAATAATATTGATGAATTGTCTTTCTAAATTAGAAACGAGACTCTTTTTTATAACACTAAAGGACCTAGTTGGATCTTATCCAAACCCAATGATGTCTGTCTATATGTGGTAAAGTAAAAAAAAGCATGGTAAAGTAATCTCACACACCGAAAATGTTATCATACCTATGATTGGTTGGTAAGAAAAGAATTCTTGCCGGCCTAAGTTTGACCTATAACTTAACTAGCCACAAAAAAAAGAAAAAAAAAAAGAAACAAACATAAATTTCACTCCATGAGAATTATTTCACCATCACTTACTATTACATTTTTCATTGATTTAATATTTATTCCACTATTACTTTATCAATAAATAAAACAAAAATGAGCTAGGAGGAGATCAGGAAGATTGCTAACCAGCCCTACAAGTGGGATGAAGGACCACTCAAACTCTTCTAACATGCCCAACTCCTCTTAAACCCATTTGTTACTTGTCTGATTCACAGGAATTCATGAGAAGGGGAGAGGGAAAAAAAAGGGAAGGGAGGAGATCTAAAAGGAACCATCAAAAGTCCTAAAAATTTAGTTTCATGAGGCTAAAGGTGAGAAATTCTTTTGTTATAAACAGAAAGCTGGCTATTCTAATTAGGGCTGTCAATCGGGTCGGGTTAACGAATTCGGGTTAGAATCACCTCAACCCGAACATGACCCATTAAGAAAACGGGTCAAAAAACTAAATACGAACCCAATTCATTTATTTAACGGGTCATACGACACGACCGGCAATCCGTTATTTTATAAAAAAAAAGTACATCTTCTAAGTAACTGTAGTATCTCTTTTCTAAATCATGGAGCCATACATTTTGTTTTGAGGTTAGGCCCATTTTCTAAGTAACTGTTGTATCTCTTCTAATTAAGTGCATCTTCCATTGAACAAAAGTTATGTCACCCACACTTTGATTTTTTTACATGGTAATGTGATGCACACTTGGCAGCATGGCTTTTTGGCGGGTTGTATTGGGTTGTAACGGGTTACATAGTTTATTCATTAATGACCCATTAATTTAACTGGTTAACGGGTCCGACCCATTAACGACCCGAACTCATTAAGGGGTCATCTAAACTCGTTAATATTGTGTGGGTTCGTATTATGTTAACGGATCATGTGACATTTTAAGTGCCCTATTTCCAATATAATATATATATATATATATATATAATGTACTGTACATCAACACCCAAAATCTGCAATCCTCGGCACCTGGACAGGAGGCCTTTTCAAAAGAGTGATTGGAGATTCATTACCAATCATTCAAATCACTCCTTTATAAGGTGATTTTGTAATTATGGTGAGAAAGAGGGTGGTTAATGGGATACATTGATTTAATTGGGATCTTTGTAATGAAAGAGTACTTTGAAGATAGAGACTTTCATGAAATAATCATAAAACACATAGAAAGCGCAGAGAGCACAGTGTGTCAGAATGGAAAAAAGGACGATGTCTTCCCCTTGTCCCTCCCCTACTACTTTTGTTGAGACTTCTCCAAGGTAGCCCTCCATCTTCTCTTTATTTACTTAGATACCCTCATTGGGCAACTTTACACACTGTTAGGAACTCCTTCGATGGGTGCCCCACTATTTATAAGGTGACCCTCTTGGCATGGCCGGCCATGGTTAAGACTAAGCCAAGCCTGGCCCTCTTGGCATGGTCGGGTTTAACTTGAATCTCAATTTTCAATCCAATTATTTAATACTTTTCTTATATTTGTTCAATAAGCTGTGCTCCTCTATCAAAAAAAAAAAAAAAAAATGTCATGCACACATCTACCAGTTTCAGGAAACCCATTTAAGGCTCCACTAATTATGGGAGAGGTGTTGGAAAAATTATGTGGCCCGACTGCCATTGGGTCCACGCCAAATCGAGTCCGGCCATGTGCCGCGGATGAACTCCCAACAAGTCTTAATGTGGTTGAGTCAGATAAGGATCAAACTTTTGGTGGTAGAATTTGGATCAAGTTCAAACTCTCAATTGACAAAATTCCCACGCTGGCCAAAAGATGTGGGATTCCAGAAGGGGTAGAGTCCGTAATAGTCGTGACTCCTATGGATTGCTCTATATAAGGGAGATGAGAACCCTTGGTTGATCATCCAGAAGATCCGAGAGCATTCGCAGCGAGTTCGCAGGTCTACTCCACACCGGAACGCACAAAGTTCTCGGCAAGTTCGGTTCCGACACCCATCTGGGACTAGCTAATTATTTCAAGAGGTGGGGGATTAAAATATTTGGATGTGATTCACTGATATATATATAGGGAGGTGCTCTAGTGAGAGACACTCTCACCAAATTGGTGAGAGATGGGTGGGGGCCCTCACATTTAAGTTAGGGGCCCTTGCATTTAAGTTAGTGAGAGTGGATATGGAAGTGAGGGCCTCCACCCATCTCTCGTAAACTTGGTGAGAGTGTCTCTCATAGAAGTACCTCCCATATATATATATATATATATATATATATATATATATATATAATTTTAAGTGCAGTAGATCATCCCAATCCTTTGGTCCTTCGCCCTAAAAGTTTATGTATTTTGAAAGACCGCATGTTTTTCTTTTTAGATTTCAATCCAACAGTCAATCTCGTTCGCTCCAATCTAAAAGTATGGGTTCAGTAACAATTGTAGGGGATTGTCATTAATGACAAGCTATTGATGGATGATATGATGTTGTGGTTGTGGTTGTTGTTGTCATTGGTGTTATTTTCAGTTGGATTGGATATCAGTATCACCCGTCCTATTTAGATAGAAAGAGTGAAGTTGAAGTAAGCAATCAAACAGTAGTAAATTGGCACTGGCACGAATAAGATGGACAGTTTCCCCACCACATGCTCGAATGTCCGAACATGTCGGAAGACAGTGTATTGAGGCCCATGTTTCATCATCGACAGGCCTTGGACTTGGACCCCTACTGCTTACTGCCTTATGATTCGGTTTCTGAATCATGCATCCAAGGTACTCAATCATTTGAGTTTGCTATCATTTATAAGAGGAAATTTTGACCCCCGATCACCAGCAAATTAGACTTTTTGTTAGATTTCTTTCACCTCTTCTTCTTGCTTTCCTTCTCCTCTCCTTAGCCTTCTTCATGCTAGCTGCAGGCTGCCCCATGCACTGCATAGTGGGTAGTCTTACTCTTGCCTGAGCTAAGTAGCTAGGGAGGGCTTGTCAGTTTTGGAAGGGAAGGATTTCCTTTTTGTGTATCTGAAAAACCAATTTATCTTCTTAAAAAATTAGACTTCTTTGGTAGGGTAGGATGAAATCAAGGTTTTCCAGTAAAAACAAGCTAAAGATTTTAAAAATTGAAAGGATTGTTGAATTCAAAACTTTCCACACAGTTTTTTTTTTCTTCTTTACTCTAGTGAAGTGGGCTTTGCAGAAAGGTAAAACTAATAGAATATGATCGAAATTGAATGCAAGGATTTTGCACTATAATATATAATAATTTGAGCTTTCTTATCATTTATAAAATGAAATTATGACCACCAATTAAAGGCAAATTATCCCTCTGAAAGTTGGTGGAGTGGCATAAAGCATGAGTTTGCTCCCAATGTCTTGTGTTCGAAACCCACCCAAAATTTGCCTGGTTTGAGTTTCTGTTTAGTAGGTGCCACCTTGGGGATTAGTCTTGTTGGATTAAAGATCTCACGGATGTCCACATTATAAAAAATAAACAAATAAATAAAGATAAAAGGTTTTGGGTTAGGGTTGGATTTTTTTCAGTAAATACTCACACCTATACACACATGCTCTTACCAGAGTTCTTCATGACCATCAGCGGCACAATTAGGGATTTATTTGTTTATGTGGAAAGAGGTGCCCCTCCACTGAGCTAATAGTGGATTGGTGATAGGGTTATATATATATATATATATATATATATAAAACAAAACAGCCTTTTTTTTGTGAAATTTCTCGATGCTCATATAATAAAGGATTTATAAATTCTACTATATATGAGAATTCAGAAATTTTTCAGACAGAAACTCTCTGGATTTGAATTAGAAATGGGTCCCAAAACTTACCAATTAGGAGGGTTAGGGAATGGGATCCTTGCATTGGGACAGGATAAAGAAGGGTTCTTAACATCACGGATTAGGACTTCTACTATAAAAAAAAAAAAATTAAAAAAAAATCAAGGGTTAGGATGATAGGATCGTATGATGAGTTTTCTATCAAGCTTAATTGATAATGGACCTTTTTCATTTTCTTTGGTGGAACCATAGGGAAGTAGCATGTGACAATTCGGCCATGCAAAATTATGAAGACTCAAAATATAAGTAAGAATTTGGCCACATAAAACACCAAAAATTTGGATACAATTTTTTTTTTGGTTAATATGTATATTTGAGCATATAAATCTTATTATATAGTTTTTTTTTTAGACAGTATTTTATATATTCTTCTTTTTTGAAAACAAGCTTTTAGATTTAGCATGTCTACTATGATTTTATATGTGATAGTGTTGAAATTATTTCGAAGTTCATTTTTTGCAAAGTGTTTTCTGTTTTATATATATATATATATATATATATATTCTTTAAAGACATTTTCCTAGACATGTTAAATGTGATGATTTTATATGAAGTTCTTCTTCTAAGTTACATAAAACGTTTTTCACAAAATAGCCATATATTATGTGTTTTATTTGTATACTTGTATAATTCATATATTATACGATATCATTCAAAAATTCAAGTATTAATCCTAATTACCTTTTTTACAATGCAACGGATGTATTTGTTAAAATTCATAGGATTAATATATATATTTTTAAACGTAACAATAGAATTCATTAAAAGGTACGTAGAAGGAAAACAAAGCTTATAATACAAGAAAAAAATGGGATTGAAAAGGTGCAAGAGAGATGCACTCCCCCCAACTCAACTTACATGATCACACCCACTCAAAGAGACGGCCTATAGAGAATTGACTAACCGGCTGTATAACCCACATGGTGGGATCTATATTCCATTTAAGCATTACCTTTGTATAACCAATCTTGGGTAACAAAAGGACCCAAATTGAAAATACATGTCCAATACTTTGATCCATTTATATTTTTATGTTCAGGTCAGGTCTATTGGGTTTCATACTTGAGAGGACCCAAAATATTTATTGCCCGGGGGCCTGGACCATATTTTATATTTGCATAGCTGTATTAAAGATAGTCATTACTTTATACGAGTAATTCGAATTTGGCCATGATCCTATGTGACCCTTCATTGGGTCTAGGACCAGGTTGAGTCTTTACTTCAAATTTGACAAGGTTTGCCTGGACCCAACGGGGGCTTGGATAAACCCGTTAAAGGTCTCTATTAGTAATTTATGTTCCGGATCAAGTTTGGGTTAACGAGTGAATTCTACCCGACAGAAAGTATTAAAAAGTATTTAGATTGTCTCTACTAGCACCTTGAGATTTTGATATGAATGGTTAGTAGATGAAATTTAATAACCTAAATCCATACAACTGAGCAACCAAGGAAGAAAGACAAACTCTGTCAATGAGGGATGATCTTTGTGCAACTAATGCAAAAAAAAGTTTATATAGTGGAGTTATTTGTAATTAACTGTGGACCCAGATTGCACATAAGATGTGGGATCAAGGTGTCTCAGTTGAAGCCAGCTTTCTATGGAATCCCTAGTGGTCCCCACGTTAGCCCAATTATTAGATCATTACTAATTCTAGTTGAACTCTAAAATGAAATGAAAAAGAAAGTTACTATATCTATTGAAAGTGAGACTTCTAATAGTGGTAATAGTAAACTACTAATTGTTATAGAAGTGAAACATATAATAATAATTAGAAAGATGAAAGTTACTAATTCTTATGAAAGTAAGACTCCTATTATTAAATAGTATGAGGAGGTAGCTTATATATATATATATATATATATATATATAAAAGGGAGGAAAAGGAGTTGGATGCCCCATGCAAATTCCTACTTTGGAATTCACGCCCAGCCCCCTTTGTGCAAAAGTTGCACGCCTCTCTCTCTTCTCTTCCTTCTTCTGCTAGTTTCCTTAGAGCTTTTAGTTGGTTTTCTCTTAGGGCACGTTTGTGTACACACCCATTCCGCGGAAAGAGGAAATTGCCACGTCAGCAAATTCCATAGAAATGAAAACCTCGGAAAAGAATTTTTGTAGAATTTAGAAATTCATGTTTGGTGCAAAAAGAGTTTCCTCATTGAATTGGTGCTAATGTTGTTTGGTGCGACTATGGATTCCTTATAGAAAATCAAAATTTCTTATTTGGTGATATAATTTTTTGAAGAAAAATAATATAACATGTATATTATTTATTCAACATTAAATAATAATTTATATAAAGAAAAAAAAATGAAAGAGTTATAGGGTTTTTGGGTTGAAATAGACAAGAGTAAGGAAAAGAGGGAGAAGTTTTCTGAGGAAATCCATTTCCCATACCCCCCATAGGAAACTCATTTCCACCATTATCAAGGAAAATGCTGACGAGACAGGAAAACATTTCCGCGGAATTGTTCCTCACCAAGCGCCAGAAAAATGGGTTTTCCGCGGAAAACCATCCACTTTTCCTCGGAAAAGTGTTACACAAACATGCCCTAGATTCCACCATTATTCTCTTCCTTCTTCTAGTTTCCTTAGAGCTTCTAGTTGGTTTTCTCTTATAGATTCCACCATTCTTCTTAAGAAAGAAATCTGAAACGGGTCATAATGTGGAAGACTATGAGATCTTGGAGATCTTTATTGCTTTGAGAAAGTGTTCTTCATCAAAGGAAGTTTTCTTTTTCTCCATTACAGCACAACCGAGCTCTCAAGGTATAATCCACTTTCTTGAACATTGTAGATTTTTATGGGTGCTTGTTGGCTGTTATTTACTCTATTGGAGATAGTGTTTTACTGATCTTGATCATGAGTTTAAAGTTTGTGGATCCTAGATGTGGTTTATATCCTTAAAAGTACTTGATCCCTGAGTCAAGTGACTCAAAAGTTTTGAAAACCTTTCCACGAGTCCAACCTATTTCCAAACTTAACACCTCAAAATTTTGGTACGAATGGTTAATTAGCATATGAAATTTAATAACCTAAACCCAGACAACTGAGCAACTAAGGAAGAAAAGGAAGAAAGACAGACTCTGTCAATGAGGGATGGTCTTCGTGCAACTCATGCAAAAAGAAGTTTAAGAAGATTTGTTTTGGCATGTGAGAAATAACAGCTGCAGTCAAATCCGAAGCCGCAATTTAAACTGCAGAGATTGTAAAGCGATTGGAAAAAAATTTAAATGAGTGGAAACTCAAAACCTGCCCTTAGTAGATGGAATGATGGACAAGACTTCAATGATAATATAATAATTATCTTTCAATAGAAAAAGATGGCCTTTTGCTTAAAGTTGGGTAATATTTGGCAGATTGAATCAACTACCTGTAGATAGAATGTAGAAACTTATTATAAAGGGCAATTTCCTTCCAATATAACACCTACTTTTTATGTGGGGCCCACCTGAATGCTTTAGCAGCCAAAAATGAAGAGTGGGGTGGCTATATATATATATATGAAGGTGGACAATGGTTGTACCAAGTGTCAGTGTAATCAAATGATAATAATGCTTAGGAGCCATTTGTTGAATGGAATTGAGTTTTTAGAAATTCATGAGAATTGGGTTCAGGGAAGGGAATGAAAGAAGCAACCTGTGAACTGACATAAGGTGGAGATTTTTATTTGATGTGGTTGAATATTCATTTTTCACAAAGAAGAGATTATTTAATGGCCGTTTAAGAATCGTTACCTTTGTTTTTAAATTTGCTAAGAGTGCATTTTGTAGAATTCCTACACATTGAATTGGAGCTGTTGAGATGCCTCAAAATCTTAATAATCTTAATAGAAACAATTACTTGTGATAAATCCGACAGTGAATAATAGTTTATTGATCAGTGATCAAGTTGGGATAAATGAAAAAATGTTGTCCTTTTTTTTTTCCGGCTAAGATGAGCACTAGTCTACAAGTGGTCCTTAAACTTGAAAACCTAGGACATGTGCGTGACACGCCCAAGTGCCAACGTCACTCAACCATTAGTGTGTTGGTCCCAAAATATAAAAATGTGAAGAGATGACATCGATGATAGTGGCCTCTGTGTGAATATGAGTAGTGGTCACTTCACCAAAAAAACAAAGTAGTGGTCATTATGTAAAATGAGCATTTTTGGAATAATGAAAATGGTGACGGTTGATAGAGTGACCGGTGACCATTTGTTTTTATGGCCATCAAATAAACGGCTAAGAAAAGAGAACTCTACTCGTTATATCTAGGGAACCCTTCTTCTCAAAAAATAATTTTGCAGACAATCCCTTTTTAGCATTTTGCACAAAACTCATTCAACCTCTCCTCCTTGAAAATGCGTTTTCCTAGAATTACGGAGAATTTAGTTCATATTTTTGCATTCTCTAATAAAAAAAGCGGCTTTCCAAACATAGAACATATCTTACTTTCCCCTCTGGACACTTTTTTCCATGGAAAAATAGCCTCAAAAATTTTCCCTAGGGACAAATGCCCATTGGCTCAGTATCAGGATTTTATAAGTTTTTGCTACAATGGGTGTTCTGGTGGGATCATTTGGCTTGGCAATGGCATGTCTATATGTCATTTCTTATTTGAATGAGCAGGCTCCACCTTGTACTAATACTTCCTACAGACTACAGAGACACAAATACTGATTTGGATAGGCATGTACAGGGGTCATTTCTTATATGAATCACCAAACTCCACCTTGGACTGGTACTTGGTACAAATACCAGACTCAGAGACTAGGACTAGGGCTAAGCGTCAGTTGCTTTTTGGTTAGTAGCAACACTTAAACATGGGTTCTGATCCAAACACTTGATATGAGTCGAGTTGCACTTAAACTGCTGAGGGCGTACCCGTCCACTTGAGGAAAATGTTCACATTCTGCATAGCTCATGGGGCCTATTTGGATGCATTACTAATACGGTAATACCGATGGAAAGGACTATATCTATTGATGGCCATCATGTAAAACCATCAGATTATCCTAACCCTTGGCTTACTCATCGTAAAGTTAAATGTCTTTTAACCATAATTATTTTTATTTTTATTTTTGATATTCAATCCAATATCAAGTAGATGTTTGGTGGGCATAAAATTGGACGTGGTGTCATCATGCAAAAATAGGTGTGTGAAAGAAGCTGCATTGCATTGATCAAAGGTGGGTGTAAGTAGGTCTGCCACTTAAATCTATTGGCAAGGCTTACCATCCTCAATCCAAACTAACTGACAAGCTCTAACCTCTCTTTTACTGAGCCCAAATGAAATCTCGCTCAAGGCAATATATAAGGGCCATTGTCGAATTAATCACACCATTTATACATGATTTGCATAATTTACTTTCTTCTTCTTCTTCTTCTTTTTTATTTTCTTTTTCTTCTTAACCTTTTGACAAATTAAATGAAGAGGACTACATTTAAAGCTGCACAATTAATTTAAGCCCCACTACAATATAACTATAACTTCAACTAAATTCTATATAAAAGATATTAGAGTATATTACTACTTTAAATGCTTTGAATTTTAAAGTGAAAATGGTATTACGCAGTCCACTAATCACTCAAAATGATAATCTCCATTATTTTAGTGTCTAGCGAAATCTTTCTTTGAAAGAGCGTTAAAACTCAATGTGAGATTAATCACTCTAAACATACAATCAATTTGACAACGGGCCTAATTCTAATAGAAAGGAAATTTGGATTTAAAAGAAAATGAGAGTTAACAATGATTTAGAACGAGGAGTTGCTTGGTTTGTTGGCAACTCTATCCCACACAGAATTACTCAATTTTCGATGTGCCCTCTCTAGTGGGTCTTAGGACCATGGTTAAAAAAAAGTAATTTCAAATACAACGTAAGCAAATAAAATGAAAGAAAACTACATAATCTAGGTTAAGCAACCATTTCTTCATGATTGTAAAATCCTAGATCCTTCCAATCTCCTCCTCATGAGCCATGAGTTCCCAAACTTCCCCACCCTTTCCCAGTTCCCACACAACCCCAACCTCCCTTCAAGGGGCATTTCCATCATATCAATAAAAAATCCCAAAACCCTAGAGCTTACATCATGCCATATATGAAATGGCTCAGACCCCATCAACCATAGTAAATTCCATCAGTCTCTCAGGGTTACTTTCGTCATCTGAAAAAGCAGCTTTTCCACCGCGTATCTAAAGCTCCTTAAAAACTAGCTTTGACCATCGTACTCTCTCTCTCACAGTTTTCTCTCTTCTTCGCCTTTTCTTCTTCTTCTCTCTCTCTCTCTCTCTCTCTCTCTTCACTGCGAGAAGAAGCTTTTTCTTACCCTTTCGGATTACGATAACTGCCATTTTACTTTACGGAGTTGAAAGCCCTCCAACGGTTCAGATCTTCTCGTCCCTTCATCGCACGGTCAAGGACTGCTTGTCTTTCTTCTCTACGTGAGTATAGCTTAAATAAAAAGAAGAAAACCATCATTCCTTATAGATTTCGTTTCTTTTATTTAATTCTTTTCTCTTCTGTTCGTGTTTCAATCCGTGGTTTCTTTTCGCTTCTGTCAAGACTCAGTTTTTTCTGCGGTTTGTGTTTCGTGTTTTGTATCGAAAGATTGGATTTTTGAATCTTACATGCATTTTAGTTCTTGTTTGGAATTCTGGGTTTGATCTCGATTTGCTCCTGATTGCTTGTGAGTCTCGGTTTTTCAATTTCTCATTAGGTTGTAGTTTCAGATTCCATTGTTGGTGGCTTTTGGGTTATATAATTTGTTATCTCTCTCTTATAAAAAAAAAAGCTGTTCTTTTTTTTTTTTTTGGTCTTGGGTTTGTTACTTGTGGATGAGTATCTGGAGATGGGTTCTCTTTGATTCAGTTGTCATGTTTATCCAAACTGAATTTGGTGAATTATGATTAGGAATGAGTTCTTGGGGTATCTTTTTTAATTTATTTTCATGGTTTTTTTTAAAGTTCTGTGTTGTTTGTCAGTCTTTTGAATGCAATCTGTTAATTTGCTATATTGGGTTGTTGGAGTACTATTTTATTAAGTGTGTTCATTGGGGATGCCGAATTCCTTGTGTTAAAAATAAAAGGAATGACTTTAAGAATTTAGTTTGATGGGAAAGTTTGTGGGTTTTGCTTGTTGGTGGGATTCAGAAAAAACATGAAATTCGATGTCAGATTGGATTTGAGTGAGATCACTTTAGAGTTGAGAAGCATTTGATCTGATTAGTTTCATGGGTGTGTTGAGTTTCCTTGAAGTAAATGTGAATCGCTTGAAAGGATGTAATCTGATGTCAAATTGGAATGGGTGCTTTGAGATGTCAGTTAAACAAACAAAAAAGTACGGTTTTCATTGTGAAATTGGATGGGTGTGTTTTAATTCGTCGAAATGAATACATGCATGCGACTCCATGTCGAATTTGGGAGAGCACAATAAAATTTGTGTGTGAGTAGAAATCATTTGGTACTTCTGTAACGTGAAATGATTGTAAGCATACATCTTGATCTGCAAACGCACTACGGAATTACTTTATTTTGTGATCTGCAAACGCACTAGGGAATTACTTTACTTTCTTGGTAACATGTTTTCTTGTTTCTGAGGTGGGTTTTCTTTTGGTGATAGTTAGTAAATTGTTCGTATTTTCCTGTGTAGGAAGCTGTGTGAGTTTTTCTTTCGATGAAGTAGAATGACATGATAATAAGAAATAGAGAGCTAGGGATTCTTTTTTTGTTTACCAATTTTTATAATTTGGGTTGAGGTCTGGATTTATCATAGAGAGTCCATTGACATTAAAAAAAAAGATTTTCATAAAAGTTAAGGAAGACTCTTTCTGAAATTACTGAACAATATGAAGACTTTATTCTATGAATTGTTTGATTTGTAACAGAGGTTCAGAACCATGACTAATTTCTGGTGAATCGACTGGAATGGTGACATTTGCAGATTGCATGCAGCTAGGTAGAATATATCTACCTCTTCTAATAGTAATAGAATATATTGTTCAGCTTCACTTGCAATGTTATTTGATATCTCAGTTTTGGTTTAACTTTATGTAATCCATATATAATATATGGTTACTGTTAGGCTTTTTTTTTCCCCCTTTTCCTAAATGAAAAGAAGTGTTGATCATTTATGCTCCAGATCCCCAAAGAGTGGCAATTGGCACTTTTGATGCTTGCTAACTACTGTTATTTTCCAGTTCACTTGTTTTGTCTCTTTGTGCCCTGCACCTGTTTAATTTTTTCTAGAGATTGGTTTTTATTCAGTTAGTTTTTTTTCATTTGAACCAGTTTTGCATTAAAACAAGTATGCCACTGATTAGTTAGTGTTGCATCATAATACCTTAATTCTGTATTCCTTACATATTTCTTATGTCTAAAGCATTCTTCTATGGGTTGAAAGCTCAAATGGAGCAGTTTTCACTCTATAGAAGTAAAACCATTGGCCAACAGTGTCTCAGATATGTCTTTTAGGCATCCCCTCCTCTATGGGGGAGGTACCGAGTTTAAGTCTGGTCTGCTCTCTGATAACCATCAAACTCCTAAGTCATCCAATGCGAACAAAATAAGAAGTGATACCAAATATTTTGATGATTTTGTTAGTATTTTCTATCAGTGATATTTCAATTTTTTAGTTCAATGACTTAGTGATTATGACATACATAGAATGAGATGTCTCTTTGTGAAAATAAATCATAATCAGTTTCTTAGTGTTTAATGCTATCATGTTATCCTTCCATTTATTTTCATGTATATTTTATGAGTCCATTGGCTTGGCATTAGTTTTTTTTCTTTGACACTTCTGCACTGGGTGCATTTGCAGGTCACTTGAATTGTGACTGATTTGAGTTTTCTTGGGTTCAATGAATGATTATCTGCCCCTTTGAGGATATCAGAAATCCCATTAAGCAGGGTACAATCTTCTGACTTACATGCCCAAATTAATCTCAGCCATAAGTGCTAATATTGATTTGGGACAGACAAGGGCAGATTGAAGGGTTCAATGCAGAGGAAGAGGCATGCCTTTTTTTCCTTTTTTTTTCCTTTAAACTAAGTGAAGGCATAACATTTGTTCTGGCAAATTATCCAAGCCTCCAATTTTACATCCAGATACATTCTTTAACCATGTCACTGCTGACTTGTGTCAGAACGGTTGCAATATTTTATGGAATGATAATTTTTGAAGTTTCTCTCTGCTTTGCACTTTATAATGATAACTATCTTGTGTTTCAAAATGTTCTAATGATATTTGCAGATAGCATCCTGGGCCCAGGCTGCATGGAGCTTAATGGCCCTAGGACAGTGAGGAGAAGGGAATCGGTGAACCATATTGTTAGACATAATAATGATGATCTTGATCCATGGCCTGCATGGGCATACAAGCCGCGTACCATTTCCTTGCTGCTTATCGGTGCCTGTCTTCTTATGTGAGTCCCTGTTTATTTTGTGTTTTTCTGTTACTAATGTTAGTTCTGTTACCAGAGAGATCAGGTCCAACTCAGATCTGTTGTTTGGATGCAGATCGAGGTTATTTGGTCCTCATTAGATTTGATTCAAAATAACCTTGTTTTGTCCCATTCCTGATATTTGATGGTTATCAAAACTATTTTTCCAAAATTTAGTTACCTGGTTATCTATCTTTTTGAGAATTCATGACCATTACTGCACATTGGAATCTGTTATGCTCATGCATATGAAAGATGCTGATTTGGTTCAAGGTGAAGTTTTTTGCCAACTAGAAAGTTTGTTCATGATATAAAAGGCTTTTGTATTTATCAGCAGTGAATCTCAAAGAACATTTTTTTCCTTGAAGCAAAAGGCACAAATAACTATAAAATAAAAAAGCAGGCAAAAAAGGCATGCCACAGCAGACAAAACTCACTCTGTAACAAAATCGTAGTTTGTATTTTCTTTTACTCCAAATCTGTAGGAATAGTTCTGCAGTTGAGTGATTATCTGTTTCCTGGGTTATAAAAAAAATATTATCTGTTTCCTGTGTATTTGGGCGGGGTACTGTTTTTTCAATTTTCTTGCTCCAAATCATTATCAACAATCAGTCTGCAGTAAAAATATGGTTTCTTTGTTGTTAAAATCATACAAAGCACTTCGATTTGGGTTACATCTGAAGTTATCCTATAAAATTTTTTTATCGGACTTCACAGTCTGCAGTGTCCAGTTGGACTTCCAATCACATAATGAGCCATTATCACCATCTCTAATGGGTGACCCTGCATCTAAAATTTGGTGCAGAATATTTCCTAGTCATAGCTCATACATGTGAATGTCTGCATGCAATGATGTTCTTTTTTTGTGTCTTTTTTTTTTTTTTTTGAACTGTAATGTAGTATACACTGGGTCTAAAGCGTCTACACACATTCATGGCTCACTATATAGGTTATTTAATCATGTTCTCCCTCAAATTTTTTTCACAGCACTCATTGGTATTGTCATACGGCATTTATGCAACACTCCTTATTGTCATGTGGCACTTATTGGTATTGTCATATGGCACTTATGCAACACTCCTTCCATCTGGTTTCCTGTAACTGTGTTCATGAGACCCGGTTTTACTTTCATTCTCTTCACATACTTTGTCTACTTTCAGGAAAGTGCCTGAGGATTGATCACCCTATTCCAATGAAGGGGAATTATATGATTGTTTCCTGGAGGATATCCATGATATCTTCATAGCCTGAACAGACCTAGACCGTTGATCTGATGGGTCATATCTGGATGCAGAATACTCCAATTAGCCTGATGGGGCAACGCCGCCCTTTAGGCTGACCGCATGCAAAATAGATGTTTAAGGACAAAATAGAGCAATGGTTGCATTTGGCATGACGATGCCAATTATTGGCTTCATGATATGACAGTTTTGGCTATTTTTGGCATGCGGTCTTCCAATAGTGGGACCCATCAGAACAACTGTATGGAGCACAGAACCATGGCCAATAGTAGCAACTTATGGATGATGATGGAGACTTTGCATATCCTTAGGCCAATGCTTATAAAAGTATCCCCTAGGAAAAACTGTGTAAGTTGAATGGTGGAAAATTGTGTTAGCCATTTGTAGTGAAATGACCATTGGGATAACTAATGCTTGATGGTTATACTGTTTGACAAAGAATGCAGTCAGAATGCAATGCTTATAATTTCACTTATCTAACATACATGTCTTTGCACTTTCAGCTGGGCTAGTGGAGCCCTTGATCCAGAAAACGCTACATCTGGTGATCGTGTCACAACTGTGAAAAGGCATGTTTATCTGCTCTTACTTCTTCAATTTCTGATGATATAGCAGACTCCCTTTATAAGTCAGTCAATTGAGGTTTTTATGAGTGTCTCTTGAAAATTTGATTTGTGTTCTTTATTACAATAGGGGAGTTTGGGCAATGATTGCAGTATTTCTGGCCTACTGCTTGCTTCAAGCACCTTCAACGTAAGTCTGGTGTTGCAGAACCTAATTCATTTTATTCCTTCCTTTCCATTATGTGAATTTTAAGTAAGACATCAACAAGAGATACTCAGATATCTTTTAAGCTGGAAACAATTCATGAACTTTGCAAAGATTTCCACATCATGGAATATCAAGATTGCATATGTATTATTCCACGTTGTAGCCGTTATTATGCTTTATATAAATTGCTTCAGTGGAAATGTATCATGCATTTGCATTACATAAATCATGTAAAAATCTCCTTACAAGCTTGTCATTTTGTATAATTAATATTTTCATTGCACACTTTCTCAGTTGACTTCTCCTACTTAGTTCTTCCATTAAAAGTTTCGTTTACTACTAAATATTTCATTGCACCTAGGGATGGCAATGGGGAGGGTTAAATGGGTGACTTGCTCAGTTGACTTCTCCTACTTAATTCTTCCATTAAAAGTTTCGTTTACTATTAAATATTTCATTGCACATAGGGATGGCAATGGGGAGGGTTAAATAGGTGACTCCCCTGATTCACCCTTATCAGGGAGCACATTGGGAGTTCTCTGGATGGTTTGGAACAGGTATGGGTTTATAGATTTTGACCCGAGCCTAGTTTGGGTTTTGGCTGCCCCAATCCTCTCTACCATCTTTATGACTTATTTATATATTTACTAATAAAACCAATACATAGAAATGAAAACAATCTTTAAAATGATAAATATTTATTGTAAAATCTGACGGAATATCAAAAAACACATATCAAACCCGACCCAATCTGAAGCTGTAGTGGGGCAGGCTTGGCATCACATATTCTCAACTTGTCACAATGTAGGTCAGGTATAGGGCAGGGAAAGTGTTGTGGTTGAAGCGCCGCTTATACCAGTTGGACAGCAGAAATCATATGGGCTATTGACCATGGCACATTTTCATATGCATTAATTAAGAAAAGTAACATGAACTCACACAGCAGTAAAAACAATGTTGAATAGCTTGATGAAGCCATGAAGGGGGAATATAGATAGCTTGAAGTGTAAATGGCCCGCATCAGTCTAGGATTATGTTTTACAGTTGATCGCAACTAAAACATAGAAGGGATGCACAAATGATTGATAATAGATAACATTACTTTTTTTTTCCAGTGTACTTATTCGGCCACATCCTGCAATTTGGCGCTTGGTTCATGGAATGGCAGTTGTATACCTTGTCGCACTCACATTTTTGCTTTTTCAGGTTGGTTTTCTTTTCCGTCTTAAATCTTTATCATAATTCATCTGCACTTTTGGTTCTGTATTCACCAGAAAAAAGCTATATTAATATAATTTTCTACTAAATCATTTGTTTCTTTTTCCAGAAACGCGATGATGCTAGGCAGTTCATGAAATACCTCCATCCTGATCTTGGAGTTGGTAATTGCATTTGAGCTCTGCAACATGTTCTGTTCTCCAATTTGCTGCTGAAAATAGCTGATACACCGAAGATCTGATACCAGTAAGGATTTTAACCATTTTCTTTAAACCTTTGCGCAGAGCTTCCTGAAAGATCATATGGAACTGATTGCCGCATTTATCTGCCAGAGAACCCCACAAGCAGGTTTAAGAATGTTTATGTATGATGTCTTCATTCACCATCCATCTGATTTTGATTCCTTTCTGGATATTCCTATAGTTATTATATAATCGTCTAAGTTTAAGAAGATGTCACAATTTACTGATTTGGCTTCATTTCATTTCAGGAGACTCTGTTCGATGAATTTGTTCTAGCTCATATTTTTGGATGGTGGGGTAAGGCTATAATGATTCGTAACCAGCCCCTTTTGTGGGTGTTATCGATTGGCTTTGAGTTAATGGAGGTCAGTTTCATCAAGTACTTGCTCTATTTTGGCAGCTTGTAAGTTGATTTTGGCTTTAGGACTGGTAATAAGTCATGGTGGCTCATCGACTTGGTGCTCTGCGAGCCGGGCTCAATTCTGATATCTTTGCTCTTGTAATTTGTTTGGGCTTGGCCATATGTCTGTTTATATCAAATACATGGGCTGGGGCTGGCCTCATATACATGGGATGGTGCTTCAAAGATGATGAAATAGATGGATTTTAGCCTTGCCTTATCTCAATACATACATGCATACAATTCCCTTTTGTTGAGATGTGCCTCTCATGGCTCGTGTGAGCGGCAAAAAATCTAATAATCCCTTTGTGGGACGCAGTCGGATGCATGGCAATATTTGGAATGGTCTCATTGTGGATATAATTTTTGGCAAAAAATCATCACAACCATTGATTAAGGGGTCTTAAATTTTAACGGCCTATTGAGTTGCATCTTTTATGAAATTCAATCCTCCAGTGAGTAATTCAGATTAGTGTCAAATTAGGGTCAAAGCCAAATCAAGGGGGTGAGTGAGAGTGAGGGGTCTTAGTGATGATACAGGTCCACGTGGTGCTAATATTGTTACCTCTCGCACAAGCTATGAAAGGTACCTTTCAACAGGACACCACTTGTGTGTGGGTGGATAGTATATACTGCGATCTCCTTGGCAATGTCAATGGATGAAGGCATTGTGGATCTCATCCTGCAAAAACAAAAGAGAAAATAAAAACCTTGATATCACTTCCAATGGTGGATCCATCTTGTACAGCCTCAAAATGGGCCCCCTAACCGTATAGGAGATGCTTCATCTAAACACGCCCCACCACCCCCAAGGGCTACATTGCCCATGGGATCACTTGCAATATGTGTGTGCTCATGCACATGCGTGCATGCGCATTTTTTTATTCGTTTTTAGAATCTTGATCTTTCAAATGTTAGGAGTTCAGTATTGTTTTCATTCTAATACTAAAATTTTGCAGCTCACATTCCGCCACATGTTACCGAACTTTAACGAGTGCTGGTGGGATAGTATCATCTTGGATATTTTAATCTGCAATTGGTTTGGTAAGACCCCTAAACTGTTACTTCTTGTAAACCATCTACATGGCAACCTTTGAATTATTTTTTCCCTTCAATATGTCTCTACGTAAGTAGAAAATTTCCACATCACCTTCTGGTGTCGAATGGTTATATGCTGCATGAGCACAAGTGTTACTCTGGTTCTCTCTGTGTACAATGAGTCCCATCATACACCAAGGCAAACCATTGGATATTGAACCACCACGACCACCTATCCCCACGTGATACATAGCCCCCCTGAATACTACTTTGAAGTGATCTTCACCATTTGTGTGAACCCTTGGCATTGGGAACAATTTCATTCTAAAACCAAATGACAACAAATATCATTCCAGACTAATATAGTCTGGGCTATCGGTTTCTAAAGTTTGATATGGGAACCTGGCGCACCTTCTCCACTTGACTGGACTTTCAATATGGCCGTATGATGAGGTTTTTGAGGCTGTGGCCCACCTGATGAATTGTTGGTTAGCCGTAGATGAGGCTGTGGACCACCTAGTGCAGCTGCCAATTGTTATCTCGAAGGCCCATGTCTCTCTTTCTCAAATGAAAATGGACCTCCATGTCTCTCTTTCTCAAACGAAAAGGGAGATGGGAAGGGAGAGCTGATTTCTAGGGCTTAGTTACTAGGGAAGAAGTCGGGTCAAATGGGTTGCACAGGTCAACCCTAACCGGACCCTTGTAGAATATGGGTTGGGTTACACAGGTCAAAACATGTCAGATCATATTTTGCCACCCCTAATCATGCTTGGGATACTTTTGAGTCAGTATGTAATTGTTCCTTTTGGTTTAGTTTAGAAAGGTGTCATCATGTTCATTCATTTTAACCAAATTCGTTTTCTTGAAGATGCTCATGGGAATTTGCTTAAGCTCATTCCTCATACTCATTCCTCATATGGTTCATATTCAATACCATATAAGATCAGAACCAAAAAAAAAAAAAAAACATAATTTGTTAGCTATATTTAGTTGTTATTCTAATTAGATGTTCTGATCAATGGTTACATATTGTTTCTCTACTTTCTATGGCTGTTGAGCGTGTTATAATTCTCAGCTACTGCTTCCAATGATTAGTTTCCTTTGGCTTGCATTGTAGGTATCTGGGCAGGGATGCATACCGTTCGCTACTTCGATGGGAGAACATATCAGTGGGTCAGCTTAAGTCGGCAGCCAAATATCATTAATAAAGTATGTTTCCATCACTTACCATCTCACTATATATATATATATATATATATAATATCACTATATTGTATATAAAATTTCACTATATTGTTACTGAAAATGTTTGCCTGATTTTATTATTGGGTTGAATTATCCAAGGGAAAGGATTTGACTGTCCTTATTTTTTGTCTAAGAACTATACATGTTGGGTACAAGTGCGACTTTGGTGATCTTATCCAAGTCACTCATTATGGGCTCTCCAAAATATAATTCTGGAGTTTTTACGAATCTTTTGAAGTTTCAACAAACAGTCGGGTTGGATTAAGAGAGAATTGCAATATGGGAATTTCAGAACAGCATCAGAAAATTTCATCACTTCATCATTCAACATGCTGATTCTGCAAGCCTCTAAGCTAGAAAAACTAGATGCTTCCATATGCGCAAGGGCCTCTAAGCTAGGAAAACTAGATGCTTCCATATGCGCAAGGGTACAGGTCGCATACTGGGACTGATGCGGAGTAGTGCATAGATACATGTATGATACTATTTAAAATCTATATTGCCAATCTATGATGCCCAGATACAGCAGGGACACACTATGGATAGAGAAGGGACGCGGATTTTATACATAAGAAATGAAGTATAGGATACTATACAACAAGATACATTGCCTATTTTGAAATTTTCGGATACCGTAGTTTGAAATTTATCACGTTATATTAGTTTTATGATTTTTTTTATTTTTATAAATTTTTTCATGGTGTGGTGTAACAATTGGGATGTATCTATATCATAGTAATCAAATTCAGTTTGTTTTTAGCTGAATTGGCTGAAACTATTCAGTTCAGTTAGTGTACCGAACCAACAAACCCTCTTAAAATATTCAGTCTAGAATTTGGACCTGTTTGATCAAAATCTGTATCAGTTTGGAATTCGTTGATCCAAAACAGGACAAAATTTCCAATTTCAGCTGAATATTGTGCCAAAATTTTCTCTTCCTGATTTCAATTTTATTGACAAAAACTCCTAATATATAGTTTATATCACTGGGATTTAATTTACTATGGTGATGGCCTACTTCTTTCTTTAAATATATACTAGCACAGTAACCCGTGCTGCACGGTATCTCCCTGCATTGCAAAATAAATAATCATACATTAAAAAAGTTATGAAAGTACCTCTATTTCATAGAGCAAATTGCATAAAATGAAAATAGTAAAATTCAGGCAAAAAGAGAATAGAAAAGATGGTGTAGAAGAGAATTTTTATATAAAGGAAAAACTGAAACTTTAAAAAGTGGAGAGTAGATGTGAGTGGTTTGATAAGACAGTTATGATGGCCTACTTCTTTCTTGAAATATATATAGTTTGTTGAATATTTTACTGTTTTTCAAATATATGCATATTTTTAATGTTTTCACAAAACAAAACTTCAATATGAAACACCAAAATATCAAATCGGCCTCAACATGTCAATCTAAGTCAAACTGAAACAGCATCTGAAATGAAATTAACAACTATGATGTATATGTCCTACCTTATGGAAATACAGAATGAATCTATACTTCCTATATCAGTGTCTTGATTTTCTGTAACTGAGACTTTTTATCCAAGATTCAAAGCATGCATTCAACTCAGATGGTGAGGCTTTTGTATATACACATTGTTATGAAAATCCTAAGACTTGTAAAGATTCATATCTATGCAAGGAATCCCACTTGCACGAGTCTTAGGATTCAAGTGCGAATCTTATTATTCAATACCTATTTAATCAAAATTTATGATTCAAGTGGTCATTTTGGTAGGAGTAGCCACAGTGAATGGTTGATATTTGTAATTTGTTCTTTTTATTTTTGTTAGTAATTTTAATTTTTAAGAGGTTATTAGGTGATTAATGAAACCTCTTAAGAGCTTTTGGGATTTGGGGGACATTTAAAAGATAAATATGAAATATGCATGTCATTGGAGCATTTGACTATACATATTGGTTTCATCCTACATTCTTTTTTCTTTTTTCTATTTATGGACTCTTCTTTAACTTTTCCTAGTAGCTTTGATATCTTAAACATATTTAGCTATTCCCACATGTATCATTTATTGATGCAGCTATGGATGGATTATAAATAAGTACCTTTTTCTATTTCGTGATTTTTTGTGATTTTTTCATTTTTACAGGAAAAATAAAAATTGTACAACTCATGATACGATTTGATTCAAACCTTGAATTATTTTCAATGCGATTTCAATGTTCAGAACAATGAACAATTATATCACCAAACCTGTCATAAATATATCTTTTAGATTTATCAACCAAAATCCAGCACTCTTCTTATATTTTTTTTATTATTGCTATTCTGTTTGGCTAATATCCTTCATTCACTGCATTTTAAGGTGAAACGGACACTTGGCCAATTCACACCTGCACATTGGGACAAAGATGAGTGGCACCCTCTGCTTGGTCCCTGGCGGTTCATCCAAGTTCTCAGCCTTTGCATTGTGTTTCTGACGGTGGAGCTCAATACTTTCTTCCTGAAGTTCTGTCTTTGGGTTCCTCCTCGAAATCCAGTGATTGTGTATAGGTTGATCTTGTGGTGGCTAATTGCAATACCAACCATTCGCGAGTACAATTCTTATTTACAAGACAGGTCTCTCTCTCTCTCTCTCTCTCTCTCTCTCTCTCTGTGTGTGTTGCATATTTGTGAAAAAGTAGCTTTTCTTGGTGATTAATTTTGTTTGAATTTCAGAGAACCTGTTAAGGTAGGAGCATTCTGTTGGCTTTCACTTGCCATATGCATAGTGGAACTTCTAATCTGCATCAAGTTTGGTCATGGTGAGTGATAACAGGGTTCCAGTAGTACCAGCAATGCTGGGGGCTTATTTTGATGAACCCAATGATACTGTTATATTGGATATTTTCATTACATAGATGAAGGAAAACTGCATCTGAATGAATATAGTTTTCCATCTTGTCCACCCCAAATTGGTCTGCATGTGTTTCATGTCCTTGCTGAAATGCATTAGTTATGAACTTCTATAGAAAAACATCATGCTATCCTCCTCCTGAGGATTAAACAGCATAATGCTTATCATAGGATGCAAGGAGTTGTTAGTGAGCAACTCTTAGATATTGGTCGATTTTTCTTCTTTTTTTTTTTTTTCTTTTTTGATGAGTAATATGCAAGGGTGCTTTTGGACATAGCCAAAGGCAGTCAACCAACTATTTTGCCAAAATGTTTGGTTGCGGCTATCCTCTCCAGATTCGGGGTCACGTGGAATTTGAACATCATAATTGCTGACCGTTCCACTCTCAAATCAAAGTTGTTGATATGCATACAATGTTTGGACAGAGAGGAAAAAATATCTATTGGTATTTTTCTTTTCAGAGTATGCTCGACACCCTAATAAGGGAGGAATGATAACCACCCATTATGATAAAATATCCAAATAAGGTGTTACAATTAAAGACACCTTAATCTTCCAGTTCAATAACGTTCTGTCTGATATCTTCAATTCTCACCAGGTCTATTTCCCAACCCAATGCCTACATGGTTGATAGTTTTCTGGGGATCTGCTGGCGTAGCCCTTGTGGCATTCCTGATTGTGTGGTCTTGGCAACTCCATCGGACACTGGGGAGAAAGAGGTTATGAATTATGATTTTTTTTTTTTTTTTTGCATTTGTGATACACCATTATTTTTGCCCCCATCATGATATTCATCATGTACATATGTATCACATTAACGTTATTATTGTAAATGCGTTTGCGTCACTTAATTTAGTGTAGAGAATGTTCTTTTTACTAGGATGCAGGAATCATCTTTCAATGTCAGGTTTTTCAGTATTTTTTTTTTCTTTCTTTTCAGTAGTCAAAAACTAGAGCAGAATTAACATGATTCTTTGGATTGGAAGTGAATGCTAATTGGTTATATTTATGTCTGACCAGTGTATCCCTGTCTCTCTCTCTGAATATTTGATGTCATGGACAGTATTTGTTGGCTTATGCTGTGATGCCTGATATTTCACTAAGTGCTGTGATGTCATGGACAGTATTGAATTAGAGGATTAAAGGCTGATGATTCCTTTAATTAAAAAGCTGATGGCTTCTCCAAAACAAGTGAAGAATGGTCTGTGGAATCATGAGTATTGATGATAATACTCTCTTTTTCTTCTCTCTTATAATGTCAATCCTTTATGGGGGTTATCAGACTTGAAACCTCTTGTTGCTGATGCCAACACAGTTCATTCCACTGGTCGATGGCCACTAAATCTCTGAAGGTTCACAAGCCATGCCATATCTTTTCCTTCAGAAAAAATGCAGAAGTGTACAGAATCTGGACTCAGATGACCATAGTATCATTAAAAATCCATGCATGCACACCCACCTTACAGAGTAGAGGTTGGCTTCTCTTGGCACTAATAGATGCCTGAAACTCATAAGCCCCACATATAGATAATCTGGGTCTCTAAAGATATAGTCTCTCTCTTCGGGTGATGCATCATGGTATTTCACTTTAATACTATTGGGTCCCACACTGAGATTAGATACATGAATGAAAAGGCCCCACATCCTCCATATACACACACAAGGTCTGCACAGGAATATCCCCTTTTTTTATAAGCAGAGAAGTGAAATGGGTCAGCATCTCTACAACTTCAAAGAAGAGTGTGTTAGAAAGCCTATAATTGAAAACAGCCCAATGTTAATAGAAACTATTCCTAATGATTTTACTAAGGACATGCTTGTGAAAGTGCTAAGATTGTTTGGTAACATTCTATTAGATTTAATCTCAAGAACAGAACTAATATAATCATATTTGGCAATATGCTTGAATTCAAATATAGAGTAAGAGAAAAAAATATACTAACTTGGACCACTAGTTGAGTGTTCCTATAGTTGATCAACAATAGTCCGATCCCCTACTCCTTCCACCCCAATCCCACCATCTCCAGAAGAGTCACTTGACTCGGGTCAACATTTCTTTTAAAAAAATTTTTGCCCTGGATCCCTTGATATCGTGGGAACAGTATATGTAATTGAAATTGATAAATTCCATGATGTCATGTCTTTTATGCAGCGTCATAGGAAAAAAAAAACTTTCAAATGATAAAAGGTGGTCAAATCAGATCCAAGCTGCGGAAAGCCAGCAATTTCCTACTCCAATTGTCGGAAATCCAGAAATTTCCACTTTTCCGCTGATCAAATTGTCAAATATCCAGAAATTTCAACTTTTTTTTCCTCTAACCCAATCCGCCCTAACAGTGCTTCTCCATTTTGTTTTAGTTGGACTGGGTCAGGTCTGGATCCTTGATATATTTAACACAAGGACCTAATATAATTTGTATACAGGCTGGGCATGCTGATGAATTTTAGGCCTATTCCCCCACAAAGGTCAACCCTACTCAACCCAACCTATTGCAACCCATAATCATCGTGAAAGATTTCAGCTATACTTTTTTATATATACTTGAAATGGTAGTGTTCCACCAAAACATTCATGGTTGAGTAGTGTTGGCACCTTACTTTCATAGACATGCCCGAGGATTGATTTTGGGTCTTCAAGCTTGAAGTGTCATTCCCAAGCAGTAACCCAACTTAGCCGAAAAGTGATAATAAGTTTACTTCACCAATAATATCATAGTCTTTTCAAAACATAGTCCAAAAGGAAAATACTACAATGATGATCATAATCTTTAGCCATTGGATTGATCATCTATCTGATGATATGATTGGATTGATTATCTAATGCTTTCTACCATTTTATGAATCAATGCTCCCCACAGCAAGACTGTTGATCATACAACAGAAACTAATACATGCAAAACATTCTATATAAATTAGCCACATTAGCTAAATTAGCTACTGTTCAAACATCCAATGCATGCATGCTGCATGCATAACAGAAATACAGCAACTATAGCATGGAGAAATAAAAGCTTAGTAACCACAACTCTCCAAATCCAATCATGAATCATGAAATTTTTTTTTTTTCTATCTTCTCCGGATTACACATCAAGCTCCGGTGGTAAAGCAAAGACTCAAGAGTCTGCTCTGTATATAATAGTTAAGTATTCATAAGACGTCTGAAACAGAGTTTCAGTTACCATGATATTTATCTTTTGGTAAAATATATTGATCAATCTAATAGTGGGCTATCTCGGACCGAAGTGAAATTTGGCATAGACCTATCTGGCAAAGGGTTGTTTAGTTTGAAACAATTTAGATTTCATAAAACAATTGTAAAGCTCTTAGGAACCCACCTATTAAGAATTAAGATATTCTTAAGTCATTGCATTATAAAATAAATAGGGTTTTGACATATTAGTCCTCCCTAAATATGGTTTTTTTCAATTTCATGACCAAAATTTAGATAATATTGACTTGGTCAATTTTTTTTTTTCAACTTTTCGCGGCCCCCCCCCCCCCCCCAAATCCAGTGATATCATGGGAACGGTGCATGTCACAGTGATAAATTCCATGATATATGGGATTGTCCCATGATGTCATCATGGCTTTTATGGTACTTTTTAGTATAAAAAAAATTAAACCAGTTAAGCCTAAAAATTGTTGGTCAAATGTGTAATTACTAAAATTTCGTTTTTCGTGTTTTGTAAAAAACAAATTCACTTGCTGATTCCCAAAAGTGTATGACACCAAAGCTAATAAATCCCATAATATCATAAGAGATGACACAAAAAAATATTGACCACAGTCAAACCAACTCTGATGACATTATTTGAAACTCTGATGACATTATTTGAATTTCAGTATTAAATTGAAAAAAAAAACATATTTAAAAAGTACTAATATATCAAAAACCCCACCCCCAAAACACCCCCACCCACCCTTTGTTTCTAAGAAGAGAGGTGCAGTTTGAGACCACTCTTTTTTTCTAAGAAGAGAGGTGCAGTTTGAGAGTTTTGATTTATACTCAAAGGTAACTTCGAGGAACTTGGCAGCGATCGTATCCATGTTTGGACAACACAGCATAATGGCAGCGCCTTCATGCCCTCTTGTTCACCACATCAAAGGGGGAAAAGTTCCTCAACAGGCTGTCGAGTTTTTGGGGCCCTCATTTTCTGACGAATCCAGATCCTCTGAGGATCTAACCTACAGAAATCCTGAGTTCAAGAATGAATGGAACTTAACAGCGGAGCCCACCCCACCTATTGAAATTTAAACAAAGGTATATTGGTGGTGTCCTCGACTTCTACTTCAATCTGATTTTATTCCATTGTTTGGATTGACTATTTAATACAAAACCGTTCGTAACAAAATCTCATGCATATTCATTATCACGTTTTTCATCAAACAGCCAATCCAACAGTGGAGCAAACTCAATTTGAGGTAAAACTTGAAGACATCACATATAGGATGATGTTTGTTTTGACCAATTTGAATTTCACCAGGTGGCCCCCACTGTAGAGTTCCACTCTTAACTCAGGGGTTTCAGTTCAATCCAGACCCTTCTCAGAGGGGCATGGATGGCCCACAGTCCATGCGAGTAGAAAATTCTGACCACATCCAATTTTGTCTTAATTGTTGAGACCCGGATGCCCATCATTGCAGAAATTGGCAAATGCCCCACTGAGGCCACAAGAAGTTTTGGATGGTCAGAATTGAATCACTCAATCACATGTGCTGACTGCACCTCTTTTCCATCGATCATGTATATTATATATGGCCCACATAGGATGACTACCAGCCACCAATGAAAGAAATGGAGAGTGGAAGTGGAAAGATCAGCTTTAAATGAGCGACAGCCTAAAACCAAAATATTATAAGATAACCATAGCCATTGTTTTCAGGAAAATCAAGTCAAAACAGTGGACATCTGACCTAGTGGGTGAGGAGGGTAGGTCCATGATTGGAAACAGGCCCATTGTGATCCCAAAAATGGGATTAGGGCACCCAATTTTCTTTTGCCATTAGTAGTCCACCCTCACCCTTTCAACCCCTACCCCATTTGACAAAGATAAAGAACTTGATCTGTAAATTTGTTTCCAAAATCTCTCTGCAGCATAAATGTCTCAACTATTTTATGTCAAATTGAAAACTGGGTTAGATCAGAAAGGAATGATGTGAGCCCGTACCACAAGCGGAAGGTGCTCATTGTCGCATAGGTTCGGTCAGATTGCATATCACCAAAAGATGTGGCGCAACCTCAAGTGGCACTAGTTTGTCCAGAAGAATACAATGTGCATTTTACCCAACCAAAATACAAATGATAAGTAGAATGTGTTCAGGTAGAAATCAGTACAATTGCACCTTTGCCTTCACTTTCTGGTTCAGGTAGGTCATCACCTTCCATCAACACCCAAGGAAATGCAATCACAAACTGACTATCAAGAAATTATCCAAACACTACCAGAAAAGCATCTGGTTACCGGAAACTTTCGTGATCAAATAGCTTGCGGAGAATTGGCTGAAATCAGAAGAATACCATGGTTAATTTACTGATCACAAGAGATCGTGACGGACCATCATCAGAACAAGTGAGAAACCTTAAGTGATCAAATTATCATAATCTAATTGTTCATCTATATTTGGAAACAATTGCAAAAGATGGAATGAATGCCTCCCTTCATGTGAACCAGCATTCCATGCAGGAGGAGCCCACCTTTTATTGATCTAGACTAAATATGGCAACTCAAGATTAGCAACATGCAATAAACTCACACATCAAGCAATATTGGCCTGTACCAAAATCAGATTGTTGACCACACTAACTTTTGAAGAGAGATTGGCCAAAGAGAATACAAAGGAAGTAAATGAGGATTTTATTTCAATGAAGATTGCCGTGGGGACGCTGCTTGTCCTTGATCACGATGAGGACGTCAGTGAAGGAAATGAGGAGAATAAAAAGGAAGTAAATGAGGATTTTATTTCAATGAAGGTTAATTTGGGTATTTTAAAAAAAAAATTGAGGGCAAAAGTTGCCGGAAAATAACTTTAAATAGACAGATGTCCTTAATTCAAAACTTCCTGGAAAACTTAGGGACTAATTTGAAAAGTTCTAAAACTTCCGTCTTTTTTTTAAAATAAGATAAAAACTTAAAGCCTTATTTGAAAATTTGCCTACATACAATCTCTCGCAGGACATGAGAAGAGCGGAGAGCCTGATAACTCTGTCCAAGAAGTGCGGGTCTGGGAACAGAGTAAACGGTTCCCCAAGGGATAACCTTGTATGATCTTTGGTTTTTCTATGCTAATTGGTGGCGTGGTCATTTTGGATGGTTGTTATTAATAGTCCTCAGTGGATGATAAGTCTATTTTGTATTTCACTGGGCCTGGTATGTCCCCAGGACTTTCTTTTTATGTAACCCATCTTTCTTCTTCTTTAAAGTAATACAAGCCTTTCAGTTATGGGGAAAAAACTTACAGGACACGAGCAATTTACTTTCAACCCCTGATGAAGCTCATAAGGTGATATCAGAAGTTTTACTGGGCGGTATTCAATTGATTGTGCCCTGCTATCAGTAAAACCGATCAGTTCTCGCTCCAGGAGGTGTTGGAAGGCCTGGAAAGAACAAGAACAAAACACTGTTAATATATCCCAATTGAAGAAACTATAGAGTATAGGTCTTTAGGGTCCTGATGCATCAGAACTTTCCAAATTCTTAAGTGCCACTCCACATAAACGGGGTTGCCAATGGTATGTCGATCCACGCTCATGATCTGATGGGTTCCATGGTTGATGTTCCAGAAGCTTTCAAGCTAAGAGATCCAATCCATCCAATCTTTAGCCTCCTTTTAAAGGCATTTCTGTAGTTTTGTTATAACCATTATTTAAAGCCATAGAACAGATGGCCAAAATTGCACCAGGAAGACGTGTTGGCATTCCCTGTCCATGATAGGGACCATTTAATCAATAGTCTAGATCACAAAGAGGGTAGGACCGTCACGTACAATGTGGGTGAATAAGGATAGCATCCACATCCTGACACATCAGGGTCCTATGACTCCTCTTGAAAAGAATATCTGCATCCAATTCTTAGTATAGAATATCATACACACCAGCAGACAAACATTTTGCGCATAGCTGTCCGATGTTTGATAGCTATCATGAATGCTTTTGTATTCTGCAAAAATGACAAATCAATTCCAGTAGTCTAGCACAATAACCAATATTTGTGGAACAAAGAACAATGTCCAAGGAAAACATCTCACCTTTCATTACAGTATTGAAGTTATACGAGCTTTGCTCTCTGAGCTCCAATCTGTTCATGCACACTAGAAGGTAGAGCTCTAATATGGAGGCACCTGCTTGGACAAGTACGATATTGATTCATGAGCAGTTCTCCATTAGAATATCTAAAACCAACACTTTTGCATCAGTAAGGACCTTTTTGTGGGTAGGATCAGGTAGGACCCAGTTGATGAGAGAATGAGAGAGAGAGAGAGAGAGAGAGAGAGAGAGATCATTGTCCATTCATCATGTAAAGAAGGAAATTTAAAGCCACATTAGAGTGACCATTTTCTCTTTTCCCTTTCTTACTTTAGCAATGTCTATGACTGAATCAATATTTGTCTGGGAATGAAAAAGACATCCTCAATAGTGTAGTTTCTGATATCTATGCAGCATCAAATAGGTAAAACATATAGCATAATTTGCAGCCGGAATATTCAAACCACATGTGAGGTAAATCTAATAAACCCCGAGGAGTGATAGTTCAGGCTACATAATAGAAAGAAAACCATCTTGGAGATCATTGATAATAGCCAGCAACACTAAAGATGCAAAGTCTACAAGCCTCATTGTTAAAATGTTACAATTCGTATCGAATCTTATGGAAAAAGATTCATATCCATACAACAAATCCCATTTACAAGGTAAATGTTAGGATTCAAATGTGAGTCCTACAATTCGATACTTGTATTGAATCCCACGATTCAGGCGATCCATTTAGGTGGAAATAGCAACAGCCGAATGACTACAATTTTTTTCCAAGTTTTTTCATCTTTTTTAATGAATCACTTTGTTAACTTAGGCAATGTGATTTTGTATTTTACTGTTTTGGGATTAAGGAAAAAAGAAATAACAGCTGGTTTATTCACGGTCCAAATCAATTCAACTCCTAGAACGGTTTGCAATTCAATTTCGACTTACAAAATAATTTTTTTACCATGGGGAGAGAGAGAGAGAGAGAGAGAGAGAGAGAATTTCTTAAAAAGTGTTGTAACACTTAAGAGAATCTCCTCTCTCCTAGTTTCTGGTAACCAAAAACCTGGCAACAATGGATCAAAAGGATACAGTAATTGATTTAAGATTGATCCAATATAAAACAAGTACATGAACAATTAATGATCAATAAATTTAGGAGTTCCAGAAATGTCATTAGATCTCACGAACCTAGTAGACTCTCGAGCTTGGGTTGCCTCTGAATGCCCAAACTCGCAGTCTTGAAGTTATCAAGTGATAGAAATCCATACTTAAGATCAATAGAGCAAATGACCTGAAATCTGGCAGCATGGTTTTCAACAAATTAGTTTCACACAACCTGGATTTGCATTATAATCTAGTGTGACCACCGAAGTATATTGAGACATACAGAAACTTCGATAAATGGGAGACACTGGTGTCGACATCTGATAAAGAATGAAGAATTTCTTTGAATCTTTGATCATTTAATATCTTCTGTAAAATGTCAAGGCCTTGTTGACAAAATCAATTAGAGTTGCAGCCACAAGAGGTTAAAAGCCAAAACAAAAAATGCTTAACCACTCATGCAAATTGAAAACCAGATAGCTTGCAATTTTCTACATAATGCAAAAGATACTGTGACGTAGTCAGCCAAACTTCTCCCCTAAAACATATGGTGTACAGATGCTAACCACTTATTCTCATCTCATTGAGGCTTACTAATTCCTCATGCCATTTTCTTTCCACATTGCACGATTCAAAAAATTTAAAAAAAAAAAATTTATGCTAATAATACATGTGGGCCCATGTTTGGAGATGGAATATAAGCCATATCCAAACTGCATCAGTGAATACTGGGGTACACTCATGGCTGGAAAGAAATGCTAGTCCCCTCATGATCAGAGAGGCATTGGAGTTGATTTTTTGTTCCCTACTTAGAGTGCAGTTCTCACTCTGCAATCAAATGTGCATGTACATATCATCATCTCCAGGTACCATATTCCATGTCACATGCATGTAGATGTATATAGGGGCTAGGACTACAAGTTCTCACTCTGCCAATCTAACATGCATGTAGATATACCTGGCTGGAAAATCATATTGGCCCACTGATGATCACAGTCCTTTCAGCTTGACTTTGTGTTCCATACTTAGAGCTCAATCCTCACCCCACAATCTGAAACGCACATAGATATCATTATTTCCTGGCACCATATCCCATCTAACAAGGATTGGCTGAGAGTTAATTTCTCAAAATAGAACCGACACCCGGTTTGGCAAGTTTTTAATAGACAATCGTACAACCCTCCTTTCTCGAGACTTGGGAACAGCACATGCTGAAGCGCTACACATTTTCAGAGAAGAAAAATGCACATAGATATGTACATATTAATATGTATATATTAGGGAAATTTTTCACCTGCGAGCAGATAGCATACTATGCTCATGTGGCCCAGATCATGGGGCCCACTTGGATGCATTCCTATCATTGTGGGTAGGATAGATGGAAATGTCTCTTTGTAGATAAGGTTCATACAAAAAATCAGCCATATCAGATTATCCTAGCCCTTTATTTAGCAGCGTTAAAGTCTAATGGTCTTCTAACTGTATAAGTTTTTGATATTCGACAACAGAAAGTAAAGGTTCGATGAGCATAAAATTGATCAAGTTCCAGGCATAAGAGTGTGAAAGGAGCTGCACTGATCAAAGGTGGGCCCAAGTGGGCCCCATAGAGCCGACTGCATAGGAGAAAATTCTCATCTTATATATATATATAAAACCATCCAGATCATTCTTATACATGTTATATTGATGAGTGGACCATCCTGTTTCTCGATGAAGACACATTGAGATGGACCACAGATGCACTTAGAGGATATTACAATGTGAATTTTTCAGATTAAGATGTATTTCTTGTGCCAACAGAAACCATATCTGATAATTAATAGTTTTTTGTTTTTTTTTGAATG
Source organism: Umbellularia californica (assembly GCA_028538565.1). Classification (NCBI taxonomy): domain Eukaryota; kingdom Viridiplantae; phylum Streptophyta; class Magnoliopsida; order Laurales; family Lauraceae; genus Umbellularia; species Umbellularia californica. Next base: position 11,034,336 of record JAPQWN010000006.1, on the reverse strand, counting down.
GTTAATTAATGGAGATTTTAGACAGCTCTCAAATAGAATACAGTAGTGTCAACTTTCAAGAACTCCAGGTAAAGAAAAGAAGGATACATGGAGCTTTGCATTAAACTCAATGGCATAGTCATGAGGAAAGGTGGAGTCGGTAGGCAGATATAAAGTGTGCTCCAGTAATCTGCAGAACCCATTGGGCGAGAAATAAACAAAAGCATATATCAAACTAGAATGACCAATTTTTCAGCAAAGAAAAGACTCTACCTTTGTAAACCTTCAGTTGATGGAGGAACAAATAATAACTTCCGATGTGAGAAGCGAGATCGTACTCTCTTTTCTAAGAGCTGGTCTGCATCCTGCACCAGCACCACAAGTATCATACTTAGTGAGTACTAAAATGCAAAATTAAAAATCGCTTCCACAAAGAAATCCATCCCAAATGTGAGATCACATAGCTGAAATGCACCACGTATTGATCAGTAAGTGTAGGAGGTGTGTATTCAGTTATTTATTGCTCAGAGAAATTTGAGTTTCTTTATACTCACTTAAATGTTGTATGCCTAAATGATTCCCGTGAATCACTTTCATTCTTCTCTTCTGAAGGCAGCATGCCTTGGCAGAGAGTTTTGTGCTCCTTAAGGAGATGAAACTTTAAAAGAAACATGAACTTTAGATCATCCAAATCTGCAAACAAACAGAGCAAGCCACTGGCCCGCAAGAAATGGGCATGTCCTAGATTTAATAATGTCTTCGACAGATAACTCTGATCAGTTTGCTTTCCAATAATCAAGAACTATCAGTTTTATTGATCCATTTCTGATTTCCTCTTTTAGTTTTTTTTTTTCTCTTTTTTTTTACTTATTATTTTTTCTTATTTTCCTTTTTTCCCTTTTTTTTCCTTTGCCTTTTTCTTTCTTTAAATGGCAGTGTTCATTACCTTCTACGTTTCTTACCTCAGCACAGGTTCATTTTATGAAAAAAAAAAAAAGAAAAAAAAAAAGATAATATCCAACAATCCAACATTGACTTCACACTGACACCATTAAGCCATGAAGATGCACAAGTATGTCGACGCCTTTTTTTAGTAAATGGCACCCTAAAAGAGGGTCTTGGTGATTCAAGTAGAGGGGAAGCCTAAGCAATAAACAAGGGTTTCCACCCTAAGCAATCTACCTTTCAAGGTCTGGTCCTTGTGGAGGGGGATTATAAAAATGCAATTGCTTGGGCTAGCATGGCATCTCAGTCCCATTACAGCTATTCTACATTCTCGAGGATATTAAAACTCTTTCAAGGAAAATTTTGCCACTTCTTCTGAGAGAATTGGATGGCCAAGAGGACAGCTTAGCAAAAGCAAGCAAGGATGGATACGGTCAGTGCCGGTGTTATGAATGGTATAATCTCTTAGGTCCCCGAGTGTTATTTTCCTCTTCAGTAGAGCGCTCGCGTGCACACACAAAAAAAAAAAAAAAAAAAAAAATCTTGCAAGTAGAAAGGCATTGTATGAGCCTTTCAGCAGAGCTTGTGATGGTCTCTCACCAGCCTGTTCTTGATCTAAAAAGAGTTTCAAAACTCTTATTTCTAACATTTCGCAACCATTGCCATAGTAGACAGCGGCTTCCTTATACATGAAACAACAGAAGAAACATTCATGAAGCAAGACTCCCTGCCTTGTACAAGCTTCTCTTACCATCTTACAGTACCAGCCACCAAGTGGGGCCACCTACTGGTCCATCAGAGCGAACCATCCAAACCTACCACTCTTATTTACACGGGTCCCACCGAGATTTAATAGATTCGAATGGAGTGGATCGTTGGATCGAGGGTCAATTTTGTTGTTTTATATAAAGCCATTAAACCTGTGGACCACATATTAATGGCTTAAAGATATTACACTGACTTCAAATTTGATGTCTAAGTTGGCCCCACATACTAGGCGACTTGTACCATAACACGATATGAGAAGCTTGTACAAGAGCACTACTCATGCACACACACCTACCTTTTATCTCTAAGTACCCTGTCATAAACTTTTTCTAAATCGATGAGGACCATATACAAATGTTTCCTCCACTCGATATTTTTCCATTAATTGCCTAAGAGGTTATATTGAAATTATTAAAGACATATATGAAGGGGCAGTAATGAGTGTGAGAATGAGAATGAGTTCCCGGTGACCATAGGTTTACATCAGGGGGTCAGTCCTAAGCCCTTATCCCTTTGCATTGATTATGGATGAGTAACCTGCTCATATTTAAGAGGAGATACCTTGATGCATGTTGTTTGCAAATGATATAGTGTTGGTGAAAGAATCAAGAGATAGTGTGAATGCAAACCTCAAGAGATAGTGGAAGGCTTTAGAATCCAAAAGCTTTAAAATATATCATACAAAGACAAAATATATGGATTGCAACTTCAATGGGTATATACACAAAGAACTACAACCACTATAAGAATTGAAGCCCGGGAGATACCACAAAGAGATTCATTCCGCTACCTTGGCTCGATAATTAGTAAGGACGGGGAGATTAATGAAGATGTCAAACATAGAATAAAAGCGAGTTGGTTGAAGTGGAGTCCTGCTTCTGGAGTGCTTTGTGATCAACAAATGCCAACAAAATTAACAGGAAAACTTTATAGAATAGTGATTAGACCAGTTATGACCTATAGAGCAAAATGTTGGCCAATCAAAAAGCAACATATGCACATAATGGAGGTAGTAGAGATGAGAATGTTGAGGTGGATATGTGGTAAAACTAGGAAGGATAAATTAGAAATGAGCTGAGAGCATTTAGAGGTAACATCACTAGGGAATAAAATTAGAGAAACCCTTTAAAGATGGTTTGCAGATGTCCAACACAGGCCGGCAACGGCGTTGGTAAGGAAAAGTTTGGCTATGCAGGTTGATGGCTCACCAAGGGGAAGGGGTAGGCCGAAGAGGACGTGTGGATAGAGGTAGTAAAAATAAATCTAAAGAAGTGCAACTTTTCTAAAGATTTAGCTTGGGACAGATCGGAATGGAGAAACAAAATTCATGTAGCTGACTACAACACAATTGGGACAAGGCTTTAATGGTGATGATGATGATGGTAACATGCCGCCATTATATTGCACCAATTGATCAATATAGAAAAAAATTTACCAGTCAAAGCACCATACCAGGCGGCAACTCACACCAATGACTACTGCCTGTGAAGTTAGGGACTGCATTGCATCTAGCAAGTTATAAAGTAAACGCTGCTTTCCCTGATAAGGATGCAACAACAGAAAAATATTAGCTTTCTTATCAGCAATGCTCACAGCTACACAGCCTCACACCACAAGTTTTACACTGCCAGAAACAGGAGAGGATGAAATACATTTATATCAAGCACTAAACTAAAAATAACATGAGAATAGTAGATGAATTATAGAGTTCAAAGGCCTCACAGAAGATATGAGAGGGTATGATCAAATTAAGGCATACCTGAGTGAAGAGATCAAACTCATCCAGTACAAAAATGATGGTCTTATGAGCTAATCCACACTCCCTGAACAAAATGCCATCTCAAATGCATTAATGCACAACAATAACAATGAAATAACTACAGAGACAAAAAAAAAAGTCAACAGAATTAAAAATAAAAAATAAAAAATAGAAACAATAAGCACAAGAAACAAAAAATAGTGACAGATGTGCCTAAAATTTAAGATGCACTCACCGCAACATGTCTGTCATAAATTGAGAGTTGTCATCAAATGATGCCTACAATGATGACACCAACCATCCCAGAACTCAAAGAAATCAAATTTGTCCAGATTTGAAAATAGTTAGTTGACCAAGAAGATAATTATCAGAAAAAGGGGGTGATACCATTTTTGAGAATAACAGTTGGTTTTCTAGGCATAGTTGTCTTGCAATTTCCTGGAAAATAAAAGGCGAGTTAATACAACAAAGCTGAAGAGGAAGCACACAACTTTCCACAAGAAAAAAGCAAATAAATTAAACTTAAACCTTACAAACACAGTTTCCAGACAAAATTCTATTTTTTGACAGGCAGTGCCAGTTCAGTTCCCTGCTGATCTCATATCCCCATAATCAAAGCAACAATCTAGCTTAAAGGTATAAAGATATATACTGAAAATAAATCTCCTTTCACCTTTACCAAAATCAAGGTAATCTATCCCCAAAAGAAAAAGGTAATCTTACCGATCACCATTCTCCACCATTCTACTAATAAATGCGACTTGCCCCATTTTCTAAAATATGGAACTCCAGAGCATACATTAGCTTTCTCAAGAATAGTAGATTTTAGACTTGATGATGGCAACTGGTGAGACATGCAAAAAGCTATACAGCACAAACATGAACTGCTTATATACATTGTTTTCATCAGTGATCAAACTTACTAGGACCAAACACCATGAGCAATACAAATTCTCACTTTCAGCCCTTTTTCCCTCCAAAGCAGCACCTACTGTTTAATCTCACTATCCTTCCCCAGTTCTCCTATGGAGTACTAATTCTCATTTTCAGCCTTTCTCCCTCCAAAGGGGCACCTAGTGTTTAATCTCATCATCCTTCTCCAGTTCTACTATATAGCTCAAAGATGGTTTTCCACACCCAATTCAACTATTCGTGCCTGCCAATGCTTTTTTGGATTGTGAGTTGTGACATCGAATAGCCCAATAATATTTATGATATTTCCTTTCTCTTTTATGCTATGCATCTTCAGCAGAGAGCGTTTTCAACGGAGTGTTATTCATCTTCAGCTCTCATCCTCCATTGAACGAACGGTTTCTTGTTCCTCTTTAATAACTTAATCTTTGATTTCTATCATTTTTACTTCGTTTCCTTTTTTTTCCTCGGATCTACAACTTAGAATCATTTATTTTCTTGTTTCTTCTATCTATTCTAGATCGTCAAGTTTGTTAAATCGATTCTTCATATTTTGTAGTCTTCTTTCACTTTTTTTTATAACAGATCTTTGGTGCTGATCATTCTTTCTTCTATTTTCCGATTTACAATTCACTGCTTCGAATGGATTTCTGATTTTGTACATAGATGTATCACTCTCGGATGGCTTCAGGTCTGTCGGATGCATCTTCTTATCGTAAGCAACCCCACCTCTCGCCTGAAACCATAGAGGTGTCCTCCTTAGCAGCCGCACCGTACCAGAAGAACCACAACGGTCTGTGAGCTGAAACCGTCCAAGAGTGATACAACTCTATGAAAAATCAGAAAAACCATTTGAAGCCGTGAATCATATATCGAAAAATAGAAGATCAAATGAGAACAAAAAAATCTGTTATAAAAAAAGTGAAAGAAGTCTACAGAATATGAAGAATCAATTGAACCAACTTGACGATCTATAATAGATATAGCAGAAACAAAAAACGAAATGATTCAAAGCTGTAGATCTGAGAAAAACAAAAGGAAACGATTCAAAACAGTAAAAATGACAAAAATCAAATATTAAGTTATTAAAGAGGAACAAGAATCCATTCATTCGATGGAGGATGATAGTTGGAGATGAAGAACACTCCGTTGAAAACGCTCTCTGCTGAGATCCATAGCAGAAAGAGAAAGGAAATATCATAAATAAAGAACAAATGTACATGCAAGTTTCATTACAAATGAAGGGAAAAAAAAAAGTTAAAAAGAGAAAACGGGGAGGAAAAAGAAACAAAGACCAAGAGCCCAGCTAATGTGTACGGTAAAAGGAGACTATATTTATAGCCTGCTTTTACATCAGGAAGCCTAGAAAGCAACTGACCATTTTAGGTGGGGTACAAATAAAAGCAGATTTTATCAATGTGCTTTTAGTAATATCTGGATAATTGATTCTTCTAAGATGTGTTCTGACCAGTGTTACGAAATTTAGTTGGTTTCCGCCGAAATTTTCGATTAATTTTGGTTCGTTCACTCTACCGAAACGAATGGGACCCTTATAATTATTCGTCCCAGAATTCATTCCAATTCGTCTGATTCGGTCAGAATTTTATGATTTCAGCCGCTTCGTCCAATTATTCGTCCCAATATTTAGGTTGCCTTTAAAATAGAAAAAATGAAAACTGAAGGGGCTAAACATATTTTTTTTAAATTAAAATTAAAAGTAAAATTGGCCTTTTAGCTTAGAGAAATTAGTGGCTCCAATCTGGAGCCGCCCATCTATTAAAATCTAAATAACTGTAAGGGCCCCTATCGCCCTAATCAAATTTTATTCCAATAAAAACATTTTATTATGAATAAGCTAGCCAAGTTTCACTCTAATATGAAATAGCCCATCAAATATAAATCGACATATTGCATTCATTTAGTACAATAAAGTAAATGTATCATATATTATTTTTTCCATTTTAATATATATATAATATTTTTTTCCAAAATATTTCACCGAAATCTCCGAATCAGCCAAAACATTTCATTTAGAGGGCAAACTGAAATGGCATCCGAACCTAATTTCGTAACACTGGTTCCGACCCAACATGCTTTTTGTAATATATGGACAATAAAGAGCAAACCAGGTTAAGAATTCTCAATTAGGATTCTATGGCAGTATTTTTCATGCACTACTTCTATAAACCTCATGAGCTTTCTTCTACAGATGGAAATTCCTGATGAAAACCCAACTAGGTGATTCGGAGTTCTTCTAGTTGACATTTCTAACCTGGCCCAAACCAATTGCACTATGATCTCCCAAGCCCGCCCAAACCCAAACCTGACCTGGTAAGGGTTTGGGTTGAGATTTTCAACCCGATTAACAAACGCTTCCAGTTTGGGTTGAGAAATACATCTTGCCCTCTGTTCTCAACCCATCCGAACCCAAACAACGGCTTGGGTTGAGCAATACATCATGTTGCCTTCAGTGCTTCCAAACCCAAACGACTTCACTTCACCCACACTATTACACCTAAATTGGTTCAGTCATTTTTGCAAATTGGCTTCTGCCGTAAATTATAATATCCTAGTAATATAATGTTGTGGATATGGAACCCCATCTATCTGGTTACCCAAGGATCTAGACCCAATAATTCCCATATATTAGAAAAGTGGGAAGATTTTCAAAAAGATATAAAACTCTGACTCATTTTCAAAAAAAAAAAAAAAAAGTATATGAAAATTTGATTATTTTAAAAAAGCACAATAATTTTCCACAATTCTTTCAATCAAATCCTCTCCATAAAAAAAATTAAAAATGACAAAAACACCTTTGTCATTTTCAAATTTTTTTCTTTAATAAATTATTTAATAGAAATGATCGAGTCCAACCCACATGACCTAGTGAGGCCCCCTTCAACAACCTTTATACATGGATGATTTTTTTAAAAGAAGGTAGATTCCAAATTACTAAGACTCTAGCTTCATTAAATGGTTATAATTATCAAAATCAAAATGACCAGCTTTGGGAGAATAGAGGTTAATAAAAGACAAAAACTTCTCATAAGGGAACGGTATTTTTATCATTTCTAAAAAAAAGGGAGAAGATTGAAAGAATTGTGAAAAAAAAAAAAATTAGTGTTTGCGACACTCTATTATGACCATACATGGAACCCACCTACCCACCTTTATCAATTAGAACATGTGGCCTACATTCATAGGAGTTACAATGTGGGGCCAACTTTTGTGATGGTGACCATGTGACCCACCTTTAGGAACTACAAAGTGGAACAACCTTTTTTTGTTTTTGTGAACATGGAACCCACCTTTAGAATTTATAATGTGGTACCCACGTTTAAAAATTAGAACACAGGGCCCAAATTCATATGATTACAATGTGGGCCCGCCTTAATTTATAGGAATTATAGTGTGGACCGACTTTTTGTGATTGTGAACACGAGACCCACCTTTAGAAATTACAGCATGGTGCCCACTTTTAGAAATTATAATATTGGGCCACATTTATAGAATTTATAATGTGGGCCCACATTTTGTGATTTTGACCATGTGACCCACCTATAGGAATTACCAAGTGGGGTCACTTTTTTTTTATTGTGGACACGGGACCCACATTTAGAAATTACAATGTGCTGCCCACTTTTAGAAAGTAGAACATGGGGCACATATTCATAGGATTTACAATGTCATCATGCCTTTATAGGATTTATAATGCGGGCATACCTTTTGTGATTGTGACAATGGGACCCACATTTAAAAATTACAAAGTGGGGACACTTTTTTGAGATGGAAAACATGGGGCCTACCACATAGGATGAGTGACATTATAAGTGAGCTTCTTTAGATGGCAGGAGATAAGCAATAAACAATTGTGCCAGCAAATTGCTTATTAAAAAAAACCTATGATTGTAATTTTAGCTTTCCTAGTTTACTACACATTTTAAATTTTAGCTTTTCTAGTTTTACCATACATCCACCTCAACATCTTCATCTCTGGTACATCCATTTTGTGCAAATGTTGCTTCTTGATTGACTAACATTTTCCACCATAGGTCGTAGCTGGTTCGAATGACTGTCTTGTAAAAAAATTTCCTTCAATCTTTTTGGCACTCATCGATCACAAAGCACTCTCTACTCCAACCATCTCACTTTTATCCAATGTTTGACATCTTCATCAATCTCCCCATCCTTTCTAACTATCAAGCTAAGGTAACAGAATGAATCTCTTTGTGGTATATCTCCTGAGTTTAAACTCTCACGGTAATTTCAACTCTTTGTATATGTCTACTAAAGTTACACTCTATTAAGTTTGTGTTTGTACAACTTATTTTAAAGCATTTGAATTCTAAAGCCTCTCACCATCTCTTGAATTTTGCATTTACACTATCTCTTGATCTATCCGCCAATAGTATATCATTTGCAAACAACATACACTAAGGTACCTCCTCTTGAATATGAGCAGCTGACTCATCCATAATCAATGCAAAAGGATACGGGCTTAGGGTTGACTCTGATGCAAACTTATGGTCACTAGGAACTCACCTGACTCTCTACAGGTAGTTCTCACACCCGTTACCGCTCATTCATACATATCTTTAATAATCTCAATATAACATTTTAGAACATTCACTGTATTTAAGACCCAACAAATTAAACATCTAGATATCTTGTCATAAACTTTTTTTAGATCGATGAAGATCATATGTAGATTTTTCTTCTTTGCTTGATATTTTTTTCTTAATTGCCTAAGTGAGAAGATAACTTTCATAGTTGACCTTCATGGTATAAAACCAAATTGATTTTCAAATTTCTTGGTTTTCTATCTAAAGTCTTTGCTCCACTACTCTCTCCCATCACTTCATAATATGACACATGTTTAATATTACAGTAGTTGGTATAATTTTGTATACTCCCTATTTGTAGTACAACACTTCTCCATTCACCCGGCATATTCTTTGTCATCAATGTCCTATTGAAGAGCCTAGTTAACCAAATCCCCCTAATTTCTCCTAAATATTTTTTCTAAATTTAAAATAATAATATATGTATTTTATCTTTTTCATTATTTTTAAAATCTTTTTATTCTCAAAAATCTCTTTTTAATTAGGCCCGGGTTCTGCCCGGTCCTTCTTCGCTAGTTGGAAAGAAAAATCAGCTCATGAGGTGCCACAATCGTTCTTTCATTTCTTTCCACGATATAAATGGAGTATTTTATATATATATATATATATATATATAGAGAGAGAGAGAGAGAGAGAGGAATGTTCATATGCATCATTCCCTCACCATGGGGTACACCTTCTATGATCCAAGCCGACCAAAATGATCACTTTTTAATAAAAAAAATAAAAATTAAAAAATAAAAAAAAGAAATTACAGTAACTTGATCACATCTAAAACATTCAATCAAGATACATATGGCCCTATATTTGTATTAGATTGAAACTTTAGACTATAATACTCATTTAATAATATTTCAAAGAGCTTTTTCAAAAAAAATTCAAAGAACTGCTAGTTCTGAAATAGTCATCATGTTTGCAATATCAACTGCATACTCTGTTGGCTTTAATCATCTTAGTTTTCTTCATTGGGCTTTTGGGCTTGATTTTTGGACCACCTGCAATACCTGAATAAACCTACCCATGAACCCTCCCCTCAGCCTCTAGTGGAAATGGAATGGGTCAGCCCCACAGCATTTAAGTATTTCAAAGTTGATCATCACCATGTATTTAGTATCTATAAAATCCACCACATGGGAGACATGTCCCCATTTGTAAAATCCATAGTCTCACACACACGTGCGTGACACACACTACACATGTGACTTGTCCCTAACCAGCTGAGCTCAGCTTCTAACCATATGACTAAGTAATTTAACCAATCCAAGTCCAGTTGAAAATATCATTGATGAAGGTGATATTTTCAGCCATGATGTAAGAGAGAGATTTTTGTAATTAGTCGATTGAGATTGATGAAAGTAAGTTGGCAAGGACTCTAATTGCATGTGGAAAGAAATGCAGGTATGCTCTCATTGGAGTACATAACCGATACATATTGTGAGAAATGTCCTCACATAAATTCTGTGATTACTAGTTCGTGGGGCCCACAATACATGGACCAAAATGTGATCAATCGACCGCCCTCACACTCACTACCCAACGATTAATTGGCTCTAACCCCCCAATTTGACACTCATTCAACTATTACCCACTATTGGATTGAAATGCCCTTTTTATTATAGGCTTCCATTGATGATCTCCTGGGCCTAAAAATCCATATTTTTTATGATCCGATTAGGTTGATTTTTGTGGGGGCATCTACAAAACATGCATAGGCCTTCACATCCCCACTACCTTTCATGGTTGGCATACATCTAAACGGGCTCCATAAAACTGGTACTAATGTAGCAAAGTGAAACTTGTTCATAGAAACTAGAGTTGTAAATGGGTATAACTCTGGATTCTCAGACCCGAGAAAGATCAGATTTGGAACTCAATTTTGGTTCCAAAAGATAATCCAATCTGGATTCGGAACCTGGTTTCAAATCCGGAAAGAAATCACAACCAATCCATACAGGTTCCTACCCGATTACCAGGATCTAGAACAATGTTAAACGTCAGGAGCAGTTCCATCGTTTCATAGAGGATGGGGTTTAGAAAACCCTAAGCACTTGTTTTCCTCATTCTCAGCATTTCCTTCCTTTCTCCAGCAAATCTTTCTCTCTCTCAAGTTTCCGCAACTAGGTAGGCTGTTCTCCTTCACTAAATAGCAACCTCCCCTAGAAGAAGATCTCATCCTCCATAATCCTGGTGTGCGGTCACGAAGAATTTGAAGTCCGACGAATTGGGGGCCATCGATGTGGCCCTCTCATGCTTGATCGTGTGGTCAATGGCGACAAAGCATTGGAAAAGAAGATCCTCTCTCTCTCTCTCTCTCTCTCTCTCTCTCTCTCTCTCTCTCTCATAGGAAGTCGTTGGAAAAGAAGATCCTTAGGCTTATTGGAGCATGCCATGACATGAACCCACCCAACAAATTCGTAGAATCTCTCCAGCCAGCTGCACAAGATTCCCTCCCTCTTCCCCACACTCCTCTCAATCCCGATTCGGAACCGGGTTCAGATACCACATGGGTACCATTCCAAACCCGACCAATTTGCAACCATAATAGAAACGAAGCTATAACTACATATATGAAATATATATATATATATATATTTTTCAAAAGCAGAAAGAGTTCCTAACTTTGGAAGAGTCCATCTTGTGGGGCCCATCTAGACACATGATAATCATGGGGGTTTAGGCATTTGAAAGGACTCACCATGACCTAAATGTGTGCAAAAAATGGGACCCACTTAATCGAGAGAGATATTGGTTGAGGGCTTTAAAGTTTTCCAGATTCTAGCCATAGATGCATGCCAAATTTTGGACGATCAATTAGATGCCACAAAATAACTCAGATGAGGGTCAAATTTTTGGTTAGTTTTAATTCAAAATGAGCGTAAAGGGATTAGATTGATCATAGGAGAAGGGAGGTGGGCACCACATGCTTGGGGATGAAAAAATGTTAGCTTCAGCACAGGTCGATGTTGTACTTGAGGACAAACCCGAATTACTAATTAGGGCCTGTCCTAGAGTTCAAACCTGAATCGAGTCTAGGTTACACAACCCGTACCTGTACCAAATTTCAAATTGAAGACCTAAACTTAAAAACAAACTAAAAAAAGGGCCATCTGAATCCAGACCAAATAGAAGCCCCATTTTTTGTTACTAACATAATATACTTACATATACTTAGATACACCTATCAGTATATAAAATATGGACGTGGCATAGGGTACATGGGTCCTCATGTATGAAATCCATGGACCTGAATCCAAACTGAATTAAAAGGGGTCCAGATATTGGACCCATCCCCAATTTTTTCAATCAGGGCCTTCATGTAATCAATGACCCATTTCATCCCTTCACATTCTAGCTAGGAAAGGTTCCTAAAAGTTCGTGTGCATATATATGTACACCCCACACCTTAAAAGGGGGAAAAACATGTAATATCACAATTCATAAAAACAACACATGTTTTAGCCTACACACACACACACACATGGTGAGGGACAACATAGCAGGGTTGACTTTACAATACATCCGAACCATCTACACACATGGGACCCCCATAAATACACTAGAGCCATTGAGTTTTCACATATCCAAATGGATTGGACCGTTGGATCGAGGGTCGAATTTTTTTCTTTAATATAAAGTCGTTAAATTTGTGCGCCACGGATGAAGAGGTTAGAGGCATGGGATTGGCCCCAAATTTGATATATGGGCTCATCCAAGATGCCTCTTTCCATCCCCCAAAAGTCCCATGATCAGTGGGTCCCTAGGTGGGCCTCATTAAGTTTGTCCCTCACCATATGGTGAGGGAAGGATGCACAGGAATTTCCCCTATGTGTGTATATATATAACACATATCTATATATATAACATGCAAAATACACCCATATATATCCACACAAACACACAAAATGTAAAGATAGCGCAATGAGCATGGGTAATCAAGAAACATGCAATCTGGAATGAGACTATATACTTCACTAACCTTTAATGCACTAATGTCATCGCTATGCAATAGCCCGTTCAATCTTACCTGAAACAAATAAGCAGTCCAACTGCATAATTTAACTTGACACTCATAGTACGTAAAAAGGATTTTACCAAAAGAATACAAGAATCAAGCATCAGCATTCGTTGTACTTAGAGCAAATTCAGTTGAACTCACTCGTACTAATAAGTATCATCATCATCATTACAAAAGTAAAATTAAATCATACCACTAATATCATGTCAGTGTACTCAGCATTTAAATCTCTTAAAACAAGATCCAGTACCTTCACACAAATACAAATATTGAAAAAATAGTTACAGATTTTACAAAAAAAATAATTAAAAAAAAAAAGAAAGAAAGAGAGATGCAAGGAATCCTACCGCAGTTTTTCCACATCCGCGGGGACCAATGAGCAAGATTGAGTTGTTGCAAGCCTCGGTGATGGAATTGGAGATGATGAACTTCAACTTACTAACATTGAGAGATCAAAAAGGTAAATGCGTGAATGGAAATAGAGATACAATATATGTATATATGGAAATCCCTCACCCGAGCACCCTTATATCAGCACCGGCCGTTTTTCACAAGGTGAGACCCACCATGATCTTTCCAAGCCGTCACTGATTCCTCAAGTTTTACACTGATCCTAACAAAATTGACCATTGGATTAAACTAGTAAAAACAGTGCCTTTTAAAACTATTAAAATTGATGACCACAAATCAAGGGGTTAGGATGATCTAATGGGCCTAGAATTTTACACAAAGGTAGGGCCCATCGAGAACAGCTGAACCCCCACGTCCCCCTTGATTGGTTGGGGGCCTCCAAGTGGGGCCCCACCACATGGTGCTCATGGGTGCTCATGTGAAGGGAGTCACACACACACACACGCACACACACGCACGCATGCACGCGCGCAGAGAGAGAGAGACCTGTAATTGGTGTCTGGAGAGTTTGAAAAGGGGGTAAAAAGGAAACTAGGACTGCATATGCGGGATCGAAGGAAGATTATGGCTTCTTCTGCAGGGTTTTGTGCCGCCCCCTCTTCCATTGTATTAGTGAAACTAGCAATAAACCCGTGCAATGCACAGGCTACAAATAAAAAACAACAATAAATATAACAGGTACTATTTCAATAAATCAAATGGTAATTTTATATTTTAATAATTAAAATAAGAAAAATTAAAATAAAAATTGACAGAAGGGAAAAACTAAAATTAAAAGATAATCTGAAATTAAAAATAAAAAAAAATTCATAAATTTCCAACAAGAATAGGGTATGAAGTAGCAATAAGTGGGCCACAACGACAGTTGATGTTGTTTTTACATGAGTAAACAAATATATACAGGACGGATATTACATATGTACAAGGGATTGGATTCTCAGCAAACATCTTTAACATAAGCTCTTTACTACTTGCCGACACACTCATGGTTGAGTGATGTTGGCATCTTAGTTTCACACAGATGCTCAAGGATCGATCCATTTAAAGTATTACTCTTGACCAGCTGCGTAGCCCAACTTAGCGCCCCCCCCCCCCCGCGCCCCCGCCCCCCCAAAAAAAAAAACACCCCAGGCCCACCCCCCGCACACACACAAAAAAAGCTGCTTTATTAAATGGGACGCGCTACAAAGATTATTATTATGCTCAGATACAGCATGGACACATCAAGGACACGGATTTTACACATAAATACCATACAACATGATAATGAAATTGGGTTTTCCCACTGAGGTGGGTCCTCGTGCTTCGGCACCCATTGTGCTTTGAGCACTTCCCACGCAAGCCCTAACCCTAGGGACTGCACCAATTGGTAGATCGGTCGGCATTGTTTACCCCTATCCATCCCTTCTCCATTCCAGAAGAATCCAATCCCTTCTATATTCCATAAGAATCCAATCCCATCTTCTTCCTGCCGACCAGCCAGAGAAACACCCCCCCCCCCCCCCCCCCGCCCCCCCTCTCCCTGAACTTCAACCAAACTGTCCCTAAGCTTAAACCAAACTGTCCGAACCCAGTCCCATTCCCTTCCAAATCCCTAGTCCCATCCATCTCATCCAATCCCTTCTATATTCCATAAGAATCCAATCCCATCTTCTTCCTGCCGACCAGCCAGAGAAACCCCAACCCCCGCCCCATCTCCCTGAACTTCAACCAAACTGTCCCTAAGCTTAAACCAAACTGTCCGAACCCAGTCCCATTCCCTTCCAAATCCCTAGTCCCATCCATCTCATCCAATTCCAACCAATTGACCTCTGCACTGTCTAAATCCAGCCAAATCATCTATCCCTCACCATCCTTCAGTGTAGACCCCAAAGCTCATCTCCATTCCATAAAACCCAGAACTTTTCCACCACCTCCCCACTACCGAAAATCCTTACCCGTAAACCAAAACCCCAATTCCGTCAGACCCTCTACTGAACCCATGCCAATAGCCCCCACCCCAGCCGAAACCAGCGCTCTTCCTCAATAACCCAAAGACCCAACACCCCTGCCCCCATCGCCCTCGGCCCATCATCTCCCTCCAGAACCCAAATCCCAGCAAAACAAAAAAAAATAAAAATAATAAATAATAAAGTGAGGAGTAGAAAGAGAACAAGAAGTGTAGCAGAAGAAGAGAGAAGAAGACAGCAATCGAGAAGAACATACCTGGTTGCCACAAGCCAGCATCGACCTTCAGTCGATAGTCACCATCGTCTCCAAGCTTCAGTGCCCCTCCCGTCATCGTCATCGAGAAGCTTCTTATTATGTCTGAGGTGCGTCCTCGTTATCCTCTCTGAGGAGACTTCTTATTGTGTCTTCGGACACGTGCAACGGCACCCATTATGCTTTGAGCACTTCCCATGCAAGCCCTAATCCTAATGCCTGCACCAGAAAGCCTATAACAGACTAGACAGGGGATCCGAATGTAACCCAAGTGGGGGCCAAGGTCAATGTGGGTGATCCTCGCCAATGTAGCATACTGGTATAAAAGCAAAAGGGAAAATGGAACTGATAAGGAAATCTCTCTGAAACATCACCCTGCATGGGTCATATGAACAGAGGACGTGGGCCAGAGGATAATTGCTACTCTATTTAGTGTTGCTTTGTTGATTTGCAACTGAGGATCTTATTTGTGTCCTGTATTTGACTGCAGTCTCTCTAATGAACACGGGTATGAATGATCTTACCAAAAACTCTCGTTCCTGATGCAATCTCCCATGAGATTGTCTGAATTTAAACCTCTTGAGCAATGTCTATCTTTGACACAATAGCTCGAGGTAAAAAAGAAAGCTCCTTGCAGAGCTATAAATCTTGGGTCTTCTGAGGAAGACCATAATAGAAACCCTACTGTTCCAAACAACAGATTCATCACCAGATCAAGTAAATAACTGAAATCCCTGAATTTAATCAACCAAGTTCACATTCATCAACAAGTAATGATGGAAAGAAGAACCCTAAAATTGTGAAAAAAGGGAAATTGCAGACAATGAATGATAGATTCTGAGTGATAGGGACATACCTTAAAACCTTTACAGATTCGTGAGAGACCATGTAAGAGGAGGAGGAGAAGAAGAAGTAGAGAGAAGGAAATGGAATGAGAGGGAGTTTGGGAAAGGAGGGGTTTTGTGTTCTCTGTTCTTGGCTTCCCACCAAAAAAGAGGTTCTTAATTGGGCTTCGAACCAATTCTACTGTTCTGAAAATTACATATATACCCCCTATAGGACCAATTTTACATATTTATTAATGAAATACTATGTATAAGCTAAAATACTTTTTAGAAGATTTTACCAAAAAATAAAAAATAACTTTAAGTGGCCACTGTACAATCAATACGAAACTTTAGCTGGTATTGCGCCAAAGGGGGGATCCGTACAGAAAAATAACTTTTTTTCACATTTCTTTTTTTTTGTTGTCGCATTCGACCTTCATTTTCTGTTGAGGGTCGACTGCATTCGATCATGTGCAATCATAACTATTTCATCTTCTTCCTTCTTTCTTCTTTCTTAAGTATTCGAGTTTTCAATTAAAAAAATATATGATTGGAAGATCTAACCTAGTAAATTGTCAATCGGCCCTAAAAATATTGTGGGTGGGTTGATCAACTTAAAAAAGGTTCGGGCCCTAATAAATGTTGTCAATTAATTGTGCATCATGTGAACTACTGGTACCCTGTTCTCTTCCTCATTTCTCGTTTTCTTGTTGGTAGCATCTTTTATTTTAGGCCATTGGTACCTTTTTGTATGGGCATGATTTTTCTGGCCCAAAGCACAAATGAGCGTAAATCTTAGCTTTTGAATTGCTCCTTTAATCCATTCTTTAATTCTAGGAAAATCGGTTTCATGTGATGTTGCACAAAACCATGGCATGCTAGAAATTTGGACTTGAAATTGCAAGAGCTTTTTTTTTCCGGAAGAATCCTCTATGAGAAATTTACCAAAAAAACAACTTTAAGTGACAGATCTTCCAATCCTCCTTTCCTTTAATCGAAAGCTCAAACACTCGAAGAAAAAGGAAGAAGATAAATAGGTTATGCCTGCTCGGGATCGAATGCAACCCTCACTTGTTATAGCGAGGGTCGCAATCGACCCTCAACACAGAAAATGAATGTCGAATGCGACAAAAAAAGAAGATGAAAAAAGTTATTTTTTCTGTACGGATTTCTTGTTTGGTGCACTACTGGCTAAAGTTCCCTATTTAGTGCAGTGGCCGCTTAAAGTTTTTTTTTTTTTTTTTTTTTGTAAAATCCTCTACTTTTTAATATAATTGAAAATATTTATAAAAACATTAAAAAAAAAGTATAAGACAACTAGTATTGAATCCGACCTAACCTATACCTATACCTATCAAATGCAAGATTTGTATCACATATTAAAAACCCGTCAAATGAAGGATGCTGGATTATAGTTTATCCCAATTGCTTACCATCCTTGTTGAATCGAGCCATAAGCTCAGCGCAATCCAAGTTGGACCAGTCTCCCACTCTTCCATGACCAGGCTGAACCTCTCTCTCCTTCTCCCATTTGAATTGTTTAGATTTGGATGTTCTAAAAAAATAAACTAAGTTTTACCCATTGTCAATAGGTACACCGTTCAATCAATTGTCGATGTTAAAATCATCCTTAAGAGCTAACTTATATTGCCATCGCAAAGTCATTAGCTAACTATTTTTGTACGTAGGTTATTTGTTTGTTGGAATCTAAAGAATTTCTATTAAGAGAATCATAAATTGCCAAAGTGTTGCTCCCTTGTGAGTTTTTCAAATCCTCTGGTTAGGGGTGCTCATAGGTCAGGCCAGACCTAGCTGGGCTCCCCGCCACACTTGATAAATTAAGGCCCAAGCCCACCCATTCAGTCAATGAGGCTGTGCTGAGCCCTTTTTTTTCTTCTTTTTTTGACATTTTTAGGCTTTCTATCAATGGTTTTAACAGATAATCACTAAATTACAAGCACTCCTTATTCAGGACAGGCCGGGGCGTGCTTTGAACATTTACACTTAACCCAAGCCCAGCCCCAATAACAATCCAAGCCTGGTCCAAAACGGACTGGGCTCAGATCAGTCCTAAGCTATCCGAGTCGAACAACAACTAATTGGGATTTTCGTTGATAACACACTAACAATGGTGTCGCAGATTATCCACGAACAGGGAGGCCTATTAGAAATTCTTTTAAACAACATTCTCTTGTTTGGAGGAATTTCTAATGGAGATTTCATATTAACAATGCCATTTTATTGTTCCCGTGCCATTTGGAATTCCTTATTTGATTTGCGATGTTTTAAAATTCCAACCTCGTGGATTGTCGGTTAAAACTCTTGACATTAGTCATTGTTATCAGTGTGGGGATCGGAGTTGGCCAATTTTTACGGGGCCACTGGTGCAGTTTTTGAATCCATCTCAGGATATCATATAGGGAATTCAGATCTGCCCAGTATGATTTCTTCGATGTTATGTCTCCACTTTACACAAAAAAAAAAAAAAAAAAAGTGTTAGCCCCCCCCCCCCCCACTCATATTCAAACATCTTCGCCTTTTTATTTATGAAGGAGCCAATAAGGGCTTTAGCCAATTGCACCAGTATCCAATATAAGTTTAAAGTAATTGCAACACTATTGTAAGTAATTCCAACACTACTGCAGGCCTCCCACCCTCTCTCCCTGCCACAGCCCTTTGTCTCTCACCTTCTCTCTCTTTATCTCCCTCCCTCCCTCCCTCCCTCCCTCTCCATCTGCCCTTTATGGCAGTGCTGCCGGAGGGGGGAGGGTGGCTGGGGACCTGGGGTGGGGGTGGGGGTGTAGAAAGAGGTTGGGATGTAGAGAGTTTGATAGGTAATTTCCTATATGGGCATTTGGGTTAAAAGAAAAAAAAATAGTGTGTAGAGATCAAATTTCAGTGCGCATTTGGCATCTCTCTTCTATATATTAGAGTGGAATGGTTATGAGTCATTTTCTAGTTGCCTTTAAATTTTGACTCTCACTGATGCCAACGTAAGCCTATTATTATGCATTGTATGGGAACGTTTGGATTCAAATTTTGACTGCTACTATCCATTTTGACCTTACCAACCCCCACATCAGCCATTTTTTTAGCAAATCACTTTGCATTTTTTTTAAGGATTTAAAAAAAAAAGAGAGAGATTAGGTGACCAGTGGCCGTAAAAGATCATTTTAACTGACCTTACACCAGATCAGTTATTTTGCCCAAAAATGTATTTTTTTAGCACTTTCTATTACCTCCTTAGCGACCTTAGTTTTATAATGTTAAGGGTCCCTAGGGATCATGCGACATACGTTTATAAATGACCGGAACTCATCCCCATTCCCTTTTTTTCTAATTTTTATAGGGGAGTTTTTTTTTATCCACCGCATTCAAGTAGGTTTTTAATCTATCACAAAATAAGCCAATCTTATCCTTTTCAAGATGCTCTTTTAGAGCGAGCTGAGGACCCAATTGAAAGCTCTCGGTTTCTTCGTTCTCTTCTTCACCTTCAATTTCATAACATAAAGCTTCGCTCATTTGTCTCTGGTGCCCTCCATTAAAAGCATCTACGGAAGTTGCACCTGTTACTTTATCTTCTGCAACAAGACTCATGACCTCTTTTCCTTCACAAAATGCCATCTTCTTTAAACTTGAAAATAGCTAAAAAGACATCATCAACATGTGGTCACCACGAGCTCAAAAAAATAAGCCAAATAAGAAAGAGAATAGGCAATAACTTGATTCCTTCTTTTTTTCTTGTTTTGGATTTCTAAACGCCGCAAATTTAGGGAGAGATGAAATAGTAACATTGAATCAATGTTTTAGATTGTGATGGGCACTCCTCTTTTTTTATCCATTCCACACATGATGCCATCGGAGATTGAGTGGACAATAGCTGCCTTTTGACCTTCTTTCTTTGAAGTCTTCAAATATGAGATTGAATGAGAAGAACATGATACTTGCGTCTTGGAAGCAAGTCAAGTGTCATCGTTTTTTCACCAAGAACAGGGAATGATGATGAGTTTCGTTCATTTATAAACGTACACCGCATGGTCCCTTTAACGTTATAAAACTAAGGTCACTATGGACGCTAGTAGAAAGTGCTAAAAAAAAAAATTCTTTTCAGGTAAAATGACTAATCTGGTGCAAGGTCAGTTAAAATGATCTTTTGAGCCACCGGTCACCTAACCCTTTTTTTTTGTAAAATCCTCTTTTTTATCAATTATTTTTATTTTAAAGAGAAAATGACTTGAAAATGACCTTGGATATATGGTGCACCAAAAAGGCCCTCGCAAAAGGCCCTCTAGTCTATTTTAATTTTTTTTAATTAGTGATATGTCGCTTGTGTTTTCTTCTCCCTCCTCTTTCTTCACCTCCCTAGTCCCCACTTCATTTATAACTCAACCCACCACCCTCAAACATCTGCATCATCATCAACGCCTCATCCAAGCGAACCCATTCCTATTTGATGTAAAGATTGGACTCAACTAGTTTGATGCAGAGATTATCAGACCACGACCGGTTGGGCTTGAGGGTGATGAAGTGGATGAAAGCGACAATGGGTTTGGGCGGTGTAGTGTTTTGTTCGGGCTTGGGCTGCTTTGAGTCACAAGAAAAGGAAGATGATGGGAGAAGGATGAGTGACAATGGGTAATTCCAATGAAGTTCTTAGTGAGTTGGAAGAGATAGAGCAGTGTGGCGAGTTTTAGGCTTTGTTTTCCGGTATATTTGGTTGAGAAAGGACTGTTGAGGGTGGTGGGTTGGGTGAGAAATAGAGTGGGCGAGATGGAGAAAGATGAGAGAGAAGATGAAGAAGAAGATACGAGTTACCTCAACCGAAACAAGTGAATGATATTGATGCTTAAGCAAAAGCGAAAATTAACGGGAGGGCCTCTACTATTACACAGTGCCTTTTTGGTGCACAGAAATTATAAGGCAAATTTTCCAGTAATTTCCTCTATTTTTAACCAAGGACTATAATAGGTATATTGTATATAAGATAAGTTTTGATTAGTATCAAATTTTGATTAGTGTTCACATGGCAATGTTTGTTTTCCAAGAGGTAAAGTAAAACTAGATGGAATCAGAGGTAGGCTTGTCAACCGGGCAGAGAAAACCCGCCGACCCGGTCAAAGAGCTGACCGGGTCAAGGGCAGGTATGGGGACGGCCGACCCGCCCCACCCCCACACCCACCCCGGATCGATATATATATATATATATAAAATATTAGATATAAATTTAAGTGTTATGCATTACGTGCCACTGATGAGTCTCAAATGGATCAGTCAGCTCATCAGCATAGGGTCCATTTAATGAAAGATTCATACAATTATCTACCTGTCATCTTAATCAAAACCAT
Organism: Umbellularia californica; assembly: GCA_028538565.1. NCBI lineage: Eukaryota > Viridiplantae > Streptophyta > Magnoliopsida > Laurales > Lauraceae > Umbellularia > Umbellularia californica. Next base: position 11,012,551 of record JAPQWN010000006.1, on the reverse strand, counting down.
TGACTCATATTAATTGCTCATTAGATCCATGCAATTCAATCTATCCATCCTTCTATTTAAATGGGTCCCAATTTAAAAAAAAAATTCAACCCATCCCACCCGTCTATTGCCCATCAACTCATCCGCACCATGCCCACTTGATATCTATTTAAGTCATAGTAACCATCATGGCCTCTACAACAGATCCAATTAAATACAATCCATCCATCCATCTGAGACCAACTAATTTCAATTTTTTGACTGAATATCCGACTCTTTTATCAGTATATCCGACTCATGACTACCCATGCAATTGGAAATTCTCTATTAGTTAAGAGAAAATTAGTCGGGTCAGCGGGGCGGGTCGGGTTTCCCCGTGACCCGACTGGGGCGGGGATGGGGAATTTCTTACCGGGTGCCCCATACCCGCCCCATTGACAAGCCTAATCAGAGGCGGACCGACGTTTAATTGACCTGGGGCGACTGCCCCAGGTCATATTCCAAATTCGCCTTCAAATGCTATTGGGCCTTGGCCCACGACCCACATATATAAAGTGTTCGCCCCAGGTCAAAAGGGTAGAACGAAAAAAAAAACCCAAATTCCTCTCTGGCCTTTTCGACCTTCCCTCTTCGTCTCTTCTGTTCTTCTGACCCTTCGAGGCTTTGACGGCTCAACTTCAGCCATTCAGGTTCAGGTAACTCTCTCTCCCTCTCTCTGTAGCTTCTCTCTCCCTGTTTTTGGAGGTTGTGAACCATTTCTTTTTGGGGATGATTGGTTTGCCCTCATTTTTTGGGAGACTTTTTTGTTTTCAGTATACTTTTCTTATACTGTAAATTTTGGAGAAATGAATAGTCTTCATTTCAAATAAGAAATATATTAAGTTGATATAGTTAAATATTTTACGTCATTTACATGGAATACATTTTTTCTTTTATTGTTGTTGATATGAGAAATTATAGCAAAAGTTTAGCCCCACCTAAACAAAAATCCTGGGTCCGCCTCTGGATGGAATGTAATCATAGTTGTCATAAATTTTACCTTACCATATTCGATTGGTCATAACAAGTGGTAAAGTATTCCACTTTAACCTATTCGCCGCTCAAAAAATTTACTCCATAATACCCAACTAAATTATTTTACCACCTACTGATTTTTATTTCACTTTAACTTATGTTACTTCACGAAAACAAACACACCAGAAAGTATCATTTTCCTTTACATCACCATTACATTTATGCTTGCAAAGTCATCATTTGCATGCCCACATGCTTTGCACGGGCACTGCTTGTATATACCTTACGTCAATACACAGGAATCATTGTCCAAATTTCTACAAAACAGAGATTGAGATATCCCAGGCTCAACATCTTTCAGCTCACATTCAAACTACATCTTCAAATTCCTAGCAGACATGTCCGATATGGATTTCAGCGTTGCTGTATATGCAACTTGGACCCCTGCCAAAGAAAAGTAAAAAAAACTAAATTGAACAGTTTTGCAATGGGAGCTTATTGTGTATTTATGACCAGAAAATACAGGCAGCTTTCAACAACTATGTTTATCCACCTACCTGCTCCACCATCAATTTGCCTGGTCAAAGAATGCCTATGTCATGGCCTACAGAATTACGAAAGACTGTACGTCTACTATATAGCAAATTACACCTCCTGATCACTAAATATACCTACACATCATTCACAAAAGGGTGACAAGCAGATATGCCAGCTTTTCCGCGTGCATGGGCTTTCTTTCTTATGTGTATGGGATTTTGTTCTTGCTCACCTTACTTTTCTCACTTGTATGGGCTCTTTTCCTACACGTAGAGGCTCTCTCCCATTCCCAGCAGTCTTGGTTTGGGTTAAAAAAAAAAAAATGAGAAAGAAAGAAACGAATGGGCCAGTAACAGAAAATGGAAGCTGTGAAGAGGGTCGGGACAGCGACACAGCTGTTTGATTCATGGGTATTGGAGCCTTTGTAGTTCCGCGAAAACTGATATGCATTGCTCATTCATGAATTTTGGTTGAGGTTATTGAGTTCAATGTCCATCCTCGCTCTTGAGCTTTCATAATTGCGGTCGAACCCTCACCCTCACCATAAAACTATTGTTGTGTCGTTTCGTATCACCAATTGGTTTTAGGATAAGTGGCACCTCAATAAGGTGCAATATCCTACAAGTGGTATCAGAGCCTAGTATAGTAGTATGTAGGGTGTTCGAGTCACGTGTCTGCCGTCCACTCTTGCTCCCGAGCTATCATGATTGTAGTTGAGTCATAGCTCTTACCATAAAACTATTGTTTTGTCGTATTCTATCGCCATTCGGTTGCATCAGCCTTTAGATTTTTTATTTTACTTTCTAGAACACCTTTAGAATTTTCAAGGGAGAATTGGCTTTTTACAGGGAAGTCAAACATTCACATGTATTCATCCTTTATGTGCAGTCAGCATAAGTTGACACTCGTATATGTTTATTGTAAATAGTTGGATTAGAGGGAAGAACGAAAAAATAAAATATTACTTCATCAAACGGCTACTAAATCAATAGATAGGATGATTACCAGGAATGGTTTTTGGTCAACTTCTAATCTACTGCAGCGCTATTTATTTTTTTCTTATTTTTTTTTTCTTCTTTTTCTTTTTTGTTAAGTTGTACTTACTAGTAAGGAGTGATACTTTAAACCTTATGACCCAGGGATTGATCCCTTGTCAAATATGTAATGCTAAGGTGCCAATCCACTCAACCGGGAGTGTGTTGGCCAGGTGCAGCCATATTAATCTTTCATTTTGAAGACTGGCAATGATTCACGGGGGTTTTTATAAAATTCAATACTACGAGGAACAATGGTTTGTTGAAAAGTATTTCCACCACCTCTACTAATGCTTTGAGGTTTTGAAATAATCGGTTAGCACAAGAAATTTAATATGATATTAGAACTAAACAATTGTGAGTGTGAATCCTAGCAGGAACATCTTGGCACTTAAATACGTGTCATGAATTTATGAAAGGGTTCTACAAAGAGGGTCGGCGGCAGAGGAAATTTAATATCATGGACTATTGATTGCTCTAAAAGTATTAGTATTATGTAAATCAAACAAACCCCATTCTTCTTCTTCTTATTTTCTTTTAACATGACATGGTGACAAAATTTGTGAAATAAATACAAGAGAACTTTAAAATCAAATAACTTATTAAATTTATTGGACATGACCAACTGCCTAATAACCATGAAATAGACAAAGACAAAATTCATATTTTAACCATCCATTTTAGGGTCTTACAATCAACATTTAAGAACATTCAACAAAACTTTCCAATGTATTATAACTCTCTTTGGATAGCTTTTAGAGCTCCCTCATATATATAAATCAGTCAGCATGTGACATATCTCTAAAATTTTACTCTAATAAGAGTTGATTATACTGTAAAATCAATCCAATACAATTATAATAAATTATAGACGTAGGCATCGGTTTCGAAATTGGAGTCTGATTTGCTAATCAGCTGCAGAATTAGACTCCAACCTCAAATCAATTTGAGAAATTAGATCTCAAATCAATTTCAAGAGATAAGCTCTATCAATCAATTAAGAGTCCACTTTTGTTAAGTTTCTTTATGTGAATTCAAATTTTAATATATATCTATTATGGATAGGTGATTAAAGAGTCAACATGAAAAAATTCACCTTGCTCAATAACTCTTTCCAACCAAGTTAAAATGAGTCTTCTTTAGGTGGATTTAGAATTTTAATATCTATTATAGTTGAAAAATCCTTAATGTTTGTGACTTTTAAAAGTAGATCCTTAATAGTAATTTATACATATGGGCTCCACATACAATAAACTTTTTAAAAGTGAGCCTCATATTCTAATTCTTAAAGACAGGGTCACATGCAATTTTGCAAATGTTAATTTAAATAAGACTTGAAGTTTCATACTCATATATATAAAAAGTAATATTTACTTTGTATAAGTGTTGGGCGGGGCCATGCTTCGAACTATGATAAATGATATATTTATTTGTTTTATATTATTTTTATTTTATATTTAAATTTTCATTAATTAATATCTCATAAAATAGCCATAAATTGGATGTGTTTTTATTTCTGGCCGGACTTAGCACGGGCATGCTTTGCTGGTGTTAGTAAAAGATGGCAGGACCTTCCTGTTAATAAAACCCAAGAAGAGTTAGATCCTTCTTGGATAGGTGAAAGTTCACAGGATGATCCATTTGCCGCCTCACCAGGTCCAACCATCTTTCAAATGTCTATCATCATGAATGGCCCCCACCAGAGAAACATATGAAGTTAACATCACCATTGGCAGGTTAACTTTCAATGCTCCTGAGGTGCATGCTAACTATCCGTGGACTATATAGGCCCAGGACGCCGAATCTATTCTCAGAGGTTGAAGTTTGAACATCAGAAAGTCGGGCATTTCTCTCAGGTACCCATTTCTTCCTCTCCTCCAGTGCCCTTTTCTTGTAAAGAGAGATCCTCTCTCTATAACGGCAAAGGCCTGGTAAAAAACCCACTTTCATTTGTTTCCTTTTCTCATTGCAATGTTTCCTTTCGTTTCGCATCAAAATTCTTCTTCACAAAACCCCCTTTTTTGCTGTTATTTTGAATGTTTTCATCGATTAGCAGCAGATATGCATATGACCATGATACCCATTTCATCTGGGTCTTTTTTTATTATCAAATTATCATAACCCAAATCAACCCCACTGACCCCTTCCCTTGTTTTGGCATGTTTGGTAGATTTCAAGAGATTATTAACAAATGAAAAGAAAGATAAGTGTGGATTACCGGATTCTATGTCACATATGAAAAGTGGAAAGATAAGTTTGAGAATTTTTAAATTATGTAATGTTGAAGATCAGCTGATCAATCTAGAAATAGCCAAATAGCAAGAGTAGGAGAAGAACATGCAAGAGGTGTTTATTTTGTTCAATCACATAGAGGAGTTCTACAGTAGTTGTATTGTTCATGTAAAGCCACTCATGACAACTAACAACCCCACACAATTGCTACCCACTAAAGCTCAATTAAATCTCACCATTGGGATGGTGGGTCACCAAGAATTTGCGAGAAATCTGCCTTTTTTAGGTTGAAAAGCTCTGGCTTTGCAGAAACTCGATGCATGGCATAGGTCTGGCTGTGTCCTGGGCTGTCCCAAACTGACCATTGAGAAGATTTAAATTTAAATGCCATGTTAAATTGACTGATTGGTGTGATTATCATTCGTTTGTTGTGTTTGCAATCGATTATTTTATGTGTAAAGGTCATTTAGTGTTAATTTGCTCCGCAATCAGATTGCATAATTGCCAGGACGGCGCGCTATAAAAAGGGTCATTGTCAATTTGGCATCTATAAGAAACATGGATTTATGCCATTTTCAACTAGGCCAGAATTGTGCTTGTGAATAACACAAGCCTAAAAATCATGATTGTCTGTTCATTGGGACAGCCACACAATTTGGATTTGATAATACACAGTTGATGAAACTTGAGGACCATTTGGATTTGTTGGTTATTATGTCGTCACTCATTTGTTAAATCCGTCTTTGATCATTATGGTTCGTTATCAAGTAAGTTAAATACTTAAAGCTTAAATTTGTATAGTTGAGATGATTTAACCTGTTTAATTCATCATGCTTTGTATGTGTAGGAAGAGATCTAATTATTATTTTTTCAAGGGGGCACCTCATGGGGAGAATCAAGCCTCAGACGCTACTACTTCAAAGCAAAAAGAAGAAGGGCCCAACTCGTATCAGTGGCATTACTATTCTCACTTGCAATTTAGTTGTAGGCTTAATTGTGTTGTCCCTGGTTGCTACATATTGGCAATGGTCTAATAGGTTGGTGGGCATTTATATCTTTTGAATTTTTTCATGAGAAGTTCAAACTGGTAAAAATCTTGAGTTGTGACCACACAAATCTTGGCTAAACTCCCCTAGATCAAGAGATGTAGATTTATTATAGAAATCTAGTTGAATTTTCAAAATCTTCTTGGATGCACCGGTTCGAGTAATTTGGCAGAATTGGATGATCATTCTTTCTTCTGTTCATTTTAAATAGTGTAGTGGTAAATCATATAAGTCACTGTTTTTTCCCTACATGTCCTACTTGATATCTATATTCACAACACCAATGATCGGAGACTGCAAGGCATCAAATATTTTCCAGCTAAAGTGGTTTATGATCTTGATGCTGCTCGAAACACTTGTTTTGCCAAAATATTAAAATAGATTGTGATTTTGCATGTATCTAAGGGGGGACTTTTAGTCATTCTATTGGCTATTACCTTTCTAATGTATATCATGTACAATCTAATTTGCAGGTCAAGAAGCCAAGCGGAGGATGGATTGCAAAATATCGAGGTACTTTTAGAAGTTCTCATGTTCTTTTAATTTTTGTATCTATTTGTTGACTTTCGAAGGAATAATAATAATAATAATAATAATAATAATAACATTCATTAATATTCAGCGCTATCTACTGACAGTATATATTGATTTTGGTTGTTACAGGACACTGACGCAGTTAAAGATCTGAACAAATTTGACCTTCCCAGTTATGCTGTAAGTTTCTCCAATGGGTTTCAAGCAAGTGTCTTTTATGTTCCCATCTTTCTTCAACTTCAGACTAGAGATAATCTCTTCCCTCTTATTGAGAGTTCCTTCTTGTCACCTTTATGTTTGTTTTGACTTGTGAGGGTGGGAAGGGCTTTAATAAATATATCATTATTTGTTACTTGGGATCTTTGCAATCATTCGCCAATAAAGGCTTATGAATTAGATAATCTGTTCTCTGCATTTATACCAGTGCATCATTGATGCCTCTGAAACTTTACCATGAAGTCTTAAACTCGATAATACATGTGGATTGATTAGAATGATGTATCTTAATCATTTTTTAGATCAGAAATGAGATCTTGTATAAGGTAAAGGATGTAGATTTGCCTCGTAATTGCTCATTTGAATTTACCATAGTAAGTTACTTGAAAACCAAGAATAGGATACAACAGTATGCCAATTTCTGCCTTTTTAGCCTGTCTTTCTCTCTTATATACATTTTTAGTAATAGTGGTGAATGATGTTGAGAGTGAACAAATGTACAAACCATGGTTGAAGATATCAGCCAGTACATGTTGTATCAGTCTATAGATATTGGGCATGGGCCACCACTGCATTGATACATGGATATTATTAGTCTTCCTCACATGTATTGGCTGATATGTATCAAGTGATATGGACAAATGTTCCTTTTAAGTGCCAAAAGACATCGTGTTGACTTATAAGTAGTTTGTCTGAAGGGGAGAGGAAAGAGTATTTGGTTCCTCAGCAGCACCAAAAGTCACTTGGAAAACGTTGATATGAAGATCTGAAGCAAGAATTGAAACCAATATGCAAGCCAACTGCTTAAGGGTTTTGTTTGAGGTTAGCAAAATCTCAAAAATAAGTGAAAGGGGTTGCTTTTGTTTGTTTTGGGTAGAAATCAGCTGCATTGCGAACCACTACGTAATGCATCTTTGGGGCTTAGATTTGCTTTTGCATGATTTGGAGGATGTGGAATATTTATTTTATTTTATTTTTGAAAAAATATGCCTTCGTCAGTAATGATGATGTGTATGCTACTATGCTGCTTGACATTCTTGCTTGGTATTGATTGCCAATTTACCATTGGCCATTTATGTCTATCTCTCCATTTATTGCTTCATGAATGAATGACGATGATTCATGTCAACTCTAGTCAGTAATTACTTATTAGCATTTTGGAACCAACTTGTAAGTTATAACTATTACGTACTACATAGTACATAGTAACAAAAATTTGTGTCAACTTTTTTTTTTCTCAATTAACATTTTATTGGGTTTAACAGGCTTCAAATGCATGGGTATCATGATTGTAGGAGAACAAGTACGTCAGTTTTGTTCATACAGTATAATACAACAATATAAGACTTGTATGGCATTGGAGGGTCCCATACATACTTTTTTTCTAGTTAATAATGAAAATAAACATAAAAAAATCTAACATTCTCAATATTCTGTTTCTTATATATAAATATATTTGTATATGCATGTATATATATTCCCTCCAATACCTGTTAATGTTATGTATTCTTGATATTTAATATGATTTATAGAACTGGCCAATACCAGTCTGTTAACAAATTCTAACACGACAATGGAGGGGAACACTATAAAATGACAGCGCAACATATAATGCATTTCTAGGCACCTAGATTTTATAAGATGTAATATGATTGGCTTCTCTAGGCATCCAGTGGAAGGATATATCTCTGGACATAACCATTAAAATTTTTTTTTTTCTGGGCATGGACAATTTCCTTATGTGTCAACCAGCAAAGTAATTTTGCTTCTTTCATTAAGAAAAGGACCTTTGCTTCTGTTTTTTCTGCTGAACATTGACAAGTCACCTTCCACATGAATCTGATCAGGCAAGTCGTTGGATAACCCTGACGGAAAAGATGCCCAGTTGGCACCATCCTCATCAACTGGCCTATAAAAAGTCATAAGGAGGACCCCCAGTTGTAAAAGGCTCTCGATTGCTGCCGGCAGTTCCATCTGCACTGTACTGTAGAACAACTCAACAATCAATTGACGCAGTCAAGGGAAGCCAAATCCGATTGATTGTGAGCCCAAAAATTTCTGATCTTCAATCAAACAGAAAAATCCATTCAAACAAGGAGAAAAGTGGAGATCCGTTTACTGTCGATCATGAAAATCCACTGTAGAGATATTCAATCTGATTGGAGATGCTCAACCAAGGGAGATGAAATATCAAATAAGCAATTGTAAAAATATGCAACTTTACTCAAATTTCATAATAAAAAAAAATCCAATGCTGCATTGCTCAACCATTACAAAGCATAGAAATAAATGATGGAAACCCAAGAAAACTAACATCTGACTCCCTCAATCCAATCTAATCTCCTAGCAAGTAAAATCCATAAATGTGCTAAACAAGGAAAGAAACAACTAAGAAACCAAAAGCAAGAAACAACCATTAGAAGCTCTCGACTCTTGGTTCTTCAAGCTTTTAAACCATGTGGATCCCTCATATTTTCTTTGAGATGAGAACCCTTTCAACTATATAGCAACTTCATATCCTTAAGATCTGATACAACTCACATTAAGGTAGAATTCAAAGTAGAAAAATCACATATCATGAGGATCCTTGCTGTGCATGGACTTTTGGACCTGTCAAGACGCTAGAGACTGTGGGACAGTAGTTCCCATAAGTAGCCCAGTCCTAGATGGGCAGTTTAGGGCTGGTTGCAGTGGGTTTGAGCCAGGTTCGAGTGGGTTGAGTCCATATGACCTGAATCCATTATGTTATGGAATATGGGCCTAAATGGACTTGATGGGTTGATCAAAATCCATTATGAAAGTGCTGCTTTGACCCCTCAATTAATACAAGGCAATGTTTGTTTTGCAAGTGGTAAAGTAATCTCAGTCACCAAAAAGATTACTTTACTGCGTTTACTTGGTCACAACTAGTTGAAAAGTAAAGTTTCAGCCACCAAAAAGTTTACTTTTACTTTACAAAACACAAAAATCTTACCTCATAAAAGACAAGTCAAGTGGTTACTTTACCACATGTTGACTTCAAATCTCACTTTACCTCATGAAATCAACTGCATCTTTACTTTACCGGAAAGTGTGCTTCATTTTTACCTAGCCATTACCGTTCCCACTGATATGACATTTTGTTTGCTTCATCTGTAAATAAAACAAACATGAGGATTTCCCAAAATTATTTTGGACTCATCTTGGCTGTCCAAATTATGATGTGATCTCTTTCCCTTGATTGGGCTTTGAAGAGGTGGATCGAAAGACTATTTGATTGATCAAGTTGAATCAAATAATTTGTAGCATTATCAATCATAGGTGTCCATTGATTCCAGTCCATCCACTTCTGTGTCATTGATGGTGCAGTTACTGACATATCAGTTAGACAAAATTCCCATTTATAATGGACTCCAAATCTCTGAAAAGATCCCCAAAACTAGAAGGCGTGACACTACTTCACTGTAATAAAACCCACACTCTTGCGATTTTTGGGAAATTTGGAAAGAATGAAATATGCCCATTACTGGTATATATGGCTACATTTTCCTTTTTTTTTTTTTTTTATCCTTTTGAAATTAAGTGTCTATATTTCCAATAGAAAAATTTAGGTACAAAGTGCAAAGATCAAGGAGGAAAGCCCCAACTCCCCGGAAAGGAAACCTGCTATGCAAAAGCATATGGAGGCCTGCAGCAGGAGAAGCAACTGAAAGAGAACCCACAAAATAATAGGTCGAAGCCAGAAGGCCCATCAACCTAGCCAAAAAGCCCGCAGGCCGGGCCCACCAAAACAACCAAAGCACAAGAGAAGCATACAATACGCACAGCCTGGGTCAGGCCCAACCAAGAAAATCAGCTTGCATCACTTGGGGTTCAACTTGGAGGCTAATTGCGACCAAGAATTTGACCTCTTGACAGGAGGAAGAACTGAAATCGGCGTCAAATATATATTTTGGTCTAGCCTAGAATGTACCAGATGCTAATTTGTTAGGAAAGCATCCTTCTACCCCACCATTAATTTGGCACACTGAACTCACCTATCCACATTGTTCCCTATTAATAGATGCTTCATGAAATACGATGCTAAGATGAAAGATCAATGGTGTAGCTATAGGTTACTTTGTTCATTGGTACCTTCTACTTTTACTTATTAAGGCTGATTTTGTATATAACACCAAGATGCCTCTTGCTTATGCTTATAGTATTTGGCATTGACTGCCTTTGCAAAATATTCATTTCATTCACTTAACTGAGACACTGATTATTTTCTTGCAAGTTTATTAGCTCGAGCTATTAGTTTTCATACCTATTGTATCACAGATTATTTTCCATGGAACCTGTCTGGATGTGGAGAAAACAATTGGAGTCAACTATGGACAGTTTTCTTCACCTTTCTCTACATCCAAATGAATTCATCTCTAATTAATGGACTGAGATTCATGAAGTTAATCTAAGAATTAGATGCATGTTATCTATGCTTGTTTAATTGAAATGCAGTTTTTTGGAAGTTTTTTCTTTTAGGAACGAAAATTTTGGTTTTTCACCTTTTATTTAGTGTCGAATATCCCTTTATTGGTTTGCATATGTTGGGGGAACTACCAATGTGTTTGCAGAGCTAGAAACAGGAACTACACTGGGTTAGATATGATTTATTTACCTTTTTTCTGCCTCAAGTAAACATATTTGTTAATAATTTTTTCTGTCAAAATGTTGTGTTAGATTCTAAATACCTCCAAAGGTTTCGTCTTTGTGGAACTTCATAAGGAAGCTTCTCCGGAGATTGTGGATAAATTCCTCGATTTGTGGTTAGTATTCGAAACTATTAATCATGCTACCTTTTTTTCTGTCAAGGAATTATATATTAATTATTAATTCGCCAGTGGCTGTCCTCCATGAACCCTTAGTCCTAGATTTTACCCCATCCCAGTTTTTATACATGCATCATGATATGGCACCAGATGGATTCCATTGTTGGTAGACCGTGTTCCAGAAAGTTCCCTGGATTGAGGAAATCCTTCCCATCTGATATTTATTTATTTTATTTGCTTTTACACAATATGGATATTTTATTTTAAGTTTTTAATCATATATCTTTGATGGGTCAAGATTGTTGCTCCATTGTGATTATTTTTTGTAGCTTTCGTTATCCACTATAGTCCAGACGATTGATGGTCTGAATTGCAGAACTATGGGCCCCTCTTGTACATGAGGTCCATGGACACTGTGAGGATCGTATAATTCCTTTCGAGCTACCATACTAAATTTGTTTTTGTGCTATTGCTTTTGTTTCTTTCTGTTTTTGTTAATGACTTTTACATCTTTTGTTATCTGCACTACAAAATCCACTTCGTATCTTTGACAGGTTGACTACATTCAAATGCCTGCTGTTGCTGTTTCTTCTTTTTCTCATTTGCTTAATATATATGACAGTTCCTATGTGTTGCACTACTGTTTCTATTTTCTTGAAAACCTGAAGACATTTAACTGTTATTGCAGTCAAAAAGGTTACTTCAAAGGGATGTCATTTCATCGTGTGATAAAGAACTATGTAATTCAAGGAGGGGATGATATCCAAGGACTTGGAGCTGCAGAGGACTGGATTATGAAAGGAAAACCCCACAGTGAGCTAGCTGTAAGGTTTGTGCCAGGATTTATTTTGGTCGCTCTTTTAGGGTTCCCCTCAGCAAGTCTTAATGTTTTATGCTGTCCTGGGTTCTGTAACAGTGGTGGTCATGCTTGTTGATGCAGTATTCAAATAGGCTCTGGTGTTCCCAAAATCTCCCATATGTGAAGGCAACCACTCTTTGATACTTGACTGAATAACCATGTTTGTGGGTGGGCGGGTGTGGAAGCACATTCAAATTTGCATGTGCACCATATTCTGGTGATTTAGAATAGGGGGATGCCAAAAGACTTCCAGAATTGAAAATTCTCTCTGTTGCTTAGGATAAGTTCATGGAGCAGGACTTTTGGTGATAGTCCATCATGGTGGAGCCCTTTAAATATATGGTCTAGATTACCAACCTTGGGGCCCACATGTTCCTAAAAGATCCAAACTAGATTCCTTTTTTGGAGGTGCTGGATCTTGTAAGTTATAATCATTCATTTCTCATTTGCTCTATACCCAGTCATCCATGTCAATCTGTCAATGGTCACAGAGGATTAAAATAGTGGTTGTGGCAGGCATAGCGGCTAATGGCCAAAACGCTACGTAGCGGTGTGAATTTTTAAAGTGGTCAAAAGAATTTAAATATTGTGTCACAGCCAATCTTGTGTTTTTTAGTGATTCGAAACCATATAAGCGTAGAGACAACTTTAGGAAAGACTATTAAGGAGAGAAAATGGGAAAAATAATGTTTTAAATTAAAATAGATTGGGTCTACCAAGTTTTTCACCGTAGTGCCGCTATTTTCAAAATAGCGTAGTGGCCCCAACCGCTACTGCCGATAATGAGGGCACTACGCTATGTAGCGGCCACTATTTTGAACTATTATGACCACAATGGAGATAGAAGCAAAACATTTTTTCCATGTTATGCTTGCTTTGTTTATATAGTGGTTAATTTTTATTTTTTTTTCACGCTTGACTGATATGTGGTTATCTTTCTAAACATTTTCAGTCCAAAGCATGAGGCATTTATGCTTGGAACCTCAAAGGCTAAAGGGAGCAGTAAAGAATTTGATATTTTTATTACAACCGCACCGATTCTAGATCTTAGTGACAAGCTTATTGTGTTTGGACGGGTTATCAAGGGTCAGGATGTGGTTCAGGTATTCAAAAATTGCACATGCTTGTTAAATGGAATAGTTGGATATTGATATTTGCTATTTGTGTCTTTTATAACCATCCAGCGTTTGTGTTAATTTAGACTCAACAAAAGATTGGTCGTTAGAAATTTTTTGAAATGATTTCCACATGTTATCATTAGGTTACTCCCGCTGCACTTGGTCGTTTCAATATCATGATGACATCTTGATATTCATGATGTCATATTTATCTTCTGATCTCACCCCATTGATATAGTTTGGTGTTAAGGCATCTTCCTTTCAAAAGGGACGACCGGGGATCGATCCATAGTTGTTGTATTGTTGGTTGGGACTTGTGTAGGTGCATGAGTTGAGCATGTGCCAGAATAAAAATAAATAAATAAATAACTAGAGACTTGGCTATCCAGTTCAGCTTGTTATAGAGCTTGCTTTATTTCATGTCTTTCAATATTCAGAATGTTTTTCACAGTAGTCCTCGAAGATTTGTTCATTAACCTCTTGTGTTTGATAACATCCTCTTCTTGTGGGCCTGAGACCTATCTCTAAAATGACTTCTCTCTGGTGTTGTGCAGGAAATTGAAGAGGTTGATACAGATGAACACTTCCGGCCAAAATCCACTATAGGGATCATCAACATCACATTGAAACAGGAGATCTGATCCCATTTTTCCCTGCCTGAACCTTTGTCTGGTACCCTTCTGAGAATATTTGCTGCAGAACTTGTAACTATTTATCCCCCCCACATGCGTGGGATTTCTCGTCTATTTAGAGTGTTGACGGGCTTTAACAGAGAAGAGAAGTTCCCGAAGTACATATGGCTGCATTTTATTCTGCAGAAACAATTCCCTTGGCTTCTCCTGTATTGGTGTTTTGATTTTAGGGTTGGGGTCCCTCTACTTGCTATAGAAATTCAATTCTCTGTAAGAATCTTTTTCAAATCACCCATTTCATCATACTCAATACCATTTGTAAGGTTTTTGTGGATTTTCTAAAGTTGGCACCATCAATACCAAATCTTATGGTTTTTGTGGATTTTCTCATAATCAGATGATTTGTTTTGTATTCATCATGATAAAAGATGTTACTTGTGTTGAGATTATGTAGCTCATTGACTCTTATGCACAAAAATCTGAGTCCATCACAACCCACTGGTGGGTAGCAATAAGCCCAAGACCGTAATTGTGTTTTTTGTCCCTTGTTTTCTTGTACTTTTGGGAGAAATGGTAAACTATCCTAGTTCTAAACTACCCTAATCTAAAATTTCAAGGATCATTCCTAGGGTGCTCTATGGTGATAATGAGATTCATTCAAATACACGGCTCAATAATTATTATTGAAGGATGGATGGATAGAGGAAGATGTCAAATGTAGGATAAGAGCGAGATGTTGAAGGTGGACCCTTGATTTTAGAGTGTTGATTGACACATACTATTGAAGGGGAAATCTTACATGATTAGATTGGCTATAACTTGTAGAACAAAATGGAGGCCCATAAAAAAGTAACACATGCACAAAATGAGTGTAGCAGAGATAAAAATGTTGGGATGGATGTGTTACAGAGCTAGGGAAAAAAAATATAGTGCTTTTGAGATAGTTTAGACGTGTTCAATATGCGTGCTAGCAATAACGTCGTTGAGGAAAAGTTTTTGTGTGAAGGTTGATGGCGCACCAATGAAAGGAGATATACTGAAGAAGGTATAGATAAAAATAGTAAAGATAAATGTGGAGAAGTTCAATATATTCGAGGATTTAACTCGGGATAATTGGAACGGATAAGCACTGAATTGAACATAGTTGGGACAATGCTTGTATGATGGGTGCTCCATGCTCTTGCAGCCATGGAAAGCCATAGTACCTGCCAATGTACACTGGAAAGCCATAGTACCTGCCAATGTACACTTGTTATATAATTCTGCCATCTCTAACATTGGTGGTGAGAAATGGGGTGCCCTACCATGGGGTTTTCTCTTGTTTCTCTGTAATTTAATTTTTCATCACATCATAAACATTGAAAGTAAATACTAGTGCGTTGAATATAGCAACTTTAACAAGGGCACATGTAACATGAACATTAATCATCATTATATTCAAAGCCCTGTTCCAATTATATTAGTGTTTGCTACATGAATTCTATTTCTCAATTTCAGTATTTAATAAGCAAAATGTTACTTATGTCAAAAGTATGTAACCTAGTCCATTGGGAGGTAGAAAAATCACAAGCTTGATCATACAATTTACACAAGAAATTAGAAAGTAAAGACAAGTTAGATTAGAATAGTCGCATCAATGAGAGCAAGTATTATTTGAACGTTAATCATCATTAAAGCTTTCTCTCGACTGAAGTGAGTTATATGAATTCTATTTCTCTATCTCAGGCTATCTTGGGCCAAATCATAAGATGTGTTGCACTTTTTAGATCTATCTTCGCTACTTCCATCTATCTCCTCTTGAACCTACAGCCATCAATCCACGTTGAAGAACTTAAATTTTTTACACTTGGTAGCTTCTGCAGCATGGCCAAAACCAATGTACTAGCGCCACTCCTACGTTACATACAAGAGGGAGCTCATTCCCAAGACCATAAATCATTGAGTTGCATACTGTAGACTTGGACTTCAACCTGACCAGCCAGCCATCTAAGTCGAGAGGCATGCCCCTCGCGAGTCCTTGCCAGTAAGTGGAGTCTTTTATGTCCAAACCGTCTCAAACGAGTCTCATGTATTATTTGAAATTATTTTTATATGGGTTTATGATCACCTTACATCTAATGCTAATTAATTATGGACCGATGATCCAGTCCCTGCATTGATCAGCTGGCTTGGTTTGTGAACATGTTATGTCTTGATAATTCTCAGTATTTAAACATTCCAAGGGTTATTTGTTTGTATGAAATTTAATTCCTAGTTATTTGAAATAATAAATTATAGAAAATGCTAGAATTTAAAAAATAAATTTAAATACCGAAGACGTGCGAACAAATAACAAGCCCTAACCTGTTTGGTAATTTACTCTCAAAGTAAAAGTAATGTAGAACTTTCATTTTTCAAGTAAGGGATCATATCAAAAGTACACATCATCACAATTCCATCATTTAAAAAATAAATAAATAAAAAAGCGTCATCCTTTCTCCACTCAATGGCAAAAAACACCCACATTTCACAAAAAAAAAAAAAAAAATCATACTAAGAAATTAAAGACAAAATACAATCATGATCCACTCATATTTTATTCTCTCTTGATTTGATTTGGAAAATCAGATAATTTAGAAAAAAATTAGAGTCCATGTGGGGAGGCCCTCCTTCGAGGGACATATTTGGGACCTTTTTTAAATAAGAAGCCCATAAGAAGGCCCAAGTCCACTTAGCAAATGGACAGTGGGACCCACTGGCAGGATATCAAATGCGGGCCATCCTTATCCAACGGTTCGTGTGCCCCGAGAGTCTAACCCCAATCTGTCTATAAATACGAAATTCCAGTTTCTAGGGTTTTGTTGCTAGGGTTTCTTTCTTCTCTCCCGGCTTCTTTCAGTCAGCTTTTCCTTAAGCAAAGCGAGCAGCAATGGTATCTCCTTTCTCACTTAGATTTCTCCGCTATACTTTTTTTCTCTCTTTCTTACCTGATGATTTCTGCTGGGATTTCAGGCGGCAGAGAAGAAGCTCTCGAATCCGATGAGGGAGATTAAGGTGCAGAAGCTGGTCCTCAACATCTCCGTCGGGGAGAGCGGAGATCGCCTCACCAGAGCCGCCAAGGCATTTCCTCTTCTAACCTTCAAAATCTGATGTCTTTTTTTCATGGAAATGGAATTCCGTTGTTTTTCAGATTCCCATTTTCTTCTCCCTTGATTCCATTGGAATTCAAAAGAAACCCATTTTCATCACATAGTTTTTCTGATGGAATGAAACCAATCGTCAAGGAATTGATTCGGTTTCTTCCATCTAAGTGGGGCCCATTTTATCAAACATTTCGAAATTGGGTAACCCAACCATCAGCCCTCATTTGTACAAAATCATGCCCAGTGGAGAATGCTGTGCATATGCTTAGGATTGAAACAGTTGGTTAGTTGATTCTGGATGGTCTCCTGTGATTTCTGTTTCTTTGGGTTGTGTTTGGATGGGTTTCCAAATGATGGGTTGGGCTGCAATTTGGTGAGCAAGCAGATTCCCTATGTGAAATTTCTAGTTATTGACGTTTTCATCTGTGGATCCAAGCTGTAATGGCCTTGTAGGCAGCCTCCTTTTCAGCTATGCTAGCAGAATATCAGGTTGGGCTTGAGGTTTTCTGCAGCAAAGCATTTTGCTTGCAGCTTTGACAGTTTATCTTAAGATGAGAATACTACTAGCGAGTCTTTAGGCATGATTGTGCTGCTTAATTAACAACTTGTTCCTTTTTTTCATTAGGTTTTAACTATGATAAGGCGAAATTCTTTTAGATTTTGATCGGTTGTCACGGTAGAATGTCTGCTACAACAAAAGAGAAAACAATGGAACGCTGTCTGAGCTGGTCTGGACTCATGTTTAGAAGAGTGGGAATGATATGTATGAAGAAGTAATAAACTATCTTCGAAATGAAGGTTTTTGGATAATGGGGATGCACATTTAAGTTCTGGGATGATGTAGCTGGAAGTTGTTACGTATGCATGGCTTTCTGAGATCGTGAGTATTGTAACCTTGCCCTAATAGGGATGAGTGGATATGTAGAGTAGATCTCCAGACTCGAGAGTAACCTAGATAGAAAGGATAAGGCTTTGATGATGATGATTATGAATTTATGATGAATCATTGTTTCGTATGATACAACTTTCTATATCCCAGCATAACTGTATCCATACCTATGATTTCGTTATGGAATCCTCGTTGATTAACATTTTAGCCTATTCTTCTGTACTGTGACTAACTGCCTATTGTGACCATAAATTTTCTACACATTTTCAACATAAAAATGTTTAGAATGAATGAAACTGATACTTTCATTGAATTTAGAAATGTTATGTAGATGGTAAGCTACACTTTGTCTAAAAATATCAACTAACTTAGAATGGCACGAACTTTTTCCCTTTTTTTAATTGTAGTTTTATGTACTAATTATGAAATATCAGACCTTGTATACGGCACCTAAATCAATATCTGTGAGCTAGATTGAAGAAAGCAAAGGGTTGTTTCCTCCTTCCCATACTAATTTCTATATTCTCTCTGTCTCTGGCATCGTAGACAGTTTGATGTTGCCTGGATGTCTCATAGGGGACTTTTGGCATATTCCTAAATGGTTTGAACTTTGAAGGATAGTGATCAAAGGTTGAAGGGTAAGGGTGGAGCTTTAAGGTTGGTTTGTGCGATGAGACGATTCTGTGATAAGGAGGAAAGTTGTCCTGATTCTCCATGTAGCCAACTCTTCTGCCTCTTGGTGCTACCTTTTGAGTGGAAAAAAAAAGATTTTCCTTGATAGGCGGTCTTTCAATTTTCCATGGGAAAGGTAGGAGGGCAGGATTTGTCTCTACTGTGGAAACTGAAATCCATGGAGCCAGAATCCTCTTGTTGCACTAGCACACCCTTGTGAGTTTCCATTCCCTTCTATGCTTGAAGTCATTTTCAAAGGGGGGATGGTGGAAAATTATCTACTCAATGAAGTTGCAAATTCATTTGCATGATTTGACCAACCAGGGCTTTTTCTCGTCTGTCATTTCTCTCATTTCATGGGAAACCTCTTGGAGAATGCTAAATGTGCCCATAATAGGGAAACATCTTCTCCTGACTTTCTACTCAAAACTTAATATTGACAATGAGCACTAATAATGATTTGGGGGCAAGAACATCCAACTCATGTGATGTTTGATTTCTGAACTAACCACATTTCAGAAGGGATTATTACCTATTCTGCCAAAACATCCTTGCACTTGTCATCTGTTTTATTGCTGAATCATGTATGCTATCCAAAATATGCAAAGATGTAATTCTTGCCAGAGCTCTATAGAAAATTCATTGAAGTTTTTTTGCTTTCCTCACCTATGCAGGTCTTGGAACAACTGAGTGGGCAAACTCCAGTATTCTCCAAGGGTAGGCTTCATATTGCAATCACATGGTCCAGTCTTTGTGATTAAGGGCCCTCATGTTATTTTGCAATATGTTTTCTTATTTCAGCTAGGTATACTGTCCGGTCTTTTGGGATCCGACGTAATGAAAAGATAGCTTGTTATGTCACGGTAAGAGGTGACAAGGCAATGCAACTCCTGGAAAGTGGGCTGAAGGTGAAAGAGTATGAGTTGCTGCGAAGGAATTTCAGCGATACAGGGTGCTTTGGCTTTGGTATTCAGGAGCATATCGATCTTGGAATCAAGTAAGCATTTTTGTTTCTTTGTTTGCATTATTTAATTACAAAGAATTGGAAACCATTTAAAAACAATTATAATGAGGTTGATTATAGTCAAGTATGAAAACATGAGTTGGATTATATTCAAGTAGGACAAGGAAAACATGAGTTGGATTATATTCAAGTAGGACAAGTTTCCCATATGTTGTGTTTGGTTTGGGCAACGAAAGTTGGAATCTCAGAAATGCATTTTGATAGTGCCAAAAGATATTATAAATACAAAACTGCTCCTACTATAGTTCTAGTTATACTATTGGATGTTCAAGGACTAAATTTCATTTAGATGAAATGCTGGAGAAATAGGTAGAAGTCCTTTACTACAGTCACTTGTGCAAAGCTAAGGATTTGCTGGTGCGCAGTAGCATGGAAAAGACTTTGATTTTCCATGCCTGCAGTTTTTCCCTCTTTGGTGCAACACTTTTTTGTGTGGAAGGAGGAAAAACATTAAAGTATTTTTCCTTAACTTTGTGAAAACCATAAACTATAGGAGGGGGGCAGGAATCACTTTTCTGCGGGACTGTGGAAAAGGAATTTGCGTTGCTGCGAAATTGCAGCATCAGACAAATGTGTCCCACATTTTTCTTTTTTGTGAATAGAAAATAGTGAAAAAAATTTCTCACTTGTTTTTGAATGGTGAAAAGAAAGGAACTTGTTGAAAGGAAAGGTAAGCAGTAGATCACAGAGACAAAAGGCTCATAAGATTAATCACAAATGATCTTCAAAAGTGAAACTCACTTGAGTCCAATTGAGGATGCCCATTTGATGACATTGCTCAGGTCTCCCTCACTAGAAGTGTTCCTAAAAAATTACTCAAGCCTTCTCTCAAGGCTCTTGCTCCCACTTTGGGTACTTCTAATGGAAGGTGAATAGATGTGGAATCTTGATACACATTTTGAAGCACTATGCCAATGGAGTTTCCACACAATTCTAGGGACCAAGGTATCTTCAATGAGGCCGAGAGAGGTTATTTTACCTACTCAAATTAGGAACAAATAGATATTCATTGAATTCTCACGAGTTTTATATATGCTAGTAGCCAACGATCTTGGCTTCCTATTAGAGATTATACCTTCTAATTAAGGTGACCAATAATCTTGACTCCTAATTAGATATTGTATTTTCTAATTTATGGTTTCCTAAGGATTTTGGTCTTACAGACCTTACAAAATTATATTATGATCAAGTAGGTTTTCTCAGGGATAGAACATCCTAAAGTACGAGATTGCGATTGATTGCATGTAACACGTTCATAATGCTGTTATTCATCATGTGCCTAATTAAATACCTATGAACCCTTTTAGTTGACTGGCCTGTGGTGGTCTTCTTGGGCCTTTTGATGTATGGCATGACCTGCACCAACTTCAGTTTTGAAAACCAGACCTAGGAAATTTATGAATGTCACACCTTTAATGTATAATTGCACTTTGGATCCCAGCTGGGCCTGGATGGGAAGTGAGCACAGCGATTTCACACCTGACATTAATTTTTCTCTCATATTGTCCAGAGTTACCTTCCAAGTTCCAGGCCCTGGCTTTCAGAGGAACTATTTGTTATTGCCAGCATATTAAAATTCAAACTCAACCCTGGATCATGGTTGGGTCGAGTTGAGTCTACCGATTTGGATTGAGTACGCCCCCTTTTTTAAAAAAAAACATGAATTCGTCGATTTTTTGATGCCTCTTTGTGATGGTATTGAGGGTTTGGGTTGGGTCGTCGGATTCTGCAAATTTGAAAACGTAGGGAGGGAATGACTCAATTCATCCATGACCAAGTCTGAGTTGACTTGGACCTATGTGAATTTTAAAATGACAAACTCTTTACATGAGAAAACTCTTAACATGTAAGCTTCCTTATAACATGAGAAAACTGATGTGTAGTTGTTGGATACCATAATAAACATACGTCAGTTTATGTATTGATTACTTAAGAAAATTACATTAAGTGCTATTTGCATGTTTTAATTTAGTTTTAAATTAATTTGAACAATTCAACCATCTATAGTTGGCATGAATCACATGTAAGCAGTGTGTGTTTAATTACACATAGAACTATCTTTAGTGTTCCCAAAGATTTATCCTCTTGATTAATTGAACTTTTGACAGGTACGATCCTTCAACGGGTATTTATGGCATGGATTTTTATGTTGTTCTGGAACGCCCTGGTTATCGGGTGGGCCGGCGCCGCCGTTGCAAAGCCCGTGTTGGGATTCAACACAGGGTCACAAAGGACGATGCCATGAAGTGGTTCCAGGTCAAGTACGAGGGTGTTATCCTGAACAAGGCTCAGAATATTGGAGCTTAAAATCTCCAACGTTGGAGGTTTCTCTTTGCTTGTGTTGCTTTTCCCCCCAGTTAGTGTGGACCATAAATTTTGCCTGTTGTTTTCTGTTGAAGATTGGGTTTATCGAGCTTTTGTAGCTTAAATGTTGAATGATCTCTTGCTGGTTATTTGCTGTGAAATGATTTATCCGCAGGGATTCTTTTAGTTCTACGGTCTGGATGCTTGCCCATGCAGGAGTGCGTGGTTGCAGTAGAAAATTTCCTTTTATTGATATCCGACTATCTGTTGGGTCCCCATTATGTAGGTTGTCAAACAAACAGTTCGATAAAATTGTTCTTTTATTTGTGGCTAAGTTATTTTTCCCCCATTATACCGGACCCGAGCTCACTTGTCACTCAACGGCTGAGCTTCAGTGGGGAAAACTTCAAACCATTTTAATTGGTGATCTGGAAATGGTTATTGAAGGTGGCGTACTGATAGATAATTTGAAGTCTTTGATGGTCACTTGTGCTGGGAAAACGTCAATGTTTAAAACGTCCTTGTGTGATTTTATGACCATAGCCCATCTCATGAACCCAATAACCAAGGTTGATATTGCATTGATGGTGTGCCCTTCTTCATTACTGTTTGGTTAGAACAGGTTTTGTTCCAGTGGATGTACAGGAGTGAATTCCAAGTCCGAGAGCCAGAAAGTAAAGTAAATAGATTTGCCTAGTTGGCAGTTACTCTAATTCTACTTTTTCTCTCCACTTTTCAATACGAAAGGTCAAAAAGATTTTATTACAAACAACTAAAAGTAAAAAAATATCATCACATTCAATTTATATTTTATTCTGTTTTCAAAATAGCTTTACTTCACTCAATTTCATTAGTAAAGCCCCCGAAGGCCCTAGAGATATTATAATAAAGTAGGGGCTCCAGCTAAATGCAGATTTAAATTTTTTTGCTTTACATCAGTCATCCAAACGCATAAAAAGTTATTCATCTACTAATTTATTTCAACCAACTCCTTTTTAACTTTATCCTAGTATCACATCCTATTCTTCTGTTCCTCCCATAATGCCCCATTCTTTAGCGTTTTAGCTTGACAAAGTTTACTTCTCTCTTTTGTGGGTGTACATATCAATCGGTTTAGAAGTTGGAAATATCCAAAGAATGAGGAAAATAAAAAACCATTTATTTTAGAAAATCTCTCTCTGTTTTTTTTTTTTTTGGCCTGGTTGCTTCGTGTAGTTCATTTCTTAGCAATTCTAACATTTGTATTTATTAAAATGGTTAAAAATGAAATTTCAAAAGTGAGTATCAAATAATTTACACTTTACTGGAAAATGAATTGATGGGTTATGGGAAATGAATACCCATAATTCACAACCTGGAAGGCAATATTCCATCTATTTCTTTGTTAGAGCCCATTTGACCAATGAATTATTGTGTATTTAGTTTGCAAAGGCCTCTGCTTATTTCGAAAGGTCTTTGTATTAGTAAGAAAAGTATATGGTTGCATATATTTTCATTGCACTTGAAAATCCTCTCTAATATCAATGTGAAAGTTATGTGGTTTACTTCTCTAAAAGAGAGATTCACTTTTAAACAAGAACGTGCCCGTGTGCATAAAGTCACAGTGTGACGTTGGTAATGAGTGGTTCTAATGATATGATTGGTTGATCATTGTCCAAAATCATAGTGAAACTTTTCCATTACACAAATTTCTTTTACCATAGATTACCATTCAAATTTCTTTTACCATAGATTACCATTCATTCTTCTGCATCTCACATGTGACTTAGATTTCTCTTTCATGCAATCTGTGAAATAGAGTTTAGAGTTTTTACCTCTCAAGTAATCGGACACCATCCATTTTTGAGGTGTGCGGGAGGTAAAACTCTAACCTATTTTTTTATTAGAATTTTTAAAAGGAATTTATCATGTTGGGATTTTTTTAAACATGATGTGATCTTTTGGAATTCTTTGAATTTCAAATCATCCAACAAGAAGTGTGTGATGAAAAAGCATGTATGTGTGGTCTTGCTAAATTTTTGTGAACCTCTCCAATTTTGTGAGCCCTGCTTCACCTGCCGACATAACTAATGGGCCCAGTTTCTAAATTGCATCTTCCATCACATGAGGAAGGAACCGTGAGAGATCATATAGGTGACGTCTCTAGACGCTTCAAGACACGAGACAACAAAGTGGATTTTCCACTAAATAGTAGTTCCTCTTTCTTTTATTAAGTCATTCATGCAGGAACGCTGTTGATTAACCATGCAAACCCCTCATATTAACCCCCATATATATACATATAATATACTTAGACTCCTCGTCTTTAGGCTAAGGGCCCGTTTGCATGGGCGGACCTTGGGAGGGCTGCATATAAAAAATAAATATAGTTTTTAAAACATATAGGGGCTTTTATGAATTTTTTTAGGGGCCCATAAGTAAAAACTTATAAAAATCATGTAAAGAAAAAGGGGGTCTTTTGAAAATTTGGGCATGGCCCCTGCTAGCCCCCCTCTGGTTCCGTCCATGCCCCGTTTGATACTTTACCATATTAGTAAAAGTCAAATAAAGTCTCCATTTCCATACTGAGGGGTCAAATCAATAACACTTTAATTCAATATTCGCTCAATACTTTCTAAATAAAGTAAAAAAAGCAACTTCTTTTTTCACTTAAAAGACAAAAAAGCTCCACCTCTCCATGCAGGAAGTAAATAAAAATTTTATACCAAACAACAAAGAACAAAATACCACTAGATGAGAATCACCACTTAATTTAAAGCTAAGTCCAAGCCTCTAAGTGGGCCCTATACAGATGTCAATGTTACCCAAAGTAGCAATGAAAGAGAAATATATAACTGAGGACCTTTGGGACACTCTCTCTAATAGTAGCAAATGAAGATCTGCTAAACTCATTATTATTAGGTAGTGTGTCCATTTCACAAATCCTTGGCATTATCTTTCAATCAATAGAAAGCCCCATCACCCTCTCTCTCTATATCATTATGACACGTGTTACTAATTCTAACGGCGATCAGGCGGTAAGTTGACGCCAGTCCAAAACCAAGCGCACGTTAGCAACCGCTGCTCCCAAAAAAAATCCCATTCTCGCGCGCACTCGCAGGAAAACCAAAATAAAAGGAGACAGAGCCGAGAGAGATACAGAGAGAGAGAGAGAGAGAGAGAATGGCAGGAGCTTCGTTGTCGTCATCTTCTTCTTCTTCGGATCGAACTCGAATCATGTTGGGAGTGAACGAATCGTCTCTGAAAGGATACCCACATGCGTCGATTAGCAGCCGCGGCGCATTCGAATGGACTCTGCAGAAGATCGTACGCAACAACACCACTGGTTTCAAGATCCTCTTCCTTCACGTCCAAGTCCCTGATGAAGATGGTATTGTTTTCTCATCTCTCTCTTCATTTCCTCATTCATTCCAAACATCTCTCTCTATCTCCTTCTATGTTTCTTTCTTCTAGAAAGAGCACAAGGAAAAGGAAGGAATTTTTAGGGTTCTTGAGTAGGCATGTAAGTATAGTTTTGGATGGATCTTGATTTGTAGCTTGTCTTCATCATTCATTGATTTGTGCTTGGATGTGTCGGTTGTTTCTCAGCTCATGAGATCTTGATTTTAGTGGCCACCGCCATGGATTCTTCATTCTCGTTGTTAGATTTCTCAGATTGGAACTTATTTTAGGGTTTTGATCTGTAGAAAAGGATCATCTGCCGAACTGAATTGACCTTGTATGGATTGGGCGTTGGGACCTAATTTTTGTATGATCCAACTCTCACTCATGTGAAATGCGTATCTGTTTTCAGGAAAGTTGGAGACGATTAGTCATCTGCACCGTCGGATTAATCATGTGATCACAAATGTATGATTATATATATATTTCTGTTTTTTTTCCCCGCATGATCAATCCAATGGTGCGCGTTGTTTATAAGGTGGACTGTGATAGGAGCAGCTTTGATCAAGAAAAGTGGGCCCACTCAGGTTAAATGAGGTGGTTATCAGCTATCAGACTGAACTGATGCCAGCAGAAGTTTATTTTGTTGGTAAAGTAAAGCCCCACATCCCGCATCGTCTTAAGTAATGCCTTTGGCAAGGATTCATATATAATACCTATTTTGGCCTTCCACCCATGAGCTTAAGCTTTTGGGTTGGTATATGGTTTCTTACCATTTATCTATAATCTTATGTCTCTCTTTCTAGTGCAATATTGATTTGATCTTTTCACTCTTTATTTATTTATTTATTTATTTTTGGTTTGATTCTATTTTGTAATATTTAGAGACTGATAGCATAACAATTCACACTGGAAACTAGATCAACTTGTTCTTGTTGCAGATGATTGATAACATATTGCCTTTTTGTTATTAAAAAAAAGAAAAAACATGTTGCCTTTAAGTTATGATTTCATTTTGGTGTACCTCAAATCACTATCTGTTGGAATGTGTTTTGGAGAATGGATTGATTTGATTTCTGTTAATAATTGGGGATATGTGGAAATTGGTAATTCTTGTAAAGTGGGATGCCTTTTGCATTTTCCACTTGAATCAATGATGTGAATTGGCGCTGAAGTGATTAAAGAGCTGAAGGGGAAGAAAATAATATGCCCCTAACGTGTATCCTAGTTTCTGTCCTGCCCAAAACATAAAATCCAATGCACAATAATGCTAACAACCCTTCAAAGATTATGTCATGCACGGGTAATCCTTCCACATTTTTAGTCAACATTATCATTGCCTGTTCCTTAGACGTGATCTTGCTTGTCAACCTTCTATTAAAAATACTTTTCATTGTAAGAATGCATGTCAGAAGCGTCCTAATAGCTCATGAGAATCAGCTCCTACGTACCCTACCCTTTGTATTTTCTCATCTTTACAAGTGTCAACCCATGGCCATATATAAACTTTTCATTCACTTGACTTTTTGCTAATGTATCTGCATTGTCCTCTGTTTTCCTTTAGCCTCAAAGGTCTCCTAGAATGGACACTCTTTTTCTCCTGTAAAATCATCATCATCATCATTGTCATCATTAAAGCCTTGCCCCAGCCGTGTTTACATGTATTATTTTTCTCCATTCGATCCATCCTCAGCCAAATCCTTGGATGGGTTACACATCTTCATATCTATCCTTACTACTTCCATCCATGTCCTCTTTGGCCTACCCCTTGGCGGGCCATCAATTTGCATAGAAAAATGTTTCCTCAACGGTGCCTGTGCTGAGTTGCGTGGGCATGCTTGAACCATCTTAAACGAGTCTCTCTTAATTTATCCCATATTGATGCTACCCCTAAATGCTCCTAATTCTATCTTTCATAGTTTTACTTCTACCACATCTCTCTCTCTGCTACACTCTTTTTTTAGTAGAATAAGAAGTCCATTTCTTTTCCTAGTTCTACATGAGATGTCGTGCTTTATCAACCGAAATCCCCACCATATCCTCGGCTTTTGGAAGATTGAATGTAAGAAGTTAGCCCAGTTTTCTCCATTCCTATAAATATCAGAACTAAAAGTACTTTTGAAAATACTTTCCCAGTTGGACTAACGATAAGTTTTGCAATTGTCAGTCTACTAACGATAATTTTTGCAATTGTCAGTTCTTTATCATGTGTCCAATTGTTGGATATGGAACTACCCTTATTTCTTGTCTCACACTTTTTTGTCTTCTCTATAAGTACATATTCTTTTTCTTTTTTCCCAGCATCAGTGATACTATTGTTTGAACATGCATGCTATGTGCTTAATGCCTTTTTGGTTTTAGAACTTTGAAGTCCATTTTAAATTTTGTAATGATTTTGCAGAATTGCAGTGATCGTACTGTTCATAGCTAATACCTCACTACATTTGGTGTCATCCACTTGTAACAAAAGGAAATTTTGTGTGCTCATATGCTACTACTCATACACTAGAGGGCAAGCTTAGTAAGGAAATTGTGGTAGAATTTATTTCCTACTTTGGGAATTAGGTATGGAGACTTTTTTTTAATCTTCTGGAAACATGAATCGGATGGATATTACGTGTTACATATAGGGCTTGCAATGGGCCCTGTTAAATGGGTGACCTGCTTCTACTGGGGGTGGGTTTCGTAGTGGGTTGATTGGGTTCGGCCTGGTATGGGTCTCTAACCAACTGTGTTAGGCAGGTTGGGCATGATCATTGCTGGAGTTGTATTGTGTAATTTATAATTGATTTTCTCTGTCTGAGCCTTTCACCAGTTTGTTGGAATAACATATATTTGTAGTAACTTGATTTGAGTTGGCTGGGCTACAGCTCTGTCAGTCAATTTGTTTAACACTTATCATGTGATATAATTTCCTCATGATGGCATGAAAATTAGAAATACTTTCTTATATTTTTACTGTGGTTTTGCTAGGGTTTAATGATATGGACAGTATTTTTGCTTCGCCTGAAGACTTCCGAGATATGAATCTGAGGGACAAGATACGAGGACTTCATTTGCTCGAATACTTTGTGGGGCGCTGTCATCAGATTGGGGTATTCTGAAAGATACTGCTGTTTGATTGCTGATTCAAAATATACCTTTTAATTGATTGGCTAAGTAGGATTGACAATGTTTAATACTAAGTTGTGTGAATCTTGGTAGGTTCCTTGTGAAGCATGGATCAAGAAAGGTGATCCTAAGGAAGTCATCTGCAATGAGGTGAAGAGAGTTCGACCTGATTTGTTAGTTGTTGGAAGTCGTGGGCTTGGTCCTTTTCAGAGGTATCTGGGTGCTTGAGCTCATGCGTATTTTTTGTTTGTGTCCACTGTCCACCGCACTTGTTCAGTTCTCATTTCTATCATTTTCTTGATTACTCATGTTACAGATTTCGTATTTATGGCATTGATACTGATCACACATACTTCAAAACTTCAGCTCATGATTCGTTAACAGGGACCATGGTTTTATGGATTTTTTTCCCTACCATTTTCTAATTACCGCATGATTTTGGAAGTATGAATACATAGGCTTATAAGGTCTTCTTTAGGGGCTGCTTTAAGAGCCAATTTTGGTTGATTAAATGATTCGGCATCATTGACTCTCATCAATTTTTATGTTTATCTCCATGAGTGTGGCCACATCCTGTCCTCTAAATCGTTGAGGCACGTGAAGTCCCTGCCTCCCCCATGCACGGGGCAAATTGGGCAAGTGGCCCTAGGGAGAGAGCGTGAGTCGATATCACAATCTCCAGCTGCGGGTTTTCCTTTTGTGGCCATTTTGAGCTGTCCCTATAGGATCTTTCTTGGTTACAACTTACAACTAGTGCATTCTCAGGCAGAGTTGGCATATTTTCCATTGCAAGTGGCAAACTCGCAGTTGATAAGGAATTTGTCATCCCCTGCTTTCCAGTGAATTGATGTTTGATTCTATGAATGAAGCTGTCCTGCTTTGAAATCCTTAAGGTTGTTCAGCTTAATCCTTTTTGATACTCAAGTTGTTGGTGCCCAATTATCTTCCAGCCGTACCAGAATGTCCAATTATCATGTCACAATTCTTGATTTCCATTTTGTGGGGTCATAAGAGGGTCTGAATTATGAAATTCCATTTTCTGGACTATTTGGATCTAGTCACCATATGTTTGAGCTCTTATGGGGTTTCAATCATTTTCTTATGAATCTTTTAAAGGTGTTTGGAAAATTGTTCTCTCATTTTCCAGAGTCTTTAAAGGGGTTTGGAGTAATATTTTCCTAAGTTCTTTATGACGGTCTGGAGTATCATTTTCCCATTCTCTCAGTCATTACGGATGTTCTAGGTATAATTTTTCCATTTTCACGAGTTCTTAAGAGGATTTGGAGCATCATTTTTATTTTCCCCTCCCCTTTTTTTCAAGTCCATACTCCATGAGCATGTTTGGAGTTTCATTTTCATATCTTCTCGATGCTGGAGCATCATTTTTCTGTCCTGCTGAATTCTTAGAAGGGGTCAGAGTTCACAGTATCATTTTCCTACCATCCTCAGTACAAGGACGAAAGGCTCAGCAAAATGGGACTCTTTTTTGTCTATTTTTCATGATCAACATGGAGTTTGAAATATAGCTTAAACCACGTCCCATGCATTGTGGTGATCTCTCCAAATGTCATTAAAAGGGTCTCATTTATAGTTTATAAAACCAAGCTGACAAAGAAGAGGGGGACAGAAGCAAAAGATAGATACCAAGCTGAAGTGATAGAGCCAGGACCACACAGACAGCCAAAGTCGTCTGGAAGGTTGAGATTTTGAATTTTTAGAAGCAACTTTTTTCACCATTTGCGGCCAACGTTGTAGGGCCTAAGGGCTATAAATGCCCCTTCCCAATGGAAGAAGGGACAAGTGGACAACAGATAACAGAAGACAGCAAAGAGGAAGGCAGCAGCAATAATAATAATTTTACTCATTAAAATGCACAGCAACTTTCAGGAAGAATTCAATGACTTTGGTGGAACTCATGGTTGCGTGAGGTTTCAATGAGCTCACTGCTGCGAGGAGCCACCAAAGGGATGCCAAGGGGGTTGTGGAATTCTACTTAAACCTGCCCTTGGTAGTTGGTTGTCTGTAGCAAAGGGCCACATTTCCATATGGTTATATTTTTGTTTCTTTATAATGAGAGCATCTGATCAGTATAAATTGCATGTACTACAATTTTGAGCAATCAAGTTCTCTCCTTCGCATTGGGTTCTCTCTGTTCTCTAATTTACCTCCTGAGAGGGGCCCCATACACTTTCCTTTCACTGGTTAATAACTTTCAGCTGTTCAATGCTTCTGACTCTTCACGTTTCTAATTTCATCCAGATCTCATTTGTTTGGAAGTGAATGCATCCAGATTTCATTTTTATCTTATAGTTGCTAGAAATTCTAAACTATGTAGATATATTCTGTTAGATCTCTAGCTTTTATTAGATCAATGTTAAGATGCCAAGGGAAACAAAACTTGTTCTTGTCATGCAATGTAATATCACCCTAAAGTTCGCAGCAGAACAGATTACTACCCCTTCTGCTGTAACATTTAAACCATCAGAGGTTGCTTATCAACATGCCATTAGCTTGTTTTATCATCAACACCGTTTTAACAGTAACAGGAAGATTAATGTCTTTATTATGGTTCATACATATCTATATTCCTTAGCAATTTGCCTTTTGCAACTGTGTGCAGGGTGTTTGTGGGTACTGTGAGTGAGTTCTGTGTTAAGCATGCAGATTGCCCGGTGATCACGATCAAACGCAAGGCTGATGAGATGCCGGAGGATCCTGTTGATGATTGATGATTCTATAACATGCTGGGATTCTTCATTTCTGTAATCATTTGTATCCAGTAATACATTCATGTAATCAAGCATATGGACACGGTCAACAGTAGGAAAAACAAAAGATTGAAAAGCTATTCGAGGCAAATTTAAATGATATATGATACATCCTAGTGTCTTCTTGCTCATCCTACACTTGAAATAGGTTCTCTGTTGTGACCAAGTTTGGCTTCTCTGGGCTCTCCATTTGCAGCAGCTGCTGTGCCTTGACTCTTTTCTCTGGTTTCGGTGGGATTGGCTGTGTGTATGCTTCTGCGAAACCCATTTTCTGGGTCATGTTTGTGGAAGTTGTGATGGTGTTTGGCTTTTTGGGGAAACAGACAGGCACACAATCTTCCTATAAAGCAAGCAAACACTCCTAGAACGATTATTCCAGCCAGGATTATGAGAACAGGCCCATATGAATTCTTTGAATGGGAAGGAGGTGCCCCTGTTGAGTTGGAATGTGGGTAAAGAACTGGCGGTGGAAGGGACATCTTTGATTGGTATTGGTTTTTTGGCTTGCTGAAAGACAATGGGGGCTGTTGGCTTTTAGTGTGGTTTCCTTTGATTCCTTTGCTTTGTGTGTGGAGAAAGGCAATTTGAAGGTGAGCTATAGAAGAAACAACAATTGACAGGAGAGTTAGTAACGGTTTTTAAGCAATCATTTCTTATAGGGAGAAGCTTCTTTAGGAGGGAAACTATGAGGGCTTGCCCGTGCCTCGATAGTCTCGGATTGTAGGTAGCTCATTGTTCCTACGAGTGCTTATGATACACGACTTGGATAATCTGATGGGGATCCATATAAGCAATGTGCAGTCCGCTTTAGCGTTATTCATGGGCCATGGGCCTGACCCCACTCTAGAAACACTGGCTATAGAAGTCATGCCTGAGCCCGCACATTTAATCAATAGGGCTGGGCCGAGCTGAAGCGGGCTTTTAATAAATTTTGTGGCCATTTGTGGAATTGTTTGGACTAATTAAATTAAGTTACATGTGTTTCTTACACGGGCTGGGCTTTGGGCTTTCTAGCACCTAATCTCCCATGAGCACCCCTAGTCTGCTCTGCTCACAGCAGAACATTCTCCTTATTGCTGGGCTTATTTGCTCTTGTTCGTAAATATTATAGCCCACCAAATCTAGTGTTTGTGATTAGGCCTGGAATAAGCGTTCCCTTTGTGCCCAATTATTCTTTCCCTTCAGAAGTGAACAATGGCATAGGTCCTGAAACGGGAGAAGGATTTAGGAATATAGAGTCCTTTACTCCTAAATGGTACAATTATTACGACGTGCTGATGGATTTTATTGCCTCCAAGCTGGGAATGGCACCGGTATTAGGCCTGGAATAAGTGTTCCCTTTGTGCTTCCTCTGGCGCCCCATTCCTAAGCCTGTCTGTAAAACTATGGTGCCAGCAAGTGCATTGGCAACCACCTTTTTTTCCTCTTTCCTCTTTGTAAATACTCACATACCCATGCATGCACAGTTGTTTCCCAAAACCCTCACCGCATCCAAGGATTAGTTAGCTCCAGAAATATTAATATGGTGATAGATAAAACTAATACAATCACATGAAGAACATGCCATGGAGGAGATATTAATAAAAGAAATGAATGCAAAGGAATATGGATATGTCCAATCAAATGCTTTAATCACATGTCCGTTCCCTATTTATCTCTAAAACTTTTTTAAAGTCCAAGACAAATTTCTCAAGTTGTTCTATCAAATATTAATCACCAAATAGCTTTTCAAAAATAGAAACGCTTATAAGAAAAAAATAAAAATAAAAAGTTTAGTACAAAACTACTATTAGGATTTCAGCTATAACTATTTCCACCTCTGACTCATCTATCATAAGATTCAATAAAAACAAATATCATCAAATCATGAGATTCACATCAGAATCCTATGATTTACCTGTAAATAAAATCCATTACATGGATACAAATCTTGGGGATTCCCTGAGATTTTGATCCAAATTATAGATTTCAGAATATGAATCTCATTGTATTCTGAGAAAGGTAAAATCCTTGGTCTCTACAAATAGTAGGGGGAAAAGTGGAAAACCATGAGAGAGAGAGAGAGCAACTCCTGGGAGGCATGCATTTTGGAATTTCTGGCACAATCATTTGTGATGAACTACTTCAACAAGAGATAAAACAGTTTTATAAAAGAAGCAATACTATAATTTCAAAGCACTGCGGATGTCCATCATCATAATTTGCCAATGAGGCACAAGTCATGACAATTCTTTTCAATCCATCCCGGATAGGAAACAGTCAAAATTAAGTCATTAACTCAAAATAACCAAAAGCATAAAATTTAAGATCTTGGCTTCTCTTTCTTCTCCTTGAAGAGAGCCAGCAATGAAACACCTGAAACTTTGACCACCTTGAACCTGACGCCAGGAATATCTCCCACAGCATGACCCTTACGCCCAAACCCAGCAATCAAAACCTCATCCTGTAACATGCAAAAAACTTAATTAAACATTCAAGTAGTGTGAGTAACAAATGATAAGGAGAGTCTAAGATGTGAGTCTCACGTTCTCCTCAATGTAGTTTAAGCAACCATCATTGGGAACAAAAGCTGCAATCTTCTTTCCATTCTTAATCAGTTGCACTCGGGCACACTTTCGGATGGCAGAGTTGGGTTGCTTAGCTTCAATTCCTCTAAAAAGAGACATGAGTTTAGTATGAATTCCATCAATTGAATTTCACGTGCAGCAAGAAAGAAATCAGAGTTGCATAGAGAATAATAAGAATAAACATACATCTTCTCAAGAACAATTCCCTTGGCATGGGATGAGCCTGCAAATGGTTTCTTCCACTCATTACCAAGATGGCTTTTCTTGTATGACTTGTCAGCCCATTTCTGTCGTCTCCTGTGTGTTTTGAGCTTGCGCCCGGCTCCCATACCACGTGTCTTCCTGTCATCAACAAACTCATATACCTTATATATAATCCATATAATCACTAGTATCGGGACTACTGTCATGAGAAACAAGTCCAAGATAAGTACGACACCAGGCATGCATTCATGCGTTGGGGGTGTGTGCACGCACATCTTGACATGGTCACAATCAAAGGGTAGGAAAGACAAGGGTATGATGACCTCAATCATCACAAGCAACCTGCCCAGCCAAACAAGTCTAGAACCCTAAGCAGCTAGAAACTGCAAGTTCCAAAAAGGAAGTACAAACTAATTAGAAGACTAAAATATATGTCAAGATATGGATATAAAAAAGCCAACACCTGAGATGGGATAATGGCCAAGAAGAATATGCTTATGCTGATATTGATGATTAAGACACGTAAAATGACAATTTTACCAAGGTACAAAAGAAGCGATTGAAGCATAAGCAATTTGGATGTCTCACAAAGCAACTCCTGCACATTTGTAACACGTAAAAGACTATCCCAAAGAACATTGTAGGATACTTAATACAAAAATTCCTCAACTTTGAACAGGTTGTGTTTCAAAAGGAACTTGCAAAATGCAAAGAGAAGGTTAATAGGGAATTTGGTTGTATTTCCAACCACAGTCAATTCAAATTGCTTGACCAGACATGAACATCATAAAACACATTATGTGACATAATGGATACATAAGGTGGAGAGAGAGAGAGAGAGAGAGAGAGAGAGAGAGAGAGAGAAGTTGCAGCTGACTAGCTTCCAAGTTGCATGCCATGCCAACGCAATTAGTTGAACCAATAACCATAGTTTTATTAGAACAGATAACCATCTTTGTAACGAACATGCTCTGACAATGCCATCACATTCATTGAAGACTAGAAAAGGAAAATATGGTACTTCTTCAAAGGCTATATAGGCTGTGTTCTGGAAGAGTTGGTAATTGTGATTTGTGAGCTGTTCATCCATTTTGGAACCCAAGAAATCATAATCACAATATAACAAATGAAAAAACACAAGTCTATTATTAATTTTAGAGAGAGTTTGGTGAAACTTAGGTATGGCAATAGGCACCCATTAACCTGGAACCAGCCCATAAAAGAGACTATGGTTAATTTACACCCATTTAACAGTAGGATTTGAGTTTGGGTCTACTAGATTGGACCTGAAAATATTTGGGTCCATGTCCATGAAGCCCAGCCCTAGACCCAAAATAGAGTTGCATAAATAACACCCATACACATTGCACATGTAACACTATCATGGTTCTAGGCCTCATTCCATGCTTAAAATCATGACCATGTATGAACTGAACCAAACTCTATTAAGAATCATGTTTAACATTAAAAGCCAACCTCATTTCCGAAAATGGAAAAAAAAAAAAAAAACCCTAGCTCAACAACTTAAAAATCTTGTTCTTTTAAACTTCTGCTCTTCCCGAAATGAGTCCCACTCGGTTACAAATTCATGAAGATCTTTCTGAATTGAGCCCGACTTGGTTATGAAGCAGGTTTGCTCGACAGGCAACTTAATTTCCAGAAAGGTATCAACTCACTCACTCATCAAGAACTCAAAAAAACCCTTCCAACTTAAAATCTGGAGAACTATTGTCGACTGCAAGAGAGCATCAACTGGCAAACCAATCGATCGTACATCTTTTGACCTGCCATAAAAACTTTGAAATCTTGGATGAAGTGGTATGATTAATAGGTCACTCAATGATACCAGATTCAATACAAATCTCATCTACAATCAAAACACGCCCGGAATCCATTCACTAGGTCAAATATAACACCAAACCCTAACCAAAACAGCAAAATCCCTAAACAAAATCATTGTACGTTTCCTAATTGGCAACGAAATGGACAAAAACGCAATGCATGCTCATACCATGTGCTTTCAAGTTTCTCTAGTAATCAAAAGCAGCTAGTGATTTAGGTTGCATTCAAACAGAATCAAAGCATGAATCTTTCCGTAAAAACCCTAGAAATGAAAGCTTACCCCATTCTGGAAATGGATCTCTGGCGTTCTTCTACAGTCTTCTCTTCGTCTCCTTAGCTGCTGGAGATGTGACTGAAGCAGAAGAAGAAGAGATTTTTAGGGTTTCAAGCGGCTTGAACCCTAATAACTATATTTATAGTAGCAAGGAGCGACATGTCTTCTTTCAAGCATTTTAGGGCTGTCCAAAACCAAAGGCGGGTCAGGTCGGGTAGGAAATGGGTCGGGTCATGTTGGGTTGAGCATGTTGGATTGGATTGCATGTGTAGTAAGAACCAAGTGGCCCTGACCCATTTTCAAGGATAAACCTAAAAATTTGATCAAGTATATAACTCAGATTGGGTTTACAGGTCATAGTGATACCAATCGAGTCTAAATTGGTTGGCGGCATGAAGATCTAAGTTAGGTAATGGTAAATTTTCGGTCCATCCAAATTTAATTCTTTTATCGATCAAGTTAGAAATGAAAATTTAAACCTGCTTGTCACAAACAAGAAAAAAAAACTTTGGATTATCACAATTATTACGTCCGTTCAAGAATCGCTACGCCTTCGATCTAAATTCAATTCTTTTAATCGAACAAGTTAGAAATGTCAATTCAAACTCATTTGTCAAAACAAATTTTTTTTTTTTTTGGATAATCATAATTATTACTTTTTTAAAATTATGCTGCTGGTTCGGTTCAAGAGTTGCCACCCTTTTTCTGTCTGGTGTTATCATAATACTTTGGGGGGTTCTATTGGCACCACAAAAATTTCTATTGGCACCGAATTTCTCTCCACACCATGTATAACATTTGAATGTTTATTGGTTTTACTCTCCGCACCCATCCACATACCCAAACTACCCCTGCCATTTAGACCTGCTCCACTCTCTCTACCCACACACGTTCTCCACCTTCTCGTCCGAGTGGCTTTATCAGTTACACATCCATATTGATGATCGTCTCACACATTCAGTACTCCAGCGACTTCATTCATCTGTCACACATTTAATTTGTTGCGGTCATTTTCAACGAAGAAGGCAACGTCACCGATATCTTTCAATCAACGGTAAGAAGCTCACCATCATTCTCATTGTGATAAAAGCAAATAGTTGTTTGTATCCACTATTTTGCATGAAAAAATGTTGAAGGGATACATCAGTTTTGAATGCATTCACATACTTGCTGTGCATTCGCAATGTAGTGAGTCATTCAAACTCTTGTTTTTTTTTTTTTTCCGCACGATGTGTTTGATCCTGGAAGTTCAAATCTGAATGAAATGTGCGGATTTTAAATGTCGAACATTTTGTAAATGTTCGGATCTTAATGTTCGAACATATCTAAAATGTTCGAAATTTAATGTTTGAACATATTTCAAATGTTCGGTTTTTAAGTTTCGAACATTTATGTATTGTTCGGAACTTAAAAACCGAACATTCCATAAATGTTCGAACACTCAGTGCCGAACATTAACTGGTTAATGTAGTGTTATACACTCTTCTTCCAATGTTTCAGAAATGGACATGCCAAGCAGTTCCAGGGTGAGACCAACAGCTTCCAACAGGAGGCGTTGCCGTAGAGTAGAAGAAGTGGCAGAAGAAGCTGAGGAACCGGAAATTGATTTGGCACAGGGTAATGAAGAAACCCCTGGTGAACAACATGATGAAGAAGAAGCTGTCGGTGAACAGGAAATAACTGCGGGGCCAGAAGATCGTTCTTTGTTGGCCAGTTTCAACACACACATAGCTGCATACATTTGGCATTCACAAGCATGTTCGGTTTGCTTTTTACTTTTTATATCAAGATCAATGCATTGGTTATATAATCTTCAATAATGTACCATCTTTTGAATACAGGAACGGGTTGCACTGAAGTGTTTGAGCCATGGACAGAAAATACCACACTGGTTTTTAAACGAGAGCGACAGGTTTAGAGAGTTAGTGGCTAGATCTAACTTGAGTCTACTTATCACAGTGTCATATCGCTCTGTTAGTAAAATCCTTGTCTCTTGTTTTGTGAAAAGGTGGCAACCTGAAACAAACACCTTCCACATGCCGTTCGGTGAGATGTCCATCAGTCTAGATGATGTTGCCACCATACTTGGGATCCTAGTGACTAGCCGTTCTGTTGTGCACTATGGTAGAATGTCATATCAAGAAGCTCATTCACTGCT
Organism: Umbellularia californica; assembly: GCA_028538565.1. NCBI lineage: Eukaryota > Viridiplantae > Streptophyta > Magnoliopsida > Laurales > Lauraceae > Umbellularia > Umbellularia californica. The sequence continues at coordinate 10,974,247 of JAPQWN010000006.1, read as the reverse complement.
TGGTGATTACCTGGGAGTTGATCCAAATGAGGCAAATGCTGAGCTGCAGCAGGTTCGGGGCCAATCTGTAAGATTGGAGTGGCTGAGAGGGAGGGTCTCAAGCATATCTGATGAAGATGGAGAGAACATGATTGATTGCGCAGTGAGAGCATATCTTCTGTATTTATTAGGATGCACATTGTTTCCCGACAAGAGTGGCACACGTGTGCCAATTATATATCTGACGCTCTTGACAGACTTGGAGCGTGTCCGTACATATGCATGGGGTGCCGCTGCTTTGGCTTACTTGTATCGACAGTTGGGATTGGCTACCCGCCATGAAGTCAAACAAATTGCTGGATATCTTACGCTGCTAGAAGCTTGAATTTATGAGCATTTTGAGTGTTTGGCGCCAACTCCCAACATTCACTATACCGTCAATCAGCCCCGAGTTCATCGCTGGCTCCCTCATAGGGAGACTGCTGCTCCCCTACAGGCACTGCTAGAGCGGCTAGATTGCATGGGTGCAGACCAGGTAAGGGTTCTTGCTTGTTCATGAGTTGTTGGATTTAAAAGAAAATTTCTCATAATTGTCTTCGTCATTGCAGGTCACATGGGATCCTTATTGCGATATTAGGCAGCACCATCCATTTAATCAGGTCGCCTTCTACTGTGGGTGTATTAAGTGCATGGACGTTGTTGAGCCCTATCATCCAGATAGGATCCTTAGGCAATTTGGTAGGGTTCAGACTATTCCATCAGCCCCGTTAGCCCCGATTCGTGCTGCACGAGGCTCGACCACAGGTGCATATCACATTGCTTATCAATATTTTGATCAAGTCAGGGAAAGATGGAATGATCACCTATTATCTGGGTTGAATCGAAGCACACCAGTTCGACGTCCTTCTGATGTCTCATCAAACTACATGGACTGGTACGCACGAGTATCATGGAGAGTGCTTCAAAACCCTAACCTCCAATCAGAATATCGCCCACGTCCTCGAGCTGCGCAATCTAGTGCAGACAATGATTATGAGATGGTATGGTTAATAAAGCAATTTTAATTTTAATTTTATAGAAGCAAGAAGATTTTAAGCGGGAAGAAGGAGCACTGTCGATGAGTTCTACAGTGCTGTAGAGAGTGAAGGAAAACTGAAGAAATCTATGAAGTGCAGTGGAGGAAAGGGAGATGAGTGAGAGGTAAGGAGAGATGAGTGAGTGGGAATAACGAAGGAAGAGAGTAGCTCTGTGTGTGAAGAGTAATTTTTTTTTTTTTTTGTTTTGATAATGAGATGTCCATTTCAGTAATTTCACATAAAAATATTATTGTAAAAAACATTTACAAAAAATCTGCGGTGGGAAGAGAAGTTTATGTGGTGCCAATAGAACTCCCCTAATACTTTGTGCTTTGCATGGCCATGCACCTCATTACCCTTTACAAATTTGACAAGCAACAGTGCTTTGGCCTTAGGGCGTGGTGTGTTTGGCTGGATTTCTTTGAAGTAAGCGTGATGTTTGTGGTCTGTGAGAGCAAAGTTGGTCGTGATTTACTTATGTTAAAAGATAATTTTGACTTTTACCATTTAAAAAGCTAATAACCAAATGAGTGGTTAAAGACTCTTACATTTCAAAAGTTAAAAGCCCAAATACACTAATAAAAAATCCAAACCAGTATACCTGTCATTTGGCATTCATCAAATGTTGCATAGCACCAGATATATTTTAGTTTGCAAGTGATTTCTTCTATTTTCTTCGAATTCAGATCCAAAGTCATGACTCGTGGAAGATCACTTCCACTCATAGCATGAAAGGGGGCTGTGAAGAACTTTGGTTTTGGAGGTGGGGAGTTGGAGAAGACCCTTCTCTCATCAGCACTGTTTGTGTAGAAAAAGGGTAAAACAAGAAAGCCATTTTAGATGGAGATGGTGATGCTTAGACTTTGAAAACTGAGATGGTCCAAATATCTCTTTTGTTTAGAATCCATAAATGTGAAGATTCCAAATTATTCCAAACTGAGATAGTTCCCCTGTAATAGTAAGGGATCTTCCACTAATTTTTACTTTCGCTTGAGTGACGATATTGTCGCTCGTCACTTCTTCTTTCTAATTGAAACTAGTGACGATATAGTCGCTCTAACAATATCGATGGGAGAGCCTTTAATATTTCAGAGAGACCATGAGAACTTTTTTGGTGGAAGAGACTTCTAAGACTAACCTTTTTTTATAGTAATTCTCTCATTATTTTATGTTCGGTTGTGCCATGGACTTCTAAAAAGATTTGTATAGAATTTTCATATACATAGAGTTCCATCCAAATCCGATGATGTTATCAACAGAGTTGATTTAACTCAACTCTAATATCCAAACTCCATCATGTTATCAAATGGTTGATTGAGAATCGTCTCCATATAACTTGGTTAGATTTATATACTCACATTTTTTTTTTCTTCGTGTTTTTTAGAAGATTTTACAGGAAAAAACCGTTTAGATATCCGGTAACGAAAAAGGCTCCAATAGACGTGTCAATGACAGTGGCCCTGTGAGCCATTTTTGTATATATTTTTTTAACCATGAAAGCCCAGCGTTGATATCGACGCTCCTTTTGTGTTTTACTATCAAGTGGAACGTCTGCATCTCCACCACATTTAGGTACTGCATAGCTTCTCTTGCAACAACGCATTATTGGCTGGTGATGCAAATGGGTAGGCCGTTCCTCGACAAAAGTTGAGGTTGTGACGGAAGAAGGCGAAACAGAGGCTGGAGAAGATGATATAATGTTTGGAAGAGGTGAAGATATAGGTATGGTGTGAAGGTTCTAGTGAAGATGATGAGCTCGTATTTTCTGATGGAGGTTGGGTTTAATGGGGCTCTTTAGATTGTGAGAAGAAAGATGGAACGACAATACAGATGAATAGATTATAGTGTTGCAGGAAGAAGATGTATGTGCTGATTTGAGTGGGAAAAAAAGATCAGGGATGAAATGAGAGATGAAGATTGGTGTTTGCCGCAGGGGCGGACCCAGTAGTAGGCCCAGGCCCCCCCTCTCAAATCACTAACCCTAAGATTAATACGCTTTAATTAATTTATATAATAATCTTATAACAATTGGCCCCCTTTGCACAAAGTGTATATATATATATATATATATATATATATAAAAGAAAAGACCAAATTGAAATGGGCCTTGATCCATCTCCTCAAGTCCCAAGTGGGCCAAGTCCCAAGTCCCAAAGCCAGGAAAGGGAAGCCCTGAAGTCCTTCATCCCTTTGTAAATTGTAATGCAATTAAGTTAACAGCCCCAACCCCTGATTTGTCGATGAATAACTTAAGCCATTCAATTTCTCATTGTTTGCTTGAGATGACAACCTTCTGATTTGGGTCTTGAATCTTGAGAAGAAAGACTTCTGCTGCATCAACCCTAAAGTCCCTATCCCTATTCCCTAACATTCTAATAGGAAGAAAGAAAGAACTAAAGAAGAAAACTACAGCTCGCCGGTCTGCTCCACCGCCCCCCGGCCTGATCCAATGGTTTGTAAGGACTGTAAGATCAACAGTGTACCAACTTGTTTTTAGAGCTATCGTCCTTGTGCTTATTCTTCCAATCTTCACTGCAACTACTGAACGATCATTTTCAGTCATGAGCCTTATTAAAACTAGACTTCGCAGCAAAATGGAGGATGAGTTTCTCACAGACTCTTGTCTTGTGTACATTGAGAGGGAAATTGCGGAGAAATTTAGCACAGAATCAATCATTGAAGACTTTCAAGATTTAAAAGAACATCGAGTTCCATTTTGATGGATTATGGAAGTTGGTATGTGTTAAAATACAATTATTTATATCAGCTAGATCCCGGTTTTATTTTTAATGTGAAATTTAGTCTTTGATTTTAATATATTTATTATGCTTGAACTTGGATGTATGTCTAGAAAAAAATATAAAAAAAAAAATTAACTATCTTGATTTGTTAAAATATATTTATTTAAACTTGGCCCCCCCCCCACGATGAAATCCTGGGTCCGCCCCTACTGTTTGGTAGTGTTGAGGATGATGGATTTGCTGAAAAATGGAGTAGGGACTTAGAGGAAGAGATGGGAAAGAAGAAAAAGGAGAAAGAAGAAGACACGAATGTTGATATCAACGCTCAACTAAGCCGCAAGCTTATATTGAGCATCAATATTGATGCTCAACTGAAAATAATACTGTAATGAGCGTCGATATCGGTGCTCAAATAAGGCCCAAACCTGTGACGATGCTCAAGCTAAAAGGCAGAAAAAGAAGTTGCGGGAGGGCCTCTTTTTCATGCATGGGACATCTAAGAGGTTTTTTCCTGTAAAATCCTCTTTTATTTACACAACTTGACCAAGATTAAATCCAACTTCCACTCTCACACAAGTTCGGTGATTTTGAAATTTAAACAATGAGGCAAAATAACTTCTCTACTTGTGGAACAATGAAATTGCTAATTTTCCATTAGAGGGGAAAAGGGTTATGGCAGAGGAATGATATGAGTTCAAACCTCAGCTAACCTACCAGTTCATTAGATTTGGGTACATGAGCAGTCCACTGCTTTATGATCTTAATACCATACAATCCATGCAATGAGATACAGTGCAATTAGGTGATTCTTTAAATGCTCCTAGATTGGAACTATAACATTAGCTGGGGCAACTACAAAATATATGATTACCAGGAGGATGCACCTGCAGTCGAAGAAAAACAAAAAATGGAAATACACAAAGAATGGCCTACTTTCATGTTCCTTTGGTCAAGGAAATTTTGGTTCTGAGTAAGTTAAACTTACAGAATATTGCTCTATAAGATGGGGGTTGTAAAATTTAGGTTCATGTCCATGTGAACTGGCCTGCTTGAGCCCTGTGACATAAAAACTATGACATAGGCTTTGTTGCACCCACCACAAGAATCTTGTCCAATGAGATGAAATGGGCCAGGTAGGCATGGCTATCAACCATCCAAACTTTTTATTTTTATTTTGCAATAGATAAATCTTAAACCATTTTCTATCCTCTAATCACTGGTTTTCAAATCTTAAATCTGCTACAATTCACCTAACTGGCTGCAAAATTTGATTAACAATGCAATCCACCAACTAAAACCCACTAGACAAACAATAAAATTGATCTATTATTTCATTTCATCTAACACCCGTATACAAGCTTCAACCTCAAAAGATTTAAAAGTGTGCAAAAACTCATCTGGATGGGAAAGAAGTCTCCCATTTTTGAGAACTGAAAAGAGAAAATTAGCTTAATAGAAACTTCTACTCCATCGATGCGATGCCACCAGCAGCCTTTAACTTTTCTATGATGTCATTGGCCTCCTCTTTTGTGACTCCTTGTTTCAGCAACACTGGTGACTTTTCCACCAGATCTTTGGCTTCCTTCAACCCCAGATTGGTGAAGGCTCTGACCTCTTTGATCACCTTGATCTTTGCTGCCGCATCGAACTTCTCCAGTTTTACATCAAAAGCTGTCTTCTCTGCCTTCTTCTCCTCTGCCTTTGCCGACCCAGAAGAGGCCCCACCCTGTGGACCCAAGTCCAAGCCATCCGTTGAAATTGGTTGCATCTTAGGGTGCTTTAGTCTGTCTCTTAGGGTGGGGCCAATCTGTTTGAGTTCCTCAGGGGAGAGAGCAGCAATGCGATCAGCAAGCTGTACAATCTTCTCTGAAGGAGGGGGTCTGGGGCCATATGGGTGATACACAGGAGGGTATTTGTACCTCTTAGGCTTTGCCTTGGGGTCTCTGGGGACGAAGTCATGGTGAAACGGACGACATTGCAGAGAAGAGTTGCAGGATACTGTAAGGAGTTTGGTGGAAACACGAAGACTTCTGAGGAAAGAAAAGGATTTCATAGTGTTTTGGGTAGGTAAAACCTTAGCTTCCTATAAGAGGTAGCTGGAGCAACAGTAACTGTTTTAGATGCATACTAGCAAAACAGAAGAAAAATGAAGCCCACTAGAGCAGGTCTGACTTGTAAAAGTTAGTGAGTGTTGTTGGTGCACACACGTAATGCCCATCTTCTTAAGCAGTATATGCCTGAAAAAACCCCACCAACAAAAAATAAAATAAAATCACCATCTTCATGCAACAATACGACAAATATCTCTTTTGCATAACAAGTACCTTCTAATATATGCATGGGGCTTGAAGGATTCAAATCCAGTTATCAAAATGTAAATAAAAAGAACCCCCTTTCAACTTAGTTGGATAGAAATTCTGCAGGTTCACTGACTATATAGTACCATTCTACAAACATATTTGCAATTTAATGGCCAAATATTCCTCATGGCGGTGCTGTAGTCAAGGGCCCATGCTTATTCCAATGACTTCTTTCATATTCTTTTATAGAAGGGCAGCAGACAAAGGGAGCACCAGTCTGTGAATATCAAATGGCCAAAAGCATCCCTACCAGTCTACTTTGCATCATGACTGGATCAAACAGATGCCCCTTCAATACAACATAGGTCATTCAAAGGATCTACAATCCACTAAAGTAGAAAAGCCATGGTTGACCAGAAAATCTATTCCTATGCGCAAAAATGCATAACCACGTGGATAAAGTCACGCCACCCATGAATTTGAGGTCCAAAGGCATTGGGAAGAAATAGGAACATAAAAAATATCAGCTCATAAGGATGTTCCTATGGAATACATTAAAATGGCTGGAGTACTGGAAAACATTTAGATGATGTGGAAGCCATCACTCAGATGACCACCACAAACAAGAAATCAATCTCTTTAGACAGAAAGGGATGATAAGCAAACCACAAGATAATGCGGTGATTCGGCATTCACGCCCACAAATGTTTGATGGCAGACCATTTAAATGCTGGTGCTAGAAAATAGAGCCAGCATAAAAACCTTAGATTTTCCAAATCAAATATTATTAGAGTAAACTGAGGGTACTAAAAGCTTGGTGGAGGCTAGGTCTAGTAGGAAGGAAATATTGATGCTTAAAAAGAAGTGGGATTTCAAAGCATGAGGAGTTTGATGATCACCAATGTTAAATTAAATGCAGGGGGTATGCTTCTAAGCTTAAAGACAGTAACAAGAACATTGATCTATAAGGCCAGTGCAAACACTGAAAAAATCACTGGGAAATTGGACCATCCAAGCCATCCAAGCAATGTCCTGTTAATCAAATCACTAACAACAACTTGTATCATCTCATAGCAAATTTTATCTATTACTGGTCAATAAAAAGAAGCTCAAAAAAGGAACACCTTTCTATAAAAAAAGGGTCATCAAATAATCTCCTGTTTAATAGGAAATGATTACCAAACCATCACCACCACCACCCTTGTAAATTTAATCCCAGGAAAGTGCTGATCCTATCTAGATCTCCACAATGGACCCTTTACTTTACTAATCTGATTGAACACTTTCTACTATGAATTCCTACAAGTAAGCAAATGTGCCCAAACAAAAGTTCATTCATCAATTAAAGCTTTCTGCTTTGCATTTGGGGACTTCACAAAAATCTACATCGACAATCGGCACTTTACCAACGATTCGAAGCAGCCCAAAAGAAGGGAGATTACGATTTTCAATCTCCAAATACATTCCAATACCAAAGTATAGTATAACTTTAGAACAGTAGGAAAGAGAATAGACATATTACACACCTTGTTTTTCTTTGTAGATTTTCTTCTTCTATTCTATTGTGTTCGTCTACTACAGTCTTCTTGTCATCGAATTCTAGCAAATGGAAGAGCATGAGGTCTGGTACGGGCTGGTTAGGGTTGCTTTATTTCTTTCGATGAAAGATATTGCAGAAAACACCCCTGAGTTTTCCTCAGTGCTGGACGTGGCCCTTATTTGGAGGGGTCGAATTGTTTGATTTTTGACCTGCATGCACGTTTATTTGTGGGGCCCATAGAGCCAATCAATCAATAATGAGATCCACCATGCACCCCACCAGGCTATGATTTCTAACAAAACCAGATGAGAGGCTGTCATAGCTCAGCTGATCAGGAATACAAGTGCATGAGTGCGTGAGTGGTATGTACGAGCTCGTATATCCAACATAGCTACATAAATTTTTTTTTTTTAATTTGAAATGTAAGTACTCATATGCCTAACTCACAAACTCACCCAAGTCTCTACTATCACCGCAAAACGTGGAAGAGAAGTACCTCACCAATTAATCTACCAGCTGATGTGCTTTAATGTAACAATGAATTATCATTAAATCAAACAAGGAAGAGAAATTTGAGTTTTTAGGATGATTTTGGAAGCAATCTGCTGCAGTTGGACCTTTCAGGGAGGGACTGTCTGTCTCTACTCTTTAGCCTCTAATCCTTCGGGCTCTTCCTTGTTGTCTTTGTATATCAAATGAGTTAATCTGAAACGAGAAACTGAGAGTTTCAGGTTTCCGAGGAGTCTCTTGAGCAGGAGAAGGAGGAGAAGGCCAAAGAGGAGAGAGAAGTGATATCTTAGATAAGCTGCAATCCCCTTTCTCACACCAGCTAATAGGATGTGTGCCCATTGGGTTCTAAAATGTGCACCCACCCCAACTTTTTAAATGAGTTAGTGCAACAATCAAAGTAGGTCCAATTCCATGAACAAGCGAACTTGATTGGTGTCTCATGAATCCATTATCAAGAAACAGATGATGGGCGAAATGGTGACGTCATCTTAGAAGAAAGGGTAGGCCTGAAATCCGAAGTAGCAGCAAATAGCAATGCGTGCATTGATCGTTTGGGAAGTGCCAAAGTGTAGGGCCTACATGTATTTTTAGATATATATTTTTTCTCTCAATAACTTACACTATTACATGTATGCGACTGTTTGTTTGTCCAACTGGATTCCTTTAATTAGCTAGATAAGAACATATGAGCTTCTATCCTGCAAGCAGACTGCATATAGCACATTTGTGGTCTAGTTGGGCAGCCCGCTTACATGTGCAAGTTTAACCCCAGAAAATTATCCTAGCCCTTCATTTAATAGCGCCAAAGTCTAATGACATCTTAATTGTATATTTTCTGGAGATTCAATCCACTAGTGAGTGGAAAATTGGACTTAATGCCAGATCATGGGATGAAAATAACATCAAAAGAGCTGCACTGGTGTAAGGCAGTCCTCCAGTGGTAACTAAAATGATGGACTGCACTTGCAGTCCTCGTAGGAGACATTTCCACCTGCAGGGATAGTGTCAGGGACCTGAGATACATGCATGGAGAAACTCAAGAATAGTCACAATTAACCATTAAAGAGCTGATTTTGCTGAGGAAATAAAATTTCCAAAAGCCATTCAGTTCAAGATTCAGGCAGAATACCACTCTAAATCCTCATCTTTTGGGCTTGGAAGTTTAATGATTGCATTCTCATTGAGATTTAATCCAATAATGGATAATGGCATGCAAACTATCAAATTGAAGTGGGTGAAGTATAATTATTTTTGAGTTCTAACCATATAATGTTGCCAATATACATATATAAATATTGAAAACCTATCAGCATCTGTAAGAGTTCAAACCATATAAATGTTACTGATAGCACCTATCTTTATCAATAAATGTAAACAGAGCATATCATCATCAAATTCTCCTATCAATTCCACCAGTTGAGTTCCATTTCCAAAAGCAAGTTTAAATGAACCTTTTTTTCCTTTCAAAATTGGCATTGGATTCTGATCAAAATCAAGTGAATAATGTGTTTTACTAGTTGTCCATCAAACATTGCAAGAAAAAACAGTTGTTAAAACAAATAATCTGAAGGGAGAGTTTTAAATGAATATCTCAAAAGGTGTGGTATATGATGGAAACCTCTTTTATCCTTCCTACTCTGCCTTTTCCTGTGTTAATGTACCTTGGATTGGTGCAACCCAGTTAGGAAAATGTACCAATCCAATTAGGAAAACCAACTTGGAATTCAAAGATGTCACTCACGGATGAAAATTATCCTTGCTGGACGATGGAAGATATTCATTGTAAGGGCTTCAATATTTAATGAACCAATATGGTGCAACACACTCAGATCAAGATCAAGTTTGAGGCAATGACAATAGACAAGGGCAAGTTGGAATGAAAGGGTTGCGTGGACTACATGTTGACCTTGCAAATATTCTATTTAAGAAAAAAAACCTTAGGTTTGCTTTTTATAGAACAGCTATGTTTGTGGGACCCACTTGTGCAATTCATGTGGATCCCAAATGAAATGAGAAACCCCACATAAAACTTTTCTGCAGATACATACATGAACTATTGTGAAAAAACATTACACCCCAAGACAGAGAGTACATCCAATACAATTCCTCATGATACAAAAGGTGGAAAAGACCCAAAAGAACTCCCGCCTGTACAATGTGTTTGGGTGTCATAGCTGCGCACTGGGGTGGGGATGATAAGATCTATCACAGCCAAGCTCCCCATCCTGGGAACATCTGACATAAACGGTCTGTGTCGATAGCATCTTGTATGAGTTGTTGGACCTGCAATTACCACAAATGGATAAATAGCGACAATTGGTGATTGAAATATTGATATAAAATAAAAGGAAAAGAGATAACAAACTCAAGGACACAACATATCAAGTCCATAACAACACCCATCTCCCTTCCCCCTGTGAGCGGGCACACACACCCACACACAAAAGAACCCACAGAAACCAGAAAGGAAATATAAGGGAGGGAACTCAATACACAGTGATAGAGCTCATGAACTTACAATACCAAAAGATTCTCAAGAATATATATTTTCCTCCACCCATTGATCAAGCAGGCCCATCGCACTAGTGAGTAGTCTCTCTACAGGTGAATGTACTATCATACCCTTAGTTCCCTAGTCAAATAATACCGACCACCATGATTCTATCTATCAACCCACCCATTTAGAATTAATTTATAATCACAAACTATGTCCTAATGGAATTAAAGGAGTGGATCTTTCTTTGAGGTCTACTTGAGTAGCTGGGAATTGTGTAGTCATTGAATAGGTGTCTGGGAGCCTACCAAGATGGAGACCAGTCTTGGATAAAAAATTCAACCCAAATAAACATTTTCATGGAGAAAAGTACAGGTTTACATATAATTCTAGCAAGACCCCAAGAACAGTTTGATTCGGCCCCCCATAGTCATCAATAAATATTGAAAATGGGCCTATGATACTGTTATTATTATTCATATGGATTCTTCTCTGTGAGAGTTGAGATGAACACCTTTTTTAACATATTAGGAGGCAGGCTCGCAAAGTGGATTGTTTGGCTAAAGCAGCAAAGGGGGAGGCTTTAAGGGTCAAGTGATGCTGGTTGCACCGCACTTACTTGTTGCCGGGTCAACTCTTTCATTGGTACTTTTGCTTGCCATATTCTGCCTTATTACCATTTCAAAAATGTCATTAAAAAAAAAAAACTGTTATGAACTTTTTTCGTATTTAATTATCCCTAATAGTTTAGTAAATAATATTAGTAGGTATCTGAATCACAATTGTTCTATTTTTATGTCATATTACTTTCTTGAACAGAAGTAAATAAGACTCGTTTGGGTAATTCACTTGTAAAATGAATTCAAGAGTCACTTTAAGAGACAAGAAAGAAGAGGGGTCTAATAAAAAAGTATAAAATCTCAAAAATCACCTCTTTTTTTTTTTATTTCCTAAAAGGTCAATTTCTCATTCCACTAAAGACAAAAAGGCCACCTCTTTTTTATACAAAAAAGTCAAAAATTTCTTCACATGCTACAAAATGACAAAAAGTCAAGAAGGTTGATTTTGAAATTTTAAATTTTTTGATAAGACCCTTCTTCTTTCTCCTAAAGTGACCCTTAACTTGAACTCAGTTTACAAGTGAATTACCCAAACGGGCCCAAAAGAGGAAAGAAGTCAGATAGTTCAATAGTATAAATATATGATTTATAATATCACATCCTAAAAACTTATATGGAATCTGGGAGATAAAATAAGGATATACATTGCTTGAATATTTTCTATCGTCATTTTTCCGGAACAAGTTACTATGGTTTTCTTAAATTATGAAATCCATCAGGAGATACAAAACTTAATGCAGAAGCAATATGATTAGATGCAAGTTTGGAAGCTCCCATTGTTGATATAAATTCTTGTCCTTGAAAACCAGAAACACCAAACAAACACACAAACTAGACAGATAGGTGAAACACATTACCGTGTTTGTCAAATAACCATTTTCACATGAGTAAATGAGTATATCCAATGGTTTTAGATTTATTTTGATGTTTTTTCACAAATTTCTCACAATTCAAGAAGAATTAAGATATGAAACATTATGTTTTGATGTTTATCATTAACACAAGAATATTGAACAGTTCGGATCATGAATTGGGGGCCACAAAAGTCCAGAAAATTAGATCTATATGACAGAGCTTTTTCACAAATTACCCAAAGTCTATAAAGATTTAAGACAATCAACTTCAAGATCTACGGTTTATTAGTTCAACAAACAAATTGAATGGTACGGATAACTAATATGGGGCCCACATGAATTTAAAAAATAAAGGTATTTGATGGGCCTCACAAGTGAAAAAAAAAAACACACCATGTAATGCATTGTACGCTACCTTTTTGGTTGAAGGGGTGTGAATGACTTTCATACCTCTACAGGTGTGAAAATTTTGGTGTGTAAATGGCCATATGTACACACCATTTTCACACCTCATTTATGCACCACGTGTAAATCAGTGCAAACAAATATGACAATGCATAACCATTATGTTTGGGAATAATTTACATATGTAAATGAGAGCAAACAAACAACCCCTTAAAACACCATCCGAATTTCATAGTAAAGGCAAAGTAAACATTGGTTATAAAATTTGTGTCACATTGATAAAAATGTTGATAAATATCCTTAATCCACATGAATTATAACGTCAAACATAACAGGGAACTCTTACCTATATTTTTAATTAACAAATGAAATGAGAATTATTACCATGATTCACAATTATATAACTAATAAACCAATATAAGACATGTCCATGGATATAAAATTCTTCGAGTTCTTACTGCAGACAAACATTAAAAACTTACTTGGCCTTGCACACTTCTCATCTCCCCGTCTTCATAACCATCCAGTTTTTGCTTGACACGCAGCAGTGCACGTGCTGCATCCTTGTTTCCTTCGTATACATCTTGTGAACCATCTAAAGTGGACTCAATATCATCATCTGTTTCCTGCAGAAAACAATGAGTGAGCATATGGAAAGCAATGATGAATGTGACACAGACATTCATATGCCTTAACGCTGAGCTTAAATGAAATCTTGAACATATTACCTTTTACCAAAATGGGATCCACCATAAGCGACTCAATTACCCAACCCATCCTTTGTCTTAATATACATGGGACCCATCACATCTCTCTCTCTCTCTCTCTCTCTCTCTCTCTCTCTCCACACAAGCACATGCAAACCATTTATAAGTGGATTAATTAGTTGGATCAAATGTGCATCATTTGGGTCCACTATCATTTAAGAGGGTCCACTATAATTACACTATTTATGTGATCCTACAATGATTATATCATTTAGGTGGACCCACCTTAAGATTTGACTTGATTGTCAGTCAAAGGACATTTTGTTAATTCAGAAAGTCATTTTCTCATACAAGTAGATTGCATATATTATAGTCTACAAGTGGATATTTAATTAAATATACATTAAAGATTCAAACTTAAATAACATTTAACTAATTACACAAGTAGTTTAATCTGGGAGATCACAAAATAGTTTACATATATTTATTCACATATGTTGAAGCGCTATATATGGATTTATTTTTTAACTAATTATATTATAATATGAATTTATATTCTGATGGTTACCAAAATGGGTTTACAATCCAATCAATTCATGTATTTTTATTAATGAATAAATAATTTGGATAATAATTTTAATTTATTATTCAATTTTGATGAGAGACTTAACCTGGGCATCACATGGGCTTTATGCTAATACAACTGTAAAGTGCTACAAGCAGAGAACAATTAAATTTACCTGTGAATCACACCAGAAATATAAAAGGAATCTAGGCCCTGTTTGGCAACTCTTTTCTGTGCATTGTGCTCCAGTTAAGCAATGAAAAAGAAAAAGGCCACAGATAGTACAATTAATATAATTGTTGCTCAGAGGTCCCTCCATGATGGACCAAGAGGACTCTTAGGCCAGGGTGGAAAGAGGAAATTTTCTTTTCTCCTTTTTTGGTGGCAGTGGGCAGCAGGTTTTTTCCCCTTCTTCTTTTTGAGAGGGGCATTAAGTAAAAGGCAAAAGGTGTTTTAAAAATGTTAGTTTGGGGGGCCATCCCGATTCCCTAGTCCCAGCCCTGCTCTCAGGACCATGGGCTATGAATCCATGTCTCAAAATTTGAGTGAGTGCATCAGATAATAAAGGTTTGAACCAACATACTCAGATTAGATTCTTTAGGTTTACATACAGTTTCTGTTACAACAGCATTGTTAGCAACCTATCATAAAGCAATAAATTGAGCTTGCAGTGTGCAATGGCATCAAACATGCATAATTCAAAAAGCTGAAAGTACTTTTGCATGATATAAGTATCCTCAAATTATGATGCATCAAACTAAGCAATATCATCAGCACTTTCAAATACCTTTTGTCGCTGCAAAGCCTTCAGCGGTGAGAGAGCCCATTTGTAAAGAGGGTCATGGATGAATACCTGCATCATAGAATCCGTGTCAACAACAACAACAACAATATAATAATAAATAAATAAATTGGTTCTTGTGCTGGGGAAGGAATTTATGCTGCTTAATCATACTTCAATTATCGTAAGTAATGCCTCCTTATTTGTCCTCATTACTGACAGTGTTTCCTCACAACATCTTCTAAAAACACCTGCAACTCCAGTAATGCCCATACCATCTATCATGTCTCTTGTTAGCCTAAATGGGACCTGCCACAAATGGTTAAATTATCATGTACTTTGGAGAAGACAAAAGTTAAAAATATTTGACTGTCCTCAGATATATCACATGTTTCATAAATGAAATTTAGTGGTTGGACGGACAGACCCGCTCTGGTGTTTTCAGCATGAGGCCCTGTTCGAAGGCAACTCCAAGATCAATGTGAACTACTTCTGCTGTAGTCTCATCAATGAGAATGTTCATTGAATGCCGATCACCAAGTCCAACAATGTAGCCCACCTAAAAAAAAAAAACCCTCCAGTGTAACTGTCATGGCTCCTTGTAAAGCTATCATTCTTGGAGTGAGTGAGTTAATAATGTTCAGCTCTTAAAAAAACAGAAGCATGCCAGTGCTATGGCGCTCGAAATTATTATTATTATTTGATTGGTAACAATAAAAATTTATTGAAACGGAGACAAATACAAGAAATAAAAAGCATACATAAAGACAAGTTTCAGATGATCCAGTACAAGAGATATGTACCGGCCACCAAACCCAGCCCAACTACATTATAGGAGCACTTAGATTACATGATCGATCTACCCCTTGCTTAACTAAAGAATCTTCCATTCCATTTGCCGATCTGATAATATGCTGAAAAGTGACCTGCATCTCAGATACCAAAAGACTGATTTCATTGGATAAAAATTGTATTTTCCAAGGTCCGCTCAATGATTTCACCCAGGATATAGCATTGATTGAGTCACTCTCCATGATCAGATTATGATGATAAAATGAATGATAAATACAGAGAGCTTCTAGAATTGCCAAAACCTCTGCTTCATTAGAATCTTTGATCCCTACATGTTTAGAAAACATATACAAGACTTCCCCTTTGTGATTTCTTATAACACCTCCAATACTAGCCAACCCCGGTTTTCCCCTCGATGCTCCATCAACACTGAACTTAAAAGCTCCAAAAGGAGGAGAAAGCCAAGATACTTTTCTTTTCTTCTTGGCTACTCCCATCTTCAAACAAACTCTGAAACTTTGCATAATGTGATCTATCTTAATATCTGAAAATTCCTTTCTAGCACTTGCCCATTTAGCGATCCTCAAAAGAACAATTGTTAGTTTAAAGACTCATTGTGACTAAAGACAGCTTCATGATGCATAAATTCAGTGGGATCTGATTAATGTTTCCTTTTGTCTTTCCACCTTTGTTTTGGAAACTTACGCATTTGAAATTATTTTGAGGTTACTATAGTAGTACTTGTGATATCATTACTGTGGGGACTTTTAGCTTGGTATCTTGGTTTATTATTCGAGGTCATTCATACTTATGGCAAATAGGTCTTAGTTAGCTAGGTCAATAAGTCGTATGAAGAATTAAATAGTTTTAAATATTTCATAAGAGTCAGTCTATGAGTTTGATAATGCCATTTAATGATTTTAAACCTATGATCTGTCTGGAACTGACATCAAAATGTAAGTTTCATGTACCCCACTTCTGTTCTATATAATGGGCCCCACTTCTAATTAAATGGTATACACCCCAAAAATGAATTGGCAGTTTGGCATTCACCTAACATAACATATTTGTCAAAAAAATATGTTCACCTGATTATACAAATGATCCGACTACAAAAATTGGGTACTGGACATTTTTGGATCCATATTTGTTCTATGCCATCATATAGCTGATGTCCTACTTCAAATTTCAACTCCAAACCTAACCTCATCCCCATTTTCTTGGTGAGGTATTTTGGCAAGCACTAAAAATCAGTAACTTGAGTAGTCAATAAATATTTATTACCTGATTACCACAAGGATCTTCTTGAAATGTCAGGCGTATGCCTTTACCTTTTCTGTTTAACTCTCATATATGAACTCCAAACCTAGGCTCAACCTCATTCACTCACCGGGTATTTCAGCATGCCTTGGGGTCTTTTTTTCTTCTATTTAGTAATTTAAATGATTTCTTCACATATACATTTCCATCATTTATTTTGCAAGGTGCATTTTTCTAGATTCATTTTCTCTATTGACCTTCTCTTTTCTCTGCCAGCAATATGTTATTTCAAGCTCAGTCATAGATTCCTTTTTTTTTTTTCTGATAGGTGGATCAGATTGGATGTCTATTCAGACAGGCTCTGAATGAATCTCAGCCAGGATCTGTCTCTGGGTATTTAAGACATGGTTACAATCCAGATCCTGCATATCAGATCCATGTTGGATCTGGATTTGGATACAAGACAAATAGTTGCTCATACAACTTAAAAGGACGCATCTACAAGTTTCCATAAATGCTTCAAATATTATTAACTTCTTTAAAAGGTGGAAAGCGCAGACTATAAAATTCAATAAACGGTGATTCACATAGAAAGCAGATGGAGATGGAGGTCAAAGTAAGATATGCTTACCATGGAACTAGCTGCCACACTTCTTGTGTAGGACAGTCTTTTCTCAAACCAGTCAGCAGGTTGTGAATATTTCTCAAGGAAGAAGTAGTGCATAACAGGCCTGCTTGAATTTTCAAAACACAAGTTACTATTGTGGAGATGAATCTTCTAAGTTCTAACAGGGTAGAAAATTTCAAGCAAATGAGAAGGATAGAACCTGAAGTTTTCACAGACTTCGAGAAATGCCTTGCGCTTCTCCATTTCCTATATAAATTGTAAAAGGTAAAGCAAAAAGTTAAGAACTTAAGATAATAGAGGTACATGAGGCACACATCAATCTAATTATTAAATTTGACAAATGAAAGGATAGCTGGGGGCATTGGATATATCTCAAATCTCAACTCATAATATGACATGCAATTGTTTTATAGTTTGCATATGGTTGGGGGCTTTGCATATATTTTATAAAAAATTACAAAAAGAAAAAATCTGGAACAAATTTTTTTACACGTGCGGTTCAGTTGGCCAGTGGTCTGAACTGAAATTGTTTGGCCATTTCCGCTGAACTGAACAAAAATTGACAAACTATGATTCCAATACACCTTTGATAAGATAACATTGCTTACAAAACCTAGGCATTCAATAGCAATTAAACAAATGGGCCCCTAGATATCCTAGAGATTTCCTATCTATGAAACAAAAAAGGTCCATACAAAAATCTCAATTTTGCAGTAGATAAGATCAGCTAGTACAGATGGATATCAAGACGGTTTTATAATAGCATGTCGCCTGATACGTAGCGTATTGGTCAATATTTTGAACTATGATGTGCATCCATCTGCATCCTTTCTGGTGACCCAAGCTATTGATACTATGGTTCCCATTATGGAAGAGGGATACCATGCGATCCATCATATGGTGCAAAATGTAAAATAACTCCCTCACTAGATTTAGACTGTTGGCTCTAATAGTCTATCACTCTATTGGTAGGCGTTGGCTCTAATAGTCTATTGGTAGGCCATTGGTTAGATGGCCCAAGATATTAGGGCGGAGGGAGGGTGTCGTAACCTTGATATCCATTGTTACACCATAGTAAGTGGTTGTCAACTTGGTATCAGAGTGGGGGGTTGTAACCTTAATGTACATTGTTACTATTGAGAATCGCTTTCTCTAAAAGCTTAAGCTGATAGAGAACGATCCCCCGCACCCTGGCACGGGCTCCACATAGGAACATACACACAACACCCTCCATGGGAGAATACAAAGGCTCCGCATGGGAAAATACAAAGCACAATAGCCCCACAGACTAAAACACTCAACCTCCCGCTTTGATAACATGTTGACAACCACTTACTCTAAAGCTTAAGCTAATAGAGAACGGCCTAACAATGTATATCACAATTCACAACAGTTACACCCTTCTCTATCAGCTTAAGCTTTTAGAGTAAGTGGTTGTCAACTGAGGGAACAATAGAGATTATGTCATAAATTAGCAAAAGAAAAAGAAATTGATTTGCCAGTCAAGAAACATGAAAAGGAGTTTTTTTTTTTTTTTTGCGCATCCATAACGTCTTGTAGGAAAATCATGTCCATGACAAGTACAAATTCAACAACCTACACAAAAAGCTATTTCTTAGTTGGAATATTTCAAATATGCTGATAGAAAGAGATGTTTTTGATCAAAAGATATATATATATATATATATACGGCACTTACTCTGTTCATGTACTCTCTGCAGTGGAGGAATGTCCAATCCCCAATTCCATAGCGTCCATGTGCCCCTCCATTCCTTAAGCTGGAATGATAGATGACATAATACACTTAATATACACAAAGAATCCAACGTGGGTAATAAAATTCACAAACTATACCTATTTGGATTACCAACCTTCCTATGAGATAATCACCGAGTGGAATGGTTCGGTTAACCCATTCAAGCACACCCGCGCTAGGGGTAAACGGAACAACCTGTTTCATTAGCAATGGCACAAACAATCAGACTGAATGGGCCTGGTTACCAAACTAGATTCACTTTACCATTCCTCGATTAATAGGAGTGTGCTCACCTAAATAGTGAATTTTGTAAATGCAGTGTTTAGTACCATTTTAATAGTTCTGAAACCATAGGCGTAGTAGAAAGATTGGAATCGGTAATACTATGCATGCGAGACATTTTCTCTTGCGGGAATGTCTGTATGCAAACATTCCCATCCAATGGCAAATGCCTAAAACTCAGGGGATAAGTCCCCAAATTTAGAAGTGCATGAGATCCTCTTGCCTATTTTCTCCTATGTGTGCAAACAATATTTTGAAGAAAGCATCTTTTCTTATTTATGACTGAAGATTCTTGTGTACCATTACAATATTTGTATATCTACTTGTATTTCCTTGTTCCCTTTGTACCTGTGTACTATCAATATCACCTTAATAACGAAAAATTAAAGGCAGTCTGCGCCTTATCTCTCAACATAGAATTCTATGTTGCCACCAAAAATAAAATAAAATAAATAGAAGGAAAAATCCAGAATATTGGTACTGGTAGATTTATAGAGTTTATTTTTTGTATTTTGTGTTCTCACATAATTAGTTTGATAGAGAATGGGGCAGATTTGGTCCAAAGTGACAACCCCAAGCTGAAGCTTAAATAAGACCAATGAGGTTGTTGAGGCATATCATGCAACAAGAGATGAGACATCTGTTGCAAGTAATCCCATACAAATGTGGACGGGCCTCGGGCATCTTCTCCTATGGTTATCCCACCATATTTCATTGCGACTGTTCCACTAACTGCTGAGGCTGTTCAAAAGATGATCCAAGCATCTATATGTTAGCCTTTTCAACCATGGGTTTACCAAGTAATCCTCAATTTTGCACCATCACTTGGTTGCCTATTTTTTGCATCAAAGGAGTTGGTGACATCTTTCTTCTATTTTCCAGTAACTCATTACATCTTAATAAAGTCACAGACCAAACTTTTTAAACTATGCTATCGGTAGGAGACAACTAGTTGATAACAATTGGTTGGCCTCATTTTCATGTGATGATTCTGTTGTCCAGGACTTGAAGACTAGAAGACTATAGAGCTTTATTCGGACGTGGAATCACCAACTTGTGTTTACCACTTCAGAGTTGTCACAACTTGATACTCTTTATTGCATCTTTGGTTAGTGTCAAATACAAGATGGTCAGGCCCACTTGGATGGCTCAGCCCACTTGGGCCCAAGATAATGTGATCCAATCTTGTTGGATTTGGTCAAAGCTTCTTCCTTCTTTAAATTAGAATGTAATTAGATACTCTTTCCTTGATAGTAGATTGTAATTAAAGTAGCTGATTTTAGAGCTAATTTGTAGCTGATTTGTAGCCTTTGATAAGGCAACTGTATTCTATATAATGGGAGAGAATCTCCAATGAAAGGACACAAGTTTATACAATTAAAATCTCTTCTATGTGCTACGAATATTATGGTATCAGAGCATTTGACATCTTCTGAATGATCGAATCTCTCTTGGTCTCTCTCTTTGATTATGCATTCTGAGATCAAAATCTCAGAATCCTTGGTTCATCAGTCTTCCAGTGCATCATCTTGAAGCAATCTCGTCAGCAGCTCATCTTGGATATACTTCTGAAGTCTTTCGTCATCAGCTTGGCGTTTGATCACTGTGGCCCACCTGTGATCAGCCTGGCTGCTCGTGTGAAACACAAATTTGTGTCTCAAAACCAACCAGATCAAAGATCTGTAATCTTGACAACAACCAGATCTGAGATCTGTGTTCTTTGATTCAGAACGGTCTTCTGTTATGCTATGATCAACACTGGCCCACCTGCGATCATCATGGACTCTTCAGAAATCTCCACAGCTATGGTCGACCAACCCTCCTGGTAATTTCAGAGATTTTTTCAGTATTTTTTCGAGATCAGAGGTAGGTCATTTGAACCATCTTGTGCATATCCAGTTTTTTAAGATTGTTTTGATCTCAGCCGTACAAAAATATTGGATTTTGAGTGGATTTCAATAACTCTTGTACCACTGGGAAGATATTTTGATCCTGCCTACATCTTGAACATCTGATTCACCCTCAGATCAAGCAGTGGGCCGCACGTAGGGATCCAGCAGTGAAAATCAAGGTCGTCTGGGGCTGTTTTTTTTTTTGAGAAAACTGTTGCAGACAGTTTTCTGTCCGGAACCTGTACACAGACTGTTTTTTGGTCTCTGATTTCCTGCAATTAGGTTCTGTTACTGTTTAAAATGGAGAAATCAGAAATTAAGCTGATTCAATTTAATGGCAAAAACTATCCAGCATGGGCTTTTCAATTTCAGTTGTATCTTGAAGCCAAGGAATTATGGGGAATAGTTTCTGGGTCTGATCCTAAACCTACGGAGGATGATAAAAAGATTTCTGCTTGGAACACAAAAGATGCAAAAATAAAAACATGGATTCTCGGTGCGGTGGAACCTCATCTAATTATGAACCTCAAGCCCTACACAACCTCCAAGGAAATGTGGGGTTACTTACAGACTGTTTACCACCAAGACAGTTCTGCACGTCAATTTCAACTTGAGTGTGAAATTGCTAAATATCGTCAAGGCACCTTGTCCATTCAGGACTATTATTCTGGCTTCCGCAATTTGTGGAGTGAATATGATGGGATCAAATATGCATCTATTCCAAACAATATTCTTAAAACTATTCAAGACCTTCAAGCCTCAAGTCACAGGGACCAGTTTTTGATGAAATTGCGTCTTGAATATGAGACTATTACCTCGTCTCTGCTGAGCCGAAACCCATTACCATCTTTGGATGCTTGTTTGAATGAGCTTCTGCGAGAAGAACAACGTATTCGCACAAAAGCCCATCTGGAACAACAACACACTGCGACTTATCCTGTTGCATACTCTGCAAAAGAGAACACTCGGTCTCTTCAGGTCTCACAGTCTTCTCCACCTCCTCAGCCTCGGGATATGAGCAAAGTCCAATGCTACTCTTGCAAACAATATGGACACCTTGCAACACAATGCAACCAGAAATTCTGTAATTACTGCAAGAAGGGACACATCATTACTGAATGTCGCCGCCGTCCACAAACTCGGCCTCCCAATGCCTATGCTGCCAAGATCGACTCTTCTACTGCTGATGCTGCGTCCACCTCTATGCCTTCACAGCCTGGTTCTTCTTCCTCTGCTCTCACCCCCGAATTAGTTCACCAAATGATCGTCAATGCTTTTTCTGCACTTGGCATCACAGGTAAAACTAAATCCCCTTCTTCCATTTGGTATCTTGATTCTGGAGCATCAAATCACCTGACTCATTCCAGTGCACAACTCTCTAGCTTGACAAAATATACTGGCAATACTCATGTTCAAACCGCCGACGGCGGCCATCTTCCTATCACTGCCTTTGGAGATATTTCCTGTATCTTGCCCTTAAAGAATGTTTATCACTGTCCCAATTTAGTTTCAAACCTTCTTTCAGTTGGACAACTTGTTGAAAACAACTATAATGTTTCTTTCTCTTCCTTTGGTTGTGTTGTGCAGGACCAGATGTCAGGGAGGGAGATCACGAGGGGGCCTAAAATTGGACGCTTATTTTCTCTTGATCTATCTACTAGGAATAATTCAGCAAATGTTTTTTGTTTTTCTGCTCAAAATGATTGTCAATTGTGGCATAGTAGGCTTGGACATCCTAATTTTAAAACCATGTCTCACATGGTTAATTCTGGATTGTTAAACTCAATAGGTTTTTCTAAGTTTGTTTCTTTTGATTGTGCTACATGTAAGTTGGGCAAAAGCAAGACTCTTCCTTTTTCTGTCTCTACTTCTAAAAGCATTTAGTGTTTTGATTTAGTTCATAGTGATGTCTGGGGTATTGCTCCTCATTTGTCTCATGCTCATTATAAATATTTTGTGACATTTATTGATGATTATAGTAGATTTACATGGGTCTATTTTTTGCATTCTAAAGCTGACGTCTTTAATGTTTTCAAGATGTTTTTAGCATATGTTGAGAATCAATTTTCCACTTGCATTAAAATTTTACGTTCTGATTCGGGAGGTGAATATATGTCTACAGAGTTTCAAAATTTTTTACAACAAAAAAGAATAATTTCTCAAAAATCTTGTCCTTATACCCCTCAGCAGATTGGGGTGGCTGAAAGGAAAAATAGACATCTTCTTGATATTACTCGATCTCTTCTCATTGAATCCTCTGTTCCGACCCGTTTTTGGACGGAAGCTCTTAGCACTGCTGCCCACCTGATAAATCGTTTACCCTCTTTTTCTTTAGAAAATGAGAGTCCTTTTTATCGATTATACAAATCTACACCCTCTTATGATGATCTACATGTTTTTGGATTGGTGTGTTTTGTACATTTACCTCCTTCTGAGCGTAACAAACTGACTGCCCAATCTGCTAAATGCGCATTTCTCGGATATGCTAATCATCAAAAGGGATTTCTTTGTTATGATCCTCACATACGGCGCATTCGTAGCTCCCGTAATGTTGTCTTTTTTGAAAATCAATATTTTTTCCAACAACATCTTGATTATGTAGAGCCTTCCTTTGTTGTTTCCTTCCCTGGTTTTTCGGATAAAACACCATTTGTGAAATTTGATCCTAATTTCGTTTATCAAAGGCGGAGTAAAACTGCGACTTCACATAGTCTCCCTAACGATTCCCCAACTGCATCTGGTCCAACTGGAGATCCTCCCTTACGCCGTTCATCTCGGCTTTCAGTGCCTCCGAATCGTTATGGTTTTACCCACAATTCCTTAATGGCCACCATGTCTTCTACTTCTATACCAAACTCATATTCCCAGGCTGTGCAGCATGAGTGTTGGAATAAAGCTATGCAGGATGAATTGGATGCTCTTGCGCAGAATCATACATGGGACGTGGTTCCATGTCCTTCTTCTGTCAAGCCAATCGGTTGCAAGTGGATCTATTCTATCAAACTTAACTCTGATGGGACTCTGGCTCGGTATAAGGCGCGGCTTGTTGCTCTGGGAAATCGGCAGGAATATGGTATTGATTATGGAGAAACATTTGCCCCTGTAGCAAAAATGACAACTGTTCGGACTCTTCTTGCCACTGCAGCATCCCAATCATGGCCTCTCTACCAGATGGACGTCAAGAATGCATTTCTTCACGGTGATCTCCAAGAAGATGTGTATATGCGCCTTCCTCAGGGGGTTTCTTCTATCCTCACGGGCGCGGTTGCAAAACTACAGCGTTCTCTCTATGGCCTCAAACAAGCCCCCCGGGCCTGGTTTGAAAAATTCCAACATGCTCTTAGCCACTTGAAGTTCCATCCTAGTTCATATGATCCATCCATGTTCCTTCATCATGCTTCTACGGGGATTACTATTCTTCTTGTTTATGTGGATGACATCATCATTACAGGCACCGATGCAGATATGATTCACCAACTTCAGGCCTCTCTTCATGAATTTTTTCACATGAAAGACCTTGGTCCTCTAAACTATTTTTTAGGTCTTGAGGTTCATCAATCTGCAAAAGGCATCATTCTCCATCAACATAAATATGCTCTTGACTTAATTGAAATGGCTGGACTTCAAGGTTCTGCTCCCGTCGATACTCCAGTCGAAGTCAATGTTAAACTTCAGCAAGACAGTGGGGATCCTCTCTCTGATCCTTCTCTCTATCGTCGTCTCGTTGGCAGCCTGATCTACTTGACGATCACTCGTCCTGATATTTCTTATGCAGTCAACTTAGTCAGTCAATTTATGACTGATCCTAGACATCTTCACTTGGCTGCGGTTCGACGTATCATTAAATATCTACTTCGGACACCAACCCGTGGATTATTTTATCCTGCCAACAACTCCCTGACACTCAAAGCATACTCAGATGCTGATTGGGCTGGTTGTCCAGATACTCGTCGCTCTACCACAGGATGGTGTATGTATCTGGGAGATAGCTTGATTTCGTGGAAATGTAAGAAACAAGATAAGGTCTCCAGATCTTCCACCGAAGCTGAGTATCGTGCTATGTCTGCTGCTTGTTCAGAAATACTCTGGCTTCGCGGGTTGATTTCCGATCTCGGATTTACTGCTGATCATGCCACACCACTCTATGCAGACAATACTAGTGCGATTCGTATTACTGCTAATCCAGTCTTCCACGAACGCACTAAACACATAGAGATTGATTGCCATTTTATCCGCGATGAATACAAGCGTGATGTGATTAGCCTTCCTCACATATCTTCTGATCTTCAAATTGCTGATATCTTCACCAAGGGACTTCCGCGACCTCGCCATCAGTTCTTGGTTAACAAATTGATGCTTGTGGATTCCCCCGCATCAATTTGAGGGGGGGTGTCAAATACAAGATGGTCAGGCCCACTTGGATGGCTCAGCCCACTTGGGCCCAAGATAATGTGATCCAATCTCGTTGGATTTGGTCAAAGCTTCTTCCTTCTTTAAATTAGAATGTAATTAGATACTCTTTCCTTGATAGTAGATTGTAATTAAAGTAGCTGATTTTAGAGCTAATTTGTAGCTGATTTGTAGCCTTTGATAAGGCAACTGTATTCTATATAATGGGAGAGAATCTCCAATGAAAGGACACAAGTTTATACAATTAAAATCTCTTCTATGTGCTACGAATATTAGTTAGGACTTTCCAACCTAAATAAACTGAGAGATATTATGCTTTAGATTGCTTATCAATACAAGTATATTTGCTCTAGTTTTTGTTTAGGGTAAGATGGTGGAATAAGGACCAGATGATGGAGATGCCAATACCATTATGGCATAAAGAGATATTGTAGTGAAAGTGGCCACCATGGTAACCGAAGGCTGTTTTGGAGAAAAAACAAATACTATATATAAAGTCACCAGACCCTTGGGTTTCCAACCATCGGAATGGATTGGACCATTGGATTGCCTATTGCACCCATTTTTAATGGTGAAAATTTTTGGGCCATTGATCAAGTGGTTAGAATGATAACATGAGCCCCGACGACGATACATCAGTAGGGCCCACCTAGATCTTGCCACCCCTCCTGGCACCTGTTGTGAGTCAAAGAATAGGACTTGCCATTTGTGTGAGCCAATGACTTTCATGTAAAAACTAGAAACTTGAGGGACTTTTTGCAATTTCCAAAATTAGTAAAATAAGATAATAAAAAGGGTCGAGTAATCATATAGGTTATTCAACTCTCTCTCTCTCTCTCTCTCTCTCTCTCCTTCTTCTTTTCCACTTTCTTTGTATTTTCCATTTATTTGATATCCTAGAATAAAACCCTAGATCTAAGAAGATCTAGTAAATAAAGGGAATGTTCCAAGAGGTTATATCGAAAGTATTAAAGAAATGTATGAAGGAGCAGTAACGAGTATGAGAACTACTTGTGGAGACTGGAGAGATGGGTGAATTCCCTGTGACCATGGGTTTGCATTAGGGGTCAGTCCTAAGGCCTTATTTCTTTGCACCGATTATGGATGAGTTAACTACCTGCTCATATTCAAGAGGAGGTACCTTGGTGTATGTTATTTATAGATGATATAGTGTTGGTAGGCGAATCAAGCGATGATGTGAATGTAAAACTGGAGAGATGAAAGGAGGCTTTAGAATCCAAAGCAGTGTTATGAAATTCAGTTCGGAAGCCATTTCGGTTTGGTTTTCAAATGAAATGTTTTGGCCAATTCGGAAATTTCGGTGAAATATTTTGAAAAAAAATTATATATATTAAAATGAAAATAAATAATATATAATACATTTAATTTATTGTACTAAATCAATGCAATAAGTCAATTTATATTTGATGGGATATTTCATATTAGAGTGAAACTTGGCTAGCTTATTCATAATAAAATGCTTATCCATAGTGGAGCCCACTAAATTCTCTAAGCCAAAAGGCAAAAAAGGTATTTTTACTTTTACTTTTAAGTTAAACAAATATGTTTAACCCCTTCAGTTCTCATTTTTTCTATTTTAAAGGCAACCTACATGCTGGGTCAAATAATTGGATGAATCAAACGAAATCATAAAAGTAGATAAACCGAATCAGACGAATTAGAATGAATTTTGGGACGATTAATTACAAGGGTCCCGTTCGCGTTGTGGTAGAGTGGACGGACTGAAATTAAATGAAAATTTTGGCCAAAACGAACTAAATTTCGCAACACTGATCCAAAGGCTTTAAAATAAGCCGTACAAAGACGGAATATATGGATTGAAACTTCAGTGGGCATATACAAAAGAGTTGAAACTACTGTGAGAATTAAAGATCTTGAGATACCACAAAGAGAATTTTTTTTGTTACCTTGGCTCAATAATTAGAAATGATGAGAAGATTGATGAAGATGTTGAGCATAGGATAAAAGCAAGATGGTTGTAGTGGAGACTTGTTTATGGAGTGCTTTGTGACTGATGAATGCCAACAAGATTGAAGAGAATATTTTACAAGACATTGATTAGACCAGCTATAACCTATGGACCAGAATGTTGGATGTATGGTAAAACTAGGAAGGATAAAATTAGAAATGAGTGCTTTCGAGAGCTTTTAGAGGTAGCATCGATAGAGGATAAAATTAAAGAAACCCGTATGAAATGGAATAGGCATGTCCAACACATGCCAACAACGGCGCCAGTAAAAAGTTTGGCTGTGAAGGTTGATGTCCCCCAAGGGAAAATGGTAGGCCAAAGAGAACGTGAATGGAGGTAGTATAAATAGATCTAAAGAAGTGCAACTTTTTTAAAGATTTGGCTCAAGATAGATTAGAATGGAAAAACACAATTTGTGTAGCCGACCCCAAGCTTTGATGATGGTGGTGATCTACTAAGATCTACTTTTACAATTGCACCAACCATGAGGGTGCGCATGGAGCTCACAGGTGATAGCTATTGTATAGACACAGATGGAAATGCTTTTTTTCTTTTTTTTTCTTTTGCGCGGGGGGGGGGGGGGGGGGTGTTATGATTTGAATATTTGGTTGGGGCCTGCCCATGTACAAAATATGGGACATCTAATCATCATAACCCCTCCATCAATGGCCCGCAAAGTTTTACCCCTTAAAGTGTGTACAATCGATCCAATGGTCCAGTCCATATGGGATTGGCGTAATTAAGGGTGGTCCTCTATGTGTGATCCATTGGGATGGGTGATCACATACAAACTGTGTGCACT
This sequence comes from Umbellularia californica, assembly GCA_028538565.1. NCBI lineage: Eukaryota > Viridiplantae > Streptophyta > Magnoliopsida > Laurales > Lauraceae > Umbellularia > Umbellularia californica. The sequence goes on along the minus strand of JAPQWN010000006.1, from coordinate 10,945,863 downwards.
CAATAATTTCCTTATAAATATATATTATATGTATATGATTTAGTGCACACAATGTGCATGGATCTTATGGTGCACACCTAGGCCCACCTGATCACCCATCCGAGTGGACCACAAACCAGGATCCCCCTTGATAGTCATTGAATCCTAGGGTTTGCACCATCCAAATGGATTGAACCATTGGATTGACTTATGAGCTGTTGATCAAGGGCTTAGGATGATTAGGTGGGCCACTTACTTTTGTACATAGGTAGAGACCACCCAGATATTCCAATTCCATCTAGTCCCATCCCTAGGTGGAGCCCCAGGCAGACCCCACAGAGAGGTGCGCACTGTAAGGCCGTGCAAAGCTCGTGCACTGGATCAATGCTCTCTCTCTCTCTCTCTATATATATATATATATATATATATATAGAGAGAGAGAGAGAGAGAGAGAGAGAGAGAGAGAGAGAGAGAGAGAGAGAGAGAGAGGACAAACTTGATTTAAGCTGACCCTGAATTGATAGGATAGGATAATACTAGGATGATGATGAAGCTTTCACTATTTGTTATTGCTTTCCACCAAATATTGAAATATTTTAACTACCACATAGTTGACTTTTAAACCACAAGAAACCTGAACTAAAAGTGTGCCAAAATCCCTAAAAAAATCACCGTGATTCTACTGTATACGGTTCATACCCAATTCCCTTCCCCCCACACCAAAAAAAAAAAAAAAAAAACTCTCAAAGAAATCAAATAAGCAACAATGATTCAATGATAAAATATAGTGTGCTAATTATGAGATGTAACAGCACCTTGTATGTACGTATTCTTAATCTCCGTTTCCATGTATCACGGTGATTTTGTAAAAAAGTGTTCACTAAACCAAAAAATTGCTCCATAACCTGCAAAATGATACCATCACATTCAACATTATTGTCAACTAAAATGAAAAATATGCTTCAATTGCTAAATTAATTTAAAATTTTCACCTCTAATGTTCATTGACCCTTATAATTATTTTGATGTTTATTATCCCGAAATATGTAGCCCTTCAACTCAAATCAGAATGCAAACAAGACAAAATACCTGTATTTTGCACGTATTACTTGAACAGAAACTATGACTGTTGCTAACTTGCAACTCAAACAATGTTTGATACCATAGAAATATTATTTGCAATACAGCTTGAAGGCAACCGAGCAAATTTTGCAAAGAACCCTATAAGAATGTAACTCAGTAGATACCAATATTTTAAAACGTCAAGGTGTAAGGCAAGGAGATCTAATTGCCCAAAGCATGGGGCAAAGACCCAAAGCGTAGAGCATAAGCCTCACAAGCAAGGCATTTTAAACAATAAATAATTACACTAGAAAAAATATATTAATAAAAATAGAAAACATTAGAACCCTGATGATTTTATAGCTTGTTAATATGTTAACTAGGGTTGAATGAAGTTAAGTCTATTTTACTATTTTATAGCTTGTTAGTGGGTTAAGTAGGGTTGAATTAAGTTAATCTAGATCCAACAGTCTTATTTATTTATTATTTTTTTTAAGAAAAAAAGATTTTTAGGTTCTTAAAGTTACAAACTGCCCTCCTTTTTTCTTTAAAAAACAAGGTGTTAACGAGGGATATGGCCCCAAATAGGTGTGCGACTGAAGAGCATGCTTCATCTAAGGTATATGCTTCAAATCTGCCTTATATAGTGAGAAGTCCTCATGTGCAACCTAAATGGCAAGCCATGCCTCAAACTTGACTGCAGAGCGTGGGAAGCCCTGCGCTGAGAGTAGAATCAAGGCATAAAGCCCAAATGCTTCAGTGGCTCCAAAGAAAGCTTGACTTGTATATTTAATCAGATAAAGGAACATATGACAATGTTAGAGTTGGGCAACTTTCAAAGGGTTTAAGAGAGTATCTGTACAAGGATGATTTAGGAACAACTATAGTACAAGTAGTAATCTAGAGGGACTAAGATTTATTGTGATATTATGCTCCGCCAGTGCAATGAATCTGTACTCTTCACAAATAAAAACACATGCTAAATTCAAGATCTGCACAACTCATCCAACTTTGAGGCCATCTCAGTCATGTCTTTGGTCGGTGGGTCCTATACAAATCACCCATTTCTTTTGTAAAAGTGTACATACAACATACTGAGTAGACGACATAAGATCTTGGCTTACATCCCAGCTTTTAAGTACTTGTGAGGTAAAGGCATAGTTTTCTGACCCAGTGAGTTAAACGGGTTTGGATGAGTTTGGGCAGAAACAAAGTCAGCCCACCTGGCAATGATTCAAGACTTGGTTCGACTTCTCTTGGTCTGAATTGGTTAATTAGTATTAGAATTGCAAATATAAGTAAATGGAAACTAAAAATATAAATTCATACAAAATTTACATATTTTTCAGGAGGCATTATATGTTTATTTGTTAAAAATTCATATATTTATTATAAAAAATCAATTCAGTTATTCGCTTGGTCAACTCAAAGGGTTCCAGGTTGACCCGACCCAGTAATATGCCAAGTGTGGTTGACCTGGATCAAATAACTATGGTCACACAGAACATCAGCCTATGTGCTCTTCTTTTAAAGGATAATATTGTAGCAGAATGACAAACCATTATGCCACACCTAAAACTGTGGATACAAAAGCATAATAATCTAGCAGATCCATGCTTTCCATGATTCTAAGCCAGAGACTAAAAACCAATAAATCAGTTAAAATGCTACTGACATACTATATTATATTATGAAACTAAACTAATTTCAAATGATAATGAAATTATGGAAATTACTTTATGTTTTTACATATGATACCAAACAGGAAAGGGCATAATAAAACAAAGAAATTAATTGGCACATTGATGACAGTTTCATAACATAGTATCTTTTTTCAACAACAAGAACATGATAGATGAAACGAGAGGCAGGTGGGGGGTAGGGGAACCCTTTTAAGCACTCAATAGTTCTCCATTGAGTCCATACGACAATAAAGGGAATCATACTGATTTTGGAGATTAGGTTGACGTCTACCAAGTGGCACAGTAAATCTTGCTTTCATATATTCAGTTCTCTTTACGTCTCAAGTAGTTACGCTAAGCACTAATGTATATGTTATAAGCCCTTCAACAGATCAACATGTTTTCTATTCATCAGCCTAATGAATCCTGATTCTGCTGGCAAACCTTAGAATCCAGTTGCATGTCCAACACAATCATACACCCACCAACTTTGCAAGATATAAAAGACGAGTATGAAATCATACAGCATCCTGTCGTAGGTCATCATTTCCAGATTTTGCTAGTTGACGATATCTGTGACCATCTGAGCCAATGCACTCAACCACTTTTGGAGCGTTTACACCATTCATTACCCTGCTTGTTCCATAAATAATGAAAAAGGATCTTAGCTGTGACAAATTGAACTGTTCTGTCAAAAGAGGTGCAATAAAAATCAAAGACCATAACTATGTCTCATATTTGCCTCCACATACGTGATAGAATCTGCTAATCCCTTGAAGTGTGGAAAAGATCCTTCAGGATACTGGCAACTTTTATCAACTGGAAAAGTCGCTGTTACAACAGGTACCTGAGGTAAGATAGATGCGGAATCAGATGAATATAAAGCACACAGTGTTGCTGAAATATAGAATCAATAGCAATTAAGAAACTTGTCCATGAAAAGTGATCCTATATTATTTACTAGCATTGCCTCATATGTGTGAAATTTGTACTTGATAAAATGTGGAGTTAGTAAAGATATTGCACTTACATGTTCAAGCTCTCGAACACTCCGGATTTCTCTTGGAAGAGTTATTCTCCTATTAGTATCCTGTTATTGTGAAGTAATTAAGTAGATGATTGTAGATTGTAGGAAACTCGGTATAGTTTTCCTTCTAGTAATTAACCAATGACAATAAATGGGTTTCTAATGAAGCAATTCCACTGAGCATAACATTGAAATAAAATAAAAAAAAAAAAAAAAAAAAAAAAACCAAACTCAGATTCAGGATTAATAAATAGTGAACCTCTTTCTTGGTTTCTAGCTCCGCCAGTTTAATATAGATCTCCACCAGCTGTTTCATCTACAACATTGAGAACAACATTGTTCAATTGTTCACTACTAGTTATACATGCTTGATAAAACTTCATGCTAAAAATACAGTAGCAAGTTTCAAAAAAGAATACAATAGAATACATCCTTTGGTGAATGGATATTTGAATGGTGAATCATGCTAGTCAAAATGATGTTAGAAATTACCTGTGTGATTGTAGCTCCATGGAATGATAATAACTCATTCAAGAGTTTCTCAGCTGCTAGTTTCTTGTCCATGTCCACAACAAAGGAGTTTCTGCCGCGCAGCTTGTCCTTGACACGATCACCATTTGCTAAAGCCAGTAGCTGTCACAAAAGATACAGAGTGGACAGTTTATTTAGGTGTTTTGGTAACAGTTGCAATTAACACATAGCCAAGATCTTATTAAAACTGCTATTAGTAAATTGCAAGGGGGCTTATTCATAACATCAGAATGAGATCAAGTCTTTCTACATCTTCAGCCAGTTCATACAGTTGCTTCATGTAAGACTGATTCCAGAGTTTTCATTAGCCTCGTGTAGTTTTCGATAGTACTGCAATCCAAAATTTGCAATGCTCTTGTACCCTATTGTATATTGTCCCTGTTTCTCTTTATAATCTTCTCTTTTTCATGAATGCTTCTGGTACCGATCATCCCAATTTTTTTTTTCAAAAAAAAAGAGGGTGGGGGTGGGGGGGGGGGGGGGGGGGGGTGGGGGGGGGGGGGTGCATATATATAATGAAATGGTCATGAAGACACTATTTGAAAACAAGCAAATGGGAAGCAATGAAGAACAGACTGAAACATGGCCAATAGCACAAGAGGGGTACACCTCAAGGAAAACCTCCCATGATCACCCACATGACCCCAAAAAGCCTACAATACAAACAAACTAATTTCTCATTACAAGACATAAGAAACTATTTGGAGGAAGCTGTTAGCATTATGTGGCCCACATGTATGATATTGTCCGCTTGGACCAAAGTCTTATGGCTTTAAAACACATCATCTTAGGAGGCCCCCCAAGCATGATATTGTCCTACCCGACTGTCATCAAAGTGAACAACAGAGGTTTTATTTATGTCACTGGGCAAGCAAGCAAGACCAAATCAACACAAGTCCCCGGGCATAACACGTCACGTGGGGTTAAGGTTAGGTCGCACATATATACATAGGGTCAGGCCTTGGATGTTTCCAATGTTGGACTTGGACAAGGTCTCACAGTGCTAACCCCCTTCCCTTGGGCAGATTGCGCCTCTTGGCACGCATGATCACTTGACCGGGTGGTCTTGCCTCAACAGAGTGCTCCCAAGCTGGGGTCTCACTCTCTCCCCCACCAGAAACAAAGCCATCCTTGGCTTTGATACCATTTTGTAATGACTCGGCCCACTATCCACTTGATATTGTCCGCTTTGACCGAAATCTCATAGCTTCAAAATGCGTCATGTGGGGTTAAGGTTAGGTCATACATATACACACAAAGTCAAGACTTGGATGTTTCCGATGTGTGACTTGGACAAGGCCTCATGGTTCTAACCAAAGCACTCCACCCTTTCCCAGGGTGATCGCGTCTCTTGGCTCACAGGATCACTTGACCTGGTCTTGCCTCAACGGAGTGCTCCCAGGCTAGGGTATCACTCACCCCCGCCAAAAACAGAGCTATCCTTGTCTCTTATCCCATTCAGTAATGACCCGAGCCCACTATCCACATGAAATTGTCTGCTTTGACCAAAATCTCTTGGCTTTAAAACACGCCATCTTTGGAGGGATTCCAAGCATGATATTGTCCTACCCATGGTTTAAAAATGGGCCGAGTCCAAGTTGACTTGGACTTGGCCATCACCGAGTTGGGTCGATAGTGACTTGGACTCGGCCAAACAATTGTATATAACTTAAAGTGGAAAATAAAAGAATGAAATAAAATGGTTGTTTTTTCTTTTTTTGTAAAAGTACTTTAAATAGTGGGAGGGGGGGAGAGAGAAAGCAGTATAAAAAAGGGGAAAGGGATTTGGGCATTGTGCACTGTGCAGCGAGGAGAAAAAAGTTTCTGGTTGTAGTGCTGCAGCTGTGTGCAGTGATGTTGCTGGTTGGTTGCTGCTAGTGGTGGTAGGTACTAGCTGTAGGCATCTCCTTCTTCCTCTTCCTCTTCATCATTCTTCTTATTCTTTCTTCCTTCTTCTTCTTCTTCTCATTCTTCTTCATCTTTTGTTGTTGTTTTGAGCAACGAATAAGATTGATTTGATTGGGACTAGGCCGAGTTGACTCAGACTCATTCCTGGGCGAGTCGGGTCCAAAGTTTGGGGTTTTAAACCTTGGTCTACCCAACTATCATCAAAGTGAACAACAGGGTTTTATTTGTGTCACTGGGCAAGCAAGCAAGACCAAATCAAGACAAGTCCCCAGGCACAACGCGTAATGTGGGGGTTAAGGCCAGGTTGCACATATATACCCAGGGTCAGGACATGAATGTTTCGATATGGGACTTGGACAAGGCCTCATAGTGCTAATTGAAGCACTCCACCCTTGCATTGGGTAGATCAAGCCTCTTGGCTCACAAGTCACATGATCACTTGACCTAGTCTTGCCCCAATAGAGTGCTACCAAGTTGGGGTCTCACACTCTCTCCCACTAGAAGCAGAGCATAGCTCTGATACCATTCTGTACCAACCGGGCCCACTATCCACATGATATTGCTTGAGTCTCACGGTTTTAAAACACGTCATGTAGGGGTTAAGGCCAGGTCACACATATATTCCCAGCGTCGAGACTTGGATGTTTCCAATGTGGGACTTGGACAAGGTCTCACGGTGCTAACCAAAGCACTCCACCCTTGGGCAGATCACCCTTGGTCTTGCGTCAACAGAGTGCTCCCAGGCTAGGGTTTTCCATCAAGACAAGCCAACTACAGTTACAAACCTTATTCAATGCACTAGTTCCTCCTAGTATCTAATTAAATTTTAAGACAAATATGAAAAGTCCATGGATTGCTCCAATCTTCTTGGATTTAAATTTAAAGAGGCAACCACTAGGGTGAATTACTCTCTAAGGATACTTGATGGGAGTCTCCTATGAAGTCTATAAATAGAGCATCTATTGGCTCCTCTCTACCCTTGATAAACATCTAGGGAACCATAAGTCTACTACAAATTGTGAGACGTAGAGAGATAAAGTAAGGACTGAAAGTTTGGGCCGAAGTCCTATCAAGTTTGTGTTTCTCTTCTTAATCGATTCAAGTATGAGTATTGAGTATGATGCTCTAGACATTTGTTACTAATTTGTAAATTATCTTACAGAAGTATGACTATTCTATTGCTAAGCACTGGCATTCAAATGGAATAATTTGGTGCTCTTAACTCCTTTCAGAGTCCATTGACCATGTAAACCATAACTAATGCCCTAAAAACATCTGTCTTTCCTAAATGGTAATCTCTGATGCATAGCTCTGTAATGTATGCTACATATACCTTCATTAGCATATCTGTGTTTCAACCAATTCGGAATTTCGGTGAAAAGTTTCAGAATATCATTTAAAAAAATATGAATAAATGTTAAAAATATATATTATATTAAAATTTAAAAATAACATATGTACATAAAAATAACATATAAATTACGTACATATAATTTAGTCCACTAGATCTGTAATACCTAGGTTAGATTAGGCCTACATTCGTCTGGCCCATAAGGCATTAGGTTGGGTTGGGTTATACTAATTGGTTTTAACCTGCTTCCAACCCATTAGAACCTTTTTACTGTTAGGCTGTTAGAACGATATTCCCTTGAGGGGGGGATATCCTTCGTAGAACCTGGGGGGTGATTTCAACGACTGGAATTTGGGGTTATCCCTAGATCTCTTTTACTTCCTCTTATTAGTTCTTGTATTAACTTCCGATGCTTTCATTGGTTAAAGAAGAAGAGAGAAACAGAGTGGAGAGGAATTTCCTTTGAGATCAACAAAGACCTGCAGGACTCGTGGGAAGGAAGAAGAAGCCGGAAGGTCCAGTGGATGCAGTACTCGAGATCCTACAGCAACCGTGCCACAATCTGCTACACTAAGAGATGAGTAATATTTTCAAGTACATAGAGAAGTATGGATTTATTTGGGTTTATAGTGTGTTTTTCGTTGATCATGATTACAACCCAGGGACAAGGGAATGAAAAATCTAATTACTAATAGATCTGGGGGTTTGACATAAATCTGTGATCTCCATACCAAAATAGTAATAGAATATGATTAATTACCTGATTAGATGTGATGTTGGAATTTCGATCATATCTCAAGCAAAGAAAGAATGGATCCGATAGGTTTACTATCGTCAGCAAGATGGTTCCCAAACCCAAATCGATAGAACAAAATCTGTCGACTTGGGTAGTGTGATCATGTGGCCCACCCGATCATGAATCACTCCCAGGGATCTGGAAGCAGACCCCTGGGCGACCACTGTGTAGGTGGACCCATTTGGAAATGGGTCCCACCGGTCCCCATCTTAATCCCAAGATCTGTGCATCGGTACGTTTGGGGATTTTGGGTTCATCGATGGATTGGATAGTGGGACCATATGGCCCACCCGATCACACATCTGTCCCAGGGATTTGGAAGCAGACCCCTGGGCGACCACTGTGTAGCTGGACCCATTTGGAAATGGGCCCCATCTGGCCCCCATCTGAAATTGAAAAATCCCTGCGTCGTTATTTTGGTGAAATTTTGGGTTTTTCGTGGGTTGGATTGTGGGGCCCACTGGCCCACCTGATCAGGGATCAGGGCCGGTCATCTGGTCAGTCCCTAATGGGCGACCAAGTTGGGCCTGGTCCCAGACAAGTTGGATCATGGGGGGCCCACCATCTTGTTACACAGGCCCAAGGCCCATGAAAGTTTAGCTATATCTCACGTGGAGAGATGTGTTGACAGAGTTGTACATTACATGTTATATTTTAGTAGCTTTCCTATCTTAGCTAGTCGTTTAATAAGCTTTCCTATCTCTAGATGGATTGTAGTTTTCTTAGAACTAGAATAACTCTTGATGTAATACCTATATATAGTTGTGACTTCTCTCAAATAAACACACGACAATACATTCTAAGTATTGCTTTCAACAACCATGGCTCTCAAGGTTCTATGTTCATGAATTTGTCATGGTATCAGAGCATGGTTCAAGGAAATTTGTTTCTCTATCTTACAGCATGGTTCAAGGAAATTTGTTTCTCTATCTTACAAAGCATTAAGATCATAGTCTACTACATCTCACGTGCAAGAAAAACAGATCAGGGATCTGTTTGCTTCTCTGATACACCCTGAGGCACCCCATCTTCAAAGTGGCCCACCCCGGATCATCACAACGTTTCCAGAAATCCACACAGCATTGGTCGCCTGTTTTTTGTAAGCCTCTTGGTGATTTTTCCAGTATTTTTTGACACCTCCAGGTTGGTGTTTCTCTCCTTCTCAAAGATTTCAAGGAATTTCATATTGTTTTCATCAAGACCGTCCAGAATCTTGGATACTCAGTAGAATCAGTTCAAATTTGGTTCGGTAGAAGCCATAATAGAGGGATATCTCAGATCTGTTGACTGATCTAGGGTTTGATCCTTAAGTGGGGCCCATGCAGTGGAAAAAAATCCCCCTGTCCAGTTCGTCTGGACTATTTTTGTGACCAATTTAGTGCTATTTCTGTTTTCTGTCTCTCTGCTTGGTTGGATTGTGTTTCCTACACACAAGGAAGACATCTTACATACTTTCTCTTGTCTGTGGCTAGTTCTTTCTCTGTTCAAATTGATTTGTTTCCAGTTTGGTTACAATGGAGAAATCTGAGGTCACGTTGATTAAATTTACGAGAAATAATTACCCTGCCTGGTCTTTCCAATTTCAAATATACCTAGAAGCGAAGGAATTGTGGGGATTTGTTTTTGGCACGGACCCTAAACCTACTGAGGATGAGAAGAAGATCTCCTCTTGGCATACTAAAGATGCCAAAATCAAATCCTGGATTCTGAGATCCGTCGAGCCTCATCTGATATTGAATCTCAAGCCTTACCCCACTTCTAAAGCCATGTGGGGGTATTTGAAGAAAGTATACCATCAAGATAACTCTGCGCGACAATTCCATCTTGAATGTGCAATTGCTGAGTACACACAAGGGACCTTGTCGGTACAAGACTACTATTCAGGTTTCCGTACACTGTGGTTGGAATACGATAGTATTAAGTATGCGGATGTGGCTGACAACGTGTTGACAGTAATCCAAGACCTTCAGGCCTCTAGTCAGCGAGATCAATTTTTGATGAAACTGCGGAATGGATATGAAAGTGTTCGATCTGCCCTGATGAATCGGACACCCTTACCTTCATTGGATGTCTGCTTGAATGAACTCTTACGCGAAGAACAACGCCTTCTGACCTCGGCTCATATTGCTCAACAAAAGCCTGAAACCTATTCAGTCGCGTTCTCGGCAAACAAAACTTCTCAGCTACCGCCTCGAGACTTGAGCAAAACCCAATGCTACAGTTGTCAGAAATTTGGGCATCTTGCATCTCAATGTAAACAGAAAGTCTACAGTTACTGTAAAAAGTCAGGACATATCATCTCTGAATGTCGCCGCCGTCCACCACGTCCGTTGACGCAGTATCAGACTCCACAGTATCCGGCTCCGCAATATCAGAATCCACAGTCTCAGACTCCGCATGCGTATGTGGCTTCCTCGGTTATGCTTGTTCCTACAGCCGCACCCCCACAGCCTGGGCCGTCATCGTCTCTCACTCCTGAATTGGTTCAACAAATGATTATCAATGCCCTCTCTGCCTTTGGTCTCTCATGTAAGTCACCTTCATCTTCTACTTGGTTCCTTGATTTAGGGGCGTCTAATCATATGACGTATTCCCACACCCCTCTCTCCAATATGACGAGTTACAATGGCCAATTTCAAATACAAACCGCTGACGGCGGACATGTTCCCATTACTGCTATCGGAGATATCCCTGGTCCCATCCCATTGAGAAATGTTTATCTATGTCCTAATTTAACTTCCAACCTATTGTCAGTCGGGCAACTTGTTGAAAATAATTATAACATCTCCTTTTCTTCTTCTGGTTGTATTGTGCAGGACCAGATGTCCGGGAAGGAGATCGCGAGGGGGCCTAAGTGTGGACGCTTGTTTCCGCTGGATTTTTCTACTTGTTTCCTCTTTACTGAGTTTGACATTCAGTTCAACTGAATTTGTCACATCTGAACCTTCCCTGCTCTAGACATGAAGACCTGTTAATGGTTGCTGGGAATAGGACTGATCATTGTTTAAAATGGTTGAAAAACTACTTTACATGTGCTATGGTATGATAAAATGAGAAGATCCATGTGGCTGTAGACTCCATCTCTTGAAACAAGTGTGGAAGGATGAATTAACAGAGAAGAAGAAAAGTTGCAGGCAACAGCGTTCCACTTCAAATGTTCAAGAAACACATGGGGCCCACTGGTTGATTTGATGAGAGATCAGGACCAGCCATTTGATAGATCCTTGATGGGCGACCAGGATGGTCCTGGACCCATGTCGTTTAAACCACTAGGGACCCACAAACTATTGTCATCCGAAGCATTGGGCGTGAGACCCATTTTATGAAGATGACGATAATGAACTGTGCTTCTTTATTATAAAATATTGTGGGCCCTGGTTGAATTATATATTATAGGCATACATTTTGGTAGTTCTGAAGCATGATACTGACTTATGAATGGATACCCAAGTCAATGGGGTAAATTCTAACACGAATAGTAATTCTTTATGTATGCTTGGGCTTGTAATAATAATATGGAATTTAAAAGATATAGGAGTAGTACCTCAGAAGAGGGTACTAAATGTTGGAACTAGGAGGCGCCTAAACAATCCTGATTATGTGGAACTAGTCCTATATCAAGATAATTAATGTTCATAATCCTATAATAGTTCTACCAAATGCATTAATGAACTTTTTACTGCGATAGTGGCATCATATTTGAAATATCAGTAAGAATCCCTACTTCTGGGTTTTGAATTGAATAGTGAACCCCTTGTGGGCCAGGAGCAATATGGTTGGACAGGGACTGAATTATTGATTATAGAATCAATCTCCTTACGGAGAGTTTTTGAATGAATTATAGAAAGGCCTTCTTTTGGAAGGGACTGAAATACTGAAAACTCTTATGATAGAGTTCTATTTTATTATAAGAACCCAAAATTGGGATTATCGAACTTACCAAAGTTAAGGACCGAATATGAACCTCATTAAATAATAAGAAAACTCTAAAGGTCATCCATTACTATCTCACGGATTCTTTTGCATTTCTGTTAATGAATCATGTTAGTAATGACCTGTGTATTTGGAATATTATTCACCAGTTTTCTGATAAGTGGTTTGCCCCACTTTAGGTGTGCAACATTTGGGGGAGCTTGGCAACGATGGAAATCAGCCATTGGACTTCAATTTGCGTGGCTAATGGGAAAGTGTTACAATTGTGATGGAAAAATGATGTTTAGGATTTTAGTAACTGAAAGCTTCTTTATTATGTTGAACATGTTTATTAGTGAACTTGTTATCATTTCTCTTCTATTTAATTGATCTCTTAAATAAATTGAAACTAGAAACATTGCTCAATTCCTGGTCATAACTTGATTTATATGTGATCTTAATTTCCTTATAGTAAGGCCCCGGGTTTTGATGAGCTCCGGGATTCGGGGTGTTACAAGATCATTAATGCGATATATTATTTCCACATGGCTGAGATTTGGGATTTTCTTCTTCTGTTTTTAAACGATAATAAATTTTTTGGGGGCTTTTTAGCTGTTTTCTTATAAAAAGTTTATATTTGATCAATCTGATAGTGGGCCCTATTTGCTATTAGAGTGAGATTTGGGTAGGGCTCATTTCCTATTAGAGTGAAATTTGGGTAGGGCCCATTTCCTTTTAGAGTGAAATTTTGGTAGGGCCCTATTTCCTATTAGAGTGAAATTTGGTTAAGGCCCATATAAAAGTGGGAGGACATTGATTTTAAATGGTTTAGAATTTTAATGGGGGCCCCAATCTGGAAAACATGAATCTCATGTGAGCCCAAGGACGAGACAGTTGTACTAAAAAAAAGAAGCAAAAAGTCCTTTAGAAGGCGAGAATGCCCTTCTATTGTCACTGAGACCAGAAATAGGAAATTGAAAAGAGGGAAAGCAAAAGAAGAGGACTCGAGAGGAGAGTGCAGAGGAAGAGGACGACTAGGCCATGTCCATTCTTTATAATTTGCATCTTTATGCCATTCACCATCACTGTCCGATGTGAGATTCTCTCTCTCTCTCTCTCTCTCTCTCTCACACACACACACACACCCCATGCACGCACGCACAGAGCTCTTGCTACTACTTTTTTTCCATACGAAATCTAGGATTTTGGCTATTTTTGTCTGAAATTCCATTGTTTGGCCAAAATGGTTCAAAATCTAGACTGACAAGGTGCTGGTTCGGTGTTTACCGGACAAAACTCTAAACTGAATTTGACAACTATGATGTTTACTGTGTTTACTGTAGTGGCTTAGCTTGAAGTCTATTGGTCTATAACAATCTAGGTCATGCATGAGGTTTTAACACAGTAGAACTCACTAACTTGTAAATTATCAATACCTGAAATATAGTATGGTATGGATGGTCGATGGCCATTTTCTTCACAAGAGAAACCACAGCAAACTGCAAAGCCCACAAGCATCTTGAGTAAACAAGATTTCTCACCTATTCTTCTAAAGAAAGAGAAAAAAATCATCTTAAGATATAAACCTGGAAATTTACTGATCCTTGCCCTTCTATTGAGCTACCCATTCTTGAAGCAATTTGATACATAAGTGGTACAAATTTGTACGACTGAACCTGCAAAATAGTTACGCACTATTAGCATGTAATATAAAGTGCATACATGGTATGATGTAAAATTGGTGAATGCCACCACTCAAATATAATTATCAAATAATCATGAAACTAACCACGGACAATTAAAGTGCAAAGAAACATCTCTACTATCTGTCATATTGAAAAATAACATATCAGCCTACCAATACACACCTCCTTTACTGCACTTAGCATGCAGTTTATAATGTTTTGTCTTGAAGAGAGACTGAACCATAGGGAAACAAGACGAAAAACCTGAAACATACATCAATTTGTCATAGACATCTTGTCACATTCATTTGATTGTAGTATATGCAGGCAATAAAGCACAAACAAACATGTTAAAGTTCCATTATGAGAATGAAAAAGGAAATTCAATGCACAAAATGTATAACTTCTCTTCAATACTTAAAAACCAGACAACAACTTGCTATTTACCAATTGGGGAATCTTTGGATGTAGAAGACCTACCAAGGATATACCCCCATTCATTTCTGACTGCAGTCATGTCCACAGTTTCCCTCTTTAAAGGTATTCAGGTAAATATTAGGCATACTAGGGCGAGTCTAAAATATATTTAGATGATTGTCAACAATTATGAAAAATAAAAGTGATGAAGATCACATCACAGATGGTCACAACTATTGCAAGAGTTTTTCGACTTTTGGAAATTGGCTAGTGACACAATTGCTTGAAGTGGGTCTCCGCCCACAGCATCATTGTGCTTGTAAAAATTTTTGAACTACATTTTGCCAAATCTATGAGGTGATTCTATTAAGAATAGCCACTGGATATTTATAGAGTACAATCAAAGATATTGACTCAATCTAGAAAACCTAATCTGAATCAAACTAGGAAATCTAATCACATCATGAGGAGAATAATTCAAAATTCAAACTAATAATTTGAGATTCAAACCAACCCTAATATCTATAGCCAACTATTTCTAATATAAATCAAATCTAATCTAAGATGAACTCATCCTTTCCACATCCAAACTTCTCCAAAATTTTCTCTAATACTCTTTGCAATTGCATGGTTGTTTCAAGGAAGGATCATATGATTGGTTACAATAAATTTAACTCCTTGATCTTGGTTTATGTGTTGCCAAAACATTCATTGTGCTTTGCTAGTGATCAACATCTATTTGTAAAGTCTATCGCCGTTGCATCCTACATTTTTTCAAGTATATCAGAGACGGTGGTCCCCTAGATCAGATCCGTCATGATTTTCTTGGAAGCAAATGGATCATGAGGCTTGACCCCAAAAAAAAATAAAAAAAAAAAAAGACAAGACTTTGGGGATTGTTGAATGTGCATATGATTATAATGAGAACCTTTGTTGAATTGTTGGATGGTCTTGACCGAGGACCTCAGGTCCAAAGTTGCGGGGAAGCAAGAACGCAGAGAAGTGGAAGAAGCAATCATGGAGAGTGAAAGAAGAAATCATAGAGAAGTAAAGTGATGTGGAGTGGATTTTTTATTGCAATTTAGAAGTGGCTGAAGCCTACATGGAGTGGATTGAGTATCCAAAGAAGGCCCGTAAGGTTCAGGTTTGAATTGATCGAGATTTGGGGCCCAAAGAGTCTTTAAATCTCAATTTCCATCAATTCTAGGGCTGTTTGGAGAAAATATAGTAAAAAAGGGCCGTTTGTTCAATTTCACAACTAATGAATCCTTTAAAAACTCCAGATGGAGCTGGTTTTTTGGGCCATTGAATACTGGGTCAACCGCGGCCTATGATATACCCAGATATGGGCCGGATACCGCAGGGGCATGCAATAGACACATCAAGAACGCGGATTTTACACATACAATGTGAAGTATTAGATACGATATGACATTATACGTTGCCCATTTTGAAGTATTTGTGCATCACAAACCACGACCCAATCCAAGAAGAGAAGGCACCAAAAGGTGGTCCATGTGGGGTTCACAGGACATCTTGTATAAGCTTCTTGAGACAAGAAGAAATCTGAATTTCTGCAAAATCTCATTATTCTTTTTGGAATTTTTGTTGGTTTGCTTTAGGAAACATTAGTACGACATTCTAATTGCAGTGGGAATCAAGATTAGAAGCGTTCCTAGGGTTCTAGATGGCTTTTGAATGATATATAAGCATAGCAGCAGTTGACTACTACATGTTTGACAGTATTTGTTTTGCTACAGTAATTGAATAAAAGAAAGACATAGTGCTATGGTTTTTCCCCTTTCCCCTCGCTCTATAGGTCAGATTTGGGTTTATTTTCATTGTTCCTTGCTTCTTCTGAATTCTGGATTTTCTGTTAATTTACTGCAATCAACTCTAGAGTTGCTGGATTTTCTGGTTTTGGATTACTTGGGCCCTAGACAATTCTTGTGTGAAATCGGGATTGCACCATGGAAGCATTCAAGACTATGGCAGGCCTCATTGGCCAGGGCTCTGATACCATGTGAAAATTTATGGACTCCATTTTATCAAATTGCTGAGGTGATTTTATTGAAAATAGCCAATGACTATCTATGAGATCCCACCTGCCTAGGCTTGCCCGTCTTGCTTGTCTCCTAGGGCTTGGACTACACTAAGTCCCACATTGGAAATATCCAAGTCCTGACCATGGGCTTATAAGTCAAACCCCGTGTTGACTCAACATGACGTGTTTTAAACCCGTGCGGTCCTGGATCCCATAAGAACTCCATATGGGCCAAAGCGGATAATATCATGCTGAGTTGGGTAAGGCTATGACACTATCTATAGAGTACAATCAAAGATATTGACTCAAACTAGGAAACCTAATAACACCATAAGAAGAGCATAATTCAAAAATCCAAAAATTCAAGATTCAAACTAATACAAATATCTGTAACCAACTATTTCTAAATAACCCACATCTAATATAATCTAATCTAATCTAAGATGAAGTCATCCCTTTCGTATCCAACCGTCTCTAAAAGATTCTCTACTAGTGCTAGGGACAATTAAAGCCAACTTACAATTGTTTGGTTATTTTAGTTTGTTGCTGCTGAGTTTAAGAAAGCGCTTAAGTCATTTTGGCCATTTTATATTCAATTGATAGTCGATAGAAGTGATTAAAACACCATGCCACAATCTAGTAGTAGGTTGAGGGCCAGCCATCCTTTATGGAATCAGCTGTGATTATATGATCAATGGGTTCTAGAAAGAGATGAGAAAATCAAAATATTCCATCGTGCTTCTAGTGCTTTGCAACCAAATAATTATATTCTATTTGGAAGCTAATGGTAGTAATCTGGAAGAGCTTGCTGAAACTGTTAAGTTGAGAATATCAACAATAATATGTATTCAAAGGAAGATATGCTTAGTAAAACTTGACTTTTTGGGGATCAGTAACGCTTGAATGTTTTTTTGTTTTTTCCAAACAATTAATTCTATTGACGTAGCCAGCATAGAAATTAATTTACTTTTCTAGAGAGGAGATGAGAAAAGCAGTCCTTGAGTTAGGTGGTGGTGATTGAGTTCTAGTTCAGATGGGTTTCCAGTGGATTTCTTTCAGGAATTGTGATATATGATAAAATAACAGTGGCCTTTTTAGTTCTTTTCTAGAGAGGGGATGAGAAAAGCCGTGCTTGAGTTATGTGGTGATTGAGCTTCTAGTTCAGATGGATTTATGGTGGATTTCTTTCAGGAATTTTGGGAGATGATCAACTAATAGTGGGGTTTTTTTTTTTTTCCCTTAAAAAACCTACAAGATCAGCAGTCAAATATCAATCTATTGGTTTACTTGGTAATGAACAATGAAAGAGAATAATTCCACTGATTTGCAGTAGCTGTTGCTATAAGATAATCAAGCATACATGATTCTAAGAGGGATGTGTGGCATAACAATATAGAATTAGGAACAGTACAGGAAATTACGGATGGTTCCACTCGATGAGGAAATCAAGGAATGTTATCTAAACTGGTCTGGGCAGTTATTTCTAACAATAAAAGCAGTCCCTATACAAAGGATTGGAGTGTGTACCAGAAGGGGCAGACACAATCAGTGGTTTAAAAACTAGTTGAACAGTTGGACCCATCATTAATTGTATAAAATATATATATATATTATTATATTTTTACATCATCATGGTTGATCCGGGTTAAACCAGATGGTCAAACCATCCCCTCCACAAGTTTGCCCTCCGGTTTAGTTTCTAAAACATCAATATCATCAAAGCATTGTCCCAACCATGTTGAGGTCAACTACATGAATCCTGTTTCACCATTACAGTCTATCCTTGATCAAATTCGGTTCCTAAACCAATTTTTTTTAGTGCTAGGTGTGACTCAAAACATTGGAAACAATAAAGACTGGAAATGATGCTAGAATTCACATGTTGCGTGGATGAGCGATAGATTTTAGCCATAAATGGAGATGAGTGGAGAAGACAGACAATAAATCCAAGCACAAATAGAGGGAATAACGCTACAAAATGATGATCATAAGGACAATACACTTTACCACTCTCTAAGTCAAACTTGTTCCCTATGACCAATCAACAATGGGAACACACAGACGGAATAATGCTGCAAAATGATGAGGATAAGGACAATAAACACTTACCACTCTTAAGTCGTACTTGTCCCCTATGACCAAACAACGCTGATAACCCTCCAGTGCCAGCTTAAGAAAGTTGTCCCTGTCAATCTGCACAAATTTTGTCAAATCAAATTCATATTGAGCAATAGTTTTTTTTTTTTTCTTCTTTAGAACACAAGACAATTTAATCAAAATTAAGTAACTAACAACACACATGCACCACATGGTGAGAAGCATGGACACGGACGCGGGACACATACACAACATGACACGACATGACATTTCTCAAAAAAGTAGGACACAGGCATGTTGGGGATACGTTAATTTTTAATAATAATAATAATAATAATAATAATATATCTAATCATATACTAAAAGATAATATCATTTTAACTTTGTAATCAATTTAGTAATCAAATAAATAAAAATTCAAGTACCACTATACCAACTAACAAACATATCAAATTATCAAATAGCAATACAAAACTGAAACAGCAAACAACATAAATAGTGGAGAGTAAATAAAAAAAAAAAGAGGAAGAAGCAGTGCAGCAGAGAAAGAAAATAAGAGTAGCACCAAAAAAACAAAAAAGCGTAACTATGAGCTAAAATGACGAGCAGAAGATGTAACGCCCCACCCTATACCCATGCATGATATTGTCCGCTTTGGCCCACGGGCCTCACGGTTTTGCTTCTGATGGACCTCACCCCATCAAAAGGCCTTATACAAGATAAGGGTGTAAGCTCTACATATAACCCCATTCACTTTCCTCTCTATAGTCGATGTGGGACTCCGGGGCGTCACAATCCACCCCCCTTAAGGCTGCACGTCCCTGTGCAGTAGCCTGCCAGTTCCTGTAGCCTGCTTGCCCTCTTGGCTCGCCCACATGGAGACTCGCCCACTTGCACCAGAAAATGGCAGGGGACCCACACTCGAACTAGTCGAGAGTCGGCTCTGATACCATTTGTAACACCCCACCCTATACCCATGCATAATATTGTTCGCTTTGGCCCATGGGCCTCACGGCTTTTCTTCTGATGGGCCTCAACCCATCAAAAGGCCTCCTGCAAGGTAAGGGTGTAAGCTCTACATATAACCCCATTCACTTTCCTCTCTATAGTCGATGTGGGACTCCGGGGCGTCACAGAAGAAGTACCACGAGCGAAAAAAGGAAGCAACGCAGTAGATCTTCTTCTTCTTCTTCCTTCTTCCTTCTCTTTCCTCTTCTTCTTCTTCTGTTTTTCTTCCTAATCTGACAACCAGATCGGTTTTTTTCCCCCCCTCTTTCGTTAGGGCTGGACAGACGAATGTTATTAGGG
The DNA here is from genome assembly GCA_028538565.1 of Umbellularia californica. Taxonomy (NCBI): domain Eukaryota; kingdom Viridiplantae; phylum Streptophyta; class Magnoliopsida; order Laurales; family Lauraceae; genus Umbellularia; species Umbellularia californica. The sequence goes on along the minus strand of JAPQWN010000006.1, from coordinate 10,926,064 downwards.
GCTAGGGATGGACGAATTTTCCACTTAAGTTATAACTTTTAACAAACATCCCCCCTCTTTTTAACTCTAATTTTATTTTATTTTTCCAATTAAAAGAGGACAGCATGTCCCCCGCATGTTCGGAATATAAAATATAAAAAAAATAAATAGGATACTCTTTTTGGCGTGTGCGACTCGTGTCCAAGCGTGTCCGTGTCCAACACGTGTCGAACACCGACACGTTGGCCCCAAAGAGGTGTCTGTGCTTCCTAGTCCACATGCGTTTGTGTAAGTACAAAAATATTCAGATGAGAGTTAACATGGCAGAGTCCGACCAAGTTGCACCCCAGAGAATAAAAAAACCTAAAAAATTGTTTAAAATAGAAAATTGATGCCTATGAATTTAACCCACGTGATGAGGACATCATTGCTCCTTTGTTCAAAGTCTACCAAAGAAGGAAGAAGAAATCACATAGGCAGGCTTCCTCGTCTCATAGATGGATGAATATTGTTTAGTGTTGATCAAAATTCCATTAAAGATCCACCGTTGGATCTTGATCCTGATGCAGATCAACACTTAGATCTAGTCTGATCTTCTAATCCATGATCGAGATGAAGACCTCACGTGGCAAACATTAGAAAAACCCCACATTGGGATGTGCAACATGGGAGGAACCAGTTGGAGAAGAGCATCTAAGAAGAGAGAAGATTGAGATCAAGAGGGGCCCACCGAATGGACCGTACATGGGTTGTACTTGTACAGCCCATTCTCCAAGAAGGATTCACACCCAAGCCTTTTAATGTTTTTATTTGCTTGTTTATTTTATTTATTAGATTTTAATAGTTGTGAGTCCATTAGCTTTAAGTAAGTTGTTTTAATCTCAAACACTAGAATGCTTTTTATGGTTGAGACCAAGTCTAGGCTGGGGTTTTTTCTTTATAAAGCATTGTAAACACTCTTTTCAAGTTAATGATGAAGCGACTGGTGCTAATCCGGCGAATCAGGTAATCTTCTTCGCTTCCCCTTTTCCATTTTAATTTTTTTTTATAACGGTAAATTATATTAAACCAAGAAAAAACCGAAGAAGAACTTAGCCACAAACAGCCAAGCCCAAAAACAACCACCACCAAAACAAAAACCAGCGACTAAAGAGGAAACTAAACATCAAACGAACGAGACGAAAGAAAAACTCCTTCCCTAGCAAGTGCATTTGATGGGGGCATCAACCCTAATTCCCACAGTTTTTTCCAGATCTAACGCCGAAGAAGGCGTAGGTTGCAGATTGAGCTACTCTATGGATGGATAATGCGTATCCCGACTTTGATCGCTGAAGTTTTGTGAATCCATCGTTGGATTACTGTTTTGATGACATCTAGCGGTTGATTCTAGCTTTTGATAGATGGAAGGCCCCATGTGCGCAATCATCATCTTGAAGGCCCCACGGCGGGAAGTACGCCATGGGAGGAAATAAAAGAGTTGTGTGAAGTCAAGAGGGGCCCAAGGAAATTTAAAAGATTATAAGAGAAAGAGACCCATGGAATTTAAAAGATTATAAGAGAAAGGGACCCATGTGCTTAAAACAAATAAGAAAGAAGGGGCCCACAACTTAAGTGGGATGTCTTGGAATTCGAGCCAAGGGGACTTGTGCACGAATTCTCATGCACAGGTCCTCTTGTGTCAACGTATTTTTTTTTTTTTTTTTAATTTTTATGTCTTTTATTTTAAGTTGAGATGATGTCATCAATTTTGGGCTTCATGTCTTAAGACAATATCATGCTATCTTCTTCCTTATGTTATAATGATATTATGGAATGAAAAAAACCCTCTTTTGATTCTCTATGAGTCTCCACCGTTGTGCTCACGGGATCTTCGGTAACGCCTCCGGATCAGAGTTTGGTGAGAGCTAAAGACAAGTATTCCTATTATCTTCCTCTATTTTCCTTCCCATGTTTTCTTTGCATGAGACCTTTAGATCTACATCATCTTCACCATCAACCAGACCTAAACCATCAGATCTAGGACCTCTAGGAGTTTCTTGCTACCCTAGCCAAGATCCATCCGCTAGATTTCTAGATCTATACCACACGCCCTTAGGTCTACATCATCCTTCCAAAACCCAAAACCAAACATCCAACCCATACCTTTAATCCAACCAAAACCCAAACCCAACCATCCAAACCATACCCATAATCCTCCCAAAATCCAAACCCAACCATCCAAACCATACATACCTATTATCCAAATCTAACGATTCCACTAACCCAAAGCAACCCCAAACCCAAACCGCACTTCATCCAAAACCCAACCAAAATGGACACACCCTAAGTGGGCCCTACCAGACCCATCTGAACCCCTAGCGGGGTCCCGCTAGACCCAGCCGAATCTGACCCCACCTACTTTATTGGGTTTTTCATTGTTTCCACTTCATAGACTTGAAGTTAATTCAAATCTATAAATCTGAAAATCAGTTTGAGCCTTCAAAATGCCATGGGAGAATTATTTCAAATCTCAATTTTGTTCATTAAGCCCATATTTCACACTGAACCAATTACAAACTAGTTGATCCTGGCTTTTGTTCAAATCCTCGCGAAGGGACAAGTAATTTACTTGAATTAGACTATCCCTAAGGAGGTGGAAGTTCTAACTTCCACAAGGATCCCTCCCTCTCATTACTAGAGGGGCCTTCATTGCAGGATTTGTGACATTGCCTTGGAACATTATTAAATATTTAATAGTGTGGATGGTGTGATTTATAATTCAACATTGATTATTAATATTCAGATTGATCTCATCATTCCATAATAGGCTAGATTGCATCTTGTCCTGCATCAGCATCCACCATCTAATTGTTGATCTTGAGAGAGATCTCGTAGATGATCCTATCCTTGATCTTGAGAGAGCGTCCCAATGAATATCCTAAAATAGATTGAGTCATGGATTTCGATGCAAAAGATCAATACGAAGGATACCTACCGTTACACTTGTTAGATCAATCAGATTGTGGCCAATCAAGCCTCCTGGAGGGTCAACAAGTGATTTATTTTATTATTGGTGATTAGAATCAAGATTTCCCTTTGGATGACAATTGAATCACAGTTGCTATTGAAATTGACGGTTAGATGGGTACGACTATTGGTCTTGAAGGTTTGATGGAAGCAGGGCATAGATCAGACTACCAGTGGCATAAACGACATTATATGACTATTCATCAATGACAATAAATTGAACTAAGAAAAGTGGTAAGGATCAAACAATCATAAGTGTGTGGCGCAGGAGATAGGAAGGAACCACTAGTGTAGATCATAGATTTTGTGTCTATTGCTTGATCCTGAAGGAAAGTTGCCCCATTTTCAAATTCGAGTATAGAGTTTCCACAAACCCAGAATGAATGATACAACATATAAGAGATGTATGATACCATGTAACAACCCAAAAGCTTAAGCTGATAGTGGAAGGCCCTAACATGTATATAAAGCCCTATCAAAACCATTACTTGGCGAGGTGGGTTGTGGGACTTTCCCAACACTCCCCCTCACGTGCAGGCCCAACAGATTTCATGGACGGGCCTGCCACGTGGGTTACACAAGAACGCCGGGATCAGAATCCGCTCTGATACCATGTACCAACCAAAAAGCTTAAGCTGATAGGTGGAAGGCCCAAACATGTATATAAAGCCCTATCAAACCCATTACTTGGGCGATGTGGGATGTGAGACTTTCCTAACAGGAGATCCCAACATTAGGCCCATATTCAAGAAAATAGACAAGATTCACTTTCTAAAAGTTCTATTTTCAATTTTGGTATTTCATTTAAGTTAGGGCTTCTTTTTGAATGATTATGAAATTAATACAAAAAATTCAAGATTACCAATTGCCAATCAAGTGAATCAACATAGTAGGGTGATCCAAAAGGTCTCATCATGGATTAAGGGCAGGCAAAAAATCTACCACCTAGCCATTGCTGATTGCACTAAATAAAAAATTAAGAGCACAAAAACTAAATCCCATGTTGATCTTACAATCTACGCCATGTATGGTGATATCCACAATTGGATTAAACCATAACATGGACCATGATTACTTTTGAAGAAGAGAACGACACCCCATGGCGTGGTTGAATCCAATTCTGAATATCACTTGAATATGGGTGATATGCATGCTCATTGCCTATCATGGAGGTGGTGTTGAATTCAAGCAATTGCCAAAGAGAAAAGTCAGCCGCACATGTATGGCACACCGATGACACACTCAAGTGTATAAAGAGGAAAAAAAATTGTATCACTTCTTCCTAATGACAGTTGCTAGCCAGTAATCCCAAAACCAATTGGTGATAGGAAACTACAGAAACAACTGCTTAACACCCCATGCGCTCTTGCACCCACACAAACACAATGTGGCATGGGACATTTTGCCTTGCATGGTTTCGAACTCGAGACCTCTGGCTCTGATACCATGACAAAGGTTCTAGCCACTAATCCCAAAACCAATTGGTGATAAGAAACTACACAAACAGCTACTTAACACCTATGCAAAATAATTGGAAATTGTGAATTTCAACTCACCCAAACATCACATGTCAAAACTCAAAAGAGACAATAACCACTAGATCTTTGTCACTGCCAAGATAAAATTGAGATTACCGTTTTGAAAAATAGCATCAACTGAATGCTAACTATCAATGGGAATTTCAATTGGTTCAAATCAGTAAGAACAGAGTGTGACCCAATGCTAGATGAAGGCAATCTCAGTCTCAAGGTGATTTCACATTCCACCTTATGGATGAGTACGACCAAAAAGAAAAGAAAAAATCAACTTCAATCACCCAATACAAGTGATGCTTCGTAGTTGCAGACTTGCAAAGCACTGTTTTTATTTTTTATTTTTTATTGACAGTACAAATTGTACCACCGTCAATGCAGATTTGCTAACCTTTAGTACAGGATAACACATAGTTTTCATAGAAAGGGCCCACAAAATGAAGAATGAACTTGTGACTAATAGATGTCAGAGAGATACCTGTAATTTCTCATCCTCCTCTCTATCCATAGAAACCTGTTTCTGCAACTCTTGAATTTTCACTGAATAGTCAGTCTTTTCACCCTAAGCATCACAATGGAACAAGCCAAGTTCTGTTAAGAATAATGTAAATTGAGAAAACAGCATTTCTTTCTGGGGAGGATATCTGACAAGAATGTGCCTAAAAAAGCCTCAGTTTAAAAAAGAGGCTCAGTTTACTTGCCTTCGATGAACTTTTTAATCTTTTAATGAGTGCTTCTAACTCTTTAGTCTGCATCAATCAGCAGTCAATAAATAGAACACAATGCAAAAACTTACTACAACTAAAGTCTTGCATTTCAAGCATGCACCTTGTGTTTCCTCAATCGCTTGGCTGCTTGCCATTCACTTGAGGCAAGTCTTTCTTCATAACTCCTAAATAGAGCATCAGTGTAATGCGCTAGATGGAAATATGTTTGACACTGACGGTTTAAACACTTCTTGTCTGTACTGGCATTAACCTCAATAATGTCCACAGCCCGTTTCAGATATTGTTCCAAAATAGGTCCAGAGCTGCAAGGTTAGCAAAGTTGAGGAACAAATAATTACTTCCATAGGCACAGATATGTAATACAAGTCATATGACCAATGCCTCAGTGCCATTTAATTTACTTGCTAGATCGAGTTTCAGCCAGCCACTTCCCGACCAGACGGTGTACATTTGAAGCTTCTTCGTCCAATTGATAATGGTCTAATATATACTTTGCAAGATTGATAGCCATCTCATGCTGACCTTGGGCACGTAAAAGCTTAGCTTCTTCAAGCTGTAATGATACAAGATAAATAATCAGGAAAACACAGGACAAGTACAGATTGTCCCTGTGGTGAGTAGCATTAGTATTATTTAAGTATAGAATCTGAAACCAGCATAGGGTATCCAAATCAGCAAATGATAGAAAATAACATTTCTTGGCATCATATTTAAATTAGTATAGAAATAAATGCCTATCAAAATGATATGGAAAGATAAACCAATTGACTTTAGTATAAACCAATTAACTTTAGCATAGAAATTTTGCACTTAAAGATTCAACTAACATTCCAATGACTAAGTCAGATTAAGAAAAAAAAAAGGGAAAAAGAAAAGAAACAAGTGATGATGTGAAATGGCAGGGTGAGGTTATACCCTTCCAAGAGAACATATATAGGATGTTGCTTGTTGACTCTCTGGTCCAGCACTGAGGAACTTGAGCTCATGCAAAGCAGCAGCTGCTAGAGAGAATCTAGAGCCCTGAAGAACATCAACATATTAAAAACTATCAAACCTTCTCAGTTCAAAACATCCATCTTGTAGCTGAAAATAGCAACCTTACGAAGAGTGGCAGCAGATTGCAAAAGATGCTGTATTGTGCAGTCCTTGCAATTCAAAATTTGAAGGAGAACTCTTCTGAATGCTATGAATGGTTCTAGCAGATTTAAATTCAGCTGTGTTCGCTTCAAAATAAAGCTCCAATCCAAATTAAGCCACTCCAACTACAACAAAACTCCAATGGCATTAGATCGACAACTAGAAATTTGCTACATTATATGCTAAAAGGTAATTTTATGCTTTTGAGTCCAAGACAGGACCGATTTAGGGGCAAAAGGACAGTGTAGACATTACTATTGATATCCAATGTCATCAGCCCATAAATTTGGAAGTCAATCATGTAGATTTAAGATTGGATAAAAGAAACTAATTCGATCCACTGCAGTCACCATGGACTACAACAACCAAGTGGCCAAACCAAAAAAAAAAAAAAAAAAAAAAGGAAAAAGAAAAAGAAAAAGAAAACAGGAGCCAGACAGATTACAAAGCATTATTTACTATCTTGTGCTATACTTTTTATTATTATTAACAATTAAAAGAGACAGGGCCACTAAATATAAATTATCATCTACAACAACATACTTCGAAAACAACCTAAGTGACACCAAATCTGTGCTAAATGAATGCATGGATAAAAGCAACTACATATTAAATAAAATTACTGTGACATCTAGAAACCACTCATTTAAAGATATTCATTTGCAAGACAGAAAATGCAAGGAAGACCTGAGCCATCGTAGGAATCACAGGTTCAGGAAAAATATTTTGCAACTCTGGATGAGCTTTCGTTTTTCCACTTGGAGATGATTTCCAGCGGAAATCCCAAACCACACCAAGTTGATCTAGGATCTGCAAAATAAAAAGGAAATATTTGAAAATACTAATTGATGTAATTTAAGTATGTACATTACATGCTCTTGAAATACCTGAAGTTTAACTATTGTTGAATAAATGTTTTCAGTACTCTCCTTGCTTGCATGATATATAGCGAGCACAAGTTCCTAATATATTAAATGAATGTCAACACTACAAAAGGAACTAACACCTGATCAAAGAAGAAAATCATGAGATGAAGCAGCATGGGCAAATTCATTACTAGTACCTGTTTTGAGTCTTTGAGCTTCGCATGAAATTCATTGAAGTCTCCCTCTTGCAAAGCCCTTAAGCAACTGATATTTCAGTTTGACAAAGAACATTGTTTAAATCATAAGGCAACAGGACTCACTTCTTTCCAGTTAAATAAAAAAAATGTTCAATAATAGCAAAAGAAAAACAAGGGGAAAAATCCAACTTGTCCATATAGTGGGCCACCTGGGCCCCACAGACCAGTTCGTCTGAGAAGGTCTGCACGACCTGTGCACAAGTCCTTCCAAATTCTGCTCCTTTTGAGTAGATATATATATATATATATATATATATATTTGATGATGTTTAGGATTTTCAAACTTCAGATTTTCATTGTTATTAGATATAGATCAATGGCTAGGATTTTATTTAGGGTTTAAAGATGTTTTAGGTCTTTAGTCATATAGATATGCTGTAGAAAGGGTTAACTATTTTACACTTGATTTCTCTCTTAAGGTATTCATGCAGCCCAAAAAAGGTACCATTTCCAGGGGTTCAAAGGAAAATTCTCTCTTTGCATCTCAAAAAGGCCTATTTAAGAGCCTCTCATGTATTATTATAATCACTCCTCAATAATATATAGAACTTCTCCTCTTTGGGGGTGAAACTCTAGAAGCAATCGTGTTCCTTGAAAGTGCCTATGTTTGGGTGGGATCCTTCCACCAATCCGGCTTTGTCACTAATCAAATAGAAGTGGCTGTTTTTTTTTCGCACTTTCTGGGTTTTCTCCAAGGGAGCATCTCCCATTGGATTAAAGATTTTTTAAATGGTTTTAGCGCTTATTGATAAGTAGAAACTAATCTTTTTTCCCCTTGATTTGCATGTGATTTTCTTTTGAATGAAGATTTGGAGTTTTGGGTTCATCTTACTGTCAAGAAATTTCCCCTTGAGCATGAACAAGAAGGTCCAGTTAGGACCTATTCACGCGATCTCTACTATTTTCTTGTTTATTCTCTTATTTTTCTTCTTGGTGTGTGGTTCTTCAATTGATATTAAGACCGAATATTAGATCTGGAATGCATCACTTGTCGACCAAATCCATAAATTGGTTCATTTGATAGAAAAAGGAAAAATGAAAAAGAAAAAATAAAAACCGATAAAAAAAAGAAAAAAGAAAAAAGAAAAAAGAAAAAAAATCATCTTCTAGCATAAAAGGTCAAATACAAATTATCCTTCACACTTTAACAACAAAAAGCAAGGAAGGCAAGGCCTACAGAAGCCAAAGGCGCCCCATGCAAATCCTTCACTGATAGAATCATCTGCAAATTATTATCATTTGAAGATATCTCAATCAGAAAGAAAACACTGAAATAGACAGCTACATGTTAAAGGAGCTGCTCTAAGCAGTTCTATTTTCCCCTAATTAGAAATAATTTATTACCATGGGGAGAAAACTAAAATGTTGAAGATTCAGCTTTTTAGATGGAACTCAAGATAATGACATCTAAGGACATTACCAGTACAAGTTTTCATTAAAATGACTACTTTTGATTTGTCTGTAACGTGGAGAGTTGCAATCCATTGAAAGAAAGGAGAAATCCCAGTTTCCAGCCCGCCATGCAGCTTCATACTGCAGAGATCACATGCCCATGTGTACCAACAAATAAGAAGTGAATTTAGTAATAACACTTTAGTTCCCTAAGGAGCAAAAATGTAAAGCAAGAAGCTTGTTATCAAAGAACAGAATAAAATGCCAACATTTCTGATTTTTCATTTTGAAATTTTAAGAACAAGAAAAGACCTGCATTTCTGTGAATTCTAAATCATTCTGAAGTAGGCCCTTCTGCGTGATCAATCCTTGGCAGTATAAATCAAGCACATGCGTACAACCAGTTTGCTGCAATGATCTCATCAGCCCTTTGTACGATTTCCAGTTCCACACGTCATTTTCTAATTTTAAAAATGATGGATGATGGATACACAGGGATTTGTCCTTTGAAAAATAGCCTGATAAGCCATCCATTTCTTCCAAAGGTGCTGTTCTCACTAGTAAGTCGTAATACTCAAGAGCCTTGCTCCAGTTCCCCTCGTGCTCATACGTTATGACTTGAGATGTCAGCTGTCAAAAGTAATCCCATAAGACAGTCCTGAGAACACCAATTAGCGGGCAAGATAAAAATGTCCAACATACACTCTAATGAAGATGATGCATCAGTCGACATGTTTCATAACATCTTAAGCAAGATTTTTATTTATTTTTATTTTTTATTTATTTATTTATTTTATAACAATAAATTGTATTCAACCACAAAGAACCAAAGAAAAACAAAGCCACAAAAGCCAGGCCAAAATACAACAAACACCAGAACACCACCCTAAGAAAAAAGGAATAATATTTTGCAAGGATAATGACATAGGGGCATGCAATCAATATTACCATGGTTATGAAACAGAAAGAAAAACCGCACTTGGAGGCCTGCTTGCGATGTAGACCATTCAATCAAAGCCTCTTCAAGACTTCAACCCACCCTGTTTGGTAAATTATGATCAGCACAAGAGCCACTCAGATCAGGTAAGGATTTTTCCGGCCCTATTCCCTTTTATTCACCATTAGATTGAAGCCTACCAGGCTACCACCACCAAAACCCACAAACAACCCAAAAAAAAAACTTTTCGTAACATGTGTTTTTGAGTTGGAACACAAAGAGTTGGTTGATTGCCTCTGTCAGTTCAAGTTTGCATACGCAATCTTTTAATCCATTTACGATCTCTTTGGAAACTTTTAGATCATGAACAACTTCATTGAAGAGGATGTAGAACATAATTTCTCAGGCTATTTCCATGGAAGTGGCCAAATCTTATTATAAATGAATTTGTATAACTAGGCTGTTATGAATTTTGAAAGATGAGGCTTACACCTCATAGAAGATTTTTACCCACTTAAAAACAAAGAGTTTTTAAGGAGTTTACAAGAATGAGTTCAGTGAATTCGAGAAGTGCTCAAAGCAAGGCAGTCCTGACGATCAATCTGGTGATTTATGGACTTAAAAAAGAAAAAAAAAAACCAAAAAAAACCCACAACCACCACCACCTACTCTGATTATTTCATTTCTCCATGAATTCCGAATTTACATGTGCATTGTGGCCGAGTCCATCTTCTCAGTAGCAGGCACCACTATGTGACCTCTGCAGAATCCTGATGACTAGGGAAATCACCCCAGTTAAAGGAATGGGAACTTGCTGCAATGAGGAATCAACGATTATAAAAGGAGGTTCCCCTTATGAGGGCTCACTCAAATTTTCTGGGAATTTCTTTCCTTTGGTTTTCTTGTTAAGTTGATATTCCTATGTATCTTAGTGCAAACAAACAGGCCTGAGAGATGAGAATCTCATTAAGTTTCTTGCATGGTGAGTGGAACCGCTTCAAAGAATGTAGACAGTTAAATCTCTCCCGTTTGGTAATTTTCTCAGAAAATAAAGGTAAAGGAAAGCATCAAATCAAGAGAGAATAAAATATAGGGGGGTTATTGTCTTATTTTGTCTTTAGTTGCTTGGTAGGGAATATTTTTTACTTTTTGTGTAAAAAGTGGTTTTTTTTTTTTTTTTTTGTCATTTAGTGGAGAAAGGAGATTGTTTTTTGACCTTCTTTTACAAAGGAGGTAATTTTGAAGATGTGTACTTTTGATGTGACCCATTGTTTGAAAAATGGAGGCTTTACATTACTTTTACTTTAATAGTAAATTCCCAAACGGGCCCTTAAGGTGCACTTAAGAATCATTTGGAATCACTTGTCCACACAACTTAAAAGAGATTTATATTATGCAATCAAATGGGCTTTGTCGACATTACATGTTCAGATGCAATCGGCATATATCTTGACATGGAATTGCACTGATTTGTAGTCAATCTGATCGGGCATATATCTTGCAATGAAATTGTAGTCAATCTGATCGTGCATATATCTTGCAATGAAATTGTAGTATTGACTATGCACATCTTGAATAACAAGCTGCACCACAGTGAAAAACTTCTCATAAAAAAAATGTGCATATTTTCTTGTTCCACAAAGATCCAAATAAAATTCATTGACCAAAAGTTGTGATAACTTGTGAAACACTAATAGCTTAAAAGTTGATAAAAAAAAGGCAACAATCCTGTAATGGCTTGAGCATAGAGGCTCAATTCAGGTGTTCACCCAATAAGATAAAAGTAAAACAAAATTTGGTCCTGTTTAGAGAAATACCACTTTCTAAGAAAATATGTCGGAGAATTAGAGGTTCAGTAAATTTCTTCAATTTTAATTCTGAAATAAGACAATGTCAATTGTAAAATCAATTTAAATTGCTAAAAGTAGTAACCTTGTGAGATTGGATGATTCCATATATGCTGTCAGGTTCATTGATTTGTGTGATTGCTGCAACTAGTAATTCAATGTGGGGCGGTAGCTGAAACATTGAAAATATGGTGGTCAGATGGATTCCTGAAATTAACACAATGGCTTGCAAAGATCATTTCCATACACTACAAGATGTTGACCATCTAGAACATAGGACTAAAAAACTTAATAGTTTATGCTAGAAGTTGATCTATTAAAAAATCCTAGGACTCAAGTCTTGGACTAATGGAAGGGGGCATCTTGACTAATAATTAAAAAAGAGACATGTTCAATACAAACCTTTTCAAAATGTGAAAAATCAGGTTGCCCTAATGTGAGACAGTTAAAATGCTCCTCGCACCAATGCTCCACATACATTACAGAGGTGAAGTATGATCCACAATGCTGCCAAGTAAATTTTGGAATTAAACACAAACACAAACTCACACACACACAGATATACAGATATATATATATATATATATATAGAGAGAGAGAGAGAGAGAAGTCAAACAGACTTCCCTCTCTCTACACCTTCAGCTACCAAACACATGTATACATTATGGCGGTGACATATGATCCACAATGCTGCCAAACATGTAAATCAAAAGTTCCTTACATGTATTGGCACAAACACATGCCCAGACTTGCAGCGACATTTGCTATATGCTGTCTGCAGCACGCTTGAGTAATTCTATCCAGGAGTTAGTTTACACAAACTCAGTTTGGCAGACTAATAGTGTATGCTTGATGGATTCTAATAGTATCTTGCTTCGAGAGGTCTTTACACAATATATTGGAAAGAGATACTCACTATTGCTGCTTTAGCCACCACAAGATAGTCGATGGGAAGCCAATAAACCTTGCAACACAAAATACTGTCAGAAAACAAAACATTAAATAATCAGGGTTCTCCATACAGAACCCTTATGTTGTCCATAAAAAAATAAAAGAAAAAAAGAAAACTGCACAAATGGTTTGTTAACATGATGTAAGAGTGTTTTGTAAATCCCTAATGTTTGGTTATCCAAAAGAACATTTTTCCATGACCCTTTTTGTATTCATTTTTTATATTTGGTTTTGTTGTGTTTGTCATTTTAGAGAGAGATGAAATACAGAACACAAGAGAGAGAGATGAATGTCCTCCTCCTTTGAGGATCGACTGTTGTTTATATAAGGGTTTAATTCCCTAATTACAATCAATTACAAATCTCAGATCCTAAACTAAAGCAACAAATTAAGTAACAACCTTTGACTAATTACAATGTAACAACTGGGTACAATAAATGGGCCTAAATGGATGGGCCTCGATTGACACCCCCCCTCAAATTGATGCTGGGGAGTCATAAAGCAGCAATTTGGATACAAGAAATTGATGTCGAGGCCGAGGAAGTCCCTTCGTGAAGATATCGGCAAACTGAAGTTCTGTGGGGACATGCGGAAGACGAATGACATCACGCTTATATTCATCTCGAATAAAGTGGCAGTCAACTTCGATATGTTTAGTGCGTTCATGGAAGACGGGATTTTCAGTGATGCGTATAGCCCCAGTATTATCGGCATGCAAGGGAGTAGGAGAGGTTTGAGCGAACCCAAGTTCCGAAAGAAATCCCCGTAGCCATAAAATCTCAGAACAAGCAGAAGACATTGCCCTATATTCGGCTTCCGTGGAAGATCGAGACACCCGATCTTGTTTCTTGCATTTCCAAGAGATGAGAGAATTTCCAAGGTACAGACACCAACCAGTAGTAGAACGGCGTGTGTCTTGACAGCCGGCCCAGTCAGCATCCGCATAAGCGGTCAGATGAAGAGGATTATCCTTCGGATAATATAAACCACGAAGGACATTTCGCAGCAGAAAGCGAATAATCCGCTTCACAGCTGTCAAATGAAGGTGTCGAGGAGCGGTCATGAACTGGCTCACAAGATTAACAGCATAGGATATGTCAGGTCTAGTGATAGTGAGATAGACAAGACTGCCCACCAGACGCCGGTAGGTATGAGGATCAGGAAGAAGATCGCCATCATCTTTACTTAACTTGAGATTTACCTCGACAGGCGTATCAACAGGTGAAGAATCATGGAGGTCAGCCAACTCGATAAGATCCGATGTGTATTTGTGTTGATTAACAAATAGACCTTTGGGAGAGTGATGCACCTCTAAGCCCAAAAAATAATGCAATGGGCCCAAATCCTTCATACAGAAGGAATCCCTGAGAGAAGCTTGGAGAGATTTGATCATACCAGCATCTGTGCCAGTGATAATAATATCGTCAACATATACGAGAAGCACAGTAACACTAGTAGATGTGTGGCATAGAAAGAGAGACGGATCATAAGGACTTTGGGTAAAACCACTCTTGCATAAGCGACTCATGAAGGTTTCAAACCATGCCCGAGGAGCTTGCTTTAGACCATAAAGCGATTTGCGCAGGCGACAAGCAGTCCTCTTTGAGGGAGAGGGGACGCCTTGTGGTATCCGCATATAGACTTCTTCTTGCAGATTCCCATGGAGAAATGCATTTTTGACATCCATTTGGTATAAAGGCCAAGATTTAGAGGCAGCAATGGCGAGAAGGACCCGAACAGATGTCATTTTTGCCACAGGTGCGATCGTTTCCTCATAGTCAATGCCATACTCCTGTCTGTTGCCGAGTGCCACAAGTCTAGCTTTGTGTCTATCCAAGGACCCATCAGATTTAAGTTTGATCGAGTAGATCCATTTGCAACCAATGGGTTTAACTGTTGAAGGACACTCCACAAAATCCCAAGTGTGATTCTGATCCAATGCATCCAATTCCTCCTTCATGGCCTGGTTCCAACAATCTTTTTGTACAGCCTGCAAATAAGAACTTGGAATAGGGACAGAAGATAGGGTTGTCATCAAAGAAGTATGGGTAAATCCATACCTCTCAGGCGGTCTAGAATATCTGGAGGAGCGACGCAAGGCTTGAGTAGGCACAGAACCATTGGTCGGTGGAGGATCAGGAGGATGGCCATCTGCAGTGGTAGGTTTTTCCCGTCGGTGATACACAAAATCAGGATTAAACCTAGTAACAGTTGTTGGATCCGAGAAACCAGGTAAGAGAGCGGGTGAAGATGGTTGAGGACAGTCTATGTGAGTTTGGAAGAAATAGTGATTTTCAAAGAAAATAACATTCCGAGAAACCCTGATACGACGTCCAATGGGATCATAGCAAACAAAACCTTTTTGATTAGTGGCATAACCCAAAAACGCACACCTGCGAGATTGTGCGGTTAGTTTTGTTCGTTCCGTGAGAGGTAGATGAACAAAACAAACACATCCAAAAGTATGAAGGTGATCAAATACAGGTTGATGTCCAAACAGTTTAAAATGAGGTGTGAAATGAGCAATGGTAGGTGATGGAAGGCGATTTATGAGATAAACTGCAGTGGTGAGAGCTTCAGTCCAAAAACGAGGGGGAACGGAAGATTCAATTAGAAGTGTTCTAGTTACATCAAGGAGATGTCTGTTTTTCCGTTCCGCGACTCCATTTTGTTGTGGAGTATACGGACATGTACGTTGAGAAATGATTCCTTTAATTGTCAGAAAAGATTGAAAATCATTGGACACATACTCCCCCCCTGAGTCGGATCGCAAAACCTTAATGCATGTGGAGAATTGAGTTTCAACATAGCTAAAGAAAATTTTAAAAGCATGAAGAACATCAGATTTTGAATGTAATAAATAAAGCCAAGTAAATCTGCTGTAGTCATCAATGAAGGTGACAAAGTACTTAAAATGACTATGAGAAAGAGTTGGAGCAATGCCCCAAACATCACTATGAATTAAGTCAAAACATGCAGTGCTCCGTGTGTTAGAGTGTGGAAAAGGTAAAGTTTTACTCTTTCCTAATTTACAAGCATCACAATCAAACGAAGCAGAATCAATAGGTTTATGTAATAATCCAGATTGAAATAAATTAGACATTGTAGAGGCATTCGGATGACCAAGTCTATTATGCCACAACCGAGAATTATTCTTAATGAAAAAACAAAATAACTGATGTAAGGAGTTATTCGGAATAAATGAAGACACTGGTAATGAAAAAAGCCTTCCACGCTTAGGCCCCCTCGCGATCACTGCCCCCGACTCCTGGTCCTGCACAACACAACCAGAAGGAGAAAAAGAGACATTGCAGTTATTTTCAACAAGTTGACCTACAGAAACCAAATTGGTAGCAAGATGAGGAGAAACGAAAACATTGGTTAATGGTAAGGGGCTATGGGTATCACCAACAGAGGTGATTGGAAGATGATCTCCGTTGGCAGCTTGGACAGTAAGATGACCAGTGTAAGGAACAACATTGTGTAATTTTAGGGCTGAAGTGGTCATATGGTTACTTGCACCAGAATCTAAGTACCAGGTATTGGAAAGAGAGGAAGCAGTACCTGCGATGTTCATGGAAGCTAAGGCATTGATGATCATTTGGTTTACCATCTCAGGGGTGAGAGGAGCTGGTGACATCGATTGTGAGGAACCAGGGTGGGAGGAAGAATCAGACTGCAGAGAACCACTGAAGTCAGATGAAGCATATGGTGAATTGGTCACAGTGTAAGCACTAGGAGCTGACGGCACGCTGTAAGTACCAGAGGTTGACTGCACATGGTTGCGGGAAGTAGAATTGCGATTCTTCTTCCGGCACTCTTCAATAACATGACCAGTGGCCTTACAATATCGGCAGATTTTTGCCTTACATTGATTTGCATAGTGACCATATTTCTTGCAAGTATGGCACTGAACTTTACTGATATCCCTAGGAGGTGGTCTGGTGGTAGCAACATAGGCAAGGGGAGCCTCAACAGATCTCTGTTGTTCCAGAGTAGTTGTAGTGACCCGACGTTGTTCTTCCCGTAGAAGTTCCTGAAGACAATCATCCAAGCTAGGAAGAGAAGCCCTGCTCATTAAGTTAGATCTCACTGTCTCAAACTCCAGACGAAGTTTCATAAGAAACTGATCCCGATGACTACATTGCTGTAATGGAAGTAATTCTGGTAGAAGAGCTGCAGAAATCGTGGCAAACTTAATCTCATCATATTCATACCATAGTCTGCGGAAGCCATTATAATACTCCTGAATAGACCGGGAGCCTTGAGTGAATTGAGATATTTCAAGTTCTAATTGAAACTGACGAGCAGCATTGCCCTGTTGGTAAATTTTCTTAAGATACTCCCACATTTCACGGGCATTTTTGCAGGGTTTGAGGTTGAGAATAAAATGTGACTCAACTGAGCCCAGCAACCAGGTCTTGATTTTAGCATCCTTTGTCTTCCAAGCTAAGATTTTCTTATCATCTTCCTCAGGTTGAGGTTCAGATCCATCAATGTGTCCCCAGAGCTCTTTTCCTTCCAAATAAATTTGAAATTGGAAGGCCCAGGAGGTATAATTTGTTCCATCAAAGCGAGTTAAGGCAATCTCATGTTTTTCCATAACCAAAGACAAGGAAGAAGCACACACAAATCAGGAACGCACAAAGCAGTCCGGAAAAGATACTTTCAAATAGTGGAAATGGAGCAGCAGCACTGATATAGTCCAATTTTGGGCAATTTAGACCACAGTCACACGTGAACTAAATCTGACGTGTGAAGAGGTCCAGACCAGTGCCCAGAATCCAAAGGATAAATAGTGGACAAAAGTAGTGCATAGAAAAATAGCCCAGAACAGTCCCAGAAGGCATACGGCTAAAACTGCACTAACACAGTGCACAGATGGACACAGACGACCCTGTCGTCACTGTGTTGATCTGCACGTGGGTCCCACCAAAGGATCTGCTGTCAGATCTGAGGATGAGGATGGGTTCACAACAAATTTCCGCAACTATTGGAAGTGGTCTCAGGCATAACGAATCCAAATCCAAACTTTTGGACGGCTGAGATGAAAAGAAATGGATAAAACTGAGTTTCTACAAAAAATTGCAGATGGCCTACCTCTGATGATCCATAAATTGTGAAAAAATCTTCAAAAAGATGTATAAATGCAGACGACCAAGATGGGCTGTTCCAGCTGAGTAGCGATGATGATCGCAGGTGGGCCACGCTTGATCTGAGGTGATCAGTGATGATCAGAGAGGATCTAGCTGACGAAGATGATCTTAGAGAGGCTTCCAATGCTTGGAAGATGACGGAGGAGATGATCCACAGTTGGAATGGAAGAAATATCAGTCGAAACAGTAACAGAAACCAAATACTGCACTGACGAGCCTGTCGTCAAGGTGCTGATATGCACGTGGGCCCCACCAGTTGATCTGACGACAAATCTAAAGTTTGAGATGGATGCACAGATCTTCTATGCAACTAATGGAAGTAGTCTCATCAAAAACCAGGTCAGATCAAAGATTTGGGGCGGCTGTGATGAAAACATGTGAAGAAGTCCAAAAATCCACAAAAGTTGACAGACGACCAACCTTTGATGATAAATAATTGCAGGAAAAATCACCAAAATTCCTGAAATAAACCGGCGATCACACTGGGCTGCTTCTGCAGATGAGTTGATGATGATCTGAAGTGGGCCACGTCAGATCTGAGATGATCAGATCTGATCAGGGATTTTCTGGGATGTCAGGATGATCAAGGATGATCTTACAGATCATTGGATGTGGAAAAAAACTAAAACCCTAGGCTCTGATACCATGTCATTTTAGAGAGAGATGAAATACAGAACACAAGAGAGAGAGATGAATGTCCTCCTCCTTTGAGGATCGACTGTTGTTTATATAAGGGTTTAATTCCCTAATTACAATCAATTACAAATCTCAGATCCTAAACTAAAGCAACAAATTAAGTAACAACCTTTGACTAATTACAATGTAACAACTGGGTACAATAAATGGGCCTAAATGGATGGGCCTCGATTGACAGTGTTGGGGGCGGGGGCGCTTTTTTTTTTTTTTTTTTTTCAATTTGGGTTTTTTAGTCTGATGCTTGAGATTAAAGGAAGAACAGATGACAATTATAGCGTGGTCTTCTCACATCATCATTGTAGGCACAAGGACAAAATGGTGAAATTGTGTTTTCTCTTTACTTAGTGATAACAAAATCATCCTCCGCACTATCAACTCACAATGTAAGCATTTTCTGTTGGTTATGTTAATGGACTAATAGTGCAGGGGCCTTGTACCAGACTCTAAAAAACTAAAGGACTTTTCTACAATTAGTCAAACCTGATTGGATCTTCTTTAATTAGCCAAAAGGTAGGGGATTCTGTAGCAAAAATTCCATATTATTATAGTGACCGCAGAAAGCTTGCAACAGTTGAACACATTGCATAATGATTTTGTCAACCAGACATCGTTAGAATCACCACACTGTCGTACCCAACAACTGTAATTGTGAAATCTAATAGTTCCTTTTTAATGCAAGGATTAATATAACTCTACAAGGACAAAGAAATGCCAGAAGAATGAAGAAGATGTGTTGTTGTAACTATATACAAGAATAAAGGAGAATGATGTCAGATTTTTTACCATGAAATTGAGTTGGCCGAAGCCCACATGACCTAAGAAGGCCCGCAAGGGTCCAATTAAGAATTGAAGAGAAATTGAGGTGCAAACAGCCTGTAATTGGGCTTAATATGTGATGCAGGGGCATCTGGCTCATTCTTAATGGGCCTGTTATCAGTCCAAGGTTATGGGTTTTATTGTTGACCCATCTGCCTACTCCATTTGTTGAAAGAAACCAAGAGTCATCTTGGAAGTTTATGTCTAGTTATCTGTTGAAGCCTTTAATTGTCCTTGTTATTTGTTGAGTCTTTAAGAAGTTTATGTCTAGTTATCTGTTGAAGTCTTTAATCGTCTTAGTTATTTATTGAATATTTAATTTCTCCTTGTTCTTAGTTCAATGCTTTAATTACAGTTTGCCTATAAATGCCATGGGGGCTGTCCATGGAAGTCAGTTGATTTTTTTTTTTTTTTTTCTGTAGAAGGCACTATTGAAGCTTTAGTTTTCATTTAGTGAAAACCTGAAACCATTTTCTCCCACTCTCGTTGTTGTTAAATTACTGCATTCTTCTTTCCACCTCTGTGCTGTCTTTTTGCTGCATCAATATGAATAACAGGGGCTGTTTGGAGAATAATATAGAAAACAGGGGTTAAATTGAAGTTCTCAGGAAAATTGCAAGACCTTGAAGAAGGTTACATGCAGCCCACTTTGAAGACATAGTTATTGGGCCAGATCTCAATCAATTGGAGCAAATCAAGAACCGATAGGATCACCAGGGGTTTCAGGATTGAGTAGTAGGTTTCATCAAAGGGTGGCCTATGTAGGGCCCACAAGCCATCTCGTGGAAGCCATATGAGACGACCAGAAATTTGGAAATTTCTATTTTTTTTGCTTAATTCTTTTAGATATTTGTTTGTTTTTGAGTTTGACTAGGAAATTATGTCTAAGGCTTCTATATGTGATACAAATCTAATAGGAAAAGATTTAGGTAGCGTTTGGTTCACGTGAATGGAGGTCAGAATGGAATGGTCATTCCAATGGAATGACGATTCCAGCGTTTGGTTCGCCAAAAATGGGCGGAATGACCATTACCTCCGGAATCCCATTCCTTTATGTGAGGGAATCACCATTCCATTCCTTTCTAACTTTTTGTTGAGACCAAAATACCCTCGCTTGTAATATTATTATTATATCATAATAATAATAGTATAATATCTTTTTCACCAAACCATTGTGGGGCCCACCCAAAATATTATAATAAAATATAATAATATACCATTATATCATAATAATAATATAATATCATTTTCACCCAACCATTATGGGGCGCACCCAAAATATTATAATAATATATTATTATATCATAATTATAATAATATAATATCTTTTTCACCCAACCATTGTGGGGCCCACCCAAAATATTATAATAAAATATAATAATATATTATTATATCGTAATAATAATAATATAATATCTTTTCACCCAACCATTGTGGGGCCCACCCAAAATATTATAATAATATATAATAATATATTATTATATCATAATAATAATAATATAATATCTTTTTCACCCAACCATTGTGGGGCCCACCCATAATATTATATCTATCTGTCTATCTATCTACTATTATAAAAGAGGCTATGTTGCATGGTTTTTTCAACCAACCATTGTGGGGCCCACCCCCAAATATTATAATATAATATAAGAATATATTATTTTGAGAAATTACAAAATTTTTCACTACACCTTTGTGGGGCCCACTCCAAAATATTATAATGCAAACTTTTTCACTACACATTGTGGGGCCCACCCCCAAATAGTATAATATAATATAATAATATATTATTATGAGAAATTACAAACTTTTTCACTACACCTTTATTGGGCCCACCCTCAAATCATCCACCACAAACAATGCAAATGTGACAGTAGAATCTAACAAGGGTATTTTGGTCAATCTTATGTAAATTTGATTCCATTCCAGGCAGCATTCCAGCTTACCAAACGCAGGAATAGGAATCAAAATTCCATTACTGGGTTGATTCCTCAGCGTACCAAACGCTGGAATGGAATTGACTATTCCTGCCTCATTCCATTCCATTGTCATTCCGATCTCCATTCCATTCCTGCCTACAACCATTCCAGCGAACCAAATGCTACCTTAAGATTTTGTAGTTGTTTGGAGTGCTCTATACATAGCATTGAAGTTGATTGTATGGAAGATAAGGTCCATCTTTCAGTTGATTCCCATTGTTCTTTTCTTGCTTTACATTCTAGATTTTTTTTTCTTTTTAATTTACACTTTTATGTTACCACAATCAGTTGTTGCTGGATATTCTTTGTTATGGTGTATATCGGCCCGATACAATCCGATCGAGACTACGTCAGAGATATACAAAGCTGCACCAATTATGCTTTGTGATCGGCATATACCAATAAGATTGAAAGAAAATATTTATAAGACTATAAAACCATTTATGACCTATGGAGCAAAATGTTCGCCAATTAGAAAACAACACATGCAAAAAAACAAGTGTAGTAGAGATGACAATGTTGAGATAGATGTGGGTAAAACAAGGAATGGTAGAATTGGAAATGAGCACATTTAGGAACACTTAAGGGTAGCATTAACTAAGATACCCGGATGCTTGTACAAGCCCAACGTATCCGTATCAGACCGATATGACACTCGTATTGGTACCTAATATTGCATTGATACTCCTTAGGAACAAGTTTAACATATCCTACTTATAAAGTCCTTTATTTCATATAGTTCTTTTAATATTTTTGCTTCTCACTATAAAAAAATATTAGAAAGGGACGAAAAGAATGATAATTTCATTGATCCAAAAGTAATCTCAAGAAAAAATTAGGACACCCGTATCCATGTCCTAGATTTTCAAAAGTGAGGAGCCATATCCCCAATCCCCATATCAATGTTTGTATCCATATCCATATCCATATCTAGGCATCATAGCGCATTAATAGATGATGATAATTAGAATGAGAGACTTGTTTGAGATGGTTTGGACGTCTCTAATGTACGCCAACAATGATGCCAGCCAAGAAAAGTTTCTCTATCCAGGCTTATGGCCCCTCAAAGAAAAGAGGTAGGCCAAAGAGGACATGGATAGAAATAGAAAGGATAAATATGAAGAATTGCAACCTATTTGAGCATTTTGGCCTAGGATAGATTGGAATGGCGAAAAAGAATTCATGTAATTGAACCCAATATGGTTGTGACAAAGCTTTGATGATGTTGTGCTGAAGTTCATTAATGTAACCATCCAATCCCGAGGATGCCGGTTAACCTACGAAGAAGAATTTATAAAATAGTTTCCAGCAAGAACCTAGACATTCACCTACCCAGCCTTTCATTCTTTTTTTTTTTATTATTTCTGTTTTCTTTTTTTAGATAAAATGAGTAATGGGGTTGTAAAATCAAACAAAAAAGATACTGGAGTGATGGGCAGAAGAAGGCAGATTATTATTATTATTATTATTATTATTATTATTATTATGAAATGAAGAAGTCAACTCCGTTTCTTGATGATGAAACTTCTGCTTCTCAAAAAACGTGAGTCTTTAATTAGAACAAAGAAGCAAAGGTTCCCTAAGACACTATGAGACTTCCCCTTCACTGGTAGGCCTTTTTTTCCCTTCTTTTTTTGAAGTGGTAAAATCAGCACAAAATTATATTTGAACGATGGATGGAGGCATTATGAGAGAAGGCAAAGTCCAACTCCCTATGATGTACTCAGATAGTAGGTCAAAACTGTGGTATTGAGCAAAATTGGCCAGAAATGAATTCAGAATTTGTGGTTAAGGAATAAACAAATATTAAGGCCTCATTTGGTATCTCTACTCGTTTTTGGATAGACCCATCAAAATAGAGCCATTAAAAAAAGAGGCTACAATCAAAAGAAGTGTTTGGTAATGCGAGGATATATGATAAATAGACTTTCTTTATATCAATGGTTGAAAGTCTTTTAAAAATTTCTCGAGATCAACAAAGTATCAAGCCTTGAAAATTGACCCTATGGTCATGTTCAACCTTTCAAAGATATCTAACGGTTTGGATCTTGTGTTTGGGGCCCATATAATCCAGAAAATTGCAACCAATGGCTCACGGTTTTTGCACATATCTTGAGATTGGTGATGATCCAATGACTGAAGTTTGGCCTCTGATCTTGTGAACATTTCCAACGGTTTGGATCTTGATTTACACTCATAAATAATTAAAAAAATAGAAAAATGTTACTGCTCATGGACAAATCCAATATTGAACATAATAGATCAATGGCTGGTATTGTTTTGCAAATATCTTGAGATCCACAAGGTGCCAAGCCTTGAAATTTGACCACATAGCTATTTTCAGCCTTCCAAAGAGATCTAACGGTTTGGATCTTGCATTTGAGGCCCACAGATTCCAGAAAGTAGCATCCAATGGCACACTTTTTTGCACATATCTCGAGATTGGTGATGATCAAACGGCTGAAATTTGGTCTCATGGTCATGTCTGATCTATTGAAATAACTAGAAAATGTTTAAGATAACTAGAAAAGAAAATGGGCAAATACATTTTCCCATGAGAATAGAGCTTTACTAATATGGGAGATGAAAGGATAAAGACATGACTGAGATAAAAAGCTATGAAATCCAACCTTCAGGAAATGGTAAAATTTGATGACACAAACAAATACTAAAATAAAACACGTAACTATGAAAGTCTTGAACTAAAAAACCCACCAATTGACCTTACAAAACAAGTCCGGCATAATTACAAAATTAGGTTTGTTTTCTTTCCATTTGTTTAACAATAGTTCAGTCTAAGTCAAATTAATAATTATTCTGAAAAGACAGGTTATTCATTGGCCTCAACACCATTTATCTAGAAAACCACAATCTTACAAAGGGATGATTACATTTATTTGAAAACATGTGATTGATGTAAGATGATTCCACATAAGTAACTAAAACCTAAAACCATGGGTTACAAAATGTACCTTCTTCCATAGTGAATTTGAAATGACAACCGCCTTTGCTGAAATTGATGTATTTTTTGATTTTTCAGATGTAGAACTGCGATGAGCCCTTGAGCTAGAACTGGAAGGCTTAGCATGCTGCAAAACAAAGTATCATTTTCATAGTAGATTAGAAAAATAATATCAGATACTTGTGACAAAAAGTATAAAATGTACATCAATTGTCAACAAACCATTCAAATTAATTTCATGAAAATAAACTATGAACTTTTTTTTTTTTGCCATGATCAATTACATAGGAAGATTAATAAAAGAAATAATAAAAAAAAAATATTTCGTAAGAAAAACCAAATTTAATCATATACATGAGCTTCTAATAATCATAAAAGAGACTAGCAAGAGAACAAAAAAGATTTGAACGTCAGAAAATAAAGCAGTGGGCCCATGCCATTAATCTAAAGGATAGAATTTGGTCAATTTTGAGGCCCTCAAAGCAGTACTTAGTTAATCAGCAGAGGCTTCCCATTTTTTGCATGAAGGTAGGTATTAGAGAGACCTTTCAAACACCACCCCCTCCCCAATTTGCATACTTATAGGTTGGGCTGGCCATTCCTGATAATGACTTACCAGTGGAACAAATTGCAAACATGGCATGCACATTCAAAATAACAGAGCTGTAAATCCTAAGACAAATCAAAGACGGGCACTTGAGAGTTTTCAATTTAACATATAGCTAAGTGGCCACTTTCCTAAAAAGAATGTATGGAGCAGGGTTTTGTCACACAAGCACCCTAGTAATAAAAACATACTTGCGAGCATTGTAGGGATCAAAGTCTTCAAACAGAACCAAGGGACCATGGATGAAAATCACGGTATCAGTTGCAGTATCGTACAACCCCAAAAACCGATATCGTCATGGTATTGGTTGTGGTTTGCGTCCATCATGGTCGTCATGGCAAAAAAAATTTTAACCTCAAATTTTTTTTAAAGAATAACCAAAACATCTAGAAGATTGTAAAATGTGAGAAAACAGTGTTTTTTTTTTTTTTTTTTTTTCCATTAGTAGCAACTATAAATCAAAATATCAGTCCCCGTATGTCATAACATTTTTGTTTGTTACTTAAATCTGTTAAGTTGTAGTGTTTAATCTCTAGGCCTATTCTTATAAATTATAAATCCATCAAAGTAGCCTATATCTAAAATCTAAATCACTGAAAATAACTACCATCCCTTTATATATCATGTGAAAATTCTCATTCTAATTGGAGTTGGGACCATGTTTGACTGATCACTATGAAATACTTAAATTTATTTACTATTTTATACACATATGGGACTATTGGAATAAAAATTGTTGAGGGGCAATTGATCAATATTAATATTCCACTTACAGATTTTGTGATCAATATGAAGTTGGCCCAACTTCTAATGGAGTAAAATTTGTAGGGTAGATTCAAGAGGGTGTCATTTATTTTAATTGCTTAGATTGTTCATGAGTAATGAGTGAGACTTATTAGACAAGCACAAGTTAAATGGCCCACAGATAAAAATCTGAATCCCTCGAAATTAATTGCCCCTTTATGCAGGGGTATGGCCAAACTTCACTCAATTATGGATGGGCCCACTGTCAGACAGATTTGAACCCCATGCATAAAGGGGAAATTAATTTTGAGTGGTTTCGATTATTTATAGGTGGGCTCCCCTGTGGAGCCCAAAAAACATATATAAAGCAAATGTTGTTCACTTGTCTAGATGAGAAGAAATAATAAAAGGGCATTTAAACTCTTTTGAGTTCCGAAACACTCCAGAAACATAGAAATCTATTCGACAACCAAGACAAAGAAGGAATTAAAGACGGGAGAGAAGAAGAGGGAGAAGAAGAGGAAGGAGAGGGAGACGAGAGGAGTAGCTATTGCCAGAGGAACCCCGGTCACTGCAGAACCGCTAGCCACAGGTGCATCTCTTTTATCCTTTATTTCTTTCTTTCTTTTTTCTTTTTTTGTAACCCATCCATTCAATGTCTCCCCTATTATTTTTGTGTGTGTGCAAAATATAGCTATCTCCTCCCGTCCTCTCTTTGCCTGCCTTTTTTTTCCAGCCCCGATGACTGTTATTGGTACATATAACGGTCGATACTGATATTTTGGTCAAAATATCGATAAATAAAACAGATATTGTGGCCAATACTATGTGATTTTTTGGTGTGCCGAGACTGGGACCGATACATAGTAAGGTATTGGTTCAGTTATGATTGATACACTGATATTTTAAACTATGCAAGGGACGATCCAGCTGTAACTTGAATGCACCAAGGGACTGAGCCGATGATACATGTGAATACCACAAGACAACGAAACAGGGCCAGGCAGGACCTAAAACCACACTCGGGTTCTGCCATTGAATATACGAACCTCCTCTCTGTTAAACAAGACCCAAGGCCCAAGGCCCATGGAAGACTTAGTTATTTCTCACGTTGAGATTGTTGAGATCGTTGACAGATGTACATGTTATTTTTATTAGTAGCTTTCCTATCTTAGATAGTTGAGTAATAGCTTTCCTATCTCTAGATGAATTGTGGTTTTATTAGAACTAGAATAGATATTGCTGTAATACCTATATATAGTAATGACTTCTCTTCAATAAACAAGACAATACATTCTGTATTGATTCAACAAGGTTCTGTGTTCATAAAATCTGTCATGGTATCAGAGCTTCCGCTCCAGTAGATATACCAGTCGAACTGAATGTCAAACTCAGTAAAGCGGAGGGTGACCCTTTTCCAGATCCTACCACATATCGCCAGTTAGTTGGTAGCTTGATCTACCTCACGATCACTCGCCTGGATATTTCCTACGCGGTCAACCTCATGAGTCAGTTCATGACTACTCCTCGTCATCTATATATGGCTGCTGTTCGCCGCATCATTCGGTACCTTATTCGGACACCAACTCGCGGGTTGTTTTTTTATCAAACAATCCTCTATCTCTCAGAGCTTATTCCGATGCTGATTGGGCTGGGTGTCCGGATACTCGCAGATCGACAACAAGATGGTGCATGTTTTTGGGTGATAGTCTGATTTCTTGGAAATGCAAGAAACATGAAAAAGTTTCCAAATCTTCTACCGAGGCTGAGTACCGAACCATGTCTGTTGCATGTTCCGAAATTCTTTAGCTACGCGGACTCCTTTCCGACACTGGTTTTCCTGCGGAAGGTGCTACCCCCCTCTCTGCGGATAATACAAGTGCTATTCGGATTACTGAAAATCCGGTTTTTCATGAACGCACTAAGCACATCGAGGTTGATTGTCACTTCATCCGTGATGAACTCAAGCGCGGTGTCATTAGTCTTCCACATATCTCCACTGAGCTTCAACTTGCTAATATTCTTACTAAAGGTCTTCCCCGAACACGTCACCAGTTCTTGGTTAGCAAATTGATGCTTGTTGATTCTCCCGCATCAATTTGAGGGGGGGTGTTAAACAAGGCCCAAGGCCCATGGAAGACTTAGTTATTTCTCACGTTGAGATTGTTGAGATTGTTGACAGATGTACATGTTATTTTTATTAGTAGCTTTCCTATCTTAGATAGTTGAGTAATAGCTTTCCTATCTCTAGATGAATTGTGGTTTTATTAGAACTAGAATAGATATTGCTGTAATACCTATATATAGTGATGACTTCTCTTCAATAAACAAGACAATACATTCTGTATTGATTCAACAAGGTTCTGTGTTCGTAAAATCTGTCACTCTCTTCCTTTTCCAACAAAGTTTTTCCCATCACTCCATTGTATACTCATATACTCAATCTCTAGTTGTAGCTTGACATTGGCATATGTCGCAATTAAAATTAAAGAAAAGAAACAAGTGTCCAATTAGATCCAATTTCTCATATTTGCAGTTATCGCAATGGTTTTCCATTTAGATGTAAAGAAACCATGTAAAAGCACCAGTTTTGAGGCATTTGAGGGAATTTTCTTCTTATGCTCCTTCAAGTTCCTTCTTCCATCTCCTTGGCATTCTCAGAAGAACTAAATTAGAAACTGAGCAGAAACCCTGCTACGATTCTTCCTCCATCCCCTTTGGCTTCCAATCTACTTTCTTTACTTACCCTAAGCATGTTTCCTTGAAACATTCTTTTTAATTAGAAACAGTTTTCTGGGATGGTCTTTCTGCAGGTACACAGATCCAAACATCAACAAAGACACATCTTCCCAAATCTATTTCATTTGTCATTTTCGTGTGTTTTGAAGCCGGACCAGAACTGCATAGAACTTGCAGTTTGTGCCTTCATATGAACTAAGTCCACATTTAAGAACAGCACAATCCAAAATGCAAACAAGAAACATTCACAATTCCAGGTAAAGAGGTAGTCTACTAGCTTCTTTACCTTTGTAAGTTCTCTCTTAGATGGAGTGAAAGAAGAGCCTGCTCTTTCGTTGACATGACATAATCGAAGTTTATTCAGTGCATCCAATGTAACCTGTACTGATTTGATCAAGTCATTCGATTCTGCAAAGATATTTTCTTCAACCTGCACAAATTTCAAGCATAAAGTACTTTATCTAATCAGCAACTGCAACAATATTGGGGCTCCTTCACCTAACAGCTGTTTCAGTAATAATACAAAATGGCTTTCGATGGACAAATCCAGAAAACATCAAAACCTATTTAGTATTGCTGTCTGCAATATATGTAATACACTAGTGAAGCATGATACCTCTACAAGATTGAGTCCTTCTAGATAACTACTTGTAAATTAGTTCATTCCAAAATACCCATGTATATATCCTCTCTTTGAACCCTTTGAAAGGGATACCCACATAATAGTACATGGGGAATATTAATATGAATACAGGACCCTCCCTCTAAGAGGGTACTGAAGATTTTACGCAAATCCTAATTTTGTCAATTTAAGAACCTAATCCTTTTTTTTTATATTCTTCCTTAGTTTAAGTATTTATTAATTACACAGGCATGCTCATGAGGTCTATGCTCCACGATTTGAGGCTTATACACCATGCTTTGGGCAAAAAGGATGCCTCGCCCAAAACCTGAGTGTTTTAAAACATTAGTCCAAAGAAGATGGACTACTCAATGACCAAAAATTCCAGTAAATACAAAAGCTCAAGAGATTGTTCTCAGCATTCAACCTGAACCGAAATTATTTCGCAAAGTTCTGAACTTTGATCTGCCCTTCCCGCTAGATTCACAAGGACAATCGAAAATAGAAGCTCGGCCAATTCAGCCTTTAGGAATACAATGTCTTGGCACAATCTGCAAATAGAAAGAAAAACAGCACATCAACCAAACATTCAACACCTAATAATGAATATTGACTAAATGTAGGAAAAAAGGAAGTTCAAAGACATTCAACATGGTTGTTATAGGAAGAAGTGCAGATACCTTAGAATTGTGTCATTCGTATGATTGATAAGGGAGTATACAAGGTGGCAAATCCACATATCATAGGTTTTTCCTTCTGTCGTCCACAAAGAGCGATCCTTTAATGGAATGGCTTCAGCTGTAAAAAGGGAGAATGAAACAAGAACAATCTTTAGCAATAATACTAATTGAAAAAGACACCACGGCATGAATTTCACAAGACAATGCCACTAGTAAACCCTTAATATAGTAACAACTCCATGTAGATGTATGATTACTTCGATTATCACTGCTTTTAACACTCCACATGGATAGATAATTGCATTGAAAAGACATTAAGATTTATAATTAAAAAAAAAAAAAAAAGCATGTATATACATGTGTGCCTAAGGTTCAGTTTGCCATGTCTAATTTTTATGTCTTATTGTCTTTAAACTGATTCAAACCGTTTTTAACATGTTTGGATGTAACATTTACTGTGTCCATTCCAAATGGATACTAGACATTATGGCTTTGTTTGAAAGAGGAGGGAAAAGCAGCAGAATTGAAACAGACGAATTCGTCTTAAGCAGGTAGACACAGTGATTTGGACGGTGGTTTGTCCATCACCGTTGTTTTAATTTGTTGTAAATATCCGGGACACAAAACATTAATCTGAACTGTTAGAATCATTCATAAGGCCCAAAAAGGCCCACATACCAAGTTTCAACCGTTGGTCTGTCTCGGTTCTCGAGATTTGTGCAAAACATCAAATAACCACACATCAATTTTTCTGGGCTACTGTGGGGGCCATAATGACAATCCAGCTCATTAATCTTCTTTGAAATATTGAAAACAACTGTGCATAAAATTTTCAGCCTCAGATTTGACTTATAGCTACACAAAATCAAGAAAAACCTTAGAACCGTTGATATCTCATGTGGTACTATGAAAGTAGAAATAAATTGACACTGGACAGTTTTTTTTTTTTTTTTTTTTTCCCCTTGGATTTCAGACCCATAAACCACCATCCATACTATTGGATAGCTGTAGGAGTGTAAGAACTACTATGTGATCAAATTTGACCCGTTGATCTATCAAGGATCTCGACCAATTTGCAAAAACATATGGATTGTTTGGTCTAATTTTCTGAAATTTGTGGGGCCTTATTTCAAGATCCGAACCGTTCGTTCTCTTGATAATACTTTGGTCGTCCATGGGGTAAAAAATTTGCCTCAGATTCCTTGTGGGTATGGAGAAATTAAAGAATAATCATTTATGGTTGGATTTAAAAAATCTATCTCAATCAGTTATGTTGTGTTACCGAACGCACTGTTTCAAGAACATCTATTTCAAATAGGGCCCATTTCAAATAGATCTTTTTCATTAAGATCCTCTTAAAACCAATAAGAGTTGCCAACCAAGCCCAAAGTCTATATACACTTAAACCCCCTTACATTACTTCATGTCTGTGGCTTAAATCTTGATGACAGTATAATCGTAGCCACACCTCACCACCTATTTTGTAGGTCCGAGCCCTTCTTTGCTCAATCCAATCATTCGTATCACATGCATTACTCCTTAAAGGCACTAGCCTAGGGGGTGCTTGGCATCGTGCCATTTGGATGCTCACATGTTCCGACGAGATCAGATCGTAGAAAACATGTTTGGCTGTTGTAAATCACTGTTCCTTATTTTGATCTCGCTAGAAGGAATTACAAAATCTTAACCCGGTGGCAAAGGAATGTTGAAAAAAAAAAAAAAAAAAACAACCTTATTTCGTGCCATCTAAAGAAACTCATTCAAAGAACTAGTGTATACAATCTCAAAGAAGGTGACCCCACTTTGTAATTTCTAAAATTGGGTCACATAGTCACAATAAATTAAAAAAAAGGTGGGCCCACATTATAAATCCTATAAAGGTAGGGCCACATTGTAAATCTTATGAATGTGGGCCCCATGTTCTCATTTCTAAAAGTGGGCAGCATGTTCTAATTTCTAAAGGCGAGTCCTATGTCCACAATCACAAAAAAGGTGACCCTACTTTGTAATTCCTAAATGTGGGTCACATGATCACAATCACAAAAGGTGAACCCACATTGTAAATCCTATGAACGTGGGCCCCATATTCTAATTTCTAAATATGAGCACCATGTTGTAATTTCTAAAGGTAGCCCACATTATAAATCCTTTGAATGTGGGCCCCATATTTTATTTTTAAAGGTGGGTACCATGTTGTAATTTCTAAAGGTGGTAGGGGCTGTAATAACCTGGCCCAGATTCGTCTGGCCCGTAAGATACTAGGTTAGGTTGGGTTGGGTTGTACTCATTGCTTTTCTTAACCTGTTGCCAACCCATTAAAGCCATTTTTTATTGTTAAGTGGTTAGAACGATACTCCCTTGAAGGGGGGATTTCCTTCGTAGAACCGGGGGGGGGGGGGGGTGGGGGGGTCGTGGTGGTGGTGTTTCAACGACTGGAATTTGGGGGTTACCCCCATATTTTCTTTTGTTTCCTTTTATTTAATTTTTCTGTTGTTCTTCGATGCTTTCATTTGGTTTAAGAAGAAGAGAGTAACAGAGTGGAGAGGAGTTTCCTCTGAAGATCAACAGAGACTAGCAAGACTTGTGGGAAGGAAGAAGAAGCCGGAAGGTCTAGTCTATGCAGTACTCGAGATGCCACATCAACCGTGCCACAATCTGCTACACAAGGAGGTGAGTAATATTTTCAAGTACACATAGGAATATGGATTTATTTGGGTTTATTGTGTGTTTTCATTGATCATAATTATAACTCAGAAAGGGAATAAGGGAATGAAAATCTGATTTCTGACGGATCTAGAAATTTTCATTCCCTGTATGAAGATTCGGGGGTTTGACCAAAATCTGTGATCTCCAAACCAAAATAGTAATAGAATATGATTAATTACCTGATTAGATGTGATGTTGGAATTTCGATCATATCACAAACAAAGAAAGAATGGATCTGATAGGTTTACTATCGTCAGCAGGATGGTTCCCAAACCCAAATCGACAGAACAAAATTTGTCGACTTAGGTGGTGTGATCATGTGGCCCACCCGATCATGGATCACTCCCAGGGATCTAGAAGCTGACCCCTGGGCGACCAATGTGTAGGTGGACCCATTTGGAAATGGGCCCCATCTGAATCCCAAAGATCTGTGCATCGGAATGTCTGGGATTTTGGGTTTATCGGTGGATTGGATAGTGTGATCATGTGGCCCACTTGATCACACATCTGTCCTAGGGATCTGGAAGCTGACCCCTGGGCGACCACTGTGTAGATGGACCCATTTGGAAATGGGCCCCATCTGGCCCCCATTTGAAATTGAAAAATCCCTGCATCTGAAATTTTGGATTTTTCGTGGGTTGGATAGCGGGGCCCACTGGCCCACCTGATCAAGGATCAGGGCCAGTCATCTGGTCAGTCCCCGATGGGCGACCAAGGTGGGCCAGGTCCCAGGCAAGTTGAACCATGGAGGGCCCACAATCTGAATTATCCCTGCTCTGGACATGAATATTGTAATACCTGGGCCAGATTAGGCCCAGATTCGTTTGGCCCATAAGACAATAGGTTGGGCTGGGTTGTATTAGTTATTTTTAACCTGCCCCAACCCATTAGAGCCTTTTGTTTTGGTGAGCTTGTTAGAACGATATTCCCCTGAGGAGGGGGATTTCCTTCGTAGAATCTGGGGATTGGCTCCAACCACTAGAATCTGGGGTTATCCCTAGAATTCTATTACCTTCTCTTTATTAGTTCTTATTTCTTCCAATGCTTTGATTAATTAAAGAAGAGGAGATAACCGGAGTGGAGAGGATTTCCCTGGAGGATCAATAGAGACCTGTGAGATTGGTGGGAGGATAGAAGAAGCCGGAAAACCAGTGGATGCAGTACTCGAGATCCCACATCAACCGCGCCACGATTTGCTACACCAGGAGGTGAGTGATATTTCAATTATATAGATAATTTTAATTATGATGTCTGGATTCTGTGTTTCCGTTGACCATAAATTAGAAAGGGGATCAATGAAGATCTGGTTATTGACAGATCTTGAAAATTGACGACAGATCTAGTTATCTGTGATCCCCTCATCAAATTAGTATTAGATTACAATCGTTTTTATCTGTTGGGTATCATAATTAGATCTCTTTTCTTCATATATATATATATATATATATATATATATCTTAAATGTGGAAGAAGAATTAGATAAAGCCAGTTTCAAACCAAATCGACAGACACAGATCTGTCGTTTTGAGTTGTATGATCACATGGGCCATCTGATCAGGGATCACTCTCAGGGATCAGAGAGTCTACCCTTGGGCGACCGAGGTTTAGTTGGCCCTTTTTGAAAATTGGGCCCCATCAGGCCCCATCTGAGTCCAATTGTCACTGCAGCGTCATTTTGACGTGATTGGGTTCCATCGATGGATGGGACAGTGAGATCAAGTGGGCCACTTGATCAGGGATCTGACCCAGGGATCTGATAGCAGACCCCTGGGCGATCCTAGTGTAGGGGGACCCATTTGTAAGTGGGACCCATCTGGCCCCCATCTATTTAAGTATTGTAACAGAGACGTTACTTGCTAGTGTTGGTCGACATCTACCGGGGGA
This sequence comes from Umbellularia californica, assembly GCA_028538565.1. Lineage (NCBI taxonomy): Eukaryota > Viridiplantae > Streptophyta > Magnoliopsida > Laurales > Lauraceae > Umbellularia > Umbellularia californica. Next base: position 10,891,841 of record JAPQWN010000006.1, on the reverse strand, counting down.
CCCACTAACTAAGCCAATCATAGATTGAGACCCCACATTTCGAAGAGGGCCCAGTGACGATCTGAATGGTGGTGGTCCCATGAGACCTGGGCCACATTTGCCTAGTTATCCAGAAGCTTCAATTTTGTTAACCATAAGGGTTATATATGAATTTTATTGAGACTGTGGGACCCAATAAGGATGTTTTACAGTGAATCCAAACCACTAGTATGACAGCTTAGCCCTAGACGACCTTGTATGTTAGGTCTGATCTTAAATCAGATTAGTGGGACCCACTGGATTTTATACCAATATGTTTAAATTACATATACTGCATAAGTATACCGTAACATGTTGGTATGATAAAAGATCAGAACCAGCCATCATCTTGGTCCCTGTTTGGAGACCAAGATGGTTGGGATCCATGTCGTTTAAACCACCGGGAACCCACAATCTCCTGTTATCCAAAGTCTTGGGCGTGAGACCCATGTTTTAGAGATGATGATGGACTGTTATTTGTAGTATAAACTACAAGGATGACCACTGTTGATATGGAACAGTTTCTTTTGGATGTGTTGGATCTTCCTGAGGCTTCATTTGAATTGAGTAGGTACAGAAATGTTACCTAAATCATATAGCATGCTAGAAGATATAAACTAGTTAGTGTCTTTACTGATTTATTATGGACTTAAATCTTAGTGTAAGGCCTTGCTGTATTACATAACACACACACACACACATATATATATATGATGGGACCTATAGGGAGACCATGGGACCCAATATTGTAAGAGTAGTATCACATAGATGGGTACCAAATGTTGAATTTAAGTGGGGCGTATGTAAACCCGAATATGTGGAACTAGTCTTATAACAATGTAATTAGTGTGTATACTTCTATTATAGTGCTACTAAATTCATAATGGATATAAAGGACAAAACAACTTTGTAATGAGAGTATTTTGATATGAACATCATATGAAATGTCAGTAAGGATCCCTACTTTTGGGATATTGGATTTATTAATAAACCCCTTGAGGGCCAGGAGGAATAAGGTTGGACAGGGACTGAAAGACTGTTTTTGAAATTAATCTCCTTTGGAGAGTTTGAATGAATTATATAGAAAGGACTTCCTTTTGGGAAGGGTTTGAAACTCTGAAAACTCTTGCGGTAGAGTTCCACTGTACGATAAGAACCTGTAATTGAGATTACTGAACTTACCTAAATTAAGGACTGAATATGAAACCTCATTAAATAATAAGAAACTCTATATGAAATCTGTCACCTCGTGAATTCTTCAGCGCTTCTGTTAATGTATTATACTAGTAATGACCTGTGTATTTGGAATATTATTCACCAGTTATCTGATGAGTGGTTTGCCCCACTTCAGGTGCGCAATGTTTGGGGGAGCTTGGCAACGATGGGAATCAGCCATTGGACTTCAATATGCGTGGCTGATGAGAGAGCGTATAATTGTGATGGAAGAATATTACTTAGAATTTTAGTGACTGTTTACTTCTTTAATGATGTTGAACTTGTTATTACTTCACTTCCGTTTAATTGATATTTTAAATAAATTGAAATTAAATGCATTGCTCAGTCCCTTGGCATTACTTGATTTATGTGGCGATTATAATTTCCTTATAGTAAGGCCCCGGGTCCTGATGAGCTCCGGGATTCGGGGTGTTACAAATACCTGTTAATGGTGGCTGGGAATAGAACTGATCATTGTTTAAAATGGTTGAAAAACTACCTTATATGTGTATGATATGATGAAATGAGAAGATCCATCTGGCTGTAGACTCCATCTCTTGAAACAAGTGTGGAAGGATGAATTAACAGAGAAGAAGAAAAGTTGCAGGCAATAGTGTTCCACTTCAAAATGTTTAAGAAACATGTGGGGCCCACCGGTTGATCTGATGAGAGATCAGGACCAGCCATTTGATAGTTCCTTGATGGGCGACCAGGATGGTTTTGGACCCATGTCATTTGAACCACTAGGGACCCACAATCTATTGTCATCCAAAGCATTGGGCGTGAGGCCCATTTTATGAAGAAGAAGATGACGAACTGTGCTTCTTTATTATAAACTATCATGACGGTCATTTTGATATGAAACAGTTATTTTCCTGAACCTTCCAGAGGCTCCTTTTAAATTGTTTATGTACAGAAATGTTTACCGGAACCATGTATTATGTTAGAAGATATAAACTAACTAATATCCATACTTACTCTATTATGGACTTGTATCTTAGTGTGGGCCCTGGTTGAATTATATAACTTAGAGTTATATATTATAGGCATGCATTTTGGTAATTCTGAGGCATGTTACTGACTTATGAATGGATACCCAAGTCAATGGGGTAAATTCTAAACTAACAATAATTCTTTATGTATGCTCGGGCTTGTAATAATAATGTGAAATTTAAAAGATATAGGAGTAGTACCACAGAAGAGCGTACTAAATGTTGGATCTAAGTGTGGCCTAAACAATCCTGATTATGTGGAACTAGGGCCATATCAAGACAATTGATGTACATAATCCTATGATAGTTCTACTGAATGTGTAATATCTTGAGTTACCTAGGCCAAAGACTAGTTTGGCCCAGGAAGGACCTTAATTGGTAACTTAGGATAGAATTAGAATTTGCCTCACGGTGAATAGTTTTTAGAAAGGAAAGATAAGGAGTCGTTATACAACTCTAATTAGGAAGGTGATTAGGACTCAGTTGTTATACAAACCCACGGCTCCTCTTGTAGTATCCAATTCCTCGCTTTGAGAAAAAAAATCTTAGAGAGAGAGTTGTGGCTGGATATTTAGGGGAAGAAGAGGAAGAAGCCAATCAAAAGGGAGCCGATCATCGGATGTCCTATTCGCGTCCGCATATGGCAAGAGCAACGACCACGTACCAGAGGTGAGTGAATCTTCCTGGATACTTCTAATCGATGATATGGATGTTTGGTAATGAGAATTGTTTAATTGCTGTGTAATGGTAGTGTACAGGGTGACATCTGGAAGCCATCGATCTTGTATACGTCAATCCCCGAGTCAAGGGGGGATCATGTGGAACTAGTTGCTGTTAGTACTTTGTCAATATGGAGTTTTAAATCCATAATACCCATAGTATAGGCATGAAATATGAGGAAACAGAAGCATGGCGTGAATGCTTAAAATTAGCAGTTGGGGTTTGTGGGACCCTGTGGCCCGCCAGATGGGAGATCTGGTCTAGGGATCCATGAGGAGGGCCATGGGCGACCCTTAGGGTGGAGGACCCATGGGGAATGAACCCCACCTAGGCCTTCAACCAGTCACTGTAATGCAACAGAGGCATATATCACAGATTTTATGACTACATGCCGTCAGGCCCTACCGGGACCCATCTGACTACATGATTGGAGATAAATTCCAGCCGTCATGCGTGTGACCCCTGGGCGACCATAGAGACGAAGACCATCCGAATTTTGGAGCAGTGGGACCCACTCTCCAATAGAATTGAAAGAACCAAGTGTGAATTTGATGAAAATAATGGTGAATGTCGATATCCATGCTGGGACCCACTAACTAAGTGGACCAGAGATTAGGACCCCACATCTTGAAGGGGGCCCAAGGACGACCTGAATGGTGGGGGTCCCATGTGGCCTGGGCCTCATCTGCCCAGATATCCAAAAGTTTCAATTTTGTTAACTGTGAGACTTATTTTGTGTGTTTGTTGAAACTGTGGGGCCAGTAAGGATGTTTGATGGTGAATCCAATCCATTGGAATGGAAGCTTACCATTGGGCGACCATGTCCATGAAGTCTAATCATGGATTGGGAACCGTTAGTGGATGAAATTAACCTAGGCGTGACTTATCATTGGAATTTTTGGAATATGTTTTGGGTCAGTGGGCCCTAGAGAATGATCTGATAATGAATCGGATCCATGAACATGATACTGCATCCTTGGTCGACCATGACCTAGAAGGCTGATCTTGTTTTAGCTAAGTGGGACCCATTGGATTCTATAGTTTGGATGCTATGGGCGTGAATCATGTTCTGTGATGGGTTCTGTGAGGACAGAAGTGCTGGATAAGTAATGAATAACCCCAGATTTGTTATGTAATTACCATATGACCATTCCATCTAAATTAATTGAAGTTTTATGTGTTTTATAATAGTTGGTATGGACTGTTTGGGAATGTTAGCATGATTATGTTATCTTGTGTAATATTATGTGAAGGTTAGCCACTCTTATATCACCCCTTACATGTTATGATTAGAAGTGGGGCATCAATCTAAGGGGAAAATGATATGGAACTGGTCTCACAATACTATGATGTAAATTATTAATAATGATGAGCTCCGGTTGTTATGTGATATTGTGCACCGGGTCCCAGACGTGGGATGTTGGACTTTGTGTCCGGGCCATTATAACGGCTGGTCCTTAGTGGACGAGAATGGCCATTATGATGGCTGGTCCTTAGTGAATGTGTCTGATGAGACAGGGTCATGGTGACCAGTATACATATATACGATGGGCCTTTTAACGCGTGGTAATGTGCATGAGCACGGATATGGATGTGAATATACTTTTAATGATATTTGATCTATTGATTCAGATTGTTGATTATGTGATGCTATGTTATATGTGACTTGTGTAATTAGGAAAATTCATTCACCAGTAATACTGATGTTGTGTTGCCCTCTTCAGGTAACCATATTGCAGGTGGGCCAGAGCGGATTGACGATCAGCACGTAGATTTCGTCATGAGTGGCTGAAAGGAGAGAACGAGAAAAACTTAAATAGATGATGGAATCATTAGTACTTGTTTAGGGAAAAGTTATTTAATATTTTAAGCACATTATTGAAATTGAGGCAGGACATAACAAGTTGTTTACTCAGAGATTTTTTATATTTATAAGTGGGCAATTTATTTTGAAACTAAATGCCTGATTCCTTGCGAATTTTATTTGATGTGTGCATGGTGAATATTGTTATATGATCACGATTCGGATATTCGACAAGGCCCCGGAATTTGGGTTGTGATAGAATGCATAATAGATATAAAAGAATTAATGAACTTTCTAATGAGTATTTCGATAGGAACTTTATATGAGACAGTGGCATCATATTTGAAATATCAGTAAGGATCCCTACTTCTGGTTATTGAATTGATTATTGAACCCATTGTGGGTCAGGAGGAATAAGGTTGGACGGGGACTGAATTATTGTTTATGAAGTTAAATCTCCTTATGGAGAGTTTTGAATTAATTATAGAAAGGATTTCCCTTTGGAAGGGACTGAAATACTGAAAATTCTTGTGATAGAGTTCCATTATATTATAAGAACTCATAATTGGGATTATTGAACTTACCAAAGTTTAGGATTGAATATGACACCTCATTAAATAATAAGAAAACTCTCTAGGTCATTCGTCATTATCTCATGGTTTCTTTTTACACTTCTATTAATGAATTATGTCAATAATGACCTGTGCATTTTAGAATATTATTCACCAGCTTTCTGATAAGTGGTTTGCCCCACTTCAGGTGCACAACATTTGGGGGAGCTTGGCAATGATGGAAATCAGCCATTGGACTTCAATTTGCGTGGTTGATGGGAGAGCGTTAAAGTTCTGATGGAAAAATGACATTTAGGATTTTAGTGACTGGTTGCTTCTATAATAATGTTGAACATGTTTATTAGTGAACTTGTTATCATCTCTCTTCTATTTAATTGATCTTTTAAATAAATTGAAACTAGATGCATTGCTCAATTCATTGTCATAACTTGATTTATGTGGTGATCTTGATTTCCTTTAGTAAGGCCCCGGGTCCTGATGAGCTCTGAGATTTGGGGTGTAACAGGGGCGGACCCAAGAAAAAGGAGGGGGTGTCAAATGAATAAATAAAATTAATAATTTTTAGAATTTATGGGGGAGTTTTTAAAAAATTTAAGATTTTTTCATGTATGAGTTGAGCCCAAGCCATTTATACCTGGGTGCTGCCCTAAAAGGTGGGTTTCGTGTTCACAAACACAAAAAAAGGTGGCCCCACTTTATAAATCCTAAAGGTGGGTCATATACCACAAAAAGTGGGCCCCCCCTTTGTAAATCCTGTGAATGTAGGCCAGATGTTCCAATTTATAAAGGTGGGTAGCACGTTATAATTTCTAAAGGTGGGTCCCATGTATGGCAAAAATAGAGTGTCACAAACAATAAAAAGGTGGGTCCCATATTGTAAATCTTATAATTCTCTTGCTTTTGTTTCTAAGAATAATTTTTTTTTTTAATATTACCATATAAGTTACATGCAGCATATCCACAACAGAATAATCTAACATAATGTTGCCAAACAAGTTTTGCACAGCATAGTCTCAGCACTACCCAGTCCTAACAGAACGTGATCCAAGCATAGAATTGGGAACAACACAAGACCGAAGCCAAATGGGCTCCAAACTTCCAATCCAACCCATAGTGATTTACATCATTTTTTATTGGTCAAAGTGATTTACATCGTTTGACTGATCATGTGCTAATAAAGCAGTCAGATATTTCAAAGTCTCAAACATGTGTGCAAACATTTTTTGATTAGATAACTATTTTGTATTTATAGTCTTTATCATATCAAGCCATAGGTTTGAAAGTATATACACTACTAAGCTTTAAGATAGGCTATTGAATGGGTCAGTGGCTGGCTTTTGTCGTCAAGCCTCATTCCAAGAGGTTCCACACTATGCATAACCATTTAGATAGTCCATCAATAGGCTTCCTTGTTGATTGCAAGCCTAAATACAACAAGGGATTATTGACCAAAACTCAAGCCAGCCAACCATAGGTCTATCCAAAAATAGATTATATCTCCTTTACCAACCTCGATTAGGGTATCTTGGTGGAATTCTTCCTTAGTCATTATTATACAACACCATAGGGTTGAATCCCTTTAGCCAGCCTCCATGTCTCCAAGCCACTATTGACAATCTTGTATTTGTAAAATAGTATCTATTTCTACAAGCCTTTTTAGTTTTTACCCATCCCTCATGACAGATTTTATGAACACAAAACCTTGTTGAATCAATACAAAATGTATTCTCCTCTTTATTGAAGAGAAGTCATCACTATATATAGGTATTACAGCAATATCTATTCTAGTTCTAATAAAACCACAATTCATCTAGAGATAGAAAGCTATTACTCAACTATCTAAGATAGGAAAGCTACTAATAAAAATAACATGTACATCTGTCAACAATCTCAACAATCACTCAACGTGAGAAATAACTAAGTCTTCCATGGGCCTTGGGCCTGCTTAACACCCCCCCTTAAATTGATGCGGGAGAATCAACAAGCATCAATTTGCTAACCAAGAACTGGTGACGTGGTCGGGGAAGGTCTTTAGTAAGAATATCAACAAGTTGAAGCTCAGTGGAGACATGTGGAAGACTAATGACACCGCGCTTAAGTTCATCACGGATGAAGTGACAATCAACCTCAATGTGCTTAGTGCATTCATGAAAAATCGGATTTTCAGTAATCCGAATAGCAATCGTATTATCCGCATAGAGTGGGGTAGCACCTTCTGTGGGAAACCCAATGTCGGAAAGGAGTCCGCACAGCCAAAGAATTTCTGAACACGCAGCAGACATAGCGCGGTACTCAGCCTCGGTAGAAGATTTGGAAACTCTGTCATGTTTCTTGCATTTCCAAGAAATCAGACTATCACCCAAAAACATGCACCATCCTGTTGTCGATCTGCGAGTATCCGGAAACCCAGCCTAATCAGCATCGGAATAAGCTCTGAGAAATAGAGGATTGTTTGATGGAAAAAACAACCTGCGAGTCGGTGTCCGAATAAGGTACCGAATGATGCGGCGAATAGCAGCCATATGAAGATGACGAGGAGAAGTCATAAACTGACTCATGAGGTTGACCGCATAGGAAATATCAAGGCGAGTGATCGCGAGATAGATCAAGCTACCAACTAATTGGCGATATGTGGTAGGATCTGGAAGAAGGTCACCCTCCTCTTTACTAAGTTTGACATTTAGTTCGATTGGTGTGTCGACTGGAGCGGAAGCAGTAAGACCAGCCAATGCAATGAGATTAATAGTGTATTTGTGCTGATTGAGAACTATAACTTGAGGCGATTGATGAACTTCAAGACCGAGGAAATAGTGTAGGGGGCTGAGATCCTTCATGTGAAATGTCTCCCAAAGAGACGCTTGGAGCTTCTAAATCATATGGGCATTAGGACCAGTAATGACGATACCATCAACATAGACAAGGAGTACAGTGATCCCGGATGAATCATGATGTAAAAACATAGAAGGATCATACGGGCTTGGATGAAAATCCAAGCGGAGAAGAGCAGCTTGAAATTTCTCAAACCATGCATAAGGAGCTTGTTTCAGACCATAGAGGGAGCGACGAAGTTTGGCAACCATACCTTTCCCGGATGAGCAGCCCTGAGGCAGTTGCATATAAACATCTTCTTTGAGATCACCATGGAGAAAAGCATTTTTGACATCCATTTGATAGAGAGGCAAAGACTGAGAGGCAGCAACAACAAGAATAGTGCGGACAGTGGTCATCTTGGCAACCAGAGCAAAAGTTTCATCATAGTCAATGCCATATTCCTGCCGATTTCCAAGAGCGACAAGACGCGCCTTATATCGATCTAACATGCCATCGGATTTTAACTTGAGAGTTTAGACCCACTTACAGCCAATAGGTTTGAAACCCACAGGAGATGGGACAATATCCCACGTACGATTTTGCGCTAAAGCATCCAATTCATCTTGCATAGCCTTGTTCCAACATGGGTCCTGCACAGCCTGCGAATAGGATTGGGGAATGGAAGATGAAGACAATGTGGCCATTAAGGAAGTATGGGAGAACCCATAACGGGCTGGTAGTACCGAAATGCGAGTGGAGCGACGTAGTGAAGGATGTCCAGAGGGATCAAGTGCCAGTTGTAGACCGGGTGCCGGAGGGGGATTCATGGTAGGCGCTGTGCTGTTCCGTCTGTGATACACAAATTTAGGGTTAAATCGAACAACTGACGGGTCGTCAAAAAAACCAGGTAATGACACAAAAGAGGAGTCGTTAGGAGGATCAATGTGGTGTTGAAAAAAATACTGATGTTCAAAGAAAACGACATTCCGAGAGGTACGTAAACGACGAATGTGAGAATCATAACAAATAAACCCTTTCTAGAAGGGTGCATAACCTAAAAACACACACTGAGCTGATTGTGCCGTTAGTTTTGTCCTCTCAGATGGAGGCAAGTGCACAAAACAAACGGAGCCAAAAACATGCAGATCATCATAGGATGGAGAGGTATTGTACAATCAGTAATAGGGGCTTTGATTCTCAATGGAGGTTGATGGCAGACGATTGATAAGATGAGCTGCCGTAGCCAGTGCCTCAACCCAAAAACGAGTAGGAACGATGATTCCAGAAGAAGGGAACGAGTGACATCAAGGAGATGTCTATTTTTCCGTTCAGCGATTCCATTCTGCTGGGGAGTATAAGGACAAGTTCTTTGAGAGAGAATGCCTTTGTTTTGAAAAAACCGTTGAAAATCGGAGGACACATATTCCCCACCAGAATCAGATCGCAAGATTTTAATACTGGTGGAAAAATGTTTTTCAACATAAGCTAAAAAAAATTTAAAAACAGTAAAAACATCAGATTTTGAATGCAGGAAGTAGACCCATGTGAACCGACTGAAATCATCAATAAAAGTCACAAAATATTTATAGTGAGCGTGGGAAAGAGCTGGAGCAATTCCCCATACATCACTATGAACTAAATCAAAACACTGAGAGGTGTGTGAAGTGGAATGAGGAAACGGAAGAGTTTTGGTATTTCCCATTTTACAAGTAGCACAATCAAAAGGCACACAAGAAGATAAACTAAGAGATTTATTTAATAAACCAGAATTTAACATAAGGGACAAAGCTTTGGAATTAGGATGTCCGAGTCTATTAAGCCACAATCGGCAATTATCTCTAAGACAAAAGCAAAACACATTATTGTCAAATTGATTCCTAGAAATTTTAGAAAAGTCCAGCGGAAACAAGCGTCCACACTTAGGCCCCCTCGCGATCTCCTTCCCGGACATCTGGTCCTGCACAACACAACCAGAAGAAGAAAAGGAGATGTTACAATTATTTTCAACAAGTTGCCCGACTGACAATAGGTTGGAAGTTAAATTAGGACATAGATAAACATTTCTCAATGGGATGGGACCAGGGATATCTCCGATAGCAGTAATGGGAACATGTCCGCCGTCAGCGGTTTGTATTTGAAAATGGCCATTGTAACTTGTCATATTGGAGAGGGGTGTGGGAATACGTCATATGATTAGACGCCCCTTAATCAAGGAACCAAGTAGAAGATGAAGGTGACTTACCTGAGAGATCAAAGGCAGAGAGGGCATTGATAATCATTTGTTGAACCAATTCAGGAGTGAAAGACGATGAGGGCCCAGGCTGTGGGGGTGCAGATGTAGGAACAGGCATAACCGAGGAAGCCACATAGGCATGCGGAGGCTGAGACTGTGGATTCTGATACTGCGGAGCCGGATACTGTGGAGTCTGATACTGCGTCGACGGACGTGGTGGACGGCGGCGACATTCAGAGATGATATGGCCCGACTTTTTACAGTAACTGTAGACTTTCTGTTTACATTGAGATGCAAGATGCCCAAATTTCTGACAACTGTAGCATTGGGTTTTGCTCAAGTCTCGAGGCGGAGGCTGAGAAGTTTTATTTGCCGAGAACGCGACTGAATAGATTTCAGTCTTTTTTTGAGCAATATGAGCCGAGGTCATAAGGCGTTGTTCTTCGCGTAAGAGTTCATTCAAGCAGACAACCAAGGAAGGTAGAGGCATCCGATTCATCAGGGCAGAGCGGACACTTTCATATTCAGTCCGTAATTTCATCAAAAATTGATCCCGCTGACTAGAGGCCTGAAGATCGCGAATGTCGATCAAAACATTTGCAGCCACGCCTGCATACTTAATACTATCATATTCCGACCATAGGGTCTGGAATCCCGAATAGTAGTCTTGGATCGATAAGGTCCCTTGTGCATATTCAGCAATCGCACATTCAAGGTGAAATTGACGCGCGGAATTATCTTGATGGTACACTTGCTGCAGATACCCCCACATGTCTTTAGAAGTGGGGTAGGGTTTGAGGTTCATGATCAGATGAGGCTCAACGGATCCCAGAATCCAGGTTTTGATTTTGGCATCTTTAGTATGCCAAGAGGAGATCTTCTTCTCATCCTCAGTGGGTATAGGGTCAGAACCAGAAATATATCCCCATAATTCCTTAGCTTCAAGGTATATTTGGAACTGAAAAGACGAAGCAGGGTAGTTATTTCCCGTGAACTTGATAAAAGTAACCTCAGATTTGTCCATCTTAATGGTTGATATTGGTAATAAATCAATGTAATCAGCTAAAAAACAAACAACAGACAAGAGAAAGTATGTAGAATGTCTGTCCTGTGGAAGAGAACTCAATCCAACCAAGCAGGAAGAAAACAGAGCAACACAGCAAAAAATTGTGCAAAGAACAGTCCCAGACGTCCTTGATAGTGGCTGAAAATCCACCACGTGGGCCCCACTGATGATGCTGGTCAAAGATCAAGGGACAGATCTGAGAAACCCCTCTAATCTGGCTTCTACTGAACCAAGTATGATCTGAATCTACTGAATATCGAAAATTCTGGATGGTCTTGATGAAAACAATGTGAAAATTTGGAAAATCTTGAGAATGAGTAAAAATCCAACCTGGAGTCTCTATAAAATTCTGAAAAAATCACCAATAGTCTTAGGAATACCAGTCGACCAGTGTGGGATGGTTTCTGGAAGATGATCTGATGATCGGTGGTGGGCCACGCAGAGGATGGATCTGTTGATGTCGCTGGAATTCTCTTGAATAGATCCTGGATCTATCTTCTGCACGAGAGAGACTTAGTTCTCTCTATTCATATTGCCTTAATGCTATGGAAGATTTCTAAGATCAGATTGCCCTAAACCTGAGCTCTGATACCATGACAGATTTTATGAACACAAAACCTTGTTGAATCAATACAGAATGTATTGTCCTCTTTATTGAAGAGAAGTCATCACTATATATTGGTATTACAGCAATATCTATTCTAGTTCTAATAAAACCACAATTCATCTAGAGATAGGAAAGCTATTACTCAACTATCTAAGATAGGAAAGCTACTAATCAAAATAACATGTACATCTGTCAACAATCTCAACAATCACTCAACGTGAGAAATAACTAAGTCTTCCATGGCCCTTGGGCCTGCTTAACACCTCATTCACCATAGCCATTTTCCTAAACTAGCATCATAAAGTTTTTCCAGCACCTACACAACTTTTTAGCTGGCATATTATATCCCACTGGACAAGATGTACTTCTCAATGCCTGCAAGGGGAATTCTCTCTTGAGCCTTTTGATTTGCTTTATGATGGAGAATGGGGACCTAAAAAGTGAGATGTAGTAGATTGGCAGGTTAAAAAACACAAATTTAATGAGGGAACAATGAATTCAGTCTCCCCCTTCGTAGTTCTTCTACATTCACTAAATGTTGGCTCTCTCAATCTCAAACACCATGACAGATCCAACCCAATACCCGAATAGAGGTATGACCATTCACATGACGAAAGACACTTAACTTTCCAAATGTAACTCCTACGTGGAGATTGATTGCATTGACATTGGAGATGCTCATTCCACTCACATATATACTGTTGAATATATGTCTTCCCTCCCTTGAGCTTTCTACCCATGAAGCATATGATCGATGTGCACTTTGTTGTTATCCATAACAATTGAAGTAGCGACTTAAGGAACCATCTAGTATACACATTTTGTTGCACTTATATCAAATCTTTCAGAAAATACTTCTACAAACTTTGGTCAAATAAGTCATTTCGCAAATCAGAAAAGGATGCAAGAATACAGAATCAAGTTGAAGTCTAACAATGACCATAGTACAAGTTAAAGTCCACCAATGACCATAGTTTTAAGTTTAGAATGTTCAAAACTAAGGAGTAAGGATAACAAATTCATCTAAATCATTAATATAAGGAACATTTTTATCTAAATCAAAAGGCCCTCCACAAGCATGAAAGCATCCGATATGGCAACAAAAACAAAAGTCACATCCAATTAAATTGATTCAAAAAAACAAAACCAAAGTAAAGATGATTATAGCTTACCATGAGATTTTATTTGAGAACCCGAAAGTAATTTCTCAACAAGATCTATGTTAACACCCTTGGAGTGAATCTGCATCAACATCACAACAATCTCAATATGATTGCTGGCACTGAAACTAATGCAAGCAAAAAGCTTACTAATGCATGTGTTGGAAAATGAGCATAAAGAAAGAAAGAAAGAAAAAAAAAAACTGAAAATCCTTCTGGTGTGTTACTTTCATTCTATCACAAGATAGAGTAGATTTTCCCATTTAATCAGCGCCACTAAAATGTTTCAGTTCATTAGTTTTTGAAAGTCCTGCTTGAAAAAGCTCTTAAGTTGAGATTACTTGGTTCATGTACTTTAACTTCATAGATTTGAAATTCTATTCTCAGTCATCTTATAGGAGTCAAAGTAAAGAAAGTCGTCTTGTTGGGAGTTCAACAAATTGAATGCAATGGTTGGACAAACAAGATACCTAATTGGTATAAAATTATCTCATTTCTTGAGGGGTTGAAACTTGTAAATGTGGGACATGAGGCCATTATATTGGGACTGTGGCCTAATAATTGGTGTGAAACCTAAACGTTAGTATGGATCATTCATGAATGATAATTCACTCGACAACTCTCTCTTTTATTTATTTATTTATTTGAATAGCAGTTCTCTCCACAACTCTCCTAGATTACTTCATCTAGATCCCAAGGGAAGACGATCGAGTCGGCCCTTGCAAACAATTTGACCCCCTATATCAACCCATTGAACAAAAGCAGAAGGATGAAAAATTCATGGCTCCAACCTGTAGAAACTGAAATCACCCTAGGGTCTGTTTTTTCACTTGAACTCAAAGAATTCATGTCTGAAGAATTTGTAGTTCTCCAAAAGCTGTCCCCTGGGATGGAATTCCTAAATCGTCCTCCTGGCTGGAGCATCCATAAACGCTTAAACGGGTTGGAATTTGGGAATTCCAAAGGATAAAAATGGATTTTCAGGTGGCTGAAATTCAGAATTCTAGCAAGAAATAAGGAATTTGAAAATGGCAAGGAGACAACAATCATATCATTGTCCAAAAATCTCCAACATCACAAATTCTTGTCAGGCGTTCTACTTAACAAACAGGGCCTACAGACACCTGTACATCCTTTTCAAACCAGGCACAATCCATCTTCAATAAGAACACATTAGCAGTTAGCTCTCTGGTTGGGCATTAAAGGTGAAAGAAGGGAAATCACTCATTTTTACAAAGTCCTTTAGGCCAAAGAGCTGGAAGAATAAATAAAAGGAAGATACCAATGTTTTTGGTTCTCCAATAGTGCCCAGATACAACATGGATACGATAGGGACACCATGGACAATGCATGGAAATGGATTTTACACATAAAACGTAAAGCATTGGATACGATACGATATGAGATACATTACCCATTTTGAAGTTGTAGAAGATAGCAGGCCCAGCAGGCCCAGTTCATGTACAAAGCCCATACGTGGGATATACAGATAGGATAGGATTTAGTTCCTAATTTTTCTCTCCTTCTATGTATAGGATATGATTGATTCTTTCCTTTCTTTTGTTATTCTAATTTATAACTAATTTGTAATCTTTACTAAATTAGAGCCTTGATTAAGGCATTACATTAATATAAATAGGACAGTCGATGCTCTGTAATAGCACGACCTTCTCTCCACTCTTCTTCTTCTCATTCTTCTTCCTCCTTCTTATGTTTGAACATGGTATCAGAGACAGGTTACATTGGAGATCTCATCTACATTAACAGAGCAACACAGATCATGGATCTGTGTCTTTAAGAAGCAAAACGTAGGTGAAAACCTACTGTTTCTACAACAGTGATCATAGTGGCCCACCTACGATCAACTCAAAATCCCCAGGACTCCTTCCCATCTTGGTCGCCCATCTCTCCTTATCTTTTTGGAGATTTTTTCAATATTTTTCAGCGATCAAAGGTAGGTGATTTGATCCATCTTGTGGTTATTCACTTTCATTAAATAGTTTTCATCTCAGCAGTCCAAAATCTCTGATTCTGTACGGATCTGGATGCTACTTGTACTGCTGGAAAGGAAATTGGATACTGGTCCTTTGCTACTGATCTGATCACCATTCAGATCCATCTGTGGGCCCCACGCACAGATCCCACTTCAAAATTCAGTTCGTCTGGCCTGTTTTTCTGCCCGTATTGCACTGTTTGTGTGCTATTTCATGTTGACTGGCTCCTCAGCCTCTCCATCTGCATATCCCTGTGATATTACTACTGATAGTGCTTCTGATTAGTGCTAATTGCTACTGTTTGTGTTGTTGGGTGGAAATCTGCAATTTTAGTACACTGTGGAAATCGGCACCTTTAGCGCTAATTGCTACTGTTGGTTTGCGTGCTGCTCTTCTTCTTCTTTGGCACTGTCGACAATCCTAGTTACTGCTGTCTGCTTGGTTGCTGTCCTTGGTTGTTACTTATTGCTATTCGGGCTATTCGTACGGTTGCTATTATGGACAAATATGATGTTATTCCTGTTAAATTTAATGGAAATAATTATATGGCCTGGTCTTTTCATCTGAGGAATTTTGTTGAAGGCCAAGGACTGTTTGGTTATCTTGATGGTTCGATAACTAAACCTACTGCAACTACTGACACAAAAGCATTAGCCACCTGGTTTAAAGAAAATGCTAAGGTCATCACTTGGATTCTTAACTCCATCGACCCTTCTCTTGCCATTGCTCTTCAAGTATATACTACTGCATCTGATATGTGGGGTCATCTCAAAAATGTTTATCATCAAACAAATAAAGCCCGCAAATTCCAACTCGATAGTGAGATTGCAAAATTCAGTCAAGGTGATAAATCTGTACATGCGTACTTCAATGGATTTCTCACCTTATGGACTGAGAGGGAGGCTATGATTATTCAGTCTGTGTCTGCTGGGTTTCTATCTGAGGCTCTTAAATTACAAGAGGAAACCCACATAGCTTAGGAACCTTTCAGATTTTGAGAAGACCTGCCTTATTGGAACAAAACAAGGAATGGCTAGCTAAAAAGTGGCCAGGCTGGAGGATTAAATAGGCACTCTTTCTATTGGAGATTTTTGTTTTGAGTCGCCATATAATCTCAATTGCTAATCGATAAAGATCATCTAGATCTATACAATAAAGAAAGATAAGAAAAGGCTTTTATAATATATAACTCATGAGACATAAGTATGAATTAATCAAAAAAAAAATTTTGCTGAAAGAATATATCATTTTTTTAAGGAATGCCTCTATATATAAGTTATCCTTTCATAATTGGGATAAGGCCGAATGGATTTGTCCATGTTTTTTAAACTAGTCCTAGGTTTGGACATTCTCTTTTTATTTTTCAGTGAAGTGTTTTACTCTTTCGCATGGCATTAATGCAAATGGGTACATCAAGTGCCCTGCTTGAAGCAAACAAATCTATCCCTTTTTTTGCCCTCATTGGGAAGTAATTTAAACTGAACTGGGAAGTAATTTAAACAGAACTGGCCACACAGGAAAGTTACTAGGATCTCCTTAAAGAGAGTGTGCCTTACCATTGTGCTATGCGTTGATTCGGTAAATCTGTAGTTAAATTATTATGCCAGTTTCTAGTACATTGGGAATATCTAGTAAGGACTGTTATTCTGATCGACTTAGATATTTAGCAAGACGTTGTAGTAAAGATTAGAGAAATCAAAATCAGTCCTAGCCTTAATTAATTTATATAAATTTCAGGCAGAACTTGCAATTACAAAGGGGCAGTTATACATGCATTTGGAGCTCTCATCTTGGAACTTCTAGATATTTGGGTATGCATACTGGGTCAATTGCATTGGTAGCACATCCCCATCACCCCAAAAACGTGCACAGTATAATGGACATGAATTCAAAGAAATAAAGCCACTACACAAACATTATAACTTTCATGGAAAAAATGAATATATTTACCGCAATTATGGACCTATCATAGGAATCAAACGCCATCAGAGCACCTTGCCCCCTTTCCGTTGAAAGTATCCCCTGATTGTATCAACAAATAAATTATCAACAGTTTCTTCTAAGCCAGCAAAACGTGGAAAAAGATTCTACAAGTATGTGATGCAGCCACAGGTCAAGAAACTGACTGCAAAAACATGGTTGCAATGAGAATGCTGTAACAGCATGTCCTCCTCAGGCTTGTTTCCTCGAAATGATGCCAAGACAAATAGAGAGAAAGTAAATCAAGCTTATTCTCATACAGAGAGAAAATCCAAGTTAAATTATCATAGAACTCAGATTTATCCCATAAAACACAGGCCTCAAGGACTGTTTCAGCAAGAGATGAAGTTCTCTCCTATGAAAAAGTCTCTACAATCAAGGAAATACCCAAGCCCACCAGACTTCTTTTCTTCTACTCATTGCTCTGACTCAGTAAACCTAAAACCCATTTAAACCCTTCATCTAACGCAACCCCCTTAGAAAGAAGATATAATTTTAGATATTCAATGGTCTTTTATTAAACAAAAAGCAATCATGAAATAAAAGAAAGAAACTAGCACAATCTAGGTAGTGCAATTGTTGGGCTGGCTGTCTCGCACAATTGGGTTGGGCAGCCACTCAATCAGGCGCACTTGGATTTTAAATGAAAAGGCGCAAACCCAAAGTACCCGCAACCACTTTAAGGTAAAAAAATGGTCCTAATAAATTGTAAGGACCCGAATCCAGATTTACCATGATATTATTATTTTGTAATAATATAATACACTGCAATACGGTACATTCTAGACCCCATCCAGTGCATTCGGTAAATAAATATTGCAACATTATCTAGTTATTATTATCTTATTGTTAACAATTATAGTATGATTTGAACATAATAATACATGAACCATACAATAGTGTAATTACTTTGTATAAATAAGCCTAGAAATAAAAGAAAAAAAAATAGCTTGAATTTTTATCTTGGAATGATTAGGATAATTCTAGAACAATCGGATTTAATTAGCAATTAAATCAGATAGAAATATGAAAAAATATTTAATATTATGATCCATAAATATTAGTTAGCATCATAGGCTTATTTTGGTGTAGTTAACATGAGTCAACGGATTCCATCTATATAAAAGAATAGTTGGAAAACAATTCCAATGCAAATTTAGAATAAAATTCGTTTAATTAAGAATTAAATAATGTAAATTCGGAATTGAATTAATAACAAATAATTAAAATATGATGGTAATGTACAGTACACTGTTAAGCCAATGGCTATCCTAATTGGTTACCTAATTGCGGAAAAAATACCTATTTGAGTAGGAAATACAGTTGATAAGGACAGGAAATTAGGAGAGACATGTTAGGTAGGATTATAGGTATTAGACTTCAACACAAATTACGAAGATGATGAGGACATTCCTTAAGGGAGCCCCACGCCCAATATGGGATTAATTTAAGTATAATTAAAATTAACAGTATCCAATAAAGAGTTCCAACTCAAATACAATTAGAAAGAAGGCTTCCCACTAGAATTACAACTCTTAGTTGTAGTAAGAAAGCCACGTATGATAACCTAGTGGCTATTTGCCCTATTTCTAATTATCTTAGGAGTCCTTTTGGCACACAAGTTAGAAAGTGTAGTCTGAATTTATTAAGAGAACTAATAGCTTAGAAGGATTAGTCTTAATGCATTTAGGAAAGCCAACTGTAATAGGAAACTTACAAGAGAAAGTCTATATAAGTATTGCATACCCATAGGAGGCTCATTCTCTCTCACATACGATTATTTCGGGAAAGTTACTATTTCAGGAAAGTTACTATTTGGGAAAGTTGCTCTTTAAAAGCTACTAATTCGAGAAACTACTGTTTCAGAAAAGAGATACTTTCCATTAGGATTACAACTCCTTGTAATTAAATTCAAACCAAGCCTATATAAAACCCCACACAAGGCCTACATGTCCACATGCCCAACCACATTCTCTCAGATAACTAGAGGTTAGAAGAAGAAAGAAAGAAAGGAGAAGAAAGAGAGGAATGACTAAGGCAAGGTGAACTTGGGATTCTAATAAACTTTCTCAACTAGAGACATTAACTAGTCAAATGGCCAAATGAATTCAAACTTACTACCTTTAGTGCTCTAGAAGCAATATCAATTATCTTCACAGAGTCATCCAGTAGATATTTCTTCAATATTGTCATAATTTTAACGAGAAGTTCATCTGAGACAGCAATGTCAGCATAAAAGCCTACTCCTCCATCACTCATTGACTGGAATGAAGATTTTTCATTAGAATCTCTTGGCAAATGGAAAACAACATGATGTGGATCCCCGATGCCAACCTAAAATGGCAAAAGATAAAAATAAATAAAAAATGATACTTCAGAGTATCAAATATGAATTCACAACATATCATAGCTTAGAAAAAAAAAATGCTAAATAAATGCATAATGGCATACCCTAGAAATGAAGTCAGCTACCAACTCTCTGACATCCTTTGCATCTTTGGAACCACAAATGCCAACTAAGGTCCACACAGCAGATACAATTTCACGTTCACAGTGCCATATGTCTAACTCTCCAGAAGTATTTTCTTCATTCTTTTCTGGATGAATGATTTCCCTCATGAGTAGTTTATTGTGCAGTGCCTGGAGACTGCAAGAACAAAACAAATAGTAAAGGTACAGTTCATTTGTAGAAATAAAATAATGGATGAACCTATGAGCATTGAAATGGATGCAAAGTGAGAAGAAAATGTGGATACCTCCATAATAGCAGTTTCTGAGGAAGATAGCAAGTTCTCCTCACAAACTGCACATGAAAGAAAAAATTAAAGTCAATGACAGAAAATAAAAATAAAAAAGAACACTTTTATCATTAGTTCATTATCACATACAATAAACTTACCTTTAGAAAGTGGTCCTTCGGAGAGTAGGCTTCACAAAGTTCAAGATGAAATGTCCTTATCCTTTCAAAACAATCAAGTTCTGGAAATGGTTCTAATTCCTACAGAAGGAAATACTCATTGGAGTCAAAGGGAAATTTTGAATTGGACAAAACCTGACAACCAAAACAACTGACTAGATAACGTGACAATTTCTTTTCACTGGGTAAGTGACATACGATAGCCTTTTTTTAATTAACAACAGTAAATATTAATTTAAATAAGGATAGCTATTCACTGGATAAGTGACATACGATAGCCTTTTTTTAATTAACAACAGTAAATATTAATTTAAATAAGGATAGCTACACCATTTCCAAAAAAAGAAAAGAAAAGGAAAAGAAAGATAGACACAGATAACAGTACTCCAAACAACTAACATGAAAATACAAGGTGTTGCACCAAGATCAATTCATTCTGTAGGGAAAGTCACCAAATTCACACCTTGATGTAATCATAAAGAGATGGATCAGCATCCACAGTAAGTTGGTGAAGTAAAGGCATAACTCTCGAAGACTGTATGATGTGGAGCTCTTGGTTGTTTTCAGGAGGAATGCAACAAGCAACCAATTTGGAGACCAGGAACTACACAACAATAACATATCAGGAGAGTGAGGGCAGGGTTTAAGGTCCAGCATGGAACATATAAGACAACAGACAGAAGAAATAAGTGAGAATAAACCTGAAGTTGTTGACCTAGAACATGAATGATATCTTTGGTGGGATTATTCTGAAAAGCTTCGAGCAAAGTTGATAGGATCAGACAGCATTTGTCTTGTAAAGTCTTACAGCCAATAAATTGCCCAATCAAACTGAAAAGATAACTGCAACAAATCAAAGAGTTAGGGCGAAAACAAAAAATACAATAAAAAATGAGGGCTATTATCTTTCAAGATTTAAAAATATAGGAATCACACCAATCAGTGGTTAGCAGGATCAGTCAAAGCTCGGTCCCTTGACGGGACCAATGTAGGAACACTTGGTGAGTTCACCTTAACTCTCCCAAGTCACCTCGTTTTGATGAAGGCCCCAAGTCCTATACAGAGGAAACTCAGCTGAGTTACATTGTTTTTGTATGTTGTATGCATTCAGAGCCTTTTCATAGGTATATCTGATTATAAACAATTGATGTTTATTATTAAGTAATTATGCTTGAGGTTTGGAGTCAATAATTTAAAAATGATGATTGGAATGTAATTTAAAATGTATATTGATCTTTTACATTTGATATTTGGACTGAAAATTTATGTACCATGCAAGAATTTTCCCTTTTTTTTCCTTATTATATAGTATTTTTCTTGTAGATATAAATTTATTAAATTAAATTGATTGTCATGAACATTGTTCTGAAAATCAGAATCGTGTCGCAGAAATCATTAAAAAAAAGGATGAGTCGAGTCATATCCCAAATCACACCGTGAATTGCAAGATTTCTTATTTTTCTTATAAAAATAAAAAATAATTTAAATATTAAAAAGAAGAAAACGATTGTTCATTACTTATCCATAGTAGGATAAATACAATGATAAATAAGACTGATACAACGGACAATCTGATCCTGCGCACTACGCATTTGTGTTGTTCATCATGCGGGACCCAATGAAATCAGGGGGGTCTTGCTTGTTAAGTAGTTAGTTTGTCGCACCTTTAATACCTAGGCATTTTGGGTGTATTGTTAGCAACTTGAGATGGTATCAGAGCCAACGAGTCTCGGATTCGAACCCGCGCATGGCAAAATAAGGCCCCATGCCGTGTCTTCTGTGTAGGCGCATGTGCGCAAGGCAAGGGCCCCACGCTGCATCTTGTGCAGGCACATGCTTCGAATTCGGATGTTGGTCTAATCATCGTCCTATAAGTTTTTCCCCTCAATCCTAGTGGTATGGGTCAATCACAAAGAACTATAGAAGCAAGTCTCCACCTAAACTATCCCTCTTTTATCCTATATTCTACATCTTCCTCAATCTCCAAATCCTTTCTAATAATCGAGCCAAGGTATTAGAATGAATCTCTTTGAGCTATCTATCGCTTGAGCTTCAATTCTCACCCAATCTTCAGAGGACTAACAAAATTTCATAGCGATAGATATTCCAGCAAGACCAATGTTGATAGAGGCTTGAGAATCAAAATTGCAATCCTGGAGTAAGATGAGATGTTGAACGTGGAGGCTCTCATGGACTTGGGTGGAAAACAACCTTGCACATGAACCCACGATGGATGGCTACAAAATAACTTCCGTGCCTCAACTATTTCATGGGCATAAGGAAATGCAACAGCTTGAGAAATAGCCAAACAACATGGATTCAGCAATTGATGTGGGTTGAGATGCGAATTTCTTCTCTTCTTTTCCGGAAATGGAGATGCAAAATTTGTGGTTATTTTCCAAATTTCATGATTTGAAGCATGAAGAAAAAATGATCATCAAGCACATAAAGGAGTTTCTCTTAACACAATTCCAATGTCTTGTGGAAGAACCATAGGTTGCATCAACACAGTGATACTACTGTGCATAGAGCAACCATTGCCACTTCTTATTGTTAAATAGTTGTTTGTGCAGTTTCACATCACCGATTGGTTTTGGGATTACTAGCTAGCAACGCTGACATGGTATCAGAGCAACCACGTCCCGGGTTCGAAACCACGCATCACAAAAATGCCCCATGCCGTGTTGTGTGTTTGTGCAGGCGCAAGTGTGCAGGGTAAGAAGGCCCCATGCCGCGTTATAGTCTTGTGCGGGCATTTGCTTCGGATCCGTGCAGTGTCCCGCCCAAGGGGGAGTGTTAAATAGTTGTTTGTGCAGTTTCCAATCACCAATTGGTTTTGGGATTTTTGGCTAGCAACTCTGTCACTTATGACTTTTTTCATGTTGTAATCTTTTGATTTTTTTTATTATAATCTTTTTCCTCAAAAGTGAATCAACTTTAGAGAAGACCCCGTCTGTTGCAAGAATGTGAAAGCCGCTGGTGGAACTTTTTGTAGGAGACGAGGCATTGGGAGGGCACTTGGAATTAGTATTATTTGGAAATTTATGATATTTTTTCCATTGGCCCCCTACCCTAAAAAAGAAAGAAAGAAAGAAAGAAACACACACATACGCACGCGCGCACACAAAAGGCCTACTTCCTGGTTCCACCCATGGTGAAAGCCTTCTGTTAGTTTGAATGGAAGAATAATGACAGATTTTCCTACCAGGAAGTACTTGACTCTGCTACTCTATGCCCTATTATATTGATGAGCACATCAATTGCAGATAATCGATGGAGCCTGTGCCTAGGATGAACTGCTGATGCAATTTGATAATGGATCTCTACTAGAAACTGCATTATCACAACAGTGATCGTCATAGTACATAAAGGAAGAGTAGGGAACAAAAGAAAGGCAGGAAAAAAAATGGTGTTCCAATCCAAGGGAAGAAGATTGTAACCTTAAAAACTCTATCAGGGCGAAAAATGTGGATCTTATCCACGACTTCAACATTCATATGATGTTCATCCCTGCATTTCATCAGATGAAAAAAACAATATGACTGCACTAAATAATGCACATCAAAATGAGAAACGCCAACTAATAAAAAGGAACTATACATCTCTATGAAACCATCAACAACTGTTTTTATCGCAAGAACAATTGTTTCCGTGGGAAAATAAGGGATGGCAGGGTCTGAATCAGAAGAGGAAAGTGATAGAAGGAAGCTGACGATCGACAACTGCAAACAAAAAAAAAAGTTTAAATGTATTAAACAAGAGTGAAACATTTTGAAATTCATCCAGCTCCATTAATAGAATGGAAAGTGTGAGGGAATAAACTGAACGCAAAGCAAAAAGATCAATTAGCTAACAGTCTCATAACAGAACAAAAAGCAATAGATTGGAAGACAAAAAGGTATGTGCAACAATGTAACCACACGATGTGAAACTCAGCTGGTGCGAAGTTTGAAAAATGCAGAGGTTTAACATAAAGAGGCTATTCTAGTTCTCAATAAAATAAATAAATACACAAATAATAAATTAGAGACTGATGCTCTCATTGAAGAAAAACACATTAATATATGACCTTTTTTGTTATTTCATTTGCTCACAAGAAAATAATCTATGTTTGTTGTTGCAATCATCATCATCATCATTGCCGCAGCCATGACCATCAGGATCCTCATCATTAAAGTCTCAACCCATTTATTTAGGGTCAGCTTTGAGTTTAATTGCTCACTCGTCCCTATTTAGGGCAGAATTCTCTGTGACTCTGCTAACTGACATGTGACCTCTAGTTGCTTACATTCTAAGTTGTTATTCGCCTCCATCATCCAGCTCCATTTATGAATAGCATTTCAGGTATTCATACCATGCAAGCCCCGCTCTTTTATTTAGATGCCCTAACAATCTAAAACAGTGCACCTCGATTTTCACTTTGGTCATAGTCATCCCTAAAATTCCTCACTTTTTAGAATTCTCAGTTAAGTTCTTTCTTGTAAATCCACATATCCACCTTAGCATAAACATCTCGGCCACAATATGTTTGCAAGCCCAGCTATAGTTCTAAAACAAAAAAAAGAATCCCACTGTTCCTTAGATCCCTCAAAAGTAGCAAAGTAATGGGAGATGAGTAGATGATGTTGATATACATTGTTATGTCGTTTCACTAAAAGCTCGAGCTTTTGGTGTAACTGGTTATTAACATAGTATCAGAGGTAGAGGTCACGATTTCAAAACCCCTGGGAGGCAGGTTACCTCCATTTGTCTGTTTGATTTGTTCCATTCTGTCTGTTTGTTGGGTTTCGAATTCGAACGGCCTCCCGTTCGAGGGGAGGTGTTGATATACATTGTTATGTCGTTCACTAAAAGCTCGAGCTTTTGGTGTAAATGGTTATTAACAAATGAGACAATAAGATAACCTATCAAAAGAAAAGGAAACTCCCACATATTTCTTTTTTTTTTTAATAGGAATTCATTTGGTAAGAGAGAGAGAGAGAGATGAAATCTTATATAGTGCATAATACCTGCTCAAATTTGCACTTGAACCTAACCCTCACTAACCTATCTTGATCTCATGTGTCATGACATAATTCCAATGATGAGGGAAAAAAAAGTTGAAAAAGAATATTTCAACATTCCTTTCAGGTTGCTACACATCAACAGCATTAACCCCCCCCACCCCACCAAAAAAAAAAAAAAAAGAGCTATGATTTCAAACACAACAAAAAGAAACTGTTAAATATGGTGCCCATTAAAATATTCTTTTAGAATCAGATTAAAAGTTAACCATATTTTTCTTTATGAGATCATCCCGTTCACGCTCTGTAATTTTGGCAATATGCAAAATTGAACTGCGAAGTACATCTGCTCCATTTTCTTTGTTCGACTTCTTACTGCAATGCAATGCCATGCACAGAGAAAAAATAGGCACAAAATGGACCTTCACAAGACCTGCCTGTGGCTGAGATGCGACCTGTGTGCATTTCACAAATGAGGTACACTGTTAGATGAGGAGGGAAAAATCAGAAGAACTAAAAGGGAACTGGCAGAACCCTTTCCTTTTAAGTTCACTTCTAGAACAAATATATGTGCTTTATTATAATTTAAACTTGAAAGATTATAATCAAGCAGCACCCAAAGACAAAGCAAAAGTACCACTAAATATAAAGCAGAAAAGTTAAATCTTCTCACCATAGAAGAAGCCCATTTGAGATCAGTAATGTTCCCACTCAAAATCAGTGCTGGTAGAAGCCAAGGGCAGCAAAATTGGATGAAAGAACTAGGTTCTGAGTTAGTAATGAAAAGATCTCGGATCTGCAATCCACATAAATTATTAATTGAAATACATGTATGAAATCCAAATTCATGCAAAACAAGTCATAATGAGATAAAAGCAATCGAATCCAATCCAAACAAATTAGTTGTTACTCTTCATCAATCAACAGTTCTGTCTAGGCTGCCAACATGAAAGGTATGCCAACCTTCGTGCAATTACCGACTACCTTACTTGTCATACCAGCAAAGGAACATGGAGAAGTTGTATGAATTACGAAAACGTCAGCAGGTGCCAACTTAAAAAAGTTCGGACTTAGGACCAAGTGCCAACCTGAACAAAGTTATTTATCCAACTACCAGGAAATAAGTATTGTTATACCAAGGCCAATAGAATCATTTCATAACTTTGGAAAGGATATAGAACGAAAATCAGTGTTGCTGAAAAAATAACTTCGGGATACCTTTAACAATCCCCAAATTTCCACAATATTGCCGACACTTAAAGAGTTTTATAGTCAAGACATATTGCTACTGCATCATTATAATGCCTCGGAAATGAAAAGCATAACCGACAACCGAGGCTCATTTTTCACCATTTTGAACTCAAAATTCAGCCATTCCTGCCACTCGAGTGGATTGGGATAATAATATTTCAACATATTTCCTCTTCTTGAATGAGAAGAATATCAACTGAAGCACAAATTGATGAATCAAAGATAGGAAAAAGGTAATTTGATTTGATTTTTTTTTTTTTGTTAATTTCAGTCCACTAGAACGAAGACAATATAATTGAGTAAATCACGCTACTTATTTATTGAGCTTGCATGATCTCGCATGAGTTGACTGTTTCAAGCCATTTCTTTAACATTTTTATGTCATCCATTTCTTTTCCATTTCAGTATTTTAGAGAAAAAAAATTTCTTTGGAGGCTTTGTGACCTGTATTTATGCTTACAAAAGTAAATCCAAGTGCTTAGATGACTTATATTGAATCAATTTAAAAATAATTATTTCTTGTTTCCTATTTTCATTTCTTTTCCTTTTTCAAGCTTACGTAAACACAACAGTGCATGAATGTAGTCCCATACAGTACTTTGATTCAAAAGAAGTACTCATGCAGTGAAAGAAGAGAGTTCAAGTTGCTTTCACCAAAAGACAACCATCTTCATACAGAAGATAAATCTTCTTTAAACCCCTACCAGATATTGGGCCATCATCGTAGATAGGTTAATCATGACAAGTATCTGAAGACACTATGAATGTCATCCCAATTGACCTCCAAATTATTAAATTTCCTCCACTAACCAATCCTGCCAAAACCTTGAAGAATTAGTAGAGGCAACAGAAATACTTTTCAATACTCCCCCTTAGATGCAGCGACATGCACATTTCAGCACCGAGCCGTTCCTACTAGGATTTGAACTCGGATTCGAACTCGCGACCAATTGGCTCTGATACCATATTAATTTTCCTATGCTAACCAATCTTAATCATTTGATTTCAAAGACAACTTCAAGAACCCTCTATTGACGAAGAGGGCCGTTGACGAGAACTGCTATTCGAAAGTCCACTTCAGTCTTCTTCAAGCCCTTTATTCTATAGTTCTGACCTGTTAATCTGAGGCCCAGTTCGTCTGGAGCCCACTTGCTCACTGCTTTGTTCATCTTTAGGTCTGGTTTTATAAAATCTGATTTATTGGTTCTTTTCACAATCTCCGTTATTTATTTATTTATTTTTAAAGGGAAATCAATTGCAGATTTGTAAAATAGGCTTATTTAGATGGAATCCAAGAAAGACGGAGATAAACCTAGTGGCTCTTCTCCTTATAATGGATCCAACTTCCATATTCCTGCTAAGAAATCCAAACCGTAAGATTAGAAGAATTAGGAGGAGGAAAAGGGCTCATCTTCTCTTAGTCAAAACAATACATTGAATAGTGCTACATTATGGATGGGAGAGAGTCCCAATATATAGATTTCTGCATTTTAAGTATTTACAAAATACACCCTAACTGTGGTATAATTACAATTAGACATTACTATTAACACGAATAATATTTTATTGCATTCTTCCCATTAATACTCAGATTTTCGCCCGATATTCCAATTGACACATCAACTTAATTTTCTCTTTTTTTTTTTTTTTTGAGTGTGTGTGTTGGGGGGTTGGGAGAGGGGGACAATAACTGAAATTTTATTTAAAAAAGCCTCCCTAAACAAAGAAAGAAATACATCATAGACACCCCAAAACTAAAATTACTGACTAAACAAGGAACTACTGTGTAGAATCTACAAACTACTGTTAAGAGTAAGAGAATAGGACTTAATTGTAATTCAATCAGGTGTAGGGGTCTTCACGAAATTAAGAGGAAACAGAAGGTTTTTTTGTAATTTTTCAGAATTGAGTTTTATAAATTGGATGCTCATCCCATCCTAGTGGTCACAACCTTTCTCATTTTTCTTCCAAATTCATTCAATATTGGAAGAGAGGACAAAATTCATTGGTTTCTTTAAAGAGCATTACAAGTTCCAACCATTATATAGAGTAGGCAACAATCTAAGTTCTTAATTAAATATTGCCCCTTCTAATTAGTCTATATATTATAGACTAAATATAAATATGGAATCTCAAATTTAAATGATATAAATACCTCAAAATTTTTGAAGACCCCATCAATATTGTCCCTTGATAACTTGATCTTTGGCCCCCCAAAAACTTCTTAGATAGAGTGAGAGAGTTGAATGCTTAGAGAGAGAGAGTGTTGAGTAGGGTTGCAAATGGGTATCCGATGCTCCGATAACCCAGAAGTTCCGACCCGCAAAAAACCGGGTCTGGAACCTATTTTAGGTTCCGATTCAAAAATGGGTCCAGACCCGGAACCCAATTTAGGTTCCGATTGATAAACGGGTCTAGTTGCAGGTCCATATAGGTTCCGACCCGTGAACCCAGGACTCGGCATATGAGCTTTTAATATTACAAATTGTACCTCAAAATCATCCTCTTTTTTTTTTTTTTTTTTTGCACATTTTTATGTATAATACTGGATGTAGTAGACTTGATGCACTGTTATAAGTTGAATTATATGCTTATTTTAAGAAAAATGAAGAACAAAGAGAAATTAAAATCAATTTTAGATCTAGATTCCAGCCCTCTAGGTGGTCCCGGTTCTGGAACCGGATCCCCTATCCAAACCAGGTCTAGAACCAACAAAACAAGTTCCGACTCAAAACCGGAACCATTATTTATAAACGGGTTTGGGTCCGAGTCCACTATGGTTGCGATTCGGAACCCTCCTGTTTGCAACCCTAGTGTTGAGAGAGTGAGAGAGTTGGATGATTTTGGTGAGAAATGAGAATGGGAGGGTTGAGACTATTTATAGGTTTTGGAAAATTCAAAAAGACCAAAAATACCGCTAATACGACTGTTTTATGGTCTGGGGAGGGGGTAAAATTAACATTTTAGCCCATATAGCCGTTGAGGCCCATCGTGCCGCACGTGTTGTGCCCATTCTTGCTGGTCGTGCGTGGCACCTTGGCCCACGGGCCATGCTGTTGACTGGGCAGGCCGGGCCACGGCATGCGTTGACTATCATGTTGGGCAGTGCCATGCCGCGTTGCCTTGGCCCCATTTTCTTCTTCATTTTTTCCTCTCTTTTTTGGTTGGACGAGCTGAGCAGCAGCAGCACCTTCGGCCTCTTCTTCTACTCTTGTCAAATGAAAGGGGAAATGAGATATGGTTGGCTATGGTTTTTTATTTTAAAGGCAAACTACAAATAGCGGCCAAATTTTGAAATTTGGACCAATTCGGCTGAAATTCTGGATTTTGGTCCGAATTTCAGAAATTTGGATGAATAGGACTGAATTATGGAACGAATATTTCTATGGGTGCTGTTCGGTTTGGTAGGGGGACCGAACAAAAATAATTTGGAAAACTCAGCCCAAACGAACCGAATTTCGTAACACTGGACGACAGTCCAGATAGTACTTTTACATGAGGATTAGCCTCATGTTCATTAAGATCATTGAGCTAATAGTTATTGATGTCATTAGTAGTTAATTCCTTTAAATTCTTCTAGACTGTTATCAGTTATTTTCATATTTTGCTCAGGACCGGACTGTTAAATGAATTTTTATGTTGCACTTTTAAGATTTATTAATTTGTCCCTGAAAATCATGTAAATATTCATAGTCATGATGCATAATGTGAAGGGCCCTGGGTTCCAGGTCGTGACAGCAACACTGCTATCTATTAACTGAGAGCTAAAAGGAAACAAAACACAAAAAAATATAATAAGAAACCATCAAACTGGATTTGGCTATGATCTAAAGCACAAATGACTTAAATGTCCAGTTTAAAAAATAAGGAATCTTCTTCTATCGGTTCCAAAATGAACATTTCTAATCAATGCGAAAGAGGTATGACTTTAATAGCATCAAATACATGTGAATGAGATGAGCAGTCTTTCATTAGATCAAGAGCATGAGCGTGAAACAACATTAAAAACATACCTCAACAAGTGAAACTAAGCTTACACCACAAGCAACCCAACAAGAAAGAATTGAACCCATGAGTTCCTCCAAGTACTGCATAAAAATAAAAATAAAATAAGAAAAAAATGCAGTGAAATCATCGTTCAGGTCTTCAAACACATTTTTTAGACATAAAAACTTATACCATGAGGCATTTCCATTCTGGATATGGAAAATCATTTAATGAAATGTCATGATAAAAATGGAATTCTTTATCAAAGAATAACTAGTAAAGACAAGTAATACACTTAACCTTGGACCTCGTTGTATATTGGAGTTTTCTTGACAGATTATCAAGTGTTGCATAAACCAGTTCCCTGAAGAACAATAAAATTAGATAAAACAAACTGAAGACATTTATAACGCAAACAGGAAACCATTACTATCATCATCAACAAAGCCTCATCCAATCTAGAAGCAGAGTTATGCGCAAGAATATACCTCTGACAAGGATCAATTGCAGCAGCAACACATATCATGAAATTTGCCTGTGATTCCGAGGAAAATACCAAAAAGAAAAAGAAAAAAAATCACAGTACTTAAATCAGTTGCAGAACAGAAAACATAAGAGAGAAAAAACATTAACTTTGTGGATGATTCTTAGTTCTATGACCATAAATTATTTTAATAACTAAATATGATTGACATAAAGTCATGATTATAACTGCGAACAAGGAACAACAAAGAGATGAGCTTTCTGAGATGGTCACTCAGTTCCTTTCTAACAAAAAATCTAAAAGAAAAAACACAAAGAACCATCACACTGAGCCAAATGCAGTTCGTTTTTGCAAAGAAAAAGATGTGGGCCCAAAGGGATGATTCTTAGTTCTATGACCATAAATTATTTTAAAAACTAAATATGATTGACATAAAGTCATGATTATAACTGCGAACAAGGAACAACAAAGAGATGAGATTTCTGAGATGGTCACTCAGTTCCTTTCTAACAAAAAATCTAAAAGAAAAAACACAAAGAACCATCACACTCAGCCAAATGCAGTTCGTTTTTGCAAAGAAAAAGATGTGGGCCCAAAGGGATCTAGGCCCCACCAGGCTGAGTTTAGATCCAGATCAAGAACCAAGCAAACCGAACCATGATCCAAATCCACAATTAGCCAAGTTCAGATCGAATTTGAAGTGACACTGCAAGACTATGGTGGCCCATATATCCGAGTGGCCCTACACCCAAATCAGAAGCAAATCCCATGCAAGAAGATATTCCAAAAAAAAAAAATGGGAGTGAATTTCTGTCACTAGTTACCCATTTAACAAGTTTTTAAGATCCAATAGGATTAGTTTCCTTTAGAACAGTGTATTTTAGATTTATTAGGACTCTCCCACCTTTCTTCCCATTGTTTCAGTGCACAACCTATACTGGGCCCCACCTGATCACCCATCTGAGTAGGGCACATACAGACCCCATGGATTACACCAATCTCATTTTTTACAACCATCCGAATGGACTGCACCATTGGTTGGCAATCATTTTTATGTAAGGGGTGAGACATTGTGGGCCATTGATCAAAGGGTTTGGAGGATTAGGTGGGCCCCAAACTTGGGAGGGAGATAATGACCATCCAGATCTCTAGAATCCCCAATTCCATCCGCAGGCGGGCCCCACAGCAAGGAGCACATGGAGATACCCATGCACATTGCAACAGGGGATGAAAACCCATGTATACATATATACATACATACATACATTGTGTGTGTATGTGGCAAATCTTCTTGTGACTGAGAACTCCTCTCATCGTATTACGGTGAGAACTTCCAGCAGTCCCACCTTGTCATCCATTCAAACCGTTCACACACATGGGACCCCCACTAATAGTCATTGGACTCGGGGTTTGCACCCACCCAATAGATTGGACTTTTGGATTGAGGGTAAAAAAAATATTATATAAAGCCATTAAACTTGTGGGCCACAGATTACGGGGCTAGAGGGATGAGATTGACCCCATTTTTTATATTTTGTCCATCATGAGTGAATCTTTCCATCCACCTAATGTCCCATGACCTATGGGTCCCCAGGTGGGCCCCAGCAGCTAGTGTGCACGGTAAGACCATGCACACTGAATGCACACAAATATTTTATATATTATATGAAAAATAAATAATAAAGAAAAACCCTTTTTCAGTTTTTTTTTTAGTAGAATATAGCAGTTTTATTTGAAACACCTTGGCCCTTGCTCTGTTTCGATGACTCCACAACTTTCTTTATTTCTTACGATCCAGCCTTTTGTATGATCTGCTTTTGCAATTCATCATCTTGGTTGGATTCGATCTATGGCTGAAACGACTCAGGGGATTGGAAAGTCAGACCATACAGAATAACAGAACACATAGCCGCTAAGCGTTCATGCAACATACTCCATGAATGAAAACAGTATCTTCATTCACCAACGCTTTTTTTCATTAATACAGGACAACAGTCTTTACATAGATTAAGAAAGTCCCACTCACTCAATAAAAAACAAAGATGAAAATAAATATTGTTGAGACATTGGGAGAGACAGGTGAAAAAAAGAGACTTCCATGCTGAAGCTACACAAAAAGCATGGACTAAAAAGCATGTAATCGAAGCAAGGTAAAGTACCTCCAACTCAACCTTCTCACTGATAAACGCAAGATGTGCCAGTGTAATGATAGCAGTCTCCATGACTGGGCCTGGTTGAACACCAGCAGCTAAAACCTCTTTAACAGTAACAAGCTTTCCTTTAGAAGCCATCACCAACTTAACACCAAAATTGGAACTAGCAGAACACAGAATAAATGGAAACCACAAAAACAAGATCAGCTATTAGGTGGGACACAAATGCTCATTAAAGAATGGAACAAAGGAGCTTCAGAGAAAATGAAAAGAGCACATTTATTCATGCAACTTAACACCAAATGATAACAGCACAATGCAGTGAACAGTACACTGTACACAGAAGGCAATGCATATGTCCTTTTCCTAATGATCTTTTATTTAAATTTTCTAAAAGAAAGGGTAAGTAATGTCTGCGTAAGCTACCAACGATTAGTGGCATGCATTATGAAGTAGTAGATAATGTCCCACAAAACTAGTTTTTTTTTTTTATCGTTGGATAATGTCTGCATAACCTACTTGCAATTAGCAGCCAACAGTACAAAGTAGGTCTTAACTGTCACAGCACCGAAATTACTCCGCAGGATGATATTCTGCAAAAGGACAGATGGATGACAGCATGTTCGCCCTACCCAGTACCTCTAGAAGTATGTTAGAGAGTACTTAAGTGTCACAGCCCCAAAATTACTCCGCAGGATGATACTCTGCAAGAGGACAGATGAATGACAGTGTATTCATCCAACCCAGTTCCTCCAGAAGTTTGTTAAGAGTGTAATTCACCCCCAGTCCTCACATCTCATACAGTCGAACCCAACTCAAAGGAAATGATAACGATTGTCTTACCTGCAGGTATGGATTGGAGACACTCAGAGAAACAAATGAGATTCCTTTCTTGTGAGTTTTCTAAAGTTCAATATACACCATGCCCTCAACTTTGTATCATGATAAATTCAATGGGTGAAACCAGTGATGACATCATATTTATCAGTAATGTGCTTTTCTACTTTCTAAGTTTTTCTTAATTTCTCATATCTTGTGATGAAAATCAAGCGTCAAAACATCAGAGGCATTCAGAAAAGATTGCCAAATAAATGCATTAATCAATACCAATTTCTTATATTTAAGATCTTATTCAGAAATGTTAGGAGGATTTTGGATTCAGAAAATAAGTAATAAATACAAGTTTTTGTGCAAGTGGATTCCCACAACTAACAAACCAAGGTTGGAAAACTCGTGACTCAAACTCGACTTGCCCAGCTCTAAAGTAGTGTCTTGGAAAGAGTCAAGACTCGGGAGAGTCATTTTCTTAAAAAATACATATTTTTAACTATTTAAAAAAGGGTAATATTCAGGTGGGAACTGTTCTCACATATTATGTGAGAACTTTTTTGTAGGGCCCACGGGATGGGACCAGGGGGGGTGGAAAGATCTATGTGAGACTACCCCAAGTATCAAGTCTGACCCCAAACCTATGCCCCTAAACCTTTCATCCGTGGCCCACAAGTTTATTGGCTTCATATTCAATCCTCGATCCAACAGTTCAGTCCATTCGGATGTATGCCAATCCTTGGGATTAGTGACTATCAAGGGGTTTCCTATTGGTTGCTAGGTTTGGATGGGTCTCTAGTTGGGCCCCACAAAAAAATTCTCATATAATAGGTGAGAACTAGTTCTCACTTGAATATTTCCCTTTAAAAAATGTCAAATACTTATAAAAGTTATATGTACATGTATTTACATATATTAATAATAATAGATTCAAATTAGTAAATTTATTACATTTCAAATTTTCAATCAATCATTTTGAAATTGTTAACACCAAACCTCAAGCATTAATTACTAAATTTGATTAGGCCAAGTTTGCCCTATATTTGACTCAGTCTTGTGTAAAAACGAGGTTACTTGGCAGAGTCGAGAGTTGACTCGCCAAGTTTTCCAACCTTGAACCAAACCAAATGCTTGGCATCTTGTAGCAGAGGAATCCCAAAAGCAAGTCAAAAGAGGAAGCATATTATAATTCACAAAGACAGTCAGCCTCTAGCTTCAGACATGCTTTTTGGATGCCAAGCTGCCAAGTACAGAAGCAGAATGGATCAGGAGCCATATATATATGATGGCAATGTCTCTGTGCCTGTTTCCTTCCACTTAGTGAATTAAATCATATGAGTTAGCAGATCATTCGTAAGAAACAAATCATTTCATTTTACCAAAGAATAGGCCATTTTGGGACTGAGCAAAATATATCTTTATGTAATGGACATCACAGCAAGATTTTTGTGTTTTGGTAAAAGGGAAAGACAGCCAACTGCAAAAATGAAAAAATGGGTGCATTCTGAGTACAGGAGGCATGGCCAAATCATTAGGGTACAGAACCAATTCAATATGTGGATGAAGGTATGAAGCCATGCCTAGTGCCAATGAATTTAACCTCCAACACAAGACAATATCATATTACGCTTCTTTTATAGGTAATATTAGGTATTAATATAATACAAAACCAGATGATTATATGATAATCATAAGACCAGATATGAAACTTCTTCCTGTTTATTTTTTTGGGAGCAAAGATGTGTACCAAAGAGAAACTCTACAGAAGTAAATTGTGATCCGGCAGACTCCAACTTAACACTTCCCATATAAAACAAACTAAATATTTACTGAGACGTGCTTACCAAATGTCCAGAAATAGCTCATCATGACCATCCCATGTCTGGAAAAGAACACCAATACGTCTCGCCAAGAAGAGCCTAACTCTATAGTCAGCATCTTGAAGCATCCCAAGTAGCCTTTCTATCATTACCTATGTGAGATTCAGGAGAGAGAAAAACATTACCACCAACACACAAAAATCAGTCACCAATCTGATAGGAACAGAACAAAAATATCAGAAATGGAACCAGAAAGGCCTACTCATCCTCTCTGTCAGTGATAATTCTATAGAGGAAACAAGGACTATAGAGGAAACAAGGACAAGGTGTTAATTTCTACAGAAATCGATGGAAATAGAAAGCTACAGTTTTATGGCACACCCATAATCTATTTAAGGCGGCTGATGAGTTATTAGTTGTCACAGCCAAAGACCAGGGGATATCAAACAATAAGCGACCACCTGGGCAATGTGAGGATCTAGTAAACCAAATAGCATATGCAATTGATCAGCTTAGAATAATAAGCAATCACCTGGGCAATGCGAGGATCAAGTAAGACAAAATAGCATATGCACTCAACCAGCTTAATACGTGCAGACCAATCAAGAAGACTGTTCTCTGCTACTTTGTTTACCAAGTCTCTGAGAGGTGCCAAGTTCTGCAACCCAACAAACATTGATCTGTTAAAGATGAACCACAATGAATAAACATAAACTACAAGGAACCAACATTCCTTGGTTACGTTTCACTTAAAAACGTGTGAGTGTGTGTACTGAAACTATCCTATGCATACCTTGTGCAAAGTGCACACCCATAGTGTGGCCTACCTGATGATCCATCCAACTGGACCACACACATACCCCCCCCTTGAATTTCACACGTCCCTGGTTTTGCACCCATTTGAATGGACTACAGTGTTGGATCGACTATACACCCATTTGAATGTATTGAACTTGTAGGCCCCGGATGTTAGATTTAGGATGATTGGATGGGGCTGATTTTTCTAGAGAGGAGGGACCCGCCCAGATCTCTAGGTGGGCCTCACAGCCAGGTGTGCACGGACGCTCAGCGCACCGATTATCTGAATGGCCCAGACCAGGTTCAACTGTAGGTTTTTGACTGCAAGGTCATAGGATTATCCGAATGACTAACAAGTCCAAGGTACAAAATGTAACAATGCACCCTAGTAAGTTCAATTTGCTAACAATAGATCTTTTGGTAGGAACAAGTCATGCAACTAACAGGCACAACCTCGTAGATATATTTTGTGCATCTTTCAGGCGTGGCAAGTCAAGATATCATCAATTATAATATCTTGCAGATTCTAAAGGACGATTTGGGATTTTCTTTCCATTTGTTTGTGCAGATCTGAAGAAGTAGCTGCCTACAGAAACTATGAAACACTGTCGCAAGTATACAATTGACACCCATATTGGTAGCAGCCTCTTAAATTAAGTGAAAATCTTAAGGAACCATTTCTACTCCTTAGAGCAATAGAATGGAAACTATATCACACCACATTTCTGATGGCATTATAAGTCTAAACTAGGATAAAGGTGAATAGTACATAGTAAGGAAATGAATATTTACTTTTGAGTGTGATACAATGAATGCCGGAACAATTTGATATCTCACCACAATTTCAAATTTCTCAACAACATATAATATGCAAAATTGAAGTTGAATATGTCTGTATGATCCAATCAACATAAGACAAGTTGTTCTTGGAGAGAAAACTTATCTGAATCAGCTCAGGAAATTTGGGACTGTTAGCTTCTCACATATTGTCCAGAGATCTAACTAGAGATTAATTCCACAAAAGACATATAGATTCACCCAAGGTAGTATCGAGCCGAATTGCAATTTTACATATCGGTATCTTAGCAGAGGCCAGAAGGAAGAGTAGGTCTTCATGAGTTGTAACTAGAAGGGAAAGAGACCTAGAATAGTATGCTACAGACTGTAAACCTACAGAATTACAAATCATCCAAATCACCAATCTTGATGAAGGCTTCAGGCGAGAAACGGGAAGAGAGTAACCCAGACCAGAGGGAAAAGGTTTTGACAGAAATACTGTGCTGAATTCACCCACAAAAGTAATTGTCAACTGTACAGAATTAGAAAAAAAAAATCATTGCAGTTCTGTTCTATTAGAGAAATTTATACTGAGGGACAAAAATCCCAACAATTGACTGGTTCCTATCTGTAGAAACTTGACACTGAATCGTCATTTAATTAAATCACTATTCCTATATGAATACTACTAGACTCCTAACCAATCTTCTATTCAGGCATGGACTCAAAATAAGACTAAACTCATCGTAGTCGTCGCGTCATCATCATCATCAAAGCATTGTTCCAATTATGCTGGGGTTCGCTATATGAATTCTATTTCTTTATTTCTGTCTGTCTTGGGCCAAACCCTCGGATAGGTTGTACTGCATCAGATCTACCCCTACAACTTTCATCCATGTCCTCTTCAGCCTACCACTTTTACTTGGTGGACCATCAACCTACATAGAAAAAATTCACCTCACCAATGTTGTTGCTTTCTTGTGTTGGACATGCCCAAAAACTCACAAACGGGCCTCTCTTAATTTATTACTTATTGATGCTACCCTTAAATGCTCCCGAATGCACTCAATTTTTGGTTCTATATTTCCCAAATTTACCTCATATCCGTCTCAACATTCTCATCTTTGCAACACTCATTTTGTGCATGCGTTGCGTCCTAACTAGCCAACATTCTTCTTCATAGTTTATAGCTACTCTAATCGTTGTTCCATAAAATTTTCCCTTCAAACTTATTAGGATGCAATAATCACAAAGCACTCCAAAAGAAAGTCTCCACTTCAACCATCCCACTCTTAACCCATACCCGACATCTCCTCAACCTCTCCATCGTTACTAATTATTAAGGCAAGGTATTGGAATGAATCTCTTTGTGGGATCTCTCATTAGAGTTTCAGCTCTTTGCACACCCACAGTCCCCACATAAGTTTTTTTTTATTTTCTTTGTTCTGTTTATTTCTTTCTTGGAATGGTACCCCATTGAAGTTGCAATTCATATATTATATTTGTACGAATTATTTTAAAGCCCTTGGATTTTAAGCACTCCCTCTATCTCTTAAGCTTTGCATTCATGCCATCTCTCGATTCATCCACCAACACTATATCATTTGTAAACAACATACACCAAAGTACCTCTGCTTGAATATGAATAGTTAACTTGTTCATAATCAGTGCAAAGATATAAAGGCTTAAAGCCCTTTGATGCAAACCTATGATCAATGGAAACTTAGTTGTCTCTCCACAGGTAATTATCAATCATTACTGCCCCCTCATACATATCTTTAATGACAACTATATAATTTGTTGGACATTCTTATTACCTCAGACCACCAAATCAAATTCATAGCTATCCAATCATAGGCTTTCTCTATATCGATGAAGACCATATGAAATTTTTTTCTTGTTCTCTCGATATATTCCATTAATTGCTTAAGAGTATAGCTTCCATAGTTGACCTCCTGGCACAAAACAAAATTTTCTTTTAGTTATCTTGGTCTCTTGTCTAAGTGTTTGCGCTATTACACTTCCCATAGTTTGTTAGTGTGACTCATAAGTTTAATCCCATGATAATTGGTGAACTTCATATATTCACTTTGTTCTTGTATGTTAGTAGTAAAACACTTCTTCTCCATTCATCCGTCATTTTCTTTGTCCCTAATATCTTCTTGAAGAGTCTAGTTAATCAAACTCATTCAATTTCTCCTAAGCATTTTCACGTCTATATCAGAATGCCATCTAGCCACATAATCTTTCCTGTGTTCATTCTTGCCAATGCTTTCTTCACTTTTGCTACCCAAATTCTATAGCAAAATATATGCCCAGCTAATGAAGTATCCCATCTTATTCTTAAACCTCTTATAAAATCTCCACTTAAAAGTATGCTAAAATATGCTATCCACTGCTCTTTAAATCATTATCCCACGCTAAAACCTTTTGATCATTGCTCTTTATAGATTTGGCATAATCTAAGTCCCTATTTTCCTTTTTCATATTTCGCAAGCATAAAATTTTCTCTTGTTCTCTTGCTCCCAACTTAGTATAGAGGTCACAACATGCTTTGGACTTTGTGCTCCTTACTATTTTCTTAACTTCTTTCTTTGCTTTCTTATTTCTTTCATAATCTTCCATGTTCCGAGTCCCCTACCAAACTTTATCGCAACATCCTTTTTGCAGGCCTCTTCAAACTCTACACTATACCAACAAGTTTTTTTTATCATTGTGTTTTTTCCTATTTTGACTCGCCAAACACCTCCTTTGCAATACTTCCAATACAATAGCCATTTGGTTCCTCCAATACAATAGCCATTTGGTTCCACATATTCGTAGTTTCTCTCTCCAAATTCCAAACCATACACAAACCACCCCACCACCACCCCCCGCCCACCCCCCCCCCCCCCCCCCCCGCGGATCACTTTATGCTTAAACACAATTGTCCTTTTTCTTTCCAAATCTCCCCACCTAGTTCTACAACACCTTTATTCACTACCCTTCTCTTTCTTATTCTAATGAAACCATCTAAAACCACTAACCTATGTTGTGTGATCAAACTCTCTCCAAGAATAACCTTAAAGTCTATCAAACTCCTATTAGTTCCACTCTCATAGGCATTTAAATACTCCTCTCTCTTTTTAAAGTAGGTGTTTGTTAATACAAGGTCAAATGCCAATGCAAATTCCAACATAGCATCTCCTAATCCATTCCTTTCACCAAAATGATTGTCCTTCATGCACTCTCTCATGCCTCTTCTATCCTTTCCTACATGAACAAGCCCCCTCATAGAAAAAAAAAGTTTTGCTAGTCGGAATTTCTCGTATTAAACCTTCCATCTCCTCCCAATCTTGTCTCTTAACACTTTCATCTGATCCTACTTGTGTTGCATGGGCACTAATGGTATGCAATATATCTTCATCCAACACTAGTTTAATTGTTGCAAGTCTAACACCCAATCTCTTTACCCCCCACAACATGAATTCTAAATAAAACGAAACTAATTATCTAAAAAGATTGACAACCCTAACTGAATCTCGCTAATATTGATTGGGACTGGAATCCTACTATAGGAACCTACAGATGCATTATATGCACTGAATGGGCCTACACAAGAGTGACCATCTGAGCTAGTCCAGCTTGGCTGGGCCAATCCAGTCCTGGTCTTATTCAGCCTCATATGGGCCAGGGCTTGTCTCAAGGACCGGCGTTGTCAATCACAAGTCTGACCTCATATCTTTGGAAGCAGAAACAAGGCTGGATAGACAGGCCTTTTGTGCTTCAATTTGAAAATTGGCTCCACCATTTTCAGTTTAAACGTTCGGGCATTTAACAACAAATGATAGAGCAAAAATTATACGAAAAAATAATTATAATAACAGAGATGAATGCAATGACTTCACCAAAAAACCTGCCCGTAAAAATTATCAGTATATAAATAAAAATAGGAATCCCGAACAAATATGACTGATACCTGCTCTGACACCTTTTCCCTCACTGATACGTTAGATTTTTCCTCTTTTCCAACAGAGACCAACGGTAGTAAGGTACCCAGCAAAACTTTGATTGTGGATAAAATATTGATACAAAAGAGCTTAGGACTTTCACTCATCTCCATTGTATTATTCAATGAATTCACCTGTAAAAAAGAACATATAAATAGCTTGGATATGGAATACAATGCAGCACTCAATCCAACAAAATCAAAAGCCTTCTGTTACAAAATATCCCATAAAAACAAGCATGTATAAAAAATAAAAAACTAAAAACCATAAAATGACTTCTGAAACCTCAAGCACAAAAAGGCACTAACCAAATCTGAGATATTTCTGGTAGAGCACAAAAAATTTTCACAAAGACACCAACGAATATTCTCACAGACCTGATGAGAAAAATACATACAATAACTGTTAATAATTTCACGTATGAGGACAAGGTTATAATACGT
The DNA here is from genome assembly GCA_028538565.1 of Umbellularia californica. Lineage (NCBI taxonomy): Eukaryota > Viridiplantae > Streptophyta > Magnoliopsida > Laurales > Lauraceae > Umbellularia > Umbellularia californica. The sequence goes on along the minus strand of JAPQWN010000006.1, from coordinate 10,850,219 downwards.
AACTGTTAAAACAGTACCAAGCCAAAATTCTCCCTTTAAAAATCACAAGCATGCCATACCTTAAGATCATTTTCCTTTCCCAAGAGATCAAACATTACATCCCAAGTGATATCAGGCAAAATTGAGAAGAAACTTGAAAGTGCTGAAACCATGTCCAATTTCAACTGCAAAGTTGACAAAGATATCCCAGAAATGCTCTTCCCACTGACAGCTGATATGTCCAAATCCTTTGATTCGTCGTCCAAATCCAACTCCATATCAACAATCCTAACTTTACCATCATTCTGAGGGACAGAGTTCTCCGGAAAAGTCATTGAAGACTCAGAGATTTCTTGCACAAGTAACACAGACTCAGTGTTTCTAGGAGACGAAGATAACATCTCAAGTAGTTCACTCAGAGCCAACAAAAGCCTCTCGATAACTTGAATGATACTTCGATGAAGATCATCATGGACAGAACTTTTCTCTCTCCAAATTCTGAAGAGCGGACAGCACATACAGAATCTCAGAGCAGATAAAGTAGATGTTGTAGCATCAGGGATAAGGCTAGAACCCAAAAGTCCACGAGATCGAAGTTCATTTTTATTTTCTTGAATAACAGTAACAGCGTGCTCTAGTAATTCTAAAAGACATTGAAGCATTTTGGTATATACTGTTGATTTTTCATCTTTTAGCCTGAAAGAAAACCGACCATGTCAAGTACAGGAAGAAAGAACAAAAACATATGCAGGGTAGTAAACTAGAATAAGTTAAGGAAGTGATAGATACAGAGCAAGTGAGAATCACATTAACATAAACAATGTTGAACAATGTACCTTACGATTCAAAATTTAAAGCACACAATATAACCTTTTATGACAGGACATCCAAGCAACAAACAGTAATTATATGAACAATGCTTTCCATATCAAAGTTAATTGTCATTTTACCTATGCTGAAATTGGCTTAAAGGGAATACACACACCATATACAAAGTCTTTGGGTCAACTGAACAATATCTTCACATAGGCCCTGGCTAGAATTTTAAAAAGTTTCTTAGTTTCTTTTTTTAATGAGATGTCGATGCAGACTAAATGCTGATATGGGCCTCAAAGTTTGCAAAACGAGGCTCAAGAATAGGTCACTGTGGCTAGTCTGATGGGCCTAACGCAAAATGGCTCAAGCCCATCATTATTAGCCCATTGGACGTAATCAATGGTCAGCCAGCCCACTGGCACATCTATATCACCTTCTTAATACAAAAAAATTCCAAGAACATTTCTTAGATTTGCAATCTTGGTTTAAAAAATTCCCTGATTTTCTGGATCTATATTCATGGTTCAAGCTCGTGGTATCAAATATCAATCATTGTCGCAGTGACCCCAAAAACCCGTACAATGCGGTGTCACATTGTAGTTCATGGCCATCACAGTTGAATTTTTTTTTTTTACCCCAGAAAATTTTTTAAAAATTTATTAAAAAATTAAAATGCTAGGAAAAGTTAGAAAACAACAGTTTTTTTTAGTACACAATTTGAACCAAAATAGGGGTCCCCTCAAGTCATTAACCCTCTATCACTTTTTACTCCTTTTTTTTTTTTTTTTGATAACCCAGGGTATCTCCCGGCCAGCCCAGCCCAGGAGCCTTTGGCCCTGAGCCTGAGGGACGCTCGATTTTGGACAGCCGAGAACTAATCCCTAGGGGCCTATTTGGATGTATGGTGAATTGAAGTATGGTGAGGTGAAGCATCAAATCAAGAGAGAATAAAATATAAAATGTTATGATGGTGTTTTGTTTTTAGTTGTTTGGTATGGAATCTTTTTGACTTTTTGTATAGAAAAGTGGATCTTTTTTGTCTTTTAGTGGAAAAAGGAGGTTGCTTTTTTTACTTTTTTTGAAAAAGATGGAGGGAATTTTGAAATTGTGTACTTTTGATATGACTCATTGTCTTTCTTGTCTAGATAATGGAGGCTTTACCTCACCTCACCTCACTTCACCACACATCCAAACACACCCTAGGGGCACATGCAAACTCTCCTATCACTTCCATCAATGTGGCACAGATCTAAAATTCAAACCACTGAAAATAACTTTCATCCTTTATGTCCACATTGTTAAATTTTGTCAAGGGCCCATTCAAGAGTCGGGCAATTATTTGGACTAGTTTAGATTTTTCATAAGAGGGCTCTGTTGAAGAGCCTTGGAAATTTTGTTTGGGTTTAAGCTTTAAAGGAACCGAACTCCACGAATTAGGATAGAATTAACAGAAAAGAAAATACAAATAATCGAAGCTCAAACTTACAGGAAATTTGAAGGCTCAAAAGTAAGGCCCACCTATAAACAATCTAGCCACTCAAAATAAATGCCCTCCTCATATATGGGCCCTTCCAAGATCCACTCTAATAATGGGCTTAATGTTAGGCTTGCCGTGTGTGTGTAAATTTGGATGCTCATAGTTTGGACCATTGAAAATTGTAGAGGCCATCTACTAAAAATATGTGCTTGAAATATATTTTCCTTATTATATTGTTCACTCAAATAGAAGATGGCCTAATGTGAGATTCATCGTACATAAAATAAAATAAAATAAGTCCGTATACACAAAAGCTTGGATCCATCGGAAACTTGTAGGGTCCACAATAGGGTCCACCTATCAAAAATCTAAACTGCTCAAAAATAAATTTCCCCTATTGTATGTGCCCTGGTAAAATTTCACTCTAATAGGGGATGGACTCATCTTGGAGCATTTTAGATTTTTACAAGTTCGACCCACAGTGGACCCCACAAGTTCACACAAGTCCAAGCCTCACATGGTCCAAACAAAATGAAAAAGAATGGCTTTAAACTTTAAAGGCACGTCCATTTCACTTCTGACAAAAACAGAAAAGGGATAACCAATAAGGGAAAAGAGGGAACAAGAAAGGAGGAAGGGGAAAGAGAAGACGAGAAGGGGATTCAGCTGTTCCAAGCAGCTAGATCTCTCCACTACCATAGCCTACAAGTACTCTTCCCTTGATCTTTCTTTTCCTTTTTCTTTTATGCTACGACCATGCCTCTCTCTCTCTCTCTCTCTAACATGCAGGAACATATCAAATTAGAAAGAGGGGTTTCCAAGGGTATGAGCTTTTTCTTTAAGAAATTAGGGTTTTTGATGCATTAGGGGTTGAGAAAGATGGGTCTTCCAGGCTCTACAACTCTAAAATGGGAAAGAATTGGTGTAGAACAACCTTTTAGAGGTGTTAACCAATAATTTGAAATTATCAACGAATATAGAGAATTTGATCAATGTTTTGAAAATATCGTAAGATTTCGGAAAAACGGTTCCGAAACCGATTAAATTATCATAGGATATAGAGAATTAGACCAACGTTTTGAAAATATCGTAAGATTTCAGCAAAATGGTTCCAAAGCCGATTCAGTCCAAAATATCCTTCCAGTATGGACCGATACAAATGTTTTAAATCATGGTATTCTTAGTTTAGAAAGTGGTAAGAAGATTGGATAGTTGATTAGCAAGTAATCATCTCGTGGAGAGGAGAGGAAATTTCTACCTAGGATTCCTAATACACACGATTTCCATCCCACCACCCTCTACAATTCCCCTTCTCTATTCACGCATTTAGTCATTTATACTTCAACGACAATTTGTCTTCTCTCTCAAAGACTGTCTCATTATGGATTGCCAATGGAGATGACTTCAAAGGCCAGAAGGTCGAGAAGACCATGATGACTCTAGCCCTCCTATCCTCCATTAAACTTGTTGCCATGTCAAGGGAAAAAATTTTGTTTAACAAAAAGCAAGTAAGGCATGATGGACATCTAGACAACCTGCGGGCAGTGCCATGGATAAAGCTGTCATTTTAATTTTACAAGAGAAATTACTCAGATTTTGGATTAATGTCAGATCCGTGGTTTAATGAAGTGGCACGGGTCCAATCCAATGTGATGGGAAGGAGCTTGGGTGGATACAGTCGTAACCTAGGCCTGTTACAACCTTAATTATGAGTGTACTTTATCAGTCAAAAAGAAACAAGGCAAAGCTCAGTTTTAAGTAAAATTCTCAGAAGAATCGGAAATAAAAAAGATGAGGCCACACCTTGTTAACATTGAACCATGGATGCAATTGCATAAGAAAGCGCATAACAAAAAGAGATCCGATAGAAGCATATTTTGAATGTCCAGGTCAGATGTTATATATATAAGAAAGTAGTCCTCCATTTCACGAATGAGTGGATGTCGTATTTGTCGAGGAAGACGTAAACTATGACGGCATTCAGTTTGGAACACCTAAAACAACAAGAAAGGTAACGAGAATATTACATGTTAAAGAGCACATTTGCAGGTTGAACCAATATTACAAATCGAAGAGAGTTTATGTAGAAAGAACCAGTCAAATTCAAAGTCTGAGCACCTCAACAAAAGAACCCGGCTCAATTTCTGCTATGTGCGCAACAGAGCACTCAAAAAGTTCATTTTCAAGTCCTTGATCCTGATCCTCAATCTTAAACCACAGTTAAAATGCATAAAGTTAGCATAATCTGAGCCCAAGCGGTAAACGCTTTACTATTGATGTTGGTAGAAAGTTAATGGAAATGTACCTTAATCCAGGCATCAGTGGTTTCCAGAACATTAATATATGAGTCGGTCATGGACAACTCCTTCGAAGAAGGTTGAACTGCAGCACAGCCAGAACAAAGAGAAAAGATAGCCGCCGGCAAGAGCATTACCATTCGCTCATTTAAAACAAAGGGTTCCTAACATAGAAGAGATCTCACTTACTAATAATGCAACACGACAAAATATATATGACAGACAGAAGATAAGTTTTTTATATGAAAAGCATCACAAAGTTGCTGAAGTAAGCAAGCACGAAACAAATAGTAGAATGAACAGATTAGTAATTGATGCCAACTGCCAAAAAAAAGAAACAAACAAACAAAGAAAAAGAAAAAAAGAAAGACTAGCATCTTACATATTACAATATAAATCTGTAAGCACAAAAAGTTCTTGCCATTTAAACAAGCCTACCTGATGTAATTATTTTTCCTGCATCAATGCCGTAAGAATAGAATCAAGAATGGATAATTAATGCACATCTCTAGTTAAAATTGTCTTTTCTTGTCAGAGTCAAATACAACAGAATCATCATAGATTAGAAATATGTCAAAACAATAAATCAGGTAAATAAAAGCTGCAAGCTTATATACAGACGGATAGCCATTTATAAGACAGTTTTAACTCCAACCACAACTTTGCACCTGAGGACAGTAATGGATACAGTTAATTCATCATGACACCAAAGACTTATCCAATGCATCTGAGTTGGCAAATTGGGAAAGACCACTATGTAGAAATTTATGGACTACATCTTGATAAAATTCTTCGATCTGTAATACTGAGAATAGCCAATGGCTATTTGTATCTAATCATAATTTAACAAACTTATTCTCATATTACAAATTCACCCACTAACCCAAAATTGGAAATAACCCCCAAGTGCCTCTCAACAGTCCCCTTAAAGCTGGTACATAGAGACTATGACCAGGTTGGGATAAATTTCATAAATCGCTTCCCTTTACAATTTGCTTTGGTAAGGAACTGTGTCAGCTTCATCTTCATTACAAACAACTTCTAAGGGATCTTTGATCGGTTCTTGCACCGACTTGTAGAGGGGATGAAAACTTCATGTGCTCCACAACATAATACAAACCATACAATCAGCAACACTGCAGATCTGATACCTTAGCATGCTACACTGCACATCCAAAGAGGCTAGAAAACTATGCAGCATTACATAGACTTTCTTAGTGGGTGAGTAGGTTTTATAAATGACCCTTCAATAGATGAACATCCAACCGTAACTCGCCAAAACAATAGATGAACACTCATCAATTGATGGGCACATCAACCCTAATTCCCCCAATTCCTTCAAGATTTATCAATGACGAAGGCGTCAGATTGCAAATCGAGCGACTCAATGGATGGATGACACGTATCCTGACTTTGATCACCAAGATTTTGCCAATCCACTGATGGATTACTATCTTGCTGACATCTAACAGTTGGATATCGTTGGATCTAGCTTTTGGTGGATGAAAGGCCTCACATGCGCAATCATCTTGAAGGCCCCACGCCGGGAAGTGCCACATGGGAGGAAATAAAAGAGTTACATGAAGTCAAGAGGGGCCCAAGGGAATTTAAAAGAAAATGACAAGAGAAGGGGCCCATGATTTAAAAATAATAATAAAAAGGGGCCCGCAACTTAAGTTGTAGTGGTCTGGGGATTCATGCACATATACCATGAGCACGAAATCCCATGCGCAAATCATTGTGTCAACATGTTTTTTTATTTTCTTCTTATTTCTTTTATTTTTTAAGTCGTGATGATGTCATCACTTCAGGGCTTCATGTCTTAAAGACGACATTATGTTCTCTTCTTCATTATGTTATGAATGCTATGATGGAATGAAAATCCTCTTTTGAGCTCTCCATGAGTCTCCACTATTGTTCTCACGGGATCTTCGGTAACGCCTCAGGATCGGAGTTTGGTGAGAGCCAAGACAAGTATTCCTCTTATCTTCCTTTATTATCTTTCTTGCATTCTCTTTTGCACAAGAGCTTTAGATCTACATTACCTTCCCCATCACCCAGCCATAAACTGTTAGATCTAGGAGTTTCTTGCTACCCAAGCAAAGATCCAACCGCTAGATTTCTAAATCTGAACCACCAGCCCTTAGATCAACATCACCCTCCCAAAACCAAAAACCAACTATCCAAACCATACCTATAATCCTCCAAAAACCCAAACCCAACCATCCAAACCATACCTATAATCCAAATCTAACCATACCATTAACCCAAAACAGCTCCAAACCCAAGCTGCACTTCGTCCAAAGCCCAACCAACCTGGCTGAACCCTAAGTGAGCTCCACCAGACCCAGCTGAATCCATAGTGGATCCCACTTGACCCAGCCGAATCTGACCCTGCCTATTTCATTGGCTTTTTTTTCATTGTTTCCACTTCGCAGACTTGAAATTAATTAAAATCCCTAAATCTGAAAATCAGTTTGAGCCTTTATAATGCTGTGGAGAATTATTTTAAATCTGAGTATTATTCTTTAAGCCCAAATTACACATTGAACCAATTGCAAACAAGTTGTGCCCGTCTTTTGTTCAAATCCTTGCGAAAGGACAAGTAATTTACTTGGGTTAGACTATCCCTAAGCAAGTGAAAGTTCTAATTTCCATAAGGATCCCTCCTTCATTAGTTGAGGGGGCCTTTATTGCAAGACTTGTGACATTGCCTTGGGTCATTATAAAATTACCCACTTAATTTCAATGCTAGAAAGTGCGAAAGGTGTGGTGTATTGTTCCATTTTAATCACTAATTATGAAACTGATCTCGTCATTCATTCCATATTAGGCTAGAGATTTTAGATGTCTCGCATCATCCATAAATCACTGACTATTTGGATTCACACTTCCAAATAACTGTGGACCACTTCTAGAGTCATCTCTCCCAGTTTGAGCAATTTCAAAACTCTAGATTTAATACTTGTGATAAAAGAAACTGTCAGATTCTAAGTCCTGAACAGATTTGTTGAATAGGTCCACCAGCTTCAACGGCGCAACTCTGACTTGTTTAGGAATTACATGAGAAGATCTGAGTTGATTCATTAAAAATAGCTGGTGGCTATTTATACTTATAGAATCCAACAAAAGATAGTGGCTCAAACTAGTCTCGTACCAGTACGTGCACTCTAATAACAGTCCGTACCAGCCTATGCCAATCTTGAGCCGGTCCATACCAGTCCGTGATAGCTGCTGCTGTCCTGGTCCCTTACTCATTCCAACAATGCCCAAGAGGGTGAGTCTACACGGCACTGGAAGAAATTACAAACCAAGCACCCCTTATTTACAATGACCCAGCCAACTCTGAAATTCAACATTATACTTTTGAAATGAGTCATAATCGCCTAAGTAAAAATTCAAATCCCCCAAATGCTATCCTAACCAAAAAAAAAAAATAGAGTTCTAATCAAATCCTATGATGCCCAGATACGGCAAGGAGCCAAGGACACGGATTTTACACGTAAAAAAGTGAAGTATCGGATATAATACGACACGATACCTTGCCCATTTAGATCAGATCTAATACAATTATCTTTTTGTATGAGAGCCAGCATAGAACTTTTGTCACAACCCAAACATGAATTCTGACAAAACAACATTCTGTGATGACAATTATCTTCTTGCCTTGCAATTGTAATTGCAACAAAAACTCTTAAATACAAGTGAACATTCCATTTTTGTAAGCCTAGTAGAACCCACAAATTGTTCATTGGAATGGATAAAGTTAAGATCTCACCAATAGTGCAAGCTCAAAATATTATTTTAATTACAAACTGCTCTTTGTACAAAACTTTCTAGTTAAACAATTAAAGAGTTATGAGAAAGTATTTTCATAAGATGACTAGACCAGTTAGTAATAACTGGGTATTTTCATAAGATAACTAGATCAGTTAGTAATAACTTTCAACCAGTTATCCAATAAATATAAATTCAAACTTTCATAAGAATCATACACAGTCCATCACTTAAAAAAGAAGCGACAAAAGGAAGTGTTCATGTACACCATTCTGCAAATTCATTCATCCAAAACGGTTCAGAGCAGCCCTACCTTCATGTTGACCAATCCCAAAACTGCCCTCAATAGAGTCTGTCTGAGATGTAAAACTTCTCGCAGGTCACCCTGCACAGATAAATTTGAAAAGCAGCTAAACATGTCAAATAAAAATCAACCAAGGTTTTCAGAACATGCATGTTTATGCAATATAGAAAGCCATAGGTTAAAACTTGTGTTCTGATGAAATTGCATTTTGTGAAAGATGCTGCGGCAATTAACAAGGGCATGGGGTTAAAATTCAGTAAGAATCTTTTTTTTTAACATACGAAAAATAGGTGTTTCTAACTATGTACATAGATTGATGGTAAACACTCACATGATTCCTCAAAGACAGATGTTTTCCTAAAGGGACAGTAGCAGCTATTAACATATTTATGGTCAACCAGTTGCACAAAATAGGTCACCCATTTTAAGCATTATTCTACAATCAGGCAGGCCAATAAGTTGCCTCGGCGAACCACCTCTTCATTCACTGCAACAGAGCTAGGTCTACCTACGGTCGCCCATCATCCTAAGCAAGATCTTTTGGCCAATAAGGTCCTTCTCAAAGAAAACCGAACTATGGAGGATATTCACAACTATGATACCCGGATACTCGTACAAGCCCAACGTATCCGTATTAGACCGATATCACACTTGTATTGGGACCTGATACTGCACCGATACTTCTAGGGAACAAGTTTAACATATCCTACTTACAAAGTCCATTTTTTCGTATAGTTCTTTTAATATTTTTACTTCTCACCATAAAAAATGCTAGAAAGGGACGAAAATAATGATAATTTCATTGATTCAAAAGTGATCTAAAGAAAAAATTAGGAAACCCATATCCGTATCCATTTCCTAGATTTTCAAAAGTGAGGAGTCGTATCCCCGATCCGCATATCAGTGTCCATATCCATATCCGTATCTGGGCATCATAGATTCACAACCATGATTTAATCATCATTATAAGAGAGATTCTAAATGTGTGGGAAATGTTTCATGGATATTGTGGAAATCATCGAACTCTTAGGTGGCCAAATAGGTAGCCCGAAGAATAGAGTTTGGAGCTATAGGATTAGCAACATCTGAGAACCACGAAAGTGGCAACACTAGGGAAGGCCTACACATCTCAAATGGATATGTTATGAAACCCCACACCACTCCTGTCTTCATATCCGGAAGTACAATGTTGATGGTTCTTCAACGAGAACTCAGCAGGTATTATGGAAGCATTCCACTATGATAAAGAATCTATTACTCATTTGAAGCAATCCTGCAAAAAAACGGAAGTATCAAAGCCGTTTGTAAATGTCGCTAATGGTTCGGTTGTAAGTGGGCGGTTCTAGGGATGCGATATCTAGAGCAAGTGGAGAGTGCGAGGAACCATGAAGATTAGGGGTCTTGCCTTTATGCATGGGATAGGAAAAAGGATTCTACATATGCAAATGTAACACGTGTGAAACACATTACCATTTGTCAAAATCACCATTTACCATGTTTTTCAAAATCACCATTTTGAGTAAATGAGTACCTCCAAGGATTTTAGGTGACGTTTAAATGTTTTGTATGTTTTTCACAAATATTTCAAATTCCATGAAGATTTAAGAAGAGAAACCAAATATCTTGATGCTTATCATTATTAAAACATTGAACAATTTGGATCATGAATCGGCCTACAAAAGTGCAGAAAATTAATATATAGGCTAGGATTTTTTGGACATTTTTCACATATTACTCAAATCTATGAAGATTTAAGATAAAAAGCTTAAAGATCATCGGATTTACTCGTTCAATAAATAAATTAAACAATTTGGATTACAAATATGGGCCCATGGGAATGAAAAGTAAAATTTAAAAAAATAAAAGTGGTTGATGGGATTTGATCCCATGACTAATTGCATAACCAAATGCAATCACCGTGTGAATATATTGCACTGGCACCTTTTTGCAAGTAGGAGATACGAAAGTGCTTCAAACCTATTTAGGCATGAAAATTGCCTTATTCACATACCATTTTCAAACATCTCATTTATGCATCATAGGTGTAAATGGGGACAAACAGGCGTAATGATGCATTTTAATTAAGGATGTGAATCATATACATAAGTAAATGAGTGCAAACCAACACATCCTTTAACAAGAAAGTCACTTTCTGTTAGAATTGAACAAATGCTTTAGAGAAGCGGGGAAAGGACAATGGGCTGACTCAACTTCTATCTACACAAGGGTTGCTAGGGGAAATATGATCGCTGAAAAACTTTCTCACCATCCAATGAACTTGTAAACCTTATGTTTCTTTGACAATTCTTCATATTAAAACAATCATCCAGTTTTTCTTTTTTTTGGAAGGTACAATCATCTAGTTAATGATTAAAAAACATTGATTGATTCCCCAAATTAAGAACAGAATAAAATAAAATGCAGCAAAACATTACCAATACAAGGACAACACTGAACCTTATGGATGATCTTTACAAGAAAAAACATTTGACTTAGAGAAAGAGAAGTTACAACGATCAGGAAAAAAAAAAAAGAGGAGTTACCAACCCATATACCTGACAACCTTTTCTTGAGAAATAGCAAGCAATGAAATATAAAGCACACCTGGAGTTATTTCATAAACACCAAATAAGTATATAAATGGAATAATCACAAGAAAAACAAAGTATCAGATCTTAATAAGTTCACCTCAACAACATTTAAGCTCAATTCAACAATAATAATCAAATAAGGAATTCTACGGGCCAAGGATAAAAAAAGTAGTTCCAGTGGGAGGATCAGCCACCCCCCAAAATAATATGTATCAATTCATATGTATCAGTTGTCGGCATGAATCTAAATGAGGTACAAAAATATGAAAAGAAAACCAAAAAAATCCAAAATAATGAAACTTTTTAGATTTTGGTGTTTATTTTCATTATCTACTAAAATATATATATGTATCGGACCTTTCATTGCATACAGGTTATGTACCATTATATAATTCTGAAAGAACAATATTAACATATCTATTCATCTATGTTCATGATAATCAAACAAATTAAGACCTAATAACATGTTAGTGGTCAAATAGTTGAATAATAACTTGATCACCATTCAAACCCATGGAGTATGTCGCATCAGACATCATCAAGAATGTACCATGTAATACGTCCTCAGCAGTATATTTATACTTATTTGGGAAATTTTCATAAAGGCATAAAACTTTTGGCTTTCAACAAAGTCAATAAAGATTTGAATATCTCAAAAAAGTATTAAAATTTTTCCATAATTCCTACAATCAAGTCCTCTCCATAATTTTTTTTTGAAACATGAGAAAAATTCCCTTTCCTTATGACAGGTTTTTAATACTTAGATAAATTGCAAAATATGGCACGGTCTTGACTGGTACAGCCAATATATTGATCAACATGATATGTATCAACCGATACTTAGATTCAATGTGTAGACTGCAACTTTCCTTTCAAAGGAAAATGGCGACTGTAATTTAAGCACAACAAAACCAACCAAGTACACACCTCAAAAACAACTAACAAAGGTTATAAAAGAGAACAAAAAAATGATGTATGTATTCAAACATTCAAGTTTAGGAGATGGGTGAGGCCTTGGCAAGAACGGTAAGAAGAACCAAAATGCAGATGGGTGGATTTGGAAACAATTTCCAATGGAAACTTACCAAATGGAACATCTCACCAATGGTTGAAGGTACCATTCTAAGACTAAAAGATGCTTGAATCCCAAGAAAAATGAGAGACAAAGGGGGGATTACCATTGTTTTCTCAGATATAAAGATGATAGGGAAGCAAAAGGAGCAGTCATAATGAAGAATGGAGTTTTGATGGAGGTTAACAAGAGAATTGTCGTGTAATAAGTAATTTTAAAAAACATAAAATAAAAAAAAAAAAAAAAAAAAAGATTATGCAGCAGGACATTGGTAGTTAACAGCAGAAAAAGAAACATTGTTTTAGTAGCAATTGCAAGCTGCAGCTATGCCAATGCAATAATCATAAGTACAAAGATGAATTGTGTGTAACTAAAACCACCAGAGAGGCAATCCAGGGAGTTATGAAGACAGAGTGGAAGGTGGGGGATGACACTCTGAAGCAAAATCTGAAATATCTGGGAAAGAATTGCAAAGAAATGGCAATGATAGAAATCTATTGGACAAGCACAAGAATAGAACACATCTCTAGGGTTTGAAGGTTAAAGTTCAACTTGCACGGCCAGACACATATTTAAGGAGGGTTGAACATGGCATAAGATGTTTCACTCCTTAGGGGCATGGAATGATGGAACCTTAAATGCAATGGATCAAAGAGGAAGGTTTGGGCACACTAACATAGAATTGTGCTGCACACCAGGTAAAAAAAAAAAAAAAGGCATTTTGAAGCAGAGGGAGGATTGGTAGGGATCTTGGCTGCAGAAGATTAAAAGGCAGTGGCAGGAGATACCATAGGGGTGGCAAGAATCCTGGGTGAGGTCCATCCAATAGAACCCATCCTACAGTTGTTCAAACTTATGGTGGAAAAGGATGTCTTCACTATATCTATTAGAGAATGATGTTTGACATTTGAGTACCCCACTCTGATAAACAGTGCCCAAAACCAAAAGTGGGAGGATTCAGAAAAAAATGGCAAAATCCAATCTCATGTGATGGAAGCTTGCAAAATAAAGGACTGAAAGACAGTGGTACACAGGCTAAAATCGAGAGTTGGCACTCTCACATGTAACTTAAAGTAAAAATGTGTAGATGAATTGCATGATCTGGAGCAATGAGTCCAGCTGAGGTGAACCAATCAAAAGTGTCAGACCAACATTTGATTGATGGGATAAGGCTTTGAAGAAAATGATGAGAATAGATTCCACTAGAAATTTGCCTGAGGACTATATTTTCCTGCAATATAGGATAGAAGCATTTTTCTTGGCATGTTAAGGACAGTAATGCCAAATTTTGACATTCAAAAAATATATACTCTTTAATTTTCCAGAAAAATGACTGAGTTCATATAACCTCCCAAACACTTTTACAAAGAAATGGAGAACAGTAAAATAGAGGGACCAAAGGGCTCTACATAAAAGAGGAGAAGGAGGGAGAGAGAGAGAGAGAGAGAGAGAGAGAGTCCAGCCTCAAACAAGAAGCATGTTCAAGCAATAGTATTCATATGCACCAAGCCACCAATGGAGGCCACCATGAGGAGGAGAACTAAACCTACAAATTTAGAAGCCTAAAACAGGAACACATTTACTTATCCATAAGTACCATCTACTTAAGAGAGCACAAAAATGAGATACTAGAACAGGTCATTAGAAAGTATAGGGCACATACTCTGATGGATTACGCTTAAATATCCAGAGATCCCATACATCTTGAGGCACATCAGGAACAGTAACTGAATCCTGAACGAAGAAGGCCACATTGGAACTTTTATCACCCAGGAAAAAAAAAACTTATACTTCTAGTCCTAATTAATTAATTAGAGAGAGAGAGAGAGAGAGAGAGAGAGAGAGAGAGAGAGAGAGAGTAGCATATGACATAAGAGTGGAAGGGAGAAAAGGAGGTGGAAAGGAAGGAAAAACTAATAAGGATTTCCTCAAGTACATTTGATATAATATTCCCAAGGAGAACCAAAGCAGCATCAGCCTGTATAGAAAAGCACAATATACCAACTTAGAACAGCATCTTAACCAGTATATGCTGAAAATTATAACATCATATGGAAGAACACCCTGAACAGCATGAAACATGAAAAAAGCATTCATAGAGAACAAATTAATGTATAAAACTACAGCCAGAATGCACATCATTTTTACCTTTCTCCCATAGCAAATAGAACAAGCCAGAGTACTCCTAGTCAGGGAACAGACAAGCACCAAACAGAAATTTCATATCGTGATTTCAGATGACAAAAATAGAAGCATCCAATAAAAAATGAGTTGATTTTAAACTTTACACATACTTGTTTTCCTGTATAGAAGATCACAAAAACAAGAATCATTTCCCTCCAGGTTATTTTAATCGAATCCCACTAATTACTAAGCAAATGCAAAATAAAGTCTAAGCACCATATGGTAATGGCAGGGCCACGTAGACCTGGCTTTTTTCCCCTTTTTTTCTTTTTGATGTTGGCGGCCAGGTATTGAACCTGTCTTTGGGGCACATGTGTCTTGACAGTGAAAATGTCAAAAAAGAAAATCAGTTGTGCCTGCCTAGAATCTACACCCAGCAGCCCTTTTTCGCTTCCAGTCCTGGGTCCAACAGCCGGATCGATGACGAGCCATCCCCAAGCCTTCGAATCCTTATCAGTCAGGTGGTGAAAACCCCTCAACTATAGATGTTGGGATTGGCCTAAAACAGGTTGCTTGGCAGCCGGAGAAATAGGAGATCAGGAGCAAATGAGGAGTGCCAATCAAGGAGATGAAGGAAAGAGTGGGAACTAGGGCCCAAAATCATTCAAGAATTGGGTTTCGGAAGGATCTGTCAGATTGATAAGTCCATGAAACTGCATTTCAATCACATTATTTCACCTGATTTTATGGACTTAGGTAGGGTAATTTCACTGAATTGCATTGAATTTCATAAAATCTTGCATTTGAGCATCCAAGATTGAATTTGAGTCAAAATCATTAAGAATTCCATAAAATTGCATGATTTCCTGAAATTATTCTTTTAAATTATCATATCATCGCACTTCATAACTTTTTATTCGCACGTAAACATGCATGTTTTCTTTGCATCACTGTGTAATTCACGAAATCTCGGTCAATGTGATATATTCATACGCATGCATGCGTGTAGAATTGGGCCCCATGCAAACTACGCAGTTCTGATCGGCCAGGCCTATGGATTCTGAGATATTTTTCAGAGTTTTTTGTCATTATTTATGGGTTTTTGAAGGTGGTCCGCTGATTTCTTAGGCCAATTCTCATCACCACTGCCAATCTTCTTTGGATCTTTCCTATTTTTTTCTGATATCAATATAGAGGTACAACATCAACAGCCTTACAACTCTTTCCATTCTGATTTTTTGTTAGAAGATTTTTTGGGTCGAATTTTGAAACTCCAAAGGCTAAACAGCTGGTGTGCCCAAGCCCAGATATTCAGGGAAAAAATAATTGAGAAATTCTATTTTGACACCCTACTAATTCCCTGTGGCTACCACGGATAAAAATAATGTTCTCGTCCAAATCAAACTCGATGGAAAGAACTATTTGTCACGGCCTTTCAAATTTTACACAATATAGAGGGCCACGGCCACTCTCCCTAATTAGGTGGAACAGTACCTACTTCTATGGAGCAAAAGGCACAAGCAACTTGGAATCAGAAAAATTCCATAGTAGTGGCATGGATTCTAGATTATATAGAGCTCAATGTTGGACTGTCTCTTCAATACTTTAAATCAGCCTCTGACATGTGGACCCGCTTGAAGGAACTATATCATCAAGTGAATAAAGCTGGCAAAATTTTGTCTTGATACTAAACTGGTCAAATACACTCAATGAGATAAATCTCTCCCAGAATACTACTACAGTGGGTTCAAAAAACTTTTGGACTGAAAGGGATTCCATCATTCTTCGATTGACTCCAAAGAGCTCTTTCACCAATGTGCATTGCATCTAGGAAGAATCCCATATAAGTCGATTTTCTTATGAATATTTGCCGGAAATTTGAATCTGTTCGAGCAACAGTTACGAATAGAGAAACTGCTCTTGATCTCGACACGTGTGTTCAAGAAATATTAAGGGTAAATTTGAGGTTGCAATCACAATCTACTCTTAATCAAGATTCATCACTCCTGGCAGATGCATCTGCCCTCATGAGTCATGACTATCGGCAAAAGCAACGATCCTTGCAATATTCAGTGCCATGAGTGAAGTTTTGGGCACAGAGCTTGAAATTGCAAAAAGAGAGATCTTCTTCCCATTGTAAATGAAGTGGCCATATCATCTCTGAATGCACTCCCCTCCCTCCACACAAAGCATCTCAGTCCCTTCTTCAACAGACTGATCCAGGTCCAACAACATTGCAGGCCTAGAGCAATACGGGTCCCGTTTTGTTTCTGCCTTAGGATCCCTTATCCTTACTCCAGATCAGATCAAAGAAATGATTGAAAGTTCTGTTGCAGAATCTATACAAAGTGCCTTCTCTGCTATGGGACTATCTAGTAGCTCTTCCCAACCATGCTTATCAGGATTTAATTCTACTTCATGATACATAGATTTAGGAGCATCCAGCCACATGACTTCCATCAAATCTACATTTCTTCACAGAAAACCTTACACTAGAAAAGGGCACATTACAGCTGCTAGTAATAAATATATGCCCATTCACACATAACCTTCGAGCTAGAAAAGGGCACATTACAGCCGTCACTGTCAGTAATAAAAATATGCATATTGCTGGTACTGGTAGGATTGTGTCATCCAATCCTCACAACCAGCCTTTGCATTGCTCTGAAACCTATGTCCCTGATTTATCTCCTAACCTTCCATCATCAACTTACGGACAATAATTGCAATGTCACCTCCGCTTCTGGTTGTATTGTACAGGATCAGGCAACTGAGCAGGTACTCGGCACAGGACATAGATATGGATGGTTCTGTGTTAGATACAGACCATCCACTAGTTTCCTTTGTTGCCACTTCCGATTTAGGTTTATAGCATGACACTGACATTTGTGGTATCACTGATCAGGCCACCTGAAAAATGATGGGTTTATTGAATTATTTAGAGAATGATTCTCTATTCTTCACCCAATAATGTCATTATTACATGCCAAATGCATTTCTTGTTGCTTAAGCAAAAGACACTTTCTTTTCAAATGTCTTACTCATGCACTTATTTTCAAGATGTGGAAGTAGGGTCATCTAAGTGGGATAAAAAAATACTCATGTTGCTTTCATTGGCTGCAATAATATAGCAAATATTGTTGAAATGGAGCTTTTGGGCTGACAGGTGGAAAAAAATAAGATGGCAAGAATTCTTTAAAATTTCCAATAGTGGGGCATCTTAATGGCCATGTGCTCTCAAAGGATTTCAGCACTCGAAAGATTAAATTCAATGTGGAAAGGAAGAGCACAAATTATCGGTGAAGGAGGTCGGGAAGGAGGAGGGAGTGAAGTGCCCTGCATGAATGGTTTCTGAAACTTAACTTCTATGGTAATTGTGTAGGCAAGTTAGAAAAGGCAATATGTGGAATTATCGAATACCATTCAAGTACAACTGTTCAGTTTTCCAAGTCTTAGATGATATTCAGGAGCCCAACAAAGAGATCAAAGTGCTCCAACCGGGCTTAAAAATTTTATGGACTTTGAAGCGTGAATCTTAACTGATAAAGAAGATTTGGAAAGTGGTCTTGAATATCTAAAAAAGGGAGTTACATGTGGAAATAGCCAAGTGGATACAGAGAGGCAATAAGATGTTAACACCCCCTCAAGTCTGGTGTAATTGTTTTGTATTCTATTTTCTGCTAAAAATAATAAATAAATAAACCTTCATACAGGTCTTGAAAGAATATAACAAGCATTTTTTATATTGTAAGTGGCTTCTTCAGCATAGACACCCATGGAAAATCGCAACAAAGAAAAGCAGGATAGAACAGTTGATACCAAAGAAAGATGATAACTTAAATGCTCATATTCAGATTCACAAACTGAAAAAGAAAACTTCACTCAGACTTGCACCAAAAGAAATACAAAAATCAGCAACATGAACTAATTAATAAATAAATAATTGATACAAAAAAGGGCATGCAGAGTTTACAATAGGTGTCAGATTACTGAATATAGGCAATGCATGCATTAAGCAGCTCCATATCCGATGCCACCAACCATTAACCTGCAAGTTCATTCGAGTAAAAGAACTTACTTCATGCCCACCATCCAACACAACAGGAAAATAAACAATATCAGGGATTCCGCAAAAGGATATCATGAATACATCTTGTTTTGAACTTTTGAAATTACTGATAGTGATTGAATTCAAACAATAAGAAACTGAAAGCCAAAATAAAACGATTAAAGACTCGTGCATAAGACCAATGTTACACTCTTCATTTGTTTTAAGTTGTCCTCAGTCCTCACTATCAACAAAAAGATAAAGACTTAAGTCTCACATATTAAACCATGTCAAACTTCCATTTCTTTACAATCTACCAAGGAACCAGTAATAACTAACAAATTAAAAATAAATTTACCACACCTTTTTATGTTACCTACTCTGTCCTGCAGGACTTAACAACTCCTCCGGCATCCTTTAACAAGTTGGGTACTCAATTAAGAAATCATAGTGGTAAAACTGGAATGGCGAACTCTTGATCGTGACTCTTCACATGGTGAAGCTGATCCCAGTTGGATATATCTTAATGCTCACTCAAGACAATTAGATCTAGATGAGGTTCTTCTTAAAGAAGAACTGAGATCTTAAAAGAGCAAGCTAACCATCACTCATCTGAATAGTGTATGCTGTGAGCACTGTCAGCCAGTATATGAAGAATCCTCAGACAAGTGACTTGAAGCAGTTTATAAACTGTTATGACACACCAAGCGCTCTCCTGATCAAAGGTTCTTACATGCCCTAATAGTCACCTCGATATTACTGACTTCAATGACATAGACCAGGCAGGCTCTCCCTTCAATTGGTGTTCAACTACTAAGCATCATGCCCTTTTAGGAGCTAATCTTGTAGAAGAGTAAAATGCAAAAAGTCATTGCTAGATCAAATGCTGGGGTTTTACAAAAGGGTTATGGCTCATGTAGCATGCAAGACAAAGTGGATGGCTACATCACTTGGTTATTAAGGGACACTGAATCAAGTTCAGTTACAGAAATGTAATAAGCAAACAAAAATTCACATTGCCCCAAATCCAGCTTCTCATGAGAGGTTATAACATAATGATGTAAACTATCTCTTTGTTCAAGATATGATTGCCAAAAGAAATCATTATGGCATGTAAGATCTCAAGATCAACTTTAAAACTCCTTTCTGAAAGGATTTTATATAATCTTTCATGAGAGAGAGAGGGATTGGCAAAGATAATTATTGACGCACTTGGCATGATAAAAATCCATTCTCCGAACATGAAGGGGAGTTTTGTTTGTGCCATCATATTGATTCTTGTGGATTGATGTTATACTCCAAGTGTGTTGATGATAAAATGCATTGGTGCAAGTGTAAAGTGTTGTTAGAAATACAGGAAAATAATACTCCTGAAGACTACCAAAAAGGAGGAAGGAACAAAATTTCATTTACTACTGCAGTGTACAATACTAGAATACAGATTAGCTTATCAGAGATTAGATTAGCACAATCACAATCTCATTGTAATCACATTGATTTTATCTATATCTTCTGTAAATAGCCTTACTATCACCCATAAAAGGTATCTTCATTGACTGGGATAAACAACCCAGATTGACAATGTTCTGCAACTATTCTCTTCTTTCTTCATATTACTTGTCTGCTACTACGATTATCAGAGCACATGGGTTCTCAATAGATCCGGATCATAGCTCCAGTAGGCTCCACAATCTGTCCCACAGATGAATTTTCTGCAATGATTCTCTTCTTCGTATTTCTTCAGCGAGTAGCTGTGTGTAATTGTATTGAGACTCGTGGATTAAATGTTATACTCCATGATGTTATTTATAAAATGCATTGGTGCAAGTGTAGAAGTTCAACTCACAATAAAGATATCTTTTGACATTTTTTTTTTATTTTGTTGATCAGGAAATAAACAACTGTTCATATGAAAACTGACAAATGGCTCATACGTTATGAAAAATGAATTACATTAAGAAAAATAAAATTTTCAGAAAATGTACAAAAAAAAAAGGCACAACCCAAAGAATTAACTCTAACCCTTCTATGGCAACAAAGGGAGTTCACTAACATCTCCTGTCTGTCTACACTGAATGTGGCCAAGAGTCAGGCATGTTATAAGCCGATCTTTTAAGTATGTAGAAGTCATAGGAATAGAAACCCTGAAGAAAAACCAAAATAAAAAAGGAAGAAATTTGCCATAGGAATAGAAACCCTGAAGAAAAACCAAAATAAAAAAGGAAGAAATTTCAAAAAGGTATAAAAATTTTGGCTCACTTTCAAAAAGTCTAGGAGAATTTGAATATTTTAAAAAAGTAAAAAAAAAAAAAAACAAATCTATATTTCTTTCAATCAAGTCCTCTCCATAAACCTTTTTTTGAAAAATGACAGGAATACCCTTGTGACAAGTTTTTGTCTTTCTTATCCTTCTCTCATCCCCAAAACCAACCCAAGAATCACTTTGCGGACCTCACTAATCAGGTGTTGATTGTGGGGTACCTTCTACTGATGGTTCAGTCACCTAGGGGAATTCCAGAATTGGTCTTGGGGTTCTTTTCTTGGAATTCTTGTATGGCCCAAGTTTCAACATGATTTTGATGATCATAACCATTTTATAAAGCTAAATTTTAGTCATTTGGAGTCCGTATAAACCCTTTTTTTAATCATCTATGCATAAAGGTAGCTGAAATGGGCCCCACTAAAACGTATGGGTTGGACTTGGTCATTTCTTTTAAATAATTTATTAAAGGGAAATTTTGAAAAATGATAGTAAGGGCGTTTTTTTTTTCATTTTTCCAAAAAAAATTATGGTGAGGACTTGATTAAACTAAACATAGAAAAACTTTTATACTCTTTTGAAATATTAATGTCGTCATGTACTTTTTTGAAAATGAGATAATAGTTTTGTACTATTTTGAAATTTTCCCAAAAAAAAAATAAAAAATAAACTTTAGTTTCGACGGACAAACGCTAGATGATGCAGTTTGACCGCCACTCTTCACCAACCCACACCACATTTGACAAATACCCATCTACGGTGAAGATTCCCCCGGTCTTCAACCCTTAACAATATGTAGTACTGCTCGAAACCACACAAAAAATTCAACAAGACCGTAAAATGTTTTTTTTTTGGTTCAGTAACAGTAAAATTTCATTAAAGAAAAAGATTACAACTAATGAAATAGCAGAACAATAAAAACAAACAAAAAGAAATTGAAGAAAGGATAACCGAAAAAAAAGAAAAAGAAAAGGAATAATCTGACCTCAGTATTGAACAACTGAGTGCAAAATGCCTCACTCTCACCATCATGCCCCATCCATCACAACACTTCCAATGGGGAATAGAACACCTGCAGTGCCCCATATCATAGACAGGTTATAGTTGTCCTATATTAATTTATAGGTTCCACCAAGGATCTATGTTATCTAGTGGTGAAGTGGCAATGGCGCAGCCCGGATCCATGCAATAGATCAATCTCCCGAAGGATTGATCGAATCCAACAATGGATTCAACCACTAGGGCACCCTCACAAGAGGAGAAAATACCATAACTATAAGAGATAACTCTCAAAGAAATCTTTTAATTGACTGAAAATAATCACTGCGTACAATGCAACCTAACATCCTTATATAGGGGAGTTGGCCTAATCCCAAAGCAACAATACTTTCTAATAACTGAATAATGCCTAAATAAAATAGGAAACTAACTAATATTAATCCTAATCAAATCAAACAACTTAATAATACTTCCTAACTAAATGGATGTCCCTTTAAGCCTATGGACTGGGCCCAATGGGTTGGCCGACCTATTGTCTGGCCTACATCAATTCTCCCCCGCTTGAAAAAACCTGACTCCAGCGAGTTGACTGCTTGATAATACGGGAGAGAATTAGACCACAAGTTCTGAAAATGTCTGCCTGGATCGAAAATCAATCGCACAAACGTGGTTTTTCTTGTGATCTTGATTCTCTTGATATGGCTTGGAAGTTTGACGCAATCATTTCCTCTGTTTAAAAGTAGATCGGAAGTATCGCTTCTTCCGATGTCTGCAGTTAACTTTGATGAGCAATCTGACTGGTAGATGCTTTAGTAGTTGTCTTGGAACCAACAGATCATAAACATTGACTATCCATCGTTGATTCCCGAAAATGAAGTCAATGTGAGGAACTTCAATTACTTGATCTTCACGTGAAACCACTGGGACAATTGATTTAGTTTCTGACAACCCAATGGAATTCTTTGGAAATGACATGACAATTGGATCCACTAGATGTTCAATCTTCTTGCTAACTTGATAAGAGTCTTCAATGTATGCTTGTCATTGCTCTCCCTCAACCTTATGCGGCTCTTGACTGGCATTTACTTTGATCAATATTGTCTATACCCACGAAATCAACTTTGCCATAAATTTTCTCTTTGATGTCATCAGTGATGTCGTCTTCACTTTTGGTGCAATCATGACTTCTTTTTCAACTTTTTGCTCTATTTGTGGTTCTTCACTTGAAGGTGATGATGCAAACGTAAATGGGGTTGTTGAATTCATTGGAATGAGCATAACCCTTTTTCCATTCCATAAAAGGATATATGTTTTTGCCTCTTTATCATGGTGCACTTTTCGATCAAAAAGCCATGGATGCCCAAATGTAATATGAGCAATATTCATATGGATCACATCACACCAAATGTTGTCCTCGTAATGGCCCATCTTGAATGATACCAAACATCTATGAGTCACAGGAATGACATGACTATTAGACCATGTGACTTGGTAGGGCTTAGGAAGCTTCTCAGTTGGCCAATTGAGGTTGTCAATGACCTCTTGCGCGACAAAATTCATTGCACTACCATTCAAAGAGGATTTGTCTTCGACTCTTACCTGCATGTGAAATTTCTTAGCCTGACTCCATTCTTCTTTTTCATTTTCATTCATAATAAGGAGTCAGCAAATGACAAGAGTGAGATTATTTTCTCCTGCAAAAAGTCTCTCCACAACATGAGCTTTTTGTCGACATTGTTGCATGCGAGACCTTCTAAGTATACACTCAACACGGATGGCTTTTAAGTATGCCTCTTGATTGGTTTTGCAATAATTCACATTTTCCAAGATGTCTGGTCTCAAGCCTTGGACATAACGAGCTAAATCATGTATCTCATCTTCCTCCAGCTCGCATATGTCATGCAACTCTTAAAATTGGTGGGTATATTTATCAACCATCAAATCTTCTTGCTTCAAATTAAGAAATTGCTCAAAGTAGAACTCATTCTCAAAATATCAATCTCTATATGTAAGTTTATACCAAGTTCTTTGAATTTCATTGGAGTTTCCAAATATTTCCATGATGATTTGAATGCAAGGATATCAAAATTTAACTGCCTTTGAAGAATGGATTAACCTCATAGTGGTCAAGTTTGTTCCAGACGCCGTTTCAGTTTCGTTCCAAAATGAAACATTTCGGTCGATTCAGACATTTCATTTTCCAATTCGGAAATTCATTTCAGAAAATATAAGAAAATTACATAAATATATATATAAATTTAAAATATATAGAAATTTTCATTCTACCAAGCATCACAAATATAATTTGCAAAAGATAAGGTTCAAATACATCCCCTTCAAACATCACAAAAAAAAGCAACAGGTCAGCTAACTATGCAACATTGTAATAATCAGCAGCATCTTCATTTGCTCCCAACTCTTCTCCTATGAGGCCACTTATTTCATCACCCCCATCAAAATCAGGGATACCCTCTTGCAGTTGTGCCGGTTGCTTCATAGCCGTCCCAACCATTGACATCCTCCATGGTCAAGAGAGGTGCTTCTTCAGCAACCCAATCTGCCAAAATATTAATATTCACCAAACTAATTGGGTCAGAAGCACCATTCCCAGTCCTTTGGAGCATATCCCTACAATTTACATAAGTTCAAATTTTGCTATGACAACTAACAATTTGAAAAAGAATTATGTACAATTAACATTTGATATACCTTTCACGGAGCTTCAAATTATAATGCACAAAAACTAGATCACCTCTGATGTTCTAGCCTATTTCTCTTAGGAGAATGAATGTGTTTGAAGATGCTCCAATTTATTTCACAACCACTAGCTCTAATGCATTGACTCAAAATTCGAATTGCCAATTTTTTCAACTCTGGGGTACCATTTCCAAAATGATCCCACCATTTATCTATAAAAATTTATATGAAATATGAAATTATATTTTATGAATTGTAGTCATATAATAAGTTAATGAAAAATAAAAATAAAAAACTTTCATTTACCTGGAGACATTTTCTCTCAATTTCGTATTTGCTGCTGCAAAACCGAAGCCAATACGGGAATCTTTATAGTCATCACATTGTTTGAAAATCGCATCCTGAGTATCAAAATCAGGAACTAATTTCTCTATGACATTATTCATACCCCTGATGACTTCACTAAGCTTAGAAAATGTAGGACTAAAGAAAAATGTTGGATTCAAATAGTATGCTGCCGCGTGTAGTGTACTGTGAAGTTGATTTTCCCACCTACGATCGATAATCTTTCAGTATAGAATGCAGTCCTTAATCTTTAACTTCTTTTGAATCACCTCTTTTGCTCAATCTATTGCCCCGTACACATAACCCATTACAGGCTTATCTTCACTGTTAGCTAGACGTAGAACTACCACCAAAGCTTCACTAACTTTCAATATATCCTCAACATCCTTCCAAAATGTGTTATTGAGTATAATTTCAGTGATCTCCATGCCAACATGGGTACTTAAAGCATTAGATTCAACCCAAGCGGTACCTATAAACATTTGCCTGAGATCTTTTCTGTATTTAAAAAGGCACTGCAAGCTAATAAAATTGGTAGCAAATCTTGTGATGACTGATCGAATTAATTCTCTCCCATTTGTATATTCTCCTCATTAAATCCAACACTGATAAATGATTGTAAATGAACTTTGTGACTTTCCTTCCTATTTCAATTGTGGATGCATTAACTGGAAACAAGCACTAAATCAATCTCCCGAAGGATTGATCAAATCCATGCAATAAATCTTTGGCTCTGATACCGATTTGGCGTAGCCCGGATACATGCAATAAATCAATCTCCCGAAGATTTGATCAAATCCAACAATGGATTCAGACACTAGGGCACCCTCATAGGAGGAGAAAACACCATAACCATAAGAGATAACTCTCAAAGAAATCTTTTAATTGATTGAAAATAAGCACTGCATTACAATGAGGCCTAACATCCTTATATAAGGGAGTTGACTTAATCCCAAAGCAACAATACTTTCTAATAACTGAATAATGCCTAAATAAAATAGGAAACTAACTAATATTAATCCTAATCAAACCAAACAACTTAACAATACTTACTAACTAAATGGATGTCCCTTTGGGCCTGTGGACTAGGCCCAATGGGTTCGCCGACCTACTGTCTAACCTGCATCAGGCAACCACTACAAGCAACGGCCCATCATTTGATTATTTAAATCATGTATAAACAGCTTTGTGTTTATAATAATCAAAAGAAAGTAGAAAACGAACATATGCATAAATCATGCAGACCAATTGTTATAAACTCATCCATTAAAAGATCAAGAACCTTTCTTTTTTTTCTTTTTTTTTTTGGCTAATCATACCTCACAAGAATGAGTTTGAAACTATTAAGGCATCTTCATCATTAGCAAGCAACATGTTGGAAGTCTTAGAGGAAATACCTCATTCGAGGTGATAGATGAACATTGTAGAGGCTCCTCTCTTGAAGTGACAGGTGGTATGACAGAAGAAAGCTCCTGCAGGCACCTTCAATATTTGTGACAAGTTATAGGAGCTCAAGAAAAAGATCTAGTTAATTATGAAATGCATGGACAACATACAATGCAAGAACTACATTGCATAAAAAAGATATAGAAACAAAAACGAATTTAAAATCAATAATCAAATATATAACTAAAAGTGTGACAACATTTACTTAAGGCGGCAAGAGTGAACACCGTACCGCAACATCCATAGTACAGCATCATAAGCATGTATTCTGTTTCCATCATTCAAAATCCTGTGCAAATGACACCATTCAAAGACCCAACCATCAATTCAGTTACATTAAAACTCCGGCGACGCTATAAGTCCCTTAATGAATGTGCTTCATTCATTATAACACAAATACTCATAAGCATAGAAACAACTTATGTTCACATATGTCATGCCCCCAAACCAGATTACCATAGCTATCCGGATTACTACAGTGATCCGCGTCTCGGGGCATGACTAATAGAAATTATGAAATAAAGCATGGTTCTTCCCAAGATCCGCTTGTGGGGACAAGAAAATCCCATCACAAACGTGAACATTTCGCGGAAGCTTATGTGGTGTTGCAACCCGGATTCCGTGGCCATCGGATTCCGTATCACACTCAGCCGCTTAGCAGTTGTCTACTATGATACATTGTATAATCAGACTGATATAAACGCACATGAGAAAATAGATAGCATGACAATAACTAGGATATTTCATTACCTAATGTGTTCAAGTTACAATTATGCAAGTACATTAATTACAACCCCACAATAAAAAGGCTAACAATAGCCAGTACAAGTACAATGAACTAAATACAACTACCTCAAAATGTTTCGTAGCTAAAACGCCAAGCTCGACATCTACATGACGTCACCAACAACGCGAATTTGTAAGCAATGTCTCCTACTCTTTTTAGAATCTCAAACAGCCCAATGAATCTCTTCGATAGTTTACCCTTCTGCCCAAATCTCAAGGTCCTCTGACCGGAGATACCTTCAAGAATACTTTGTCCCCTTCTTGAAACTCCAAATCTCGTAAATGGGTATCGGCATAACTCTTCTAACAACTTCTGGCGATCTTCAAACATTCTTGTGCTAAATTCACTTTCTCACTGGTCTCACCAACAATCGTCGGTCCATGGAAACTATGAACTCAGACTTCGTCTCAACAGGCTAGGGTCCTACATCTTCTGCCATACAACGCTTTGTAGGGCGTCATTCCTATGCTTGCATGGTAGATGTTTTTGTAGGCGAACTCACACAATGGCAGATCATCATCCCACTGAATCTTGAAATCCAAAACACAAACCCTTAGCATATCCTTTAAGGTTTGAATCGCCAGTTTCGATTGGCCATTTGTCTGAGGGTTATTGACGGTACTGAACTGCAGCTTTGTGCCCATGGCTTTGTGATGTGTCACCCAAAATCTCGAAGCGAATCTATTGTCCCTATCAGAAACAATCGACGTTGGGGCTCCGTGTAAACATACAATAGCCTTGACAAACAACTCAGTGAGAGGCAGCATGTGCATTCGCTTAACTATCTTCAACGGAATGGAGTGAGCCAACTTCATGAGGCAATCGACGATTACCCAAATTGCGTTTTTTCCCTTCTGAGTCCGCGGTAGTCCCGAGATGAAATCAATTGTAATGTGCTCCCATTTCACTACAAAGTACAAACCGGGAGGCTTCTGGTGCTCTACCTTAATTTGCTGACAAAAGCTAGGCATTGAGATACAAAACCTGCAATCTTTCGTTTCATGTTGTTCCACCAAAATCTATCATTTAGGTTTTGATACAATTTCGTGTTGTCCGGATGCATGGAATACCTTGTGTAGTGTCTCTGTCATAAGCTCATTCCCCATGTCTTCTATGTCAGGCACGCACAATCTGTCACAGAAACAATTCTTAAGTATAGCCTCTGTGCAACGTGCTCAACGATTCGGGCTAACTCTGGGTCTCTCATCTGATTGTCCTTAATCCCCTGAATGATAGTGGGCTCGAAGACCAACATGCTTGCCAACACAACACTCTTTATGAGTGGCTGAAATTCTACATCCAAATCTTCAACAGCTCGGAAACCCATTCTACCAACATGCATGCCAAGGTACTTGATTTTCTGCTATTCTTTTTCCCTTACTTCCCTGGCCTGCAATGTTTCCAGCAGCACCAGCACTTAGATGAGCTCTTTCTTCTCCTCCCCGGTTTCTTCTCCCTTAAATCACACCCAATCACTTGCCCTAGGAAAATTCAAGCTCACCATCACACACCTTACCTCTCCACCTCTCCAAAGACCCATTTTTCTTGGATTTCACAGCTTGGCCGCCCCTTCTTTGAGCGAAATCATATTAGTTGGACGTCGTACAGGTGAGAACCTCCCTCCATCTTTTAATATGTGCCTAGGCAGGCGGGCCTAGGGCATCTACATCTCCATCTTGGTTTTTGGGTTTTTTGTGTTTAGGAGGTTCCCAAGTGAATTTAAGTGTTTGGGAGTGCCCTTAAGAGCTTTTAAGACCAACGCAAGTGACTAAAATCGATTTTATAGTGTGCATGCAAGACTTTACCACACTCAAACTTTCTACTCTATGCTTTCCTTAGAATTTTCATGTTAAATTTTCCTCAATTGTATTTGTAATTGTGATTAGTTTGGAGGCCTAATTAAGGAAGTTAAACTATGCTAAGAGACCCTCTAAATTATGTAGAAGGTCTCCAAAAGAGTAGCCAAACAAGGGGAAGAAAGGACCCAAAATTCGGTCAAGTCCCTGTCCCACCGGACATGGGCCCTCTGGGTGCCATGTCCGGCCACTCCCAGACAGCCTTTGGGCCTGATTCATGGATATTTTGAGCCCCTTCCTCCCCTGGGAAGCCCATATCCTGCAATTTGACTGGCCAGAGATGGGCTCCGAGAGCCCTCATGTCCGGCCATGTCTGGGGACAGAATTTTGGGGCTTTTTCAAGGCCCCATTTTTTCCCACTTTTATTTGTTGGTCTTGGGATTTGTGTGTAGAAGACAACTCATCAAAAATAACGTCTAGGCCCATCTCAATTAGGCCCATGTACAGCTTGTATAATATCCCACGGGTGGGACTTAGTCAAAGGATTGTACAGCTGATTTCTCTCTTCTTATTTCCTCGTATAGAAGATTAGGATATATTCTTTCATTATTCTGATTGTAAATATAGCATGATTAAAGCTTTTGATTAGGCATAATGACATTATAAAACTGGACAGTCGATCCTCAATTGAGGCACAACCTTTTCTTCCAACTATCTTCTCTTCTTCTTCTCCTTCTTCCATATATTCTAATATGGTATCAGAGCTCTGTAGGATTTCTTCCAACTATCACCTCTAGCGTAGCAGTAACTATTTTGATCCATGATACATTTACCATCTGCAGATTGCGACTTTGTATGATATTTTCCAGAGCCATGGTCAATGCTTCGTAAGTATGTATGAGGCCAGCTATAAAGCCTCCCCGTGAGGTGTGTGGCTTACTATTATTATATATGTTGGTAAATTACATGATCATGTGCTCCCATCACCATGTGTGATGGAGAGGGCATAGCTTCATGTGGTTTGCCATTATGTTAGTATGTTGATTTCGCATTGATTTCACACTCAAACTCATGATATTCTACTCTTTGCACATCATGCCTAGTTGTAGACCTTAATTTCTGTTAACTTACTACCATGTTAAATTGTATACTATTGCAAGGATGTTGTATTATCTATTCTAGTCACTAGTCAGATCATCGTACCTGACATACTACACTTTCAGAGCTCAAGTACAGACTTCATTGCCTAGACGGAGGAGCCGCAGGTTTTAGGCGTGGCACACCAATGATGTCATTTAGACGTCGAGCCTACACCAGAGTGGTCGATCACATTTTGGGAAGTGTTTTATTGTATTTTGGACTTTCGGTTGTATTGGCCCATGCCGGCCTTTTATATTTTGGGAAATTGTAATTAAAACTTCTCGTGTAAATATTTGACTTTGATGCTATGGGTTGCCATCTTATGTTTCTGTCTAACTCTGATATGATGTCTCATGTTATTATTTCTGGTCATGGTTATTAATGGAACGATTTGCTACAAGCTTCCACTGAAAGATATTCCCTATTCATTGTGAGATCATGTGGGATCCTCACCACAGAAACCTATGGGAAATCGTGTGCGTGACCAAAATTTTCCATACCATCCTGCGTACACCGCTGTGACTCCGGGCTAATTACCATGATTAGCGCTAACCCGGTCCGAGGTCACAACAACATATTTGTTCTATCAGCAATGATGCATGGATACTTCAAAATGGGCAACATATCATGTATTATCATATCCAATACTTCATTTTTTATGTGTAAAATCCATGTCCTCGCCTATCCATGGCGTGTCCTTCCCATATCCATGCCTTAATTGGGCATTATAGTCTGGAAGTGCCTACCACAAGTTGAAGGGAAGAGGAGACAAGTTCGCAAATACCCAAATACCAAAAAGGACACAAACAAGGAAAAATGGGATATGGGTCATGTAGCCTGGACCAAATTCAGGTTCGGGTTCACAACATGGACTCAAATAAAATTTGTGTCCAGCTTCAAGACCATGGATTTCATACCAACGACCAAAATACCCAATGTCAGTACATTATATTATATTTATACATGTGTAAGCATACTAAGTGTATTATACAAGAATATATGCATTTGGATATCAATTTAGTTAAAAATCAAGACCCTTTATTCAGGTCCTGGTTCAGGTTCAAGACTTTCATTGACACTCTAGTATAAGTATGCATCATGTAACGTCAATTGAGGTGCCAGTAATGTAACATGACCCAATCCAGATATGGGTCATGTAACTCAGACCAATTTGAGCGCTGATTTCAGTACAGGTACAGAGGTACCTATCAGTAATCGTGTTTGGGTCCAGTACAATATTGGACCTGACACTGTTTTTATCCTTAAATAAAAGCATCTTTGAAGGTAAGTAGTCCCTGGTCTCAAAAGGTAGTGAATAGAAAAAATGACTTCTAACTATTAACGTGAAGCCCCCGAAAGTTGCATTCACTGATGCAGGACAGGCCCGTGACCCCATGGGCCGACCAGTCCTTTGGGCCCAGTCAGTCTATGGGGTCACGGGCCTGTCCTGCATCATTCACTGAGGCATTATTGTCCACAACTAGCAAGTTTACTAGAATTGAACACCAACAGACTGTGTTGGAAATCAACACCCATCAATAGTTGGGCAATGTAAAAGAAAAAGAAAAAAAATAGGAAGGCAACTTCTTGCAGTCTTTTCGAGCCCTTTTGGTGGGGGGACTCAAATACGGAAGAAATTTTGACATCCCGGGAA
Organism: Umbellularia californica; assembly: GCA_028538565.1. Lineage (NCBI taxonomy): Eukaryota > Viridiplantae > Streptophyta > Magnoliopsida > Laurales > Lauraceae > Umbellularia > Umbellularia californica. The sequence goes on along the minus strand of JAPQWN010000006.1, from coordinate 10,818,610 downwards.
GTCCTAAACCTGTTCAAGGAACACTTTGGACTTTGGAGGAAAGCTCATAGTGGAAGGGTACACATTGAAAGCTATTGCGTGAGCGGTTGGGAAATCGAAACCACCATGAAGGTTTGCGTTTATTTGTAATGAGATTAGATAATTGAAAGCCTCATTACAGGCCAGATTCAGCAAGTGCCGAGGGAAATAGACGGAGGCTGACCTGCTGACTCACATGGCCTAGTCATTGGACAATATTCCAATGTGTAGTTTCTCGCTCCACCTGCTGGGATAAATATTTTCATGTAGAAATCCTATGTTTAATAAAAAAATTAGTGAATTTCATCAAAAGAAAAATGAAAGGATAAGGCTAAAATGATGATGATTCTATGAGTCAAGATACATGAATGCATGCCTAAATGAGTGCATATGCATACTTCCTTTTCTTCCTTTTTTCCTTTCTTTTCTATGTGCATGCATAAATATTATGTAAATGAATCAACAACTTTACCACTCTAAAAGTCATGCATGTAGGCATTTATAACACGTCCATTTACACACAAGCTTGTAGCAGGTATTAGAATATATTTAAGGACCCATCTATATATCTTTGAGCAGACAACTGATCAAATTTCAAGTACCTCTCAAAACTCTTGCACAGGCTTTCAAACCAATAGCTGACAAGTGCCTTACTGATTCGGAAGCGATAGTTCCGGATAAGGAAACAAAAGGAACCAATCCTGTAGCAAATAATAAAAAGTTATTAGCTAGAACAAGAAACATAATTCTAAAGACAAAACTTATGCGCTCAGATCCTGACCAATATGGAGTATCGACACAACTCTGTTCGAAAGTATAATCAATGCTTCAAAGATCACATACATTACTACTAGTATAGATCAATCTCAAAATAAGTTGAATCTAAAGGTTCCAAGATCACATATATCATAAGCGATTAAGTAGCTTCCATGTGGACCATCTAGGGAAGTAACAAGTTGACCCAAGATTAGCCTAGCTTGAGCTCAACTTGAACAGCAAACAGCCACCTCGAGCTCGAGCCAAGCCTAGCTTAGCTTTGGCTTGAGTTACAGCACGCTGGGCTCCATAGTACTAAATAACTAAGAGTTTATAATAAATAATAAAACAGGCCCACCTAAAAATACATGAGCTCTACTTGACAATGCACATCAAGTCAAGCACAACTCAAACATTATCAAATATCCACAGAACCACTTACATAAGAACCATTGGAGCACCATTGCTCATCCACTTTCTGTTACCAAATTCAAGGAGGAGGAATAAAGGTCCATGGATATATGAGTAGTAGCTTAAAAACAACAATATCAAATCTCAATAGGTGTAGATTTGAAGGCCTTAAACATCAACAGTGAAAGAATCAGGGGCAGAATCAGGAATTTTATTTAGGGGGGGGGGGGGGGGGGGGGCCAAAGAAAAAAAAGACTTTAAACAAAATAACTTTTTTTATCTACATAGAAGAATTTTCAATCAAACCTGATTTATAAATTTTTTATATTACCTTTTTTAATCATAAGAAAAATACCTTTTTTATATTTATCCATGGTAGATAAATTCTGATTGGATTAAAAATTTATGTAATAAGGGAAAGTTTAAGGCATTTCAAAATAGGCCAAATCCTTGAAAATTTTCATTTAAATAGGATTTTGGCCCACTTTCATATTGATCACTTGCAAACAATTGTGAACAATATATCATGACAAATTTGTTTATTTTATTGACCAATTTGATGGCGGGCCATCTTTTATTAGAATGAATTCTTGCGAGGGCTTAAGAGGGGGGCCATTTACTCTAAACATTCTATCTTCATAAATTTACCCTGACAAGGAACCTCACAAAATCTTCTTGAGTCAACTTTATAAATTTTTCATACTTATAGTTTATATTTAGACAAAACATAATGTAATAAATTAAACAATAACCCTTAGCCATTTTTTAAAAGACTCCGGTTGCTTCAAGACAGAATAGCTGAGAAGTGAGACAAAAGTCAATCCCTATCCATGCAAAATCTCAAAAGTGACATTGGGGTTTTTTTTGGTACAACTAACTTAGTATCGACATCGAATATAAATTTGTGATCGAGACCCATATTTGAATTCTAGACCATTCAAAAACACGTTCCCACCAATTTTTATAAATTTAAAAGATTTTCCTCCATTTGGATTTATTATGACAAAAAATCATAATAAAATGACACGTGAAACTAATTATTTTTTAATATGCAGTGTATACAACTACGATTGGATTAGAAATTCATTTGATAAAAGAATACAGAGGCCCAGTAATTTTGAGTGGTTTGGATTTCATGTATGAGCATCAGTGAGTGAGAATCACAATGATGCATCGTTCACTACTATATGTACCAATTGTAAACTGCTAAAGCAAATAAATTCCAGAGATGGGTTTGGTTCTTCTGAAACACACCTGCAACTTTCAGCAAAACCTCAAAAATAAAATTCGTAACGATAAAGGAGGACTCTCGATCTAGATCCCAATACTCCAAGTAGATGCAAATGTAAGATGGGCAGAAACCTATTCTTTGATCCTTTCATACTTATTTCTTTCTTCCTTTCTTAATTAATTCTTCCATTCCCTTGCCTTTCCTTAATGCCTTTCCTTCATTCCATTTTTATTTCTTTTTTTGGCAAAATCAGCTAAGATTGTGTCAGCATAATTATGGGACCGGTGATTAGATTTGCTAATTGCTATCAGAAGGGTGCAATCAATTAATTGATGGGCATATGATAGGGGGGCCACAGGATCTTTCCAAATGGAGAATTTCATTTTTTTTTTTTTTGGGCCCCCCAACCCCCCAGTTCCGCCCCTGGAAAGAATTGTCAAAAAGAGGGTCATTTAAATATATTTTGGGAGGTTAATAAGGTTCACAATAGTTTCTTTGTTAGGATATCATCATTTCAGATGTATACCCCATTATTTTATTTTCCGCAAAGTTGTATATAAAGGTTAAGTTCTATTCATAATATTTTAATTAGTAGGATACCTGATTAAATTGATTCTTAAAATCTTAAATTAGTAATATTATGTTATACACACCACAAAATGTATATTCTTAAATAAATAATATATAATAAGATATACACATGCAAAGCCAGATCGAGCCCCTTAATAAGCCAACCTTGAGTTGAGGCAAGTCAATCCTCTCTACAAGCCACAATCCTCTCTACAAGCCAAGCATGAGCTGAATCAACCCTAGCTTGAGCTTGGCTTGTGAGACAAGAAGCCAAGCTTGATCAAGCTGAGCCAAGCTGGCCAGTTGACATGCCTAGGGCCAGCCCATTGGGCCTAACCAATGTCAGCTGGCGCACTGGAACCAACGCATGGTCGCCCAACTATTTGGGTTAAGACACAGACAGACCAACTGACCGACCCAATTGTTGATTTAGCACAATTTCAGGAAAAAAAATATATTTTCTCTTATTTCCTAATTCTTGGGAAAGCTAATAAGATCGGAATGTAATCTTTTTTTTTTCTTTTGAATGGTTACTTTCACTCGAGGAGTGTGGGTTTAGGGTTTAGCACACCAACAAAAGCATATGTACCAACAGATGCTCTCCCCATAATCCCGCCCTTCATCACCCCTTGGAATGTAATCATAAGAGGTTTGATAAGATCGGCATGTAGTCAGATAAAAGAGAAAGGTAATTCTAGGAAAGCCGATGAGATGGGCATGTACTCAGATAAGATACAAAGAAGGAAAAAAACTATCTAGGATTCCAATAGGCCAGATGACCTGCCCTATGGTTCTCCCACCTCTATATAAATCCCCAAGTAGGAAAAGTAAGAAAATTCTCTCCATCTACTCGTATGAATTGAACACAAGGACACCCGTTATACAAAGACTCGTAGGACTTTCACTGACAATTACTCCAAAAGTTAGGCATCAATGGTGAATATGTGAAGTCTCTATCCAATGCTGGCTTCCATTATCCTGGTATTGAAATAAGCTCCATTAGGTTATTTTAAAAAAAAAAATGTTTCAGATTCCAAAAGCTATCCAAGTCAATCTCCATTTGCTCCTGTTTTGCAATAAATTTTTCATTACCATTTCTATCAAGAACGAAGACAAAACATAGACAAAAACTGATAGTGAATGAGTAATTGATGCTAAACTATAAGAAGGATGATTTATTTCACCATAGCCATTTTCCTTCCATAAGACCGTCCTTCACACGATCAGCAGCATGCTCCCTCTTCAACCGCTTTTCCAACAACAATGTCTTAGTCGTATTAACACTTGCCTGAAAAAGATCATATATTATGTATAACCACAGCGATAACATTTGTCACTTCATACACTTGAAAATATGTATAAGGTACCACATTTCTAGAAGGGATACCTGATAAAAAACTGAAGCTGCAAGCTCCATCAAATCACGTTGCTCATTTGCCAAGATTCCAAGCTTATCATCTCTACCTGCATCACCCCTGGAAGTATTGTGCTCCCAACAATCAGAAAGACATGCAAGTATAGAGACCACAGGTGAAAACAACACACAGACTCACCGTGGCATGCCAGTGTTAGCAACATTTCCTTGATCCAGTTCCTTACCAACAACATCAAAAAGTTGCTCTACCAGAGGACTTCCATCTGCGGAACTCCTACATAGTTTTAACTGTATCCTTGCATAAAGAACCAGTGCATTCTGCAGAAGGAAAACATTCATACATTAGTCATCATCACAATAACAAGAACACAAGTGGAACTATAAAAGAGGAAGTTCGTTAAGTTCATTTATGGACCTTCAACCCTCTATCATGAGTTGACAGCCAAAAACGAAACACAAATTCCTGCACAGCAGAATGGATATCCATGGATTGATGACCTAGATTTGGACCATCTCTTAACAAGAATTTATTGATACATTCAACTAGCTTGCGCGAGATCTTCCCTTCCTCCCTGATATGTTTAAAGAAGAAGAGTCACTGTGAAAGTATAAAAAGTATAATCACTTTCTACCCAAACGTAAACTGAATTGACACAGGTAGTTAATGTATACCTCACATGGCGAAAAATACTAACAAATCCCTTAGTGAGATCTTCCCGCAGATTGTCCGGAAAGTCACCAGGAGGGTTTTCCAAGAGGGAATGAAGAGTCAGGGTGTATCGAAAAACTTCCTCTCTAGTGTTTGGTTGGATGCTGTCTTTCTCACCCATGGCCACTTCTACCTTATTTATATACCAGAGCACCAGACCTGCCCACAAGAAGTTCAGTTATATTGGAGAAAAGTCCCAATAACTTTCAGGTAGAAGACTTTCGATATTAAACAGTGTAAACCAAACTAAGAAAAAAAAACTCACAGCAATACACCCGCTTCCTCATGTGGAAACGGTACTCCTTCACAGCCAAAAGATGCCGGAGAATGATGCCATATTCAAATTGGAAACTTGGGACATCCCTTACAACATCCCATATGTGGTTAAAAAGTGACTTCACCACAGATAACAGAAGCAATGCCTTTCCTAAGAGACAAGTATGTTAATTAGATATGTCAATTGAAATCAACCAAAACAAAAAAAAATTCCAGTTATCTAGTTGAAATGTAGACAGGTCAGAAAAAAGAAAAAAAAATTCCACGTCGAAGAATATGTTAAGTTATGAAAGCCAAATCCTCAGACAGTAGCAACAGCAGCTAGAGAAGAAGCAGAAGTTGAATCCTATGACAACTGCGAAAATGAAAAGGATGATGAATGGATGGATGGAAATATGGACATTTTTCAGTGGTACTAACTGGACTTGCTCAATGCTGCAATAGTGAGCACCTTCAACTGTGATGCAGGCTCTCGTCTGGATGGAAGTTTTTCATAGGTATGAATTGTGGATGAGTCCCACATAGGGATGGCAAAAGATCAGTTTCATACAGAAGATAAACTCATGTCCACCCCAGGATATAGTGCCCCACCCAATTCCACCCTTGACAGGTTTAGGATATGTGACAGTGACACCAAACCCATACCATGATGCCACCATTCACCTATCATTGGCTGTTAAAGGACATTGACGCAACAATAGAGGGGGCAAGTAATAAAAATAGAACTGTCTAAGCCGAAGCTTAAGGAAAAAATGCATTCACATGTACCGGACGCACACCAACAGGCATTCAACACTAAAATAGAGAAAGGACAATTTTATTTAATTTTGATTGAGTGCATGAGGAGAGGATACATTCACTTATATCACACATGATGAGACTTCCTTCTACTCCTTGGTCTTAGCTATCAAATCCTAGATAACTTTCACGTATTTTTGTGAAGAAGAAAAAAGGGAGGGAGAGAGAGAGAGAGAGAAGGATGATGATGAACGAATGGAATAATCCCACAGAAGCAAGTGAAGGAGTATTAGACACACTATAAAGCAAAAGGAGGAGGAGAAGAATTTTAAAAAAAAAAATGAAGCTCACACATATAAAGCAAAATTTACAATGAGTGCGCTGAGGAGAGGGAGAACAACAAGAAGAAAGGGATGCATGGATACCACACTATACGGCACAAATTAAAATGACTGCACTGAGGAATGGAAGAAAGCATCAAGCGAGAGGGAGGGAAGGATGAATCCAAGACCCATAAACCACACCGGTTGAGGAAGGTTAAACAAAACAAATTTCCTACATATATAGACAGTTTAGACTATTCTAATGGATTTTATTAATAAAATTGTGAGGTTGGGATGTTGCACCCATGAAACCTTGGGTGAGAGACCCTTCTCATTAAAAGCAAGGCCAACTTCCTCTGTCTGAAAATGTCATTGAGGCCATTGATAGGACATACTGCATTTTTTGTCAATCTGGGATTTTAGAATCCAACAGTGTAACACACACATGAAGCAAGTGAAGATTCAGTCCACCAGTCCAAATGTAAGAACAGACAAGAATGATATGGTAAAGTATCTCTGCCAAATGTAGAAGGGCAAGAACTAAGAAACCTAAGAATCTTTCAAAAATATTGCTTAAGACTAATTAGCAGAAAGGACTAGATTTTACTACAATCAAGAAGTGCAGTAAGAATCTTTAAGCAATAAAAAAAGAACATATTGTAATACATCTCAATCAAACTCCATAACTAACCAGAAAACTTGGCATCTTCTGCACGTTGAATGGCGGCCCGAAGCGTTTTCGCAATAGACGCCTTCGGAAGCCGCCTCTTACTTGCTGATATCTCCTGAGTAACGCAATTCATCAGCAGCTTAACGAGAAACGGCCACGTCTCCGCTTCCAAAAACAACAAGAAGACAATCGATATAAGAAAACACGGACATTTCCAATTTAAAAGAACCATCTCGCATGATCAGGAAAAACGAATGCAATCCTACCATGTGGAATCTCCTTCGGCTTGATCTTAGCAGTGTTCTGACCGAGCAATTTGCAGAAGCCGAACGATCTCTCGCCATCCATCCATGTGTTCAACAGCTTAATCCCTTCCTGCAATCGATCAACTCATCATCATCATCATCTTCAAAGCCTTATTGGATCAGCAATCGCCGATTGAATCAAATGACTAGAAACTAGAAAGAGAGAGGCATTGATGATTATAGAGAAGCTTACTTCGCGAGCTTTCGCTTTATCTGATGAGAGCTTTGAGACGATTTCCTGAATGTCTCTTGAAGTAGCCATGGCATCGTCTTCTTGTTCTTCTGCAATGGAGGATTTGGGATCGCGAGATGAGAAAGGGAAAGAGAGCTTGGACGGTGAAGGAAATGGGAAAAGCGGGAAGTGGAGTGGTGAGTGGAAGGGGTTTCCGAGGGTTTATGAGACGCAAAAACGCCCAAAAGCCCGTAACGAGTCTTTATCAATACTTCCTGGAGCGGGAATTGTCGCCTCATGTGCGCTTGCTTTGTAAACGCGACAGTGGCTTGTGAGTCGCGGGTCAATGAGGGGCCCGGCTGCCAATGCCAGCTAAAATAAGGGGTTTTTTTTTTTTTTTTTTATCAACATAGTTACCGATTCACAATTGGACCAGTTCAAATTTGAATTCGCAATTTGAACTTCAACACTCAATCAAGTTCAAAAAAAATTTTGTGGTAAGTTTACTTGATTTACAATTTGATTCGCTTGATTCATAATTGAATTTAATGAGTTCGATGTATTAATTCGTAAGTCTAATTATATATATATAATCATTTTAGTAGGAATTTTGATACTTTGATAAAATATAAATAATGATATTGTAAAAGGAATATGAGACACATAAATATATAAAAACCGTCATCATGGCCTTATTTCAATTATGTTAAGGTTAGCTAGTTGGGTTGTGACAAAATATATGCCTCCCACTAATAGGCATTGATGAAAATTCTTAATTTTATAAAAAAAGGTCTCACGGTTGTATTGACCAGCATAAAATATTATGATTTTTAGAGGATTTTATAGGAAAAAATATATATATTAGGTAACCACCATACTGAAAAGGTAATTTAAAGTGCCTTTACACCTAATAAGTCATATTACCCAAAAACCTTTTTTTTTATTTTTTCATTATCTACTCGGATCCCTATTGACTTTTTTTTTAATGTTAAGGGTCTCAATCAACCATGCATTCAACCCCATTCATACATATTAGGGGTTAGAAGCCCGATTTTTTTTCTTGTTTGTTTCCTTCTTCTTCCTCAATACCGATTGCGACTCCACGTCAGCTGCCATAGTGGTTTCAGCGGTCCTCCATTGGCTGGGTTGTGCCCTTGACTTCCCTTTTGCGATATCGCATTTCCTCTTACCACACACCTACTCTCCACTTGAGAATAAGATTCTAAAATGGTGATTTGCCCTGGTTGTTTAGCATAACCTGGAAGAGAAAAAAAGCCTTAAACATGGTTGAGACCCTTCTTAGAAGACAATGGACAAAGAGCTAAAGAGGGGGATCTCATGCTTGTGGTTTTTAGATGATTCTCAAAACAGAGATGCCATGGCTTTCATCCACTATGACTTTGGGCATCGAGTTGAATAGGCTGAACTCAATATTTGTTGCATTTGTGTTTGAAGTTGTCTCTAGTTTTTCCATTTGGTTTCTGTTCATTTATTTAAGGTCTGAAATATTGGTATTAATTGAAACGGTCATTAGTATGAAAGCCATGGCCAAGAAAGGTTTTAATGAATCTGGATGGTGGAGATGAAAATGGGTTAATTACTTTCAGTCGAAATGATAAGCAAGAGAACCCCACTCACATCGCTTTCGAAGAGACTTTCAAACACTTGTGTCTGCCCCAAACAATAGCATATACAATTTAATGTTATCCACCAAATATGACATACGAAGGCAAAGCAAGTCGAGCATGGTCTTTTTTTCCCAAGAACAGGGAATGAGGAATGAGTTGTTATAAGCGTACACCACATGGTTGATAGAGACCATTAACATTATAAATAAAGGTCGACTGAGACTCTACAAACAAAGTAAATGGGAGTTTTATAAAGGTTAAGATGGATCGTAAGGTCTCTATCGACCTTGGTAGATAATGTTTAAAAAAATACATTTTTCGGATAATATGACTGGCTTGGTGAAAGGCACTTAAAATTTACCTTTTTGGTATAGTGATCACCTGATTTATTTTTTTGGTAAAATTTTTATTTTTTTATTATTATAATCAATTAATCTTACAGTGGATCCAAGTTTATTCAAAGTAAAAAATTGTTGGATCCTATAGATATGAGAATAAATCCCCAAAAGGATCGTATAGCATGGAGATAAGTGAGAGGAAGTTTTATTGTTGCTTGAAATGGTCCTCCTTTTTCTTTCTAGCAAAGGGATGAGAGGATGGAAGAAAGAGTGAAGTGTTGTACCACTGCATTAAATGTATTCCTTTTCCTTTGCATCGAGGCCATTGGATTTAAACGTCTACTGTTATTTCTCTGGGAAAGACACCAATGGAAAAGATTTGTCTTTTTCAATCCAACCTTTTTATCCACTTGAACAACTAGAGTGGACTCTGTGCTTCTCAAGATATCGAATCCAAACAAATCGAATAGCCATTTAGTTGATTCGAATGGATGAGATTCCAAGGCCAAGTGACCGAATCAGGTAACCATGGCCCTAAAAGTCCAAGGGCAGGGTAATGCCTGGTTTTGAAAAGCTCATCAGCTTAAGCCTGGGCCGAGCCATTTGTCGGTTGTCCTCTTTTGCAGACTCTCTTCATGCGAGGCTAGTCATGTGGACTCCCATAAACGAAACCAGAAAATATGCCCTTGGGGGTCCACTCTGTAGTGTTGATTCAAGTTGAAAACAAAGGACACAAATTTATATTTTTATTATTTATTTGGCTATAAGAGGGAGTGTGCTAGTGCAGTTTTGAATTTACAACCTCCAGGCGCAAGCCGTGATTCTAGGCCAACTGAGTTAGCCTTTGGACGGCAGGACTAATCCCTCCGGATCCAAAGGGGAGTCGGGTAAACTCCCATGTAGCCCCAATATGGTAGTATAGTTTCGAACCTACAATCTCCATGTGCAAACCGTGATTCTAAGCCAGATGAGCTACCCCTTGGAGTTAAAACAAAGGACACATTGATTCAATGTGTTTTACACATGCTACCAGTCATGAAAAGCTCTCCATATGAAGAATTGGAGCTTTGGTGACGGGTCTAATTTCTAGATGAGCCTACATGGAAGATTAAGTCCGAGAGTTCGATGATATAAGGTTTTGTATAGGGCATTTTATACAGCAATTGTCGGTTGGTCCCATGACCAACACCAAGTGGCCTTCGTAGAACGTACAAAAAATCGCAAAAGTAATATGGTATAAATCAAGGAACAAGTTGGGCACGGCACGGCACGACCAACTCCCGGGCACGGGTACAGATGCCCAGGGACTCGGCCCAGCATGACACGTTTTGTGTGAAGCGCCTGAGTTGTGTTGGACTGTGCCATGTCTTTCATGTCGTTCGTACCTTTTATGCTTAAAAAAGAAAGGTCTTATACTACTCCAATGAAAATTTTAAACATGCACACAAATAAGAGTATGGCACCGCGCACCCAAATTTAAGTGGTTTCATCAAATTCAAACTACTCCACTGGGAAAATAACCATTAGAATTTTTTCTATTTTAAGGTTTTTGAATAGGATTACTTTTGAAACTTTTACAATTTTTTTATAATAAAAACGTAAAAATAATCAAAGGACTATTATTTTTTTATTTATACTAAAAGTATCAAATATCTCGTGCTGTGCCCGAGTCGTGCCAACGGTCCTAAGACCTAGGCTCGGCACGACCTGGACTATGGATTGTGTCAAGCGGGCCATGCCATTGCCTTTGCCGTGCCTTGTCGTGCCACACTGCGATGGGCCATTGACTGCCGTGCTGGGTCGTGACATCCCTATGCATGTCGTGTGGGTAACGATGATAGAACTACTGAACTAGGCCACAGTTCCAAGGCTGCAAGAATTCTACGACCCAATAACTATTACTCAATGAAATTCTTAGCGAACAAGGTTGGGCAACCTTTAGACACCAAAGGAGGAAATGGGCGCAAAAGACTTCAAAATTAACCTAAGTTTGATAAGAAGTTTCACACAAGCTTAGGCAAGCCAGCCATGTGCCAAGTGAGTCCACAAAAACATTTAATTAGAAACAGAAACTTTCATTAAAAAAATTTACGAAGAAGAAAAGCAAAGGAAAGACAGAATTAAAAAGAAAGACCAAAAGAGTATGGGTACAAAAGAAATGTACCCACACACAGCAAGCTACAAAACAAGACCCTCCCAAGGAACATTTCTCTCAACCTCCCTGTTTCACTAAAGCATCAGTCATAAATTTGGCTGATCTTAGTTCATGGTGGAAAACAATGTTAAAATTGGCAGAAAGTACCCAAATTTCATTGAAGAGGAATTCAAACTTCCAAGAGTTAACCCTTCGATTAGATGCCCAAGCAGCCGCATTAAAGGAATCACTCTCCACAATCAAGTCACCATTAAAGTTCCTCACAAAGCATCGAAAAACTTCCAACATTTTCAATACTTCTGCTTCATTAGAATCGCAAGTTGCACTTACAATTATGAAATACGCCACCAATTCAGACAAGTCCCTGCTTTCCTCTCACTACACTATCGACATTGAATTTAAACACATCAAAAGGAAGGGGTATTTATGTTATTGCATTTATTTCTTAATTATGTATGCCCATTCATTATTGTGGACTCGACCCTCAACCATCAACCCATGGACCCACGCCATGACTTGACCCAGGGCACAGGCAAAAAGAATGAAGATAAAAAGAAAGGAAAAAAGACCCACTAATGAGGAAAACCGCAAATACAGGTTCCCCTCTGTTCCGATAGGTGGAAAACCAGCAAATACAAGTTTTATTGCTGTTTCGATAGGTGGAAAAATGGTAAATACAGGTTTTCCGCTGTTCCAATAGTCGTTTCGCTTCCTATAGGTGGAATAACTGCAAATATAGGATTTCCATTGTTTCGATCCGCACAAAACCATCTCCCAAGGGCCAAAAAAAAAAAAAAAAACACCCCTTACAATTATGGGTTTTTTTGCTTCTCTTGCATTTCAGCTTTACTCTCTCTCTCTCTCTCTCTCTCTCTCTCTCTCCTTCCATTTCTCATGGATGAGTACATGGGTTGAGGGTAAGCTCTACATGGCATTGTACTTGCATATGACTAACAGATAAAAGTAATAACAAGAAAAATGTAAATAAGTAACAATTAGGGAATGAAATGTAATCACAAGGGTGGGGTCCAATTAAAAAGAACACGTCTAGACCAGTTTGGACAATTGGGTTCGCACCCCTCACTTTACTTCATCGCTGAATGACAACTCAAGCCTTGAGTTTGCACGAATGGGTTCAATCTACTATGCCAAAACAATAAGGGAGTTGATCCCTATCTTCTCAAAACTTTATTTCAACTAATGTTGTAAGGACCCGATCCCGGAAACCCATATGATATTGATTTCTGACTGTAGCACTTAACCCGAGCTGACCCCACCCATGTGATCGACTTTCACTCAGTAATTATATGTATTAGTTGTTGATTAATTGTTTAATGTATTTCCGTTGTTGCATGCAATTCTTAATTATGTATGCCCATTCATTATAGTGGACTCGACCCTCAACCCATGGACCCACGCCCTGGCTCAACCCAGGGCACGGGCAAAAAGGAATGATGGAAAAAAGAGAGGAAAAAAGACCCACTAATGAGGAAAACCGCAAATACAGGCTCCCCTTTGTTTTGATAGGTGAAAAACCAGCAAATACAGGTTTTACTGCTATTTCGATAGGTGGAAAAATAGTAAATACATGTTTTCCGACATTCCAGAAGGCATTCCGCTTCCGACAGATGGAATAACTGCAAATATAGGATTTTCGTTGTTCCGATCGGCACAAAACCTTCTCCTAAGAGCAAAAAGATAAAAATAAAAATAAAAATAAAAATAAATCTTACAATTATGGCATTTTTGCTTCTTATATCGGTAGAAAACTTGCATTTTCAGGGTTACCCAAGGTAGCTCTCTCTCTCTCTCTCTCTCTCTCTCTCTCTCTCTCTCTCTCTCCTTTTCACATGGATGGGTTCATGGGTTGAGGGTAATCTCTACATGACATTGTACTTGCATATGACTAACAAATAAATGCTATAACAAAAAAAATTGTAAACAATTAAGAATTAGGGAATAAAATGTAATCACAAGGGTGGGGTCCACTCATGATATGTCCAACTGTCAAAAATCAATATCATCTGGGCTTTTTAGATTGGCTCCTTACAATGTGAGAGATTAGGTTTCACCGTGTATTTCTTCTAGCCTGAGTCAAATCTTGTAAAAGTTAACGTTGAATGTGATACATTCAGCAGTCCTTATCTAATGAAGACCCTCGTATCTTGCATTCTGTCTATCTAAAGGCGAGACCCGCTGAATTTAACTGGGTTCTGTGCGATGAACCGCATTGATGCATAGCGCACAGGAGAAAATTGTCCCCATTTAAAGAATGAGTCCATCTTCTTAAGTCCAAATCATCATGAAGTCGGTTCTCGTTTATTATCTTTGGTTCAAACTTCATTCCACTCTAAGTGGGCCACATTGTTAGATTAACATGTTGTGCGAGGTTTGCCCTTAATTATAGATGGGGCATGGTGTGTCCAGTTTAAGTATCGAGTAAAAAACATGGTATGCATAAATTCATCTAAGTCTGAAAAAACTGTGTTACAGGCCCTGCTTCTCAAAACTGAATGAATGGGCTAATATGACCTAATCCTAAATCATATCGCCGGATTTGAACTTTGATGATGTAACAATAAAAAGAGAAGTGAAAACGAAAGTAAAACGATAAGTTCGATTTTGGATCCCCTGCAAACCCAAATACATAGTTGTGACACGAAGTATGTATAATTAGGTCCCATCACAAGATTGGCCCCATAAAAAGCTCATGCGGTGAGTTCGCAAGAAGAGTTCAAAATCACCTTTTGGTATAAGAACACTACCCGCGGACCCTTCCCGGCCCAAAAATCGGTTTGCAAATTTTCCTCCACCCAGCGGTGGAAATCCTGCATGTGGAAGATTACCGCCGTAGTGATCCACGGAAACATTGGAGCTTGGAGTTTTCGGTTCGCCACTTTTCCACCTCTCGGAGAGGAGGATATCCCGAATTGCAACTTTACCGCGGTATTAATCAGTGGTAAAGCCCCATTTTACACTTTACTGCTGTTCACATTTTGGAAAGCCTCCAGCTTCAACTTTACAACCAATACCTCCGGAAAAGCTACGAGAACCGTGCATGTTAGTATCCTAATTAATCAAAATCGTAATTAATCATCCTAGATTCCTAATTAGTTTTAAATTAAATATAAAACCTCTCTTTGTGCAAGAATGAATTGTGCAATCCGAGTAACATGAAAGAATAAAAAAAGAGGAGTGGAAACGGAAGTAAAACGATAAAGATATGCACGCGTAAAGATGCATAGTTGATCTTGTTATGCTGCAGGAAATCTTATGCAGCCTTGTTGAGTACCCATGCTTAGGCAATTGGAAAAAAGTCTTTCCGAAATTATTTTACTATGAAATGCTGAGATTTCGAAGAACTATTCCCATAGTTTGGTTCTGCAAAATCTCAATTAAAAACAACATGTCTAGACTAGTTTGGACAGTTGGGTTCGCACCCCTCACTTTACTTCATCGCTGAATGACAACTCAAGCCTTGAGTTTGCACGGATGGGCTCAATCTACTGTGCCAAAACAATAAGGGACTTGATCCCTATCAACTCAACCGCATGGTTCTAGGAGCACAACTCTCTGATCTTCCAGATCTTTACCTTAGAGAAATCCAAAGCTGAAAGAGTTAAACTCCACAGCGAGCCCCACCTATTTAAATCCAATCCACTAAAAACCAACTCCCTTTTTGTGCGTGTATTGCCTCAGATCCTATCGAAAGTAGAAGTCGACCCTGACGTAAGAGTTACTACTTGATAAAAAAAAAGCGACTGATAAAAACAAAGCAAAGATTGTGTTAGTTTTTTTTTTCTTCGATTCTGGATCCCCCAGCAAACCCAAATACATAGTTGTGATACGAAGTTTGTATAATTAGGTCCCATCACTAGATGGGCCCCACAAAAAGCTCGTGCGATGAGTTTGACAAAAGAGTTCAAAATCACCTTTTGGCGTAAGAACCCTACCCGCGGACCCGGCTCGGCCCAAAAGTCGGTTTGCAACTTTTCCTCCGCTCAGAGTGGGGGAAATCCTGCAAGTGAAATATTGCCGTCGTAATCATCTGCAGAATTACTGCAACGTGGACTTTACGGTTTGCCGCTTTTCCTCCGCTCAGAGAGGAGGAAATCCCAAAGTGCAACATTACCGCCGTAATCATCCGCGGGAAACCTTATTTTGGACTTTACTGCTGTTTACATTGGCAGAAAGCCTGCAGCTTGAACTTTACCACCAATACCTCCGGAAAAGCAACAATTGAGGCTTTATGCCTGGTAATCTGTACAACCTTAAACGAGGAGAGTCTTAAAGGGTCTGGGAGTGGTGGGGCCAAGGACATCCTCTGCTCAATTTGCTCAGAGGAAAGACTAAAAATGGACCTCAAAACCAGCCAGGGCCTGATTCAATTTCTAACCAGGGAATGGGTGCTATGACTGCCTTTCACCTAAATCATTTGAAATGTGGCCCTGGCCTGGGCGTTATTTATAGTCAAATATTTGATTACCCTAAGTTTTGGCATATGTCCCCAGAGTGATAGATTAGAGAAATTGGGCTGGTCCAACTCAGCTTATTTTAGTTTAGCCGGCTCTATTGCTTTTAATATTTCATTTAATTGATAAGAGAAACTGGGTTGGTCCAGTTATATCGGTAAACTTGCGAACTGGTTCTTTTTTTCCTTTTTTACATTTTGATCGAGGTGGGGCTTTGTTCCACACAATGATGGATGGGAATGTAATATTAATGTTTAGATGAAGTAACATCAAATAACAAAAAACACACAGTAAATCACTTGTTTGGTAAGTTTACTTTACCGGTTACGTGAAGTGAATAGTCAATACAAGAGAGAACCAAAGTAAAGGCTTGGTCAAATCAAAAGGTGAGAGAGTAGTGTTTTTATTTTGTCTTTTAAAAAGAAGAGTATTTTCTGTAAGGCCGTGCCCGGATTTTTTTTAATTGGATTCGGTGGCTGAGATCCGGAATCCCCGCCAAACGCAAATATAAACATATAATTATAAGAGAGGGAGGGGTGATGGGGGAATAAAAACCATGACCTCTCACGAAAGGTGATGCGACAACACCAGTTGAGCTGGCCTAGGACATGGTAAGAAAATCATTTTTTTTATTTCTATATGTCTAACATGGGTTGGGCTCGGGCTTCATCATTTCCATGCAGGCTAGGCTCAGGCCAGCAACTTTAGGCCTAGCCGAAGCTTGGGTTCCCAGTTTATAAGTCGGGCCGCTTCGGACATTCGGCAGCCTAGCCCGGCCTGGTCCATGAACATCGATAGTTTTTTTTTTTTTTTTTGTCATTCAGTGGCATGAGAAAGTAATTTTTTTACATTATATTTGTTAAAAGGAAGAGGTGATTTTTAAAGTTTAGTATTTTTTTATTTGACCCCTCTCTTTTTATTGTCTCTTAAATTAACCCTTCACTTTACTTCTTTGGTAAATGTATGCTTACAAAATACGAAGTAGTTAGTGAGTGAAAAGTGAACAAAGAGGGTGGCATCCACTCGTGTTTAAACTCTACTGTCAGAAACCAATATCATCTGGGTGATTGGGATCAGATCCTTAAAGATGAAAAGTAATTTTTTATTTCGACTAATGTTGTAAGGACCCGACCCCGGAAACCCATATAATATTGATTTCTGACTGTAGCACTTATCCCGAGCTGACCCCACCCATGTGATCGACTTTCACTCAATAATTATATATATTAGTTGTTAATTAATTGTTTAATTTATTTCCGTTGTTGCATGTAATTCTTAATTATGTATGTCCATTCATTATTGTGGACTCGACCCTCAACCCATGGACCCACGCCCTGACTCGACCAAGGACACGGACAAAAAGAATGATGGAAAAAAGAGAGGAAAAAAGACCCACTGATGAGGAAAACCGCAAATACAGGTTCCCCATTGTTTTGATAGGTGAAAAACCAGCAAATACAGGTTTTACTGCTATTTCGATAGGTGAAAAAATAGTAAATACATGTTTTCCGCTATTCCAGCAGGCATTCCGCTTCCGACAGGTGGAATAACTGCAAATATAGGATTTTCGTTGTTCCGATCGGCACAAAACCTGCTCCTAAGGGCAAAAAAAAGAAAATAAATAAAAATAAATCTTACAATTATGGCATTTTTGCTTCTTATATCGGTAGAAAACTTGCATTTTCAGGTTTACCCTAGGCAGCTCTCTCTCTCTCTCTCTCTCTCTCTCTCTCTCTCTCTCTCTCTCTCTCCTTTTCTCATTGATGGGTTCATGGGTTGAGGGTAATCTCTACATGACATTGTACTTGCATACGACTAACAAATAAATTCTATAACAAAAAAAATTTGTAAACAATTAACAATTAGGGAATAAAATGTAATCACAAGGGTGGGGTACACTCATGATATGTCCTACGGTCACAAATCAATATCATCTGGGTTTTTTAGATTGGGTCCTTACAATGTGAGAGATTAGGTTTCACCGTGTATTTCTTCTAGCCTGAGTCAAGTCTTGTAAAAATTAACGTTGAATGTGATACATTCAGCAGTCCTTATCTAATTATGACCCTCGTATCTTGCACTTTGTCTATCTAAAGGCGAGACCCGCTGAATTTAACTGGGTTCTGTGCGATGAACCGCATTGATGCATAGGGCACAGGAGAAAATTGTCCCCATTTAAAGAATGAGTCCATCTTCTTAAGTCCAAATCATCATGAAGTCGGTTCTCGTTTATTATCTTTGGTTCAAACTTCATTCCACTCTGAGTGGGCCACATTGTTAGATTCACATGTTGTGCGAGGTTTGCCCTTAATTATAGATGGGGCATGGTGTGTCCAGTTTAAGTATCGAGTAAAAAACATGGTATGGATTGAACCCGTTTACCATTAATCATTGGTTAAGGTTGATAGAAATAGAGCTTAGTAGTTGGGTGTGGATCAAATGGGATTGCAAATGGGTACCGGATTATACGAGTATTGGGGTCTTTGGACTAGGGCTCCTCAAGAGTAGGGCGGGCATTGGCCCAATTATTGGCCTCGCCCACTTTTCGGACGGATTTTAGAACTAGGGCCTGGTATTGATCGAGTTTTGTTCCCTGTACAGCATATGGATTGAGCGTGGATGAAGTGATAAGACTCCCAAAGGCCGCCCTGCCCAAAGAAAGTCATGCATGTAGTTTAGTAACCGATTTGACAACCCAATTTCTACCCCAACCCAATAAAAGTAATGCGTGTAGTTCAGTTTCCGATTTACCCAGCAAATGATTAGAAAGCACGGTCCAACCTGACATTTGTAAGTATTTGTGGGCCCCAAGTGTAGAGCTTCGACTGCTGTTTAAAAACCCGGTGAGTACGGGTCGATCCTCAGGGAGCGGTTTGAAATTCAAGTCCTTTCTCTCAACCTGAAATTTTACCTCATTTAAAAAAAATAAAGTAGATAAAGAATTTAAATAAACCAGGACTCTCTAATTCTAGAGTTTTCTTAACTATTCAAGATATTTCAAAGCAGTTCGAATTCATAAAAAAATATAGATCAATTAGAATTCTAACCTAGATTAACTACTTCATACCTAAGATTCCAGATTTCTTAAAGTCTTCAAATCAATTTGATCTTATCATTTAGCACATCAAGATTAATTCAAACTCAGGAATTCTCCTAAGAATTAGCGAGAATAAAAATTAAGACTCCTAAATGCAAGTTTCCTACTGGAACTATGCATGTTAGTATCCTACTTAATCAAACTCGGATTCCAATTAATCTAAATCTTAGTTAATCATTCTAGATTCCTATATAATTTTAAATTAAATATAAAACCTATTTTTGTGCAAGAATGAATGAATTATGCAATCCTAAAACGAAACTAAAGCAATATTAGAAAAATCAAACTCTAAGATGAATGCATAAATTCATCTAAGTCTGAAAAAACTGCCTTACAGGCCCAGCTTCTCAAAACTGAATGAATGGGCTAATATGACCTAATCCTAAATCATATCGCCGGATTTAAACTTTGATGATGTAAGAATAAAAAGAGAAGTGGAAACGAAAGTAAGACGAAAAGTTCGATTTTGGATCCCCTGCAAACCCAAATACATAGTTGTGACAAGAAGTATGTATAATTAGGTCCCATCACAAGATGGGCCCCATAAAAAGCTCATGCGGTGAGTTCGCAATAAGAGTTCAAAATCACCTTTTGGTGTAACAACACTACCCGCGGACCCGGCCTGGCCCAAAAATCGGTTTGCAAATTTTCCTCCACCCAGCGGAGGAAATCCTGCACGTGGATGATTACCGCGTAGTGATCCACGGAAACATTGGAGCTTGGAGTTTTCGATTCGCCATTTTTCCACCTCTCGGAGAGGAGGAAATCCTGAATTGCAACTTTACCGTCGTATTAATCAGCGGTAAAGCCCCATTTTACACTTTACTGCTGTTCAAATTTTGGAAAGCCTCCAGCTTCAACTTTACAACCAATACTTCCGGAAAAGCTACGACAACCGTGCATGTTAGTATACTAATTAATCAAAATCGTAGTTAATCATCCTAGATTCCTAATTAGTTTTAAATTAAATATAAAACCTCTCTTTGTGCAAGAATGAATTGTGCAATCTGAGTAACATGAAAGAATAAAAAAAGAGGAGTGGAAACGGAAGTAAAACGATAAAGATATGCACGCGTAAAGATGCATAGTTGATCTTGTTATGCTGTAGGAAATCTTATGCAGCCTTGTTGAGTACCCATGCTTAGGCCATTGGAAAAAGTCTTTCCGAAATTATTTTACTCTGAAATGCAGGGATTTCGAAGAACTATTCCCATAGTTTGGTTCTGCAAAATCTCAATTAAAAACAACATGTCTAGACTAGTTTGGACAGTTGGGTTCGCACCCCTCACTTTACTTCATCGCTGAATGACAACTCAAGCCTTGAGTTTGCACGGATGGGTTCAATCTACTGTGCCAAAACAATAAGGGACTTGATCCCTATCAACTCAACCGCATGGTTCTAGGAGCACAACTCTCTGATCTTCCAGGTCTTTACCTTAGAGAAATCCAAAGCTGAAAGAGTTAAACTCCACAGCGAGCCCCACCTATTTAAATCCAATCCACTAAAAACCAGCTCCCTTTTTGTGCGTGTATTGCCTCAGATCCTATCGAAAGTAGAAGTCGACCCTGACGTAAGAGTTACTACTTGATAAAAAAAGAGCGACTGATAAAAACAAAGCAAAGATTGTGTTAGTTTTTTTTTTTCTTCGATTCTGGATCCCCCAGCAAACCCAAATACATAGTTGTGATACGAAGTTTGTATAATTAGGTCCCATCACTAGATGGGCCCCACAAAAAGCTCGTGTGATGAGTTTGGCAAAAGAGTTCAAAATCACCTTTTGGCGTAAGAACCCTACCCGCGGACCCGGCTCGGCCCAAAAGTCGGTTTGCAACTTTTCCTCCGCTCAGAGTGGGGGAAATCCAGCAAGTGAAATATTGCCGCCGTAATCATCTGCAGAATTACTGCAACGTGGACTTTACGATTTGCCGCTTTTCCTCCGCTCAGAGAGGAGGAAATCCCAAGTGCAACATTACCGCCGTAATCATCAGCGGGAAACCTTATTTTGGACTTTACTGCTGTTTACATTGGCGGAAAGCCTGCAGCTTGAACTTTACCACCAGTACTTCCGGAAAAGCTACTAGTACCGTGCATGTTAGTATCCTAATTAATCTAAATCTTAGTTAGTCATCCTAGATTCCTAATTAATTTTAAATTAAATATAAAAACTCTCTTTGTGCAAGAATGAATTATGCAATCCGAGTAACATGAAAGAATAAAAAAGGAGTGGAAACGGAAGTAAAACGATAATGATATGCACGAGTAAAGAAGCATAGTTGATCTTGTTATGCTGCAGGAAATCTTATGTAGCCTTATTGAGTACCCATGCTTAGGCCATTCGAACAAGGTCTTCCCGAAATTATTTTCCTCTGAAATGCTGGGATTTCGAAGAAGTATTCCCACAGTTTGGTTCTGCAAAATCTCAAATAAAAAGAACATGTCTAGACTAGTTTTGACAGTTGGGTTCGCACACCTCACTTTACTTCATCGCTGAATGACAACTCGGGCCTTGAGTTTGCACGAATGGGTTCAATCTACTATGCCAAAACAATAAGGGGCTCGGTCCCTATCAAATCAACCGCATTGATCTATCAGCACAACTCTCTGATCGTCCGAGTCTTTACCTTAGAGAAATCCAAAGTTAAAGGAGTTAAACTCCACAGCGAGCACCACCTATTTAAATCCAATTCACTAATAACCAGCTCCTTTTTTGTGCATGGATAGCCTCAGATTTTACCAAAAGTAGAAGTTGACCCTAACGTAAGAGTTACTATTTGATAAAAAAAAAAGCGACTATTAAAAACAAAGCAAAGATTGTGTTAGTTTTTTTTTTCTTCGATTTTGGATCCCCCTGCGAACCCAAATATATAGTTGTGACACAAAGTATGTATAATTAGGTCCCATCACTGGATGGGCCCCATAAAAAGTTCATGCGGTGAGTTCGCAAGAAGACTTTGAAATCACCTTTTGGTGTAAGAACCCTACCAGCGAACCCGTCTCGGCCCAAAAGTCGGTTTGCAACTTTTCCTCCACCCAGCGGTGGAAATCTTGCGCATGGAAGATTACCGCCGTAATCATCCACGGAAACATTGGAGCTTGGACTTTTCGATTCGCCACTTTTCCTCGTCTCAGAGAGGAGGAAATCCGGAATTGCAACTTTACCGCCGTAATAATCAGCGGTAAAGCCCCATTTTACACTTTACATCTGTTCACATTTTGGAAAGCCTCCAGCTTCAACTTTACAACCAATACCTCTGGAAAAGCTACTAGAACTGTGCATGTTAGTATCCTAATTAATCAAAATCGTAGTTAATCATCCTAGATTCCTAATTAGTTTTAAATTAAATATAAAACCCCTTCTTGTGCAACAATGAATTATGCAATCCTAGTAACATGAAAGAATAAAAAAGAGGAGTGGGAACGGAAGTAAAACGATAAAGATATGCACGCGTAAAGATGCATAGTTGATCTTGTTATGCTGCAGGAAATCTTATGCAGCCTTGTTGAGTACCCATGCTTAGGCCACTGGAAAAAAGTCTTCCCGAAATTATTTTACTCTGAAATGCTGGGATTTCGAAGAACTATTGCCACAGTTTGGTTCTGCAAAATCTCAATTAAAAAGAACATGTCTAGACTAGTTTGGACAGTTGGGTTCGCACACCTCACTTTACTTCATCGCTGAATGACAACTCGGGCCTTGAGTTTGCACGAATGGGTTCAATCTACTATGCCAAAACAATAAGGGGCTCGATCCCTGTCAAATCAACCGCATGGATCTAGCAACACAATTCTCTGATCGTCCGAGTCTTTACCTTAGAGAAATCCAAAGTTAAAGGAGTTAAACTCCACAGCGAGCCCCACCTAATTAAATCCAATCCACTAAAAGCCAGCTCCCTTTTTGTGCATGGAAAGCCTCAGATCCTATCGAAAGTAGAAGTCGACCCTAATGTAAGAGTTACTATTTGATAAAACAAAAGCGACTAATAAAAACAATGCAAATATTGTGTTAGTTTTTTTTCTTTTTTCCGATTTCGGATCCTTGCAAACTCAAATACATAGTTGTGATACGAAGTATTTATAATTAGGTCCCATCACTAGAAGGGCTCCATAAAAAGCTCATTCAGTGAGTTTGCAAGAAAAGTTCAAAATCACCTTTTGGTGTAAGAACCCTACCCGCGGACCCGGCCCGGCCCAAAAGTCGGTTTGCAACTTTTCCTCCGCTGAGTGGAGGATATCCTGCAGGTGGAAGTTTACCGCCGTAATAATCCACGGTAACATTGGAACATGGGTTTTTCGGTTTGCCACTTTTCATCCTCTTAGAGAAGAGGAAATCCGGAAATGCAACAATATTACCGCCTTAGGACTCCGTGGGAAAGTTGCATATTAGACTTCTCTGCTGTTTACTTTTGGGAATGCCTGCAGCTTCAACCTTACCACCAATACCTCCGGAAAAGCTACTAGAACTATGCATGTTAGTATCCTAATTAATCTAAATTCTAGTTAATCATCCTAGATTCCTAATTAATTTTAAATTAAATATAAAACCTGTTTTTGTGCAAGAATGAATTATGCAATTCTAGTAAAATTAAACTCTAAGATGAATGCATAAATTCTTGTAAGTCCGAAAAAACTGTGTTACAGACCCAACTTTTAAAAAAACTTGCAAACCGGTTCTTTTTTTCCTTTCTATACATTTTGGTCGGGTCATTTGTGGGGCTTTGGTCCACACAATGATGCATAGGAATGTCTTATTAATGTTTACTTGAAATAGCATCAAATCACAAAAAATACACAGTAGATCACTTGTTTGGTAAGTTTACTTTACCGGTTAAGTGAAGTGAATTGCCAATACAAGAGAGAACCAAAGTAAAGGCTGAGTCAAATCAAATGGTGAGAGAGCAGCTTTTGTATTTTGTCTTTTAAAAAAAGAGAGTGTTTTCTGTAATGCCGTGCCCTGATTTTTTTTTTAATTTGGAATCGATTTTGTGGGGGGGGGGGGGGGGGGGCTCGATCTAAATTCATTCTTATTTGGATCCCACTTACTGAATTCTGAGTCCATGAAGGATCCATATAGTTTTGATTCATTCTTATTTGGATCCCACTTACTGAATTCTGAGTCCATGAAGGATCCATATAGTTTTGTCACTTTTTGGACCCATACCAATATCCATATCTGAAAATAGATCTTAGTTTGTCACATGATCTTTTCCCCTTAAATATGATTTGCTGAGTATTTTGATTTTAATATTACCATAGTTGTGATATGAAATCCTTTATAGTAACCAATTAGAATGCAATTGGGGACACCAAGGCCAATCCAACCTACTGGATCGGATCTTCTCCAAACCCAGAGGTCGTGATCTAAATCACAAGCACCCTGCCCGAACAGGTGATGCTTTGACTCTCGATCTGATTAACCAAACGAGCTGGGTTTGAGCCGTTCCATGCTTGCTGGTTAACTCGACAACCCGACGTGAACCACTGCTCTCTTACCCACACCCCTAGCTCGACCATGACCTATTATCTGGGGTTCGGATTGACCCCTTTAACTTTCATGTTGCATTTTACATGTGGGCACAAGGGGAAATGTTCTCCTACTAGAGCCCAGCTCTAAAGGGCCCACTTGGGCCCATCTTTTATCAGTGTAGGTCCTTTGATAACCTCGTCATCCCATGGCATATTGGCATGGCATCAGAGCTAATGTTAAACTCATTGATTCTTCACTCACTATTGGATTGAATCTAAATAAAAAATATAAAATAAAATAAAGAATAAAAATATTTAAGAAAAATGATAGTTATTAAGAGTCAATTAAACTTTAAGTTCATTAAATCAAGGGCGAAGATAATCTAGTGGGGCTGATTTCTTTGCTCCCCTTGTCCATAAGGACACCTTTCCATGCCCTCCTCTCATTGATAGAAATGCATCTAAGTGGTCCTGTGAGTTGGAGTGGATATTAGAAATATGCAGTCTGCTCGTAGGAGAACATTCTTAGGGCACTAGGACAGTCCATATCATGGATTTTAACCAACGGTGGCAATACCTAACCGAACCTGCCGACCTAACCCGAACAATTTAGTAATCTAGGTTTCAACTGACCCTTGGTCATTTTTTGGATAGGGTTGGTGAAAAACATTTATAAACTAATCAATAAATGGGTTGGGTTTGCCTTGAACTATACTTGGTGACTGACCTCCCAACCTAATTTGATCAAGATCCAACCTGACACCTTGCACTATTTTTTTATCAGTAATAAAAATATTAATTAAAAGGAGAAGAGATTACAAAAAGTGAAAAAAAAGAGGAAAGGTACAAGAGCTTTGTATCCTACCAACATCAAATCTCAATTACAGATATAATGAAACCCAAGGATATATCTTCTCAATCCACTGTTTGGCTAAAGCATCTAGCAAGGCATTGGCAGATCTAAACTCTTGACGAAAAGAAACATGAAGGGTTGAAGATATAAAATTCGAGTCCCATTAAAGTGAAACTAGAATTTCCAAAGGTTCACATTGCACTATAACCCAGCACTCGAACACGAACCTTTCAACTCAGGGCTCAGGTTGGCCCTTTTGACTTCTATATTAGCTTCGCATTTCTTCTACAACCAAGTAATCAACAAATTTATTAGCTTCATGTGAAGCATATACATGTTACCCACATCAGCATTCAACGTGACCTAAATGTGAGAATTAGGGCAGTTCGTAATGAGTAACCCCGTCTTTCACGCAGTTGTTTAGGGTTCGATTTTTTGGCATGCTGCCCAATTTTCACATGTGTGCACCTGTGCAGGCTCTCTAATGGGTCCCAAGCTCCCAGTGGCTCGGGGGAAAAAGAGAGAGAGGGGGGTTTGAATTTGACCCAACCCGGTCACCCCATTGCCACCCTTTTTTTATAACCATCAATTTAATCCAATCAGGCTTCCACACAAGGCTTGCCAATTGCCAAAGAAGAAGTAAAAAAATCCAAGTTGGGACATTTCTCACTACTGAGTCGTAAAGATCCAAAAATGTATCATAGATAGATATATTTATTAACAGATCCTATGTTAGATGGGATCCTGGAATAGATCTTCCTCAGATTCTATCCATCCCAAAGATTTTCATGAAAAGATGGAACTCTAATAGAATAACCAAAAGCGTGCTCTGATAAACATAAACAAAAACACAACAACATGACAACTGACAAATTTGGGTTGCAAAAGAGACAGTCAGAGCGCCTGTAAACCCCGTTCACAAAGGAAGGAGAAGGAGAACTACAAACAAAAAGACATGAGCTTGTGAAGAAGGTCGCCCCTGTCTGCTTCTTGTCTTGGGCTGTGGCCCTGTGGGTCCCTCAAATTACGACTAAAGGAAGACGTATGATAAAAGATGGTAGCGATCCATGTGTTACTGTGTTAAGACTTTGCTTTTGTATAGATTTGAAGCACATGATCCCACATCCAAAGAATGGGGTTATGATTGCTCTTCTTGTGGGCCCCACCATTCAAATTAAAAGCCATACCAAGTGGATGATTCAAAAGACTGTATGGTATTTTTTAATGTTATTTTATAGTATCCAGTACTGCACCAAGATCTTAAGCCACCCATTTCAAAGAACTGCTCAACAAATAAAGAAGAAGCATGATTTCAGCATATACTCGTTTTAAATACAATATAACATTTGCATAAAAATAAGAACCCTATCCCTTATAAGTAAGAATCCTATCCCTCATAGTGATGATCAAATATCTGCTAAAGACTATTAGATTGTGCAAAAGCTCTATATGATGGAAAAGAGCCTGCATATTTAGATCATTAAATGCAGTTTACTATGCTTTTGGTAATATACTGATTTATAATTCATAATCATCAACACAGTCATGGTTAAGTAGAGTTTTTTTTTTTTTTTTGCTATCGGAGGGTTCCCAACCCTTTGGGTTAGACTAATCCCTCTGACCTAGAAGAAAGCGGGGTAAACACCCCTATGGGCCCTATGTAGTGGCATTAGTGGACTCAACTTTTGATTCTTCAAAAAGGGGGAATTAGGGGTCGATACCAAGACCTCTAATTTTGGAAGATTGAGGAACTGTTGTCTTGACCACTCGGCCAATCCCTTATTGGGGTTAAATTTAAGTGGAGTTGGCACCTTAATATAACACGCATGCTCAGAAATCTGATTGTTGGATTTTCAAGCTTAAAATATCACTCTTGACAAGCAGTCCAATACAACCAATCTATATAAAAAATTCGTCATCAATAAGTAGTACT
The DNA here is from genome assembly GCA_028538565.1 of Umbellularia californica. Taxonomy (NCBI): domain Eukaryota; kingdom Viridiplantae; phylum Streptophyta; class Magnoliopsida; order Laurales; family Lauraceae; genus Umbellularia; species Umbellularia californica. Next base: position 10,791,116 of record JAPQWN010000006.1, on the reverse strand, counting down.
AGGCAACTTGTCTCAATAAAAAATGACGATCAGAAAAGAGAGAAATGATCATGTGCTGCCATCAGTGTCATATTGATAGTGGCTATAATTTCATTTCACCAATGTGAAACTCACCTTTGTTTGATTCAAACTTCTAAAACATCTTTGCATATATATGTACTATCTCTTTTTGACTCCATTTGAATATATAAAAGTGAAATTTAGGATAATATCTACACAAAGAAAATGTGTCGGCCCAAAAAGTTAAATAAGGCTATAAGTGCCTTTGCATCACATTGATGGATAGTAGGGCTGTCAAAATGTCACACGACACGAACCCACACGATATTAACGGGTTTGGGTGACCCTTAATGGGTTCGGGTCGTTAATGGGTCAGACCCGTTAACCCATTAAATTAATGGGTCGTTAACGAATAAACCCGGTAACCCATTATGACCCATTACAATCCGAAAAAAATAATATCATTATTTAAATTATAAAAATGTATAACTTCACAAGGGGGCTTTTGGTAAATTTATAAATGAAGTGATAAAGTGAAAGTGTGAAACCCTAACCCTCCATATAAAAGTTATCTTTGTCATTGAAAAAGCCAAAAGGGCTTGGGCAAAAAGTTAGCTGAACCTACAGGTTTAAGTTTAATGAATATTTTTTTTCAAAATTAACGGGTTAACGGGTCGTGTTCGGGTGACCCGTTAAATAAACGAATTGGGTTCGTGTTTAGTTTTTTGACCCGTTTTCTTAATGGGTCGTGTCCGGATTGAGGTGATTCTAACCCGAATTCGTTTGACCCGCAATCCGAATTCATTAATCCAACCCGTTTGACAGCCCTAATGGATAGCATGGGACCATTCCTTCTAGGGAAATTGCTTACAGTGAAAGTTATCCAGTCAGGTGATTAGAATTTTTTAACCATATTTTACCTCTGCTAATGATAGAATGATAAGAGATGGAGACACATGTGAACGACCTCCTGACTAAATCTTAGTTGGGAAGAAAAGAAGACTTAAAAAACGAGTCTTTTCCCATGTAAGAAAGAGGCAGCTGAAAACAAGATTTTCAACAAAACAACAAACGAAAAGGAGATGCACTAAGGGCCAAAATTCCAAATCATCTCCACCGACCTTTGATTGAATGGACTGTTTTTAGATTTGAGGGAATGTTGGGTCTCTTGGGCGTGCGCCGCTATTGAAGACTCCAAGACAGAACCAGTATAAAATAATGGAGAAAACATGCAAATGTATCAGTTGTTGTGGAAATTCTCTTTGGGCTTTGTAGAAAAACTTCACGTGGTCACTAATGCAGACCTAGGAAAGAGTCATATCCGATGCAAGCTGATCTGGACGCAGACCTGGGGGCCCCCCAAGAAAGGCCGTCTGCTGCTTCGAAACTGCTGCGTTGAATGAACCCCTTGCCTGCTCCTTTCTATCCAACGGTTGTTATTGGACCTGTAATTATTGAAGAGTGGGATCCACCTGAGGAAGCCTGGTTCCACTTAAGGAGAGTATTGAAGAGTGGGCTCCATCCGAGAGGAAATATTGAAAAGGATTTCTGCTATTCCTACTTAACGCTTTGAGGTTTTGATTGGAATAGTTAGCTGAAGAAATATTAGAATAATGAGGAGAAGAAAGATGATCGACTGGCTCTTTTTACGCTGTAGGTTTAGGATTGAAAATTTGGCAAAAGATTATAAAAATCTATGTAACTTTGGATCACTAGTAAGTTTTTTATCCCCTAAGAGAAGGTATTTAAGTTAGAAACTAAATTAATTTTTTTGTAAGTGGAAATATTTTAGTGTTCAAATTCGTGTTACCAATGCCTTGCTTATACAGATGTGTAAATGGACAATACATATTTGAAACGACATCTAGTGGTGAAAATATACTGAGGAGTAAAAAGAAGGAAGATCACTATTATACACAATAAATCAAGATTTTGAAGTATAGAAAATTTACCGAAGGAAAAAAAGAGAGAAGGCCGATTCTATGTAACTTTGGATCACCAGTAACTTTTTTGTTATTACATTTTTTTCCCCTAGGAGAAGGTATTTGAGTTACAAATTAACTTAACTTACTTGTCAGTGGAAATATTTAAGCATTCAAATTCTCAACTTACATGTAAACCGCGTTACCCATGCCTTGTTTATGTAGATTTGAGTGGTGCACATGGCCTGCTGTACCATTAGGCCAACAAAGCCATTGCTTTAGGCTCCAAAAAAGATGGCCCAAAAAAACAGGCCCCATAATAGTAGCTGACATGTTTTGAAATTCCAAAAAAGAAAATTTGTCAACTACCATCCTTTTTTTTCCTCCGCAAAATATAAGGCCCATAATAGCTCTCTCTTGAGAAGATCCTACCAAGATTTTCGCAGCCTTAAAGTGTAATTTATGGCTTCTTATACTTCCAAATATGCCCCTTATATTTCTATTGCAAGGAGTCCAATTGATTTTAGAAATCTCAATCATTAATTCAATCATCAACTTGCGACACGTCACGAGCCTTTCTTATTATTTTGTGTATCCTATGTCAATAGGAGCCCACTCAGATTTGATCTATGATGTAGTTGTAATAGATCCATAGCTTGGGATTTTAGCCATAATAATAGATTTTAAAATTTAAGATAAACAATGGGCCCCCGTTGGAATTTATTTACTTACCCACAGTGCATACGGGGCAGACCTCTGAAGTCCATCTTGGATTTTTGTTTTGGTGGGGGTGGGTTTGGAGCCAAATAGGTGGTTGGATTTTGTGATCCAAGATTTCCATGTGAGTTTTCATGTGGGCTTTGGAGGTGGACATAAGATAGGTTAGCTAAACTTTGAATATAAAAACTTAATTAGTAATTTTGCATCACAAAAAAAGAAAAATAAATTAAAAAAATATTTATAAAAACACTAAAACATAGAAAATGCCTCATTTAGGATTGTTGCTTTAGGCCTCGAATTGTCTCGACTCTCGAGCCAGCCCTGGTGGTGCACAATACATATTTGAAATGAAATGTAATTGTTAAAGTATATATTGTAAAGAAAAAAGAAGGATCAAGATCATATTATAAACATGAAATCAAGATTTTAAAACTCAGCCAAAATTGTGTTGTAGTAGTCAACATATACAGATAATTTGTAGGCTGTTACTCGGAAGTGATGTCGAATATATTAAGCTTCCAATGTCGCCATTTTTATGCTTTACTTTTTATTTCGTTTACAGTAAAACACCTTATACAAAAGTAATGCCGTTTTTCTATTAAATAAAAAACCTTTTTGTGGGTTCACATTGGCCATGCAAATCGTGGATGAGGGATCGTTAAGAGTTATATGTAGATGAAGGGTTTGCGTAAAAGCTCCCTGATAAAATCATTTTAAACCTTCGGTTAATTTGCTGATGAAGTGATTTTTTTTAAAATCTTCTTTTCTTCTTCTTATCTTTCTTTCTTTTTTTTTTTTTTCCTAATTAAGCAAATCATATTAGTATATATAAAACTGAAGGGAGCATCAATACACAAAGAACATTCATGTGATGAGACTCTTAAAAGGATCTTGTAGAAACTCTCCTATTAAAACAATTATAAGTAAAGATTTATGAAGTGATTTTCTTTTTTTATTTAACAATTTATATTAGTGTCAAATTAAAGTGAGCATCAATATACAAAGATTATTTATGTGAAGACCCTGTTAGAAGGACAATGCACCATCATCTTTTAAAAATCCTCCTCTTGAAACATTAATTAAGAGTAAAAATTCAGCATTTATTCACTTTTTGATTTTTTAACGAAACAGGCCTTTTAAATTGACGTATCAAATTAGAATGAACCCGGATCCTTTGTCGCAGCTATTGCATGGTAATGTGGAACACTTCTTCTGAAACTCCATTGTGGGGCCGACATATAGATCATTCAGCCCGTTCAAGTAGAGTTTCATCCTCTCCAATCATATAACGTCAACTTACTTCTCTCAAGAGGAGTGGGCCCCAACATCTTATTGAGCACCATATGGAAGCATGATTGCTGCACTGATGTGGCATCATCGCTGACACGGTGTAAATCATGTTTCCGTCATGGTGCTCGTTCAAAAGGTGATGCCCACTCATTTTGCGATGAGACTTGAGGATATTGGATTGGAGGGGATGAAATTCAACTTAAATGGTCTTGATGACCATTATGAGGTCCCATGATGGAGTTCAAAAAAGAGTGTTATATGGCACCGTATTATAGCGACGATAGAGGATTCAATCTCAATTAGGACCAGTCTCACCGCTTTTAACTTGGACAGTTTTATCTCTCTCTCTCTCTGTTTTTTTTTTTTTTTTTGGTACCCAACTTTGGGGGCTGAGACCTCAGCCCTCTCAAGAGGGAAGTAGACCTTGGATAAGATGAGTGAAAAAGACCTTGGGTGAGATAGGCCAGTCCTCAGGTGAGAGAAGATGCTTTCCAAATTCAAACCTTAGCCCGCCAGGTAAGAACCGGTAAGAGGCCGTTCTTTGGACAGCTTAATCTGAAAACCCCAACTTTGAAGTTTGAACTATTGTTAAAATCACTGACCTAAATGAGTAAAGAAGCCATTTAAATTGGGTGCTGAGAGAGAAACCAATACCCAACAGAAAGCATAAAGGAGAATCACAAAAGGTGACCAATCAATATATAGGTCAGTGACTTCCATTTCCAAAATGACAAAGCAGTGATGAAGCAAATGAAGGGACGATTATTACCATTGGACCTGCCATTTAAACTTTGGAGGCGTCTTATGGAACCGAGCTGTAGCCCTGGAATCATCTGGTGGCCACCCAGCGGGACCCACCAAACTGGATACTTCCTGTCGGACATGTGTCGCACGAATTGGCTCCAGCAGTAAAGTATTTCAAAGCTTTGGTCTCCTAGACGACCTGAATTAATCAATCATCACAAGAATACAGGGTCCAACCTCATAATTGGTTAAAATTTGCTTGATTAGTGGCTAAGTACTAACATTGATCATTGGGGACCTACCATCCGTACATTGTAATTATAACAGTTGGATTTAAGTAAAAAAATCATTTTTTAACCATCCAAGAACAGATGCTGTCCTGGATTCAATGTCATTGTTTTTTAGGGCACAGATGTGAAGTGAAAATAAAGAGAATAGTTTTTTGCACAATAGTAAAATTCATTTTTGGTATAGAGTATTTCATCATGTGGTTAGATTGGTTAATATTGGCTGATGTTTTAGCTAAGCAGGGGTCGAGACGTCTTCTCCTTAGAAATGTATGATTATGTAAGATTTAGATGGTGTCTTTATATGCGTTCGTCGGTGAGGGTTTCTTTCTCCCTCATTGTAATTGTAATCTCTTTATTTAATGAATGTTTTTGTTACGGATGAGAAAAAATGTTTGGTATAGACATTTGTTTTTATGGAAAAAAAAACTAAAATAGACTAAATTTTTTGTGACTCCGTGAATAGATTCCAATTAAAGTGGATCTTTTTTTTATTTTGTAGGGGAGTGAAGCTTTCGCGGAATCGATTTTCTATGACGTGTACACAAGCATACCCTCGGCTCATTCCAGGATTGCTCATGAGACTGGATGATCTGGATCTCTGGACATGCTAACTGATCAACGGCGTTCATTGAATGGCACCTGTTGTGAAACAAGAAATTTCAAAGGGATCGAGCAGAAGCGTGCAGCATGTGGAGAGAGAGAGAGAGAGATGGGAAAGTGGGTCCTCTCAGTCCACTGAGTGGATGAGGGGAATCTATCCTTTGCTTGGAGGAGGGGAGGAAGAATGTACCAGAGGAGGGGATGGTGGGCCCCGCATTGAGTGCTCTTTCGGTTTCCTCTTTTTTCGAGGACCCAAATATTCTTCGGTTCTGTCACGCCATCGAGCCGCGACTGACCGGCCCGGCTCCGGATTCCTGTGCGGCTTACACATCATTGCAAGTCTTGAGTCTCTTGACTGTTTGGATTCTTGAGAACTCAACTTCAGATGTCTACAATTAAAACTGACAATCAGAGACCCTCTGGTCCCAAAATGGAGGCAGAATGAAAGGGTATTGTCCATAAAACTGCTCATAAATATAACATTTGTCCCACATAATTGTAGTATAATGTGATATGCATGCTCTTAATATATTGCACAGTTTGATACATGCGATATGGTACGAACAAAGGATATCACACGTACAATTTTATGGAAAAATACTTAAACTTCAACAATTTATAGGCGAATGTCAGATTTAAAAGCCTTGTACGTGCAATATCTCTAGAATGAAAGCATATTTAGCAATCTATATCCAATGGATAGAATTAGACGGTAAACATCTTCTAAACCATTTGATCATCAAATATCAAAGAAATATATAAGTAAAAGAGCATTAAACTTTAAGTCCTTTTTTTTTTATTTTTTATTGGAGGGTTCATAACCCTTTGAGCTAGACCAATCCCTCTAGGTTCGGAGGAAAGCCGAATAAACTCCCCTATAGCCTCTGTGTGATAGTACACTTTCGAACCTACAACCTCCGAATATAAACTGTGGTCTTAGGCCAACTAAACTACCTCTTAAAATTAAACTTTAAGTCCATTAAATCAAAGGTTTGGATAATTCGATATGGCTGTCTTCTTTTTTTTTTTTTGCATGGCCATCTTATTTTCAAAGAGACCTTTCCATCCTTTCTGCCCACAATGATAAGAAATCAACGAAGTGGGCCACCAGCTGGACAACCTAAAGCACACATGCAGATGCAGTCTTTTCAGTGGTGAAAATCCTCCACGTAGTATTGACCAAAAATATTTGACGCCATGCAATATATTAAAGTTAACATGTATTTGGATTTGGTGGGGACCATATCTATCTGGTAACCTTGGGTGAAAGGAGCTGTTTACAGAATCATTAATCTAACAACCGAGTCAACTTAAACTCGTTCGACTTTCACATATAACTGTGTTCTACTTGCAAGAACTATGAAATGGATGTTACGAAGCCGGCTCATGAAGCCGATGTAAGCTTTGCTGCTGGTATCTGTACCAAAGCACTGTTGATGATACAAGCCCCAGACATGGTGGGGCCCATGACGAGTCATCATCGAAGACTGCAGCTACTCCTCGACCACCTATATTGGGCCTTCAGCCTTCTTATTGACATCCGCGCTTCCATACAAACCAATCCATTCCCCTTCTTCTCTACTTACTTCTCCTTGTCTTTTCCTGCGCACTACTCCTTTCATTCTCAATTCTAACCCAACAACCCATTTGCAGTCTTCCCCATATTTAAAACCTTAGTTTACTTCTTAAGGAAAGTCACAGAGGAAGTGCATGGTGTAGTTTCATTGAAGGCCTTTGTTCTCAGCCATTATACTTGCTCCTCTCCTTAGTAATTGTTGTGAAATGGGTCTCACTTCTCTCCAAGTTTGCATGGACACATCTGACTGGCTACAAGTAAGTTATTTATTCAATCACATCATCATCATCATCATCATCATCACATCTTCTTCTTTGAAAGAAACAAAAAAACTACAGTTTTTTTTTTTGCCCTTTTCATATCCTTTTCCATTTGATGAGGGTGATGATGAGGGAGCTAATCCATTCCAAACTTCAAAACCAACTATTCATGTCTATTGAAGTACAAAAAATTTCAAGCTTTACCATATGATCATATAGATGTAGACTAAAGAGGCAACAATTTATACCATAAAAGAAAAATCAATTTGTATGTTTGACAGTTGACCATATATTTTTCTTTTTTTGAAGAAAAAACTGAATTTTATTGGAAGAACAAAAAAAAAAACGTTACATAATCAAATAGAGGTTAGTCCATTGAGGCGATATTTGAGTAATTTTAGACATTACTAAGATGAAGAGTTTCCATTGGCAATTCATATTTGTTAAACTTCTTTTGCTAGTGAATCTACTTCATCATTCAACTCTCTTTAATTACTCCCCATGGATGTTAATCAAGTGGAGGTCTCGATCCACTGCAGACAGTAAGCCCCAGATCACCTTGACAATATCCTTTATAACCTTCACTAGAATCATGCCTTGCGCCCATCCAAGGCATTTGATCTAGAATCGGCGCGCCTCGACCAACAATGAGCTTGAACATGAAAGTAAGCATACATTTATTCTGATTTGATCACCTAGTGTAATAGCTTGACCAAGAGTATCTCGCCCTCTCAAACTCAATATTTTTGGTTTCTTTATTCCTTACTAGTAACATTCAATCCAGAAACATAAAATCTGAAATCTAAATTCTTCCATACAAACCCATAACACAAAATCCAATAACATTCAATCCAATATATCTATCTGTTAGAAATTTGGAAAAATACAAAAAAGAGAAGATGAGCCATATGAAATTTAGTATTTAGTTAACTAGCAGCTTCTCCTTTTTCACTTTAAGATCACCTTTCATCATTTCCTACAGCAATTACAGTTATCCAAGCACTTGGTACAAACTGTTCTCGAACTTTGTGTTCAAATAACAGGCTATAAGGTTGATTTTTGACTGATGTTTGAAAGTACCATTCCAATATCTGACATACAATCATCTTACTATTAAAAAATCAGGGCCCAGTTAACGAGGAAAGGAGACCGGTGGATTCTACATCACCATCATCTGGAGAGGTGATCACAGGCCAAGGGCCTATGGTAGAGAGGAAACTGAGGCCACAGCATGACCAAGCCCTCAAGTGTCCCAGATGTGACTCAGCCCACACCAAGTTCTGCTACTACAACAACTACAGTCTCTCCCAGCCAAGATACTTCTGCAAGACTTGTAGAAGGTACTGGACCAAAGGTGGGTCCCTCAGGAATGTGCCAGTTGGGGGTGGCTGCAGGAAGAACAAGAAGGTGGCCAATAAGAAGCCAAGCGACCCAACTCCTAATCAGATCATCAACTCCTCCACACATGACGGGACTGATCTCCACCTCTCCTTCTCGGGTGCACAAATGTCGCATTTCAACAGCTTGTTGGGTAACCCTGCAAACCCTAATTTCATGGAGTGCAAGTATGATGCTATAATGGGGTACCCCAGAAATGGAGATTTCATGGAGACTAAGTTGGACTCAATGTTGGTGAACCCTAGGAGTTATGCTTTCATGGGGAATGGAGACTCAGGTCAGATGATATGCTTAGATGATGCTAGCCATGGGCTCACCTCTTCTAGCCTTCTTGGCTTCAATTCTCCATTTGGGTATACCATGAATGACAGTCAAGGCACATATATGGAGAGTGGAGAGAGACTGTTGCTACCTAATGGAGTAAATGAGGATCCAAATGCAATAGAGATGAAACCCAGTCACAAAATGCTGTCACTTGAGTGGCAAGAACAAAGTTGCTCTGAAGTTGGAAAAGATTCATTTGGGTACATGATCAATGGCTTTGGATCGTGGTCTGGTGCGATGAATGGTTACAGTTCCTCAACAACAAACCCATTACTCTAGCTTCTCGAGATACACTAGATTCACTCTCTACTACACTACTACAGTCAGCTGATAGTGTCATCCATTTGAGAAAGGTTTTTTGTTTTCTGTTATTTTAGGTATCCTTTTTTAAGGTGGTTTTCCATTTGTTTTTCTCCTTAGAAAAGAAGCTTTGAACTTGAGTGTGTGACGACTAATGAGAAAATGACTTACTGATGTTTCTTTCTTTCTTTCTTTGTTGTGTTGGGTGGTAAGATCGATATTCAAAGATGCAGGTCTTTGTTGTGACTATCGAGGATTTCATATGATCTACTTAGAAGAATCGGAATAATTTGCAGTTGTGCTTTATGCTTTGTATCTTGAATGTGTTTGGGTTTCCGAGAAAGAGAAAAGCATCATATCATATCTTAGAAAATTCTACCGTACCATTTCATTACATGGGATGGGACTAGTTAAATGCCGTTTAATTCCTTCTTCCGCTACCTTTATTTCAAATAGGAAGTACCTTGGGGAGAAGATGGTGGACCAGACTTTTGCATGCATCCTGTATAGTGTATAACATGCTTTCAGCTTATGAATTGATCATGACTGTCAAATTACCACCTAGCTCTGATTAGGCAGAATTCACCTCAGGGCCATTCTTTTAGGAAGTTTTTAAGAAATATTGTTGTATGTAGAACTTGAAATTATTCAAATATTACAAATTCTACTCCAATATGAGTTGGTCACACCTTAAGATTGACTATTTGATTGAAGAAGTAAATTTAGGAATACTCCATAAATTGGGAGGGCATTTATTTTAAGTTGCTTAGATTTTCAATAGGTAGCCCTCAGCATGGCGTCTTGAACCTCATCACAAGTCACATTAATCCATTATCATCATCGTCTTAAAAAAAAAACCTTCAAAACTATTAACAAAAAAACAGGACATCTATATCCTAAGTCACATTGGAATGAGATTTGGCATTTTAATTAATGATAATCTCACAAATTTCAACAGCAATCTCTTAATTTCCCCTAATTTTAATAGAAGCGTGATAATACCCTCATCCTCATTAAATATCAATCTATCTTAAAGATTATGCTATGCATGTGTAAACTTCAACTAATTAAACATCAATCTATAACAAGACGCATTGGGTTGTGGGGGCGAAAATGGTGACATAATGTTAGTAATTTTTTCGCCGCATTTCTTCTTCTATCAACAACCCCAAAAAATGAGAATTTATTTCCTACCATAAAGCCTAGCTAAGAAGTGCTAAAACAAAGAAATTTTATCTACATACACAAACGCCAAAATATATAAATTTTGTCTACATACACAAATGCCAAAATATATAAATTTTCTCTACATACAATTATACACACAAGCCCATCCCCATTTTAACTTGTCTAAAACACACAACCATCACCTATGGATTAATAAAAGATTATTCTCCTCTAAGTTGTTTTTTATACTTTGTTAATAAAAAAAATATTAATAGCATTTCTCTTGACTTTCAAGTAGTTTTCTTAATGAACTTTTGCCCTTAACATTAGTCTCCCTTTTAAATAACATTGATAACATAAAATCATATATTTTTCCACTAAAACATGATTGCAACCTGGATTTTAAAGTTTATACCCATTTTCATAAAATAAAAAAAGAGAGATTTGGTAGCAATCCCTTTCATCATCTGTTAGGTGATTGACAACCATCCATTCAGGTTAGGATGTTCCAATTTCACAAATTTAAGTGTGAGTGGGCAAGGAAGATGAAAAAAGAAAATGTGGCTGGTAAGTACACTTTCTTCCCAATTCTACATGGGTATTTTGTAGATGGATTTTAAAGTTCAAATCCATCCACACTTTCTACCAGGCAAAGGGACATGTGGATTTGTAGGTATTTTATAGTTAAGTTTTCTACTGCATTTTCTAAAAAAAAGAAAAAGAAAATATGGATTGGCTAAACTTGTTGGAAGAAGAAAGAACATTGGAGGGTGAATTGAGTATTTGAGTTAAAAATTTGGGTTTGGGCTCTTCATGGTTGCAGGACCAAAAACTGATACCAATCAACTGCAAAACAATACCAAGCAACAATAACAGCACTGCAAGTTGACACTCATCATATCTCAACTTCCCAAAATACCACACATACATCACCATCTCAATTCACACCCAACTTCCCTGCTCATTTCAAAACAATCAAGATTCAAGGCCACATTGAAAAATTCATGACAGAAATCAATCCTAAGCAACGTGTCATCATCTCCACCGTCCATGAAATCCCCGGCCTCAATCCTACACAATTGCAATCTTGGCGCCAACTAGCTCGAGCTGTTTCTTGACCTCCTCCGCCTCCTCCGTGGACCACAGCCTCCTTGAATTTCTTCGGCAGCCCTTCGATCAGCTCCTTCGCCTCCTTCAGCGCCAGATTCGTCAGCGCCCACACCACCTTGATGGTGGCGATCCTCGCGTTGCTCGGCACGTCCTCGATCACCACGTCGAACTCCGTCTTCTCCACCGCCGCGGCGGGGGTGGTTGCCGGGGTGAATGCAGCGGGGGAGACGCCGAGCTCGGACTGGAGCCAGTCAACGAGACCTCGGGCTTCTTCTAGTGTTATGGTCTTGATCTGGTTCCCGAGGTCTTGGATTTTGGGAGATGGAGGGGCAGATGTGGCGGAGAGAGAGCGGAGGAAGGAGATGAGGTGGGAGGAGGAGGGGAAAATGGGCCGGGGTTGGGTGAGCGGCAATAACTAATGTCAGGCCCAAACCCCACTTGAAGAGCTCGTCAACTCCCACCCCCTTCCCCAACTCAGGTAGAATTCTATATAAATCCAAAATCAAATTCTCTCTCTCTCTCTCTCTCAAAACATCCCTAAATAGGAAAAAAACCCTCAAATCGATCTCCATCACCAACATCAGCATCGACGTCGTCCCTCCCTGGGGCAGGCATATATGAGCGGAGGACCCGATTTTTCCTTTTTTATGTGTCCCTTTGCTCCCTCAATTATGTCTTTTGTTGAACCCCATTAGAGGAAAGATGTTCACAACCAAAACCCATGTGAGATGAGAAGAAATAGACCCAAAAGTTGATCGACTACTCATATGGACTGGTTGCAATTGCGGACTGTGCGGGATTGCATGTAGTGGGCGGTAGCAGTCCACAAGAGACCACTGCCCAATTTCTAATTCTATTGAAGTTGTGATTTGAAACACGTTTTGCTCGTGTCATGCTAATAATTAATTACCAATTGTATGACATTTGCTTATTGAATGCATTTAATGTCATTTTTATCCTCAATTGTGTTAGTAAAAGCTTGCACAATATAGTATTTTTTATTTTATTCTACCGAATATATGCTTTTAATGTTGATTCTGGTTCTCTATTGAGTTAGATGGGTGCTTTTATTCATGGTAATAAAAAATTACTTCAGGAACCAAGTAATGCTTCCCACGTTCAAAGGTGTTTAAACATGATAAGAATTAAGGATTTGATGTGCTAATCATTCTTTAGGTTTATGGATTTTGTGGGTCAATCCTGTCTTTTCAATTGACCATCGTCCGCCCCTCTCAAACAAAAATCCTGGTACGCCATTTATCTCACAAATATTTAATACATATATTTAATTGGGCTGTATGGTGCAGCACCCCAATTTATACCATAATTGGGAAATCCAAACTTTCCAACAAGTAGAGAAGTAGAACTTGAAAACTTGGCCCAATTTTTTCTACAAGACTAAGAAATGATTTTGAAAATCTCACGGCATTTTAAAAAACTGTTTCAGTTTTCTCACAGTAATATTGCAATTTGAAAATATTGTGTTCATGGGGTGGGTTGGGCCGGGCTAAGCATTTTCCAGGACGGCCCAGGTTTTAAACCATAAGAGCAAGCCCCACTTGGGCCATAAGCGCCTTGCCCGAGCCTAGCCCAGTCCAGCCCACCTGACAAATCATAAGCTAGAGCCTGATTGGATAATGATTTTTAGAATAAAAGTGCATGTGCTTTTGCAAAAGTGCATATCCCAATTACCAAAAAAAAAAAATGTTTTTCTTAAATTCTCTCATTCGGGCCAGGCTGGGCCTCGGGCTTCCTACCACTGGATCCAAGCCCGGCCTATGTATTAAACGGGCTAAGAATTTAGGCTCGAGCCCGGCCTGACTACCAGAACTAAGGCTAAAGACCAGCCCAAAGCAGACTGGGCCCAAGTCGGCTCAGGCAGGCCGGGTCCAAGAGCACCACTAGGCCTTGTGCTAACCACACAATTTAAAAGGGGAAATAGCATCTACAACTGATGGGATTTAACACCACCACCCACAACTTTACTTCCAGTTTTGAAATGTGATATTGTACCAATGAGAACCATGGGTTTTCCGAATTGATAAACTACAACTGAATGACACACAACAGTGTTCTTCCATTTGCTTCTCCCTCCATGCAACCATGCGAGGAAAACAAAATTAGAGATTGGGTTCTGTGAGCAGTTCTGTTTATATGATAGGCCGGCCATCTAAAATCCAACCCAATATCACTGTTGAATGAAGAAATCAACTGGCAGGCTCAAATCGGCAGACAGAGTCATATATATTCCCTTGAACCAGCTTTTCCGCCAACCTCTGATTCTTCACCATTGCAAGCTGAGAAATGGGTATTTATGAAGTTACAAAATAGATGGATGGTAAGCAGATACAAACCAGGCACCTAACAATCTAATATAAATGAAAGGGTCAGCCATATCTGAGCCCTTTAATTTGTCATGCTGGAAATCTATCTGGACTAGCCACCATGCCCAACTCCACCTGGCAAAACTATGGAAAGCTGGGTCTAACAAGAAACCACTGTCAGGTGTGGGACTTCATCATCATCATCGTTATCATCATGATCAAAGCCTTGTCCAACTATGTTGAGGTCGGCTACGTGAATTTTGTTTCTCCATTTTGATGTATCTTAGAATGGGATTGAATATTGACTATATATAGATTTGTCAAAAATGAAACAATCCCGATCCATGGACCAAAGTTGAGGCCCAGATAGAGCTCCCAGAAGCACGAAGGGGCCAGCATTGTCTGCCTATACAGCCCTAGCCCTACTACTAATAAACAAAAGAAACTTACTTTTAGACAATCACATTTGAACTTAGCTTTGAAGTTGGTATGCAGAGCACGCCCCATGCCTTCCAAGATCATCTGCAGCACGTGAGGGTCAAGTAAATATCGATTGACAATAAATAGAAAGAGAAACATACCAGCAACAGACATGATAGGGAATAGACCATATATTGGATTTTAGTTTTTTTTTTTTTTTTTTTAATATTGATTTTAGGATCTTCATCAGGGAAATTTTTTGGTGCATGGTCATACAGGGATGGACTCTATCGTTGTCATATATCACCAAAAAATATCCCCACGTGTAGGTTTAGAATGAGGAAACAATGCATGCTTCAGCTCCAAGAACAATAAATGATAAAAAAGATCCTCGCTATGGCACATCATGTAAACTGAAAAATAAGCATGTGGAATGCCACATAAGCAGCATTTTGGATGAGTCAATGTCGTACCAGGTCTGCGTCTTTTGCAGCAGCAGCAAGCTCTGAGCTGACCTGTCGGAAGTCTATGCATGGACTACCACACCCATTTTCCACAGCCATCAAACGAACTGAAGCTGGGTTTTCTGTAGCACCATCTTGAATGTTTGTCATTGCATCCACAAGCAGACCACCTGCTTCTGCAGCTTTGCGAAGGATATCGCAGTGCTGCATAGAACAATCAGAATTTTGAACCGCTGAAGTGAACTAATATAACATAAGAGGGCAATGAACAAACAAATGACTATATAATTCCTCACCCGAGAAAATGTATATAAATTATTGGACCTGGGTATGCTAACTCGTGGGACTACAGTAACTGAGAGTGATGCTGATCTGATGACCCTATTGTGGACAGACAATTCCCTCAAAGCAGTTACAAAGCTAACCCAGGGTAATGATATTGGATCCTGGGCTATTTTTGCATACGGTCGTCATACGGCTTAGGGACAACAGAGCAATAATAGGGCCGACCAAAGTGCCATTTTATTCCATCAATTATTGCTCCAGCCAGACGATGGAAAATTATTATGTCTGGTTCCTCCAGGGGATGGCTCCAAAAAGAAAAAGGTTGCATATCCAAATAACAAAGAAACTTGAAATGAATGATCCTGTATTTGGAGCTAAACTGGCTATAGGGACATGGCATAATTATTACGGAGAACCCACGTGGCCCAACAATCTTTTATATCAGGGCCCTTGAGGCACTAGACTGCTAGCAAGGGGATGGAGTGGAGTCTCATGCTCTTCCTCTTACCCCGTAAGTCATGGTCCTCATCTACCATGTATATCTTCAAATTAAGGGTGGTATAATTACTCTTGAAAGGCCATTTTAGCATAGAGAAAGACGGTATTCAGTGGAAACATATTCTCCTTGATCCAATAAAGTAATAACCTTAAGCCTCATAGTCCAAGCAGGAGCATTGGTTTCAAATTGATGATGTGACGGGCCCACTGTGGATGATCGCACCATAGAAACGCTCCCCGATGGAAAAACTCATGCCCCTTCAACGACTTTCAATGTCAAGAAAGGGTAATTATTGCACAGGTAGGACCTTCCAATGTGGGACAATTTTGGGCAGTGATCTACACAGTGGTACCACTAGACTAATGATCTGCAACATTGTAACTACAGGTAGCACATGTACATCGGAAATATTCAAGTTTACAAAAAGGATCCTTGACCCTCAGATTAAATCCTACTATAATCCTCACATATTAGTTCATCAATTTGCAAGTTAATGTTAATAAGAGGAAAGTTTTTGATGTTCATATAGATATATTCTCAGTTGAACCTTTGCAGCCTCAGCAACAATTTCAGGAATTTCCACTGCGGTCACATCATTAACTGCAGGCAATGAATTTGCAACCAGAACGACCTGCAAGAACACAAGCACCTTTTGTTATCCATTCAAAATTTAATCATATAGATTCATGAAATGGCTGAATATCTACTTAAGCAGTTGAAGCACATGGTTAAATTGTGTTAAGATGAGAAATTGTATGCAACTTAACCAGAGAGTACGAAGTTTACAGAGTAAATTATTTCGTACATCTAGGGTCCATGGTTTGTGGATCAAGACCATTGATGAGCCCAGTTGTGGTTGGGACACATGAGATGGTCAAGACATTTCATTATAGGAGAACCTAACCCCTCGTGCTTTCCCCATTTTCCAGACCATTTTTTTTCCTTGGTTGCTATGCCTAGTGGCCAAGTGGGACTAGCTAAATCCACTCACCCAGGGATCGATCCCTGCACCGTATGGTGAGCGCGGGATGTTAAGTAGTTGTTTGTGTAGTTTCCCATCACCAATTGGTTTTGGGATTACTGGCCAGCAACTTTAAGATGGTATCAGAGCCAACATGTCCCGGCTTCGAAACCACGCAGGGCAAAAAAAAAAAAAACAACCCCATGCCGTGTTGTAGCCTTGTTGTGCGGAGGGGCGGTTTCCCGCCCGAGGGGGGTGTTAAGTAGTTGTTTGTGTAGTTAGTTTCCCATCACCAATTGGTTTTGGGATTATTGGCTAGCAACTTTGAGATGGGAGTCCTATCCACAGAGGCATCCCTATATTCTCCAATTTTATGAACCATTTCTATACCATTTGTTCATTGTTTTTACAACTGAAAGGTAAGGTAGGACATCTAAATGAAGAGAAATTCAAGGCGTCCCTCATCCATTTTCAGTGACACAACTGGGTTGATGTAAAATGATCCACCCAATCGTAGGCACCTCTACGCGAAGCTTTCATAATTACTTCTAGGGTTCTATTCCAAAGAGAGGAGAAAATATGAATATTATTGAACATGTTTTAAGAATACACGAGAGATCCTTAAATAGGCCACTTGGACATCCAAAGGAAGTTTCCATCTACGCATGGATTTCCTTTCCTTTCTTAAATACATTCATCGAGAGACTAAAATAAACTAGATACTTAAAAGGAAAAGACTGAACTAAAAAAGATACTAAAGGATTATTTCCACAAGCAGCTGTTGGATTATATTGCCTAATTAGGAGGTAAATAGTTGTGCCTGTAAGGCCGATTGTGGGGCCTGAGCTTAGATTTGATAGACCTGAGCCCATGGATTTTGGGCTAGATTTAGGCATTGTTCGGAAGCCCATGCTGTGACAGCTCCTCTCGCATCACCTCTGTCTGTCATGCCATCCTATTGAGAATGTTGAGAAGCAATTGGGTTTAATTATTATTTTGGGTCAAGGGGTTATTTGTAATTATATTAAGTCCATCCCAAAATATGATTAGTTTACATTGACTCATTGAGTTATTTTAGGCTAGAGTCCTAGTGTAATTAGGATTTTATATTATATTTGGATTAGGTCTGCTGGTTTGATTAGGATTAGATTTTCTAATCTGAGTTGACATCTTGGGTTATACATTATAAAGTCATTAGCTATTTTTAATGAAATCACCCTAACAGATCATACAATACAATTCAGTCAAGATGTAGCTCTAAAATTTCAACTATTCTTCAGTACTTCATTTAAGATTTTTATTGATCTCCCCCTTCTGGTTCCTTAAAACCTATAATTCTCCAAGAGAACATACAGGGGTCATACAATGTGAGTTATTTCTGATTTTAACTGACAGATTCTCTACTCTCAAATCCAATGAACTTACACTTCATATATTCTGCTTTTGATCTGTTGATTTTCAACGCATTAGAGTCCAAAGTCTTTTTCCAAAGTTCAAGCTTACTATTTACTAGGTTTCTTGTCCGCCTAATTAGTATTGGGCCATTTTTAACCGGTATACACCAATAACTTTCATCTTTGATATCTTCTTCAGTCATGTTGTCCATAACTGAGGTGAATAAAGAAAGAGATTAATTTGTCTACTGATAAAGGTAAAAAAAGTTTTACCAAAAAGGAAAAAAAGAAAGGTAAAAAAAAATGGATCCTTTACACTTAATTAAACTAATTGGTGCTATTCAATTGTGCATGGCATGGGTTTATTACATGTGTTTACTCTTTAGGAAAATGTAATCCAATCATCATTCACAATTGTCCATATGTCCATAGAAACTTACTTCCGTTCCTCGGCGAAGCAGTTCCCTTGCAAGCGGTAGCATCCCAAGGACAATATCAGGCCCTGCGTTGTCCACAAAGAGCAATGCCCTTGAATGTGGTTTAGGCTTGTTCCCTCCAGAACCTAGGAATCTCTCCAGAAAAGTATCAAAATCATCCACCTGAAATTCCAGGTTAGTCAACTATTTGATGACAGAACATGCATATTACTCTTTAAGTAGTAACTGCCCATAAGGTAAAAAGTGAGGGAAACAGAATCGCAGATGAACTTCAAATTCATATGAAATATTTCCATGAATTGGCTCTACATAAGTGAGCTTTGCTATGCAGGCACACAGCACACGTGTTGCAGTCCACCCACATGCTGGAAGACTACCAACAAGGTTCATATTTACAAGATCCAAAAACTCATGTGGGCCTCACACTTTATGTTCATGGCTAAAAAATCTGGTTGTTTCACCAATCAAGTGGCCAGCATTATGAAGAAAATAGCTAAATAAATAGATGGCAAAAAGGTTTGCATCAAACATTCAGGTATGATGCACCTGATTAGCTGACTGGCCTTATTTACTGGCAGGAACATCTAAACTATGGGTCCACCAAGTTCTCCATGGCATTTGGCTCAATGTGGATTCCGATATGTGCAATTACAAAATTCCACTTGACCTACCCGCCAAGGCCGTTGCATTTTTTTGCGACTCATGCGATATATTTCAATAATAGTTCCTTTGTGGTAAAGATCCACACAAGCACGGGATCCCCAATCAAAGATATTTGCAGCAAGAACGCCTTCAATAAGGGCAAGCAGTCTCTTCTCCTGCAGTTTTGATGTTTTATAGTTAGCATCATCATCATAGCAATATCCATGTTTAAACTCATGCAAGCACTGATCTGTAATGTATAATTTTGTGAAGCGCATGGACTGTTTTGTAATTATACAGAATTTCAGGGACTTACCTAGAAAAGGTCAGAAATCTTAATAATTTAATTATGAAGGGCTGAGAGCATCTGGGGTTAGCTTCATGAGACAAAAGGTGCTTAGTCTCTTCCAATTATGACACTTACCCCACTAGGCTTATCTTGTACCATCTCATGGGTTTGGACCAGGCCAGGGTTAGCCTCAACACTCTGTTAACCAGGCCCCTCCAAGATACTACACTTATAAGACCCAGGTTGAGACAATGGTCATGGATCATATTATTTGTTGCGATGGGATGGGTTGAGCCAGGCCAAGTTGCCCGGCAGTGCTCTAATTTATATTAGGACTGCCATTCAGGCCCTTTCCATCTCCTTTGCTTGTGAGAGCTGAAATTGGACATTCCCTGTCCCCCTGCAGCCAGATATGGCCTTGGTGAGGTCCAACACCAGGTTTCAATAGAAGGCATTGCCTACCTTGGCTCTGGATCACGGCCCTTCTAGGCCTGAAAGGATCCAGCTGAGGCCCTCCTCACAAACCTAAAAATGAGGCCCGAATCTGACTAATAGGACAGGGCCAAACTAAAACCAGCCAGCTTGGCTCATTCAGTCCTGGCATTATCCCATTTCTACCAAATTATTGGGGAAGAATGAGGATTCCCATGAAGGAGGACCTGAAGCAGCCCAGAAAATGTCGATTCCAATCAACATTGGAAGGTTAAAGAGAATAAACAATATCACAGTTTCACATACCTCAGTCATACTATCCAGCTCCATCAGAAGGTCGGGTAAAACAGCAAGAGATGCCTCATTTTCCCTAATGCAAATAGATATGAAGAATTCAGTATTTACAAGTGCATGGGAGGCTCAACTCCTATATCTTCGAGGCTCAATTCCTATTCATTCAAATTCAAATAGAATTCATTTGGATTCACCAAATACAACATGCCTCAAATTTAAAATTTTAAAGCAGAAACACCTCCAGAAATTGCTTCCCTATAATGATTAGGAATAATGCAATCACATGTAGTTTGCTACCCTCCTTCATATAAAAAAAAAATGTCATTTCTCTTGATAGCAAGTCCATTCTAAGTGATAGAACATTCATCCAAAGCATGAATATGGATAGAATAAAAGAAAGGAAAATTAAGGTACACTATGCTAACCTCTGTTTGATGATCTTGTATGCATCCGTAAACTGGAACTCTCTCAGGCACTCTTCCCTTAGCTCAAAAAGATTGGCCAGGCCAAACTTTCCATACGCAGCAGGCTCTTCCATAAACCTATATTAGCATAGTTCTCATACATGCAGATCACTGAATTCTAACCAACCATTATTTAAAAATAAAATAA
This sequence comes from Umbellularia californica, assembly GCA_028538565.1. Taxonomy (NCBI): domain Eukaryota; kingdom Viridiplantae; phylum Streptophyta; class Magnoliopsida; order Laurales; family Lauraceae; genus Umbellularia; species Umbellularia californica. Next base: position 10,770,362 of record JAPQWN010000006.1, on the reverse strand, counting down.
TATGAATGATTAATCATGAAAATTCACAGCGAGAAAAGTACTATTTCTGAAGTCACAAGATTTCAGTATAAAAGTAACATATGCTTGGGGAGGTCTTTGTGTCAGCCTGAGATTAACCCATTTCAGATGGCCTGTATGTATCAGTCCTTAAACTTTGAATGAGGCCAACGAGGCCCTCAGCAGGCAAGGCCCATGAGACTAACAGGCCAGCCTCGTCTATTGCTAGCAGCAGTGAAATGGGAATTAACAATGGTTGGCAATATACCAGAAACAGCTCCAGTAGGAAGGTTTTTTCTTTTTCTTTTTTCGAATGGTAGCATGAAGCAAAACAATAGGCACCTTCCAATTGTTTGACAAATTCCCATTACAAAGTATTTTAGCATGGAGTTACAAGAATGGGATAGAACTAGGAATAAGTAACCCCCCCACACCCCACCCCCCCCCCCCCCCACACCACACCCAAAAAAAAAGACCCCAAAAAAAAAGACACAAAATGGAAATCCATTTATGATTTTTTTTTTACACATACTCAGAAAATAATTAAAAAAAATTAGAGCTCCAATATGAACTAGGAGAAAGCAAAGACCAATAAAGATGTGCAATGAAGTAGTAAGGACTGAGGAAAGACATGCCCGGTTGTGGAGATACATAAAACATGGCTTTAAATGGTACGAGTGATAAAGTAGCACTCATATAGCTGACCTGGACAGTGGGATTTAGCTTTGATGATGACCACGATGAGTGATATGGGAATCAGTGAGTAGGAAAACGTCAGGAAAAATTAAACTATGTTGAAACACTTTTAAGTCTAAGACGACAAATATTGAGATGCATCAGTCAATCCGAACTAACGCAATTTCTCAAATCAGCTCATGGCAATTCCACATGAAAGATGGATATGATTGTTTGTCGTGTAAGAAGATGTTTAACATTTGAAGCATAAAAAAAATACTTCAATTAAGTGGTTTGACTTTCCAATTGACGAATATTTTCAGGAACAAAGACAGGAGATGGTTAACACAACAACAAAAGGAACTTCCAGGCAACAAGCTTTCAAAATTCTGATTGGAATAATCTATGATCATTGTGCACTTTACTGTCTCTTGCTTATGAGAAGAGGAAACTGGAGATGCTCCAAAACGAAGTCCTAAATATCAACAAGACAACAGTAGGAAGTCGATCACTTTCACAACCGCGATGGTTGTCGGTTCTAGCCATGTAGCAGTTTAGATGTATGCTATATGCCTGGACAATATACATTTTTTTATCGTTAACAACATGCACAGTTCAGAATGAAATGTTGATGAGCAGCTACATTGATCATATGATAGTATTAGTACACATGTTATACAGATATTAGATCATAGAGCCCAAGAATTTTTGAGAGAAATGGGAACCACCTATGATGAATCCAAACCCTCTGATACACTTACCCATCCATGTCATTGGCATCACCCAAATTTGACATTGTCAGCTACATAAACCATTGGATTTAAAGAACCAAAAGAGCATTTCACCAGAGGGTTGAAACTTTTAAGGTCCCAAAATCAAGAGCTGGGATGATTTGTTTGGGACGATTTCTTGTCTATCCTAACCACATGTAGCCTCCCCCTCCCCATCCCTCATGATCGGAATGCATCCACGTACGCCCATAAACAAGTTCCTTATTTTACAATAAAGACATGCCCTCTCAAATATATGTTTATATATTATGTGTGTATTTTTTGTATGTATATTATATATACATACATATATACATGGGTTATGTTCTGCTGAGAATTACCTCTCACAGATTGCATGAGGTAAAATTCTAAGCCTCATGTGGGACCCACTTTAATGTATGCTAATCATGGGAGAATAGTTATGGAAAGGTCTCAATTGTGTATATGATTTTGGGAAAAAAATATCTCAATCAGATCATCACAACCATTGATTTAGGGGCCTTTAAGTTTAACAGTTTCTTAAGTTAAACTTTTTATTAAATTCAATCAAATGGTGAGTCAATGTAGATTACTTTCAAATTCTAGTGAGCGCTAATTCATGGGGGGTTGGTGAGTGTGAAGGGGTTGGATTGATCATGGAGTTTCCCCATGTGGTGGTAAATAAGTTACTATGCATGCAAGCCATGAGAGGTACCTCACTGTAGAAAGAAACCATGATAAGCTATATGTATGTACGTATAGGGACAATGTTCTTAGAAGTGCATGGGGCTCATGCCTCAAGTCTTGCCTTGGGCCAGGGCTTCCCAAAAAAAAACCCCATTGCTCATGCTATGCACCTCAAGTCTGAAGCATGGCTTGCACTTAAGAATACATCTCACTATATGAGGTACATTTGAGGCATCCGCCGCATATGAACCATATTCAATCTCCATATCAGGGGACATATGCCCCCATTAACAATTTTTTTTTTTAAGAAAAATGAAGGCAGTTCGTGACTTCGAGATCTTAAGAGTCCTTTTCTTAAAGTTAAGACTATTACAGCCCTCTTTTTTTTTCTTTTTTTTTTTTTTAAGTTAAGACTATTACAGCCCTCGTTAACTCATTAAAAAGCTTAAAACAGACAACTGCTACTATTTTCTATTTTTACTGATATGTTCTCTTTAACACAATTATATATGAGCAACTCTGTACAGCGCCCAAATTTTTGTCTCTCAAAAAATGCACACCATCAGTGAGCCCATCTGGATGCTTGACAAACAGGGGAGGTAAGGGATGGAAATGTTTAGTTCCAAATTAGGGATACACAAGATAGCCGGCCAGTCAATCATCCTAGTAATCAGTTTTAGGTTTCAAAATTTAATGGCTATACACTGTGCAAGAGTATATTCTGATAAAATCCAATAACTAATGCTTGAGTTAGTGTCAAACTTGAATCGACATATATGGGTAGTAGCATAGTTTACAAAATCGGAATCGTATTACAAATCGTTCATACCCATGAAACGAATCAAATCACAAATCGTAGGATTTTTTTTTTTTTAATAAAAATAAAAAATAATTTAAAATTTAAAAAAGAAAAGAAAAAAAAAGTAATTATTCATAACCATTCATTTTCCCATTTTAAAAAATAAATAAATCTAATAACAAGTAAGTCTATCATACAATCATATCAAGAACATCACGACATATATTAATATATATATGAAATAAATGATGTGTAAATAGTTAAATAAGTTTAAAATATCAATATATATTTTTTATTAACTTTAAATCAAACTATAAAAATAAAATAAAATACAAACCATCAATCTTACATAGTAGGATAACTCTTAAAGTTAAGAAAGTGTTCATGAAAAAAAAAAAAGATTAAAAAACGAAGAAGATATAGACAAGCACCATACATACATTTGAATGTTATATTTAAATGCATGTTCTTTATTCATCTTTAAAACCTTATCAAAGCTACAAAAATTTGTTACGAGGTTTCATTAACTACTAAATAACCTTTTAAAAATACAACTGATAAAAGAAAGAGAGAATAAAGAAAGAAAAAAGGTAAAAGATTATTAATATTAACTTATTGGCTATAGCCATTCTCGCTTATCCGAATTGCTTGAATCGTAAGATTTAGGATACCAATCGTAGGATTCACACCCGAATCCTAAGATTCATATGTAAATGGGATTCATTACATAGATACAAATCGTTTTCCTTAAGATTCGGGATACGAATCATACGATTCTGATAACTATGGGTAGTAAGGCTGTATGAAGGAATTGGATTGATTGGCCATAAGTAGACCCCTCAAATGAAAATCTAAAATGGGATGCCTAGAAAAGGGAGCATTGTTAGAAATTGTCATTATTTATTTATTTATTAAATAAGGAAAGCTTATGAGGTTTATGCCCACTCTATGGGTGATTGGAAGTTTGGAACAATTGCCTCATGAATTTAATAGATTGATAGGTACTGGCCTTCACCCACTTTGATCCCTGAACATCTCCCATAAGAGTGCGTCTTTCACTGCACTATGTGTTTGTTTGATAGATTTGTTCCCCACCCCCCACCACACCCCCTCTCCACACACACACACACACACACACAAAAAAAAATTATTATGAGAACGATCCTCACATAAACTCTGCGTAGCATTCCTACCACCCCCCCACCGCCCCCCCCCCCCCCCCCCCTCCTCCCATAATCAGCACTCACCCCAACTTGATACTCTCTCTCTCTCTATACACACACACACACACACACACACATATATATATGAGTGCTCCTATGAGAGATAGGGTGGGGGCCCTCACATTTAAGTTGTTGCCATTGGATATGCATGTGAGGGCCCCCCACCCTATCTCTCATATAAGGTGAAAGATATCTCTCATAGGAGCATCTCCCTATAAAATATAGATAGATATAATATACAAAAAAATTATTATGAAAAATGTTCTCACATAAACTCTGCGAGTAGCAGTTTGTGGGTTGACACGGACCAGTTTATAATCAATCTCCCAACCCCCACCCCACCCCCTCATAATCAGCACTCACCTCGACTTGATACTCCTCCAACTATTACTCACCATTTTGGATATAGACACCCATCATGTCTCATTGATCGCTTCGGGTCTCAAAGTAAAAGCCCATATTTTTTATGATTTTTTTATGTTGATTTTTGAGCATCTGTAACCCATGAAAAGATCTTTCCGTCCCACTATATCGCTCATGGTTAGCATGCATCCAGGAAGGCCCCATAAAAATGGTTCTCATACAAAATGTGAGAACTGCTCTCATGTGCGTGTTGCTGGCTGGACATCAGACATGTAACTGTGAAAACATCTATTTTAATTGTTCAGAAAACTGCACATATGAATGCTCCCAAAATTTATCAGTTCTTAGATAAACAGATCAGGACCAAGTCAAAAGTATATAGACAATATTGAAGTAGGGAAAACAGTACATGGAAATAATTTTTTCCTGCTAAAAAATTTAGGATGATAACCTTGCCAAGTGAGCATAAAATGCACGGGCAAATGCATCACCTCTTCTTTTAGCATCATCAGTCCCACCTTCACTAGCCACAGCCTAGAGCACACAATTAAGTCAAATAAGCATGTAAGCAATAACAGAAATACCTAGTAACAGCAGTAGAGAGGGAATCGACTATAAATTAACAAGATCAATGGTGTGCAGCATTTCAACACAAATGCAAGCCACACTATGCCAAGGGACAGACTTAGTGTGATTGGACCGTCAGAGCTAGGCCCCATCATGAATAGGGCATGGGCTAAATACCTCTCCCCACAACAAATTATCCTAATAATTTGAGAAATGGAGAATCTAATCTAGATTGTTCAGTTTGAAATGGTTTGTAATTCGTCCATCTGTATCTGATTGCAACAATTGGAGTATTAATCAGACCAGTGCATCAATTTGATTAATCTGCACCAGAGACCAGAACGACAGGTTTCAATTATAGGGTGATAGAAAATCAACCCCAATGTATATGGTCTCGCAGGCAATTTTTTTTTTCTTTTTTAATGAAAAGGTACTTCATCAAGCCAAATAAATTTTATTCGACAATTCATACAGAGCATCACACTCTTGAGATCAGAAAATTTACTTCTCAAAATCTGTTGCTCATAATTGCTCTGCACAAAGGACTCTGGATCCTGGAACCATGGTCTCCAATTGTGCTACAATTATTACTCATCATCACCCCAAAGCATGATCCCATCAATCTGGGGTTGGCTTCATGATTTCTTCGTTAACAGCAGCAGTGGCAATAGCAACGACGATATCGACAATAATTATAGCTAATAAAGATGCCATGTAACTGAATACATGGGATTTTCAATGTAGCTGGCTTGGATTCATGTGCATCGGTTCCACCTTTGTGAATCCAAACCGTTCCATTGAAACATCCCGCCACCATATTAAAAATGTCCAATGCATCACTTTCAATCATCATGGATGAACAAGTGTGAACACATGTGATTATTGCAATAGGAAATTGGGATGAAACTTGTGTTGTCGCCAGCTCATGAAGGTAGAATGCACGGTTTCAACAACTGGCCAATTCTGAATTGATTCAGCCGAGTCAATTCAGGCTCAAAATGCTGAATTTGAGTCACCCCACAAGTCACCTCCCTAGCGAAGTACTAAAGAAGGCTGAAATAAATATTCCCCCCATTTTCCTGCTGAGAGAAGCTTTGGGAGGCTTTAGGGGACCTTCTGCACTGTTAAAATATCAAACCACATTGTGGAAGATCTATTGTTTAATTTAAAAATGCCGAACAAATACTTCAATCATCATGGATGAACAAGTGTGAAAACATGTGATCAACGAAATAGTAACTTGGGATGAAACTTGCGCCATTGCCAACTTGTAAGGGAGAATGCATGGTTCTAAGTCAGCTTCCACATCAAATCAATGTTCCAGTTCCATCCATCCATGGCATTTAAATTGTCGAGCAAATCTGCACAAGGGACCCATTTTTCATAAATTTGAACTAATGAATTAAAATCCCCTTAATTCATCATGGCCCAACTATCAATGTGATTGCAGATGATGCTTGAATGTTATTTAATGCAGTTTATACTGTCCTGGTGGTGGTGGGGGTGGTGTGAATGGTTTGGATTCATACATGGTGGGTCCCACATTCCCACCACAAATTTTCTCAAGCATATTAAAGGGCCCTTCTTCTCAAGTTGCTAACCAATACACAAAAAATGCCTAGGCGAGGATTCAAACCTAGACGTGTTGGTTCTGATACCATCTCAAGTTGCAACCAATACACCCAAAATGCCTAGGTGTTAGAGGTGTAGCAAACTAACTACTTAACAATTCCCAATATAGAATTAATGCATCTCTGTGATGTGGAGCCTACATACACATGGCATTTTCTCACTTGCCACCTTTTTGTGGAAATGGTTCTCATTGCCACATTCTTCTTCTTTTTTCTTGAAAAGGATGCTTGGATAAACCAACAAAAGATGAAACAGAAATGAGAAGCAGACAAAGAGGCCTACACATCAACGATCTTATGGCCTACAAGTGAGCTACCAAAAACAAAACAATCTAAAAAACTGATACCAAAACACCTAGAGCCCATCTATCGATTCTTATCCACTGCAAAGCCATTCTACCAGCTTGCTTGAAAAGGATGCTTGGATTAACCAACACAAGATGAAGCAGGCAATGGTTCTCATTGCCACATTCACCGTTTCTCGTGAAAGAATTTGATGACTACTCAAAAACCAAAATATTGCTGTCTACCTTGTCAACAATGTCAGGTATATTGTCTGATAGAACAGTAAACCAATACCTACACAAAAAAAGAAAAAAAATTTATGCTTGTAAACAATCTAGTTAAGTCAACCCCTTCAATGAAAAACTAGAAAATTAAATACGGATAGATTAAAATATTTGGGAAGAGGAGGAATTTCCCAAGTAAAAGTAGAGGGTCCTGAACATGCATACTGCCATGAGTGATGCACATGTTGCCCATGGTTCCGTTATTTAGAAAAAACTGGTCTGGAAAGCCCCACTGTGAGTGTGGGGGTGGGGCAAAGGGGTCACAGTGAGACTCATCAGATATGATCTGCATAACCAAACAATGTTATGCACTTGCACAGACAGTTACTCTAGGACAATAGAGCAGGACCCCAAAACTACTTCCATAAGTAGCAGCAACACAGTGAATAACTTACTCAAGCTCACTGCGATCTGAGAGTTCAATAGTGTTAGGTTCATACCTGCAAACATGAAGTTATTATGATTTATGATATAACAAAAAAAACCAAACCCAAAATCATCTGATTTAACTGGACTGCATAAATAAAACTGGATTAGAGCTCTTAAAATAGAAGACACCACCAAAGTAAATGAAATCACAAGAAAGCAGCATGGTCGCATACCCGTACAACCATTGTAAAATACAAGTATCACCAACAATAGTAACTTCTTAGTAGACCGAGAGAGATAAATCATGCATGTTTAGCATGAGGGTGCTCTGGACGAAACCAGAATCTGTCATTTTAAAGAATATGGTTTAATGGATGGTTAAATGCTCTTCACAGAGTAGGAAATGGCGACCACATTGGGAGGGATACAGTTTCTTTGTCTTTTCCACTCTGAAGCCATTCCAAGCACCGGTTACTAGTATTGATTTTGGGTCAGGAAAGTTGTAAAACTGTATAACATAATGTTCTAGATATTTACACCAACTTAAAAGCACAACACAGAAACATCCATTCTATCAAAGTATTCAACTTATTTATGATTGGGAATGCACACAAGTTTTTTATGAAGAGGGGGAAAGCAGTGAAATAGAAGTAAAAAATAAGTAAGAGGCTAAGACAAACAGTAACCCACTATAACGAGTAACAGGAATCAGCATATCAATCCCACATGAAGATTATACATGAGCTAACCAACCATACAAGCTTTATATCCTTTCTAATTGTAGAATTACAACTAACTATACAAGCTTATATCCCTTCTAAGTGCGTGCGTGCGTGCGTGCGTGCGTGTAGAGAGAGAGAGAGAGAGAGAGAGAGAGAGAGAGAGAGATGGAAATACCACATACATCTTTGGGTCTGCCAATAGTGGAAACACCTCCAATGTGGGAACAAGATGAAGTACACCGACATTAAAGGCAGCACTTGCATCAGAACGCAATGAGGCTCCTTTGGAAAAGGGTCGCTCAAAACCACCAACACCAGTTGTTCCAGGAGGGGCCATCGGCACTGAAGCAGTAATCTCAGTGCCCTTCCGTACGAACTTCTCCATCCACGAAATCTGCACAGAGCATCAAAATGTTTAATTCAGCATTGCAACAGGCTTTAGATGAATGCTAACAAAAGAGAGTGTCAAGTGAATATAATAGACAAAACATTTAAGATACCTAATTCAAGTTCTAGCTTTAATATGAAATGAATTATAGAACAACGAACTCATTTCTAACATTATCTCTGTATGACTGTATCCTTCTATAGGAAAAAACAATCAGAACTCAGCAGAAACTGAATGCCATAGGATAGGTATAAATCCAATCAATGTCAAGCTCTGCAGGGCTTCCGAGACAACCAGCACGGGTATTTGTGCCCGATTTGTAGTAGACCTGAATTTCAGGCCTGTTTAACATATAAATATGGAATGGACGTGCCCTGAGATTTCGCAACATTTTATATTGAGGCTTAGCTGAGCATGGCTTCAGGCTTGTAGCAGTTACAGGTTAGACAGGGCATATTAATAAGCCCACCATGGTGCAAAGCAAACCCAGCCATTACCATACTGATCATTGAGCTAGGTGCCTACTGAGAGCCATCAACTTGTCAACCATAAACTTGCCTTTTCATTCAGATCCCCAAGTGGTGGACCATGAATACTTCCTCCAATGTAAGGAACACCCATCGGAAATCTTTCCACTAAATGATGTGCCATCAAGTCATCAAGACCATGTTTCTCATAGCTCATGAATGCACCCAGTGCTCCAAGAAATCCCTCATGGCGCAAAAACATTGCTTGAGCCTCACCTTTGGACCTAAAACCATATCAAAAGTTTAAGTACGTGCTGAAGGAAAAAAAAAATTGATGAAAAGATTTGGAAAATAAGACCATGATCACAATATTAGGTCTTCAATGGTATCCAAACAAGAAAATAAAAATACCAACCCTTCAGAACTTGACAGAGTTATACTAGATTTCTTGATATTTACCAGAAATTAACTGCAAAGGATATTGTGTCCATGGTGTAAGCATGACCGCGTATAAAAAACCCTCCAAAAAATATCCTCTTGATCCCATAGCGAAGTGCGTTCAAGTAGGATATCTAGCATACAGAAACAAAATTAGAAACTCCAAAAATTAAATAAGACAAAATCTCATCCATAAGTAAAAAATTAGTCATACAAGCAAGCCACTTTTGTACTAATGCAATAGATAGAACAACAAGGATACAATTCCAGCATGAATCTTTCGAAGAAAAGACAGGTGTAATTTGTCTTCATCAGTCAAAATTCCTATTTCCTATGCAATGTACAAATCTTAATATCTTAGCATTAAAGAAGCAAACCCATGGTTAACATTTTTTATTTTTTTTGAATGGGTACATCATTAATAAAAAAAAACAAAATACAGTATAAGAGATACATAGAAACAACAGACCATATCAAGTCTGAAAGAAATACGTCAAAAAAAAAAAGCAAATTAAACAACTTAGCTCAAGTTATCAAGATACATGTTGGTAAAAGTAAAGTCCCACATCCCACATCGCCTAAGTAATGCCTCTGTCAAGGCTTCATATATACCTGTCTGGGCCTTCCACCTATGAGCTTAAGCTTTTAGGTTGGTATATGGTTTATTACATGGTATTAGAGCAGGTTCCGATCCCGTCGTTCTCGTGTGGCCACGTGGCAGGCCCGTCCATGAAATCTGTTGGGCCTGCACGTGAGGGGGAGTGTTGGTAAAAGTAAAGCCCCACATCCCACATCGCCTAAGTGATGCCTTTGGCAAGGCTTCATATATACATGTTTGGGCCTTCCACCTATGAGCTTAAGCTTTTAGGTTGGTATATGGTTTATTACAATACATCCTCATGGTAATACTCAGATTCAAACTCAAAACTCCCTCTTTCACTAAATGATTAGACTTAGAATTGGCACTCCACTTAAGGTGATGGAATTGGAAGAATGCATTAAGATGGTGAGTGAAATCCACCACTCGTTCCACCATGTCCGCAATCTTCCATGGGGCCAAACTACCCTCTGCAGCCCATCGATTAGCACACAGAACTCCTTTCATCATTACCTGCCGAAGGTTAAGGTAAAAGGCTTCTTGGAGACTAATCCTTAAAGCCAGAATTTCCACCTCATTAACTGAACAGAAACCAACCAGCACCGACTAGAAGATAATACATCTTTCCATACTGCCCAAATGATCCCCCTAATCAATCCCACCCTCAGTATGGCCAGGCTCACTCTTCTTCCATTCTTCCAGTTTAGATTTCAACAGCCTTAAGTTTTGGCATAGTTGAAAACCCATCCACTTTATAAGCATCAAGCTGCATCCACCACTTACTAACCTTATAACCAAACCAAACCAAACCAAACCAAGCCTTTTCCCACTAGGTGGGGTCGGCTATATGGATTTGACGACGCCAATCAAATCTGTTTAGGGCCATGTCCTCCGTTAGATCCATGTAGGCAAGGTCATGTTTAATAGTTTCTTTCCAACTTCTCTTGGGTCTCCCTCTCCCTCTCCTACTCCTGGCAATCTCTATGCCTTCACACCTTTTAACAGGTGCTTCCATTGGACGCCTTCTAACATGGCCAAACCATCTTAGTCGATTTTCTCTCATTTTATCTCCAATCGGTGCTATTCCTACTTTGCCCCTAATCTCCTCATTCCTAATCCTATCTCTCCTTGTGATCCCGCACATCCATCTTAGCATTCTCATCTCCGCAACTTCCATCTTCTTAACATGATTATGCTTTACTGCCCAACACTTTACTAACCTTATCAGCAAATTATTTCTCCTTCAACTACCATGATCTCCAAGCAAATGGTGGTGGACCACATCACTCCATCACAGCCTTGGGAATGCAATAGAGTTTTCAAGGCCAGCCAAAAGCAGGATATGCCATGGTCATTGCCATGGATTTGTTGGGTCTCAGGCCCACCAGGTCCAGAGCCCAACTGGGCAAGACTTAAATGAAAGGCCCAAGATCCCTGCCTCCCCACCACCCACCCCCGTTCTTGGTGTAATATTGGTTTGACAGCTAGAGGAACCGATCATCTTAGAATATTTTTATACACGTCTGTGATGTGGTAGATTTCTATTTTAGTAGAGTCGGATTCGTTCCAGTGTTCTATTTCCATTAAGAGTTATTTTACAACTCCTAATTTTAGAAAATATTAGTCTTAAACAACTTAAAGTTTCTAAATTATGTTAATTAGGATTATTAGAAGTTTCCATTTGTGTTAGCTAGGATCTTTAGAAGCCACATGGGTTCTTTACTAACAAGTTTCTAAATTTGACCAAGCCATGCCCATAAATATTTATTAGGTTCTCTCCATTTACACATTGATTAAAAGAATTTTTGAATTTCTCTTAAAAAGGTGGATGTTTGATGGTGTTAAATATCACTAATGCTGAATCCATAGTCGTAATTGTGCTAACTTGAGGCTTTGGCTTTGGAGGTTGCCCGATTAGTCAATCTCCCCACTCCCTAGCTGTGTCAATTAGTATAAGACTATCACAGTCAAGATGCCCCAGCCACGTGTAACTCTACTAGGCTTTATCTTGACCTTATCCAGGAAGGATATCATTCATAGAATGATCTCACTACCCTTATCCTCCACCACAGAAGACTTAAATCATAAAAATGGAGATCCTTCTAATATCATTATTTCTCAAAGGAGATCCTGTGTAGGCTGTGTTTGTATGTATTCCTTTTCCTGTGAAATCCAATATCGTTATTTCTAGAGAGAGAGAGAGAGAGAGAGAGAGAGAGAGGTTACGAGACTAAGCCCAATTGCAGATGGCTTGCACCTAACATATCTGACATGCAGATGTGGGGCCATCAATGTTGCATGGATTCTTTGGGACAAGCAACATAACTGTGTTAGATGCATATTGGACATGAAAGTATCACTGTGTCGAACTCTTCACTGTTTCTTCTAGTATGAAGCCAAAAATTACTTTCACATGCATGTAATATTAATATGCATTTTCTTTTCGATTTTAAGATATGGAAAGTTTCTTACTTGATTGTTTAGAGTAAGATCTGTATATCATTGTTCTCAGTGGCATTTGCATTTTAATTTTATTTTAGAGGCATATAAATATTTATAATATTATCTGAAGCCAAGAATAATATATTTCAAGATTTCCATGTCAGGCATCTCAAATTTTTATTATTATTATTTTATTTTTTTCTATTACATGGAGGAATAATAAACTATCCTACATGCTCCGCCACATGACCTTCTACCTTCTCTGACCCATGCTCCGCTAGCATCTGGATCGATCCCAGACACTTGCGGTGAGAGTGAGACGCCACAGCTGTTAGGCACCTCAAATTATTATCGTATTCCAGCACAGCTACGCGAATTCATGCAACTTAGGCAGCTTCACATAGATGGACTGGATCTACATAAATTAGTGGGCCTACGAAACCTTATAAAAAAGAGAGAACATCTTTAAAAAGGTCATTGTTTGATTCATAAGCAAGTAAGCAACATACAAGAACAATACCTCCATATATATATATATATATATATTCACTCATTTATTTATTTATCATTGTCACAAATATAAGTGACATTCTGGAATATTGTGATAGTGTCATGAAAAATTCATAAGATGAATTTATCTCAAGAATCTCAAGAGACTTTCAAAATATCATCAATACTATGATTCTCTTGGGAGATCGTCACCAGCTTCATCCACAATCACCAATATTTAGCATCTATTTAAGAAAAAAGAATTAATAAATTATAACCAAAAAAAATTTGTCCAAGAAATTCTGACAGGCAAACACTTTTTCTTGAAAATGAACATCCATTATATGGCAAATTGTTATTTACAAAATGCTAAATTATTTAAAGTTCATGTCTTAAGTTGATGCTTGTACTTCGCTCTCTCTCAATATTATTTCTTTGGCTTTAGGGAGAAAGTGCTCAATACATTGCCCTGATAAGAAATTTAGCTCTGAGCAACTCACCTGGCCAATATTATATGAAATCATTCGCAAGAGAGACAGAGAAATGTCTTCAGGTCTGTACTCAGAGAGCTCCTTATTTTCAGAAATTGCCTTTCCAAAACTAGAAGCAATAGTTGATGCTGAAAGACCAATCTGAAACAATTCAAAATTTAAGGACTAAGTCATTTAGATATGCAAAACCAAGACCGAAGTGTCATTCTGAAATTAGCAAATGCAAAAAGATCTGACAAAATACAGAATGAAAGAAAATATAAAGTTAGAGATACAAAGCTAAAAGAGAGAACTAAAACGGATTTATGAGCATTTCTCTCAAGAGAGCTAAAAAGGGTTTATAAGCATTTCTTTCAAACTTGGGGAGACAGTCATTCAGAAATGAAAAATAACAAAAAAAAAAAAAAAATCATCTGTCATGTTGACACTATCCAACAAAAAGTTTATGGAAAAAGGAGAATAAAAGATGAAAGAGTGATGGCCTGATACAAAGCTAAGATAGAAAACTGCCAAGGATCTATTACCAGTGTCTCTCTTGTAGTTCATCTTCTTGCTAAGATACTAGAAACTACCGTCATAACCCAAGGAATGATAGACAGAGGCTTGCAAAAGAAAGACAAATCATCTCGTAGAAGGGTTGATATTATGCACATCTCAAGCTTGAGATGAGTCATTAAGATATGAAAAAAAAAAAAAAAAACCTAAATGTAATGTTGACACTACGCACGCAAAAATTTATAGAAATGAGAATAAAAGAAGATATAATGAGGGCCTGTTACAAAGCTAAGGAAAAAAACCTGCTAAGGATCCTCTTGAAATTCATTCTCTTGATAAGATACTAGAACCTACAATAATAACCAAAGGAATGATAGACAAACATGCTTGCAAAAGATAGCAGTATCCTCTCATCATGAAATTAAGCAACAAAACCAAAGCTCCTACTCATAGAGACAAGGCCAACGTGTTAAATTCCCTAGATTGCACTCAACCATGAGTAGACCGAGAAGTTAATCAGGGAAAATTTCAGACTTATGTTAAGCATCTGAGTTCTGCCCTTTTTCACACTCAGTGCACTTCTTAAACCTGATTACTTAATAAAGGTCTCTTCTTTTCTTAGGGAGCTTCCTCTCCCTTCAGGGTTCAAACCACTTGTCCGATCAAAGATAAATTCAGGAATCCGTAAACGATTGCAATTCCCAAACAAGGATTACAGAGTTTTAGATAAAATTTGTTTTGACAGAATATTTAAAAATAATAAATTGGGTAAAATCCAAAACGCCCTAAATTTCAACATATTAACTCCCAAACTGTATCTACAAAATGGCTTTTGGCCTTTTGAAGAATTCACTTTAGTTATTTCTCATCAACAATGGTGCATGAAAAACCGGGGAAAAAAAGCAAAATAAAAAAGACAAAACATTTTATACCTTGGAATAGTCCATACCACCATAGATGTCTCCAACAAGCATGTCTATAGCTCTGCTATCTCCCCATTGACTCAACTCTAGTAACTCATCGAAACTGAAAAATAACTGGATGTGAGGGTTCAGGATAGAAGGTTTAGATTTAAACAAGATAATTAGCAACCTTCTGAAAGTGTGCAAAATGTCAAAACAACCTCTTGCACTTTGTTAAAAGCTTTCCCAAACCCCAATAAGTACCACCTCCGACATTTGTCCCGCTGACCCGCTGAAAGCTCCCATCTCCATCCACCTATAACCAGCTCAAGAAGAATGGCATAATTAAAAAAAAGGTAGCATTTTATGCTTGACCAAGAGAATAAGTAGTTCTAGTTTGACAAGAAATGGTAAAATGGACTGGCATTCAGTAAACCATTCACACGGTGGCCCCACCTTCTGCTAATCTAAGCCATTCATTTGGTGTTACCTCCTGACAATTTATGCCATCTGGTGGGCTCTTCCATGGCATGTACCATGCACTAATTATCTTCCCCAATGAATGGTCATCTATCCAGTCACTGGCTTGTAGAAGGACAAGTATAGAAAGTCCAAATTTCATGATAATGGAGTCATTGTTAAGATCATCTACTGGGAGACATTTGACATTGTCTTTCCCCGGGCGGGGTTGATTCACATGAAAGTTCTGGCTCAAAATCACTAAATATGGTTCAACCTGTACTGCTTGTAGAGATGAAAAATTATTCACCCGGACGAATTTCATTGTATCAGAAATATGAGATCTCACAGAGATTATCCATAGCAAATAAGGGAGAAGAAAGCTTGATTAAATACCTTAATCATACCAACACCAGAGCCAATATTAACAAGAAGATATGGGAACAAATCATTGTGATCAATCTGCACAAACTCCTTCTGGCCCTCCTTGTGGGTGAAAGCTTCATGACGGATTGCCTGTCAAACCACTATTTAGAAATGCATCCTGAGATATCAGAGGGTAAATAAATATATATGTGTGTTGTGTGTGTGTGTGTGTGTGTGTTGCATATGGGTCCTCCTCTCGTAACTGGAACTCAGCATCTTGTGGCTGGGGATGGGACTAGTGAGGACTGAAAGATCATCCCCCACCCCCGCCCTCTGTATGGTGATGGTGGCTCGGATAATCATTCTAACCACTTGATTGACCGATAAGTTTTCACCATCCAAAATGAATACAGAGTCGATCCAACGGTTTGGTCCATTCAGATGGGTGCCAAACCCCGGGACCCTTAACTATCAGGGATTGGTTCCTGGCACTCAGCAGAGGTTTTCCATGTATGTGTGTGTTGGTGCACATACACATGAAAAAAGGAGGAAAGAACGAGAGAAGAAAGAAGAAAGGAAGAATAAGAGGTAGTAGTTTTGAAAGGGAGGCGATCAACTTCAGGAATTCACTATATCTTTTTCTTGGCATGAAACATATGATATGCCATTTCCTAGCTGTGTTCTTTGAATGTGTAATCTTGTTTTTTACACTGTATCAATGACAACTCAGTCACCGTAAGATCAAGCCGACCTGGCCAAGTCCTGCAAGCCAGTAGAGCAACTACAGGTCAACTTGGACTTGGCTGATTTTAAGTCCCTAGGATAAAATCTAAAACTTCGATTTTTTTTCACTTTTAATCAAAAGAAATGCCACAATATCAAGAAGAAGTAAGATATGATGCTTGATTGAGATTTGAGAGAGTGTTATACTCGTTCAGGCAGAGACCACGTGGGGGATACCACCTTCCAGCTATCTAAGACAAGCATATCTTGAGTCCAGTTGCAGGATGGGTCAATACTCGATATGTTCTATATCCGATAACCAGAGTGATCTTATTGGCAACTTGTAAATTCACAACTACAGTGAATCCACAATAAATGAAAGGAAGATTGGATATGAGGATCATTCATTAGTGACCAAAGGCAGGCCCAACATGCAAAAATTATAGGGACAATCTAATAGTTTGATTCCATATTTTCTGCGCCATGAAGCAGATGTGGCCAACACCTTTTAGCCAAACAAAGATGACATTAGAAGATTTTTTTTGTCAGGCAATAGTAAATTAGTAATCACTCCCAATGTATGTTGTTTAGCCAGTAATAATTTCTCTCCATCTTTATGTTTTTCGGCAAGTGTTTTACATTAACAGAAATATTTATGTTAACAATAAAAATTTTCTAACAATTCGAATGAATGATACACAATCAAAAATTTTAATCATGAGACAAATAGAAGATACAACATCACCCTTGTGGACAGTCTGGCCCCACTAATATATACTAGAAAGAAGTAAGCAGTCTTAGGATCACACCTTAAGCAAAAAATTTGCTCCAGCTACAAGACAGTCCATTTCATCTTCCTTGTCAAGACTAACCCCAAGCCTCTCCTTGAAGATATCTGCATATTTGTATGCACCACCACCTGTGGCCTTCACATAAACTCTAATTAGCCAAAATATCTACATATATTAAGAGCAAACATAATCCTTGAATCCATATCATTAAGTAGTTCGCCGGTTTGAACTACTTGAGGAAATAAGACAGGTAAAAGAAACTACCAATGCACTAATTACCTTCCCCAGTGACACGTGGCAAATTACTGATGTAGACGGGAAGTTGAGGGTTCAAAATATCAAATCCTCCATGGCTCATTTCATGTGTAGTAATAATTTTAAAATTTTAAAACTAAAAGAAAACACTATTAAACTTGAACAGGCCCATAGCTGTCACAGGAAGGTTGATAGCACAAATCAAAGATCCATCAATGGACAGGTTGGATTTGGATGGGTAAGTGTGAGCCAATGAGGCTTCAGGATTGGCCTGACCATTCCCAAATGTGTCCCATTGCCATCCCTATGCTAGATATTCATTCCATTCATTTCCTTTTAAATAAATTTGTTTTTTGACAGATTTACCTTATATTTACCAGAAATAAGTTCATAACTTTGTTTAAGTGGAGCAGTAACCCACTTCCATGTACCCACGTAGTTGAGTTAATATATCAAAGTTTAAATAGTTAGAAATGGTGTATACATACATTTTGGAAATATCAAAAAGTAGTTCTAGTACAAAGTTTACCTTAATTACTGCATTATCCACAGAAGAACGCCATGAATGCATGTCAATCCCTACAGATTCAATTTAATATGGACAAATCAGTTCCAATTTACTGATGCAACACCTCATTCTACAAAGTGATAACAGCTACCTTTGATACGTAGTGACTGAAAAGAATATGAATATGGGAACTTGTGAATGGTTATATGACTTCATGCATTGCAAAATCAACGATACTCATGGATGCATCATTTGCACAATACCATGAGAAAAGTGTTGGAACCTTAAAAGATTGTGAACCGAATAAATCAAACAGACATAGTGGGACACTAGTTAAAGAGAAATTTTCAGGGATGGCACACAATTCTGGAGAAAGGAACAGCCAGGCCTGTGGGTCCCCCTAGGACCCCTATGATCAATCAAAACCCAAACCATCCACCCACCCTCAAAAAAAAAGAAAGGAAAAAAAAGGTGAATTAGCACTCGCACTCACCCAAAAATGACACGCATCCAAGTTTTGTAGACTCTTGGATTGATCATGCAAATTTGGCACTCGTCCAACTTTATCCAACAATTAGGATTGAACAACTTTTAGGTACCCAAAACAATGCTTCATCATCAGTTGATTCCGTAAGACCTTTCAACTACACAAACATAGTGTCTGAACCTTAAAAGATAGTGAGCCAAATAAATCAATCAGACAGTGGGATACTAGTTAAAGGGAAATTTGCAGGGATGGCCCACCCCTATCATAAACCCCACCCCGCCTCCCCGCACCCACCACGCACACAAAAAAACATGCATTAGCACTTGCCCAAATATCACAGTCATCAAATTTTTGTAGACCCTTGGACTGATCATGCAAATTTATCACTCATCCAACTTTATCTAACAGCTAGGATTGAACACCACAAATGCGCCCCACGTAGGCCTCCTCTTCCTCTGCCTCCTTCCTCCCTCCGGGGGCAAAACCCAACCCAACCCCACTACCTACCCACGCAACCCCCCACCCCCCAGCGTCCTCCTCTCCCTCTGCCTCCTTCCTCCCTCCAAGGGGCAAAACCCTACCCAACCCCACTCAAAAGGATCGTCACGCTTTCAAGTGGGCCATTTTTTTAATCAAAACCGACAGCACTTTCCTAAAAGAAATCCTGGTTTATACACACATTCCGTATCCTGTGGAAGAAAAAGGTAAATTTTAGTATTTGTTAACAATTTTTTTTCTAGCTTTGAAATTGTTTTCATGAATAAGGATTGCACGTACCACCACGATGAAGCTGCTTGGAAGAAATAAAATCCAAACACTCATTCAGATTTCTGGTTTCAAACTTTACAAAATGAAGTCGCCCACCAAGAATAGGATAACTCCTCCTATTACCATTGGAAACACCCAATCTCTCCTTTATAGACTTCTTCCTCTTATCATCATTTGAATGATCCGCATGTCTCGAGAAATAGACCAGCTTAATCAGAGACCCTATCAATGAACCAGAGAAAAGCATCTTAGGTTCTGAGTAATATGTCATAAGGAGGTTAGATAAGCTTAAGAAAAAAAAATCTCAATGTGTTTAAGTTAAAGTCAAATCAAATAATAAGGCAATGTTAAAATGATAAATTAAAGAAAAAAGAAGCTAAGAATATCACCATCCATTTTAAATCAGATACACACTCTGTGAGACAAAATCATTTAGAGTGCCATAAAATAACCAAATTGAAAGAGATTGAACAAAATAGGAGGCTAACATGGACTAGTAAATACTATCAACCTATAACCAACCAACATGTACTCATACTAAAAAAGACTCCATTAGATCCTAGAAAGTTGTTAATTCCCTCAGTTCTTAGCTGAAAGAATGCTAGTTAGATAGAGGGGACATGGTATAGATCATTCAGCACTGAATTCCCCATAATCCAAACTTGTTTGCAAGCTGAAAAACCTCTCATCAATTATACAGTATAAGGCTAACCAATTATCTAATAAAAAATAAAAAACCTCAAATAATAAAGGCAATTAAAGAACAGTATATACCAACACACACAACAACAACAACAACCTCACCTCCAATATCCAGAGCCAAATGAGAGATGTCATCAGACTGATTGGGTAAAAGAATTGTTGGGTTCCGCTCCTCGAAGTTGCCTTGAATGGCAGCGCCACTGAGGTCGAGCTGCGGTCGAGAGCTCGACCGATGGATTGCGGTGGGCGCCATCTCTGCTTCTTCTTCTTCTCCCACAACCTCTTTCTCCTTGCAGTCATCCTTATCCTTATCCTTTTTATTGAGTTGAAGAGCAGTTGTTGGGGGTTTTGGTAGATCAGCCATTACTCAAAATTCTCCCCACCTGGTGCCTACCACCAACTGTATCCAACCATACATGAATGTTCCTATGTTACACAGATTGCAAAACAAAACTCTGAAAAAATGAAAAATGCCCAGATTTTAAATTTTCAGCACTTTTTTTTACCAAGTGAAAAAAATCCAATCAACAAGTAAATCAAAGAAAACACAAGAAATCACCCACAAAAAAAAAAAAGAGTAATCCCAACCAAGAAATGATTTTTTTCTATTATTCAATCAACAAAAGAAAAACCCAACTCAGATTTCTCAAGTTTTGATGAGATTCAGATAAAAAGATCACAAAACAGGGGGGAAAATACCTGGGTCTTCCAACTGTAAAACTGTAGAAACAAAAGATCAAGGGAAAGAATTTTTTTTTCCCCAACTTGATTTACTCCACAACAGAGAAGTATTCACAATCAAATGCAATTTTCAATTTGAGGGAAGCAGTTTTGATGATCAAAAGACAAAAGATCATATATTTCAAAGCACATTCAAACCCCTTTATGCATTGAAATTATTCTAACTTGCTTTGTTCTTTGACATGGACTACCATATGGAAAGCTTTTCATATGGAAGAATCAAAAGCCTTCTTCTTCTGGGATTTTTTTTTTCACCATAGATCAAAAACATTGACTTAAGGAGGATGTGATGAAAATTACACTCAGTAGTTGTCATGTGACGCCGACGGCAGCTGATGTAACAGGTGCGGGCCAACATATCTATGGCTCCGTTTTCATCGCAGTGGTCCGTCCAAACTTGGGAGAGTGAGATGGGCCGTTGGAGTACTTATAATAAGTTGAAAGGATATTTTTAAAACGAAGTAGGGATTTTTAAGAAAAATATTAAACTTAAAACATAATTAAATGATTTTATGAAAAAAAACATATAGACGAAATAACTTCTATGTGTTTTTGGACGGAATTACCTTAATTGGCGATATTATCAATCCAGCTAATGATATCTTCAACATCAACCTCACGCAACTTTTCTCTTTTTTATTCAACTTTTCTTCTTCTTATTTGATGGTTTTCATATGTGAGTGTTTTAGGTTTGGAAGGGAATTGCTGAAATTTGGGGGAGATGAATATCCGTTTCGTGAAAATGAAGGAGATTTGAATAGAGGTGATGAAAGCATCAAAGAAGAAGGGTTTAATTCATTCTTAAAGTTGGTTTAAAGATTCTTAAAGGCACTCTTGGGATCTAACTCCACGCAAGCAAAACAATACATATTTCACAAATATATATACACACACACACAATACCTTTAGTTTCTCTTTTCTCAAACGCTCTTGAAGTTATATGTAAAAGTCATTAATGGGAAGATGGATTGGAGCATAAAGCCATTGTTCGAGGCATTCAAAGTATGACCAGGAGTCTCTTAGAAGTTTTTGTCATCGATCATGTCCCTGTGAAGCTTAAGGGTATGGTACATAACATTGCTAAGCTTGGAGAGGTTTTTTTTTTAAATCATGGCTAAGGGGTTGGGACCTTGCGAAACACGCATATGCAGTGAGACATAACTCATACATGTGAGATAATAGCAACTCACATACGCAAGGAAGAGGTATACCGGGTACAAAGCTTGGACCACCCAACGAGAATCGGAGTCATTTTGATCTAGCCTGAAAAATTAGGATTATTGCCTAGTTGTCCTATCTTTGATACTTGATTTTGTATCGGATTTCTTTCTTAATTTTTTTTAATAATATCACCTTCATTTATCGAAAAAAAATTACTTTAATAGGACTTGATCACATGGGAAGAGTGACTAATTGGTAAAAATATCATTAACATAAGCTTATGCATATTCATTAATCACATTTACCATAAAACAATCAGTTTTATTGTGAGACCACATCCTATTTGGATAAAATTTGGGAGCATGTCAACACAGATGGTTATATTTTTATTTTGAGCTGCTCAGATTTTAAATAGATGAGCTTCATTATAGAGTTATACATCTTCACCCGGGATTTATCTTGGTAAAAAATCAGGGAAATCCCTATTCCAAATGCACTAGATGGCGATCCATATGCAAGTCTTATGCCCCTAGCAGTCCCAGCCGAAATTGTTGAAATTTGGATTGGAACCTGCTGGATTAACGTTATCGATCGTGCCATGAGCTAATCCGACCACCCATGCGTCTTGATTTCTTAATTGTGGCCTCTGCTTATAGTCGACTCGCCCTTGATTTTGTATGCAAGCTGTTGAAATTTGTATGTGTCAAAATCCGACATTGACTAGTTGACTTTAAGTATCCACGCTCTTGAATTTTGTATTCGTGGGGCAGTGACCGTGTTGTGGTCACTGGTTGAATAGTCAATAAGCATTCGATCTTTAAAAAAAAATTCAATAAGCATTCCTAGAGAGAGACAAAAAAAAAAAAAAAACGGGTTGGACATATGAAACCTAGTTGTCACAGTTTCTTTCTTCTTCTTTTCCCTAAAAATTAATCTTTATTATAACTAGAGGTGCTCATGGCCAGGCCAGCCCGCTTTGGTCTGGACTTAATAGGTAATTAGGGCCTGTTTAATAATTAGTTTGGAATTGAATTAAGTGATACAAAGTCCAAAGTTCGGCCGTCCAGGCCCGTGTTAGGAATGCATGGAACTTAATGTAATTAGTCATAAAAATGCTCAAAATACCCACCAAAGTGATAAAAAGCGTGGTTCTGGCCAGCTCAATTTAATGGGTGTGTTCAGGCCTGACTTTTACAGCCAGCGTCAGGCTTGGGCTGGGCTTGGGCCTGGGTCTAGGCCTGGACCAGTGTTTCTAAAGTTAGGCTAGGCATGGATATACCATACCCCAACCCAGTCTAGCCCATGAATACCCCTACTTAAAACCCAAAAAAAAAAACCGCAAGATAAAAACTGTGTAAGGTCTTTATCTTCTACTCACCTCCCTTTTTTATGAATTGGGTGTACTTACCTTGCAACTAAGCTATGTACTTGAATTGGGATCCTCTAAGTGGATTTATGCACAATGATCATGAGTGGACCACTCAGAACCCGCCACGTCACCGTGGGGTTTTACATCACCAAATCCGAACTCTATGTACTTTGCAACTTAGCTAAAAAAGAAAGAGACTCTCAATCAACTCATGATTTCTCAAGGGCTGCTTTTTTACATGAAATGCGCAGGAATTTCTAGCTAAATGAGTTCATCTTTAAAATTATTGAAGAGGAGAGGGGAAAAGGATGTAAGTAGGAGATGCAGTGGGACGTTGACTTTCTTGGGATTTAAATTCCTAATCGGTATTCATTTCTCATCCTTCCTTAATTCTAATTTCATAAGAGGAAAGATTATTTGTGTTCATTTTTAGATATTCACCTTTTATTTTATTTTAAATTATTTTAGGCATGAATTTCTATTTATATGTTTTGCCATGCAAACAAATGTGCCATAAGTTGGAGAGTCAAAGGATCAGGACTCAAAGAAATAACACACAGGATCAAGTCTACTGAGCTACAAAAATCCATAATTTGTACACGAATTAAGAAGAAACCTAAGGAAAAAAAAAACATAAAAGGCCCAAATCACAAGCACAAAATAATAAAAAGTTTTCCACAGCTAGGATGAAGGTAGAATAGAAAGAAAAGGGAAAGAAGACATCAAACCCACGTCATAGGCCAGGACTTGATAAAGAAAGGAAGTGGAGTTTCATGTGGCATGGAGTGCAAGAACGGTCGTACACTGGCAGAGCACAAATGGAGGTCCTTTGGTTGAGCACTAAAGTGGAGAATCCCAGGGATGATCCCAAGTTTATGTCTAGGTTAGTTAACCACTCCTCTAACTCTAAGGGATAGCTCACTTGGCCTAAAACCAAAGTTTACATCCGTAGGTTATAGGGTCGAAACTGCACTACCACACTGGGGCTACAGGGGACTTTACCCGGCTTCCCGCTGGGCCCGGAGGACTTAGTCGGCCCAAAGTGTTGGGAACCCTCCGATAGCACAAGAAGAAAAAAAAGAAAGTTAACCATTCGTCCCATGTTACACCAAAAAATGATGATGATGATGAGTATGAAAAATGTAAATTTAATCTACATCTCATTAAGATGATATTGAATGTCCACCTAACTTAAATGTTGTTATAGATTCCAAAGGGTAAGTAGCTCATTGCCCGTTGTTGCTTAACTGATTGGGGACTTGCGTGGAGGAATGGATAAGTGAGTTTAAGTCTCTTGTAAAAAAGAAAAATTTAAAGGCTTAAAATGATGAAGTTTCCACATCATAAGTTGCATCCTTGCCTCCTGGCATGCTTTCAAATGAGACTTATAGATATAAACTTAGAAGATGACAAGAAAATAATATTTCCAAAAACAAAATGTAAAAAAATATCTATAGCCATTAGTTATAGTTTAGCTGGTTAGGGTTATGGAGGAGTAAGTTCAAATACTTGTACTGGCATAAAGAATTGTAATGGCCAAAGAATAACAGACACAACCCATTTCTTGCCGAATAGATCTTATCAATATTAGATGAACCCATGTAGTGTTAGGAGTCTAGGTCCCCTGCAAGATGACATACATAAAACATTTGGAACTTAGTTTGGGAAATTTTCTCAATCTCAACGTGAGAGAGAGACAGAGGAATTTATTGAATTTATACTGAATGTACATGTTGCTGTATACAATATTTCACTCAAATTTTTATGGGATTTGTTACATGTTTGCTTGCTGTAAAACGTGTTTGGGTTGGTTGTACAAACCGAGTATGAGGTGGCTGATTATTAACTACAATATCCAAGATATTTCTAGACTTTGTCTAGCTGGCAGCTTATGGCTAAAGATGTGTGGGCTGTATGGACCTTTGGTTGGCTTGGGCTTGATACAATATCACACCCCCTCAAGCTGACGGGTCACTCGCAAACAGAAAGATTGTTTTGGAAAAGTTTGAAACGTTGCTTCAGAATCTCTTTCATAAATATGTCAACGACTTGATCCTTTGTAGAAATGAATTGAACATCTAAATCTTTGCGAAGAACGAGCTCACGAACATAGTGGTAATCAATCTCTATGTGTTTAGTTCAGGCATAAAAAACTGAATTTACGCCAAGGCAATTGCACTTATATTGTCACACCAGATAACTGGTGCTGTGGCTAGTGGAACACATTAGTCTCGAAATAGCATATAAAGCCAGGAAAGTTCTGCAGCTATGTGTGCAAGGCATCTATATTCAGACTCTGTAGAAGAGTGTGCAACAGTTGCTTGTTTCTTCTAACACCAAGAGATAGGATTCTGTCCAAAGTAAATACAATATCCTGTGATGGATCTTAGATCTAGTGGATTGCCAGCCCAGTCAGCATCATAGAATTTATACATGAGAGAGACAGAGGAATCTATTGAATATATATTGAATGTACATATTGTATACAATATTTCATTCAGATTTTTATGGGATTTGTTACATGTTTGTTTGCTGTAAAACGTGTATGGGTTGGCTGTACAAACCGTGTATGAGGTGGCTGATTATTGACTGTATCTCTTAAGCAATCTCCAAGATATTTTTAGATTTTGTCTAGCTGGCAGCTTATGGCTAAAGATGTGTGGGTTGTATGGGCCTTTGGTTGGCTTGGGCTTGACACATTATCAATACAAAGCCCAAAAAAAGCTCAATCCGACCTAGGAGGTGAGAAAGGGAGATCCTCGAAAGCGTAGAAAATTAGAAACAAAATGGCATTTTCTATAACAAAAATGAGGTGCGCCAAACACTTACAATTGAAAGCGCAAAAAACCCAACATATTTTTCAATTCCTATCCGCGGATGTGTAGGTGCACAGACGAATCCTAATAAAAGTGCTCCATGGGATCCATATAAAGAATTTGCTTCTCTCAAGCCTCCATAATGCCCTTTTAATCTACAATATTTGCTTTACCTTAGAAACTACTAGTTTTTTCAATTTGAGAAAGAAAACAAAGTCAATGAAAATTGTTGACAACCAAGTCAATGAAAATTGTTGACCATCTCCACACTTGAAACGGGTAGCAGAAAAAAAAATATTACTCTTCAATATATCTACTTCAATTTATTAAAGTATATTTTAGTCATCAATAACCATTAGCTAGATACACATGGCTAAGAACTTGTAGATCCGCAAAAAACACAAAACACAAACATGGTCACCACTTAAACATTTATATTGGCTTGTGAGGAGTTTCACATCAAACAAGAGCTAGCGTTGGTGGTCATACGTATAGAGATGAACACTTGAGACTGAAATTAGCAGTAGGCAAACTTTAACAACTCCCTCTTAACAATCTTTTAGGCAGCTGAGGGTGCAGGAATGTAGGAAACTGTGGGCTCAGGCAAGGCAGCCATGATCGAAGGCCTTGTGCAGGTATCTCCCTCGGGAACTGGGTGGTCTTCTGCCTTGAAGTCAAGCGACTCATCGTTGTAAATATCCCACCATTTTGCTATAAGCATCTTGATATCCTCCCTGTCCATGTTTTCTTCTTTCCCATTGTACCTCCATGGCTTAGACCCCTATTTGTAATTTAAAGATAAGTGTAAGGAGTGTGAAGCAAAAAAATATCTAGGATTATTGATGTATCGTTTGGATGTCCCTGGTTGCAGTAAAACATAATTTGTACAACATGTGATTTAAAGAAATGAGTCTGAGGAAGTGTAGACTCAGCTTGACTTACCCACGTAAATGAGTCAAGTCAGCCAAGTCGATTGAGAAACTGTGCTTTGATCTACAAATTGGCATAATACTATGGTACACGATGCTTCAAAATACACGATGCATATCATATTGTATCGTATCCGATATTTTATTTTTTTATGTAAAATCTATGTCCCTCTCGTATATCCATGATGTGACTCCACTATTTTTATCTCGTATGTGGACATGGTAGGTGTAGGGCTCTCTCTCTCTCTCTCTTAATTTTAATAGAGAAGTGTTTTAGGAAGACTTACATCAGCACAGTAGTGGACCACCTTAACTTTCTCGAGTTCCACCTTCTCTGGGTGACGCCACAACATGGCTAGAATAAGGTTGTAATCCACCGGAATCGGTTTGTATACTTTCTCAAAGAACACATTCATGAAATCCTATCAATGACATGTGGGAAAGAAAAATAAGAAGTTATACAAGCAGATTAAAAATATATATAAACAAAATGCTCATGACCAATAGCCGTTGCTATCACCATCACCACCACCAACAACATCATCTTTTATTGTGACCACCTTTTTCTTCCTTCTTTCTTTTGTTCTAAAATGAAGCATGGATAGATAAGCGATCTTGGGGATCATTCACCTGCTCCGCAAAGATGAGGTGGGGTGTGATCCATCTTGTAGCGTATTATTATCAATCAATAGAAAATTTTCCTCCTACGAAATTTAGGCATGAGAATGTTCAATGATCACCTTTAATTTAAAGGTTTTCTAAATAGAGTTAGAGATGGGCATTCGATTTTCCAATTACCTGAAAGTTACCCGCAAAAAATCATGTTTGAAATCTATTTTAGGTTCCGATTGATAAATCGGTTCAAATACGGAACCTATTTAGGCTCCGATTGATAAACAAATCCGGATCTAGGTTCATATAGGTTCTGATCCTTGGACCTGGGACCCGCCATATGTTTGCAAACCATATGTCAAAATGAACTTTCTTTTAAAATATTTTTATGTAAAATACTGAAGATAGTAATCGTGATGCACGATTATATGTTGAATGATAAGCTTATTTTAACAAAAATAAAAAAAAATAAAGAGAAAGCGAAACTAGTTGTTAATTAGATTTTTGTCCTCTAGGTGGATCTGGTTTCGAAACTGTTATTTAGAAACGGGTCTAAGTCCAGGTCCAATATGATTCCGTCCTGTTCGCAACCTTATTCCTAAATCATCACACAGTGGAAACATTAGCTTGTTGCAGACATTCCAAATGAGTAAATTTCAGCTAACAAGTATAACAATAAGCAAACTTGTGTTCACTGGAAAGAGGAGCAAATGAAGCGTGGATAAATGAGGATCGTTAAGGATCATTCACCTGCTCTGCAAAGAGGGTCGGGGGAGTGTTCCACATCGTCTCAATGAGATTGTCACAGGTTAACCGGCTGGGTTCAAACACAAACATGCCAGTGTTGAAGTAGGAAGAAGGAGCCTTCCCCATCTCTGCAGGCCATTTTACCCTGTCAGGGCACTGTAGGCAGTAGCCGATGGAGTACTGGGGCGACCTCCTCCATGACTTCTCACAGTAACAGTCATTGACCGCGTAGAAATAGCCATCCGGCAAATCGAAGAGATGATCAATGTTATCATACACCTGAATATCCGCATCCAGAAACACCAGCTTGCTGTACTCCTCTAGCTGTCATGAGACAATCCATTATCAATCTTTCAATCTACATTGGATGGATAATATAATATATTCACACTCTGAAAACATGCGTTCGTTTGTCTATAGGTTGGTTCTGTACAGCCTTTTCTTGTATACTTTAAAGGCAGAAAGAGTTCATATGAAAGGAGGTATATGGACCCGGAATAGAACCGACCCATTTACATCCATAATCTTACTAACATCTATGTTTGATTTTCAGCCTTTATCACGTTCTATTATTATTGTGCATAATTTATTGTGCAAATATGATTGGTTGCTTTCCAGTGTAAAGCTAGCACAATTCACCATACAAGCACTAACCAAACATATAAGTACTAACAAATTAATTTATAGAAGTTGGAGGATTCATATTGGAAAATTAAAATTATTCTCCAAATAAATACCATTTCTCTAGAATTTTCTTAAATTCACCGTTCGTATATATTTTTAACGACCTTATGATATATTTAATTCTTATGTATTCTAATGCAAATAAAGAGGCCCAAAACATTAACGAACAAGTCGATGGTACCTAAGTTAAGATGTATACACTGCGCTACAAAGTAGAGCATAGAAGGTTTTTTTCTTGTGCACGTATGTGAGAAAGTATAAAACCTACTATGACAATCAATCAAGCCACAAAAGAAATGAGAAAATCACACATAAAAATTTACGTGGATCGGTAAACTCGCTTACTTCCCATAAACGCAACTTTGAGTAGTTGATAACAAAATGGGCCATGGCGAATTGGGTCTCACTCTCGGGCGGGTGAACTGGCGCGATATCGCGAATGATGCAGCCTTGAGACCTGAGGATCTCACGATGTTGCTCGGGCACATTTGGCAGGACCGCCACAACAAGTGGGTATGCACTCTTCACCTTTCGGAGTCCCTTTGCCAACCCGACTACACCTTTCACGTAGTCCCCACTGCCCGCCAGGAATGTCACATATGCCTTCTTTGAGTAGCCGGCGTTCAACGTCGCAACCTTTCCGGTGGCAGCGAACGCCTCGACTGGGACTCCTGGGGCCATGGCCTGGAAGCTACCGGCAGCGGTCGGGATCTGAAACCTGATTATTAGAAACTTCAGAGGGTTGTGAGGGTCAGGGAAGCAAAACAGCAACACTAAGCTGCCACTCTACTTGCCTTGTTCCTGACTTCTCTAACATGGCACTGCTGCATGTTATATAAGCCTCAGATGATGATTAAATGCATGCCAAATGACTTGAAATGAAACACAAATGAAAGTCAAGGACATTCTTGTCTTTAAAAAAAAAAAAAAATTTGTTATGGTATCGGTTGAAACGAATGAATGTGGTGAAAGGTGCCATTGATCTTAGCCTTATCATGAGATTGGACGGCTGAGATTGGATTTCAGTATATTTCTAGGCTGTGGAATGTATCCATTGGGGTGTCGTTTTCATAGGGGAATAATCTTAGAATACTACTGAAGTCTCTTGTTCGATGGGATTTTTTTTTCTTTTGCTGATGGAGGGTTCTCAACTCTTTGTACTGATCTATTCCCTCCAGGCCTAAAGAGAGGTCGGGTAAAACCCCTGTGTCTCCTAGGTGGTAGCACAATTGGACTCAACCTTCAGTTTCTGAAGAAGGAGGAATCGGAGTTGATACCAAGACCTCTAGCTCAGGAAGAGGGAGAAACCGTGGTCTTGACACTCGACCAACCTTTGGGGTTATTTGATGGGAATTTAGTGGAAATGAGTTTTTCCCTGGAAGCAAAAGGAGGGACCAAAGTCGTACCCAAGCAATCTCTACCGTAAAAATGGCATGGAATGGAGCTCGGTGGATCAATGTCGTCTATATTAAACTTGTTTGGGGTGACTTGAAACTTGACTCAACTTGACTCGTCGACCAAACTGAGTAGAGTGGGAGTGAGTTTAACTGTTTAACCTTGACTTGACTCAACTTGGCTTAACAAAGTGAGAGAGACAAATTAGGCTAGAAATTTATAGTTAAATTTGAACCTGCTTTACTTTACTAGGCTCGGCTAAGCAGAGTGCATGAGTGAGACAAATATGAATAAAATCTCAGATGGAGTGAAATAAGTACATAAGGTTAAGAGAGGCGTCCGTGCTTTACAGAATTAAAACAATGCCAGTGATATAAAATATTCACCTGCAGCACGAATTCAATTTCATATGTTGATTCAGGGAATCCACCTATGCATTAATGCATGAGAGTAAATTTCACATAGGAAAGTCTGCAGGTGAAAATCTCTCATAAAAGGGAATTTTCTCCTGCAAACGTCTTGCATACAAGTAACTGTCATCAAAGTCG
This sequence comes from Umbellularia californica, assembly GCA_028538565.1. Classification (NCBI taxonomy): domain Eukaryota; kingdom Viridiplantae; phylum Streptophyta; class Magnoliopsida; order Laurales; family Lauraceae; genus Umbellularia; species Umbellularia californica. The sequence goes on along the minus strand of JAPQWN010000006.1, from coordinate 10,739,240 downwards.
GTGTCGTGCATTCAGGGTACGTAGTCTCTGGGCCCACACCTTTTTTGTTTTTTTTGCAAGTTGGCCTCGTGGCTAACGGAGAGTAAGGAAATCTACCGACTCAAGGACCGGTCTCTAGGTGGAAGTGTGGGAGTGGGTGTGCTATCCACAGCTATCACCCTTTCATTTTCAGGTGCTCCAAACCTTTCTAATACATCTAACAGAATCTCCGCATGCGGATGTTCCTAGATCTGAAAGAAGTTAGTTGCAATATGGGTTTAGGGCATTCTTAGAATGACAATATAAATATAATCAAATCAAATCCACGTGTGTCAAAGTGAAAAGAGCATTTTAATTATTCTTGTAGAGCAAATGATGATTATTATAGATATGCCTTTGTTTTGAGTCCAAATCCACCGAGTGGTCTTCCACACTTTCTGTGAATGGAATGTGTCGAACTCTACTTTGGGGCCCACTGTCGGTAATCTATACCATTTAACATGAATGTCATCCCCTTCGTATTGACATCCACACATTTTACTTCAATTGAAGTTGGTCCCGCATTGTAATAAAGCACGCGAGTGATAAAGTGTTGAAAGCATAAGATTGTACAAATCACATCAAGGGTCGTGTGCTTAATCCTATAATGAGACCAACTTTTGTTGAAGTAAGATTTGAGAATATATATGTCCCGGGGCCATGGCAGAGTCCCACAGATCCCACTCACAATAGAGCGCCGGAGGTCACTTAGGGTGTTCGGACTCCGGACTCCTTTGTTTTTAAGCTTGAAAAGTAGCTAACCATACAAAATATGTGACTTTATTATGAAAGACAATGAAATATATCACATTTTAGCAACAAAGTCGTAATTGAACTCGTTGAATAATACACTGGGTCAAACTCCCATTGACGTGAACCTAGGCCTCGGGCCAGTTTCAATGGAGACCTTGGTTTGGAATTAAATGATTGTGGACCCTAGAATGAGTGGGCAGCCCCTATACGGCATCTTATTTATTTATTTATTTATAACGGAGGGTGTCCCATCTCTTTGGACCGAACTAATCCCTATAAGCCCAGGGATTCAGCTAAATCTCACATCGCCCTAATGTAGTAGCGCAGTTTCGATCCCTCAACCCAGGGGAGGACCTACATGTAGGCCTAGGGGGGCCATGGCCCCCCCTAGGTTTTCAAAATTTTATTTTTTACTACTAAATTTTTTGTAATTTTTTACTTTTACCCCTAAATTGTTAAGATTTTCTTTTAATAATTTTCATTTGGCCCCCCCTAATTTCATTTTCTGGGTCCGCCCCTGCTGGCTCAACCTTCGGGAGCAAACTGTGGTCTTAGACCAACTAAGTTACCCCTTTGGGGTTGTGCCCATACGGCGTATGGATTCCACGTTATGGACCCCGCCAATTAAGAAACTATACATTTTTCTAGTGATCACTGATGTAACATTGTAAGAGTCAGGAGGTGTATAATCCTTCGATGAAACCACATATAAAATATGGTATAACCTCCTCTAGATCACGGGATGTCTCATGCGATAGTAAAAAAGTTATCTCTCACAAAAATCAGTAAAATATATCCGTTAGCAGAACAATTTTCTACAAATCTTTTCGGATAATAGTAATGGTTTTATCACATATACCGGGTTTAGGTTAGGTACATCTCCCCTCAATGATTAAGTTTTACTGCGGGGTCTATTAAAGAGAAAACCTAACTAATATTTCTTTTTTGTTTTTTCTTCTTTTTTAAATTTTCTAATTCTCTTGCGAGGCTACTTTCTCTAGTTGACAAGCTTTTGCATCCGTTTTGAATGACTAAATCTTAATTCATTAATAATAGGATATGTGACTTACCATTGATCCATATGCAAAATGGCAACTCGACCTAGTGCAATTGCTAATTGATCTATGTTGCGATTTTCTATGCCCCGTTTAAACCCTTGCTATGATGGAATCTTTATCAAGGTATAAAGTTGAGAAATCTTCTATTGTCCAATTTCAATGGTTAAAATATGGAATATACAAGCTAATCTAGCTGATTTGGAGTAGAACCACAACATGGCTACGTCAACCAGAACCACGAGTCCTTCACAGAATTGTGTGAACCATACGGTCCAGCTGTTGAATGCCGAGAGACAAAAAGGCTTTCCTCGACCACAACATAAACGCCGTTATGAGGCGGCTAACAGCGACGATGACGTCGCGTATCGGGATGTGAAGGAGAGGATCCGCCCGGATTCCACGTTCGCCAGGCCGCACAGAACCAATCACTGTTAAATGGCAGGAATTTCATTGCCAATGGAATTCCGACACGTTTCCGTTTCACATTGCATTACATTACATGTACATCTTTTAAGAAAGAGGACAACTGAGTCGTGAATGCCACGTGTCGTCCATTAACAGCACAAAGTAGAACCAAGGGGAATTGTCGAGGAGCCTATGGATAAATTAATTGGTTAAGCGCAACTCCAAGCACTAACTGTTCAAATATCATATAGGGCTGAAAAGTGTTCGGATCGCCCATCGCATTTGTGATATCTTCATCGTAAGTGGATCAATAACACTCCGACACGTCATCTAAGAATTTGGGTGATTTCGAAGTTTAAAAATTTTTAATTAGATAAAAGAGAATCAACCAAATTCTTAGATGACGTGTCGGAGTGTTATTCGGTAAAAATATAACAAATGCGATAAGCGATCCGGACTCCGCTAAAAATGTCACAAAAGGACTTGTTCCTTTGCTAGAATTTAGGGAATTTATAACTTGAGAATTTATGGGTTTTTCAAAAGATTCTACGTCCTATGTCTCCTGGTGTGGAGTTCATGAATTCTCCAATTAGACGGAGGATCTACAAATAGCAAGGAGGTTGAAATTCTAAAAATTTTAGAAGTCATTTAAAATCTTTTTAGGTGGCTAGAAGTTGGAGTTTTAGCAAATAAAAATGGAATTTGTAATGTAAGCGGACAAGTCATTACCTCATGTTTATTAGTTCCAACATCAAAAGTTTTGATAAAAGAACACGCCCTAAAGAATTGCCCCCCAGTTGGCTAGTCAAGAATGTGAGTATTTCAGTTAATAGTGCATGAGTTTGAATTCTCAATCCAATGTAAAAGAAAATATGTCTCTAGGAGCTTAGACCCAGTGCCGGATTCATCATTTGTATGCCGTCAGTATGTATCCAAGCTAGGCATGTAAAATTAACTAGAAAATCAATCTCATCAAATTGTCGCAGTCCTTGATTTAATAGTCATAATATTTAGTGGACTTTTAACCATAGATTTCTTAGCCATAACATTTAGTGTCAATGGTACTATTTAACTAGAATCGGAAATTTATTTCTGAGTTTGGGTTTAGATCTGCGGAGTTGCTTGAGAAGATATTTGGGTTTGGGTCCAGATCCATGAAGTTCAAGACCCGAGGATTCAGGCCTTAAAAAGATATATTATACATACTCAATTCAGACTACACACTTAAAGATATAACACTTTGATACCAATGAAAACTCATATTAAGAAAGCACAAATACATTATATCTTATATAGTTCTTTCTCCTTGGACACAAATCAGACCTGGACCCAGACCCAAATCTGGTAACTTTATCAGGTTTGGGTTGGGTCCTATGATTGAGAACCAATCTAGATACAGACCTGTACCCAAAACTGATGACAATTTTTCTCTACTTCTTTTTTTTTAATTCTTTTGTTACTTGCGTCAGGATATCTCTATATGCAACAGAGAGCCAACCCATTGCCATACCTAATTCTCTGTGTTGAATTTTGATCTGACATCAAGAGTAGAGATTTAGATCCAAATCAGAACTAGTTTTTTTTTTTTTTTTTTGCTATCCGAGGGTTCCCAACCCTTTGAGCTAGACTAATCCTTCCGGGCCTAGAGGGAAGCTGGATAAACACATCTGTGGACCCAAAGTGACAGCACTAGTAGACTCAACCTTCGATTTCTAAAGAAAGAGGAACCAGGAGTCAATACCAAGACCTCTAATTCCGAAAGAGGGAGAAACCGTGGTCCTGACCACTCGAACAACCCCTTGGGGTTTAAATCAGACCTAGTAAAGAACTTGATTTGAGTATGAGTGCTGATCCTTGAAATGGCCTCATGTTTTTCCTTTTTTCTTTTTGGTAGGGCTTAGCTAAAGTAAAAAATATTAGGCTCATGTATATTAGTGTGGTCATATTGGTGATCAGGATCCAATGGCATCTTGATTTTTTCTTCTAATCCAAATCTCTCTGGTGGAACCAAAAATATGGTCCTACGCGGCTCTTTTGGGATTGAAAATGTAGCTTCATTGCACCCTGCTGTCATTATCATTTGTGGCCCATGACAATGGGTATGAAGTATTGAGGTTTGGAGGGTTCTGTGGCAAAAGCTGAGTAGGGGTCAAAACGTTCATTTGTTCCACTTGCCGGTAAAGTTGGATAAAATAATTATAAAATCAATGAGAAAAATCACGATTAGGTAAAAGTAAAGTACAATTTTTAGTAAAAGAAAATATTAAAAGGTAAATTGAGATGAGAAATCGTTAAGTGGTAAAGTAAATATATATATATATATATATATCTTTCATGAGACAAGTTTTTTGGATCCCATATGGTAAAAGTGAACTTTTTTTTTGTAGCTTAAACTTTACTTTTCCACTTGTTTCTACCTATATCGAATATGATAAAGTTCAATTTGGGCCACTAGGATTAGTTTACCACATATTTTACTTTTATCACTTCAAAAACAAACCAAAAAACATATAATTCCCTGCCCTAAGTGCCCTTCATTCGTTTCACCCCCTTCCATAATATCTATGGAGGGGAGACACATGAAAGCCCCCTTCCTTATCCATGCATAAGATATTTTTGAAGATCAAGCTCATGACTACAAAAGCTTACAAAATAAAAAAGTGGGCCATGTAAACAAGCCGGTGACATGTGGAAGCGTGTGGGAGGACCAGGCCTTCAATGCCAATCCAATGTGGGCATTGCTGCTAGCCATTCCAGAATTTTCAGGGCTCTTGTAGCTCTCTGGTCTCGATCAGTAGCAATAAGAGCAGTATTATAACACAAATATTATAAGACGGGTCATTATGTTTTGTTCTCCAAGATAACCAATTTCACAGCTACTTTCTCCAAAAGTGTTTGTATGTTTGTGCGGTTACTTTTTCGTAAATAAAAAAAAATTAAGTATTTCGAATTTTATTTTTGGTGCAGTCACTTTCTCTTAAGAAAGTAAATAATAAACAGACTTTTTCACGATTCCGCTAAAAATCATTTTTTTGCGAGGGAAGGTTGGAAAAGGTTTTCTACAGAAAATAAGAAGCATTTTCCTTGAAATTTTCAATAACAAAGCACAATCAAGGAAAGGCATAAAAGAATAGTCAACCAAAATGTTAGAGGCAACAACCATCAGATCATAAACGACTGTGTGTATGCCTAATAAATAAACACCCATCATTCCTCTAGTGAAAAATAGGCATTCAATCATGCAACCTGATCTAAATTGCAGTCTGTTAATTGACAGAACTATGAAAATACTCAACTGGTTATACAGGGTACGTCACCATTCCAACATACATTTATGACTATAGAGACGTTTTAAATCAATACTGTTATATCATTATCATCCTCAAAGCCTTGTTTCAACTACGATGGATTAGTTATATGAATTTTGTTTCTCTTCAATCTATCATTGGCCAAATCTTCTAATAGATTGTGCTTCTTCGAATCGAACATTATTCTATCCATGTCCTCTTTGGCCTACCTCACTTCCTTAGTGGGCCATCAACTTGAAATCAAGACCCTTTAAATTAAATGGTGTACGTATGCAAATCCAAAGTCCGAAGAAATAATATCCGGCCTAGACCAGGAATTTCACATCCAGGAAACCCACACAAGGGTGATGGAGATTTTCAATTCCCGCTCCCACAAAGCAGGAATCCTCTGAATTGAAAGGACACAGAAAATCCTGCACGAACTGCAGGAGGCTCATAAGTCATACCTGCGGCCTAGATGTTTGTGGGATGAAGCATTCCATCATGGTTTTCTTTTTTAAGAGAATAGGAAGACTTCATAGTTCTAGTTCTCACTGTGTGCAGTGCAGTGATGGGAGAATGTAATAATACAAACAGTAGCGGACCAAGAATTTTTGTTTTGAGTGGGTTGGATCCAAATAAGTACTTAGATTTTGTTAACCAACTCAAGATTTTCATGAGTTTCGGGGGTGATTTCAGAATTTTCATGTGGATTTTAGAGGCGGAACCCAAGGTTTCATGTGAGTTTTGAATGCAGACCAATCACAAGCACGTGGAACCCCTGAATAGAATACTAATAATGTAGTTCCTTCTCCTATGTTAGTTTGTTCTTTTAGCTTTTAGTAAGTATTAATACTATGGTATCATATTGTTTGGCATGAATTTCAAGACATTGGACTTTTTTTTTTTTTTTTTTTTTTTGTGCTCGTTGGTCCACTGGACAGGACATAGAAAGTGCATTTTGTAATGATGATGTGCTCCTACAGCATGACAGGAAATTAGCACTTTTAAGGATCAGCTTTCTACAGATTAAATAAACAAATTAACATACTGTATATTTTATTCATTCTACTAAATCAACAACAAATATACTGTTTTTATCTGTCAAATCAACTAAGTCACATGTATGTGTGACAATGTGAAACTGTTTTAGTGCATGTTAGCTCTAATCAACAATTATCAATGTCATAGCCTAAAATAATATAAAAGAAATGCATCCATGCAGGGCAAACTAGTACCTAAATCAATAGGTTCAAAATTACATAAGCAGTTTAAAATATTGGATAAATCATTAAGCTACATTACATGATTGTGGCCCATAGTCAATGATGTTAATACAACATTGTCTTTAATTGCACTTTATTTATATCGCTTGAGGGGCCAAAGAAAATTTTTGTTTTTAATGAAGCAATTAATATTTTCTTGAAAAAACTTACACTAGCATCCCTGATCAGCAGAAATTTAGTCATCTCAGCTTGTCCATTGAGCAAAAATATAGATCAAATAGTTTCATAAACTGATCGATAAACAAATCAAAATTGACAACTATAACAACAATCCATTGAACAAAAATATCAAACTTACATAGAGAATTAGATAGAGACAGGAAAGGGCTAAAGCACAAGATGATCAAGCATTCAATGGGGAATATGCAAAGATGCTCTCAGATTTTATCACATAATCAAATAAATAACAGCTCATGTTTGATTTTATTTTTTTGAATGAGTAATAATTAATCCCAATGGGCAGCTCAGTTGGCCTATGACTACGGTTTGCACCCGAATGTTGTAGGTTTGAAATTGCACTATCACACTGGGGTTATAGGGAAGTTTACCCGGCTTCCCTCTGGGCCCGAAGGGGATTAGTCCAGTCCAAAGAATTGAAAACCTTCCCATAAAAAATAAAAATAAAAAAAAGGTAATAATTGATTATTTCCCATGTAAAAGTGAATGCACAGTCCTGTCAACCTAGAAATTCTACTATCACCTGGTCATTCAAGTGGTCCATGCAAGTCTGGCGGACTTGTCTGCCATTTGGATGCTTTCAGAGAATCCAAACTCATAAAATGTGAAAGGCCCTAGAACATCTATTTTCATTCACATGAATTTGTATGGTGAGCTTCTCATTATGTGGACAGAAAAGTCAAGGATATGATTTACTGACACCTTGTCTGCTTCTTCCCTCTTGTCCTTCCACTTGGGCCGAACCCAATAGATTGGAGGATGATATGAGGTCTTTCTTTCCCTGGACTCTTGCATCTGTATCTTTCTTTCCCTGGACTCTTGCATCTGTATATTGTTGCGCTGGTTTTTGGCAAGTTCAATGAGAACAAGCTCTCTATAAAAGACACAAGAAGAGGAGAAACTCAAGCACGGCAGTTGAAGGGTGTCTCCTCTCACACAACCGTCCAGACTTGAGTAGGTTATACCATATGTCCTGACCACCTAAGTACCCAATCTAGCAAAAAAAGACTCAAGAGGCTCAGCCTCTCATCTTGTAGTTGTGGGACACCTATGGAATCTGATAGTCTTAAGTACTGACACTTTTGACCAATAATCTTCTTTCTTTTTCTTTTTTTCTTTTTTTTGATACCGCAGGGTTCCAGCCCTTTGGGCCAGAATAATCCCTACAAGCCCATGAGAGAAAGCCGGATACCATGGTCTTAGGCCAACTGAGCTACCCCTCAAGGTTACCAACAATCTTCAATAGAAACTCTTATTTGGTAAGTTCAGTTGAGAAAAATGGCAGCATGTATGCTCGCTAAAAATCAACTGGCAAGATCATGGGGCAGTGTTAATGGGTCATCTCACCTATTTAGCATTGATCGGAAGATAATAACCATCTGACCAGAGATCGTTGGTTAGGTTGTCAAGAAAATCGATCGAGCAATTGAAAGTCCAACAATCTTAAAAAAGCTGCTCTCTCTCTTGTGAGGCTCATGAGAGATGATCTGTTGATTCTATTGGTCTTTTTAGTGGCATGAGAAGGTATTTTATTGACATTGTTTAGAGAAAAAAATAAAAAAACAACGACAACATGATTTTTAAAATTTGGTGCTTTTTTATTTGACCCCTTTAATTTTTTTCTCTTTAAAAATAACCCTTCACTTCACTATACAAGTGAATTGCCCGAATAGGCTAGATTTATTTTTCCACAATATATTTCAGGATCCCAGTCCTGGAGGAGACGTGACTTTAAATTGGCACACCGATAGTGCGTTGGGCCCAAATATGAAATTCAGGACAGTGTGTCTCAGGCACAATAGATCTTAGCCATTTGTCAAAATGTACTACACCATATTTAATTATTGATCCTTATGAAACCTTCTATCGTTTGGGCTGAATCCACTAAAACTTGACCATGAATTTCAGAACTCTTCAAATGGTGCCGCTTAGATGCATGACAACTTGAGAGTATAATTTTGGAAAATAAGCACAAGGACCACTACAAATCCAAACCCTTAATTTTAAAACCTCAATTTCCAAGGCTTAATATGGCACAATTATTTGTGATTAAATTTAGGGCAGAACTAACGCTACATATTCTGCGTCTGAATATTCAAAATATATTTCAATGGGCCTTCCGATGGATTGGCCACCATATTTCACACAAAGAGGCTCCTTCCATTTTTCCCCTTTAAGTACAGAGTCCAAGTTTAGTTGATCCAACGGTGGTTATCTCACTAATTTGAATAATAATATAACATTTGATCACCATAATGATACGAGGACTAACAAGAGGTTTGGATTTTCCAAATGTGGCCCCCATCCATGATTTTAACTTGGGCGCTGCATCATACTACCTTAAATTTATCAAAGAATAATGACTGGTCCAATATTTGAGGAAGAAGTGGATTGACTTTAATAGAGATCAATCCTTATTCAAGAAAGTAGCTATTTGAGGAAGAATTGGATTGATTGCAGATGGGCCTCTTTTTGTAATAAAATAAAATGGCCGTCAGCGCAATTTCATTTTGAAGAAATTGTTTTGAAGACAGCCCCCACTTCCCATATCGGGAGGTGATCATTATATTCTTTTAAGACCCACAAATGGATTCCTCCATGCCAAATCCAAGCTACATCACAGGCCCTACAAATAAACACCACCATTTTTCTTCCCACCTTCACTGTAAAAAGTGATATATGCAGTATAGTGAAAGAAAATTCAGTCAGTATCCATACCCGTATCTGGGCATCATAGCACAGCATACATTAGCACATACATATCAGCCTCCACAAACAAGAGACTGGTGTGGTTACTATGAAGATATATAATATCATATATTAGTTTCTGATACAGCTAAAAGGATTAGCCAAACAAAATAGAAACCCACATGAAAACCAGTAATGTAGTATGAAATCTGATCTTCTATGACAGATCACAATCACAAAAGATAAAACATCCACTAACATATCACAGCCACCACAATCCCTTACCTCACAAGACCCAGATAATATTTACCCCTGCATCCAGATAAAAACCCCAAGAAATTGCAACACCAATGTCTTAGGCCTGCAAAACCCAGCAAAACAATCATTTCATCATACCTGTTAAGTAATGAACAAAAAAATAAGGAAAAGTCCACAATGTAGCAAATGAGACTTGAGAGCACTTTAAACTAAATATAAAAAATTTGAAATGTGGGTGCTCATGCCTTGCTAGCAATGTTGTTGGAAAGCCAATCCAACCCTTCATACAGCCCCTCTCCACTGGTTGCACACGTACTCTGGATGTACCTGCAAGAAGCCACCAAGAAGATCCCATACTATAATTCCAAGAAACACATTAACAGACGAGCTACAATGTTTCAACATTTTGCAAGAGCCTACGTATACATTTAGTAACCAAAATTGTTCATATGATGATCTCGTGGTCAAAAGGAGAAAATCCAAAAATCCCATGCACAATTCTCAGCAACTGTCCGATTGGGGCATCACAAAAATGTCAATTGCAGGTTTTATTTTATCCAATTTTCATTGGATGATTGGTCTAATGTGGCGAGATAATTGAGATTGATCCATACTTGGGATCCAGAAAATAACTGATATTGTCATTTTCTCATGCCAGTCAAACAAAGATGTGATTCCTTCCAAACAAGCATCATTGCCTCTGGGAAAAAAAACTGCATTTATTACTAGACAAGGGGAGTTACCAATGGCGTTGGCGGAGAGAATGAAGGCCCAGCTTATCAGTTATCTCTGCTGCATTCATAGCATTTGGAAGATCTTGTTTGTTTGCAAACACAAGCAAGACAGCATCTCGCAGCTCGTCCTGTCACCAAATATATAATGAAATTTAGCCACACCAGTTTGTCTGCCCTTTTTCATCAGATGAAAATCATAGAAATATAAAATGTAAAAACAATTGGTACTGCAAAACACCCTTTTTTCCCCTGAAATTACACTAGGATACATTCTAAATTCCATCTCGTGCACTGCAAAGAAGACACTAAGAAGCAACGACGCCTACTCTCAAACTATAAACTCCTGCTGCACCTACTACCAGGATGTAGACCAAGCTCATAAGGGGCATGAACCTACGAAATACTATCACACCCTAAAGAAGACACCAGGAAGCAACCATTCCTATTCTCAATCCATGAACTCGTATCTGCACGCAGTATAGACGAAGCCAATAAGTAGCATGAACCTATGAAATAATGATTTTAATTTCTCTTTGTTTTCTATTTTACGCTGTGTATTAATTTTTGCTCCCCGTTGTCTTTCTTATTCTATTTTTTATTTTAAATTTTCATTCACCATTACCAATATGACACTTTTACCCTTTTATCCACCTTTTTCTGAAAAAAAAATTTATTTCTGTTTCAAATAATATCAGCTTATGGAATATTAATAGCTTTCTATTATTTAAATATAATAATCCACAAAAAAATCCTTTACTAATTCTTTTAATAGATTTTGCATGTACAGCTGTGCTTAGACCTGACATTTGCCCCTAGACATTCGAAGTTTAAATATTTCTCACAGAGCTACTCGTGAGATATCGCACATATCGCACTATGAGATATCCTAGGGCCGTGTGATCGATATAGCACATTTGTTGTACGAACAAAGCTTTGGGAAGTATTTAAAATTTGACCATTCAGGGGCAAATGTTGGGTCAAAGGGCAGTCGAACGGTCAAATCCCTTCTTTTAATCTTCACCAATATGAAAATTTATATATCAATTTTTGGTCGTCCTGTTTCTATTTTCACTGTTTTTGTGCTATTAATGTTGGTACATTGTATTTTAAAATCATGTTTTTATCCTATCATCAACTTTTGATTAGTTTCATTCTTCATTTCTCAATTTATTTTCTACCATCAGTTTTGGAGCAGAATTTTACCTAGTAATTTTGTTTTTAACCTTTCAACATTTTTTCACCATTCTTTTAAGATTTTGAATTTCTTTCTCTGCTCAAAAATTGATATCCTGTTTCTCCCTATTTTATCTAAGTGTTGTTTCTCTGTGTATTATTATTAATTTTTTTTTTTATATGTAGAGTTATCCTCAGCCCATGAATTGACTGGGCTTCTTGCTATCACTACATAACAAAACACCGACACCAAAATTTCCATTTGTTAAACTAAGGGTGAAATAAAATAAAATAAAATAAAAAGAAGGAAATACAGAGAAACTGAGGCAACACATTAAAATACAGAAAACTTAGATGACATGTAAGCCTGAATAAAAGGAGCATACAGGCATGGTGTACCACGTTTATTTATGTAGAGATAAATTACTCAAGCTTTATGTACGCCTTTTACAGGGCGTTTTACATTCATGTAATTCACCCTTTTCAGCTCTCATCTCCATCGATGATTTTCATTGGCAATCAAATCTGTCATTCTCACAAAATAAGGTGATTACTCATAGGCACCATGATATTAAATTTTCATCTCAAAAGTGAGCTATACTATAATTCCAGAAAATGGTTAAAAAGAGTACCAAGCAAACACATGCAACATTGGCAGGTTCAAACTCCATCCAGGAAATTTCACGAACACAAGGAGTTATTTTATATGAACTCAATCTTAAGATGCAACAAGAGGCCTTCCTGTTGGTCATACATAAACAGACAAACAAAGGACCACAGAAATAGAATTTTTTGTAGACACAATGACAAGCCGAGGAAAACTGAGTCTGTGGAAAATTCCACCATCATATACATAGGAGTGGTAAAAAATAAATACACCCCAGATAGCTAAGTTTGGGTACACGTGTACAAGCTAGCGGAAATGTGAAATGCGGTGACAAGAAAAATAACTTGGAGTATTGAATTCCATAACTAAATACCTCATTCAACATTCTATGCAACTCGTCCCTCGCTTCAACAACACGATCTCTATCATTGCTATCTACCACGAATATAAGACCCTGCGTATTTTGGAAGTAGTGCCTCCACAATGGTCGGATCTGTAGAAGACGTAAAGAAACAATCATGAGAAAATACCTCGACAAAAATCTATAATAACCAAACATTATATATTGGGTGCTGTAAGCTAAGAAAAATCATTTTGTGGATGTTGGTACAGTGGATAGCTATCCATTTCGCAGTGCATTTGGATTGGCTGCAAGGATATAGAGATTAAATATACATATCATTTTTCAGCCTTTCCTATGTCAAATCATATCAAAACTAATCACTAATAACAGCTTGGAGAAGAAAAGGAGAAGCATAGTTTCCTATCTAATGTGGTCCCCTATTTTTACACGGAGAGCGCTGTCTACACCAAATAGATTTTGGACACTATGAAGTCAGGTAAATCCAAAGAAGAAAAAAAAAACCTAAACACAATCTTAATTACAGGAAATTCATATAAGTTCTACTTTTTATATTATATGTACACGCACATGGAAAAGGTGGAATTTCCAGCTATGGCCAGTGGAACACACTTGGCCCACCTCAAGGTGAATCTAAACCTCTCACACACCTTACCACCCATAAAGCACTCACCAAAAGTTTGACACTCATTCAAGTTTTAAGGCCCTTGGATTTTTTTGAAAAAGGCCCTTGGATTGACTATGCAAATTTGGCACCCATCCAACTATCCACCAGCTAGGATTTGGGCAACTTTGAATCCCTGAAATATATAGCTTCCATGATGAGATGGTTACCAGTTTTTATCACAGAGATAAGTCATAAGGAGACATGCCCAGCCATGTAATTCTACCAGGTGGGTCCCAGAGGCCAGGCCACACTTCAAAAGTAAAACCATGCTCCACTTTTATATAACACTATTTGGGCCCAATATTCATGAATCAAAGTTGCTCATATTGACATGTGCACACAAAATCATATTCAGGAATCACTTCAAATAGAGAGTAAACCATCATTTCTTTTATTACATCTAAAATACCCTATTAACTCCAATGGAAATAATAATTTTTACATATTATCACTCCAATGGCAGAGTACACTCCTATCGGAGCAAATTTTGGATCAATACCAATTCATTTGGGTATAGTGTGGGAGAGCATCTTGTCAAAAGAGAGGAAGGGATTGGTCATAAAGCGGCCCACAGCACAAACTTTAAAAAATGGGTGATAAAATCATTTCTCGCATACGCATATCATAGATGGGCTTCGTTCATGTGATAACAGTTCCCACTTTTCTCTATGGAACCATTTTTTGGGCTCATCTGGATGCACGCCGATCACGGAAGGTAAGGGTATAGGAAAATCTACCTAATGAATGTGAATGTCCGAAAGTCAGATCATTGAAATTTTCGATTTTGAGGACAGGACCAAATGATGGATGGTGAAAACATATTTAGAAAAAAAAAAAAGAAAGGGCATTCCAATCCAATCAAGTACCAGTTGTATGAGTGAGGATTATTTCTTTTTCCTTTTTGATTGGGTTGGTCAGAAGGTGGAGGATAGTAATTGAGAAGATGGTAGATTGATCATAGGTTGGTCCCCACAATTTAGTTCTTACAAAAATGGTCTAGCTGATCCCATGCAAGGAACAATCTGACCTATGGAGCCCACGTGCAAACCCCCCAACCCCAACCCCAACCTCAACCTCAACAATTGCGACAAGTCCAAATTTGACACCCTTCCAAATTTTGTGGGCCCCACAACTGATTGTGCAAAATTTGACATATTCAAATTTGCTCAAGGATTGGAATACTTCAAGTAATACTCAGATGGCTGCCATTCTTTACACATAGGTAGGTCATAGGGAAAGCTTTCAGACCCCTATCCCCTCCATGTACTGCTTCCAAGTGGGTCCCATAGGCAAGACTGATCCTAGCAAAATAACTGGCCCGACAAACTGGTCGTTCCATTGTAAGAAGCTTATCTCTATCTACCGATATACATTCACACAGGCACGTGCAAATGATCTCCTGAACAAGACTATTCATGCAACAGGCTTGGGCAAGAGCCCCCTGTGAGGTCCACCTTTGATAGCAACCCCTTGAACTGCCAAGAATGATCTCACACAGGAGATATGTGATATAATATATACAGTACAATCTCGCATAGGAGATATGTGATATAATATATACATATATATGTACACGTGCGCACGACACACATCATACATACATACATATGGAGAGTTTTATTCAAGTAAGTGCGATAGTCTGGATTGTGCGGTCCACTTGGGAACACGCCAATAATAGGGAAAAGAGCGGAAAGATCTCAGCAAGAACTAGGAGTGTGAAATGTATCACTCTGATTTGGTCATCCAACCCCTTCATCAATGGCCCTCAAGTCTAAGTGATGCAGTACAGACCAGGCCCAAGAAAGAAACTGGGCCCACATGATTGACTCAGATGTCAACCCGGTACCGGCCCAATTGACTGAGAGCTACTGTGGCAATTTCCTTTTATCCTATTTGCATTTTATTTCCTTGTTCAATTATGGAACTATTTCCAATTTTACTGTTTGATTAGGATTAGAAGTCTTAGTTGCTAAGGAACAATTCTAACTCTCTCTCTCTCTCTCTCTCTCTCTCTCTATATATATATATATATATATATATAGTTGAGTCCTTCATTGTAGTTGCTTATGCGTATTCCAGTTAATAAAAGAATTCCTAAGTTTTTCAATTAAGGTGTGTTTTATAAATGTGAGCGTTCCTTCGGGCTGGAATCCATCATTGGATTCGATCAATCCCTCGGGAGATTGATCTGTTCTCTGATTGCGGATCCGGGGTTGCACCACTAAGGGTTTCAAGAGCCATTTTTTTTCTTTGTATTTCATTTCAACAGTAACAGTTGGATGAGCATCAAATTTGGGCTTGTAGCAATTCACCCAGAAGAAGAAAGTGTGAGGGGGGTAACCTGATCATAGGAGGTCAGGAGGCACAAAAACTAGGACAGTCCAAACTGTTCTTTATGCAGACAATTCCCACCTGAATATATCTGTGCAAGCATGTAAAATTCTCACCTGAATATTTCTGTGTGTGTGACAGATGATATCAAATAGCATCACAAGTTGACATATAAAATGGGCATGAGGCATGGAAGAATACCTTGTCCTGACCACCAACATCCCAGACAGTGAAACTGATATTCTTGTACTCCACAGTCTCCACATTAAAACCTGAAAATAACAGTATCTTGCCACATCATCCAAGAGAATATTATGTTACAATGTAAAATTTAGAATAGTAGGGAGGGAGAAAATTCAGTTCAAGCCTCCAACTTTAAGGCACAAGCCAAATCCTGAGCTCAGAGATCCAAATTTGAGAGGAAATGATAAAGCTCTGGCATAACAGCAATTGACTAGGTAATCCCACAGCATGACCTACTGGGGCCAAGCAGTATCAAAGATTTAAAGAACCAGGAAAATAATAGGCTGAGTCAACGACAAAAATCATGTAGTCCATAGGAGCATGTGAATCTTATGACCCCAGGATGCTTATACCAGCCTACAGAAACAGATGTTAGATATGGTGAGGACTCAGCTTTCCCAGCCAAATTTTATATATATATATATATATATATATATATATTAAGGCTGCTGATTTTTAATGCCTCAATTTTGATTTTGCCTTTTAAATTTTAATTTTCACCGCCCCATTAATTTCGATTTTACATGAAACCTGCACAAATTAGACTGACATGAGAGCCCAGCATCACTATAACAATGGGTCAGATTTGATATGGGGAAGGCTAAACCCTAATCGGCATTGATAAAAAAAGTTAAAATATATAGCTTGTAAATATTTGAAACCTCTCCCTTAGCATTTGAAAAGCTACTCCAACCACTGCACCATATAAAACTTTCATAAAAAGATTTGTTAAAAAACCTCATATAGATGAGAGGAGACCCAGGAGGAAAAGAGTCTAGAAGAAGACCCATATGATGCCCTTTTTTCCCTGCAACCTGCATGATCTCGATGGCTCTCTTTTTTTCAATTTCTTCAGCACCTCCATGCAATAGATAAATTTCTCTGCTCTTTAGCAAAGTGACAATGGGGAAGAGAGACTAGAAGAAGGATTTTGAGGGATCGCAGACATTTTTTTTTTCAAATATCAGCTGAGAGTGATATTTTGGCCAAAATTCTAAGAATATCAGCCAAGAAAACCCATATGATGCCCAAGTTTTTGTGACACAAGCTGACTTGTACCTCAGGGTGATATCATCGTAGCATGGCTGATACTGGTATGTGATGGCTGATAAATACCGGTATCGACAGATATTTCAAACCATGTGACAGGCCACTAATCCCTCCCTCTCCTAACCCAAAATCACCTGTCTCTCTCAAACATCTCTCTTGCACTTTTTTTTTTATATCTCAGGTTTTTCAAGCTGATTTCATCATCTATACTATTTTTTCCATATACCAGCATCTAGAAACGAGTCCCTATACGCTCGTAGAACAACCATGACCATACCCATTCATAGTTCTCAGAAATATTAACTAAATGAAAGACAGAGGGGAAAAAAAAGGATTTTTATAACAGTCACAGAGAGAAAGAAACGCAACATCAGACCTCCGCCGCAGACTTACCAATGGTTGGAATAGTGGTTACAATCTCTCCCAGCTTGAGCTTGTACAAGATGGTGGTCTTACCAGCGGCATCAAGACCAACCATCAGAATACGCATCTCCCTCTTGGCAAAAAGCCGGCTGAAAAGCTTCGTGAAAGTAAGCCCCATGGTTCTTTCTGGCTAATAGATCCATACAAAGAAAGGGGGAATCAAGTAAAGAACCATTCTATGGAGTAAAGCAAAAACAAAGCTAACCCTAAACAGGATAATTTCTACAATAACCACAATACCCAATGATCATCACTGAAACACATGGTTCACAATATGCGACTACAAGAAACATCTCTTTACATCCATATGAAATCAATAGGCCATACATAGTAACATACAGAGCTATGGCACCAGCAGAAATTTGAGGCAAAAGAAAGGATTTTTTACAGATGCATCCATGGAAATGCAGAAAACCCGATATCTTCGGCTTAAGCATCATAATGGATTTTACAGATTCATGTATGGGAGAGTATACAAAATAATGTTGAAGTAGACAAAAAATTAGGGTTTCAGAAAGTGAAAACATTGAATAGAATTCTATAAGATGATTCCAACAGGAAATCAGCAGATGAAAGAAAAAAAAAAAAAGGGTTCGTCGTTTGAGAGGAATTCGTGGCAGATCAAAACGAGTCGATGCGAGAACAAGAGGATTCGAAGGGGTCTACGGAGAAGAATGAAGAATCCAATAAATGATGAAAAGTTGAGAAGATCGGGATTGGGAATTTTTACCTTGAGAAGAAGATGAAAACCTATGGAGCGAGAACGACAAGGAGAGAAGAAATGAAGAGGCCCTATTTCATCGGCTCGGGATTATAAAACGAGAGCGGCTAATGTCACATCGCTAGCTTCTCTTTGCACGTCCCTTCTCTCTACGCACCTCAAGCGAGTGAAAACTTTTCCAAAATTTCTCAATACACATCCTATTATTTTTAAAATACATCTCTCCCTCCACCCTCATTTTCTCAGTTCACTCCCCCTTTTCCCCTCTTCATCTTCGTGTCGCTGCCTTCTCTCCCCGCCACCCTGTTCGTTGTCCTCTCTCCCTCTCCCCATCCCTCTTCCCCTCCGGCAATGCTGGAGGAGGGGATGGTAGTGGTTGGGTTGGGGGTGGGTGAGTGAAGAAAGAAGTTTGGGAGAGAGATACTTTTCATAAATGTCCTTTTAGATAATTTTATATAGATATATATTGGTCATACATAAAAGGATGTAGAAAAGGAATTAGAGTTACTCCTTACACGCTACAAATAGCATTCCATATACTGCATTTAAAGATAAAAAAGTTCATAAACTACCCCTCTCCCTCTCCTTCCTTCTCTCTCCCTCTCCCTGCTCCTACCACCTCCGCCCAACCCCGCACCGACCCATCTCCCTCTCCTTCCCTCTCTCCCTCCTTCCCTCTCTCTCTCTCCCTATCCCTTCTCCCATTTCTTTCTGCACCCACCCACATCTCCACCCCGACCATCCCCTCGACGCTATCGAGGGGGAGGGAGCAACAAAGAGAAGGGAGGGAGAGGGAGACTGGGCGGGTGAGGAAAGGGAGGAAGAGGACGAACGGGGGTTGCAGCGGCGGGTGAGAAGCACAGAGTAAGAAAGGGAGAAGTAAAAGGAGAAAGGCTTTCGGGCAGGGGCCGAAGCGGGAGAGAGGGAGAAGCAGAGGGCGGGCAGAGGCTTTCGGCAGCAGGTGAGAGAGATAGGGAGAGGGATCAACGGTGATAGGGCGGCAACAAGGTTGGGCGGAGGTGGCCGAAACATGGAGAAAGAGGGATAGGTAGTTTAGGGATTTTTTTATTTTTTATATATTTTAAATGCAGTATGTGGAGAGATTTTTGTAGTGTGTAGGTAGCCACTCTAAAAAAGAAGCTTGGATTGTGGAAAAAAAAAGTTTTGGGTGTGGCATTAGTAGCTCTCTAAACACAGGGCCTAGGTACCAAATTGCCCTACTTTTTAGGATGAATAACAAGACTACCACATGTGTTTTAAAACTCGGTTGTGTTAGAGTTGACTCATCATTGAACTCTCTCTCTCTCTCTCAACTTCTATTTTTTTTTTTCTAGGGTTTTTCTACAACCCTCTTACACTTAACATCTTCCATCTCGAGCAAGCTTTGAAAAAAAAAATACCCCTCATGCGTTCTCTCCTTTAGGGCCTCTTTTTTCACAAGAATTTCTAATAAGAATTTGCCATGTTGGAGTTTTTTTCACATAATGTGACATTATGGTAAAAAAATACTGGCAACTGAACTTTTCTCCACCACACTACTTTTCCATCTGAACATAGGAAATTACATATAAACTAAGTATTTAATAAAAAAAACATATATATATTTTTTTACTGCAATCAATAATTTAAATTCATTGCTATTTTAGATTTTTAAATATATATATTAAATTCATAATACCTTCCAAACAATTCAATTTAAAATATGTAATATTTTTTAAAAAAATATTATAATATTACAATATTCATTTTTATACTATTTTATTTGTATAATATTTAAATATGTAAATATTGTATTATGTGAACATCCAAAGGGGCCAAAGAAATTCTTAGCCTTAGATTTGGATTTTTTACCAAACTAACTCCCAAGTTGTCCCACGTTATTAGTCTATATCCTGTGCACTATTTTGAAAATTTTCCTTTCAAAACTTTCCAAACAGTTTTCTTAAAGAGAGAATTTCAAATAAGGCCTCAAGTTTTTATCTTATTTAAAATAAGGACACAAATTTTAAAACTTTTGAAATTAGTACTTAAGTTTTCTCGATAATTTTTAATGAAGGGCATCTGTCCATTTAAAACTAATTTTTGACAATTGTTTCCCCATAATTGTTTTAAAATATTCAAATTATCCTTAATTGAAATAAAAAATATATTTTTTATTTTCTCTATATTCTTCTCATTTTTTTACAGGATTCCGCGTTGTGATCAAGGACAAGCAGCGTTCCTGCATGATCGGCAAACTTAAGTTTTCTCGATAATTTTTAACGAAGGGCATCTGTCCATTTAAAACTAATTTTTGACAATTGTTTCCCCATAATTGTTTTAAAATATTCAAATTATCCTTAATTGAAATAAAAAATATATTTTTTATTTTCTCTATATTTTTCTCATTTTTTTACAGGATTCCGCGTTGTGATCAAGGACAGGTAGCGTTCCTGCATGATCGGCTACATGTAACAGCCATCGGAATCATATCATGGCTTTAATTGAAGTATATTTTGGGCATTTAAAAACAAATTGAAAAAAAAAGTCGCTGAAAAATACCTTTAAATGGTAGGGTGTTCTTAATTGAAAATTTATTAAAAAATTTAGGGACTAACTTGAAAACTTTTGAAATTTATGTACTTTTTTGAAATAAGGTAAAAACTTAACGCCTGATTTGAAAATTTCCCTTCTTAAACCCTTTGAGAGCCGGTGCCAAAACCCCCTCCATCTTCAGAAACCCCCTGAATCTCTTCTGTCTCTCAAAAAATGGAGTCTCAGAATCTCCAACCTCCCGAAGCCCCTGCAAATCTAAACCCACCAAAACCCATTTCGAAAAACCCCATAACCAGCATCCAAAACCACTTCTCTTTATTTCTACAGCAAATCTCCGGTTTCCTCCCCCCAAAATCACCATCTCTCCCTTCCTTCCCTCAAAAACCCACATCTCTAAAAACCCACTTCGACAACACCATCCAGACCATCGGAAACCATGCCAAACAAGCACTCCAAATGGGTTTTCCCCAACCCTCCTCCACCAATGCAAGAACCCCAAATTTCGCTCGGGCTTATCCCCTCCAAAGAGCCCCTCCCGAAGCCCGGCCGATGCCCGTCGAAGCCATCGAAGAGCGCCTCGCTGGCATCCCGGTCTATGCTCTCAGCAATTCTGCTGAAGAGTTCGTTTTGTTGTCTGGGATGAGGACGGGGAAATCTCTGGGCCTCTTTTGTTTCAAGAAGGAGGACGCGGAGGCGCTTCTGGAACAGATGAAGGCCATGGACCCCGGTATGCAGCGGAGTTCGAAGGTCGTTGCTGTCGCGCTGAATAAGGTAAATTGGAAATTGATACATGCCCCCACATTTGCATTTTATCATATACATGGTATGTTGTGGTTTTTATTTTTTTTGTTGGGTCTACGATTTCAGCAATTCATCTACACTGGTTGAAGAATGGCACTGTCTCTGCTTGTTAGACTAATCGCAATTTGGTCCTCAGCCGATTTTCAGTATTTCATATTTTCAAACACCTTCTGCTCGCTTGGTTTATGGGTGTAGTGTACCTGTTTTTTTTTTTTTTTCAACTGGGGTACATTCACTTTTGGGTGAATTGAAAGATGAAGGTAGCTTTTAGACACCATGTTGTGGTGGCATGTAGAAATGGAGGAAATTTTTTATGTCAGTTGTATTGGTAGGATGCACTGTGGATTACAAGTAACATAAAGTTTATCCCAAGTAAATGATGACAATGGCCATCTAATGGAGTGGTCTATGAAGTAGAATCAGAAGTTTTATAGGTTTGGGAATGTTCCTTCTGCGAGCCCTTGATGATCATGATGTAGGTGTTTTAGCCTTTTAGGCCACCTTCCATCCAAGTGCCCATTGTGCATGCAGGTGCACCACACAGCGCAACCTGTGTAAAATTATGACAAACTTGATATTGGGAGTGTATTTCTTACATACAAATGATTGCAATTCACCATATCATCCAATGAATCCACTGTATAAAGTTTGCACTCCTATTAACATGGACAAACTTGATTGATAAGGTATAACAGATTATGTAATCTCCCTCAACATTATGCCTGTTAAATTTTATTTTTATGAATTGGCAGTAGTAAAAGGTTTTAATAGCTGTTAATGCCTATTCTTTTCTTCGAACTGGAGTTCTGCACGTTAGTTTTCTTTGTCATTTTTTCTCTTTTATAGCTTTACTAATTTGTCCCACTAAAATGCTTTCCAGGTCTTCCAGCTCAAGGTTAATGGAGTCGCCTTTAGGTTCATACCTGATTCAAGCCAGATCATGCATGCACTTAAGGTGAGTGCTTTCTCGGCTTATTCAGACAGGGAGCATTTATTTGGAGATATATATATATATATATATATATCATTCTAACAGCATTTGTTCCATTTATCTAAAATGAATTATAGCATTTCATTCTTTTGGAGTTTGGATACAGGTTAGAAAAGAACTGCGTTGGATTGGCTTTTGTAGACCATGAGTCATTTGTTCCAATTTTATATCACAACGTTTTCATTCCTGCTCTCCTTCATTCTTTTATTCATCTGATTTGCTCTGATACTGTTTTCTTTCTGCTCTACCTTCATCCATCTACATGTTGTCATCCTACTTCGGGTCACTGAACTGATGTTAACCTGCTACAACTTTTTGTCGTCAGAAGTTCAAAAATGGCACACTGTCGGTCCTTCGGTCCTCCATTACCAGTTTTGCAACTCTCTGAAAATGAATAGGTCCATTAGCCAGCTGCCCCATTTTTTTGCCATTAAGGACCCGTTGCTGCGTTCAGCTTTGTCAATATGCCTGTAAGATCGACCACATTGCCGGTCATTTCTTGCTCTCACATGATCCGTTGCAGTCTGAAACAGACTACCAATTGTTCTTTTCTTTTTCTTCTTATTTCTCCTTCTAACCTCTTTCAAAACCTAACTCTAGGTTCAACAATTATGTTACTACTATTATTGTTGTTGTTTCTTGTGGTTCCTCACTTTTGTCTTAAAAGCAAATGATATATATATATATATATATAGGGGGATCTTCATATGCATCTATCCCTCACCATTTTTGGTGAGGGACACCCCTTTACAAAAAATGGTGAGGGATAGATGCATATGAATATTTCCCATATATATATATATTTGTGAATATTGAAGCCTGAGATGTTACATTACTTGCGTGTCTGTCTGTTCAATTTCACAAGAATTTTGTTCTCTTTCTAAATATATTTGTTTTTCTTTCTTTAGGAAAGGGAAAAGGTGGGAGACTTGGCCAACGGCTTCTCTGGAGTTCCAGTTTTTCAGGTTTTCTTTTTCTTTCTTTAGATGAGGCTTCAATCAGAAGTAATGAAAATATCAGTTCTAGGGATGGCAATGGGTTGGTTTAAAACAGGCGCCATGCCCCCTGTTCGCCCCCCCGGGGAGGGCCCTCCATTTCCCCAAGGAAAAACAAACAAAAATAAAAAAAACCCAGTGGCCATTGGGTCCTTTGACCCAAGCCGAGTTCAGTGCGGGTTCAGGTTGTGGGTGCACTTGACCTGCCCTAGTTATATACTTTATAGATTATTTTGTAACAACTACTATATAAGAGTGTTTGGTCATAGGATCATAGGCTCAAGTCCCGCCCTCTACATGTTAAGAAATTTTTCTTTCAAATTAAAAAATACCAATGGTGCAAAACAGGTAGGCTTGGGTTTGGCATTACAAAAAGTAAAATTGTCATGGATCGGGTTGGATTCAGGCGGGGTATATGCCAGTCCGGTCAGCTCTGGATAGGCCTAATCCCAAACCTGACCTGACCTGACCCGTTGCCATCCCTTATTAGTTCACTTAGAATTAAACACGTGATCAAAGATTTCCTAATACTGAACTCTTTCATGGATAAATAGGACAGGATTCTGATGATGATGCTTGAACTAAATACCATTTCTTTATAACATCACTGCATGTGCATTCAATGGTGATTGTTTTCTGTAAGTAGAATAGTTCTTGTAATTATGCTTTTTCAAATCTCACATCATTTTTTATAATATATTGTCACTGTTCATATACATATATAATATTACCTGCATACTTGCCACATTCTACAAGAATTGAATATTTAAGGTGCCGTAAGCTGTGAGATCCAAGTGTGGTTTTCACTCTCTCTCTCTCTCTCTCTCTCTCTCTCTCTCTCTGTGTGTGTGTGTGTGTCTCTGTCTCATAACCATTCAACTTGTCATGGAAGCTACCTTATTTTTGTGAGATTTAGGGCACGTTTGGCAGCGGTCCACGGAGCTGATTCCTTGCCAGTTTTCCTCGGAAGGAAAATCCATGTTTGGCTGAAAGTAAACTGTATGAGAAGAATCCCCTTTATACACAAAAGTCATAAAAAATGCAGGGAATTGAGATTCGACCTCCCCAAGTCGAATTTTGCAAATCCAAGCACTCACTGATTTGCGGATGAACAGTGGTTACCGGATTTTTACTTTGGAAACCTATCTTATGTATGGGTCCCATAATCACAATCTGAACCGTGCATCATAGAATGACCAAAACCGCTAGTATATCAAAAATCAACCGTTGATCCATCATATATTTTGAGATATTTGTAAAAACACCCAGACCGTTGATCATGATTTCTGGACCTCTGTGGGGTCCATTGGCAAAATCTGAACCATTTAGTCTTTTCAAAAGGCCTTGAACGGCCATAGGGTCAATTTTGGTAGCTTGATTCACATGGGTCATGAAAAAATGGGAAAAAACTCTTGACCGTTGATCATCCACTATGTCGAAACAACTCTGATTTGTGAAGGAACAGTGACCCAGGAGGTAATTTGCGGTGACCCATTTTTTACTTGGAAACCTATCTTATGGGTCCCATAATCAAGACCCGAAGCGTTCACCATGTTTAGAATGTCCAAAACGACTCGTAGGTCAATTTTTTGCCATTGATTCATCATAAATTTTGAGATATTTTCAAAAAAGTCCACACCGTAAAAATATATATATTTTAAATTTTGTGGGACCCACAATGAAAATCCGAACCGTCCATTTGTAGAAGGCCAAAAATGGCCATGGGTTCAAATTTTATGGCTATTCTTCACGGATTGTGAGAAAATGGCAAAAAATCTGACTGTTGGATGTAGCATATGTAAATCCACAGGTTCCTTGCCTTGCCAAACGTGGAATGCAATGAATCATCTTCATGAGAAATTCTCACTGTCGATAGCATCGTATAAGAAGAAGGAAAGAATCCTATGGATAGAGGATTCCTCTCCGGTAGCCAAACGTGCCCTTAGGATCTAGTTGAGTACCATCCAAATGTGTCAAAATCTTGCAAAGCATAATTACCACCCTTTGGTGATGGCTTCCATCTATCCAGGTAATAGACCATCTATTAGATGTGCTGTAGCTGGATTCGGCCCTTATTGGAAATCTATAGTTTTGGGGGTGGATCAAGTGGAATACTTGAAAGATGGTCCTTTCCTCCATCTGATTGATGGATGTTTAATGTGGATAGAGTTCCAACCACTAAGCAGGGTCTAGCTGGGGTGGGAGGAGCCCTTCTTGATGATCATATCGTATTGTGGGCTATCTTTTTCAGGTCTGGTTAGGCCAAAATTCTTGCAATTATGGTGGGTGATACAATATTACAAGATGCAAAACATGAGACATGGTTTTTTCCGTGCTGGGTCAACGGCCCAGGCACAGGCCAGACATGGTTTTTTCCGTGCTAGGTCTGGGCGGCCGCCCAGATTTACATGCCTAGTCCAGGTCTGGGGCTGATTCGAACTTGACCAGGACAATTTTTCACTGCATCAACTCAGGAATGAGGACTCATGGCCTCCGATGTGCCTGGTTTAGGCCCCAGTGCTTGTGTACACTGAATTGTTGCAAAACAATGGAACCTCCACTTGAGCATGGTTATATTTTCTAAGAAGAGAAATATGAAATCTTTTTTTTAATGTTTGAGAAATGATAACATAGTTGATCTCACAGGCAGAATTTCTGTGTTTCTTTCTTCAAGAGTATATAAATTATGAGAGGTGCTTTTAGTTGAGAAACAACTACACAATATCCTAATTAGTTATTGTTGACAACCACTTACTCTAAAAGCTTAAGCTAATAGAGAACGGTGTAACAATGTATATCACAACAGCCCCCTGCACGTGCAGTTTGTAGACGGGAAACACACACAGAACACAGGACAACAAGGCGCAACACAACCCGGACATCCCACTCTAATACAATGTTGACAGCCTCTTACTCTAAAAGCTAAAGCTGATAGAGAGCAGGATAACAATGTATATCACAACAGTTATATATAAATAGTGAGATGGTTTATAATATTTATTAAATTGGCAAAAGTGTACAATCATCCAGTTACAGTCCCGATAGAACCGTTCAGTATTGTCAGAGAGGATAGTATACTGTATAGATTTACAGAAAAGAGATAGTCTCATGTAAAAGATGTCGTTCAATTAATACCCCCAGCAAGTGCGTCCACAATAAAAGTTTCCAGCCTCAGAATATGCTGACTATATTGTCATAGATCCTTGGTCTTTTCTATATAAGCTAGTAATCGCATTGGACTTCAAGAGATGACTAGATAAGTCTCCAGGAAACAATTCCGTGCAAACAACATGTGTGCATCAACAATAAAATTTCCAACCTTGGAACATGCAGAGATGTGAAGTTATATACTGATCAAATCCTTATCCTCTTCTATATAATCTGCTAATTTCCATGGAGAATCTGGATTCTGAATCCGCTCTTAGCCCTTCTGTTTGCATTGACTGATTGCTCTATTATTGTAAATTGCAGTCTCGAAGTCTGATCCTGATGAGCCAGAAAAAGCGATACCGTCCAGTTTTCTTCAGAAAGGTGAGCAAAGCAGAATTTCTTTCTTTCTACTTTGTACTGATTAGTTTTGACACACATACTAAATTTGTTTCCCTGTGCCTTTATAGGAGGATCTTGATAAGTCACTCCAGAGAGCTTCTCAACAGCGGAAGCAACTAAATCCTGCCCTCAGAAAAGGAGATGTTCAGGTATTGTCTTGGATGCTTCTTGTTTGATATTGTGAATAGAGGGCTCTCACATTATTTCTGCTCTTTCCTGTAGGTCTGTGTCCTTGAGGAAATAATAAAGGGAATGAAGGTATGGGCTTGTAATGTTTCATTTTCATGCGTTTGTATTGGTAGGAGGACACAGACATAATCTAGGAGGTTCATATGATAACTTATCTGTTCAAGGAGAAAACAAATCATTCTAATTGGTTGATGCAATATGTTCAACCCTGCCATGGAGTAGACCACATCCCACTAACTCACCTATCAAATGATCAAATCCATTTAATTCAAAAGGACAATTCGCAGTCACTTAGTTTGCAGCTCGACTAATTTGCATTCCAACTTTGTAATTGGCTATTTAGTACGAGCACTGTTACTGAAAAAAAAAAAAAGGAAAGAAAGAAAGAAAACGGTTTCCAATATATATATTTTTTTAAAAGGCGACTGTTAATTGCTCAAGAAATTTACAGTGTAAGAGCTCTATACTGAAACCCAATTCCAATATATTGGATTAGGTTCATTTAATTTGCCCAAACTGTAGTTCTAATTAATGTATTCGGTATTTGATGTGGATTGGCTTGCATTCATTCGTGAAGACCTTGGATACTTTGAAGATTGCATAGCTGTGCATTGGCCTTTATGGAAGGATTTGGTTGAGGCGTCAAGCACATGGGGTGTAAACTCATTTGTGCAGGGATCTAGGCCCCATGGAAGAGACGTCTCTTGAAAGGGCCAAAAAACAGTCCATAAACTCATTTTGAGGGCTGTGGGCAGGTCCACATTTGGACCCTAAAGGCCACCATAAGGTGTGCTAGGTCCTCTAGAGCTTGCACCCCATGAAAAACAGACCCACATGAGCCTTTGTTGCCTCCATATAATGTGCGGGGCACATATGGAGCCTAGCAACCCTGTGGGTTTGGACCCAGATTCAGTTGGCCAGCTACCAGCTCTAGAAGCTGTGCACAACTTGGTAATTAATGCATTTATACGCAAGTTGGGTTTTTTTGGTTTTCTTTATTTTCTAGCATGCAAATCGCTAGGATTAGAGTATTTTGATGCTTTTGAAGTTTAGATCTATGGACTGGATTTTTTAAAGGTGCATTTGTGCAGTCGCATTTGCCATGGAAAAGGGTAGAAAGGGTGCCGGATTTTCTGGTGCCATTCTTCATTACATGTTTGGTGTAGCAAGGATCTGGATTTTCCGGCGGTTGGTTTTACGCTTTTTCCTTCGTCGGTGAGGATCCGGATTTCTCACCTCCCCTGGTTGGACCGCGAAAGCTTCCTCTTCCACAGCTCCTGCACAAATGCACCCTATATGTAAACTCATTTTCATCATATTAATAGTGCAATGGAAGGACCAGTGGCATCGTTGTTGGCTATTTTCTCTTGGTATACTCTTTCCGCAGTCCCCAAGGGACGTTTGAAGCGAAACAGGGATTGGGCATGTGGTTTCATGCACTGCAAGTGACTGCATAGTTGATCTTTGTTTTTTCTTTTCTCCCAATTCTTGCTTCTCTATTGCTGTTTTCAAGAACATCTAGCCCTCTATTTGCTCCCTTTTTCAGGCATCCGAGGCTGCTTCAATATTGTTGTTCCGTATATATCTTCCTTACTTCCCGAGTCAACTTATACAAGTTGACTCGGATCAGCAAGTTGGGTATTTGAGTCATGTGGGTGGCTCTTTTTTGCTCACTGCTCAGGAATCTGCTGTCTCATCTTCTTATGTAGTTTGATTCAGTTGGCTTCAATATTGGTAGTCCTCTTGTTATCATAAAAAAATATTGGTAGTCCTCTTCTTATCTATAAGTATATACCCCAATTTTCTTCTGTGGGATGTCCCTCACAGATGGTAGGTTCACCCCTCCTAGGTGTGTCCAAACACACCAAACACAAAAGGAAAAAAATCCCTATTTGTCATGGACTCAGAATTGTCCTTGATAGGAATTGTATCCACTGCCGAATTGACCCAGAAAGAAAAAGTATATATTTAAACCTCATGGAGCATAAACCTACCCCTTGATTGGCATCGGGTGGACACCACTGGCTGCCCTGCATAGAATTCCATGCAGGATGTCCCATAGCAGATTTTTTTTTTTCTTTTTCTCTGTGACAATGATCACCTTGTCCTGTAGCAGACCCTATCCCATTGCAACTTTACAATTTTTTGTATTGTGAAAATGCAGGGATGGACGAGTTTCTCTTGAAAACTTTTTTATTTATGCACTAAATAACATGCTTCAACTTCTTTCACGTTTCCATATCTTCCTCGACTACTTTAGTGCTCGGATCTCATCTAATGGGCCTGTTTCTTTACTAGAATTTCTGACTAGAATTCTAGTGGTTGGGGTTTTTAAGACATGATGTCGTCATGTCCCCTTGGCATTTCCAAATCCCTTGTTTCTTGACAAGAATTTATGAATTCCAGCACATGATAAGTCCCAATTGGCCTTTACGAATTCAGAAATTCCACCTTTGCATTTTGGTGGAATTCCAAAATGCACATGCCCTTTGGAGGATTTAGGAATTCCACATTGTCTAGGAATTCAAGAATGTATGTATATGTATATGGGTTATATATTCAGGAATTCTTGAATATATGTATATGGGATGCATTTGCTAGGGGACATCCCACACCGAATCGCTATTGAGACAGCCTGTTAGTCTCACTTGGATGGATGCTTATCAAAGGAGTATATGGGATGTGAAGCCCCTTTCATGGATGATGAACCTGCAAAATATCAGGCCCAGCTGACAACTGTATCCCCTGATTCAAGGGTCTTGAAGTTTTATAGTTTTTTTAATATGTTTTCTTTTTCTGATCAATCCGGTCGTGGATATAGTTCTGATCAGGGTCAGTCAAATTGTGGGCACTTGCAACCGGGGGGAGGGGGTGGATTGATTGTAGGTGGGTCCCATGCGGGAGGTGTGCACATATTTTTCAAAGGACATCCCTCAGTAGAAAATTGGCCTTGTGTGTAAGATTCTATTTCACCTCATCAGAGCTTATAAATTCTTAGTGGTGGCCATTGAAGTATCAAATTAGTTATATCCAATTCTCATAATATGAAAAAAAAAAAATAAAATAAAAAATAAAAAATAAAAAACTTTAGACAGAACAATCAAAATATGCATTCAGTATGTTAAACATAAATAGAAATAAAAATGTGAGGGCAAAACGATATGAGCAATGCATGGAAGACCAAAAGCTCGCTCCTGCAAGACGTATTGAAGGACTATATCTGCAAGGAAACCTAGAAAAAGAGATCTTTTGGAGCCTGTTTGTTTCCTGCAATTGAATTCCTAGGTATTCTAAATTTCTAAGACGCTATGTTTTGTATAAGTGGTTAAAAATAATGAATTAAAGGTGAATTTCCAAAAATGACCTCCAAATAACCTCCCCTTTAATGGAAATTAAATCAAGGAAAGATGGAAACTAAATACACGGCCATCACTCTAGTAATTCAAATTTTAGGAAATTCAATGTCCCATCTACATCCTACCTTCATCCTTCACCCCTTACCTCTTTAATAACCCTTTGGTGGAGCTCATTTGGCCAGAAGATCATTTATATGAGAGAGAGAGAGAGAGAGAGAGAGAGAGAGAGCAGGAAAAGGGGAAGACTAAGTGGTACTCACGAAGTTGATCCCACATTGAGGGGGTGATGTTTCAATTATAATAATATGAGAATGTAAAACAAAATTGAACTCACAAGCTAGAAAGTTCCAATATCAAGTTGTTGCTGAGTGATTGATTGAATTGCAAATTGTTTGAAAGAACAAGTTGGTAGTTAAAACCAGTTAATTATGAGACAATTCCCTGTGATCCAACTTTAATGGGTGTCCCAAATTGATGATCAAGGTTATATGGAGAATACTTTGGGGGTAGTCTCTCATTCACAAGTTGGCCCAATGTGTTTTGGGTCTTTAGAAGCTGACCTCCCATGTACAATCTCTTTCTCATAACACAGAGTAATATGTTTTTGCAGGAGAGTTCTTCGTCAAATTGGGATGATGTTGTATTCATACCTCCTGGTTTTGATGTTTCAACCAATGTCAGCCAGTAAGAGAAGCTCCAACCATGGCAAAGCTCCTGTAAGATTATCAACTTCTCTAGAATGTTTGCAGGCATTTCCTATTATCAGCTTTGTGGCAGAAGCCTATTCCAGGGAAGTGCATTGTTTTCTTTTAATTTGGACGACCTGGGTCCTATACATGTAAATGATGGGGTAAAATGGATGAGATTATTAACAATTTTCTTCTGTGCGTCTATTGTCTTTGATTTACTGTTGTAGGAAACATTCCCAGATTACTACTGAATTCCGAGGGTGTCCTTGTAAATGAGCTTCTATAGAAGGGGCTAGGACTAAGTCTAAATTTGCTCTTACCCTTGGATGAAAGCCCTCTTTCTTATAAAAGTGAAGATATCAAAATTTAATTCCATTCAGTTTTTAAATTCTAACTTAATATTTTTCTCATAATTTTTCACATTTTAGATCTTATAATTTTAATTAACCCCCCTTTTTTTATTTTTACAATATCTACAGGCTTTCACATTATAGAACTTTTATTCTCTCTCCTTCTTCTGCCATCTAAGGGCTCGTTCGTTACTCTTTGGAATTATAGCCCATTCCTTCTTGTAGACTAAAATTTGAAAAAATAAAGCTGAATATTTACTCATGGTAATCAAATTGGTGGGAATTGATTACCCAGCCATCACCCTAGTGAAGGGATGCACCTACCTCATGTCCATCAACCCACTTTTTAAATTTTTTCCTCCCTCCTCACTTTATAATATGGAGCAAACTGGGGGGCTCTTAATAAATCTTCAGCTTTTTTACCTCTTTATTCTTAAAAAAAATTACAAGATGTTGAAATTCAATTGTTGAAATATTTATATACTGGTTTTACTGGTTTTAGTTGTATCTAAATTTAAGCCCCACCTATTGAAGTTATCTGTTTCTTTCTTATCATTTTTTTACTCAATAATATTAGAAAAGGGTAAAATTCCTCTAATTGGGATTTTTTTTTTCATTTTAAATAAACTTATTTGAATCAATCATGAATGGCTCCTCCTTGATTTCTTGCTATTTTTTTCCCATATCTTCATGTTTTCATATTTATAATTTTTAATTGAAGCCCTTCATATTCCTTTTTTTTTTAAAATTTAGGGAATGATGTAAGCACCGGCCACAATGCCTAAGTTTCTATGTAGTTGAGGAAAATTTTCACCAGCAAGTCAAAATAGAGCTGCATGGCATGAGAGCTAGTTCATTGGCCCTGCCATGTTAAAGGACAATGAACATGGAATCTGCAAAATTAGACTCGCACTAAAATCTTAGCTGTTGAGGCAAATTATTTTTGAAGAATTTTGACACTTGAAGGCCAACATTGTAACAAAATTAAATGTGGTGCTTTTTTTTTTTTGCTATCCGAGGGTTCCTAACCCTTTGGGCTGGACTAATCCCTCCGGGCCCAGAGGGAAGCCGGGTAAAATTCCCCTGTAGCCCCAGTGTGGTAGTGCAGTTTCGAACCTACAACCTCCAGGTGC
This sequence comes from Umbellularia californica, assembly GCA_028538565.1. Taxonomy (NCBI): domain Eukaryota; kingdom Viridiplantae; phylum Streptophyta; class Magnoliopsida; order Laurales; family Lauraceae; genus Umbellularia; species Umbellularia californica. The sequence goes on along the minus strand of JAPQWN010000006.1, from coordinate 10,706,412 downwards.
AAACCGTAGTCCTAGGCCAACTGAGCCACCCCTTGGGGTTTAAATGTGGTGCTTATTAGCCACTTAACGTGTAGATTCATTGGGCTCTCTGTGTTGTAAAGCCATGAAATGAGCAAACCATCATCTATGCTCAGAGAAGTTTCCTTCTATGCAATGACCTTTCATCTCCTATGAGTGTCCATCAAATAGCTAACAACATCCAATGGATTTGGAATTAGACCCACCCTAACAAAGTAGTATAAACTTTATCTTATGAAATAATCAGGGCATTGGATTTTCAAGTTAAATGCCCGATAACTGTCCATCAAATCCTTTGATTGAATGGCTATGATCATTTGAGTTTCGACTAGTGGGGCTTTTCAATTTTGGGCCATCAATGGTGGGAGGTTTTTGGTGGATATATCATCAATGGGCTGATCTTGCCTAATGTATCATCAAGCGTTGGCCCAAACGCATCGCTTTGCAGGTCAAATGATAGGCCCAACTCATTTATGGAATTTCATGGACCAATGAACATCTCAATTCTAAACACTCAACCTTATCTAAAGGGCCTGGCCTAGCCTGAAATATGTTAGAAGAATGGGCCTAATTTGCTGAAATAGGTGGGTCATAGGTCTGACTTTCTGGTCCAATGACTTGATCAGAAGAGAATATTAAGCCCAATAGTTGAAAAAGGCTGGGTTTGGACAAGCTTAGGCACAGGGTGCCATTGGCTAGACAAACTTAAGATTTGGTGTTGGACTAAATTTAGTCTAGCAAATTTGGGCTTATCTACAGGTTGATCGCGTGCAAAATCTTTGGTTCACTCTCTTTTATTGTTTGAATCACATACTTCGTAGACGATCAATCTGATTTGTGCTTGATATTAAGGGTTCCAGTCCATCATTGGCAGGAACTTTTGGTGGATAATCATGAGGGAGTGGTAATGTGGGGACTGAAACCATGACCGCTCAAAGAAGGTGATATGACCAAATCAGTTGAGTTGGCCTAGAACATTGTATGAAACTCATTTTTTATTATTTCTATACGTCTAACATGAGTGGGGCTCGGGCTTCATTACTTTCATGTGGGCTCGGCTCGGGCCAACAATGCCAGGCCTGACCGAAGCTTGGGCTAGGCTTAGATTCTTAGTTTATAAGTTGGGCCGTTTTGGACATTCTGCAACCTAACCCAACTTGGTCCGTGAATATCCTTAGTTTTTTTTGTCATTAAGTGGCATGAGAAACTAACTTTTTAACATTTTATCTATTAAAAGGAAGAGGTAATTTTTGAAATTTAGTATTTTCTTATTTGATCACTCTCTTTTTATTGTCTCTTGAATTAACCATTCACTTTACTTCTTTGGTAAAGTATGTTTACTAAATATGAAGTAGCTAGTGAGTGAAAAAAGAACAAAGAGGGTGGTGTCCACTTGTGTTTAAATCCTACAGTCAAAAATCAATATCATCTTGGTGATGGGGATCAAATCCTTAGTCCTTCCAGATGAAGAGTGATTTTTCTCAACTAATGTTGTGAGGACCCGATCCCCAAAACCCATATAATATTGATTTCTAATCGTAACACTTATCACTAGTGGACCCCACCCATGTGATTACTTTTCACTCACTATATATATATATATATATATATTAGTTGTTAATTGTTTGTTGTATTTATGTTATTGCATTTATTTGTAAATCATGTATGCTCATTCATTATGGTGGACTCGACCCTCAACCCACAGACCCATCCCGTGACTTGACCCAGGACCCAGACAAAAAGAATGAAGAAAATAAGAAAGGAAGAAAGACCTATTGATGAGGAGAACTGCAAATAAAGGTTTTCCATTATTGGGATAGTGGAAAACCAGCAAATATAAGTTTTCAGCTGTTTCGATAGGTGGAAAACCAATAAATACAGATTTTCCACTGGGTTGAAAACTTACAATTACAGGTTTTCTGCTTCTTAAATCGTCGGAAAACTTTCATTTTCATGTTTACCCTACGCGCCGATCTTTTTCTCTCCTTTTCTCGTGGATGGGTTCATGGGTTGAGGGTAAGCTCTACATGATATTGTATGTGCATATGATTAACAAATAAAAGTGATAACATGAAAAAAGTAAACAATTAACAATTAGGGAATGAAATGTGATCAAAAGGGTGGGGCCCACTCATGATATGACCTACGGTCACAAATCAATTTCATCTGAGTTTTTGAAACTGTGTCCTTTCAATGTGAGAGATTAGGTTTCACCATGTATTTCTTCTAGCCTTAGTGAAGTGTTTGGACTCTCGTCTTTCAAGTGTCTGCAAATCTTGTAAGAATTAGCGATGAATGCGAAATATCCAACAATCCTTCTTTAATTCAGATCCTCATGTCTTACACTTTGTCCATCTAAAGGCGAGATCCCCCGAATTTAACTGGGTTTCGTGCGATGAACCGCACTGGTGCATAATGTACGGGTGCACAGGAGAACACTGTCCCCATCTAGAGAATGAGTCCATTTTCTTGAGTCCAAATCATCATGAAGTCGGTTCTCCTTTATTTGCTTTGGTCCAAACTTCATTCCACTATGAGTGGGCCATACTGTTAGATTAACATGTTGGGCGAGGTTTGCCCTTGATCATAGATGGGGCAAGGTTTGTCCTATTTAAGTATCGGGTAAAAAATATGGTATGGATTGAACCTGTTTACTATCAATCATTGGTTAACGTTGATAGAAATAGATCTTAGTAGCTGGGTGTGGATGAAATGGGTATAAGATTATCCGAGTATTGGGGTCTAGGGATTAGGGGTGCTCAAGAGTAGGGCAAGCATGGGCCCAATTATTGGCCTCACCTGCTTTTGGGATGGATTTTAGAACTTGGGCCAGGTTTTGATCTAATTTTCTATCCCGTGTAGCATATGGATTGGGCTTGGATTAAGTGATAAGACTCCCAAAGGTCGCACTGCCCAAAGAAAGTCGCGCGAGCATATAGTTTAGTGACTGAGATTTGCTAAACCAATGCTTGCCCCAACGCAATAAAAGTAATGCGTGTCGTTTGGTTACTGATTTACCCAACAAATTATTAGAAAGCTCAGTTGAACCTGACATTTGTAGGTATTCGCAAGCTTCAAGTGTAGAGCTCTGATTACAGTTTAGAAACCCGGTGAATATGGGTCAATCCTCAGGGAGCAAGTCCTTTTTCAACTTGAAATTGTACTTCATTTGAAAGAAAAAAAATATAGAGTATTGGTTTGGACAATTGGGTTCAAATGTACTAAGCCAGCACAATAAGAGATTTGATCCCTATCAAATCATCCACATGGATCTAACAGCACAACTCTCTAATTGGCGGAGTCCTTGACTTGGAGAAATCCAAAGTTGAAGGAGTTAAACTCCACAGTGAGCCCAACCTATTGAAATCCAATCCACTCAAAACCAGCTCCATTTTTGTGCAAGGATAGCCTCAGATTCTATCGAAAGTAGAATTTGACCCTAATATAAGAGTTACTATTTGATAAAACAAAAGTACATAATAAAAACAATGCAAAGATTGTGTTTTTTTTTTTTTTTTCTGGATCCCCTGCAAACCCAAATGCATAGTTGTCATATGAAGTATGTACAACTAGGTCCCATCACTAAATGGGCCCCACAAAAAGCTCGTATGGTGAGTTTGCAAGAAGAGTTTAAAATTACCTTTTGGTGTAAAAACCCTACCTGCGGACCCCGGCTTGGGCTAAAAGTTGGTTTGCAGCTTTTCTTCCTCTGTGAGAGGAGGAAATCCTGCAAGTCAGCATTACCGCCATAATAATCCGCGGAATCGTTGCTTGCCACTTTTCCTCCTCTCACAGAGGAGGAAACCCGGAAACCCGACATTACCTCTGTAATGCGATGGGAAGGCTCCAATTTGGGTTTACCGCTGTCTACATCGGCGGAAATCCTGCATATTTAACTTTAACACCAATGCCTTCGGAAAAGCTGCAATTGGGGCTTCACCTCTGGTATATGAAGAGAAAAGTCTGTACAATCTTAAACGAGAAGAGTCCAAGTTAGGTGGGGCCGAGGACATCCTCCATTCAATTTGCTTAAAGGAAAGACTAAAGAGTAAAAAGAGACCTCAAAACTAGGGATGTAAATGGGTACCTGATTCTCCGATTACCCGGAGATTCCGACCCGTTAAAAACCGGGTTTAGATCCTTATTTAGGCCCAGATAAATAAATGGGTCTAGGTCTGGTTCCACCTTGGTTCGGACCCGAGACCCGATATATTACCTCAATTTTTAAAAATCTTTCTTAAAAACCATGTTTTTTTTAATATCATTCTCTACCTAAACCTAGACCCGAATCCAGACCCGTCCCATATGCGGTTCCGGTTCCCGTTCCGAGGCCAGAAATCCGGTTCCAAAACACTTCCGAGTCTGGGTCTAGTTCCACCTTCTCCTTAACGGTTCCGGTTCCGAGTCCATCATAGACTTGGACCGAACCGACCCATTTACAACCCTACTCAAAACCTGTGAGAGCCTAATTCAATTTCTAACCAAGGAATGGGTGCTCTGAGTACCTTTCACCTAAATCATTTGAAATGTGGCATTGGCCCAGGCGTTATTTACGGTTAAATATTTTATTATCCAAAGTTTTGGCATATGTCCACTGGGTGATAGATTAGCGAAATTGGGTTGGTCCAACTCAACTTATATTAGTTTAGCCGGCTCTATTGCTTTTAATATTTCATTTAATTGATCAGAGAAATTGGGTTGGTCCAGCTATATCGGTAAACTTGCAAACCTGTCCTTTTTTTACATTTTGGTCATATCATGGGTGGGGCTTTGGTCCATACAATGATGGATGGGAATGTATTATTAATATTTAGATGAATTAACATCAAATCACAAAAAATCCATAGTAAATCACTTGTTCAGTAAGTTTACTTTACCGGTTAAGTGAAGTGAATAGTCAATACAAGAGAGAACCAAGGTAAAGGCTTGGTCAAATGAAAAGGTGAGAGTAACTTTTTTTTTTTTTTTTGTCTTTTAAAAAGAAGAGTGTTTTTAATTTGTAAGGCCGTGCCCGGTTTTTTTTTCTTTGGACTCGGTGGCTGAGATCCGGAATCCCCGCCCAGCCTAAATATACACATATAATTATAAGGGAGGGAGCGGTAATGGAGGGGGCTAAAACCCATGACCTCTCACGAAAGGTGATAGGACAACAAGAGTTGAGCTGGCCTAGGACATGGTAAGAAATTCTTTTTTTTTTTTTTTTATTTCTATACGTATAACATGGGTTGGGCTTGGGCTTCATCATTTTCATGCGGGCTTGGCTCAAGGCAGCAACTTCAGGCTTGACCGAAGCTCGGGTTCTGTAAGACCCCGCCCCGAGTTAATCAAGATTAACTCTAATTAATTGCAATTAGTGCTAAATAATCAAGTCTAATTAGACTAATGATGGTTAATGATCCAACTCAATGAGATTAGTCTCAAATGGACTTAATGAAGTAATAATGAAGAGATTAAGGGAATTGAATGAGTTTAAGTCTAAACTAAGAGGACAAGACCTTTCTCGTAAATACGGAAATTATACGTATTTCGTTGAATACGGAAACTCTTGATACCAATATGCGTATCTCGACGAGTACATTAACTTTCATAATAGACTCGAAGTCATTTGACAAGGATTTAGTCAAGTGACCCTTCATTTGACTCAAGATATGAATAGTCTTGATAATAGGGGCTCAAATGCAAAATGTCTCTTATAAGACTTAAAAAGGGACTCCCTTGAGTTCATTTTTTCCACCCCATTTCCATTGAAGAGAAACCCTAGACCTCATTTCTCTTCTTCTCCCTCATTTTTCATCAAGTGACAAGGATTGTTGGTGGCTTGGGTTGAAGTTGGAGCAACTCCTTCTCCATCTTCATCTTCTTCTTATACTTGCTTTCTATTTGGAGTGTTAAAGCTTGGAGGAGAAGCTCAAGGATTCCCTAGCCACACTACAAGTAAGTGTTTGAGTATTTTATGGGGTTCTCAAGTTCTATTAGGTGCTTAGGAGTGATTGCTAGCCCATTTAGCTCATAGGGTTTGTGTTTTTTATGTTTCCATGGAAATAGGTTTGAAGAGGGTTTTCATTTGGGGATTTTTGTCTAAAGTCAAGCTATCAAAGGGGTTTCTTGCTAATAGGCTTGAAAGGCAAGTATAAATGCTTCTTATGATTGAACATGCTAGTATCCAAGTTTTTCTTTGAGTTATAAAGATGGGTTCTCAAACCCTATTGTTAGAAATGGAGATTTGTGAACTTGGTTTGGTTCTATGGATTTTGATGCTTTAAATGATAGAATAGAGGTGTTATTTGTGTATTAAATGATGGATGAGGAAGGGATATGAGATTCTTTAATGTATATGCAAATGGTGGTTGAAATGAATGAGTGAAAGAGTGAATGTTCGGATTCCAGAAATGGAGTTCTGGACAGTTCGCTCGAGCGAACTCCCAGTTCGCTCGAGCGAACCAGTTACTGTCTGACGCGAAAAGTGTCCGCACGAGCGAACATTATGTGCGCTCGTGCGATGGAGGTTCTGTTTGGGTTCGCTCGAGCGAACTTGGATCCGCTCGAGCGAACCTGATACTGGCCCAAGCATGAAATTGTAAGCAAAAAGTGGATTTTGGATTTTTGCGTGAACTTGGAACACTCCTCGTGAGTACGAATACTCCCTATATTAGTTTTAAGACTAAGCGTAGGGTAAAGTGAGACCGATAAGAATTATGAATAATAAAGAAGGGATCTCATAGACAATTATTGTCGACTAAACTTCCAGGGGTGATAATTACGGAAACTTGAATGCACACACTAATACTATAAATGTGATGTCCATCAAGAATAACACGTGCATTCGGTAACTAATGGTTATACCTCATCGGTTGTTTAGATTGGAGATAGAGTTAAATAGAAACAAGGTTGACTGACAAGTCCCTCATTGTAACTTTGTGCCCCAATCTAGTGAGATTGGTATCAATATTGTTCCATTCCCTCGTCATGATGGGAATTATTGAATGGAATTAAATCCAGGATTGGATTGCTCCCTGAAAAACATTAACCCTGAAGTCTGGCACTACCTAGCAATTGTACTAGAACTCTATTGAGTTCGATGAATTAATAAATGAAAGAAATGACTAATCCTACTGCAGTAGATGGATTTGGGGGCGTTCCGGAGCTCCGTGGTGACGGACACTAGTAAGTCCCTGGCCCGGACACTAGTAAGTCCCACTAAATTCCGATCGTATCTATGGGTATTGATCGATGCCTTCCAATTGGAAGATGAATCCTTCCTTTGAGGGAAGATGGTAATGGTAATCCTTCCTTTGAGGGAAGATGGTAATGATAAATCCTTCCTTTGAGGGAAGATGGTAAATAAAATGAATGAAATGACAATGAATGCTATGGTAGTGACCACCCGTAATATGTCCACAGGATTGACTTTTATAGTTGCATGTTGTTATTGTAGGAACTTTTTAGACTTATCTAGACTTGGAACTGTCACTAAGAGATTGATTAAGTTTGACTTATGTACTAACATGATATTGTGAGAATTGTTTATACATTGTTGAACCGTCGTGTTCACCCGTGTTATTGATGGCATTACAGGCCCGATTGCCCATGCCGGTGCAGCAGCGCTCCCGGCGGGAGCGAAGGAGACCGCTCCGGTTCCTCCAGGAGGTTTGAACGAATGGAATGGCCGGGATACCGTTTAATACGGGTATCCGAGTGCGAGAAAGGATGTTATATTTTGGGAAATGTTTTGTGAAGTCATTCTTTTTATATAATCATTTTGGGGATGTAATTAATGGTTATTACACAATATTTTTGGACATGCACTATTTGACAAGTTAATGATGGATAAGATACATGTGTAAGAAACAATATTTTGTATACATGTAAATGGTAATTGATGTTGTCAAGTGAAATGTTTCCGCAGCTTTTGTAATTGACAGGTTTATTGTGAATGTTATCCCTTGTGGATTTCGTTTTAACTTCGGTTAATTCGAGATTTACGGGAGTAAGTATGGGTTCACGGCTCGGGGTTACCCGATCTCGGGCCCGGGTCGTGACAGGTTCCTAGTTTATAAGTCGGGCCGTTTTGGACATTTCACGGCCTGGTCTGTGAACATCCATAGTTTTTGTTTTTGTTTTTTTTTCTTTTTTTTATTCAATGGCATGAGAAAGTAATTTTTTAACACTTTGTCTGTTAAACGGAAGATGTGATTTTTGAAATTTAGTATTTTCTTATTTGACCCCTCTCCTTTTATTGTCTCTTAAATTAACCCTTCACTTTACTTATTTAGTAGAGTAAGTTCACGAAATATGAAGTAGTTAGTAAGTGAAAAGTGAATGGTCTCATCAATGGTTAAAATAATTTTTTTTTACATTAATAAATCATGAATGTTTCAATGTTACAATGTTAAAAAAAAAAAGATAAAAACTTACAACTGCTTGCCACACAAGGGTCATATCATTTGTATCTATTTTTTTTTATCAATATATCATTTGTATCTAATATCTATGGCTCTCTCTCAATTTGTATCTTCTTTTTTTCTAGAAAGTTTAGGTTAATTTGTAATTTGTGTATTGAGTGGATGATGAAATGCACTTGGCTCTAAGTAGTTTATGCGTAAATTGATGGAAATGCCTAAAAAACTTTCAATTAGACTTTAAACTGTTAAGATTTTTTTTTCTGTTGATTTCTTCTGAGTTCTTTTAAACATTACTTGACCCACATAGGATACTTAGTTGATTTCTATTAATCTCTGTTGATTTTTTTATTTTCTGATTTGTCACCAGTAAAAAAAATAAATTACTCGGTCATGTTGCTTATTGTATTGCACTGTCGGTCCTAAGCCCAAGAAAAATGACGTGGGTTTAAAGTCCGGTTCACAGCCGGTGTCCGGTGACAGTACATGAATAATTAGAAAATGTTTGGCTTACATTCAAGATTGTGCTAAACCTTGGCCCGGTCCTGGCCAGCCCGAGCCTGCACGGGATGGGTTTAATGTATGCACGTTCAATTTAGAGCCATTATTGGACGACCCCCGGCTAGTCCGCCCCATATTTAGGCCCATGCTCGGCCCGTCCCATTGACAGACCTAGATATGGCGTGAGCTTTTAGTCCCATCAACTAATCTCACACCTCAAGCCGATACTTTGGCTTACGAAAATTGGGTCAGGCTCAGGCTGGGTCCTAAGGTCACAATTGGCACTCAAACCCAAGGATTTTTCACCAGTTTTCCACATTGTGAAGGAAACCCCACACTGGACAATTACATATGCCCAAGGATCTATTTCAATGGAGATCCTCATTTTTGCATATTTATAAATCCCCACTTACGAAAACCCCACGCAACGATAGCATTTTTTCTCAACTATATGCATGGATAATTGGATATGCCTTGATATCAATGCTATAAATCCTTAGTCATGAATATTCCCTATTATAGGGCAATGAGAAATCCTCAGATATGTGCATTCCATACCAGTCACTAAACATGCACCGAGGGTTTGTTTGGATCCGAAGTAAAAAAAAGATTCTATGGTTCAATCTTAAACGTAAATATCTTTCTTTTACCTCCACTCTTCCACCTTTTCACATGAACTTGTTTGAAGGAGTAAAAAGTAGGGGAGAAAATCATTTCCCTAACCAAAATCTTATTTCTTCTTTTCAGACTTCATTTAAAGGAAAACAAAATTCCCCACTACATGTTGCAAAAAAAAAAAGAAAGAAAGAAAGAAAGAAAGATAGAAAAAGAAAAAGAAAGGATAAATGTTTTTTTATCAAGGGAGGGAGAAAATACATTTTTCTCTGACATTTGACCATTTCATAGTTGATACCAATATAAAAAAGAAGTATTAAAAGGGATGTTCACCAACATAGCTTTCACCATTTAAATCCGTTTACCGAAAAAAAAATCTCTATGTAAATCCAAATACAGTGGAAAGACATTAGTAAAAAAAAAATTGTAGATCTCCATGAAAGAATTCACCTCCTATAGATTTCTCTTTATGGAGAACATTTCCCTCCTCTTTTAGTGCTCCACATATCAATTTTTCCATATCCTAATTAATGATCCTTTCAAAACATCATGCATAGCTCATTGTCACAAACCATGATTTTAAAATAAGAAATAATATAATGAAAGAAATTCCTCATTCTAAAGGCAATTGTGTGATGTGCTATATGTGGTCTGATTGAAAAGATTAACACCTTGTTAAGTCAAAAAAAAAAAAAAAAAAAGACCTAATCACCTAATACAGTAATTGCATTTGTGAATATTTATAGAATATTTTTAAAAAAATAAAGATGAATAGACATTCATGAAAAGGGAATACACAATTACCTAATTAATCAAGGTCACAATATTAAGAGCCCATTTCTTTGCTAGAATTTAAGAAATTTATGTCTGAAAATTTTCTAAATTTTAAGACGCGATGAAATTCATGAATACTCTCCCCTACGTGTTTCTTTGCAAGCAGTGAATGCTCACATGAAAGCTCTTTACTTTACCAGCACAAGGTAAAAAAATATTGGACGACTGCACTTTCCGCTCTACAGATGGCAGGCACTGCTGCATTCTGTAGTAGTCAAATAACCTGGTCCACCAACCCCTCTTGCCCCCCACTAGTTTATCTCCGCCAACCACGTGTCAATCATATTTATTTGAACGGTTGAGATCATACAAACAAATTAAAAAAAAAAAATTGGTGTGAGATTCGAGTATATCATGTTTAAAGTACCCTTCAACAAAGCCACTTAAAATTGCCCCCATAACAACTGGAAATTACACATCCTTAAAGCCATGATTTGGGGCAACACTTTATGTGATAAAATATAGTAGCTTTCACACATAACAAAAAAATATTTTAATGGAATTCCAGGTGTCCAGCATGAGAGGAAACAAGAAAGTTGGATGTCTGGTGTTGGCACCTAGTTATCACTCATATGTCTGGGGATATCATTCACTTCAGTAGACCAATGTAGGGAAAAATAAAAGAATTGTTTGTGAAACTAATGTTTACATGGATGTCTGATTTAATTAGCTCTTAGCTTATATTCTGCCTTTTTAGAGTACTCGAAAAATGATATTTTTCAAATAGACTTAAGTGGTTATAGCAATCAAACACTTCTTATATTTTTGTTCTTATACGAGTTTACCCTTGTTACTTTTTCGGTATTATTTTTGCTTTGTTATAAATTTTTTTGTATTATGAATATTATATGATAATTTTGTTCTTATAACTTTTATAGTATGATATGCCCGCCTTTTTTAATTGAATCAGACATGCTAAATAGATTTTTTTTTTTCAAAACGGTTCGAACTGAAGTAGTTTTATTTTGCTTGTTTTTATATTAGACATGTAAATTTTGCTAATCAATTTAAGATATATCAAACAAACAATTGTTTGAATAAATTTATATGAATATCTAGCTGAGACTACTTGGAAAAGCTCAAATGAATGTCTAAATTAATCAGCTTTAAAACCTTTTTTGCCTCTTTTCAATCGGTTCTAAGACTTGAATTCGTTTAAATCTCTTGTGGCCATTCCTAAGCTTTTTTTTAGGTATTCTTAATCATCATGTTAGAGGCCTCCAACAAAACTTTAATATCAACTGCGAATTACCCCTTGCAACAATTGAAAGTTACATTAATCCTTTTCTCAAAGGCTTGTTTGGGCAACCACGTTGTATGTGATAAAATTAGTAACTTTCATATGTAAATAATTCTGTAAAAGAAGAAGAAGCGTAAGTGTTTGCTAATCAACGTTTAAATAGATGTCTGATTTAAATAGCTTTTAAAGTAATTTAAAAATGATATTTTTTAGATAGATCTGAATGTCTAAAACAATTAGAACTTTTTTTATTTATTATTTTACAAATTTTTTCTATATAGTTTTTATAATATAACAAGTTTGACAATACTACATTAATTTTATGACCTCGTATGCCAACTCCGTCAAATATTTGGCAGCAAACTTTTGAGCAGTTTCTATATTCACCACCAACTGTAAATTATGTTTACTAAATGACAACTTTAACCATGTATGTTTATAGCAAGACATATTTGCCTTTTCTAATTGAATTAGATATATCAAATAGTTTATTTGTAAATGGGATCTAATTGAAATAGATTTATTCTAATTAGTTTAATATCAAACATGTAAGATTTTCTAATTAAACAAGTCATTAAAATGACTCAAACACATGTTTAAGTGCTTTAGACTGTCAAGTAACTTTGCATGAATGTCTAATTGAGACTGCTTGAAAAGGTTTGTATGAGTGTCAGATTCAATTAGCTTTAGAACCTTTTAACATTTTTACCCAATCAGCTTTAAAATATAATGAATTTGCCCAAACCTTCTATGGTCATTTTTAATCTATCTAGGTATTCACAATCATCATAGTATAGGGCCTTCAGGCTTCAACTAACCTTGACCATCAAATTGTCCCTTTGCAGCAATTGAAGGTTAGACATCTTTTTCTTGAGAATATGTTTGTGCGACAACAACCCTTAATGTGATAAAATGGTATATAGCTTTCACAAATTAATAAAGTTCCGCAAAAGGAAAAAGAATTATTATTCTCCAATTCATGTTTATACGGGTGTGTGATTCAATTAGCTTTAAGCTTATTATCTATTTTATTTTTTTAAATAATTATAAAAAGTATAAATTTCAAGTAGACCTAAAGTATATGGCAATTAAACACTTCTGTATACTTTTTTTTTTATTATTTTACAAGTTTTCCCATATAAGTCTTACAAAATAACAAGTATAACCTAATTTCAATTACTTTTAGATATAATTACTCTTGTGATGGTAACTAAAACACAAAAATAATAGGGCTCACTATAATAAATCTAGCCGCTCATTATAGTCATTCTTTTTTATTTATTATTTTAGCGTTGAGAGTTGTATCTCATTATATTCAAATAGGACCCATGCCCAATTTATCCATAACTAGTTAATGAAAAGTTATTAATTGATTACTTGTGATCATTTGATTAACCATCATGCTTGTGGTAGTCCTGGATGGCTGAGAAGGCCGCATTAAAATACATTTTATTTATTTATAAAATGATGATTTGTAAAGGTGTGGATACTCAATCACAATGCGACTAACTATTATTGAATAATTGAATTAAATTTAAAATCGGATGGTACTTATTGAAATTATTGTGGACATTTAACAGCTATATCTACACTTTCTAATAATAGTGTTAATAAATTTATAAGGAGGAATCTTTGTGCAATGTCCAAAGAAAATCCATTAGTAAAGAACTCACCTAATATTACCATTGACCACCAAAGCACAAATAGAATTACTCACCTAATATTACCATTGACCACCAAAGCACAAATAGAATTACGGATATGGGACATGGTAAATAAGTTAAATTAATTATATTACTATCTTCTCAAAATTTGAAGCTATTTGATGTAAATTTAATTGATGGGGAAAATATAAAACCAACAATTAACCTGTCAATTGAGTCTGTTAAATGGGTAACCGGCCTTGCTCAAGTTAGAAAATATAGGGCTTTAAAAAAAATTGAGCCCGACAGGTTGGGATTGGACAATGATTTCAAAGCCCGTTAAAATGGGTAACTAGCCCCTCCCATAGGGAAAATTTATCTAATTTTCCATGAGTTTACTGAAATTGTCCCCCCTGCTAATTAGGAGCCTGGGTAGTTTTGTAACTTCGTCCATCATAATCGTCCCCCCCTTATAAAAAGGGAACCCTGCCTCAACCAAACCCTAATACCAAATATCTCGTCTCTTCTTAAGCTCTTGCCTCGCCGTCACACGCCCTCTGTCCCTCTCCCTCTTGCCTTCACCCTCCCTCTCTCCTTCCCTCGCCCAGTCACCCTCTCTTTCTCTCTCCCTCCCTTGCCCGGTTTTCCTATCTCTCAATCTCTCTCTCCCTCTCTCCTCTTCCTAAATCTCTCTCTATTTCTAATCTCTTTCTTCCTCTCCCTATTCCTCTCTTCATTTCTCAAGTCTCTGTTCAGATCTCTTAGCTCTCACAGTCTCACTGCTCACGGCCTGTCACTACTCACGGCCCCTGGTAAGTTCTATTTATTTGTTATTTTTTGTATTGAAAAGTTTATTGATGGTTGTTTTAACAAAGTATATGGCCTTACAAGTGATTGCACCACAACAACCATGCTACCATTTTCCGGACTTCTAAAAGGCTTCTAGGCCTAGTTCATTGAAAAGTGATCCCGGCGCTGTGGGAAGCATGAAAATTTTTGACTATCTATATTATGGATTGATGGGAAATTGGGATGGACCTGGACAGTTTGTTATTCTCTAATAGGGCCTGTTTGGATGCATAAAAAAACACAAAAAAATAAGATTTTATAGAATTTAATCTTTCATTTTCTAAAGAAGAAAATCTTGTGTGTTTGGTAACCCAAGAAGTATTTGAAGAAAATATTCTTTTCTTTCAAAAAGCTCAATATTTTCTCTTACAACTCCCCCTGTAGGAAACTTTCTACAAGATAAGAATCTTTCAAAATGACGATTACAAAGTGGTAGAGTAAAGTAAAGAGGTTAGTTCACCAAATCTATCATAATATGTTTGTTTACATATATGGTAAAGTAAAGTAAAAGTAAATACCACAACACAGTAAATGTGAGGTAAAGTAAAGGTGGGATAAAGTATATGATGAAGTACAGTAGGAAGGAATGGTAAAGTAGTTTTTTTTTTCTTTTTACTTTACTTTATCACATTTTATCGTAATTTTATAAGGTAAATAAAAAGTGACTTATTTACAGGTGTGGTAAAGTAAAATAAAGACTGATGTCATATCATGGTAAACGGTGAGGTAAAGTAAGGTGAGATGAAGTATGTGGTAAAGCAAAGTGGGAGAGAGAGTTATAGAGTACTTATTTTTTGTATACTTTACCATGGTTTTATGTGATAAAAGAAAAGCATCTTATGGTAAAAACATGAGTTGAACTTTACTTTACCACGCTACTTTTTTATCCAAATGTGGTAAATTGCATATAAATTAATATATTTAATTGCTTAATTTAAAATATGTAATATTCTTCAAAAATTGCCAAATAGTAAAAATATTATAATATTGCATTATTTTATTCTATACTATTTTATTCTTGTAATATTTAAATCTATTAATACATTATTCTATAAACATACAAACAGGCCCATAATATATTGTATAATATTAGATATGTCTCTTTTTTATAAAGTTATTGGCTGACTTTAAGTTGATTTGTCTAATTGTCGCTTGAATTGCCCTTAATATGCTGGCTATCACCACAAAAGAATACATAAAAATGTCTCTTATCTTTACTTTGCATGCATCCACTATAGTTATAGCATATTCTATTGACTTTGTTTGGGTTTTTAGATCGTGTATAATTAACTTTCATAATGCATGTTGATCCTCCCTACATTGGACAAATTGTAGCTGACAATGTTACTCTAAAGATACTTAATTAAAATATTGTAAATGAATTATCTTGTTTGATATTAGATGATTGTTCAACAAACAATTGTATTGTAAGAACACTCATAAAACAACTTATGAAAACCAATGCCGTCATCTTAAATGGTAAATTTTTTCATATGTGTGTGCTACACACATATTCTTAACCTTATAGTGAAAGATGAAGTTAAAGATATTGACCCAATTATTGAGAACATCATGGAAGTAGTAAAATACATTAAGAGTAGCTAGAATCGTATACATCAGTTTTGAGAGCTTATAAGTGAGAAAGGGCTAAGTTCTATAAGGGGATTGCCTCTTAATGTTCAAACTAGATGGACTTCCATATATCTTATCGTATCGTCAGCGTTGCATTTTTGAGATTTCTTTTTAAATTTATCTCAAACACATGACTTACACTATAAGACTTTGATTCCTTCGGATGAGAATTGGGATAGGGTTGCTACCCTTAATGATTTTTTTTTTTTTTTTGGGAAAAGGCTCGATGAAGCTACAAATAGATTTTCTGGTATAAAATATCCAACTTTATATACCTTTTAACTTCAAGTATGTACAATACATAATGAGTTGGTATAAAAATTAGGTGATTTTGATTTTGTTTTTCCAAGAATGACTAAAGTGATGATGGGAAATTTTGAGAATTAATGGAAGAATTATAATTAACTATTTGAAATAGCCATTTTGTTAGATCCCTCCTCTAAGATAGTGTGTTTGGAATAGATTTTTAAGATATTTTATGAAACAGAGGAATGTAGAAGTAATCGTATGGAGGAGCTTGTAATCTACTTTAAAAAGTTTTATAAGGAGTATTGTGTGAGATTTGATAATAAAGATAGTGATCAAACGATAGATAAAAATGATGCAATGAGTAGGGAATTTAAAAGAAAGGCCGGTGAGGATGAACATGGAGAAGATCATTTTTTTATGGTATCGAAAAGAAATTATCAATAAGGCAGTTGTAGAAGAAAAAACGAAATTAGATCGTTATTTTGATGACAGGCCTGCAAAAAAAGATGACACAGTAGATATATTATAATGGATGAAATTGAATTAAGCTAAATATCCTAGTTTATCTCATATTGCTAGCGATATTTTAGCTATTCCTATGTCCACGGTTGCTTCAGAGTCGGCATTTAGCACTAGAGGGAGAGTATTTGACCCACATAGAACTTCTTTGAAATCGGATACGATAGAAGCATTAGTTTGTGTCAAGGATTGGTTCAGTTACGATCCAACTAGTGATAATGATTCCGACAATGATGGGAATGCACTAAATGATTTTTTAGACATATTAAAAGAAAAATGATTTTTGTAGAGTTCCTTTAGACATTACTTGACATGCATGAGATACTTATATGATTTTTGTTAATTTCTTTTGATTTTCTAGCCACTCTATCACCGACCGAAAAAAAAAAAGAAAAAAAAGAGAACTCCGCCATGTTCATTTTTGGAATGCATCGTCGGTCCCAAGATCGGAAAAAAGGAGGAGGGTTTAAAGTCCGGTTCACATCCGGTGTTCGGTGGCAGTATGTGAATAATTAGAGAATGTTCAGCTTATATTCAAGATCGTGCTAAGCTTTGATTCGCACGAGACGGAATTCGACGCAGGACTTTTCAATTTAGGGCCGAAATTGGAATACTCTAGGCAAGCTCGCCCAATATTTGGGACGGAATTGGATAGCCCAAGCCTAGGCCTAGCCCATTGATAGGCCTACCATCAATTTCTACATTTAATAATACATGGCTAAGACATTTCATTAAAAACTATTCTTAAAGCGCATGTAGCTAACATTTTGCTAGATAAGTGTAATGAGACCCATAAAATATAATCATATATCAAAATCCATTTCGATAAACCCTTTATTAGAGCAATAAAAAGAACCCACTTAATTTGTCTGACAAATTCAAAATCTTTGGGCAGTATCCACTTGACGTGTCCAATTGGAGGCACATAAGTACATTTCAATGCTCATAGGATTTTGAGCTCACAGTTTGATCTCATACCATATTGAGTTTAAGTTACGCTGACCATTGCTATAAAAATACAAGCAGTTAATAGATGCAACATAAATATTTCTCAATATTAAGCTAGTGAACCGGGATTTAGGCCGATTGATTTTATCTCCAAGTTGATCTTGAGCTAATTATTTGATATAAATTTGTACAGATTGGATTCTAGCCCAAACATAAGCCGGATCAGGTCGGCAGGCTAAACACTAAACACGAATTTTGACATCGAGCTCAACCCATTATTACAAAAACGAAATGTAAAATCCAATTCAACCCAAAAACAAAATGTAAATGTCAATTCAACCCAAAAGTGAAGAAGATCATTATAAGGTAAGTTCAATTGGGTCCAAGGCTAGAGTCAGAAATTGTCACTTATAACTGTCCTATCAAACATCATGCAACGGTCATGGTCAGGATTTTCATCTTTAGAAAGGGCACTTGGACCACTTATACATACATGCCCAATTGAAAAAAAAAAAAATTTCAACAAATTTCATAAAAGGGCCTTTATAGTTATCAAATTTGCATGGACTTTTGAATAATAATAGAATAATTCACCCTAAAAAATAATATATAATTTTAAATTAAATATTTATAAATAAAAAAATAAAAAATAAGAAAAATTTAATATATCATCTAAGGTGGTGAAGCGGAAGGCAAAACAATAATTTCTACCAACCGCTCAATAATTGCTATTGTTTTATAGTAGTCACTTTCTCACGTGCTTCCACAAGCTGCCGGACGATTCCTCTACAGAAGACAGGCTTTGTGGTATTGTACAGTGTGCTTAGTAACCTGGTCCACCATCCCCTCTTGTATCAACCACTTGTTTATATCTTTTGGACACGTGTCGAATGATATTAATTTGGACGGTTCAGATTATCGAGAGCACGTTGAAAAAGGTGTAATATTATTGGTGTCTGTTCCCTCCCCTTTTGATGCCTAAAGTACCCTTCTCCCAACAAAACTTTTCCACTCACCTTTGAAATTGCCCCTATCAGCTGTTTGAAATTTCCAAAACCGGACATTTGCTTTCTTCTAAGGGCACGTTTGGGCAGCAACGTATAATATTTCGTAACTTTCCAGGAAAAATACTTTCCTGACGCAGATTCTCTTTTACAGATTCTTTATGAAAAATTGTAATTTTGAAGAGTTTTGAAGTTAATGTGAGATGGGTTAGGCTTTTGGCTTCCTACTCTCTCACCTAAGGAAAAGTAATGGAAAGTCTGTGCCAAACATTATCAGTAAAAATGTACGTAATATATGCAGTAAACCATGTTTTCTTTTTTCTCCGGAATAGGAATCTTATAATGAAGTAAACCATGTTATTTGTGGCTATTTTTAATGTTCACTAAATGGATGTCTTTGAATAGACAAAAATACATGGTAACATGAGCTCCAATATAAGGATAATTAAAGATGATGAGATATAGATGCACTATTAACTTTTCTGTGATTGTAAATGAATTTATTAAGATAATGGGTGGGTATTTATTCTCCATATCCCCGTGATTCTAAATGAATTTATTAGGATAATGGGTGGGTATTTATTCTCCATATCCCCGTGATTCATTTCCTTAAAAAAGGGTCACTATGAGATGATCACTTCTTAGTATTCACCTTTGAGTGTTTTATAAAATCTTTTCTAATTCTAGCCATCTTTAAAACACAAAATATTAGAATTACTAGAAATTCAATTACATGAAACAGACAGGCCAGCCTAAGAGTCTAATCCTACATAGCCAAAATTCTAGAAATACTTATGCATCATCAAGAACTTAATTTTATCGGTTGATTCTAATCTTTTAATCCAAGTAAATAAAATTAAACAGTCAAAATGATTTTACCTTACCTTGCATTTTAGGAATTAGTTTTACTTACATGTAAAAAATGATTAAAAATAACAGCAAATTTAATTTAAAAGTTATATTTCCTAATTATCTTTATTGTTTATTTTCATTTCCTCTATTTTTCTTAATAATTTATCCTTTAGGAGTTAAAACGCCGATGTTTTGAAAGATCTCCGTAGCACGTCTGCAATTAATCGGCAAACGAGATTCGTGTGAAATGAAATCCCACCGATCTCCAACGCATTTTCAGCATTGTATTTCCCGCGCGCATCTTTCCGTAACCGCAGAAGGGCATTTTCGTAAAATGACTAGGCACCACCGTTATTAACTCAACAACTTCGGACATTCTCGTAATTTCACACTTCCATTTTTTCGTCTCAGCTCTTATGCCCTTTCTCTTCGCTTCGACGGGAGGACGCTCCTCCGCTTTTCCTCTGCAAGCGAATATCCGTACATTCCCTTCCATTTCTGGAAATTCAAGCTTTCTCCTCCCGCCATTGAAACCCTAATTCCATCCATCTCTAACAAAGGATAGAAGAAAGATAGCATTTACTTCTCATCCAAATCTTTCCTCTTTCAGGTAAAATCGCTCTCGATTCCAAGGAAAATCGGGTCCTTTTTCACTTGTTTCTACTGCAAAATGCAAATACTATCGCCTTTTGGTTGTTGCAATTGCATGGCAGTGTCTTTGGTTTTTTTTGTTCATGTCTTTGGTTATTTGTTGAAGTTTGGTGATTAGATTATGCTGCATTCGATTTGTTGAGTGTTCTGTTTGGATCTTTTGCATGAATTCAGTTTGCTCTGTAGTTTTTTAGGGCATGTCGGACAGTCGGAGCATTTTTCGTGGAAAGTTAGAATTTGTTTTCCTCGAAGAATGGTTTCTCTGTTTTTCCGTGATTGCATTTTCCTTTTCTTAGCTGAAATCGTTTTTCGCAGTTTCTGCTGTAAGTAGATTCGAATCGAATAGGAACAGGAAACGCATTTTCTGCGATCTTAGAGAAGAGGTAGCATTGCAGGGATGGAATCGTAGAAACCGAAACTTTTGGAAATGAAGTCTGCGGTTTCCATTTTTTCCGGAGAAAGTGAAGTTTCTGAGGAAATGAAATGCGTGGAAACTGTAGTGCGCAGAACATCGACTTAGGGTTCTGCATTGGTGTTTTGAGGAAATGTTGGGGATTTGGGTGTTAATCTGAGAGTACTAGGAGTTTTTCCTTTGCAATTTGAGTGAATGCATGTTTTCTGATTTTTTTTTGTTGTTCATGCAAAGCATTTTATACAGTCGGGACCTCTACCTTAGGTGATCAGTGGAAGGAACAAGGCCAATCATCCGATCGACTGTCCATGCATGCCGGTTTTCTGGTGGATATGATTGTTCCACCAATTGTCCATTGTGGGTCCTACCAGATTGACGATCTCGATGGCTTGAAAATGCACACAATCTGTATGATGAAATGCTTAGCAGGAATAGACTGTTATCACTTTGGTGTTTGCTGGTCTCAGGCTTATAAGTTTGGTGTTCTCTCATGTTCGTCTTTTGGAAAGATCAGTGGGCGGGAGAAAGGACTATAAGTACTCAATTCCCGGATCTGTTTAGGTGTGCGAAGGATAAAGAAGCAAAGGTCAATTCTTGTATGAATAGGATTGGAGGGCTGCGAGGCCAGGTGGTTTGGTGTCTTACTTTTAGAAGGAACCTGAAGGACTATGAAGAAACCCAAGTTATATCACTTCTAAACCTCCTGAATGATATAAACATCCCGGATACTGGATACTGGGGAAGATGCTAGGGTGTGGGAAGCCTCAAAAGACGGGACTTTTTCAGTTTCCTCTTTCTTTAAGACTATTCTTAACAATGGAATGTAGTGTACAAAATATGGAAGCTGAAGGCTCCCCCAAGGGTGATCGTCTTTGGGTGGCTGGCCCTCTGGAAAATAATTCCTACAGTGGATATTTTAAGGAGGAGAGAGATGACTATAGTAAATGGCTGCCCTTTGTGCTTGAGGTACGAGGAATCCGTGGACCATCTCATGCTGAATTGCATAACAGTTCAATCTATTTGGATGACAGAGGTAGGGTGGTTTGAGTGTAGCTGGGTGGGTCCTCCCTAATTCTCTCCTTGAGCTCTTCCAGGCCTGGAAGGCTCCACTCGGGTATCCTAGAGGCAAGGAGATGTCGAGGTTGACATTTCTAATGGTAATCTGGACAATATGGAAAGAAAGGAACTCAAGATGTTTTGAAGTGATATCATCTGGTGAAAGTAGTTTGGTGGAGAAAACCAAGTTTTTAGTGGCGCTTTGGGTGTTCATCAACCCATCTTTTAAAGGGTACTCCATAGATCAAATAGTTTATCAATGGAAAGAGCTGGCCTTCTCTTAAGCAGGTCTTAGGTGGTTGGTTTTGGGTTCTTGTAATTTTTTGTTTTCCTGCTCTCCTGTTTTTACTTGTCAGTAATTATCTTTTGTACTGTTTGCTTTTTTTAGTCAAAGTAACCATTCAAAAAGAAAGATATTCATTTAAGCCAAACACAGTATTTAGGTGACTGACTGTTAACTTCAGTTTTTATAAGGAAGTAAACCGTTTTTTTGGAGCTTACATATCTTTGGCTTCTGTTCTGAATTTTTTTAGGAATTTGCGCCTGTGGGGGACTAAGGTTTTGAAGAAATGGTGAGTTTCTGTTATTTTCCTTGCTATTATCTGTTTTCAGGTTTCTTCCTCTGTTCTTTTTGACTTTTGTATGGTTTTATAGGCTGGGAGTACTGCTGATGAAGGGAACGACAGCTTCGACTGGGATAGTGAAGATGATTTAGAAATCCAGAATTCATCTGCCTCTTCTCGGCCAGCTGTTGTAAATCCTGTCAAAGAAGAAGGTTCGAGCGCAAGGGAGGTGTGAACTTATCTTGAACTATGTGATTTTCCATTGCTGTTTGTTAGTTAGAATAGTGTCAGGATTTATGTAATAACTGTAGCTTAATTAAACAAAAAATATGAGCAGGGAATGAGTGCGTATCAGATTAATGTGGTGGTTAAGTACTAATTTTTATTGAGGCATGATAGATGGCTTATTTAGTAGATTCTCTTTGATCTTGGAGTAGGAAAAAGAGTTAAATAAGATAGTTTTAAAGAAGAGAGTGGAATGTGGCTGTGTTTATACAGGAGCATGCAATTCTAAATCTTGATGGAACTACAATTGATGCCAAGGTATGCTATGAATCCTTATCACTTATGGTTTATGATTTGCCTCAGGTTAGACCTGTGGAGCTAATGTGCAGAGGGGCCCATGATTTTATATCATTGAATAAGAAATCTGATATCAGAACTATGTGCTCCATGTTGATTGTTGTGACTCATATTTAGTCAACCTTGCTTTTTGTCATGCAAATCCCATTTAATTTGGCCAAATGTGTTTGCAGCTAAAAAACTTTGTGTTTATCATCTTCTTATTTTCTTCTGCTTTTTATTCTCTTTGAGAATTTATTGGCTGTGTCAGCATCAATCAGACTTGGCTGAGTCATAAGAAATTATTGGTCACCTAAAAAGTTTAAATCACACTGGTTCTGTTTTGGGTTTGGAAACCAAGACTGTACCAGTAAATGCTGGCACCAAGTTGACTACACTGGCATGCCTAGCATAAAAGTATTTTCAACATTTTAAATTTAATATTATTACAAAACGTTCGTGGGGGTACTTTTCACACCTTAGTTGGTGACCAAGCTTCAGTTTTTTGGGTGTTTATTATCCCCACATAGATTACCAAACATAAGTAGCGAATAGAGGTTTCAGGGACCTTTAATCCTTATTGGCAATAGTATTATATTATAGGATTGACTTGTACCTCATGTTGAGGTTCCCCATGATGGTTTGATGAATCGATCTAGAAGGCAGGCCTCATTCAAGCTTGCATATGGATGAAATCCAGAAAAGTCCTAGAATGGTACCATTTCCAATGCACGTTATGGTGTATATGAGGCAATGCTGAAGCTTTACATTAGAATGTTGCTAGCACAAATCAAGCAAAAGTTCTAGTATCGTATCAAGTATTATGGATTTGCCAACAAGTGTCATCAAGAGAAGTTTTTCAAGGAGATAGGGTTGGGTTGTGTTTATGGAACAAAATAACTTTGATACTTACAACAAGCTGAGTGCTAAGAGGGTAGAACAATGCAAAGTTTGAGGGGACATCTATGTCAACTCTTATGAAGCGGAAGTACCAAATGACTTGGAGTTGGATGTCTCCCCAATCAACGTCACTGATCTATGAGTTCTTGGGGAGACACCTGCCTTTCAAAGGAAATATTTAAATGGTCAAACTTTAAAATGCATGATGGCATTAAACAAGTTTCACATGGGAAAAAAATCAAATATGGTTGAGAACACAAATATTACTCACTGAAATTGACATTGATGAAGCACCTGAGTTTCAGATGAATGGCTAAAGATTGAACATTGATTTACTCAGGCTAGGCATGACAAACTACTCCTTTATAGTTCAAGGCTTCAAGCACTGTCCACCATTCCACCAAGGAATGGTGCATGCTGTGGATCCACAAATGATGCAAGTGTCAGTCAACATAGAGCACAAAAAGCCCACAAACGACCACAAAGGAGGAAATGAAAATATTCAATTCTGGAGTCAACCAATCGATTTTAAGTAATGCCGTATCTGCAGGTGAATCGATCAATTTAGTTATGATTTTCTATGAGAATATGATGGGATTAGAATGTTTCAGCCATCGAGAAACTCGAGACACACCAATGGCAAGGGTGTCTCATCTCACACAGCTGCCCAGGTATCAATCCTTGGGCATGCAGGTTGTATCACCGGTTTTGCACAGCTCACCCATCTAGCAAAAAAAAAAAAAAAAAAGTTTCAGCCATTAATTGGGTCTCACTGAAAGAAGCAAAGTCCTCTATTTACAGTGAAGGATTTGTGGTCTTCCTTAGATGTAGTATTTATTAAATGGGCAATGAAGCAAATCAGGTTGATTTTGCTTTAGCAAAACAACTAGTCGATAAAGAAATATCTTCTTTATGTCCTCTCTTGTAATAGTGTTTTACGGGGGGAAGAACTCTCTTTCCTTGTGCAATGAAACTTATTTGTTGCTAGAAAAAAACTGATGGGATTAGAAGTTACAATGATTTGCATATGAGGGATGACTTCTGCTGCTCTAGCCTCTACATTTGTACAGCAGTAGTGTTGGGAACTTAATGGAGTGATCTAAGATGATAATTATGAGAAAAAGGAAGATAACATAGTGTGTTCAGGGGTGTTGGGTTCTATATAAGGGTCATGAATGTGTAACAAGGCATTAAATGATTTTGTCTTCTAAGTATTTGTTTGTAAGTATTCTTTTTTTGAAGTTATTTTCCTAATAAAGTTGTTTGCCATCCCATTCTACTGAATATCTTTGTTAGTGCTTTTTACCTGTACAGTGCAAATTTGGGCATGGAAACAACGGTTGTCTCCAAACCCAAATAGCAGTGCATAATTATTGAATTATGCTCAGTCCTTTACTGTTTGCTTTTCTATTCGATTGGGCATTAAAGGGCCATTGTCTTTATATCCATATAGCAACAAGTCTTTATGACATTATGCTTTATCCATTGGTGCATACTTTTATAAATTATCATTTTGTTTTATTTCCTTTTTCTGTTTCAGTCATGTGCTGGTCCTTCCAGCTCCAAGTCCAATTTAATTCTTCATTTTGTTGGAATGGGCTTCTCTGAAGAAATGGTTGCCAAGGCAATCAAGGAAAATGGTATGTTCAGTTTTGATGATTTGAGATGCAGATTATTGTATTATCTGAAGAAGTTGCATTTTGAATGAATTTTCTTTTTCTTTTTAATATGTAGGGGATGGAAACATGGAGGCGGTACTAGAAACCTTACTTACATACTCAGTGAGTAAATTTATGGTCTCCTTAGTTTTTAGTTGTTTCTAATACTTTTTTGATTTTATCTTGACATATAGTTGAGGCAGCTGCTCATGTGCATTGGCATTTGTATTGCCCCCTAGATGAATGATACAAAACTTATTGTTGTAGGTATGTTCACCTCTTGTATCATTTTCGTAGTTCATTTGGTCCATGTAGAATGAGATCAATTTGGCTGAAATTTAAAATGGTTTGGTGAAGCAAGGGCAAGATCGTTATGTGAGATATTCATGCAAACATTAAATTCTCAACAACTTCCAACCGGGTGCATTTTCATAATGCGCACATGCGGGTGCATGTCTTTACGGTGTGCCTGTTGTGTAATCTACAGATTTTTCATGTTTACCAATGTATGCACGTATGTTAATGCATGCATAACCACCGTTTCGATAAGAGTGGCAATTTTTTATGGAAGGGCGAAGGTTATGTCGATTTTCCTTATTGTATTTTGGAGGACACATTTGGAATAGACATGTTGACTGACATTTTATCCTTATCCTTCAAGATCTGTATTACCTCAGAATGCCACCACCATTACAACCGTTGTCATTGTCGTTGCCTTGTCCCGTCTATATGGGGTTAGTAAAATATCATCTTGTACATTGTTTTATTTTTATTTTTGTTTTTGCTAGGTTGGGCTATTGGTTCACGAGTGCTGCTTTAACATGAGTTCCCAGGGATCTGATGCAGCATAGACCTCATGGCCACACGTGTAGGGCCCACAGATTTAGGAATTTATTTTTATGTCAATAGCTTCCTAATTTTATTGTAATTAGGATTAGCATTTTAATTCATTTGGTTTCCTAGTTTAATTAGGCTAGTTTCTATTATTAGATTAGTTTTTCTTAAGCCCTAAGTTTTTATATTGCATTGTAGAGATGATAATATCATATTTGGAGTTGAATAAAATTGAGATTTTCCTTGGGAGAGGTTGTTCCTCGTGTTCAAAATCTCTGCGGAGATAATTTGGGGTGTCTTTGAGATGTGCTTCGGCATCTACGTAAGCCATAACCCTAGGGCATGCTTCAGTTGGTATCAAAGAGAAGATCTACATCGCTTCGGTCATCCTCCGTTCACTGATCGGAGCTTATCCATCCATTCGCCAATCCATCCCATCATCACCATCCACCTCCTTCCGTTCCTCATCCCATCGACCCAACTTCCAATCCGCAAAAATCCCTGCCGTTCCAAAACCCTTTTTTTCTAGCCCCTTCCCAAATCCAGCCTCGTCCACTGCCAAAACCCCAGCCACCGAAACCCCTTGATTCCAACCAAACCCATTCACTTAAACCATTCTCTGCAAAAAAAAAAAGAAAAAAAAAAGAAAAAAAACAAGGAGATACTTCGGATTTGCCTTACATAATAGTAAGAGGGGGTGCAGTCAACCACTGTTCGATTGAGCAAGCCGACTGCACCCGTGCTTCGCCGGGATATTATTGTCACAACCTTTGTTATCACGTCTTGACACGAGAAGAGCAGCAGCAGATGAAGGGAGGCTGGTCCTGTGGTTGAAAGGGCAGAAAAAGTTTTTAACAAAACAAAAAGGTAAAGAGAAGGAAAAGTAGGAGAGAGAACGGAAGCAATATCCTTTTCTAGCCACGTTTTTTGCTGTCCACCTATTGGAAGTCATTTCATACTTTTGGTGTCTTGCATCACCATAGATTTTAGTGGTCTTTAGAATCACCAAAGATTACAGTGGTCTTTAGAAAAATTTTTACGGCTAGCATTAAATTTAGTTCTTGCCAACTTCGTCTCTTTTAAAGACAAGTCAAGTTGTGCTGACATCATATCTGCATCATCAGCATCTGATCAACGGGAGAATTGACGATTTTACCCGCTCGACGGTTGAGATTCCTTCTTATGATATTGGGCTCATCTATCGTCAGATTTCAGATCCGTTTTCGTCATTGTGATCGTGAAGAGCAGATCTACACATCAGGTCAGTCTGTAATGAAATTCCATATCAGTAAGTTTTAAAATGCACTTCAAGGAGTTAGATATGCATGTCAATATGGATTATGGTATGCTGTCAATAAAAGTTATTCCCAGCAATTTCTTGATTTGAAACAAGAAGAATTATCCGTTAAATATTTAGTCCAATTTTCAAGGCTCCAAGATGCATGTGGAATGGAGGATGATGAAGAACATGGTTTCATTAGTTTTGTAAGAGGCTTGAGACCGGACATAGTGGAGAGAATGTGTGACTGCAAGACCATCCCATGAGGCATTTTGGGAAGCAATTCGTGTGGAGTAGATACGTAAAAGGTCTTATCTAGTGGAAGTTACGCTTCAAGAAGAAAAGTGGCCACACATAACAAACTGTGTTGAGAAACCATTGCCAGCGGATATGCTGACCGATCGGCCAGAGCTATACACAGAAGATTCCACCTCTACAATTGACCTTGAAGAGCAAGTTGTTGATGTTCCCCACATAAACTCTCAAATCGATTTTGTCTTTGGAAATCAACAGTGGAAATCAGGAGATCAAGAACGCTTAGTCAAAGATTACAATTTGGTGATGTGAATTCCACAAATGACATTCCCAACGGATCACGGTGTACCTCCAAACACACTCTCACCGTCAAATCAAAGGATGTGTCATGTGCAGTATTTTCAAGATCTGTGTAGAAACTCAAGATGAGCCAACTAATAGAAAGTTCGTTCGATTGATCTTTGATCCGGGTGGACATATTCCGAACTCGAGGTCGAATGCTTTTCAAGTGGGGGAGAATGATGCAGCATAGACCTCATGGCCACACGTGTAGGGCCCACATAGATTTAGGAATTTATTTTTATCTCAATAGCTTCCTAATTTTATTGTAATTAGGATTAGCATTTTAATTTATTTGGTTTCCTAGTTTGATTAGGCTAGTTTCTATTATTAGATTAGGTTTTCTTAAGCCCTAAGTTTACTTTGCCTATTTATATTGCATTGTAGAGAGGATAATCTCAGATTTGGAGTTGAATAAAATTGGGGTTTTCCCTTGGAGAGGTTGTTGCTTGTGTTAGAAATCTCCGTGGAGATAATTTGAGATGTCTTTGACACGTACTTAAGCCCTAACCCTAGGGCTTGCATCAGGATTGGTCCCTGGGAAGTGTGTGAACCTAAGGTGCCAACACCACTCAACCACGGGTGTGTTGGCATCATCTTGTATGTGGCTAGGGTTTAAAAACCTGGACTCAGACTCAAACTCAAACTCGGCCTGTGTCAAGTCAAGTCAAGTCGGAGCGACTCGACTTGGCCAAGTCGACCACGTCAGGTCCAGGTCAACATTTTGGGTTTCTTTTTCTGGATTTTAGGGCTTTCTTTGGGTTCTTTTAAACATCTCTATAGTGGGACAGAGAGTTGAGACTTCTTGAGATAGAGAGAAACAAAATCTGCAGATTGCAGAAGGAGAAGTGAATTAGGCATGGAAGAAGAAAGAGGGTTCTAGACAACTTAAGGTTGGCTTCCTTCCTCCAATATTATCTCTTGAGTATCATCCAACAAACTACCCCCTCCTTTCCCTTGTGTGGATGGTTTTTTCAGAGGACATGGTATAAGAACAAGGGTTTTGATGGGGTTTGTGTGAAAATGGAGTTTTGAGAGAGAGAGAGAGAGAGAGAGAGAGAGAGAGAGAGAGAGAGAGAGAGAGCGCCTTGGAAGAAGAAGAAGAAGAAGAAGAGGGAGAAGAGGAAGCAGAGAAGAAAAATACAGTTGGTAAGGGACTCGGCTAAGTCTGGCTCAACCCGACTTGGAGATGGCCGACTCAACTTGGACTCGGCCGTGTTTTGATACTCTGATTTATCCTATTGACTCTTTTCCTAATCCCTTTCTAACTCTTTGTTCTCTTTAGTCTTTACTCCTTTCTTTAGATTTCCACCTTGAAAGGTCAACATTTATATAAGAAAAAAATCACCATACATCAAGCAACTTTTATTATTATTATTTTCTCTCGTAAGTTTTTTGTTTACTTGAAAACCTAAGCTGGTGGACCAATACATGTTCATATCATGCTGGAAACTGTTTTTCCCCCTTCTGGAGGACCAATATGTGTTACTATCATGTTGGAATTTTTTTTTAATTAATTTTTTTGTAAGATTGGAAGTACTTCACATTTGAATGGGTGTTGACCTTGGGGTTTTTCCTTGTCTGGAACATGTATTATCTTCAAAAGGCCCACACCCATTAAGTTTACCATGCTGACAAGAGCAAATGGCACAGTGAAAGGTGCTTGCTGTTGCAACCTTGAGGTTGTTTGTTCAAGTTATGCTTGCTGTTGCAATCTTGAGGTTGTTTGTTCAAGTCAAGTCATGTAAATAAATAAATAAAAATGGCAGGATCAACATACACAAGCAAACTAGTTATGTTCCTCCAGATTAATATAACATGAACCAAAGAATCCAGCTCACTGTGATCCAATGTATCTCTGACTGAGCACGAAGGAATCTTTGTGAAATAAAGGATGCTGCTCATCCTGATGCAGGGATATGGAAGCTATTGTTAAGCTCAAATCAGGGAAATGGTGTTGCCAGTATCTAGAAGACAGGTTTCATTTTCATCGAAGTGATTGCCAGTCTTGGGCAGTTCTGATCCTCCATGCAACTAGTTGTTCCTAGTTGCTGCATTGCTAACCTCTACCGCATCCCCTGTTTCCGCCTTCCTTATTTGATCATTAGCAGGCAAAGAACATTGACATTGTTCCTTTCAACCAGGAGGTTCTTTACCTTCAATAGATTATGTAAAACCTCAAAAGTCAAAACATCTACAAGCGAAATGAGTTCATCTGATTCTGGGTTGTTATCGTGGATTTGCTAGGAATAAGCTGCAGATTTCTAGAACAAGAAAAGACATGATGGATCTTGGAATTACTGAAAAACATGGCTACAATTAGAAGTGTAACTCTTGAAACCAACCAGAAATAGATGGGATAAGGGTGCAGTGATGATGATGAAGCTGCAATTATGTAACCATTTGGATGCATTATGTATCCACCAATCTCAGCAATACATTTGAGAAGAGCCATCCACCAATCCCCGCTCTGCATTTGACAAGAGCCATCTGAAGTGAGGGTCTGGCCTCACTCGGGGCCAGTTGTCTCCAGCCGTTTCTGCATTTGGAACTCTCTAATGGTTTTAAAATTCATTTGGATTTCTGAGATACAGTTTTCTGCATGTCCCAAGTCTTTCTGATTTGTTCCACTGTAGATAAGACTTCCAGCTTGCTGTTTTGAAAGGCCAATACATTTTGGTTCTTCCAGATAATCCAAATTGCCTGAGCAAGCATGTTTATTTTGATCTCCAAGAATGAGCGGGTGGCAAAAGCCATGGGTTTGCTCCCAGTGTCTTGTGTTCAGAACCTGCCCCAGATTTGCCCACCGTGCATTTGTGTGGGTTTAACGGGCGCCATCTAGGGGATTAGTCCTATTGGGTCAAAGACCTCAGGGATACCCATGTCATCACAAAAAACAAAAACAAAACAAAAAAGAAGAAGAAGAAGAAGAAGAAGAAGAAGAAGAAGAGAGCAGGTTATTGATTGGATCTGACAAATATTACACTATATTTGTTCCTGTCACATAGGACCAATATGCTTCTGTTTGTGCTCCTTCCACAGTTTTGTTGCGACTCTCTCTTGTGAAAGAACTCGTTTGCAGCCAGCCATCAGAAACCTTCCATAGTAATTTGAAGCGATTCTATTTTGATTGATCCAGATTGATGCATAACGAATGACCCAAGTGTGGGGCCCGGCAAAGTAGTTTAGAAATTATTTTAAAGAGCAAGACTCTCTTAAGCTCGAGCTTAGGAGAACATTTCGTAAGCTCATGCTTGTGGGGCACACCTTTGGTCCATCCAAATGGACCAAACACATGACCACCCTAAATTGCATATGTCCATCAACTTTCGGTCAGATCCGAATCTACTAGACCGTTGGATCGACTATGTATTGATCCAAATGGACCGTTGACCAATAGACTTTTGGGCCCATATGGAGATGATAGAAATCACGGTTGGGGTTGATTTTTTACAGAGAGGAGGATCCTAGGGATTCCTTGAAATCCCCCCCATCCCCTTGCCGATGTGGGTCCCCAGGTGGGCCCACCACACACTTGAGCTTACCTTATCCTAAGCTTGAGCTTAGGAGAGCTGGCCCCTATTTTAAAATTGCTTCTTATTAAATTTCCAATTTTATTTAAGGAGTATGATTAGGATATTGTCTAATTTAATCTGCATTCCTAGTTGATTAGGTTTCTTAGCCATCAAGTTTGTTTCCCTATGTATATTACATTGTTGTATAGATGAAAATCTCGGACTTGATGGAGAAAGCTAAGTTCTTAGTCGCGCTTTGGGTGTCCATCAGTTCGTCTTTCAAAGGATACTCTATAGACTATAGAGCAGATAATGCTGCATTGAAAGGAGCTAGCATTTTCTTTTGCAGGGCCAAATTAGTTTTGTGATAGGGGCCTTTTCTTGTTTCTTTTCTGGTTTCCTGTTTTGGCTTGTGAGTATACATCTCTTGTATTGCTTATTTTTGTTAATGAAAGTAACTATTGAAAAAAAAAATAAATAAAAATCTCAGACTTGATTATTGGAATAAAATTATCGTGGGTTTTCTTCACTTGGAGGTGTATTTTCATGTTGAAGTCTCTGCGGAGACATGTTTGAAGGGACATGTGCTTCGGCACCCACTCAAGCCCTAACCCCTAGGGGCTTGCATCATTTTAATATATTGACATTGGCATACATTTTCATTGTGTTCTAGTACAAAAATAGTGCCTACTAAGCATATCCAAATTCTGTTTCCTGCTTTTGTTTGCTAGCATGCTACAAACTTCTCAATGAATGGGGAGAATCCAGATTTTTGAAATAAGTTTAGCATTTTAATATATTGACATTGACATGCAAATGCATTGTGTTTCTAGTATGAAAAATAGTACCAACGAAACATATATCCAAATTCAGTTTACTGCTTTTGTTTGTTAGCATGCTACAAACTTTACTCTATGAGAGAGAGAGAGAGAGAGAGAGAGAGAGAGTATCAATATGGTCATCCCTCATCATTGCGTGAGGGACCATGGGCCCTCATGATTTTTAGACTTGAGATAGAAAACTACTATAGTCCTGAGGAATAAATTTTCAATAATTGTCATTTCTCAATAAATTTTGAGACCTGAGATAGAAAATTACTATAGACCATGGACCCTTCCAAGATTTTTAGGCCTTGTCACATCTAAGATGATACTAATCACAATAATAACAGAGAATATCACTATAGTTTCTTTCTCTTTTTAATAACATTTACTGTTATCGAAAAGAAAAGGAAAAAAAAAAGACTATCAATATAGTAGTCCCCGGGAATGAATTCTCAATATGGGTCATCCGTCCTCATTTGGAGGTGGGGCCATGGACCCCCAAGAATTTCAGAAGTCCCATAGGCAATCATAGCCATCTGTTAGGTGGGGCACCTATGGATGATGGGTTCTTTTTGAAAGAGTTTAGTTTATTTCTACACAGGGGAGATGGACCCTTCATATGTGCTGTGTGCATCATGGATGAAGATTATAGTAAGTTAATAACATCTTAGCTGGTCCTTGTCACGTCGAAGATGGTACTAGTCAAAATAATAAAAGATAGAAAATCACTATAGTAGTCCTGAATAATAAATTTTAAATATGGTCGTCCTTCATCATTGGGGAAGGGCGGGCCTATGGAGCCCTCGAGATTTTTCTGACCTTGTCACATCGCAAGGAGTGTTCGTAAGTGTCACATACGTGCCCCACTTGGACATCGCATGCCACATGTGCTGTTTCCCAATGGCGCCATACATCCAAGCAGTTCCAAGTTAATTAGTTAGCCTTTGCAGAGTCTAAATTTTTTTTTTTTTTTTTAAGTCATGGAAAAATTCATGTGTCAAACAGTGTCAAGATTGAAGTTAGGTGTCTGTCATGGGTTATTCAATTTCCTACCAAACCAGCTCAAGATTGTGGGATTCCTACAATGACAACCCCCGCCCCCGCTCTTCGATTGGTAAAATGTTGTGGCCCATTAATTGATTTGTTGGAAGGAAATCACTTCAACTTGATTTGGTTCTCCTTTCCCATCTCCTTGTTTTTTGTTTCCCCTCCTTTTGGGAGGTGGCTGTTTTTTGGGGGCTTCTGCCCGGCCGCTTCTCAGTATAGTTCTTTTATACTGTAAAACTCTTTTATAATGCTCCTTTTTCTTTCAATACAAGTTACCATTTAAAAAAAAAAAATTTGATTGGTTGAAATTAAATTATGAGATTTATTTCATGTCCATTAGGGCCACTTTGGCAATTTACTATTAAAGTAAAAGTGATGTAAAGCATCAAATCAAGAGAGAATAAAATATAAGGGGGTTATGATGGTATTTTGTTTTTAGTGGATTGGTAGGGAATTTTTTTTTGACTTTGTGTTAAAAGTGGGTAATTTTTTTTTTTTTGAAAAATTAGGAGGGAATTTTGAAAATCTGTACTTTTGATGTGACCCCTTGTATGAAAAATGGAGGCTTTACATTACTTTTATTAACCAGTAAATTGCCAAACGGGCTCTTAAGAAGTTTGTTAAAGTCAAAAAATTCTAGAAAAATTCTATAAAGATGTAGTTAACACATGCTTTCAAAATTCTGATGGAAAAATTAAATCTCAAACTTCTTTAATGTAGACCACTGGAAGCCAAATGACCCACTTGAATAATGCAAGTTTATGGGTTTAAAAATCACCCTTTGTAGAAATGACACGACACCTAATGCCAAATTTCAAGATCACCCACGAGATATCCTTTCAATCCATTTTTAAATAAATAACAGTTGGGAATGTTCAATCCTCAATAGATAATATTTTGCACAATTAGGGAGCTTGTTTGGTGATGGGGACTTCAAAGGAGGAAGAGAGTGTCTTTGAGTCCCCCTTCACGGGGATCATTAAAGTTGAATTTGGATTGAGCAGCTTGCGGCAAATTGGGGCATGCCATTGACAAAGTTCGTAGGAATCATAAAGGAGAGGGGTTGTATATATTCTCAAAACATGTGGGGGTCAAAGATTCTAATGAAACAGGAATTTTGGCTATCTTGGGAGCTTTTCACATCTAAAGGCGCTCTTTCCAACTTAGCCTCATTGTGGAAAGCGACTCAATCAATGTTGTATCATGGGCAGGAACTCTTAGAGGCCCTTGGAAGATGCATTTCTACTTGACTGAGATTAAACATTTATCATCAACTTTGAAATCCCAGATACTTGTACAAGCCCAATGTATCCATATCGAACTAATATGACACTTGTATTGATACCTGATACTGCACCAATACTTCTATGGATTAAGTTTATCATATCCTTCTTATAAAGTCCTTTATTTCATATAGTTCTTTTAAAATTTTTACTTCTCATTATTAAAAATGATAGAAAGGGTCGAAAACAGTGATAATTTCATTTATTCAAAAGTGATCTAAAGAAAAAATTAGGACACTCGTATCCGTATATGTGTACTAGATTTTCAAAGGTGAGGAGTCATATCACCGATCGCCGTATCAATGTTCGTATCCATATCCGTATTTGGGCATCATAGATCATGAGTGTTTAATGTGTCTTTTCATCATGTTAGTAAGTCTGCCAGTGGGATGGTAGACACTTTAGCTAAGCAAGGGGTGAATCACTTATGTAATATAAGTGCTTCTATTGTGTAGTTTTTTGGGTGGTGCATGGTATGTATCTCTTATACCGGCACTCTTTTGTTATTGGCTTTGACAGCATTGACTTTTCATATTGATATATAGTATTGTTACCATCTTCAAAATAAATAAATAATAATAATAAAGAGCAGTCTGCAGAAATGTTTGGCCTTTAGGGCAAAAAAAAAACCCAAAAAAAAAAAAAGAAATCTTGGAAAATCTTGACTGCTTGATTGTGTGCTCCCTTTTCCATTTAGCAATCATCAGCTGGCCAGAAAGAGGGACATGTTTCTCAGCACAAGAGAACAAATTCTCTCTCTCTCTCTCTCTCTCTCTCTCTCTCTCTCATTAATGAGGATGAGATCAAGTAATATCTTAGATGATTTTAGTAACAATCATTTGAGAGGGCCTTAGAAGTAAATATCAATATGGTCTTTAGTCCACATTCGGTTCTTTGGAGGAGTAACATGCATAATTGTCAATTTTGCTGGGGACCCTTTTTTTTGTTTTGACTCTTAGCTGAAATGTTTCAGCTGACTCAATTTTTCTCTGTTTGTTATCATTTTGGAGTTATTCTTGTCAAATTTTAAAAATTAAAAAATATATAATAGTAAAAGGTGAAATTGATTTATTTACTATATTGATTTACTGATTCTACGAAATGCAGTGTGCTAGTTTTATATAGTATATAGCAAACAAATAATTTATAACAATGCGTTTGACTAAAATTATTACATCCATTCTCAACTCTTCTCTCTAATTTTTAATGTCATAGCATAAAATAACATAAAATGAGCACATTCACATAATCACTACACAACAGAAAGGGTAAATCAATATAAAGATTTTTTTAATTGAAAAAGGAAAAAATTGCACCACCATCCGTCCATCCCTATTAAGCTGAAATCTAGCCAGTTCAGTCTGTTTGGGCTTAACAGGCCTATATATACCATTTTTTCTATGCTTTCAATGTTGTTATCTCTTTTATGTATTTTGGCAACTATGCTTCAAACCATTTGGGTTGATGCTAACCATTTGAAGCAGGAATAACAAATTTACTGATTATTTGTGCAGTTTTTCCCTTTTCCTGTAGTAATTGATAAAATAAATGCAAATTTACCTTCTTTTGGTTGGCGTAATTGGTAAAGCTATAATGCTTATATTTCTGGTTTCTTGGTATTTTTATAATGTTGAATCTAACAGGCTCTTGAGAAATCTGGTCCGTCGTGTTCTTTTGAAAATGAAGAGGCAACTCTGGATGAAGAACTCTCAGATGTGGATAGTTTTCTTGAAGATGAGGTACTTCTTCTTCTTCTCCTCCTTAATAGTAATAATTACAATAGCAATAATATTATATTATACCTATTGTTTTCATTTGGGTGGGCAAGGGGTTCATTGGAAATTGATTGAGGCTAGGGCGAAACCAGGCACACAACGACCATGAACTGGATCATATGATGTGCACCAAGTGGAAGAGTCCCTTAACCACCATGTTTCTTGCATGGTTGGGGCTGAGGTAGTTCATTTTGTTGGTCACTTGCTGAATAGATTCACTTCATTCTGTTTCTTGAAGTAAATATCTTGCTCCTGAAGTAAGTATGGATGACTGTTTTATACAAATAATTGTCTGCATGGGGATATTTAAAGCGTGAGAGGAATCTTGTAGGATATGATAGTTTGGCTTATTCTGCATTTGTTTGACTTTGTTGCACAATTATGGTTGCCATCGATTTGTTTCTCCTTTAGCCATTGAAGTTTGACACCCATTTGAGTGCACAAAGTGCAAAAATTGCAGACAAATTTATTTGGTTGCTTCCCGTTGAACTGGCTGGACATGCTCATATTGACATAGTTCAAGATAATCAAGGTTTGAAGACTGTTATTGGCACTCGCATGTATACGAGCAGGTTTAGCTAGGCCAATGGGTGTAGGATCCATGCAAACACTTCAAGGTCCGTAATGGGATCCAAGGTCCAGACATTATGGGCCATTGGGGCTACATGGCTGCACATTGCTGCCTATATGGCTTGGATATCCAACCCTTTTGGCGTTCTTAAAGCTCAAAGAAGGACGAAATTAAGTTGTAGGGGGCATATCAGTCCTCTTTGCTTCTAATATTGTTATGTAAGGTGGTGATTAATACATCTTATTAGGTTTCATGCTTGCTTAGAGGTAGATGGTTTCTAGCAAGGATGTAAAACTCGTGACTTGGACTCGACTCGTACAATGCAAAAAAAATTGACTCGGATAGAGTCAACGTGGAGACTCGGGAGAGTCATGCTTTTTAAAAAATAATCTCAGACATATTTAAAAATGAATCCATTACTTATTAAATCTAAATAATACATTTATTTACATCATTCATAATAATCAATTCAGATTAACAAAATTAATAGAGGAATTTACCTGAAAAATCGCCTTAGATGGCCACCGACCAAAAAAGGCCCCAGTAGTTTTTATGAAACAAAATCGGTCTTCTCCCGAAAATTCTCTCTTTTTTTGGCCTTTCGTCACTCATTTTAATGGGACCAAGCGTTTCAAGATTCTGCCACTCATTCTAAACCTTCAGCAAGACTTCATAAACTGTTGGGCAACGACGTCAATGCTGATTTAAACTGTAAAGTTTGTCAACATATTTTGTCAGGCAATGACGTCGACGCTGATCTTAGTTTGGGAAAAAAATTCATTAGACTCACTATGATGTGCACACGCACTACATGATCCAAAGAAACCGACATACATCCTCTGCATGCTTTCTTGCAAGCACAACTACAAAACATGGAATACAAGATCAAAAACTTCATATTCAAACAACTTTCCTACCACCACCGTACACTGATCAATCCCTAACAAGTTTCCAACATTATCTGTCTACATTTGAAAAGCTCAAAACTAAGACAATTACTAGTTGCAACCTTCTAGGCTATCTACAACTAAACAACAGTAGTGTCTACTGGGTGGCTAACAGAACAATACATACAACAAAGTATCAGATTAGTACAAAAAGGCCAAAAAACTTTGCGATCAACAACATCCTATTCAGGTATAACTACATCAATCGGAAGCTCTTCAAGATTCAATCAGTGCGCATTCAACTCCCAGCTCTTGAAAATCTCGAGCTATTTTGGAAGGTTGAAGTAAATGGAAAGAAGATGGAGAAACACTCACAAACCGTCATTTTGGAAAACAAACAATGGGAAGACGACAAGAAGAATATCTCCACGTGATGGGATGCTCGAATCTATCATGCCTCAATCCAAAGGAGGTTGGAAAATGACCTCTGGAACCACGTTGCAGGTTGTTGAGGAAGGAGGCAATGAAATCGCCAGACAGGGGAAAACGATGGGGAGGAAGAAAGGGAAAATAGGATTTCAGGGGTTTTGTAGGGTTTAAACGAGCGACAACTTTATTAAGAAAAACAAAAGGGACCACTTCCATGTCATATGAACTACTGGGGCCTTTTTTGGTTAGTGTCCATCTAAGGTGATTTCTTGGGTAAATTCCTCATAATGCATGAAAAGTACTACAATAAGGAAAATAAAAAAATTTATTGCATATTATATAATTCGTTAGTCCAAATATCAATATAAAAGATTAAATATAAGTTTCAAATTACATTCTAGCCATCATTTTCAAATTACTGACTCCAAACCTCATGCATAATTACTTATATATAAATTTTAATTATTTTAAAATTAGATTTGCCTATTAAATGGTTTGGAATGCAAACAACTTATTAAAATGAGATGACTTGGCCTAGTCTCCCCTATTTTTGACTCGGTCCTTCGTCAAAACGTGATGACTTGGGAGAGTCAAGAGTCAACTCGGAGAGTTTTCCAACCATGGTTTCTAGGGGGCTAGGTTTTAATTGCTTTTCAAACATAATATTCATCAAATAACAAACCAGTTAACCAAAATGTTTTTGCTGATTTCTTCTTTATACCTTCGTCAATCCCATAGACGTGAATGCATAACTTGGGATGCATGCTTCTAGTTGATTCCATCCAAGTTATTTCAGTGAAGCTGCATGTTGGTTTGTGCTGTGATTTTTCCTTCATATTGATTATTGGACTGCTGTCCTGGTTGATTGATTAAGGTTTAGATTCATTTAGATCTAGCCTTCTTCAATTTGTAGTTTGTGTTCTAGTTGGGTGTAGCCTCATCTGAGTGGTATTTGAGCCAACTTTCTCCCTTTTGCTCTTCTTGTGTACTCCCTTACATGTTTGTGATGCCATGCAATGGAGTTAGATGCCATAGGATGCAATTGAGTTTTTTCTTCCTCTTGGCATGTAATGGGCACGAATCCTGGTGTGCCCAATGATAGAGAGGTGCTTGCCACTGAGCCACTAAAAGGTTGATGTCAAAATCATGATCTTGGAGCATTCAAGGAGATTATTATCTTGATTGGATAGATGCCTCAAAAAGGATGTTTGATTAAAAGGATGTCATGGATAAAAGAAAAGTCTAGCATATGGTTCCAAAGGTTAAAATAAGTATGTTCTCTCTAGTATCCCTATGTATTTTCTGTCTTCCTTTAAATGTCCCAAAAGTGTGGTGCAGCAAATGGAGAAAATCCAACGCGATTTTCTTTGGAACGATACGGTTGAGCAAAGGAAATATCATTTAGTTAGATGGGAGATTGTTTTTAAACCTCTTTCTCAAGGCGGATTGGGGATTTGTTCTATTGAAAATATGAGTAAAGCGTTACTTGGGAAGTGGCTATGGAGTGTGGGTGATTCGACTCAAGGTTTATGGAAACAAATACTTATTGATAAGTATATTAAGTTGGGTAAGGATGGGTGGTCTGTTTCAGTCTATAGTTAAAAGGCTTCAGGTTTTAAGAAGTCTATTCTTTTTGTGAAGGATGATTGGATTAGTGGATAAGGTACAGAGTCCATGATGGACATCATATTCTTTTTTAGCATGATGAATGGTGTGGGCAGTCAACCTTGAAGTCAGTTTCCTTGTCCTTTTGTCTTGGATAGGAGGCAACAGGTGGCTATTGTAGAAAATTTTCAATCAGTGGGTGGTTCTATAGTCTCGGATTTTTATTTCGTCGAAATTTTCATGATAATGAAGTTGTTGATTTAGTGAGAATGCTCTCTTTGCTAGAGGGGATTTATTTCTGTAGGGAGAAAGGAGCCTGACACTAACGGTCAATTTTCGTTTAAGTCCTATAATGTCTTGTCTGGTGCTAATGCTAGGATGGTTCATAGGAGGCATTTTTGGGACTCTTACATTCCCCCAAGAGTTCTGGTTTTTTACTAGGTGGCGAGTTTGCAAAGATTCTTACAATGGATCAATTGAGAAGGAAAAACTGTATCATTGTCAACGGATGCCCGTTGTGTTTAAATGAGGAAACGGTTAATCATTTGTTGATTCATTGTAAGTTTGTGCATAAAGTATGGTTTTCAATTATTGATATGTTTGACATGAGTTGGGGCATGCCTTGTGCTGTCATGGATCTTTTCCAACAGTGGAAACATAGAGGTAGTTCAATCCGGGGTCGTATATAATGTTGGTTGTCTCTTTATGCTGGCCTTTGGAAGATTTGGCTGGAGAGGAATAGTAGAATTTTCAAAAATAAAAGCAACTCTGCTGATTAGATTGTTCGGTCCGTTGTTTGGAATGTTTCGCAGTGGGTTAGTAAAAAGGCAGAATTTGCAGGAGTTTCTTTAGAAGATTTGAATAGATCTTGGGCAGCCAATTTAACAGGGGGATGCCGCCTCAAGATTGTGCATAGAATTAAGTGGAACCTTCCTCCAGTTGGTTTCCTAAAGTTGAATTTTGATGGCAATTTCTTTAAGCATATCCATTTGGGAGGGATTGGAGTTGTTATTCGGGACTCTTCTGGAGTTGTGAAAAAGCTTTCTGGTCCAGTTAGTTCGTCAGATTCCAATGGTGCTGAAGTTTCTGCTTTACTTGTTGGCTGCCGTGAGTTGTGTAAATTGGGAGGCTACAAAGCAATCATTGAAGGTGACTCATTTTCAGCAATTCAATGGGCCTCTAGAAAATCTCCTTTCCCATGGAGATTGGCAGATTTGGTAGAGGAGGTGCAAGATATCTAGAATCAGTTAGAAGCTTCTTTTAATCACATTCAGCATGATAATGTTACGGCGGATGGTCTAGCAAGGGATGGAATATTTTGGTTAAATATTGCTTTTGATGTGTAGTGATTTTGTTTTGCTTTTTTTCTTCTTCTTTAGTTTGGTTCCTGTTTTGCCTGGTTCTTTTCATTAATAAAATTTACCATTATAAAAAAAAGGAACTCCGCAGACTATCAAACACTTGACATCTTAAAGAATTAATTCTGGTTAGAATCTTACTTTCAATCAAGCTAATGTAAAAGCAAAAGGGAAAATTACTAAAACGACAACTAAATGCATACAGGTAATTTGAGCATAAACATGAGAGGCACATGATGGCTTTGTTGTACTTAATGGCGGGCTTGGACAATTGGGCACATGCATGTGCCTCACAGGCTGCAGCAAAATTTTATTAGTGGAGACATTGTTAGTTTGTTACACCTTGAGTTGGTCTGAAATACAGCATGCTTATGTTTTCGCGGTTATGGGGTAATATCAAGCTTCTTGTTGACAAGTTGGGGATGGTAGATATTTATTCCTACATCTAAAAATGAAGTAGACGTTATGCATGCTGTTGTCCAGCTTCTCCACTCAAGGCCCAAAACCCAGATGACCTAGCACATAATCCACAACGCCAATCAGTTTTGCTTTTGTTTCTTGGATTTTTCTTTTTTTGTTTGGATTATGTTATAGGGCTCTGCTTGTTGACAGTGTTACCTTAGTGGTTTGTTCTCTTGATCTTTGTTTTTGTAATTTTTTTTGGGGGAATAATATTAAGCAACCTTTTAAATATATATATATATATATCAGCTCTCTCTCTCTCTCTCTCTCTCTCTCTCTCTCTCTCTCTCTCTACACACACACACCAAAAAAAAAATTTGTTTTTCTTCTCTTAATATTGTTGATATGATCTTTCTGATTTCTTACAGAAAAAAGTAGAAACTTTGTCTGAGAAGGATAGGAATTTGTTACTTTTGGTGGAAATGGGTTTCTCCACAGAAGAGGCTGCTTCAGCTGTGGATAGATGTGGTGTGTATCTACCATTCAGTATCATGATTGTAATTTGATTTGCAATTTTCATTGGCATGATGCTTATGTACGAGTTCTCCTATGTTTTTATTTTTATTTTTTTTATCTACAACTGATACAGTGTTGATTTCTTATGAAGAATCAGGCTTTAATGTATGATATTTTCTCCTTTTTTATGGTTTTATTTGGAATCCAATAATGATTGCTATTTTAATACTCTCTATGTATATAAAAAAAAATTATCCTGAATTCATTGCTAAAGCTGCTGCTGCTGTGTTGTCGTTATTTTAATGTAGAAAGAATTTTGGATCTTTTTCTGCATTAGGAAACAGTTGTCTCAGGTAGGCAGTAGGCACCAATAGTTGTTGCCCAAGATAGTTCTATGGGGGTTTAGCATATGGAAACATTTCCCATATATAGATTATGATTAATGAGAACTATTTGGATGTCAACCATGTGCAACTTTTATGTTGCGGACTTTGGTTGTGGGCTTACTTGGATACGCAGATCAATAGGATAGGGAGGATTGGAAGGTCTCATCATGGATTAGTGAACAGGCCAAATTTGGGTACGATCAATTGTAACCATTTGATCAAGGGCTATATATGCACTTATAAAGCCGATTGATTTTGGAGCCCGTAGACGCTTGTGAGCATCAGACTATATGCTCATATGGGATGCATTCTCTTATCCATGATGAGATCTACCAATCCCCCTACCCTAGTGATCTGCAGTCGTCTAGGTGGGCATCACATCCAAGGTTCACAGCTCTTAGAGTTGTGTATAGTTTGTGACTTTCTATTATAGATTAGGTGTATAGTAATACCTTCGGAGGGATGTTTATTGAGCTCTAGTCATGAAATCATTGTGGGGGCCGCTAGGGAGATAATGTGGGGATGGAATGGTTTATTCATCGATGAGGGGTGAACTGAAAATCAGCTTTGAAATGGTTTAGGTATTAAGGCTTCAATATCAAGGGTGGGTGAGTGATTAAAAAAACGTAAAATCCAATATAGTCTGCAGGAGACAATTTGGATATGATGTCAAATCTTCTCCTTTCTGTCTTCGTTGTGCGTTTGTGGGTTGGGATTTTTTTTTTTTTTTTTTTTTTGACCCCCCTCCCTTTTGATTTTGGGCCTAATATCTAGGCCATCAGATGGCCAATCAGGTTGATATTTGGTCTATC
Organism: Umbellularia californica; assembly: GCA_028538565.1. Lineage (NCBI taxonomy): Eukaryota > Viridiplantae > Streptophyta > Magnoliopsida > Laurales > Lauraceae > Umbellularia > Umbellularia californica. The sequence continues at coordinate 10,663,191 of JAPQWN010000006.1, read as the reverse complement.
CCCTATCCAGGTATAAGGCTTTCCATCTCCCTATCCCTTTTGATTGGCATACACTCAAGTGGGACCCGTAAGGCCATACCCTTTGATTGACATTTTCCTTTAAAAAGCACCCACTTTTAGTGGGGCCCACCTGGATGCGTGATGATCAGGTGAAGCACGGCAAGGAAAAGGTTCGAACGTGGATCAGGGGAATACAAGATATAGAGCCAACTAAATGATCCTAGCTCTTACTGTGGGTCCTCTAAATTTAATGCTCATACATTGTGCAAATTAAACTGGTAATGTAGCCAAAAAAAAATGTGGTAAAATAACTCCCTTATCAGTCCAAACAACAGATTTGGAAAACTTCCTTAATACGACAGATTCAGCATCATAATATACTGATGTACCCTTGCTGGAAACAAGCACAACCTGTTCCATGCTCCAAATAATTTTGTAATAATTATCTGCTCCATTTTTATGAGATATAAATTTATATGCTGTATCAAAGTGATGTAACCTTTTCTGGTAGCATTCTGCGATTGTGTTCCTTTTGAGGCATGGAATTTCTCTGCTCCTCTGAAGTCTGAAATCTCTGTTTATGCTTGTCGTGGGTATTCTATGTTCACCAGTGAGTTGTGTCTGTAAGCAATATTGATTATTTCTTGTATACGTACTTGTTTGGTGTCAAAACATATGTAGGTCCGGATGCTTCGCTTGTGGAACTGACAGATTCCATATATGCTGCTCAAATGGCAATGACATCTGATGCTCGTCTAGGGAAGCGACCACATTCAAGTTCTGATGAAGACGAGGTGTTTTATTCTGATGAAGATGAGGTGCCATGCCCTGCACATGAATCCTCCCTTTTCATTTCAGGTTCTGTGATGCTTCGCATCTAGAAGAATACCAGTCAGGCTGTCAATAAGTCTGGACCTGGACTCGTGAAAAGTGAAATTCTGAAGCCTGTCCCGACCTGTTGGGAGGCTGAAATATGGAGTTCAATATTGTCCCAATGGGCCGTTTGCTATGTGTATATCATTGGGCCTGAATTAAGTCCCACCTAGCCCTTTGTGAGAACATAAGCTCTGAAAACTGTTGACGTTTTCATTGTAAATCTATATTAATCAAATTTTTATGACTCACTGACTACCTTTTTACGCATTTTTCATGTTAGGGTGTAAGCTCTTGGGATGATGATGAGTTTCCAGGAGACATGAAAAGGACGAAGTGGTCCAAAGAAGAAGGGAGCTGCAGACAGAGGTCACACTCTAATGGTAGACAAAAAGATTTTCCAAAAAACATTAAAGTTAATGAACATAGGATGCTGTCAAGCTTCTACATTCCGAAGCACATGATTGGCTTTGGGGTTCCTACGCTGCCACAACATAGGGTTCACCGGAAGCTTCCAGAAGCAGCAATTGGACCCCCATACTTCTATTATGAGAATGTGGCCCTAGCTCCAAAAGGAGTTTGGGAGACAATATCACGTTTCTTATATGATATTGAGCCAGAATTTGTTGACTCCAAGCATTTCTGTGCCGCTGCTCGGAAGAGAGGCTATATTCATAACTTCCCAATTCAGAATAGGTTCCCTTTGCGGCCACTTCCACCTCGGACAATACATGAGGCGCTTCCCATGACCAAGAAATGGTGGCCATCATGGGACACACGGACACATCTCAATTGCTTACAAACATGCACTGCGAGTGCCAAATTGACTGAGAGAATACGCACTGCCCTTGCAAAATCAGATGACCCACCACCTCTGAGAGTCCAGCAATACGTCCTTGCTGAATGTCGGAAATGGAATTTGGTATGGGTTGGGCTTCATAAGGTTGCACCTTTGGAGCCGGATGAGATTGAGATGCTGCTGGGCTTTCCAAGGGACCACACTAGAGGGGGCGGGATTAGTAGGACAGAGAGATTTCGATCTCTGGGTAATTCTTTCCAGGTGGACACAGTAGCATACCACTTGTCTGTTTTGAAGGATATCTTCCCAAATGGGATCACGCTACTTTCGCTATTCTCGGGTATTGGTGGAGCTGAGGTTGCTCTTCATCGGCTTGGAATCCCTCTAAAGACTGTTGTCTCCGTTGAGATCTCTGAAATAAATAGAAACATCATTCGTGGTTGGTGGGAACAAACGAACCAGAGGGGCACTTTGATTGATATTGCGGATGTACAGCAGCTGAATGGTGATAGGCTGGAAGAGATGATTGCTACATTTGGTGGGTTTGATCTTGTCATTGGTGGCAGTCCTTGCAATAATTTGACAGGTAGCAACAGAGTCAGTAGAGATGGGCTCGAGGGTAAGGACTCTGCTCTTTTCTTTGACTATTTCCGCATTTTGGACCTTGTGAAATGCATCATGGGGAAGAGCACATGATAATGGCAATGAAAAATGCTACTGAATAGGCTTTCATAACAAGGAACCTCCTGCTTCACAACCATGTAGCTCATTATGGGGCCAAATCCCACCATGGATCTAATCAGTAGTGCAGATTGTTAATTCTTGTGGACCCCGCTGACTATTCGCTGATCTAAAGGATACTGCATTTTTTTTTTCTTCTGTAGCTGACATTCAAATTGATCATTCTTGTTCCTGTTACTCCCATTGTCACAGATGTTGCTGATGTTATGAAGCCCTGCGATATTTGTGAAAGAAATTTGTGTAATGAGATAGATCCCATGTAACTGTGAAATTTTCTAGCTGTCATAAAATCTCTTTCCTTCACAATTTTTGTGAAAAATCTACCTGGATTATCATTATTTTTCTGCACTGGGAACTCGAACACACACCCCCACTCTCACACCGATGTCCCAACCAGTGTCTTTGGTGATGTTCCTAATTATATCCCTCTAAAAACCCAGAAAGTTAAGTTTTAATCTTGTTGACATTCTTTTTTTTAAGACCCCAAAAGAATGCTGATACTAGGTCTGTGACAGCTATATGTTCAAAAATTCAGACATACATTTTTTTAGTCATCGAATTATCACAATGTATCCTCATCTTTTATGTGAAAATATGATGCATTAGACCATTGTAGCTGGAGCTTGATCCTGATTGAAGCTTTGTATAATGAATGCTATTACACAGTGCACAATTTCTGATTCTTGTTGAAGGCAGGAATGGGTGAAACTTAACTTTTTGTGGACAAACATTTGTACAGCCGAATGAATTGTATAAAGGGTGGGCATAGATCTCTTCCCCAACTTTTAGTGGACAAACATTTGTACAGCCGATATCATTTTGCCTATGTAATCTTCTTTTGCTTAGTACAGTTTATCGTAAAGCTAAAAAAAAAAAAAAATTCCTCGAGGGTGGCCATAGATCACTTCCCCAACTTGTTGATCCTGCTTTGTGCACATGTTAATCCTGCTTTCCATTTTCTTTTGGTTAGGAACTTTGTATTATTGTTATTATTAGGACAGAACCCATTTTATTTTAGGGGTGCGTTGGATTGACCTATGATTTAAAAAGTTGCCCATATGTCATAGATCGAGTGAATCTCCGTGATTGCTCTTGACTAGGCGATGCGCTCTAGCGAGTGAGCCCAGCCCACTCAAGAGGCCGAGGGATTGATTAGCTTGATAATGCTTCTGTTACTAATGTTTCCTCAAAGTTGTTTGGAAGAACCTCTTGTAATAGACACTGATTTCTCCACCTATTTTCTCGTGGAAAATCTGCATTTTGCGTCATCCCACCCAGGTGTTCAGAACCGATGATTGCTATTGTTATTATCTAAGCCAATTCCTGTCTCGGGCTGTAGGTTAGCTGGTTGCACTTGCACAGGCCATCAGAGATCTGAAAATTTAAGAATATTATGAAAAACACATGTTTTAATGTTTGATGAATTTGACTGTGGAGGAGGATATTTATTTAAACGGTATATAGTTTTATTGTCACAGCCTATTTGTTCCACGTAATTGAATTCTTGGGAATTTTAAGACTTTGTATTTCAAGTGGTTAAAAATGAAGAATCATAGATGAATATTCAAAAATGACCTTTTTCATAATGAAAATTGAATCAAGCGAAGATGGGGAATGAATAAATAGCAATAACCATTGTAATTCAAATAATAGGAACGTCACGTTCTTGTCTGCACTAGTATCTAATATCCCCCACAATCAGTTTAATAATCCTCCGGCGAAGTTCATTAGACCATGAATTCTCAAGTATCTAATTCTTGAGTTCATTGGAGACCATCATCGAGTTCACCTCATTAGCAGATACATACTTCCAATGGTGAGTAAATGTTCATTAAGGATAAAGGGAACATGAAGCCATACTGTGGGGGACTAAGAGTGTGAAAGGAGATTATCTAGTACTCATTGCACAAAGAAGTCTTTCCTGTTACCTACATTGGATGGGATAAGGTTATAGAGACCAAATCTTCGGCAATTTTTCACAAAGTGGCTAATCATAGGTCTCGAACCTATATTATCAAACATGGCACCCCAAGACTACGACCATTGCACAAAGCAATGACCATGATAAGGATTCCAGAGTATTAACATGTTAAAATTAAATCCTAAAGTTCTAATTGAAGAAAAAGGGGAGCTGTTGCAATATGAGTATTTTTATTCCTGGCTGGGGACTGCAAGCCTGCAACAAGGTCAGGTGCATAACTTTCGTGTCTTGGGTGGACCATGTCTGTTGGGTTTTGGGACTTGGATCTGGTAACATGTTGTATAAATTTTCACGCAGGCTCAGTACTTCTGTAGTTGGGTCTTGAATCCAGCCTGACCCACCCACTTATGCCTACACGAAGACAGTTTTGTAGTATAAACTTTGTCGTCGACATCATCATTATATATTGGAGACTACAACTCATGCACTTGCACATCTGTGTCCCTAGCCACCTGCACCGTGGACATGATGGGCCCATGTTCCTACCTGATCTGTTTGTGATCTGGATATTGGATCATGACAAGTTCGATCAAAATCCAAGATCTCGAGATCCTTCCCCTTTAGAAAAAAAAAAAAAAAAAAAACTGAATGCTGAACCAAAATCATGTAGAACATTTGATAAAATGAACTATAGAGAACCTGCTCCCGAGTTCTGGATCTGGGGCCAGATTTTGAATTGCATGTGTAGCACTGGTCTTAAATACTTCATCATCAGCCTTACTCTGTCAATCCAAGGTCTCTGTGAGATCATTAACCAAGAAAGTCCCTATTCAGGACGTTATACCAGGCAGTGATCAAAATAGAGAAATTGAGAAACAAATGCCGGGGGGGAGGAGTCTTATTCAAAGTTTTGTTGGATAATTGCAGAACCAAAAAGAAGCATTAAAAGAATACAATCATCCCAATAGGAACCAAATGGTGCTCAATGTCATCTACACTACTTTGTAGAAACTTTGTAGAAACCTCGAGAATATTTTGTCTATTGCTATAAATACATCCCCATCAAAACCGAAAAGGCATACCCATTTGACTGAATTACCACGGTCGATTGGGTGTGCTGAGCTCACGCCTTCTTTGGCTTTATCTGCTTCACCCTGGAATAAAGAAACACTCCAGCAAGTGCTAAACCCGTTCCTGCAATAAGGTCAGCCATGAAATTTGAATTACAATTGAAAGTAGAATAGGGAGAAACACGAGACCCATCTCACACTGCCATCCAGGGATTGATCCCTGGGCAGGTAGGTTGTCTCAATGCTGTACCACTGATCCAATCTAGCCATAAAAAACAAAAAGTAGACTAGGACACAGAATGTTCCATCCCACAACTTATTGGGCTTCCAAGTTCGCGAGAGGCCCAGATTTTGCTGAAGAAAACAATCTAATTATTGGTCAAATCATGGACGGGTGATACTCCTAAAAATTTCCAATATAGTCCTGGCCATCTGATTATCTTTTATACATGAGGAAAGCTGACTGATTGTCTACTTTTATGTTGCAATGAAATAGCTAGAAGCATACAATACGATAAAAATTAGGACATGACTTATCCTTTCAATGGGTTGACTATGAATATATTAATTGAAAGGTTGGATAAACACAGAGAAATGACCCCAGGCTGCCTTCAGTATGATGGAGATAACAGCTAAAAGCAGCTAAACCCAATTTATCAAGCGTGAAGCCCAACTTAGTGTGGCAAAACTCACCCAGATCATGCAGACATGTCTTTATAGGAACGGATACAACCTCTCTAACGGGAGTGAACTGAGCCATTGGATTGATCATATGTAAAATATAACTATGCTTTCCACACAAGTGCAGTCCTTTCGGAGAGAAATTTGAGGCAGCAACTATGAGGGGTTTTTAGCAAAGGAGAAAAAATAAAGGAAGAACAATACAAAGGGGTTCTATGTGAGATGAAAGGGATTGATTATGCAAAAATGGGACCCACACAGGATTAACCAGATTTTAGCTGCCATCGACACATTACTAACAGCAGAATGGATCATTTCTCAATAATAATAAACGTCACTTATTTGACTGAGCATAGTATGATTCTGCAAGATACTGATTCTCTGATAATCAAGAACTATTTTGATAGTGGTCTGTCAACAGGTGGTGACATTACCAAGTGAATTGATCGGTGTGACAGTGGTCCTGAAGAAGAGAACTGATGTCACAATGACCACAACCCGCTTCACGCAATTTCCGACAGAGTGGGTAACAGGCGATACCCTTGCCAATATCATGTATGAAACCTGCCAGAAGTTTAGAGCAAGGATCAGCTGTCAGAGCAAGGATCCTTGTGTTTGCAAGCTACACCACACAAGCAAACACAATTGGAGTAGAAACAAGAATAAAACAGGATATAGAAACTCACTTGCTGATAAGCATGAAAACAGAGCCCAGCAAGGAGGGACCTCACATACACTTGATTGATTTGATTAATATTCACGCCCTAAAGATGTCGAAAAAAATAAAATGAAAAATGAAAAAAGAGAAACCCAACTTTCATGTAACATGTTTCTTTTTTTTTTCTTTTTTTTTGAAACATCATGTAACATGTTTCTTTTCCAACAAATATTTATCTTAAATAAAAAACTGCGGTCGACAATACTTACAGCAGATTGCATAGATAAAGGAGTGAACTTGACACCTTCCATGACTAGAGTTACAGGAGCCAAAAGGATAAATGACATGATTGTTATAATTGAAAAGAGAGTTATATTGTCCAGGGATTCCTGTTAAAAAAGAAATCAGTGGTTAAGGCTCAGCTTCAAGTGAGAAAGAGATTACTTTTCATAAATATATCGTCTGGTACAAAATAAGAAGAGGAGAATACAAATACTATAAATTGGATAAATGAAAACAGGATGGTTTAAGAGCCAAAAGAGCCATCATCATCTCTCTCTCTCTCTCTCTCTCTCTCTCTCTCTCTCTCCGCGCATGCGCGTACATCATCAAAGCACTCTAAAAGCAAGTCTTCACTTCAACCATCCAGCTTTTATCCTATGTTTGTCATCTTCAACAATCTCCCCATCCTGACCTAATTATTGAGGAAAATTTAAGTCCCTTCCTAGGAAAATCTTCTCACAAGTTGGAATTTCTCATAGTAAACCATGCATCTCTTTCCAAAATTGTCTCTTGAAACTTTCACCTAATCTTGCTTGGGGAGCATATGCACTAATGATATGAATTATGTCTTTTTCTAACAATAGTTTAATTGCTATAATTCTATCATCCAATTTCTTTACCACCACAATTTTCTCTTTCAAATTCTTATCTACAATTATATCCACTCCATTTCTTGTATTATTATTTCTTGCACAAAAAGTTTATCACCATCGGTGAGCTCCTTAGCTTTTTCCCCTTTCCACATTGTCTAGGTAGGCTAAACTAACTCCTTTTCTTTTCATTACCTCAACCAACTTCATGCTCTTGCCCGTCAAGGTTCTTATATTACAATTCGCAAGTTGAATCTTTTTCTTCTTCTGGAAAATCTTCTTTAGTCGCACTCGTCTAGAATGGAGCGTTAGCCTTGCCTACTTTTCACTGCAAACAGTCGGCGCTGTAATGCATCACTTAAAGCAGGGAACGCTCTAGCATGATCTCGGAATATTGATATCTTAAAATTCATATTTGGGCTGCGACAAAATTTTAGGTTGAATATCAACCTACCTAACCCTTCTCGTTTGCTCGGGCTTGGGACCGATAGTAAAAATTGGCAAAGTTGTGTGTATAAACAGGAGTGATCATGTGCGCACCAGCATGCCTTACTATGGGACCCACCTATTGGCCCAATTCGGGAGGGAGATGTTTGTGGGTGGGTGGGTTGGGTTTGGGGGGTGTTTTGGAGGGGTGTTTGTGCGGTCCACCATAATGGGGCCTACCTGATGGTTCATCCAACTAGACCAGCCCCCCCCAACACACTTCCCAATAGTCATTTAAGACCATGAAGTTTTGTGGGTCGTGGATGAAAGGATGATCAAATGCAGCTGATTTTTTGTACATAGGTGGCTCCCAACCCAAAAATGAAGTTTTGTGGGTCGCGCCCGCGCCCCCCCCCCCCCCCCCCCCCCACACACACAAAAAAAAAAAGGGGCTAGCAGGTAGGTCCCACAGCGCATTGCACATATGATCAAGACCCTATATATATATATATATATAGAGGGAGAGAGAGTATTGATCCAGTGTGCGACTCGTGCATTGGATCAGTGTGCAACCTCAACGTGGGGCCCCACATGGGGCTGAAACCTGGGGGTGGGCCCTTCATCTCTGTAAAAAATAGCCCCCATCCCTAAACCCTGTCATCTCCATCCGTGCCCCACAAGTTTAACGGTGTACAATCCACTTGGATGGGTGTGTAGTCGATCCAATAGACCAAACCATACGAATGGGTGCAAAACATGGGGACCATGTGAAATTCATGTTTGAGGGGAGAGGGGAAAGAAGGGGGGCGGGGGGGGGGGGGGGGGGGGGGGGGTGTGGTGGTCCAGTCCAGATGGGCCATCAAGTGGGTCCCATTGATTAGGACTATATATATGGGAAATTCTACAAAATGCCCCTTAAAAAAAGGGCGTTTTTGCCCCCATCTAACCTCCAATGAAACAGTTGAATGTGTCTTCTTTTAAAAAGCCACATTGATTACAACATCTGTCCCACTTTTTCTTAAAGGTTTTCTTAATTTCAAAATCATGGGGCTAAGAATCCATTAGTGGGGCCCTCTTATTAAATGATATGGTCCCTACAAACGGATTCAACTATTATATTTGTATGATATTTCATAGTGGGTCCCATTGTTGAAGGCCCTCATGAAATTAGCACCCTAACCATAAGAAACCTATAGAGAATATAAATATTTGTATTAATAAAAAACCATGAGTGGGGCCCTCTTATAAAATCTGAATCCCTAGATCCAAGCCTACAAATCCATTAGGGCTTGATTAATCATCAAACAGTTCATCGTATAAAGGGTCCCATGTAAAGAGTAGTCTCTCTCTCTCTCTCTCTCTCTCTCTCATTCGTTAAACATGTGAGAAGATACTTATGAGGAATTCTACAAAATTCCCCTCCTCAAAAAGGGGCATTTTGCCCCTCTGTACCATCCAATAAGAATTTAATACTGTCTAGTATTCGTTAAACATGTGAGATGATATATATGAGGAATTCTACAAAATGCCCCTCCTCAAAAAGGGGCCTTTTGCCTCTCTATACCATCCAATAAGAAACGGATGTATTTAATACTATTGAGATGGCTATACATTGGATTGAGTGTCCAGCTGTATGAGGAGACAAAAAAAGAGAAAAACAAGGAACCACTAAGACGAGTCATGCAAATCTTAAAACGGATTCAATTCTTTCTTTCTTTCTTACATGTTTTGGTCTCTTTCAAAAATTCATATGGTGCCCAAAAATGATTTAGCTAATTGTACTTGTATGATATTTTTACTCTGGGTCCCATTATTTAGATGGTATGATAATATCTAAATCCTTTGGCTCCAAATGTAAAAATTCACCAATGGGGCCATCTTATAAAATCTGATGGTAGTCCTGCTAGGATACTTAATTCATCTTTTGAATAATCATGATAGACCAACTAATTGTACTTGTATTAGTATATGGTCCTTTTATAGTGGGTCCCATAAATTTGATGTATAGCTCTTTTAGACTCATACGGAAATTTTGCAAATGGAGCCTATTAACAAAATTCCAAGCGGTCAAATAAAATGAACCAATGGATTTGTGCCCAAAAATTGCAATGACATCTTATTTTAAAAAGGAGAAGTAGGACCCAATGGTTTGTTCCCTATAAACTTGCCATCACTTCTAATTTTAAAAAGGAGGAAAGTTAATTAATATTGTTTAGCTTTGTTTTTAAGAGGATAAGGATGCCAACTAAGCAACCCCTATAATTAATTCTTTCCTCATTTTAATTGTTGAACAAGAGGGGTGTTTCTCATCTCCAAGATGCCAGACGTTTTCTAGCGTGCTGATATATATATATGCGTGCGTGTGTCAGTGTGTGTGTATACATATAAAATCATTGATTTCAAGATAATCGGGGAAAAGAAGCAAGAACCCGTGTGTGTGTGTGTGTAAATATAAAATCATTGATTTCAAGATAATCAGGGAAAAGAAGCAAGAACTCCTCACAGGAATTGGGACAATAAAAGTATATTACAAGTTGCAAGGACCATCAAATCAGGCTCTAGTTGTGTCAGATACCTCTTTCTTGACCATGAACTTCTTGCTTAGTACATTACGAGACTGATTGCTAAGATTAGAAGCCATTGCACTCCAAAATCCAGCCCTGTTTCAAGAACAAGTTGATTACAAACCAATTTCAGTCACAGTAGCATTCTGAATGGAAAAGAGCTGTGATACATTGATATACTGAATGAACATGCTCGTGCCAAAATGCAAACATGCTTCTTTTCCTTTATTAACCAAGCTTACATGTGGGATGCGTTTGTGCAACACTAAAATTTCGCGACACCACTTCTTACTTTTCTGTGGTCCAACGGAAAAGCAATTCCTACCCCCTCCCATGAGAAATGGTTTTCAGCAAAGTTGAGGAAAAATAGTTCAATTTTTTTCCTCTTTCAATGTGGAAAAACGTTGCACCAAACAGAGGTAAAGTGGAAAGCATATAAAATAAGAGGCTTTTCCATGGTACTAAGGAATCATCTGCGCCGCACAAACATGTCCATAATGTCATTAAAATATTCTTACCAATTAAAAGAAGCTTCAGTCATTGATGCCAATGCCACACCACCAACAATTGGCAAAAGAGAAGATACGACCCAGAGAGTAGGCAACTGCATGCATATGACAACCAAAGTGAAATCATAACATTTTCTGTCAAAGCAGTGAATAACATGATGTGAACATAAAGTTAGAATGATGGTGAACCAATATTCTGCGCTGTGAATGCAGCCAGGCACTAGTACACCAGTAACACAACTAAAATTTGCTTGTTCCACCAATAGGAGAGGCACTTGAGCTTCCAGTCCCAGTAGTTCAGGCTTGGATCTTCATACTGGGGATGAGCCTGATGCACCGAATAAGTAAATGAACTAGAGATTGTCCAATGTCTGACAAATCTGCAATCAGGCCCAGAAAAACCCCAAACATATTGCCATGCACTCTTGTGATTGGCTGAGCCTGAATCTCATGCCTGGTAAATGGTGGGCTGTACCCAGGATTCAATGGTTAATCCAAAAGGCAATGTATGGTGCTCTGGCTGACATGAGGGTCCAATGCCAACCCTAGCCAATTCACCTTGAAGCAGAGAAGATAGAAACAACGAAGATTTAGATAGTTCAGGAATTTGCCAGAAGTATCGCATATCCATGTTCAATATGACGGACAACATTAAAAGGGGGGAATCCCGTTCACAAAGATGATATGATTGTGAATTAGAAAAATCCCAAGCATACAATCTAGATAGCAAATTGAAAGAAAATTGATTTTCACAGCTCATAAAATTCCATTGATATAAGGAATGAAAAGAAAAAAAAATGAAATACATTAAAAAACAACAAACAACTCACCTCTCCAAGAAACAAGGCAGAGAGTACAACTGAGAAAAAGGGCTCCATGGCTTTGATTGTGTGAGTGAAGGAAACAGCAACTTTTCCAAGACTCATATTTGTGAAAAGGTTTCCTAATGTGTGGACAATAGCCAAAGGCAGGATTGCTACAAGCTGTGAAAGTGAAGTGTACAGTAAAAATCAAAAGATAAGCTTCAAAAATCATGACACATATAATATAACTAGATTATAACACATGCTAAAGATTAGCCAGAACAGTCACAATACCTGTCCAGAAGAGATCTTAGGCTTCCTGTAAAGCTGAGTTGTCCACATAAAAAGAACTAGTACAGTCCCAATAGCAAATTGAAATGTTGTGATGGTTATTGGGAATGGAAAAACCTTCAGAACCTGCACGAACCACAGAAAAAAAGTTATTTCTAGCTCACTTTCTCAGGCTTTGGGGTTCTAAAAAGCATTTCAAACGTTCAAGCATGCATAAAGTTGTACTAGAGAAGATATAATCATGCATCAGGAAAGGAAATTTAGATGACATTTCAACCAAAATAACATTTTCCTCTTTTGCAAAAATAAAAAATTGGGAAAGGTACATTGGTTCAGAAGAACAAACTAGTAGTTACTGACCAATGTGGGGGTTGAAGTGGAAATGGGACTTGGCGATGGGGAAGAATTGTTAACCTAAAGTGGATGGTGAAAATGGATGTAAATCAGCAAGATGGACTCAATGTAAAATTGGCGGGTCACAGTTTATGTCGTCCGTCGTACATTCAGGCTGGGGCAGGAGTTTAGTCCAGAGGTCTTAAATTTATATTTCCAGCAGATGGATTCAATGTAAAGTTGGTGGATCACAGTCTGTCATCCAACATACATTCAGGCTGAGGCAGGAAAACTGAGCCTGTCCAGAAGTTTTGGATTTCTATTTCCTTTACTCTGTCCTAGTTTATGAGTGGGTTTTTGTTCATTCTCAGGTAGAAGTATAATTATTACATTTGCATGTTTTCTTTCTACATATTTGATATGATTAAATTGTTTCTTTGAAGTCTTTTTGAGTTATTCAAAAGTTCATTCTTGAGAGAAAAAGTTCACTGGAGGTATGAAATTCGGTTATTTTATTATTTTGTAAAGTGATTTACTTTTTACTCATTGGAATTCATCTTTAGGTCCTTTTTTTAATAGTTTGAATATTTTCTTCATTGGTTATATTGAGAGGTTTTTTTATTTTTTTGTTTTTTTATTTTTTTGTTTTTTCAGGTGAAGTGCTATAGCTGAGCTTGAAAGTGAGATTTTCTTGGATATGGTCGTTAAGGACATAGTTTAAATGGTGCATTTATCTTGCAATTGACAGGTCACTGTAAGGTTCTTCCGTCATTAGGGCAAATTGTAATATTCTGTTAAAGGATCATATTTATTACAATGGATACTGGATAGTTCTCTTTGATATTATTTTGGTAAGTGACGCAGCCCAACGGGCTAATCTCCAAGCCAAAGGCTTAGGGATAAGCATCCATAGGGATTAGAAGTCAGAACTGTCTTGGTCTCGCACCACAGACACACAACCAAGAGAAAACTCTATAGATTCTTTCATATAGAGTCTAGAGTCTAGAGTCCTAATCCTAATTTAGAAACAATTCTACTTAAAATAAAAGTCTAAAGCAAACAAGATTCTTTGCCATAACAATTTCTAAATATTTTCAAGTTTATCCCTAAAATTCGGCTACTACTAAAATAGAGACTCTTGCACAATTTGAAGATCTTTTTCTGGGCTTGAGCCCAGTGGGTTGGCCAATCATAGATCTGGCCAAATTTTTTTTTTATAATATAGATCTGGCCTGCATCATTAAGCTATACAGAGACTGTTTTGTTTTGCCTTTGATGGAGAGTTTAAATAGATCATTGGATGCTCCACGGATTAGTGTAGAGTACACCCTTTCTTAATAAATCTGTTTTGTTACCAATAAAAAAAAAATCAAGTGTAGAGTATGAAATGCCTTCTTTTGATTCTTCATTGTGTTTTATTTATCTTTTGGATGGTGGCTTGGTCAGTTGGTTGCATAGCATACACGGTTGATTTGCACTGATGGCATTTGTTATTAGAAGATGCAGCAGTACTTTGTGTTTCCATAGTCTATATCAGTTGTGCTAACTATGGACACCTGATTAAAGGTGATGGTTGTGAATTGTTCACTGGCACGATGATGTTCAATATTCATATCAAAAATCATTCTTTGCGCTAATCCATCCATTCTACAAAAAAACTGCAACCCAATTGCACTAATCGGGAGGATTTCCTCTGGTTTCATTTTTCCAATTTTAGTTATTCAATGTCTTGCTCCATATATAGTTTCTTGTTTGATGTAGGCAAAGGGTGTTCTTGGAGGCACACTTATTTGCTAGTACCTTAAAAAATGAGAAAATGAGCATGTTGGTTATATGAATTCAAGTGAAGTAACATAAAATAATAATTAAAAAAACATACGCAAGAGAGTATATATGATTTTTTTTCCTCCCTTTGGAATGGATGATCACCACATTTTTCAAGTGTAGGATAAATTATTCTTTACAAAGAGGTGCATCATAACAATATCATGTGGATAACGTAAACTCATTTATTTTAATTCTTACTAAGCTAAAAATTATAGTTTAAGAAGTTTACGATCAGTGTTAAGTACAATACCTTTTTTTTATATTTAATTCTCTTTATTGAAAATTGATTTGGCTGGAGAGAAGCAAGGAAGATGTAGAAATGTTTTAATCTATACGAAAATAAGAGTGGATGATATCGAAGATTAGTGTGCTTGTGGAATATTGAAAAACAGACACACAACACACACACACAATATATATATATATATATATATATATATATAGATAGATAGATAGGAATACTACAGAACGCCCCCTTAAAAAGGGGCGTTTCTGCCCCTATTTCTCGTCCAATGAGAGAAGGTTGAGAACTTGAGATGGAGACCTTTTCTCCTTTTTTAAAGGGACCTATTTTCTCTTCTTTCCAAAAAAAAAAAAAAAAAGAGGAAACGTATGAGTTTGTGGGCAAACATTTATGAGTTTGATTGTACATGTGTTGATGAGTTTCACGTAAAGATTTTTTTCTTTTATCGGTATTCACACAGACATTTTTCTTCACGAGAATGGATCAAATGAATGGCTTTGATTTTCCATAAGTGTAGATCATGAAATTATGGGCCCATAAATTTTGTATGAAATGAAAATCTCCCATGTTTGTAGGAGAAAACAAAGGAAGTAATTTTCATTTCTGAGAATGGAACGAATGAATGGATTCGATTTTCCATAAGTGTAGATCATGAAATCAAGGGCCCACAAATTTTGTATGAAACAAAAATCTCCCATGTTTGTAGGTGAAAACAAAGGAACTAGAACAGAGAAAGGTTTAAATGCGAAAGCTACATTGGGCGTTAACTTTATTTTCAAATTTTCAAAATGCCCTTTTTTTTATTTTCCAGTTTCTTAATCGTCTCCACTACATTAAATGATGCATAGCACATGGATGCTTTTTACCGGATGAGGAAAGTGTGCATTCACACTTTCAATTTTGAAAACGTCCGGGCATCATGCAGACCTCCTCATACATTTTTTTTTTAGCTGGGATGGCCTAGTGGCCAGGAAACCTGTAGGAAAGCTACGCTTCCAGGGATTGATCCGTGGAGGGAGCTATGGGAGCGGGCCGGCTTAACCACAGCAACAACCCTTGATTCCCAAAAAGATATAAATACATACATTGAGATAGAGATAGAGATAGAGATAGAGATAGAGATAGAGAGAGAGAGCGCAATTCAAGGCTGGATGTGTTTCTATTAATCTGCAAAAACATTCAAATTTCACTTAAGAAACAATAGCAGGATTTCTGATTCCCAAAATATAAATGAGAAATGATCCCATGATGTTGTCAGCATGGTGCTGACCGCAGCTATCCACTCTATTAACCTCTGTGTCTGGCCAATTTTACATGATCAAACCCACTCATATCACGTGGAACCCTCCAAAGAGTAACTGAACAAAATTTCACTTCAACCGAACTGTCATCCACTGTTGAATTGATCATGTGTATAAAACATTATATATTTCACACATGATCAATCCATAGTGCATATCACTCGGATTGAAGTGAAATTTCAGCTGGTGCAAAGATAAAGAGAGAGGAATATAATATGAGCAAGACGGATCAAACAAAGCTAAGCCCACACATGTTAAATCAAGAGTCAGCTCCTGCTACCTGCATTCTAAAAAAAAACTCCAATATAAAATCTGGTACAAAATCCTAACGTACTTCAAAAGAAAAGGACCATAGAATCCAGATAAATCTCCTACCTACTTTAAGTTCTATTTCAAGGTGTACCAACTACAACAAATATAGAATCCACACTTTCTCATTCAACAACTACCTACTCTCTCTCTGCCTCCACACAAACCAACGTTCAGCTCAAACAAAAGAAGAAAAATCACAACAGATCGATTCACAAGCTGACTAAAACTAACATTCATCTCAAACAAAAACTCAAAAGTATCATTTCAAATCCAAATCGAATCAAAACGAAAGATCAGTAAACTACATATTCAACAAAACCGAATCTTCTCAAACAAATACCATATCAGAACAACAGATTTAAAAAAAAAAAAAAATCATTACAGATGAATCGAAACTGCAGATCGCAAACAAACATTCATCAAAAAAACATAACGAAATATCAGCGGATCTACTCAAAACGAGCATGCGAAATCGAACCTGCTTGTTGTAGATGTTGAAATAGATATTGAATAGATACCAGAGACCAAACAGAGCTCCCAGCTGCAACGTCTGCATCAATCCAGCTGATTTCTCTCCCTCACCAGCGCTTTCAGGAACGGATGCGGCCTTAGCTCTAACATCGCTCGATCTGCTCGATTCATGGTCTGGATTGAGAGGAAGAGCAGAGATCCAAGACGGAGATGGTCGAGATGATGAAGATCTTGGAGCGAGAAGAGCGGAGATTCCATGGATCGGAGAGAGATGGAGGGTTTTGGGAGGAGGAGAGAGCGAAATTGAGTTGAATCTAGCGTTTGAGGTTGGTTTGAAGGGTTTTTGGGGTTTTAGGAAGGGGTTTGAAGGGGAGAGAGCGAAGGCGGAGCTCTGCATCTTGAGAGCGAGAGAGAGAGAGAGAAGTTGAAAGATGCGGAGAATCCAAGAGTGGAGGGTTTTAGAAATTTATATTTGAATTTGGTTCTACTTGGAGAATGTATGTACGTGTGTACTCATTTGTGAAACTTCATTTTTGTTTTTTCCATTCTAAAATATTTTTGAAAATGCATTCCTTCTAATTTTCTAGAATTCAATTTCATGAAAATAACGCATTTGTATAACTGCATCTACGCAGAAAAGCCGAAAATAGTTGATGACCTTATGAGAGCAAAATGTTTTCATGTTTTGTGCAGATTTTTTTCTTAAGGAATGTAGAAAGATAAGTTAAATATTTTGTGATTCTATAAAAGAAATTTCCAAAGGAGGCAAAAAATTTATGTGAAGAAGAAGTGCATTTAAAAACCAATTTTTTGGGCTTACAAACATGTCTTAAATAGAGAAGAGCATTATTCTAATTTTTCATGAGTGGAACATATTTTCCCCGTGAAAGGAAAAAAAAATGATCTGATTTTTCTTGACAAATAAGACATCAATTTAATGTGAGTGGGTTGAAATATCACATGATTCTCTTTCTGTCGAAACATAAACTCGGATAGAGCAAAATTTTCCTGTTGCACAAATAAGTCATTAAATTTCGGGTTAAATTCTCGTTTTTCATTTGATAATAAATTTAGTCGTATATATTATTTTAATTAAAGGAAAACTTGAGTTTCTACCTATCCTTCTTATTATTGTATGAATAGATCTTATCAAGTTAAACTGATGCCCACTTGCTTCATCATAATAGATTATTTCTCCTAGAGATGTGTCTTCTTGTTTTAGCTGATTCGTCCAACTGCTTGCCAATCCAGCGGTCCATTCATAGGCCTAAAATCGAGCAAAAGATCCTGATCGTCTAATTCTCACTGGGGAATTATGGAATATCCTCAAATTCCATGTGGATGCCAGAATAAAATGACCCAAGGTCCTGAGAAACACCTGTATTTTGACGTGGTATGGTAGACCTACGAACTTTGGAGGCTTCTTCCAAAACTATATATGTCACAAAGTGAAGAACCACCCAAAATTTGACTATTGAAACTCACGGGTCCCACCTTTGGTGACAGTCCAAATTGGTGCTCTTACAGGAGTGTGATCAGGGGAAAAAATTGCATCTCAGATTATTTTTGCCCATGCACATGATGCATTGTATATCGATGTCATTTGCCATGTAGGATCCGATGAAATTCAGATAGTACCGCCTAATATTCCTTGAAAGGTATAGAATGTGTTCCACCGAAAGAATATTTCTTGATTAATGGAAGGCTTCTAACATTTAAATAAAAATTGGACCAATGGGTGGATTTGTTGGGAGTGGTCGCTCCATTGTACCTAGTTTCACTTATGAAGATTTTGCGTCCACTTTTAAAATCCACGTAGATGTTTTGGATCCGCCTTAAACGCATGTGAAAATCATCAGCATGCCCCCCAAAATCCTACTATTTGTTCCGACCTGCACCTTCAAATGAAAATCCTTCCTCGGCAACTGATTAACTGCTTGTTTCGATCTGCACCTTTAAAAGAAAATTCCTTCGTGGCCAACTGATTGGACCATCAATCGATTAACAACAAAAGCAGCGAATCTTCTACTCCATGCTAATCCCCATGGTACGAACGGTATAGGGAGCTGGAGTTGGCGCGGGCCATAATTTGAAATGGTCCTGCGAGCCATCCGAATTTGTCATTTTGCCCGTGATATTTCAGCTCTTGGTCCTTGGAGGTTCCGCTAAGAAAAGAGAGTTGGTGGCGGTTAGCAGCCACTGACCATGTTTGGTATAAAAAAACGTGGTTCTCATGAATTTCTCGAGATGTTACTTATCGCGATATTTTCTTCTAGCAGCCAAGCTAAAGATAGAGTACACCCCCCTTATCACTTACTATCCTTGTTTTTATTTTTATTTTTTTTCAAGGAGGTTCTCATTTATTTGAACTGGACTAATTCTTTCAGGTTCAGAGGAAAACCGGATAAACTCCCTTATAGCACCAATGTGATAGAGCAATTTCGAATCTATAATCTCCGGATCCAAACAGTGGTTTTAGTTCAATTGAGCTACCCCTTATCATTTACTCAAATGACTTGATTGCTGAAGGTCCAATGGATTTTTTAATTGATATTTATAATTGGGTGTTTTATCTTGGACATAAAGCTATCACTTCTGAAATATCCTAGATAAAAAGAGTAGAAAACTATAGTAGTGCCCACCTATTAAAAATTCTATTCATTCAAGATTATCGATTCATGGGATAGTCTCCATCTTTATGCTAAAACGAGTTGTCCCACTATGCATTGACTCATAAAATGTGATTTCCTCTCTAGGGTCCAATCAGGAAAGCCAAATTTGGGCATGAAAAGGATCTATCTCTATGCAGACTTAAGCCCATGAAAAAGCCGGCAGAGTCACACGTGGGGGTATGAATATGATCCAACTTGTTCACGTACTTGTACTTTTACATATCCCTTCTCCACAAAGCAACTTTTACTTATAAAGTCAAGTAAAGTTAAGTCAATTTAAACATCCAATTAAGAGCACCTTTTACCAAAATTCCCTTCATCTTTTCCCAAAAAAGTCAAAAAGCAACTACCTTTACTCACTAAAAGACAAAAATACTCCACTTTTCCATACAAAAAGTCAAAAATATTCCATAACAAACAACTAAAAATAAAATACATAATTCACTTATATTTTATTCTTTCTTCAGAATCAATTTTACTTCACTTGACTCAATTAGTAGAGTTACCAAACGGGCCCTATTGGAAAGTGTCCTGATTTAACCATGGAGTTTGTAATTTTAGGCACATCTTAAGCCTACCTTCTTAGTTGCATGCCTCAAGTCATCATTGAAAACTTCTCAGCAGCCCTCCTCATCGAATTGTGCGATATCGCACAATGAATCGTGTGATATCGCACAAAACTGAGCTCTTTCGCAGTTTCCACTTATAAGAACACATGCCTAGTAAATTTGAAAACCTGACATCCACCCAGATAAATACAGGGTGTAAAGTGCAAACAATAAGTCAGAATCAAGATCCTCTTAGGCCAGGGCAACCACCATCATATTAATCATTTGCACAAGTAGTGGTTGGAATGGGAATGAAGAACACTTGAGATTTGAATAAAAGAAAAACAATGGAATAAAATTATATGTTTCACGTGTGATCAATCTAATAATATTCTAACTTTGATTGGAGTGAAATTTGGCCATACAACAATTTAGACTTTAAAGGTGAACCCAATTGTTGGGCTTATAATTCTAGAGCTTGGGCCGCTTGGCCTTGGATTCCAGATTGGTATCAAATCACCTGGATTTCACATTTCAATGAACTCATATGCTAGGAAATACATGTGGAAGGGGTAAAGGGTGTTGATCTAAAGGGCCATTGAATACAAAAGGTTTAATTGCTCATGAAAGTGCAAATGTTATGCAAAAACAATAGCCTTTATTATTGTAAGCGATGATTGAATACAGGACACATCATCTAGTTGAATTCAAGAAATTTGTAGATTATCTATAGAAGATAAGTTTCATTGTAAACCATTCACTGCTTTCATACTTGCCATCTGACTTATTCAATTAGTTAGTTGCATTTGATGATGCTAAATTTTGACAACCACCAAATCTAGCAAAATCATATTTTCCATGTTCACTCCTAGAATCACCTCTTTGTGACGAATATCTCCTGCTTTCACCTGTCATCACAATAAAGATAGAAAATCCATCTTTACACAAGCAAGACTCCCTCTTGTTTCAAAGTATTCTTTTGTACAGCATCACATTTGATCCTGTAGGCTGTATATGCTCACAACTGCCTATCTGCATCATGACCAACATGTAGGTAGGGTTTGGTGGTGTCCAGTCGAACTGAACTCAAACCCAGCAGTATCTGAATCTCCTGTTAAACATAGACTGAATCAAGTTCGGTCTATAAATAAAATTGAATGGTTAAAATAGTATGAAGAGGCCAAATTTCTCACACCCGGCCATGATTATTTTGCTACATGTACGGAGTACAGCCTACAGATAATCCTTCTCCATTTTGGAATGCAGGAGATCTCTGCGTTTTGAAATGCATGGGACCCACCTTGAATTCAAATCACTGGAAAGCATGTTTTCCCTCCCCATGTACTTGTAGCACAAGTTCAGGTTTCACTCCAATCAGAGTTGTGTCTACCTATAGATTGTCATGTGTAAAATAAAATGTATTGAAATGATAAAAATGGCATCCACTCCAAAATAAAGTTTGTGACATCACCTGTGGAGGAGTTGGCCTCAACTCAAAAGCAGAGAACCAAAAAAAGGGAGAGTTTTTTTTTTTTTTTTTTTTTCAAAACTAGGGTAAAAGACAAGTACACTGCCTTCTCTTTAAAGGGGATTTTTTTTTGGGGTCTATGAAGTAAATATAGTATCTAACAAGAACACTGCCTTCTCTTTAAAGAGGACCCTTTTTTTTCTATGAAGTAAATATAATACCTACCAACAAGTACTATTCCATAATAAATAAAAAAAGTCACCACCAAATGTAAAACAATAAGAAAGCCTTTAAAGAGGGACTTTTTTGAGATCCTCAAATGGCTCAACCATAAATAATCAGAAAAATACAACAGTGTTAAAATATTTTTCTTTCAAAATTTTGGAACTTCTCCGCAACAAAATACCTACACTTCTAGGCTCAATGCTACAAAGAGGTTAGAATATGCATACCCTTTCCTTTGGCATCAAACACCTAGGCCTGCCTATGTATCAGTTAGCTCATAATTAGAGGCATTTGAGCCTTGCAAATGTTAAATAACCAGTATGACCTCTTGTCTCACCACATGGCCTAGCCATAACAGAACCACCCTTGGTTTCCTTCCCGTTGCTTCCTTCACTTGAAGAAGGCAGCCTCCTCTTGGAAGGGCGAGAACCTTGGGAAGTGGCTTCATTATCTCCCCCAAAATTCATCCTCCCTTCTCGGACTTCATACGTGCAGAGGAGAACCTCAAATGTTCTTATATCTACATAAGCACAGTGATGTTAGCATGACCCATGGTTTCTATGATGGTTGAAAATGGCATTATGAAATGGTTTTGATCTAAAATATTAGGTGCATATTCACTGATATATTGATGGAAACAGATTGAAACTTTTCAACACTGATTGAAATAACAGAAGCTACAACTAACACATCAGTATATACCAGTCATACCAAAATATTGGCTGACTCGATACATATAATTTGAAGCTCATGTGCAAACTTACCAGTAAAATGCGTTCTCAATGACTCGCATGAGCGCTGCACTTGCTCTATGCAAGGGGAGAAAGAGCACAATATCCCATCTTGCTTCAACATTTTTCCAGCAGATGGTATGGCTAGCCAAGGTTGGGGAAGGTCAAGGAAGACTGAATCTACTGCCCCACAAAATTCATCAGGAAATCCCTCACCTTGGATATCCCGAATGGCAACTGTAACTAAGCTGCTCAATCCAATTCTCTCAAAATCCTCCCTATACCAAAAATATGACCCAGAATTCAGATTATAACTGAACAAGCAATGCAATATGCTATCATATGAATTTGCATCAATTTTTTCTCCTAGACAACCATGAGACAATTCATTTCAATTTTGTCATTGTTGCATGCAAATTAGACACCAATAAGTTGGAGATTGCTTTCCATCTATGCTAATTGGTTGATAGTGCTTTATATGTTGTTATAAATACAGTGCAGCCTTATATATCTGCTTCCCAAAAAAAAAAAGTTTTACCCAGAACTTAGAATTTGGATATGTAGCACAGGTTTGTGCAGTGCTGTTTATAGTTAGACCATTTTCAACCCAAAGGACTATTATGCACGGATACTTCACACTGGGCGACATATCGTGTTGTATCCGATACTTTGCTTTTTATGTGCAAAATCCGTGTCCCTGCCGCGTCTATGGTGTGTCCATGCCGTATCCATGCCATATCTGGGCATCATGGCCAAAGGATCTTTGTGAGCATGTTATAGCAGTCAGTCAAGACTAAAAACCTATCAAAAGCTCCTCAGCAAGAAACCTCTTTCTTTCTACAGGCTGAAATCACTTGCAACTTGAATGATCAACTGAGACTCAATGAGAGCATCATTCAAGTTGACTAAGACTTGGTTGGATAGATGAGGTTTCAAATCAGCTTACGACGCAGTCTGATTTCATGAGCTATCAAACCAAAGCTTCCCAGATGTTATGGGATTTTCACTACTTCTCAAAGCACTTGGTTTCCGCTGAGCTGATCACTACTTATCTAGAACTCAGTTTTGAATTTTGATTAAGTCAAGATGGACCATTGAGCTCTTCTAGTACTTGGTAGACACAAAAGTTTATAATAACAAAGGCCCTCTATTAGGAAAGGCAAAAAAGAAGAAAATACGATGAGATGAAATAAAGAAAGAAAATAAGATGAGAACAAAGAAAAACAAAAACAGAAACAGGAACACCTATAAGGAAAAAATGAAAATAAATCAGCAGCAAAAGTTAGTCAATAGAAAACTGAGAACCAAAAAAACCATAATGAGCTATCAACTCCTAGGCAAAGGACTCTATTCAGAATTCCCCTCTTTGAAAAGGATTCCTAAGATGCAGATATAAAGCAATAATCTCACCTGCCACATCCACAAATCTCATAGTGTGTTCCCCTCCCAATGTCCAAGGACATAACCACCTTCACAGCAAAGGCTCCAAGAGATGCTAAAGAAAAGAATCTACATCGTGCTGCAATACACATGTTTCCACCTCTTTTGGTCCATCAGACCAAATGACAAGGACAGACATTAGACAAGCTCAGCACTTCTAATTAAACCTCCCTCTTAACTGAGCTTTGCGACTTAGGAGAGCCCACTGAGTAAGCCTTTCATCTTTTGACACACCTATTGGCTATCAGCTTCAACTGCTATCAACCCTTTCCAATGCCATGTCATTGTTGTCATTATCAAAAAGCATCTATTCCTTCCTCAAACACGACATAGTAAGCTATTTATTTATGTACTTAAACTTTTCCATACTCCCCGTCTGCTAGTTCTGGCCGGGGTTTCCCTCTGGTATCTAATAACCTTGCTTTTGATTGCTGCTGGTGCACCTCTCCTAGCTATTGCCCATACTCCACCTTCTGTCTGCTTGTTTTCTCACTCTGCTTTTTCATAAACTTTTTTTTCAAGAAAAAAAAATCTGTAAGGAGCAGAACCTTCTTCGTTGGGAGGTAGCCTAAATACCAAGCACTCCATATACGATTGATAAAAGATCAGATTAACCAACTCATGCGACAAAGAAATTCAAAAATAGTACTGTGCCGACCAAGTAAATAAACCATCACCAACGTACCATGTAAAAGATTCGTCTATTTAAAATTTCCACATTTTGATGCTCAAGATGATCAATTACAAAAATTTCCTGCCAATATAAAGCAAGAACTCAAGGAGGACCTGGAATAGACCAGATCCTAGCACCTACACAGGCATGGACTGAGAACTCAAGCAGAACCACTTCCAAACCAATGGTTTTTACCCCTATAAGGATGTTTCTAACCTATTAACCAACTAAACCAAATATTTGAACTCCGCATCCCTCCATTTTTATTCCAAGTAGGATTTTGGCGGGAGAGAGAGAGAGAGAGAGAGAGAGAGAGAGAGAGAGAGAGAGAGAGATGGCCGCTGCTAACAAAGACTTGGAAAGCAGAGGTTAGAAGCAATGGGTTGCATTTTGGGGAAATGGAAAACACACCCCCTTAATAGGATGACTGGATAGAACTTTTTGTGAAGGCAGCCCTAGATAGATGGGATAATTGAAAAGACTTTGATGACGATGCCTTATGCTCCTAAACTTAGGGAACTATAACTTTCCACTCAACCAACTTATGTGAACTGGCATCCTGCTGAATAGTTAGTACTTGGTGGGATGTTATAATGTCTAAGAAACTGTATAGCCGGTTCTAAATCTGCACCAAACCATGGAGAGAACCAATAGAACTACATTCTAATTCGTATTAAAACAGACATGCCATCGATTTCAAGTGGCTGGGTGGATTCTGTTTTCTGTCCCACTACAAACTCCGTGCCGAGTTACCAATTGCACATGCAACTTGCCATATGTCCCAATACACCCAAAAGTTTCTACAAGGTTGTGGGTGAACTTGATTGTAGATATCCTTGCTTTTACTGTGCTTTTGAAAATAACAGTTGGAGAAGTTAACAAGGATGGAAGTCTCATCATCGAGTAACATGCCACAACCCCACACACTCCACTTTTGACCGATTCCCATTCAATGTCCAAGAATTTTCAGTCCACATTATCAAACCTAATATGCCTCAAGCAAAGTTAACCTAAAATGATTACCTTCAAGCAAGTAATTAAGATGAAAGGCTAGTAAATATTTAAAACAGAAACTAACATATAGAACAAATCTACTGTGAACAGAACCAATTAAAAAAAAAGATCAAAACTTGCCATGAGCATCTAACATTATCATTTATGTCATAGCACCTTATCACTAGTAGAAATAACCAACAAGACGACCATTCACATTCCACACTACATAGGACCAAAAAAACACAAATATTCAATAAAAAAAAAAAACTCATACGAGATGTGATTTAGTGGAACTCATCATGCAATGGGCCACAGTAAACTCCCCTCTGATAATGATCCTAGCCATTTAAACAACCAGTGGTCCATATTGACATACATGTGAGGTGGAGTTCTAGTTGGATGGTTAGGATAAGCCATCCCAGAGTAATTTGCTCAGGGGCTCACCATGTAAACATTTTGCTAAATTAAAGGTATGACTACCGCATATATTTTGCTACACTGATCAAATACTCAATAAAACAATGCATACTTCCAAGTCTCTTGATATCATCCATGGAATCAATAGCATACCTCGCAGATGCCGCCCTCTGTTCATGAAAGTCAAATGTATAAACATGACCAGAAGGCGCAACAGCCCTAGTCAGGGAAGTAGTGAGAGAGCCGCTTCCAGTGCCCGACTCAAGAACCACACAACCAGGGATGATTTCCAAGTATGAAATAACAAAACTGATATCTGCAATATATAGAATCTGAGTCCGATGGCTAAGAACAAGAGTCCACAACTCAGGAGTGGGAGCTAGTAGATAAACAAATCCGCCCTTGTTGCTCAGCACCTTGGACCCAAATGGTTTCCCAATCCAGTCAGAATGTTTAAAGACGCCAAATCGATTCTGAAGCTCCGAACCATCACATACTTTAACAGCCTTCATGACATCATGTCTCTCATACACAATAACAAGATCTCCATCACATATCTTGCGCTGAAAAGATTTCTTCTTTGCAGGATCAATGGGCAACATACTTTTAATTTTGTATTGTATAGAAGATAAGCAACTTCAGTGTTATTTTCCCTGCAGCCATATAAATTCTATGAGGCATGGATACAGGTGAAGTGACAGTTTCATCATAAAATGGATAAGGACACTCAATCTAATAATCTTCAAGATGTTCATATTCCAAAAACAGTGAAATGCATCATACCCATGGAATCACCCAAACAAAACCTACTTTTATGGATTGGGTGTAGGAGATTTAGGACACATTACAAGTAGGGGTGGCAATTCCTGAACCAACCCACCAACCCAATTAATGAATGGCTCAGGGTTTGGGTTAAGGATGTACATGCTACTCAATGAACCAATCCGACCCATGAATTTGGTGTTTCTGTCCACACTCATTATCCTAAGATTGAGAGAGGAAGGAGGAAAAGTGAAGAAGGGTTTAGGGTTTTGTTTAGAAAACTGCTAAATTTTCAGTTGATTGAATACTTCCTACTTCCCCTTTTTTACTCCTAGGGGAATTTGAAACTCTCTTTCAATAGTTTTAGTATCGTTTCAACTTTCATCGACGAAAATCACAAACATGAATTTAAGGAAACGGAGAAGAGAACCGTCGGTTAGAATCAATGAGGATCGAACAATTTTTATTAATGAACTTCATGTACCTTGAACAACAGCGTGGAGTGATCAATCTCTTAAACCCTAGAGCGAATCCTTGCAGCTTCAACTGAGTTGTTTCTGTTATGATATGATGATCACTCTACTCTTTATCTTAAACCCTAGCGGGACTCATAATAAACCTCCTTTGCAGCAGAAATTATGATATTTTAGAAAAAAAAAAAAAAAACACCCAGCTTGTGTCATGTTCTCTTTAGGTAGAATTATATCTATATCTATATCTATACCATTATATAAAAACCACAGTTTCATCGACTCTGTTTTCCTCTAAAAAGGGGCCTCCTAAATGGGCCACTCATATGCAAAAACATGCTGAATGTAGATTGTAATACGTGTGGAAAGTAGGTGAAAAACCCTCTTTGCTTCTTTCTTCTCTTCCTCTCTCGGTTGTTTCTCCTTCACATCTCTTTCTCATCACCTCCTACTCTCTTACCGACCTCCATCTTCCATCTCCCTTTCTATTTTTTTTTTTGTTAGGAAAACACTTTTTGCTGCTCTTTTTGGTGCTCTACCCTATTTTGTCAATCGGCTGCCGGAACTCAAGCTATCAATCGCCGGAGCGGTCTCCTCTCTCGGTTCCAGGTGCCTTTTGTTTTCTCTTCTTTCTCTTATTCTTCTTCTTCCTCCACCTCCTCTTTCCTCTCCTTTTCTTTCCACTGCTTTTTTTTTCTTGTATATAAAAAACAAGTATAAAATTTTTGGGGGATTTACAAAAAAATATCCTACTAAAAATAAAAAACACAACCGAGGACCCCAAATTTGTTTAATATCAGGGGAGGGCCCCCCGCCCAAATCCTGCCCTCTTTGTTTTTCCCATTCTCCCCTAATTTATTGATGTCAACAAATGAAAAACGTATAATTTGTCGATATCAACAAATATGCATTAATAGTCCTTTTTAGTTCACAATGTAAAATACAGTTTTCATCGATATCAACAAATATGGATTGACAACATGATGAACAACCTGTTCCACAAACAAATCAATGTCCATCTACATTCTAACTATAGACATTAACAATAACAACCTTCCATATTAAAACCTATTCTACATTCAAATCAACATCCATACACATCAATAATTTATCCCACATTCAAATCAACAAACATTCATCCGCTAATTTGTCAAATATTTGTTATGAAATGTGCACAACATCATAATCAACTTTGCGCATAACACTTCATTTCTGCAATGGTCCATATAAGTTGTTCAAACACATACTTTACATAACATCATGGTCACCAAAGAAAACCCAATTCCTCTTCTCCCACTTCCACTCTGGACATTAATGAAAAAAATACTCTCACTTTTTTTTTATCAGTAACAAGAATATTCATTAAAAGGAGGCAAAAAAAAAAAAAAAATACAAAGGGAAACTGGGAAAGAAAAGGAGAAAAACAAAAAACCTTAAGAAAAGCAAGGGAAGAGAAACAAGACGGAACAAGAGAATTGGACCGACCCCAACCCTTACAAAACCATACCGACCCAAGGAGACAACCTATCAATCCCTTTCTTAGCTAAAAAATCAGCCATTGAATTAGCCGATCTAACCTCATGATGGAACTCAACATTAAGAGAAGAAGAAAGCTCCTTAATTTCATTAAAATGAAATTGAAATTTCCATAGGAAGGTCTTCCTATTAGACACCCAAGCAACCGCATTAGAAGAATCGCTTTCAACAATGAGAGCCTCAACATAATCCCTTGGAAACAAACAGAGAACCTCCAAAATAGCCAACACTTCCGCTTCATTAGAGTCACAAATTCCAATGCGCTTAGAGAACATAATTAAGACCTCGCCCTTATAATTACGAAGCACTCTACCAATACCTGCCGGCCCAGGCTTGCCCCTAGACGCTCCATCCACATTAAATTTCAAGACCCCAATAGGAGGAGGAGACCATGAAACAGATCTCCTCACCTTGGAAAAGCCACACCCCATACAAGCCTCCTAGTTAAGGATAATATCATTAAGGCTTAAATTAGAGAGCTCCTTTCTAACCGAAGCCCATTGAGCAATCCTCAAAGTAATCTTCGAAACCAAATCTATTAGCGACAAAGAAGATCTCCTAAAAATTCTATCATTCCTTTCCTTCCAAATAGACCATAATATAGCAAACGGGGTAATCCTCCATAATATTCGTCCACAACCAGCAAAAGAGGCGCCCGCCCAAGACTCCGCTGCATTCGCAATACCCTTCGGGCAACACCAAGCAATGCCACACCTCTGAAGAAAGGAGCTCCAAACACTGACAACCACATCACAATGAAGAAAGAGATGATTAATTGGTCCTACTCCTTTTCGCACATCACACATGTATCAGAGATGTTGGCAGAAGTCAACCCTCTTCTTCTTAGATTGTCCTCTATAGAGACCTTTGCTGTAATAGCGAGCCAGCAAAAAACCTCAACCCTTGCAGGAACTAGCCCCAACCAAACCAGAGCAGAAGAGGGTCTGGGAGAAAGGTTCCCTGCCAAAGCAGAGTAGAAAGATTTCGCCGAGAACTCCCTAGAGCTGGAAAGCTTCCAAATCCTAGAATCTTTATAATTGCTGCATAAAAATACGTTAGAAAGAAGATTCAACAACTCTCCATAAAGGATCCCCTCTGAAGGATGAAGACTCCTTTTGAAATGAACATCCCATAAAGTACTACCTCCCCTCACCTCCACATACTCTGAAATAGTAGCCTCCTTATTGACCACTAATCTAAAGAGTCTGGGAGATATCCCACACAAAGGCCCCTCCCCTACCCAATCATCCATCCAAAACCTGACATCACTCCCATCCCCACAACAAAACCCACCCTTTATACAACACTTCCCCCCTCGCAGAAGACACGTCACCAACTGTTACAATGCCCCCCCAAAGGCCCGATCTACGATAAGTAGGACCGGGATTAGGTCACCACCCCCACTTGTCCTCTTCATACTTAAAAGCAATCAATCTTGGCCAAAGAGCCTTCTTTTCTTCTCCAAATCTCCACCACCATTTAGCCAACAAAGCCCAATTTTTATATTCAAGGTTGCCTGTGACACCCCGGAGTCCCACATCGACTATAGAAAGGAAAGTGAATGGAGTTATATGTAGAGTTTACACCCTTACCTTGCATGAGGCCTTTTGATGGGTTGAGACCCATCAGAAGCAAAACCGTGAGGCCCGTAGGCCAAAGCGGATAATATCATGCATGAGTATAGGGTGGGGCGTTACAAATGGTATCAGAGCCGACTCTCGACTAGTTCAAGTGTGGGTCCCCTACCGTGGTCTGGTGCAAATGGGCGTCCCAAGAGGGCTGGCAGGTTACAAAGACTGGCAAACTACTGCACATGGACGTGCAGCCCTAAGGGAGGTGGAATGTGACGCCCCGAAGTCCCACATAGACTATAGAGAGGAAAGTGAATGGGGTTATATGTAGAGCTTACACCTTTACCTTGCATGAGGCCTTTTGATGGGTTGAGACCCATCAGAAGCAAAACCGTGAGGCCCATGGGCCAAAGCGGACAATATCATGCATGGGTATAGGGTGGGGCGTTACAAATAATGTGACGCCTCGGAGTTCCACATTGACTATAGAGAGGAAAGTGAATGGGGTTATATGTAGAGCTTACACCCTTACGTTGCATGAGGCCTTTTGATTGGTTGAGGCCCATCAAAAGCAAAATCGTGAGGCCCATGGGCCAAAGCGGACAATATCATGTATGGGTATAGGGTGGGGCGTTACAAATGGTATCAGAGCCTACTCTCGACTAGTTGGAGTGTGGGTCCCCTGCCGTGGTTTGGTGCAAGTAGGCGGGTCTCCATGTGGGTGGGCCAAGAGGGCTGGCAAGCTACAGAAACTAGCAGGCTACTGCACAGGGACGTGCAACCCTAAGGGGGGTGGAATGTGACGCCCCGGATTCTTACATCGACTATAGAGAGGAAAGTGAATGGGGTTATATGTATAGCTTACACCCTTATCTTACATGAGACCTTTTGATGGGTTGAGGTCCATCAGAAGCAAAACCGTGAGGCCCGTGGGCCAAAGCAGACAATATCATGCATGGGTATAGGGTGGGGCGTTACATTGCCAATACCAAGGCCCCCATTCTCTTTGGGTTTAATCACCTTACTCCACTTTACTAAATGTAATTTCTTCTTGTTGCCTTTGTCCCTCTCATAGAAAATTCCTACGAAGACGATCCAATCTTTCGATCACCAGCTTTGGCACCCTTAATAGTGACATGTAATAAACCGGAAGATTACTCAAGCATGATTTAATTAAAGTAATTTTCCCGCCTAGAGACAAATATTGCTTCTTCCAAGAAGATAACTTCCTCTCAAAATTGGCAATCACCGGATCCTACACTAACTTAGATCTCTGCTTTGCTTCAATGGGAAGGCCAAGATAGAGAATAGGGAGCCGCCCAGCTTTGCATCCAATAATATCAGTTAACTCCCTAGTGGACTCCTCAGACACTCAATCCCAACCAAGAGACTCTTAGAGATGTTGGCCTTCAACCCTGACACTAGCTGGAAGCAACGAAGAATTCAACCTTGATAGAGAATAGGGAGCCGCCTAGCTTTGCATCCAATAATATCAGTTAACTCCCTAGTGGACTCCTCAGAACACTCAATCCCAACCAAGAGACTCTTAGAGATGTTGACCTTCAACCCTGACACTAGCTGGAAGCAACGGAGAATTCTCCTCAGAGCTAAGATTTCTTCTCTCTTGGAAGAAGTAAAAAGAATAGTGTCATTGGCAAACTGAAGATGAGTAATTGCCTCCCCATTGCGACTAATCTCAAACCCACTGATTACCCCTAGCTCCTTTGCTTTTAACAAGAGCAAACTCAGGGCCTCCACCACAATAGTAAATAAAAAAGGAGAGAGGGGGTCCCCCTGTCGAATACCTCTAGAAGCTCTGAATAATCCGGAAGGAGAGCCATTAACCAGCACAGAAAAGGAGGTAGTAGAGATACACTCGCGAATCCAACCTCGCCAAACTCTCTTTGAAAAAACTCAAGAAAATACCACTTAGGCATCTCAACAAGCACATGGAAGGCAACACATATTCACTCAGTGGCGGAGCCAGGATTTTCGTTTGAGGGGGGCTAATGATGGTCAATTGAAAATATCAATATTATTTTGCTATACTTTTTCACATTAGCTACGGCAAAAGGTTAAAAAGATGCACAGAGATAATATTTTTGACAAATTCAAGGTACATAAAATAAATTGCAACACTCCATCGGATTAAGGGTTTTGAAAAAAAAAAAAAAAACCCAAAACTTCACTACAAACAAACAAATGATCATACCATTGCTACCCAACCACATCATCAAACACTGCTAATTATCTTCCCTCTGAGAGCAATAATCAAAATTAAGTGTTAAGGACTGATTTTCTGTTTTTGTAGCCAAGTGCATTGCTTCATAAATTGTGTGTTTTTATTTTATTTTATTTTATTACCTTTCTTTCTTTTACAGAGGAACCTTTCTATCATTCTGTGATGATGATGATGATGCTATAATTTATATGGCCTTTATTATTGGTCTCTTGTTGTTTTGTTTGATGTGGTTAGGAAAATTTGAATGAAATAACCAGAGGCTAGATGGGTCACATTCAACTCCTTAATCATTGGACCAGGGGACTAGGCAGGGTTATAATTGAGGGCAAATGTGTTGACCTTTGCCCATGTATCCCTTTCTTCTTCTACATGAGCATGAAACTATACATCACAGTACAGTGTATTGAGTTGTGTGGGTCAGCCCTGATAATGAAACTACAATAGCTGGTATCTCTCTCTATAATGTTTTAAGTGTTGATTAAATCTATATTAATAAGACTAAATTCTGACTTCTTGGTCAAAAGATCAACTTTACCATCAATGTAGCCTTATCACAAGCAAGTTGGTTCTGGGTTAAGTTTTTAGGCCCCATGGACTGGGCCCAATTTCTTGACAACTAAATGAGCTGAGCCCATGTGTTTATATGTGTAAAGGCCGAAGTAGATTGTGTTGGATGTCCAGCTTTGCGCGATCCAATTCAAAGGTGAACCAGACCAGACTATTTGTTGCTAGACATGGACATCCATTGGTCTCCCTGATCTTTAATTATATGAAGGCATGGATCTTTTTATTCATGGTCTGAAACATTTGATTTTAGCTGGTTAGATTCGGACAGTTGGCTCCTTATTCAAGAGCATAAACTCTCTAATAGCAGGATCGTCTCTGGTCCTTTGGACCTGACCTCACTGAAGGGGTCCACGCAGACTTGGATACAGTCAGGCCTCACTAGGGATGTAGATGATTGGTTTGAATTAAATTTTTCTGGTAAGTTAGTTTGAATTAAATTGAGCTAGGCTTGCTAAATCAAGCACAAGTTTAAGATTTACTATGATTGGCAATCAAGACCAAGCAAGGGTTTTTTTTTTTTTGCTAACGGATGTTTTCCAACCCTTTGGGTTAGACTAATCCCTCTGGGTCTAGAGAGAAGCTTTTTTTTTTTGCTAACGGATGTTTTCCAACCCTTTGGGTTAGACTAATCCCTCTGGGTCTAGAGAGAAGCCGGGTAAAACCCATGTGGTCCCAGGTGGTAGCACAAGTGGACTCAACCTTTGGTTTCTAAAGAGGGGAGAACCGGGGGTCGATATATACCAAGACCTCTAGCTCCGGAAGAGGGAGGAACCGTGGTCCTGACCACTCGACCAATCCCTTGGAATTAGATAGAGCAAGGTCGATCTAAGCTTGGCTTGACAATACATGAAGTTTGTGCCGGTGTCAACCTTTCTGACTCAGTACTTATCAAACATTGGTAAATTTTCTTGTTGTCACCACTTATATGGGCACCATAGGAAAAACCTGATCTGGGGTCCATTTTTGGTTGCCAAAGAAAGGGATATTAGGTCAATCCTTGATAAGAAACAGCCTAGAATCAATCTGGGCAGGTGTAGATTTCAAGGCCTTACAGATCAACAATAAAAGAAGCCTTAGGACGTCATTACAACATGGTTTCAAGGCATCATTATTTCTCTAGTTATTATAATTTGTATTATTGTTTTAAAAGTCATGTCTTATATTAGAAATATTCTTCTAGTACACCACAATTGATAATTATGGTGCAATGTCCCCATCAAATTTGTTGAAAATATTTTTTATTTTATTTTTTCAATGTCCCCAAATTCTTTCATTTACACTGTTGTCCCCTAAAACGATAACTTTTATGCCTCCCACCTTGCAGGATTATCCACAGGCATGCATGAGCCCCATGTTAGTTACCTGGGGTCCTTGATTCATGATTTTATAAAAATCCAAAATGGTATTTATGAAAAATGAGAAAAAGTTTTCAATGTACAACGTCAATATGACGATTCTTTGCCATTAAGTATTGTAAATTCACTTCAAAGCCTCATTATTTTTGTATTTAAGAATTTTTTTTTATTACTATTGTAATATTGATATACATTGTTATACCGTTCTCTACATACTCAAGTTTTTAGAGTAAATAGTTGTCAACGGGATATCAAATGGGGTGTTCAATCCCCATGGCTATTTTTTTTTCCTATAAGCTTAATAAGTGATTGTTAAAAGTTACATTCAATTAATTGAAGAATCATGAGCCTTGATTCAGACACACCGGTGATACACAGAACATGCACACCCCTAGTATCTTGGACGGTAGTGATAATTAGGCTGGTGAATCTAATAATGGTGGGGCCCACCGTCGACAGGGTCATCACACCTTGATATCAATGGGTCAGGTGTTGAAGGGTCCATGCCACATTCAAAGCGATATTTGGGAAAAGGAGAGAAGCGGTCGAGCCAGTGGCTTTAGGATTGGCCACGATGCCATGCTTCTCTCCAATGTCCTCTCTCCTCTTCTCTTATCTCCAAAAAGACAGGATGAGGCAAACCCACCTTTGGATTTCAGTGAGAAATCGGCCCTTCGGTAAGATATCTGTGGATAACAACAACAGTCTTTCCCTACCCTTTCTTTATATACACCTTACATACTCTCATTCTCTTTAACTTACTGTGCACTTTCTCCTTTTATTCTCTCTCTCTCTCTCTCTCTCTCTCTCTCTCTCTCTCGCTTCTTTTTATTATTTTATGTTTTGTATACATTCTACCAAGGAAGAGAGAATGTGTCATGACAACAGATTTCCTTGCTTTCATTGCCACCCACAAAGCTACATCAGAATGGTGAGTCATATACAAAAGACCCAAATGGAGACTCTATCTTGTTTGATGTTTTTCAAATACTTGGTAAGAAATGTTAGCGGAACTTGTAAATTTCAAGAAGTCCCTCGCCATTAGCGCTACTACCGAGGATTAATCTTTGGTTGTTTTCTGGGAAGAAAAATGCCTCACCAACCGTACTTAATATGGTTAAATTTGGTTTTGTTCTTAGCGATTGTAATAGGGATGCCAAGAGTGAAGAACTTGATTTTTCTAGCAATTGTGATGTTGAGTAATGGTCTGAGACTTATTCGGAATGGCTGATGAATTTGGTTAATCCGTAGTAAGATGGTTAGCCGTGTTCTTTTTACCAAAAAGAAGGTTATTAAGGAAATTTTGACAAACTTACACCTTGATCATGAAAAACCTTAGATTTGTTGACGCAGGTTCAGCACTTGATTGAGACGTGCTTGATCCTAGGCATGAACAGGGAAGACTGCGTTGAAGCACTTGCAGAGCATGCAGACATCCGGCCACTCATCACACTTACTGGTCTCTCTCTCTCTCTCTCTGCAATCTTCTTTATGAAGTTGGTGTTTTCTACTCTTTGTATCATCTATATGAAGTAGTTGGTGTTTGTTTTCAGTGTGGAGAGAGCTACTGAAGGAGAATAGAGGTTTTTTCAAAGCCTACTTTCAAGCTATTTCTCCAAGGCCTCTTACTTGTAAGCTTACAGTACTACTTGGCCTTTGAAAGTTCTTGTCAATTTATTGCATATGTATGTATAATAGGGCCGGTTTGGATGTATAGTGAATTTAAGTACGGTGAGGTGAAATATCAAATCAAGAGAGAATAAAATATAAGGTGTTACGATGATTTTTTGTTTTTAGTTATATGGTATGGAATCTTTTTGACTTTTTGTATAAAAAAAAGGGAGTCTTTTTGTCTTTTACTGGAGAAAAGAGGTTGCTCTTTTGACTTTTTTTGAAAAATTCAGAGGGAATTTTGAAATTGTGTATTTTTTATATGATCCATTGTCAATTTTTGTTTGGATTCACTTCACTTTACTTTAACTAGTTAATTGCCAAACATGCTTGTAAAGTCGACGAAAAGCACATCAACTGTCAGGAGAGTACCTCCTATTGGACAATAATAACTGAGTTCTTTTGGGTTTACGTTGTCCATGACTCTTGTCTGACAAAAAGACAAGAATGTCCCTTCACTAAGTCCATGTTAACTAGGGAATTTTCTATTAAGAAGTAATGTGATTGGGACCCTCATGAACACAATCTTAAGAGAAGTTGTGTTCATGATGGACCATTTGATGTGCATTTTTCTGATGTGTCATCATCATCATTGTCGTCACCATCTGATAAACGGCCCAAGTCCGATTATAAACGGCCCAAGTCCTTGACATGAATCCGAATGATTGGTATCCTATTAAGTTTGAATCTCCTTAGGTCTTCTTAATTTCATGGAGAAGTCTTACATTTAGAGAAATCCTTGAACTTCATGAGTCCAATCGGGCCATTTGGAAAATCTAATCTAATTAATAAGAGCTAATTAGATTAAGGCGATCTGGAAAATCTCTAATTTAAAAGTCCTAATTTACAGTTAGTGTGTTTGGTCAAATTCTAAAAATGGCTCTTACATCTTGAGGTAATTAGGTCTCACTGTTAGGAATTGCGCTAATAGGATCGAGCCAACTTTTACAATGTAGAACCCACTATTTGTATGAGGCTATTTTCATATAGAACAATTGTAAATCTTGCATTATCCACCTCCATCCGCTTTAGCTAATATTAAACTCTTTAAAAAAGTAGTCCCTCTCAGCTTATTCTTTTAGAGACAAAAAATTATAATTTGTAAATAAGCTCTAAAATAAAATAAAAAGATAATTAGAGGTTTAACAAACACTCTAATATGTAAACAAGCTCTAAATCACGAAATAAGAGCTTAATTTTATAGTTGTCAAATACCCCCTTACTCTTTTATCACAATCATCATCTTAGTTTTATATTATCAGATCATGGTTGATTAAGTAGCTTTAGAATTGTTCTTATGGGCTACAACAAGAAACAAAAACTACAATTAACAGCCAAAAACCTTTTGTATGTAACCGAGTGAATGAGTGAAATAATCAGTCAGTCATTCAAACCTTGAGATGAAGAATTATTAACATTCCTTAATGGAGGTCCCCATGGTTCAATGATTCAGACGGTTGATTCGATTAGGCGCCACTTGCAACCTTTCGAATTGAAATCTCCAACCTCTTTGATCATCAATTAGAGAAATGATCAATAGTTTTTGGCTACACCACAAAATGCAGCTTATTTCTGATAACCCATGCATGCAGCTACCTTTTTATTCATTTTTACTCTTGTTATCAACCCCAAAATCTCAACCTCATGAGTGATACTACAATTCCCTTTGATCAATAATATTCAATGTCAGATTGAAACAATCATGCATCTACACTGCTTCTATCTACTGGTGATCAATGAGAATGACTTCCATTAAGAAACTAAATATCATCGGCGAAAAGTGCTTTGTGTCCTTAATCAAAATGACATGGCTAATTTGTCTTTCGCATATTGCAACAAACATATGTCAATAAGTAGGAAGATTTTAACATTGTTAATAAGTTAATGCATAAGATTTTAGGTTTGTTATTAACCTTTGTATAGTCACTCACAATTTTTTTGTTTTTAATGAACCACGATAGGGAATTTTCTATTTGAATATAATATCAATCTCTAGCTTACATGTATGTTATGAAAGCACATGTCTATTTCCTAGAATTTGACCGTTTTCTTTTCTTATTCTTGGTTTCAGGTAAACAAAGGATGCCAAGGTATAGGAAAAGGAAGTCATGGAAGTGAATTAGAGGGTCCAGGAGCTCCCAAAAGTGTCCTCCACAGCAGGAAAAAAAAGCCCAGTTTAGGACTAGAAACTTAAAAAAGTGGGCGGAGCTAATTATGGAGATCATATTTATATAGATGGAGGATTAATGATCTCTTACATTAGGTACTTCTTACTCAATTGCGGTGTGATTAGGAAACTTGTAATTTTAATTACCTGTTGTCTCTTTACGTGTTTGTTTGTTTGCATAGAATATAGACAGGAATTGAATGTATAAGAATTTATGGACAAATGAGTTCCACAGTAGGATTATTTAAGAGGTTAGGGGGGAAGGTTATAAGGTCATTAATGAAAGATATAAGGCATTGATGTAGACGAGATCTTGACTTTTCTAGCGGGTTTGAATTATTAGAGTGATGGTTTAGTATTCATTTTGCACCAAAGGGGAGGTTATTTGTTTGAAAGTTTTGGATATTAACCTTTGATTCTTCATTTTTAACCAGAAACGAAGTTCTAAGATCCCTAAAAATTCAGTTACATGGAACAAACATTCTATGACTCCATAGCTGGTAATTGGTATGTGGGACTTACCCTGTGACATTCACAAATATCCAAACTTGCAATAAAGGTACGTGGTGCAAAGAGTCAAATGCATAAATGAAAATGATTTTTGAGGGAGACTTTCATTTTTCATGTAAAATCTTTTTAGGCTTTTAGAGAGACACTGGCATTTCTTGCAGTTTCTAAGGAAAGCAAAAATTTGGACTCCACAAGCATAGTTCATATGTTGGAAAAACATTATCCGTTCAATTAAGAAAGCAATAAAACTAACTGATGTTCAAATAGAAGAACAGTAGTTTGCTTGGATATTTAACATGCGGAGGCACAATTCTAATGAAATCTTAGCTAACCTGAGTCCTAAGTCAAGATTATCAACCAAAACCTTGAATTATCAAGTCGGTTTTAGGTTGAGTTGAAAAGTCTGAGCCCAATGAGTAGGTTGAAGTTGAGTTTAGCAAGTATGACCTAGTCTAAACCATATTTATTCACTTATCGAGTTAAACATGACTAGCCTAAAAGTATAACAGGTTAGCCCAAACTATAACTTTTGGGATGAGTTGAGTTGGTGGGTCAGGTTAGGAATTATCGCAGAGCAGCATTCACTTTAATTGAGTCAGGATCGTGTGAAGCTTTCGACTAGTGAAAAATCCAATTGATTATTATCTTTAGTCCAACCAAATCTTACTCCAAATGAACTCATCATCAGATTGATCATCTATAAAACCTCATAAATAAGGCATTATAAACAAAAACACAAGTTACATGTTATCGAACTCATGGAGGGCCAATTCAACCATAGAAAAACTTCACCTAGTCAACCCAAGTAGGGGACATCATTTTCTAGGGTTATATTTTGAGTAAGTGGAACCCATTTTGTTCCTTCAGGATTTCATAAACCTCACATGATCCTTTACTTTTAGGAGTGTTCATGGGCCAGGCGTGAATATGTGATCGGTTTAATAATTGGCCGGATTTAAATTAAGTGATAGAAAGCCCCAAGTCTGGGCCGTATAAGAAATGCCTGTAATTTAATTTAATAGTTCGAACAATTGCTCGAATGCCCGCAACAGTTATAAAAAGGCCGATTCGGCCCGTTCCGATTGATTATGTGGGCGGGCTTGGACTTGACTTTCATGGCCTATGCCGGGCTTTGGACAGTATTTCTAGAATTGGGCCGGGCCTGGATATGCCTACGTGGCCATGAACACTCCTATTTACTTTCACATGGCAATAATATTGACAGCGTTGCCACAGGCTGCAGCCGGTGGAGGGTTTATTTTTGGTAATTTCGTCATCCATCACGTGGTCTATTTTCGTTTCTGGAATCTACCACCCACTTACATAATGTGCTAGAAAACACTCTTGCAGTTATAGGCATATATTCTTTGTGCGTCCTTCACAGGGTATTGCCAATGTGGGTGAGGCATACAAGGCCTTTACACCTTTATATCTTTCTTTAATTTGTCTAGTGCAATTATGCGCCCACTTAATTGGATTGAATTGAATTGTCAATAACTTTATAAAATATATTTTTAAATGTGACTAAAATTGAATAACACCAAGCTGAAGATTCATAAACGCTATC
The DNA here is from genome assembly GCA_028538565.1 of Umbellularia californica. Classification (NCBI taxonomy): domain Eukaryota; kingdom Viridiplantae; phylum Streptophyta; class Magnoliopsida; order Laurales; family Lauraceae; genus Umbellularia; species Umbellularia californica. The sequence goes on along the minus strand of JAPQWN010000006.1, from coordinate 10,622,907 downwards.
CAATTATTTCACCTTCATTGGAAAATGAATCAATGGATATGAAAAACCAATACTCAAGTGTCACCTTAATAAAATCTTATCCCAAAAATGACATGTCTATATCTTCATCTTATATCTTATTTATCGCCTATCTCATAATCTTCTATTTAAACCCAAGTTATCATCAAATTTTAGAAATTCAGTTTTATAAAAGAAATGAAGTTGCTTCCTTCAAGGCACGTTTGTGTACATACTCTTTTCGCGAAAAGGGGAAATTGCCACGTCAGCAAATTTGATAGAAATGAAAACTTTGGAAAAGAATTTCCGCAGAATTTAAAATTTCATGTTTGGTGCGAATTTTTTTCCTCGTTGAATTGGTGCTAATGTTGTTTGGTGCGGTTGTGCATTCCTTATATAATACCAAATTTTCTTATTTGGTGAAATAATTTTCTGAAGAAAAATAACATAACATGTATATTAGTTATTTAACATCAAGTAATAATTTATTTAAAGAACTAAAAAATGATAATTGTAGTGTTCTGGGTTGAAATGAAAAGGAGAGATGAAAAGAGGGAGAAGTTTTCCGAGAAAATCTATTTTGCATACCCCCGTAGAAAATCATTTCAAATATTAATAAGGAAAACGCTGACGAGACGAAAAAAGTGTTTTCATGGAGTTATTCAATGCCAAACGTTTTAAAAATAAGTTTTTCATGAAAAACTTTCCACTTTTATGTGAAAAGGTGTGACACAAATATACTGTAAACGTAGCAAGGATAGCTTTTCCTAAAACATATGTCATGGAAGGACAAGAAAAAAGACAATAAAAAACGTTCCCACAACTTGATTAATACGCCTGAGATTGTGGTAGAGGAAAAAGAATGAACATTTTTAGCGTGTGGAAGAAGCACATATTAAAACCAAGGATCCCGGTCGGCACACGTATCTCTCTCAACAGACAAGAGGAAACGAAAGGGTGTTGTAGAACAGAACAGGCTCGAAATCTTCCGGCTTTCTAACTAAAAACAAAAGAACAAAAAAAGTAATCTTTTTTGTCCTTCGTATTTCTGAGGGAGAGAAGACAGTAGAGTCGTGTGATCTCATCTCAGCCTCTCAATCTTCTCTTTTATTGCTTTATTACTTTCTGGTCAAAGCAGATCGGAAGCAAAGCATCTCACTTTTTAGTTTGGATGATTTTATATCCTGTAAGTATTCCTCCTTTCATGCCATTTGGTTGTTGTTTAATCGATGGAAAACCCTCCTAAAAGAAAGGAATCTCTGTTTGATTCCATTCATTCATTCATTGATTGATGTGCTTCTGAATTCAGTTGTTGAAATTAGCTTTTGATAACTTTTGTTGGAAAGATTATGGGTTATGATATGGAATTCCTATATGGGTTTGTAGTTTATTGATCTTAATATTCATGGGGTCTAGCTGCATTGGATGAAATGGATTCTGGGACTTGGGTTTTTTCTAATGATGATTTTGGAGCTGTTTCCTTTGGGGATTTTGGTTTTTGAAGAAACTTAGATTTGTAGTTCAAAGTGATTGGTTGCTGGTTTGGGAATTGGGTTTTATTGATTTTTTGAACTTTTGTTATAATACTTGATATTTTTTTTTCACTTTGGTTTCACTGGAACCCATGATTTCTTTATTTGGATTTTTTTTTATCTATGGGGATTATTGGATTTGTTCATTTGTTTTAAAGGCTTTCTCTTTGTCTCTCTTTCCATGAATTTATAGTCAGAGATTTGTGTTTATTTGTAAATATTATGTTTTTGTTTTCTTTCTGTTGGTAGTTTCCAGAGTCTGTAGACTTGTACTCCTAGAATATTTTTTTTTTCCTTTTTCCCAACCCAGATATGGGTGTTTTGCTGCTGCTCTTGATTTTTAGGTGATGTATATTCCTTTCAGTTATTTTGAAATATATAGATTTGGAAGCAAGCCCACCATTTAATTAAGCTTAAGTGTAAAAAAAAAAAAAAAAACCAACAATAATTCTCAATGAAATTGGCAGCAGGATCAACAGGGAGTACTTGGCAGCCAGCGATGACTTCCGACACGAATACCTTAGATTATTGGTTGAATTGGAGAGTTTTGGTCTGTACAATTTGGGTCTTATCACCGATGATTGCTGCAGCGATATTGATAAGGAATTATGAAGGTTCAGATGCTACAGAACATGAAAGTGGAGAGACACAGCCAGCAACAGCGGGTACATTGTATGAGGATGAGTGTTGGAAGCCTTGTTTGAAAGAAATCCATCCTGCTTGGCTCCTGGCTTTTCGCATAGTGGCATTTTTCATACTCTTGGCATTGCTCATTATCAACATAGTTCTTGATGGAGGTGGCATATTCTACTTCTATACGCAGTAAGCCAACAATTTTTTTGGTTTCATCATTCTCTGTTATATATGTTTCTTGGTTTCATAACTTCAAAAATATGGATATGATTTTTAAATGAATCTAATGTCAGAAACTATCATTGGGTGTGTGAGTTTTTCAGAAACTATCATTGGGTGTGTGAGTTTTAAGCCCTTGCAAATTGTAGTCTGGAGGACATGTTGGGAGGGAATTTTCTATTGTATTTTTTGGCTTCTTCCTAAGGTTGAACATTGTCCGTAAAGACAGATATGCAAGCATCATGTCAATTATCCTCTGTACATTTATGTTTTATTTATCTATTTATTTTTTCGAGTGGTGATAGATGATTCATCTTTATTACCATCTTCTTCTTTCTAACTCCTCACAATGTTTTTGGGTGCTTAACAGGTGGACATTTACATTGGTTACTATTTATTTTGGGGTAGGTCTCTGGCTTGAAGGAACCTCCAAGAACCCTATTTATATGTATCATATTTCTTTTAGAAACAGTCTCACATTTTGCATCTTTATGTTGACTTTGTGGAGGCCATTTCCCTTTGTTTGTATGTAATAGCTATTTGGCATATCTTGTTGATTTGCATCTTCTTCTGTATGAGTTGATTCTTGGGTTTTTATGTTTACCTTATAGAAATTTGGGTGCATAGGTGACCTGGACCAGTGATCTGATAGGCGTTTCCTTCTGTATAGAGGGTTCTAAAAATTAATCCTGATTGAAACAACTAGCCACCCAATATTTGGTCCATGCTGAAATGTGGATAGCTGCTGTGTTTCCTTTTGAACTATCTAACTTCAGGTCATCAACTGGATTGGATGGATTGCCCTACAAATTGTATCCACAGTGGGACCCATCAAATCAACATCTGGATCAATTAACATGACATATGTAAATTGATATTACTGTGCATATCCTCAGGCAAAGGATTGGATCATATGATTCCTTAGCTCTTTGTGTGATATTTTTATACATTGCTTATAATATGAACTTGGATTTGCAGCTTGGCTCCTTGCTTTCCATTCATGGATGCTATCAAGTTCTCAAATCTGGCGGCGACAAGGTCAATCATATAATGTCAGATGCCGAGAGAGGCACCTATGTTGCACCTACACTAGAGGAAAATGTGAATCTTAATGGAACGGTGAAAAATTCAGTACAGCGGGAAGAACATTATGTTCGTCAAACTGCTGGCATTTGGGGCTATGCCTTTCAAATTATTTATCAGGTGATTCTTCCTCAAGAATCAGATCCAACATTAATTTTGATTCTGATGAAGAATGTTTATACATAATAAAAAGGACAAAAGTTGTAGCTCAGAAAGTAATGTGATGATTGCATTTCGATGACAAATGTTCTTGGTCAGATAAAGCGAGCCTAGTACCAAGTCAGGGCTAGGCCTGTGGTAGAAAGGAGTAAAAACCTTTATATTATGAATCTAAATGATCTGAGGAGATTTTAATGGATACGCAGTTCTGAAAAATCCACTGTAGTCCAGCACTTTGTTTGCTTGAAGAGAAAGCATCGTGAAGACTAGTCCAATGGGTCAACCCAACCCAAAAGGGTCCAGTTATAACTGTACTATTATTGTATAGAATCCTTTATGACTGGACCTTTTGGGTTGGGTTGATCCATTGGACTTGTCTTCATAACTCTAACAAAATGACTGATTTGTGAAACACTATTATTTTACATGTAGCACACATGTACTTTAACCCAAACTTCCGGAATGTGGCTCTTAGGTTGTTTTCGAGTAGATATGGTGGTGTGCTTGTGGTGAAAAGCGATTCGTCTAATGCGATTGCTTGGGTTTCTAACCGAAAGTCAAATCCTTGGAATTTTCAATTCCATTTCAATGAGATTAGGGAGTTATCAGCTACCTTAAATGTCTCTTTCTGTTAGATCCGCCAATTCAATGGCGGATGTGTTAGCCAAGCAAGGGTCGAGAGGTTGTATCCTTGGGTGGGTGTGGTTATTTAGTTGGGGTTGGGTGTGGTATAATGCTCGTGTACTATCCCCTTCTCCTTTCTTCTTTTCTGTCCTTTAAGCTTTGTATTTTGGGCTTCTTTTAATGAATTTTTTTGTTACCATTAGAAAAAAAAAAAAGTAGCTCCCACTGTAGATGGAGACCATGGAGTTGACTGATTCAGGTATCCTAGCCCTTGATACTGGACATTTGTTTGAATTTGGGTAATTGACAATATATCATTCGAATGTCATTTATGAGCAGCAGTCTGTTAAAATGACCACTTTGGCATATCTTTTCGGTATGGTTGTACCTCCCATCCTAACCTCCAATGATACACATTTGTTTGTGGAATTAGGACCATTGCCTACATTTCATTTTAATTGTCATTTTATGGCCACCATTAAGACAGTTATATCTACATGAGCAAGTTTTTATTACGTTCAATCAACATTTAGGTGTTCCCATGGTGTACTATATAGAAACTTGGATTGAGTAGATCTGATTGACTTTAATTTTGAAGGATTTTCAACTGACCATAGATCCTACGGGGGTGTGTATGGTTCATTTGCAGATAGTGCTCTGTTGTTCAATCAACATACCACCCCCCACCCCCAACCCTGGAAAAGAAAAGAAGAAAAATCTCTACAATTCATAGTTGTTTGTTGGTTACTTTGTAGGAAAATGACTGTTTTTGTTATTGTTATCAGATGTGTGCAGGTGCTGCAATGCTCACTGATGTTGTCTTTTGGCTCATCATTTTTCCGTTTCTTACTTACAAAGCATATGAGCTGAATTTTGTAAGTATTGTGTACTTTGAATGATATTTTGGTCATTGTCTTGTGTTATTCCTTTATTGAGATATTGTATGATCGTAAAGTATGTGGATACTGAGAAGTAGAGAGGTTCCTGATTTATCAGAAAGTGAAAACTGAAAAGTATGCTGATTATCCTTCTGAACTGTGGAGCTGTTGTTTGTTAATCAAGACTGTTGATCAGACATGTCCACCATCAATCATTGGTGTGTCTTTGAATCTGTAATACTCTGGGCTCTTGGAATCCATTTTTTTTCCTACAACTTGAAAACTAAAAAATCACGGAAAGTCTAAAATAAAGGACAATTATTTGATGGCTCCACAGTTGTGTGAATCTTCCTTAACAATGAGTCCATAAAAACACTGGTTGGATCCAAGCCAGTTTCTACTTATACATAATAGATGCATCAGGAGTCAGGACTCAACTGCAACTGTGAAAACTGAGTTTCAAGATTAGTTTACAGGTTTATTTGTTTTTAGAAAAGGTCTAAATTTTATGTGTCAATGCCCATGGAAGATCAAGCAATGCAGCATCTTCTTGAGATCCTCAAATTTATCTGCCCTTCCTACCTGCACCATTTTAGAGCAGGCTTGTGGTATGAGATCACAAAATAGTGCAGTTAAACTGGTTCTATTTTGGTATGTGATCATATCCATTGAGTGGATTGGATCTCATTCGTGTGCACCTTGATCTCATGGATCTGGTGTCCGACCCCTATAATAAATCCAAGTTATCAGACCTTCTTGAGTGTGAGAAAACAAAAGCTGAGAAAACAAAGGGACACCGATCTGAATTCTGAATCTGTGCGCTGCCCACCGTGGGTGACCAACATCCTTAATCAGAGTGTAAAGTTGTCTGATCTTTTTGTTTGATATTTGTTACCTACCTATGATTGTTCTTTCGTTCATTTTCTAAACATATTACCTTCTATTTGAACAAAGCATGATTATTTACATTTTATGGCAGCTACTGATTGGCATGCATTCGTTGAATGTTGTTTTTCTCCTCGGTGATACTGGATTAAATTGCTTGGTAAGTTGTAGTAAGCAAGTTTCTCCCTGTCATTGATTCTTTTGGCAACTTTAACACGGTTGTGGAAATCTTTATTTCAGCGGTTCCCATGGTTCCGAATCTCGTACTTTATCCTGTGGACAGCTATATTTGTCATCTTCCAATGGATGATCCATTTCTGCATCTCAATTTGGTATGTTTTTTTTTTTTTTTTCCTCTAATTGCATTTTTTTTCTATTGATGACAGTCTGGTGTACTATGTTTAAGACGGTAATTGTCTTTGTTATAGGTGGCCATATCCATTTCTGGACTTGTCATCCCCTTATGCTCCGATTTGGTAAGCCCTTTCCTTCCATTTTATGCTTAATCAAGTGAAGAGATATTTTGTTCAACCAACTGTGGGCCACAAAAAGGGAGCTGTATCCTAATATCCCTCCTACTAAATGGTTCTAGCTGTTCAATTCATTACTTGCAACTGAACAATTTAAGTGCAATGGTCTACATTAAATAAGGGCAAGTTGATGGACTGAAACATGATTATCTGGCGAGATTTTTGGTGTATCCCTCATCCATGATAAAGTCTCATCATACAGACAATCTGAATCACCTAGATGTAGCCCCATATGTAAAGTTAGCAGGGCCAAGGCAATTGGTTTGACTTAGCATTTGTCTCTAATTCCTATGACTGTACTTGGAAATAGGGATTCCTAGTTACTAAACTGTTGAAAGAGATAAAAGGGATACATTATTTCTCCAAGTATGGGATCATCTGGCGCACATAAAGATGATCGTCATCTTCTAATTTACATCTGACAGATGGTTAATATCTTTGTTGTATAAGAAGCATGCCATGACTGTACTGCTCAAAACAAGTCAGATATCAGTATCCAACCAATCCAATGTCCTTTTCAGAAGAAAAGGATCCTTAGCGAGTTTGCAGGTCCTTAATGTAATGGATATAATCATCCAATCAACACGAAATTTGGGCCATTTGCTATCCAAAGTGGCCAGTAGGCATCTCCTACCCAACCATCCACTGTGTGAAGTTGGGCCCCACAAGCCTGTGCCATGTATCATGGTGCCGTAGGCTCATATCGGAAGATTCCTCAATCCTCATTTTATGATCTGGATCACTGATCATGGCCTGATATGAATGGAAGTAAGAGCCTTCACTAGTCACTACACATTTGAGTGTAGAAAGTCAGACCCTCTAATCCCTCTTATGGACAAGTCAGTCTGACATTTCCTCCACAGGAGCTGAAAATTCATTACTTAAGTCACTTTTGCATCCTGAAGGGGCCTTGGCCTTCTTTCCCACCTAATATTCTCCACTGCCCAATTGTATTCACAGGTACTTATCGGTGGCAGTGCTGCACCTTCCATGCTACGCCATCTTTGCATTGATCGTAAAGATGAAAAACTACTTCCTGTCGAGATGGTTTCCTCAGTCATACCAGTGTTTAAAGTGAATAGAGGTTTTCAACATCCTCAGTGTCACAACCTCTTTGAATTATTGCCATGATATTTAAATTGGTTTCCACTTATAGCAAGCCATCATCAGAAAGGCGTCCTCCAAACAAGCTGTATAGAACAGTAAAGAAAGGGCGAAGAGACGAGAACTTAGTTTTTCACTGTTTTACTGAGATCAGATGGGTTTCCATGTTCAATAAGTCATTGATTTAAGTTTGGGCGGGATTGTATGTAGATGACACAATTTCTTGTTCTCTCAATTAGAAAAATAACTGATCGAATAAGCTAGGCTGCACCATGTAAAATGTACTCACAATCTCGCATGTTGCACACATTTGAATGATGATTGCACCAATTTGTTATAAGGGATCAAGGTTGCTAATTTCTGATGTCTTTCAATGTGGGCAATCATATCTATTCTTATGACCCTGTCAAATGCAATAGGTATATGTTTTCTGTTTATTTATTTTTGCATAATATACTTGGTATGTTTAGCTGAGATGCCAATTAGATTAATTTTGAGGTCAATTAAAGACAAATAAAATTATTAATAGGTGAGCGGACATAGAATTGGAAAGAAGGAAGATTACAGTGCGACAAGGTCTGGGTTTCCCTCTTTTATGTGTTTTATTGTCATCATCAAAGCCTTATTCAGACTATGGGTGCTGTTTGTGATTTTAAAACATGGACACCTTACAAAACTTTTTGTGGTTTACTGGCCAAAAAAATCAATGCAAGAGGCTGAGGTGTCCAATGATGGAAAAAAAAAATCACAGTCCAGTATTTAAGGCCAGTCGAACCGGTAACTTTTAATGAAATGTTCTCTTTAGTTGAGTGATTAGATCTGAAAGCTCTCTTGTATTTAAAGACAATAGACCTACAACACGTCCTATTCTAAAATAGCATAAGAAAGCATCCCTCTGCAAAATTTGGTCCTCTATACTTCTTGTATCGGTAATCTATATTTTCATTTTTCTCAGTTTTTTAACCATTTTATTGAATTTTTTCTATATTATTATATATTAATTTTCTAAAAATGTATTTTTATTTTATCAATATTTTTTCATAATTTGATGAGAAAAACATAAAATTTGCAATCAATATTGTCCAGGTAAAACTACCAAAGGAAGAACCTACACCCAAAGCTGAACCAAAATATAAGTTTTAAGGATCTGGACTCAAATAAATAATTGGATGCCGAACTAGTTAGATACTAATATTATATGCCCATGCATCCTTCATATATTTATTAATAAATGCCAAATATACATGGTTATAACATCGGGTATTCAATCCCTCTTTTATGAAATCCATGGACCTGCACCAAGAGTCGGATACAAATTTTATTCAAGATCTATGTAATGGACCTGAATATAATCGTCGTCATCGTCGACGACAAAGCCTTGTTCTAGTTATGTTGGGTCTGCTCCATTTCAATGTATTGTTGCACTTTTCTAAGAATTTCTGCTTGGGCCGCAACAAACATTTGACGTAGTTTGTCAACCTATCTAAACACAACCCCCCTTTATTTGGACTTGGGCCGGACCGTAAAAACTTGTACAGTTGAGAAGGTCTTGTACCTAGACTCCAATTAAAAACGGGTTACAAATATTGGGCCCAGACCGTATTTTTCAAATTTGGATCCGAAATCGGGTATTTGGTGACCTCTCTAGTACAGTAAGAAGTAAGAACCCTGGTCGTTCCTGCAATCTCTTTGGTTTGTAATTTTTAAATGCCTTCTCTGCTGTCATCTTCAGTTTTCATTTTTATCTGTTTGAGAAGTTGCAATTTTTTTTTTTTTTTTTTCTCTTTTCTTTGGAGAATCATGGAAATCTGTTTGGATTTTAAGAGATCATTGGGGCAGGTTTCTTATTTTCCGAGGAAAAAGGCATTTTTCTAGTGATTTCCCGGAAAAGTGGAGACTAGAAAGTGCAAATGGATGGCTGATTTTCACATGAAAATCATTCCCCACTTTTCAGCCCATGAAAATGAATTTACCATGGAGATAGAGACAATTTTAGAAAAGGCTAGTGAAGAGAAGAAATAGAAAAAATAATATTTTAAATTATAGTTGATTAGTTTTACTAGGTTTTAGATCGTAGTGCCAATATTTTTAAGCTAGCATAATGGCCTCAACCACTGCGGCCGATAATGCAGCCGCTACGTCGCTATTTTGAAACATATTGGTAAGAAATGATTGCCCATCAGTCGCTTTCACTAAATTATATAGTAATGGTCCTTAGAGACTTCACCTTGGCGAAAATTCCCTGAAGTAGGTGAATTAGGTTCATTTTTTCATGTATGAAATCGTTTAAGGACCTATTTATTTCATCAATACCCTGCAAACAGTGTCACTGAATTATATAGTAATGGTCCCTAGAGACTTTACCTCTACGATAATTCTTAGATTTTCCCTCACCATGAATTTCGAGGAGTTCGGTACCAAGTAGGTGGGCATTCCTTGAAGTAACTCAATGGGATCTGGTCCAAACAGGGAAACAATCAGGGGATGACACATTTGTTTTGTACATGTTATGTACTTAAAGACAGCACCATTTTTTGAACACACTAAGATCATGTGTCACGCCCTTAAACCCTGTTTGGACCAAACATCGGATCCGGTTCCAACTCAATTAGGTTCATTTTTCCTGTATGGAATTGTTTAAGGACCTATTTATTTTGTGTATATTGAATACCGTAAGTTTAAGCAATGCTTTTCTATCAAAGGGCTAAAAGCTGAAGGTCTACGTCAAATGATCTATATCCTTTGAAAGGAAATGATCAACTAGCAATCATTGTGGTAAATAATATGTTGGGAAGTTGTGGTCCATCTACATTTCTACCTTATTCTCTTCGGTCTTCACCTTTTTAATATTTCTCCGAAAATATCTATTTACCATGCTTTTATACGACAGCAATGCCCCCGTCAATATATTCTCCTTCACTATGAATCACTTCAATAGAAAATGAATGCCTCCTTCTATTGGTTTTTTCCCATACGGGGATTTTGTTTCTTTAGCTTCCTACATGATTTGATATTTATCTTCTCTGTGAATTCTTTCTGCATTCATTTGTTTGTTTCTGTTCACAGCTAGATTCGCTTCTTGTATTACATGGTTTTGGAACACAGTCTCGGACCTTGTATGATTCTATCACAAACCCAATATGTATCAGCTGATAAATTGATTGAAGCGAAGATAACACTAGCAGTCCATAAGTACTTTTAAAAATTATATTAAAATTTAAAACATTAAATATCTCATGACTGACGCTTCTAGGGTACTGGGTAGATGTTTAAGAGAGAGAGAGAGAGAGATATCTCATGACTGACGCTTCTAGGGTACTGGCTAGATGTTTAAGAGAGAGAGAGAGAGAGAGAGAGAGAGCTTGTATTTACTTTTCATCACGTACTGGGGCTTGACATACGATCCCAATAATCCAGTGAGGATCTTAATGGCTGAGCCATATGCTAACGTTGTAAATTTACCCGACCGAATAGCAAAGAAACAATGCACCAAGTAAAATTGGTATCCTCGTGTTATTTTTACTTGACAAGAGTATAATTTTTACTCGACTAGAGTATTCCCCCAGGCGCATGCAGGACCTGAAACCTTAATACACCGGGTGTGGGTTGAGACTCAAACACAACATATGGGAGCAAACCCACGCTTTATGCCAGTGAATAATGAACCTCATGGGTAAATTTGCACTAGATATAGCCATGAAACTTTGAGCTAAAAGTAAGGACTTAAATCATTTGATAGGACTAATATTGAGGTCTCCATGTCTTGTGTACTCGAGACCAGCCATATGTTTGGAGTTGCATACCTAAGATAAATCATCTTTGATTATTCTCCACATCAAGTACAATAGTTGAATTATTTTTATTTCCTACAAAAGAACTACATGTATTTGAAATTTCAAGTATCCAAATTCACAACCCCAAGGAAAATAAAACGTTAGCGCATGATTGTGAGAATGCTCCCGGTGTAAAACACTCAAACTACAAAGTAATGCAGCTAAGATACTTACTCTGAACAGTTGAAAGTTACAAGTAATCTATAGCCCATCGAAAACATGTATAGTATTGTGCAAATACCACACAATGTAGCAGATAGTATCTAAAACGTACAAATTCTGTTTGGAGTACTTGAGTGCAGTCAATCAAAGGATCGGATATCCTGACCCACGACTCTTAGACGAATGGCCCATCAGCCATTTGACACTTGATCACTGGTCAGGATATCCAAAATATTGGCTCCAAATATAAATAATACAGAGACTAGAAAGCGGTTTGTACCCATTGGCCTTACAGAGGAATAATATAACTATATAATCACAATCCAACAGCTGAAATCTTACATTATTCAATTCAGTACTTACAAAGAATAACCGCAGATCAATCCCACCCAGAAAAGTCTGTAAACAGCTATCATATTGCACCAGTGGTCGTATTGAAAAAACAGAATCCCACCAATAAGAACAGGTACAACAGATCAGCCAATATCCCAACATTTTCAGTTTTTAAAATCATACAAAGAATGGATGCATTACAGAGCTGTACTTGGTAAAGAACCCATCAAGATCACCGGATTATTCTTTCTAGGTCTCCACAGGTCGGAGAAAATTCCAACTGGCAACTTCGAATCAGGTTTTGTTACCGATATATCCAACACCTCTTCTGTCTTATCTATATCTTTCTGTTTTCCTTGCTCAATGGGGCTCAATCTCTCACTCACCTCAGCAGGAGTACTGCATGGGCAGGTCACAAGCTTTTCAAAGCAAGATTTATGAAAGACCGAGTCGCAGGAGCCACATCTTGTGATCTCAGCTTCCTGTTAATTGGAGGCAAGACTGGAGTGTCATTGATTATTAGTAGTTGGGGTTTTATAACCAACAAACATTTTTAAGAAATGCCCACCTGAAAAGGGAAAATGAGAGAAGCAGGGTCTTCACAGGCTTGTCGAGCACAACACGGGATGCCAACATCACAGCACACAAGACACTGTTGCGTAATATGCTCAAGGATTTTTGCTGAGACAGTCTCTACCAGTGCTGGAAGTGCTGTAATGTAGAAAGTATAACAATGAGAGAGAGAGAGAGAGAGAGAGAGAGAGGGGTTATATAATAGTTCATCAAGAGCCTATAGTGTCGGTTATATAATACTTCATCAAGAGCCTATAGTGTCTATAGTGTCTTATCTAATGCTCCATCAAGAGAATTATTATTTTCCTGGTCAGCTAGTAACTGTGCAGGTATGGGTTGCCAATGAACATATCTAGCCAGCCTTAATTTGCTTATGGAAAAATCATATGGCTAGAATTATCAAGTGGGATTTTATGGTATGCATAGGATCTGTCACATGAGAAAATGCTTTGATGATGATAGTGATGCTGCCATGGTTGGTTGAAGCCTGCAGATTTCTTTGGAAGGTAAAGATATTAAATAAAGCGCAACATCTCCATACGATGGCATGCACTCATGATGAAATAAGTATGATCCTTGGTGACAAAATCATCATATCATGACGCAACTTTCTATTTATATCCTTTGCTATTGTATATAGGTACTAACAACACTTCTCTATTCATCCGATGTTTTCTTTTCGTTTATATCTTAATGATTAGCTTAGTTAATAGTTAACCAACAATTCAATTTCTCAGAAGCATTTCAAAGCCTGTGTCAGAATGCCATCTGGCCCCATAGCTATTCTTTCTTCATTCTCACCAATGCCCTAGTCATCTAGATCACGGCTGAAGGAAGGTCCTTAATCCTCTCTTAGCTTGAACCTTATGAAAGTAGGACACATGAAAACCTCTGCAACTGTGCGAACACCTCTACTTATCAAACTAAACAACAGAAGCAACCATATATTGGGGTTGTCCGCCACATACAGATTTAATTGTGAGCTTTTATCTTGTTTCATGTTCCCAAAACAAAAGCAACTTAAATTCCCCCAAGTACTGGTAATACTTTGTAGTTAATATCACTATATCAGTATCTTCAGGTCAGATTTTCTCATTAAAGGACTACTACATGCAACTAGATGCATAGAGAGGGAGAAAATCATTTGGCTTCTTTGAAAAGATGATAAATGGAAAAAAATGAGGGTAGGAATGAACCAAATATGGAAAAAAAAAGCTTATATTAAACCTCAGGAAAGCAAGATCATGACAACCACCCTGAAGAAAATGAAAAAAGGAACTGAAAGTCGGAATCTTTGATGCGATGATGTTTATGATGTAGATTTTATTATTAAAATTGAAGTAGAAAGTGTTTTCAATGTGAAGCCTATGATTTGGGTGTAAAGCCTATTTTTTCTCTTGGACATGAAGCCCTTCTTCTACTCAGTGGCGGACCCAGAATTTTCATTGGAGGGGTGCGGACCCAAAAAGGCAATTGTGTTTTAGGAACAAACCCAGGATTTTCATGTGGGTTTTGGGGGCGGACAAAGGATTTTTATGTAAATTTTAGAAGTAGAGCCAGAATTTTCATTATGGTTTTAGAAGCAGACTGAGGTCCAACGGGTGCGTCCACCCCCATGTGGATGTAGTTGGGTCTGCCACTGCTTCTGTTGGCAATTGTTTATCCTTGGGCATGTGATCCTTGGCCTTTGTACGGACCAGATCTAAAATAATTGTCCTTCAGAATCTCTCTTCCTCTTCCTTTATATATATATATATATATATATATATATATATATAGGGGAGCGCTACACAGCGCCCGGGCATTTTTTTTTCTAAAAAACGCCCTCCTAATTTGGCCCATTAGGATGCATGATGATCATGGAAGTTTATTGGATGAAAAGATCCATATGAGATGTACCTACATGCAAAATCTTGAGCCCATAAGATCATCCTAACCATTTGATCCATGGCTCTAAAATTTAATGGTTTAGAGGCATCATTTCATTATGATTTTAATCCAACAGTGAGAAAAAGTTTGATGAAAGTCAAACTTGGCCTTGTGACTATTCATTGGGGGGTAGTGTGTGTGAAAAGACTTGATTGACACAATATGGGCCCTATGACAAAAAAAAAAAAGAGGGCCGCAAAAAGGGGAGTTTTTGAGAATTTCTCATATATATATATATATATATTGAGGTTCAATTTTTCTTCTTTGATACAAAGCTGTTAAACTTGTGGACTACGAATGAAGGGGTTAGAGGCATTAGATTGACTTCAAAGTTGATAGGTAGGTTGGCCCCACTTGAATCTTTCGGTCCCCCTCTATCGCATGACCAATGGGGTCTCACAATGGGCCCCACTAGGCGGTCCGCACAGTAAGTTGTAAGGACGGTCCTATAAGGACCGGTTCCCATGTGCATATATATATATACAGAGAGAGAGAGAGAGAGAGAGAGAGAGATCACTTGATCTCTTCCAACCTCTAAAACAGTTTGTGGCTTGAACCATCAATCTTGGATTAGAAACTATCCTGGATGGCAAAAATGTGCAAGGTTCTGACAGTTGTCCTCACCAAAAAATTGTGCAAGACTGCTCATCAGATGACAGAATGCATGAACACCTGCCTCCTGAGTCCTGACTGACCAAAAATAACCCATGTTCTAAATTCCATGCATGGTCACCTCATGAAAGGACTAGGCTGACATTTGGACCATGACTGATGGATGAATTGCCATAAGCCACAAGGAGGCCCATCAGTGTCATGTCTCTGAGCATAATTAAGCATAAATATTTATAAAATACTCAATCACAAAAAGCAAACTGCTCCAAACCTACTAAAAAAATAGGACCCCCTTAGTTGAAATGGTCAGTATCAGGCTACTCCAGTCCCGGTAATTAAAGTGAAGTTATAAAAAAGCTTACCAGCAAATGCCCCTTTTGAGAGATCGACAAGGTCGCGAAGTGCAAAGAATTCATTGTTTTCAAGAAGATATCTGCGAGATCCAAGGCCTCTCTGGATGGACCGCCGAAACGGGCATTGAAGGCATGGAAGCATAGCTCCGATTTTCTTTCTAATACCCATAACATGGAGCAAGGTGGGGACTTTTGAAAATAGGAAAGGATTGACCGCACTTACGCAGAGCATGGGCTGCACAGAAGAAAGATTGTAATATGAATATTATAATAAAAAGAAATAATTGTAGTTACAATGAATTATTGGTATGCTACTATGCTTTACTAGCTTGATAAAGTAAAAGAAAATATACAAAAGGTTGGCTTGAAAATATATAGGCTTTCTACTGTATCACATACACTCCTACAACACCAATTTCCAGGAGGCCACATGTGTGGATATTGCACATTGTCACATGCAAACCATGTATTCTGCAGGGCCCGCTTTATCAATAACCTGGCCATAAAGTAAGCCAATCCATTCATTAGGATGGTTGGAGTATTGGCCAAGTTCTTCCAACTGCCCATTTGTTTCACACACTGGACCACCTGATGGGGTAGTCTTGCCCATAGATGAAAATATCGGCCGTGGCGGCAGCTTTTTTGAAATTATCGCGATACGGTCCGTATCGGCCGCTACATATGCGTAGCGGCCGATACACACCGCTACGATACGTGGCGGCCGCCACGTAGCGGGGGTGTAAAAACACCCCCCTGACGACCCATTTCATCTTTCCCTTCTCTTTTCTCCTTCTTCTTTCACTGTTACTTGCTGTAAAACCCTCCCTATTGCTGTAAAAACATATTTGAGCTCAAAATCCACCAAAACAAACATCAAAACAAGGAAATATTGTTAGTGAGACAAGATCCAAGCATCTTCATCAAGATTCAAGATTCTATTTTAGGTATGTTCTTTCTTTGAACTTTTTGGAGGTGACTTTTGAGTTTTGAGATCATTTGATTCATTTCATCTCTCTTTAAGACTCTAACTACTATAAATTCTTTCTTATCTTGTAATATTGTTAGATCTATGTTTTCCTTTGATGATGCACACATATTTTTGGGTTTTTTTAAATTTTTTGATATTTTTTATTTTCGGATTTATTATTTTTTTGAAAAAAAAAATGTGTATATTCATTGACAACCAATGAAACAACTTGGAAATTGCTTGTAAATGATAGATCTATGTTTCCCATAGATCAATCCATCACCACTTGAATGTTTCTTGATTTTTCTTTAATTTTTATTTTCGGATTTATTATTTTTTTGAAAAAAAAAATGTGTATATTCATTGACAACCAATTAAACAACTTGGAAATTGCTTGTAAATGATAGATCTATGTTTCCCATAGATCAATCCATCACCACTTGAATGTTTCTTGATTTTTCTTTAATTTTTATTTTCGGATTTATTTATTTTTTGAAAAAAAAAATGTGTATATTCATTGACAACCAATGAAGCAACTTGGAAATTGCTTGTAAATGATAGATCTATGTTTCCCATAGATCAATCCATCACCACTTGAATGTTTCTTGATTTTTCTTTAATTTTTATTTTCGGATTTATTTATTTTTTGAAAAAAAAAATGTGTATATTCATTAACAACCAATGAAACAACTTGGAAATTGCTTGTAAATGATAGATCTATGTTTCCCATAGATCAATCCATCACTACTTGAATGTTTCTTAATTTTTCTTTAATTTTTATTTTCGGATTTATTTATTTTTTGAAAAAAATTGATACTTTAAGTAATGAAATACCAATTAAATGTCAAGAGAATAATTCCTAAGCATTATATATATGTTTCCTCTAACATATTTCTTTGTTTTTTTTAATTTTTAACATACTACTTGTTCATATTTATATCAAGAGACGGGTATTCAGTCTATTTGTCTTTGCAAATTGATAACTTAAAATGCCTCGTAATATTGATCCCGCATGGAGATATGGTGAGGCAGTTGAGGAAAATAGGTTGAAAATCAAATACAAGTTTTGTTCGAAAGTGACTAATGGGGGCATTACAAGATTCAAGCATCACTTGGGCCACGTTTCTGGCAATGTTGCTGCCTGTTCCGAAGTACCAAGGGAAATCAGGGAAGAAATGAAAGCTTTGCTTGGCCAAAATAAAGCTAGAAAAGTAGAGATAAAAGAAAAGAAGCGGCAAGATATTGATGCTGCCCGTTATGATGTATTTGGGGATGAATACTTTGATGAGGAGGAAGATGAACAGATGGAGGCTGCACGCCGAGAGTCTTTGATGAGTCAACAAGAAGAACAAGAACGTCGTGCATTTGCTGGAAGCAGATATTATGATGCAGGGGGCTCATCTGCATCTGTGCCAAGCAAGGGTAAGGGCATTGCGGGGTCCTTGCGTAGGGCATTTAGCACCCGAGAACGGGATGTTGATGTAGAAATTATCTCCACGAGAAGAGCAGTTCCTCCCCCTGTTGATCCTCTAGCACATAGAAAAGAGGGAGGTAAACAACCAAAAATATCTAGTGTTATGAAAGGGGTAATGAAGGCTGCAAGAGATAGATTGGCCAAAGCTACAGCAAAATGGCTAATTCACAAGAACATACCACCTACAGCAATAGATTCCTCATATTTCCAGACTATTCTTAATGTTGCCGCCGAAGCTGGGCGGGGTATACAGGCGCCCTCTGTATATGATGTGGGCACTAAATATCTTGAAGAAGAATATAGAGAAATAAAGGCTTGGGTGGAAACGTTTAGGCCCATGTGGCAACAGAATGGTGTTACCATCATGTGTGACGGGTGGACCAGCGGCACCCAAACACAATTAATAAACTTTTTGGTGTATTCAGTCGCTGGGACCGTCTTTGTGAAGTCCATTGATGCAAGTGAACATAGACGGACAGCCACATATATATACAATCTTATGGATAAAGTTGTAGAGAGTGTGGGAGAGGAGTATATTGTACAGATTGTTACAGATAATGGCGCCAATTTCAAGAAAGCAGGTTTGCAATTACAGGAGAAGAGGACCCGTTTATTCTGGACCCCATGTGCAGCACACTGCATAGATCTCATCTTGGAAGAGATTGGAAGGAAGACAAAAGTGGCTTCATTGATCAAGGCATGTAGAGGAATTACAAGATTTATATATGATCATTCATGGGTGTTAACTGTTAAGCTTGATGAAAAGATACATAAATAACCATGCCTTGCTGCGTCCAGGAATAACTAGGTTTGCAACTCATTTTCTGGCTATGGAAAGCCTTGTAAAGTTTAGAACGGAGCTCATTCAGATGTTTGCATCAGAAGAATGGCTTTGTTCGAAATGGGGCAATGCAACTAGTGGTCCGGGGTTTGAAGTTCCAAACCTTATGAGGGACAATAAGTTTTGGAAGAAAGTGAGGAAGATATTACAGGTTTTTGAGCCTTTGGTTAAAGTGTTGCGGCTTGTAGATGGTGATGACAAACCGACAATGGGCTTTATATATGAAGCAATGGATCGGGCAAAGCAATCCATTATAGAAAATGTTACATATCACGATAAATATATAAAGATTATTGATGCCCGTTGGAACGATCAGTTGCACCATCCATTGCATGCTGCAGGTAATTAATATATATCTTTGAATTTGATACATTTTTGTTTTCCTAACTAATGTATCTATTATCTTATTTGCTCACAATACATTCTACATATTTATAATGTAGGTTATTTTTTGAATCCCGAATTCTATTACCGCAATGTCGAACTACACACCGAAGCAATAGATACGGACTTGCGGGTAGGATTACGGGAGGTATTAAAAAAATTGTTAGATGTAGATGATCAAATTGATGCAATACAAGAGGTGAGTGGGTGGTTACTTGAGAGAATTTAATTATGCTACCAAGTGCCAATTGCCATACTGCCATACATGCTTATATCTAATTTTCACATTGTAGATATCTATATATACACAAAGGAGAGGAACCTTTGCTGACCCTCTTGTGATACGATCGATTGGAAGGATGCCACCTGGTATGACGATGAACAGAAGACCCCACCCAATAGTCTTGAATCTTGATTTATTTATCTTAATTGATTAGAAGGACTTGAGGGTTACGAATATCTAATTTTCTTTATTTATTTTTTGCATTTCAGCTGATTGGTGGATGAATTATGGAGAGAGTGCTCCACATCTAAGGAAAGCGGCTGTTCGCATCCTTAGTCAAACTACAACATCTTCCAACTGTGAAAGAAATTGGAGCACTTTCTCTTTGATCCACACGAAGGCCAGAAATCGGCTTACCATGCAGAAACTCAACAAGCTTGTATATTGTCATTACAATCTGAAGTTGAGAAACAGAATTAGGGAGAGAAGGTCAAGGGATGATCCTGCTTATTGTCCTATTAATTTGGATCACATATTCAGAGAGGACGATCCCTTACTCCCATGGTTAGCCGAGATAGAGGATCCACTGCTAGATTCAGATCCGAAGTTTCAGGAAACAGTTCAAGAGTTGATAGATTCGGATATGGGTGAGGCACCTACAGAAGGTCAGCCACCTCAGGGAGAAGGTGCCAGTAGGACTAGGAGGAGTGGGAAAGAACCTGCTTCTGAGAAAGTTAGTTCCACCACCGTCTCTTCGAGTAGCCATGGTGGAGATGGAGGAGGAGCAGGAGACAGTGGGACAAGTGGTACTAGTGAATACTATCAGCATGATGAAGATGATGACATTCCTATAGAGGAAGTACATGAGTTACCTCCATCTGGAAGATTTGATCCAAGCCGTGGTTATCAACGGCGCCGAAGAGATTCACCACCTGGGGCTGAAGGTAGTAGTGAGCAAGGAAATATGGGTGGAGATGTTGGAGGACAACAAGCGGCATCATGGACTGATTCGTGGAACCCTAGTTACAGTGGACAAGGACCCTCACAATATTTTGACTATTTTCCATATGGTCAATTACAACAAGGAGAAGAACAGTCTTCAACTTCGGGGCCATACTCATAAGGTGACTATGGTAAAACGCAATATGGTAGAAATCCACATGTACCACCTCCACCTCCTCCAAGTTCTTTTGATGCGGGTGCAGCTGCCTTCTTTGGATTTGTGGATCCCAATTCTCATCAATATCAAATCCAATATGGTGCCAGTGCCAGTGGATCAAATAATAACACTAATGGGGATGATGATGACCATAGCCCCTTGAATCTTGGTAGACATTCCTTTTGGTGGTGATTATTGATTAAGGTATTCCTATATCCTTCACTAACTCTCTATTCTTTGTCATTTTTAAATTGGTGTTGAATGTTGATTGTTGATCACTTCATAGTTCATTCACTTGATTGAATTTGAATCATGAATGTTGAAGTATTGATATTTGACTGTTCAATATTCACTAATGACTAATGGGTATTGTGTATTGTCACTATTGTGTAATGACCTAAATCTTAAGTCTTCTTATTTTTTAATTCTTAATTTCTTATGCTTTTATTTCATGAATTCATGTTTTATTTTATTTTATTTTTATAAGCTTTCCATTACTTTTTAAGTTAGCATGACTAAGAAACATGAAAGCATGTGAAAAAACTAATTATTACTATTATTTTCTATTTATACAGCGATACAGGACCTCATGTATTGAGGGTACCGCTACGCCCCCTTTTCTTACTTACTTTTGCAAAAGAACCACATTTTCTTTCATTTTACAATTTTCTGGATTTTCTGGAATTTTTTCAAATTTTTTTGGCGATTTTTTCAAATCGCACCGCTACGTATCCCCGCTACGCTACGTATCACCCGCTTCGTAGCGGTTTGGCGGCAGGCCGCTACGCCCGCCGCTACCGCTATTTTCATCCTTGGTCTTGCCAAGGGTAAATCCCACCATGTGAAAAGCTTGGATCTTGCACATTGGATGTGGAATGTGCAGTTGCATGGAAACCAACCTGTGAAAAATTCACAAGCCTCTGAAAACACTAAGAATGCTATAAGCATGCAGAATCTGAGGTACATTAAGAAGTCAACAATAAAGCACAGGCGATAACAAGGTTTCCTTAATCAAAATGAACACAACATGACACAACAAATGGTTGATGGAGACCCAGGCATGGAGCCCATCTCATGCAAGGATAGTGCCCACTTTCTTTTAAATCCATAGGGTAGTTTTAGCAGCTTTACGATTTGATTTAGTTTAATAAAAAAAGTCATTGTGTTTTTAAGGGGCTAGATTAACGCGTCCTAATTCCTAAATTTAAGGTCATGGGATTTCTTATGTTTTAATTCTTTTGCTCGAAGTGTAAACATAAGAGGAGCTGTACAGGCTTTTTGACGTATATGATGCTATGTTGAATTAAAAATAAATTCTTTGGAGGCTTGCAATGTTTTTCCTTTCCTTTTTTTTTTTTTTTTTTTTGAATGGTAATGTTTTTCCTTTCCTAGCATCAAGTGTTTTCCTATGTTGATAAAAAGACCAACATGCACTCAATCATATGATCTTGCATTAAGATTGGCTTGATCTCACACTTAATCAAGAATCTACCATTTCGGGTATGAGGTCGTCAAGGTGCTTTTGTTTTTTAAGATCAACCAAACCATCAAATTCAGACATATATCACTACTCTTAGAGGCTGTTAATATCCAACAGGTATATGGTCATTTATATATTTTTGGGAGGGGTTTTGCCTTATTTTATGATTAACCATTCCATATGATGTCACATTTGAGTGCTTGATTGGCCAAATTGGACGATAGCTTTGGAACAAGTGCCCTTTGACAAGATTGAAACTCAGAACTTATTTCAGACTTCCATCACTTCCAAATAGGCCATTATTGTTGAAGAGATTTAGTTCATTGTTGATGTGGTTATTGAGATTATTTGGTGCAACTTGGGCTACATTGAACTAGTTGAGTAAAGCAATCGAAGATCATTATCTTTGGTGGCCCGTCACTGCAGCATGTGGTTTTTGAGGAAGCACCAATCCTATGCATCAATTATTTGATAAAATGTGAATAATGCCGAATAATGATAGTTGACCTGCAATTGAATAAAAAGAATATAGAATGCCCTCCAACAAACTACAAGAAACAGATTTGGTTGGAATTTTTTCCAAGTGCGTTAACAGTAGCAGCACAATGCTTACGTCAATTGATGTAAGGTGTCAACAAGAGGCTAGCTTAGTTTGAAATTCAATGAGGGTTTTGGAGTGTATTCTAAATTGCATATGACAAATTCTAAATGCATATGACAATGAGATTTAAGGAGAAAAGTGCTAAAAGTAGGTCTGCCACTAAACTCATCCACAGCAATGTCTAATTTGAAGGCTAATTGATGGACTTGGGTCCAAAGATTTCAGAAAGGTCAGAAAAGAAAAAAGATTACAGAATATAAAATGGTAATTTTCATATTTTAAGAAATAATCAAAATATAGAAGGTGATGAAAAAAAAATGTGACAATTTTGGAAAAAACCAAAAATAGGGATGGCCATGTGATGAATATGGAGTCATCAATTGATGACAAATCATGATCTGGAACAACTTCTCCAAAATACAATGCACATTAGAGGGGAAAACTGTGCAAATATCATTATTGATGGCACAAGCATGCATTATTCTAGATCACAGATTACAGTAGAAAAGTTACAGTTGAAGCATAAACGTTAAATGTCCTCATCCCTCAGCTGTGGATCAGCTGCTTAGGGACATGGGTGTGAGTTCAAACCCCCAATGTAGTAAAAATAGCCATTAAATGCCCTTGTCTACATCACATTCAATGGCTTGCGAAAGAGGAGATGCAGGTTTGCCATAGATTTTTGGTCAGCTTTTCAGCCAGAGGTGGCAATATAAAAGCCAAGTATGGTGCAACATGCAATGCTGACAAAATATGATGTGTGCAAGGAGGCTGGCTCGTGACAGGTCCACCAGAGATGGTAGACAAACATAGAGAAGCCGAATGCCGCGATATGTTGGCCTTTTAAAAAAAAAAAACATGATATTATAAATTTTATCTCAATGAACTCTTTTTTTTGTTCTCACAAAATAAACATTCTTTGTAAATATCTATACTACACAACTGGTCCAATCCAAACCATGCTTATATGATCC
Source organism: Umbellularia californica (assembly GCA_028538565.1). Classification (NCBI taxonomy): domain Eukaryota; kingdom Viridiplantae; phylum Streptophyta; class Magnoliopsida; order Laurales; family Lauraceae; genus Umbellularia; species Umbellularia californica. The sequence continues at coordinate 10,599,365 of JAPQWN010000006.1, read as the reverse complement.
AGACAACTGATCTGTAAGACTCTGCCATGAAGAAACCATGCCCAAAAATGTTTAAATTATTTCTGGGGCATGTTCTATCCACAGAAGGGTTCATCACATCAACAGACTCAACCAGTACCATTGGCCCAGTTATGAATTCTGCGCCTACGCTAACATGCACATCTGCAGGTAGATCATGTGCTTTCTATTTCAGTATGTTTATGATGGTCATATTCATGAAATAAAAAAAAAAAAATAAAATGTAGAGAAATAGAAAGAAGAATACCTGGTCGTATATAGATTCCAAATATGCTTTAGCCAACTGAGAAACTGGATATAGAGAAAAATCCCAATAATGTAACACTCTAGCTGGCAGAACAGCTGTATCATTTGTATGGCACGATGCACAAAACAACTGACCAGTGTACTCACAAAGCCTAGGTTTTCCCCACCCAAATGTATGTACAAGTTCTTGCATCAGGGAATTTCCAGTATCCAAGCGCTTGTGGCATCCGGCACATATATAAAATTGCTCTTCAAGCAACTGTTCTACAGACTTACGAGGTTTTATTTCAACAAGCAGTGATATGGTCTTTCCTAAAGCAGAAGTGCCTTCACTTAAAGTTTCCCCAGAGAATGATGATGTCAATTTATCACCCTGGGCAAATTTCCGCATAGAATGAGGCACCATAGTATTCATTGACAATGAGCTACTAAGGGGTTTGCAAGGAGATAAAAACCAAACAAGAGAACTGGGTGTGCCGAAAGGAGACCCACTGAGAATGGACCGAATACAATCTTGAATAAGCATGCTTCTATCACTGATAACATTCGGAGAAGCATTCCCAAAAATCTTTCTTGACTCACGGTCAATGCTTGACCAGGGAGAGGGGAGACTGCACCCACGGTCTGTAAACAAAGTCTTCAACTGACGATAAAGGGTAAAGAAATCACGGTATCGGCGTTCAACATCCCATTGGTCTTTGCCACTCCACACTCTTATTACATATACTGTATACTCCTTGACACCCACCAGTCTCTCTCCAAATGAAACATCTCCCCTCTTTTGCTTTGCACCGACTACTTCAACCCAATCAATTTTCAGAGGATATGGGACTGGAGGGTATGCATCATCTGTACCAGATGTAGAAGCAGTTGAACCTCCATCTCTAAGAGATTGAGACAGCTGAGATGAAGATCTTTGACTACTATAAGAGATCCGAGCCCCATGGGGTCTCCCAGAGTCAAGTAAAATCTCCTCCATCTCATCATAGAATTCATCTGTCTCAAGTTTTTCAACCTGCAAAATAAGAAAATTCAGACAGAGGATCCAGCAGTCAGGTTTTGCAGTATCATATCAACTATTAAGGGGCCGTTTGACATTTTTTTAACATTTCCATAAGATTTTTTTTTTTTTTTTTTTTTGTGCGCGCGCACAATGGGAAAAAGGAGTGTAGTCAACAACGAAGACAAAAGTTTTCAGACATCAAACGATTTACGTCCACTAATGAGAAGAAGAGAGTATTTATCATCAAAGGTGGGCAACTTGATGGCCACTTCCATTAATTTATCATTGACCCTGCACACTTCAACCCTTTGACCAATGCCATTTACCTATGTAAACCATAGGAAAGTGAAAGAGTCTGTGTAAGTATTTGATTAGTGTCCACGTGTTTGTATTATGAACACTGAAAAGCAGAAGACGCATCTGAATGAACAAAAATCTTTTTATCTGTGCATTGCATGACAACTAAACTTTACCAAGAAATGCTGGTGCCTAAATCAAGAAAAATTATATGATCTGCTGTATAAGGATCTGACCTTCAGCTTGTACAAGAAGAGCACATGGATCAAAATCCAGAGGCAGTGGATTGACCAAAATAAATAGCCCCCACCATGCTCTCATTTCTGATCTGATAGGCCCCATTGTGGGCAGACCACACTCCAAATAACTCCCAAGTGGGCCAACCCTAAACAATGAGAGGATGCAAATAGATGGTTAAAGGAGGGAAAAAGACAGCAACACTGTCCACATTTAATAGGACAAAGAAAAACGCCTGCAGCTATCTTCTGACCTTTTGGGTTTCGAGGTTTTGCCTATCCACACTAGGCCATCAGATCTTCAGACTGGATAACCAAATACCGTACCCGGCTTTACAGACTCAAGACCCAAGGAAAAGAACTATTTATACATTAATTGGGCTCTAAATCATATTATCTATGATGCCCGGATACGACATGAATACAACAAGGACGTGTGATGGACACGGCAAGAAAACAGATTTTACACATCAAAAGTGAAGTATCAGATAGGATACGATGTCCCTTTTGAAGTATCCATGCATCATAGCATATTATTCCATTCAAAGTAAAAAGGAATCAACTATTTCATAAGTGGCACAGTGTTTTCAAATGCATAAATGGATACAAGTAAAGACAAGCAGAGAGTAAATGAATGCCGTTATACAAATAATGTGCATAAAATGGTTGAACTGACTGACCTCAGCCGGTGCAAGACACACATTATCCAGGTGTATTGAAGCAGCGGAGTTCTTGGCTATCTGCATCACACTAATATGATGACTATTTCCAGCCAATGAGAGGGGTGCACTCAGTTTCTGCTCTTCACAGAGCCCTGATTCTTTATCCTGAAAGGCTTCAGTAGCAGAGGACTGTAACTGGCCGCCCTTCATGTCGGAAAGGGGATCTAGTGGAAGATCAGATATACCTGATAATTCTATTTTAAGAATGCCACCCTCATTAAGACCAACAGGTTCCTCACTGTATATACATTGAAGTTTGCTTTCATGAGCTCCAACCCTGTCGGTTAAATGACTTTCTGCAGCATCTGAATCTTTATCTGTATAGTGTGTTTCAGCTTGAATGTTTTGTGTGGGCAATTCCTTCTCCACCAAAAAGTTCCCAACCAAAGAGCCTTTAATGTTCCCTGCAGATTCATTTATATCATGAACTTGATAACTGGCAATAGGAATATCTCGCACATGTTCATCTCGTTCTGTGTCTTCAGGAAACAGGGTATCAACATGGCTCCTATGACTAGAAACCAATATTCCCAAGTGAGTTTTCTCAGTTTCTTTATGCTCTTGTTGTTGCTTAAGAGGTTTCTCCAACAGTAGAGGAGCCATATCGTTTCCCACTGTTTCTTGCATGTAATCATCCAAATCATCAGAACCAAAGGCCACAACTGAATTCATAAGCAACACATTTTCATTCTTAGGTTTAGTTTCCTTCAAATATTGTAAGTTTCTGCGTTCTGCACAATCCCTATCGTCATCATCTGTACCATAGTCGAGTGATGAATCCTCCACATCCGAATGCTCGCATCTCAGTGAGGTCTCCTCCTCACCCTCTTGGACTGCCCCAGTTCCCCTTCCATCAGTTTGAACAAATTTCTCCATTATTAACCGTCGATCACAAAAAACCAAACTGTCATGTGTGTGTTCTATGGGACTATTGGCATCTTTATCCTCACACATGTCCATCATGGACAGAGGCTTTTCCTGATATCCCGACGATAAACACTGCCTACTTTCATCAGTCAACGAAGGCAAGTCCACATTATCATTTGCTACACCAACATGCAACAAACCAGAAGCACTTGCAAACTCAGCTGACACCTCATTTGTTCCATTGTTCTCTTCACAAAAATCCCTCCCAGATTGAAAATTTCTCTGTTGACACCATAACGATTTCGACCCACCTCCAATTCCCAATTCTTTCAAAGTCTCATCAATATCTTCTTCATAATCAGCTCTGAAAGAAGAAGAATTCACATCAGATCCCACTAACGACCCAGTTCTGAAATCCGAAACCATCGATTCTCCAAGCCCCCCATTTTCTTCCCGAAACTCATTCCCACCATCCGAAAGACAATCCAAACTCTCCGAAACCGCAACACCACTTCTACTCCCCGAACTCCTCACAAACCCTAAAATCCTCCCAGACCCAAAATCCGATCCCAAGAACTCATTACAAGTCCCGACCGAACTACACAGACTCGCAGTCCCAAGCACTGAATTCGCGCTGCAATACCTCTCGAATTCCGATTCTCCGCAAGAAGAGTAACTCGAAGGACTCCCCAAATCACCCACATCAGATCCCCGATCTTCTAACCAGGGCGATGACAACTCGTCCAATCGATCAACACAGGCGATGACAGAGCTCGACGATTTCGATTTCTCCCCAAGTCTCTCTTCATTGATCATCTGCCACGCAATCAGGTCCGATTCTCTTCTCAATCTGACGAAATCAGATGCAAAGATCCGAGCTTTCAATGAAATTAATGAAGAAATCGATGAAGATTCTCGGAATTAAACGATTGCTAAATTAGGGTTTTGGAAGAATCTCAGCAGAACCCTATAGATTTCGATTCAAAAGGGGGAAAATGAGAGAGATTGAGAAGAATCTGACCTTCGAAAGCTTGAGAGATTTGTAGAGAAAGAGAGATTGGCGTCCGAAGATCTTTGATTGCTTTCCGATGTTTGTCTGCGTTTGGAAATGTGGATTCCTTTTCGAGGACTTTATATTGTGTCGGAGGGCTGTCGTGTTGGTCTGTGTTTGTTATGAGCGGGTGGTAAGTCGATGTAGTGGACACGTGTGTGTGAATCTAGGCCGTTAGTGATACGTGTTAGGGATGAATGATGGGTAGAAGCTGGGAGAATAGTAATAGCAGACGCACATTGTGTTTTGTTACTGATATCTTTGATGGATCTAGTAGGGGCCCACGCTGAAATGGTTGTCTGCGTTGGAGTTTTATAAGACGTTTAGACTGGTTGGTTGGGTTGGGTCAAATGACGACTGACCCAACTATAATAAATTATATAATACTTTCTTAGGTTTTTTTTTTTTTTAATTATTAAAAATTCACTTTAGATATGCACTATACCAAAATGGCCCTTTTAGTTGTGGTGGCCCGAAATTTGTCTCTAGAGACTTATTTTTAAATATGAAAGTGATTATATAAGGTTGAGTGCAATATTTGGTTGAATTAACCTCAAGGAGTTGGCCCAGTGATTAGGACTATGGTTCCTCTCTATTCCGGAGTTAAAAGTCTTAATGTCGACTCCCGGTTCCCCCTTCTTCAGGAAACGAATGTTGAGTCCACTATTGCTACCACCTTGGGGCCACAGAGGTGTTTACTCGACTTCTCTTTGGGCTCGGAGGGATTAGTCTAACTCAAAGGGTTGTGAACCCTCCGATAGCATTTGGGGGGGGGGGGGGTTTGTTTAAATGTAGTGCTCCACTTTGTGAAGATTATAAATGAGCCTCCAGATGGGATTATTAAATAGGTGTGGTGTGAATTAGATAGGTGAAGGTGGAAGATATAAGGTGGCAATGCTAATATAGATGGAATGTTGACTTTCTTGATATTTGAATTATTAGGGTGATGATTGGGTATTTATTTCTATATTCAATTATCTTTCTCCATGAATTTGAATCATGTTCAATGCAAGCAAAAAACAATCTGACACCCACACTTATCACTCTAGGTTTGTTATTCACCGCAACCAGCACTATTTGGTTTAAGCAATGGTGGGATTACATACTAATCCAATTTTTGAATAAAACCAAAATAATTTATACAATGGGGCTCACTTAATATGGATTCAAACAGTCAATTTAGTCCTCACTCTATGTATTGGTATATGCCTTATGTTCGAGGCTAATTGGAGAAAAACTGACTACTATTGAATTGGGCGCATGTGAAAACATGACTAAATTGTGTTTGTCTAATTCCGTAGGAAAAATGACTATGATTGCAAAAAATAAATTTATGGGGTTATAGGAGAGGAAATTGTCCATGACTTTATTTCCCAATGCTACATTTTAGTTTTCAAGGTTTGATGTGGGAAAATATTTTTCAATGTAAAATGTCTTTCTATACTATTCTCTGAAGTTTTCTATCCATGGTTTCAAATTAGAGGTATTGGAGCTCATATCTCACTCTGACAAAAAATTGAAACATATTAGTAGTGTTGGCAATGTATATCCCTATCAGTTCCATATCAGCATGATTCTTACAAGGGGTAAAAAATCCAGGAAAATGTCTAAAAATATTATTTCCATTTTGTGTGTGTAGCTCCTTGCAATATTATAAGATGTTTCTTTCAAGGTGACAGATTCTGGGTAACTTTCAACTTTTCAAAGTGTCATTACTTTTTTTTTTTTTTTAAAATACAGTCACTATAAATATTATAACATTTATTGTTGGGTGACTTCATTGATTTTTTTTTCCAGTGGCCAAAAAGAGGAATTCTATTGAAATGAAAAGGAGAACAAATAATAAGTCAGTAATAACAGATAAAAACAAGCGAGGAAAGTACTGAAAAAATCATACTCATAGTTCCTCCTTAACAGTAAAGGCCCTTGGGCTATTTTTTACTTTTGTTTGATGAGAAATAACAAAGAGATGAAGTTAGCGACGATATCGTCGCTCAAATAAAGGTTAAAATTAGCGGAAGGATCTTTACCCACCGTTACCGAGGAACTATGGAAGCTTTTTTGGTGAATCAGAATGACAAATAACCAGATTGAGTGTTTCCAATTATGAGCATGTTCTCATAATTAGGCACTATGGTTTTATGCTTCTTATTAGGTTATAAATTATAATATTTAAACTTTCAAATATATGTAGCCTTTTCAAAAATTATTCGACGATGGATCTCACTTGTACGACACCAAACAATGCAGTTCATCTCTTGAGCCACAAACAGACCATGGCCATTTTTTTAATCTTGTGGAGCGCACCTAGATGCATGCTCGATATTAATTTGATCATATGATCTGAGTCTTTAGTTTCAGCTCATCAAAGTTTTTAACCACATATTGTGCAAAGTTTTTATGATACCATCCAAAGCCAACGGTAACTAATCTCTGAATTAATGCCAAACCAGAACTGAACCAATTCATCGGGGTTTAAGTTTTTTGTAAAGGGATCAGATTGATGATAGGTGGGCCCATATACGTGGGTAAAACAAAAGCACTAATGAAAGGGTCGATAATTTGTCCAATTTCTTTGCTATACGGTTATATAATGATGATGATTAACCAGGATTAGAATTTCAGCCATTAGAATCATTGCTGAATTACCGGCAGTTAAATGTTACTGTGATCAAGCCTCAAGTGTATGATTTCCAAAACTGATACATTTCGGCCAATACACACTTCCTGAGTTTGAATATGCATTATTCACCCACATGAGAGTTGGTCCCGTTTGGGTCCTCAGAAATGAATTTACAGCATCCAGTTTACCTGTAACCCTATTTACTTGCAATAAGTTGACAAAGAATAAAACTGTCACTAGCAGGTAACTGGCACGCGTGATCCTTGAGATCTACACATACCTGCACTCTATATTATAAGGACAATTGTTTCTGATACTCAAATCAGACAATTCAAGGAATCAAACTGAAAATGACAACTTTCAAGAAAAGCTATAGACTACCAATAAGCCACTTTCATGTGTCTGGCAACAAGCACACCAAGGGAGTTTTCCAGGGTTAATCTTTAGTCCAAATGACAATAATTCCAGCAAAGCGTGAAAGCAACCCGACCCCATCAATCAAATCGCAGCCACTAGGTAATTTTAACTACTTGAATTACTGAAAAGAAATTGGCAATTCATAGTTTGCAGCTATATATTCAATTAGAACATAAAATCAGAAGGACAGTTTCTCAGTGGCCATACCCCCACTGAGAAGGGAAATTGCAAAATTCAGGGCACTAAACCCACTGCAGTTCTGCAAAAGCCATCTCAAACCTTAATTGCATATTTTCTCTGAGGGAAGTACATCTCTCTTTTCTTCTCCCTCTGTGTCTTCAATGATGCCTGGAAGAGGAAGTGGAACAACGTGAAATGGCAGTGATCAAGCGTATAGTTAGTTGGGCAGTAATATGTTTGCATGCATACATGTAACTGCAAAAAAGGATTTCTAAAGTTGCTTGATAAAGGTACACACCTTCTGCAGCACTATGTCTAATCCAGAGTGATGATATATTGATATTTGTAATTGGTCTAACCGTGTTTGAGATAGGAGGTGACCTAAATTCACTGACCAGACCAGGTAGAAACCATTCGTTCGAAAGGAAAGCAAATACCTCAAGTGAGCTTTTGATATGATTCATCTATGATGGGACCTACTTGAAATGATCTGGATCACCCACCACATGGTGAGAGGCACAATGCATGAGACTTTCTAGCATAACCAGCAAAAGATATAGGCAGGTACTTCGGTGCTTGGTTCATACAGACAATAATAGGGCTATTTCACCACAGGAAGAAAAGAACCGCCAATAATATGTATCTCTCATTAGTCAAGGTCGACCTCATAGAGAAGTCAGATCAGTTCTTTGCACTGAAGTTATACACTGCATGAACATGGTGTGGTCTTTTGTTCACATTGTGCTCTACAAAAGGGGCCACGGCTGATCATGATTCTAACAAAATGTCATATTTTTTTAAGGACCATCCAAAATTTAGAATAGAATTAGACGGAACTCTATATAACCTATGTTATATTTATATCATTTCCTTGAATCTAGAGTTTTCAATTTCATGTTTAAAACAATCCTAAAACAGTTTAATATCCATCAGAAGATGGGTTTATTTAATATTGAAAAAAGATGGGTCTATTATGATATTTGATGCAGTTAGATGGCTTCTTGGAATCATGAATTCAGGAAATAAAACCATTTCAGTTGTTTCTGGTGTAATTTGACAGTTTCTGCAGCCTGAATTGCACCTACCGAAGCAGCTGTTTTAAACCATGCACACACTGATTGGCTTGGATAAGACACATCACACATGCATTGCCAAATGAACTGGGAGATCATAATCAATATATTTAACCTACAAAATCCCCACATTTCTCCGATACATTGACACTGAAATCATTAGGCTGTATCTACAATACCCAGAAGAATCTTGCACGATCATTCATTTTTCTTTTTTTTAATGCATCAAATAAAAGGCTGGGGTTTCTAGGTTCAGTCAAGACGGATTTTTGACCAAATTATACGGGATGTTCAACATTTTCATATCATTACATTCAAAAAGTAGTCGAAGTTGTTTGAAAATTGGAAAATAATGTCTAGAGTATGGCCAAAGGTGAAGACCATCAAAGTTTCCCACATATAGCAGAATACACTTTCATAGGAAAGAGAATAGGAAACTATAACCCATCGAAAGTGGGAAAATTGGATTGTCTTCTGTGTCAGTGTGAGACTCAATTGCATGTTATCTTCCTTCTTTCACCCATTTCCAACCTCTCCACTTCATATGTAAACAACACGAAAATGTCAAACACCTCTTTAAAAAAAATAAAAAAAAAAAAAAAAAAAGCATGTGCACCTGATGTTTTGTAAGACGACGTCTGATAGCACGCGTCTTCTTAGGCCGCAGATCCAAAGGCAACAACTTTTTCTTGCTGTATGCTTCTCTTAAGGCAGCTTTCTGCTTCTGGGAGATGACAGTAAGCACACGCGCAATGGAGAGCCTGACCACCTTACTGTTGCAGCACACTAAATAAAATAAAATAACAATAAAAATATAAACTTTGAACAACTGTCAATGACAAAGATAAAGAAATCAATTGTTCATTAAATCAAAAGCAAAACACTCACATCTTTGAAAGCTTGTTTGGGGCACCTCCAGTAACCTTGGCCACTCGTAATAATGCAAGTTCAGCCTTTAACTCCTTAAGCTGGTTGAGAAGGTCAGTTTTAGACTTCGTTCTAAGCTCATGAACCTTAATCCTTGCTGCAATAATGGAAAAAATGAACATCAAAAAATCCCAAACTTGAATTATAAATATAAATATAAAATAAAAAGGGTACATCTCCAAAAGAAATAGTAACAGAAAGAGTGATACCAGGAGACAGCCCATGATTGATTTATTTCATCAAGAGCACCAAAATAGAGAAGCTATGCATGAGAAATGAAAGCCATGAACCCATTTATATCTGAAGTTGCTTGTCAATAGAGGTGTCCCCTAGCACTAAGTGGACAAAGAAAGGGAAAAGAAAAATAGACATAGGAAATTAGAGCATCTTATGGTGGGCTCATGATTTGTGTTCAGGAATTCATATCCATGGAAAGAAACAAGAATTCTTAATACTCAAGATGAAACTGAATTGGTGTTTACGTTGATTTTCACCTGTTTCAATATCAATTTTTTTAGGGTGCCGGTCTGAAACTCTGAACTCTATTAAACCTTCTCTCCACTCTAACTGCCATAAAATATTAATTACGAGGATATTCAATGTTTTGAATTTTCTTAACATTTTTATATTACTTGATTCACAGACCAATGCTTTGGCTGGAATCAATATATCAGCAGATACGTATCGGTTTTTCAATAGAATCACACAAGGTCCATGACTGTTCCAAAACCATGTAATAGAAGAGAAATGAATCATCAACAGAAAGAACAAAAAAATGCAGCAAGAGTTCACCACACAGACAAATACCAAAAATCCTGTAGAAACAAGATTTTGTATGGGGCAAAATAGGCATTGCTTTCCTGGAATTCATTGAAAAGGGTTTTTGTCAAAGGAGTATTAAGAAGGTAGAATATAGGGAAAGAAGGTGAAGATGTAGATTGGCCCATAAATTTACCAAAATGACAGCTATGTATTTCCTATTAAAGTGGAGATAATTCAGTGGCACCTTGCAAAGCTTCATCTTCAGTACACTCTTTCACCTTTTGATAGAAAGGCAATGCTTAAACATATAGGTATTCAATATTAGAATGGCAATGCTTAAACGCATAGGAATTCAAAATTCAGTAAGCAAATTCGGCCTTCAAGGGTCTGTCCGTTTCGTGCAACTAGATTCCTAGAAATTCAAAGACTTGTATTTCTAAAAGTGGTTAAAATTGAAGAAAAAAGGTTAATATCCCAAAAATGACCATCAAATAATCTCCCTATTAATGGGAAATGAATCAAGAGGAGATGGGAGATGAATGCCAAGCCATCACACTAGTAATTCAAATCAAAGGAAAGTGAAAAGTCCCATCTACATCTCCGTCATATATCCGTCACCCCTGAGTGAACTCTCTAATAATCCTTTGTCGGAGCCCATTTGACCATAATTTCCTATGCATTCAGCTCCATACAAAATAACAGGCACTAAAAAAAATCTAACAAAGAAAAAGTACCTAATTGACTTAACTCTGCTTTAGGGAGCATTTACCTACTTGATGCTGAATTCCTCAAATTCATGGAAATGGGGATTGTGTAGGAGGAGTATTACAAAGGTGATGGGTGAAGGATCTAAGGTGGAGATCTAGCTTGGACGATCGCTATTTATCTACTATGATGATTGGTGGGTGATCATTTCCAACACTAATCGAACAATTGGGCACTTCGGATTCCCTCAATGGTTTCCAAGGAAAGCGGTTTTGATTAAAGGGGCAAAGGGTCTGGGGTTTTAGATCTACAACTGATTACCAATTTCTCATTCACATGATAGGATTCATTTTCATAAGATGAATAGTGGGAAATGATTCTCTTGCTAAAACCAACCATCCATTTGGATGTTCTAGCCACCCATGGCTGCATTTCCTTCAACAGGAGTTTCCACCCCTCCCATTTCCTAGGAAAACACTCCTAAAACCCACTTTCCAAAAGACTTCTTTCAATCGAGTGGAAAACTGCAAATTTTTACACAGATTGTAACAGCAAAAGGCACTTAGAAATCAAAATCCAAAGAGATTGCATGGAGAGCAACAACAAATCCAGAGAATTGCATAAGTTCGAGTCGAGAATGAGATCTAAGTCTTACCCATCGAAGAGAAATGCGAATATGCTTTGAGGTGTTGGAGCTTCGAGAGGTGATACGGAAGAACTAGGGTTCTTTAGTAGTCACTGGTCAGAAGCTGTTTTTTCTAGGGTTTCCAAAGTGAGGAGTACTAGGGATGAAACGGGTCCCTGAATGGGCCAGTTCTTTTCCTGTTTTGAGTTTGGGACTGGGTTTAGGTCCATCACATAGATTGTAAATAAAATCTGGTCTGGGTTTGGATTGGAGTCCATATTTCATAAGCATAATTTACACAAGTGTAGACATAGATTAAACATTCTTCTTAATTAGGTTTTTTGCAGGGGTCTGAACATTTAATACGAAATTAAGTACATGTATGGCCTGATTTGGGTTCAGTTCCCACATTCAAGTTCGGTTTCGAGTACAATACGGATCGCTAGATGATTCGGGCCTATTCATTTGCAAGAATTTAGAGAATTCTTGTAGGGAGTATTTGCAGACTTTACAAATATTGTCCGTCCCCACACCCTGTGGCAATTTCAAAATTCTCATCGCCAAAGAAGCATTTGTAAATGCCAAGGAGATTGGAATTCTAAGAGTTTTTCAAGTGCTTGGAATTCATAATTCTAGAAAAAGATATATAGCATTTCTAAATGCTAAGGGAAAAACTGTATTATCAATGTATACAATTCTCATTAGAGATTTTGTGACATGTGTAACCAATGTTGCAAATATTGATAACGGGGATGATATTGATAGGAGATGATATCATGATAGTTTCGGAATTTTGTTATTGAAAAATCATTGTTAAAGTAGAAATGATATTTTAATACTACGATAAAAATATAGAAGAAAAATCGTATAATTAGTTTGAAAATGAAAAAAAGAATGAAAAGTAGAGGACTCAAAGATAAAAGCAAGGGATCACATACTCTTTACAATAGATAGAAGATGGCTATGGAAAAAGAAAAGAAAAACTTATTCGGAAAACCGGCTCTTGTATTTTGTATGACTAATTATTATTATATATTATAGTGGAAGGTTTTCGATTTTACCCAAAGATGACATTGTCTAAGTCCAATCTATCTGGATTTATTGAATTTCAACCCATCCACTGATCTTACTGGACCAATGAATTAAACTCTTGGGTTGACATTTTTAGCAGTTCATGGGCCCTGTTATGCTGTAGCTCAAACCTGGCCATTTTAGTTATTGGACTAAGCTTTGGTTCAGCCCCTGGCATGAAAGTCAAGACAGGCATTCACAAAATATACACCCTCTGGGGCAAAATATGTTGTGCTGGCGAGGCTTTTGACCATAAATAGTCATGGGCCTGGATTAATTCTCAGTTGGCTTGAAAAATGTCCCATATCCAGCCTACGCGTCCCAAAAAATAGCCCAGATTAGCCCAAAGTTGTCCAGGGCTTGGGTCTGGCCTGGACAAGCATAGACATAAAGGGCCGGGGCTGGGTTCAAGTACTGAGGCTGATCCATATCATTCTAAGAGGTTAATTAAGCTGTTCTGAGAGCAGGCAGATCTTCTACAATAGTAACATCAACAGTAGAAAAACTCTTTGTAGACTTGGGTTTCCTCTTGGTCAACTAATTTAAAGCAAATTAAGGTCCCATTGATCCCAACCAATTTGAACACAAGGTCACCTTTATGTTGCTAATAAACGGTCCCACTGGTGGCATGCATCAAGGAGATTACATTTCTTTGTAGAAGTGTTAATTAGATGTTCAACATTACTCCACATGAGCACTTTTGAACACCTTAGCTAAAAAGTTAGAATATCATTACAAGCAGCTTAATTTATTGTTAAATAGTAGAAACTTTGAAGTTGAACCCATATTAATAAAGTTAAGATGATGACAATGGTGATCTTTACACCACATATTTATTTCAGTATAAGCATCTTGGACACTTGCTTTGTTTTCTTATTAATTTAGATGCATCATGCATCCCAGTCGCAGTTACTAGCTTCCTTTTGCTTTCCTCTTTGCACCGGCATTTTAATTGCTATGTTATTATCAAGCCCTTCATAATTTTTTTTATATATTTCTAACAAGTATAAAACTTAACAAGTTGCATTGAGTTGTTTATGTTTGTAGTCTCGCTAGCATTTCATATATTTTGCCTTTTCTTTAGTTATTTTTGAACGATTTCAGTTCAAATGTATTTTATCTAGGAAGATAAGGAAGGGGCGTGGAAATCAAACAATGGGCAGTAGGGTGAGAACGGCTCCCAACAATTGGGCTATCCCTTTATTCTTTGATACACAAAGTTAGCCTCATTTGATGTTCTTATCCCTTATTTAATGGTCTCAAAGTTATAGAATTAATCTCTATCTCTCTCTCTCTCTCTCTCTCTCTCTCATTTTGACTTAATCCACCTATAAGTGCCTAAATATTTACGAACTTGCTAAGATGAATATAATACTTCTGGATTTGCTATAAAGCTTCTTTAGGGAGATTAGATGCCTTAAACCTGAAAGGGAAGGAGAAATAAAGGTCAAAGACCCTAGCTGCAATCAGCCGAAAGCACTCCGAAGCCTAAGTTAGTGCAGTCACTGAACAGAGGATGAGTGAATGGAGAAGAAGGGAGAGCTTATAATATGAATGTGTGTGAGTGCATGTAAGCATACATCTTCTGGATTTACCTCTTGCATATATATAGGCTGAAGTCCCATCGGACCTTCCCTGAGTGGAGATAGGTGGAGGCATTGTCTCATCGGACGATACCTTGGTTCCTTAGTGGAGGTAGGTGGGGGTACTATCCCATCAGACCATACCTCAATCTCTTGCATGATTGTGGATGTGATCGTCGAATAGGGACAATCCCTTATCTATATTCGTCTCCCATCCTATCTGTTAGTACGTTCTGCAACATAGTCATATTTTATAGAGGTATAATCATGATTGACTGACACTCAGTGTTCATCTTAGTTAATCGAACCAAACCGAAGTCGATACTGAGATCAGATATATACACATCCTGGCACTGTTGCCGAGGTGCGTAAAATCGAAACCGAGGCAAGCCTAGTTGGTACTTTTATCGAAGCTAGCTCAAGCTCGGTACAAGCTGGCACTGTTGCCGAGCTGTATTAGACCGAGATCAAGACTAGTTGGTACTCTTACCGAAACCAGCATAATCTTGGCATCACGGGGATATTCCCCCACACCACCAATGATAGTCTGAAGAAAGATATTGACAAGCCACACAATCACTCAATAATAAGAGTTGTCAATTCTACAAGCAAGAGACATTTAGCCTAGTTGATCTATGAATGATGCCATGATATTAAATAAAATTAAAAAATTTTATTTCTTTAGTAAGATCCTATTTATTTTCTTCAGGTTAACTACTTCTTGGACAAGACTCTTAACACTGAGTTATTTGTTGGGCACTTCATTCCTTTGAGATTATAAAAAAGAAAAAAAAAATTGTCTGTGAACAACTTTGTCGAACCAGGAAACACATATGGACAAAATACATACAAGCAGAGGTGGAAATGTTTTTGAAAAATTTATGCCTTTTACATTATGCCCCTCTAAGAATTTTTTTTTTTTTTTTTTTTTTTGTTTTTTACACTTACTAGCCCTCTAGTTTCCTAGGGTGTATTTGGCATCGTGTCATTTGGATGTTCTTTTGTTCCCATGAGATAAAGTTGTGAAAAACATGTTTGATGTGTATAAATCACTGTTTCGAATTTTGATCTCATGAGAAGGAATCTCAAAATCTCAACTCGTTGGTAAAAGAAAGTTGAAATGAAAAAACTTTATATTTTTCACTTTATAATTATTCATAAAGGTGGGTCACATGGTCACAATTACAAAAGGTGGGACCATATTATAATTCTATAATGGTGGGACCACGTTATAAATCCTATAAATGTGGGCCATGTCTTCTAATTTACAAAGCTGGACATCACGTTGTAATTTCTAAAGGTGGGTCCCGTGTCCACAATTACAGGAAAATGGGGTCTCACTTTATAATTCATAAAGGTGGGCTATACGGTCATAATCACAAAAGATGGAGTTACATTGTAAATCCTATTAATGTGGGGCCACATTGTCATTCTATGAATGTGGCCCCATGTTTAGAATTCTAAAAGTGGATATCACATTGTAATTTCTTAAAGGTGAGTCTCGTGTTCACAATTAATTAAAAAGATAGCCCTACATTATAATTTCTATAAAAGTGGACCCACATTGTAAATCCTATGAATGTGCTGACCTCATATTCTAACTTCTAAAAGTGGGCACCACATTGTAATTTCTAAAGTTGGGTTTTGTTTCTATAGTCATAAAAAATGTGGCTCCACTTGTAATTCATAAATGTGGGTCACATGATAATGATCACAAAAGGTGGACCCACATTGTAAATCTTATGAATGTGAGCCCCATATTCTAAATTCTAAAGGTGATACCATTTTGTAGTTTTCAAAGGTGGGTTCCATATTTATATTTACAAAAAAGTCGCCCCACATTATAATTCATATAAAAATGGGCCCACATTGTAAGTCCTATGAATATGGGTTTCATGTTCGAATTTTTGAGGGTGGGTACCATGTTGTAAATTCTATAAGTGGGTCCCATGTACGATAATAAGAGAGTGCCGCAAATAATAAAAGGCGAGTCCCGCATTTTAAATCCTATGTTCTCTCCTTGATGCCAAACTTTTATAATATTACCAAATAAATTTTATATAACACATTCTCAATAGAATCACTTAATATGATATTTCCAAACAAGTTCTACAGAATATAGGCTCGGCACCAAGCCCAAGTGATCATTTTCAACTAGAGCCACATCAGATCATTCAGTAATATCAAAAAATAAATAATAATAATAATAATAATGATAGAGGAGGACCACACTTGCTTGCCCAAAACATAACCCAAAACATGGGTCTCTTTAGCAAAGTCATGGGCAACCAAACTGAGAATTATAGGAACCAAAGTGAGAATGTTACGACTCTAGCTAATTAGACGGCACTACAAAAAGGCACAATCCCTAATTTCAAATAAAATTGATTCCGCTCTTTAGTGTATATTAATGATCTGTTTGTATAGTAAGAGGATTCTGCTCTCTGTACATGCATGTTTAATTTTTTGGAGAGAGAAATTCTACTATCATACTCATAATAGGAAATTGAAATCATCTCTATTAAATAAAGTTAATTATTTCTCTCTTTTTCTACGAGGAAAATGTGTTGCACTAAACAATGTAACATTGGATTATACAGAAAATATGATGAATTTGCCTCTCTAGCTATATATATAAATCATGGAATTCTCTTCTCGCACAAACCTTCTCAAGGCAAGAGTTAAGTTTCAACCAACATTGGTAAGCTCTTAGCCTATTATTTTTGGATTACCTAGCCTAAGGTGGGTAGGACCCATGAGTAAACTCTTACCTTTGCATGTTTGGCAGTTATCTAGTAAAGTTAAAGTGAAGCAAAGCCTCCATTGTCCAGACAAGAAAAGACAATGGGCCATACCAAAAGTACACACATTCAAAATTCCAACCTCCTTTCTCTCTTAAATGAGAAAAAAAAATATCATCTTTTACACAAATAGTCAAATTTTTTTTCTATCAAACAACTAAAAACAAAGAACCATCATAACCTCATATATTTAATTCCCTTTTAATTTGATATTTCACATCAACTTCAATTCACCTTACATCCAAACACCCTCAAATTCATTACCCATAATTAAACAAGCCTCGTGGTCAAATCACTAACATTCTTTTGTACGTCCCCTTTTGCATGCCAAAGGAAGAAGCTTCCTCGATTGCAGCGTTCGTGGGAATGCGCAATCTTTTTTCTCTTCTCCCATATGAGACTCTCTGTCTCAGCATGTCCCTATGTTAGCCCCTGTTTTTGCCAACTTGCCCAACTTCACCATAACCGATAAAGTGCTGCACTACCTTCTTTTCTTAGCTACAAAAGGAAATGCCTACTAGCTTGTTATCATCCAATAATATTTTAAAAACCATAGAATAGTATGGCACTTGACTCGACTCTGTTATGACTCAGTTGAATCAATGCATCAACTCAAACTTAAGTTTTCTTAGCTAATCATTCTTATGAAAACCGTAAGGCGTCAAAAAATACTTTCCAATAGTATGGACCCCTAGTTCTGCCGATGTGATTGAGTTGATTGACTGTGAACCCCATGTCGGTGTTTACAGTTATAAAAAGAGTTGCCAATTGGTGGATCATGGATTATAACTCATGGTTTGTATTTTCTGAATCATAGTATGGCTCATAGTTATCTAGGTATAGAATGAGATAATTCATAATGGTGGATACCTTGCAAAAATAAGAACCATATTCTAGTTAAATTTGCTAATGGACCAAGGTTTATTTTTTAAGATTTCAAGCTGTTAACGGTGGTGGCTGCAAGCTCTGATCCTAATTTGTTTGCAATCTAAATATTGAATTATACAGATTTTGATTTTGGTGTAAGAGTATCTAATTTTTAACCATTGACAAATATACTCTTGAACAAAAACAATATACATCCTGTAAGTATCAGCAATATAAAATCTATCATTCTGAAAGCGCACACACCCGAGACACACACTTCTGCCTTTGATAACCGAGCTTACAAACTCAATGATATCTAAACTCAGCCGAGTTGACTCATTTGAATACAATCTCTAGTTAAGTGACATGCAATCTTTATACCTATTCATAGGAGAGAACCTATTTCCCTTTTACTCTTCTAGTGAATAAGGAATATTTATATGGAGGTGAGAAAAGATAAAGGAACAGGAGATACTTCCTGTCGGAACTTCAGCTCCTTCCTTCAAGAAAAAAAGAGGAGAGTTTCCATCACTCTGCTCATTTCCCAATGAGAGATTGGAACACTTTATTTTTTTTTCTATCCGCCACTATAGAACACTACATTTTACTTGGTTTATGGGCCATGATTGCTTCAATCCCCATAAGTCCTCTGCAATGAGGGTGTTAACTAACTAGAAGCAACTAACTTAAAAGCAGTCTAAAAAGAGCTTCCTACATTAGAATGACAACCTCAAAAGAAACAACAGCCCCAGGGAAAGACATATAATTCCAATTTAGTACCAAGCCCCCATGAAGACACTTGAGTGTTCTTATGATAAGCATGCATTTTTTTTTTACTCTCAAGGGTGTGTTGTGTGGAACATTTTCAAAACAGACCATAAACAAAAAATGGATTTTTGAAGGAGATTGATTTTACATTGCCCTGTTTTTAAGATTTTATGGTTTCAATTTTTTAAGGTGAGAATATTGCTGTAGATTTTACGAAAATAGATTAAAGATCAAGAGGTAGAAAATTATTTTTTACAATGGGAAATGTTTTGTAGCATCAGCATCAAAACGTAACAGAAATGGGAACCATAGAAAATGAAGTCTTTGATCTTCACTTACTGCAGAAAATGAAACTACAATAGAAATAAAATAATGCATAAAAATGTCATGATGCAAAATCTTGCCATTGATAGATTTCAAATACATATGAATAAGATGTATGATAGCTGAAAAAAAAAAAGAAGAAGAAGAAGAAGAAAAAGAATAGAGCTTCAATGCTAGTGTTCTTGCATAGTATTGGTTATGGTCACACTCTTGTTAATTTGATTTAGTAGCTGCTTTCCAAATTTAAGAATAGATTGGTTCTTCAAGTCCCCTTAAGCATCCAAACATGACAGATCAAGCGCATCCATAAGACAAGTTTCTTGGTGGGGGTAGAGAGTAACCCATAGTCATGGGATTCATCCTCTCCACTGTCGGTGGTACTCTTCGCGGTGATGGCCTGTCGAGCTTCGCCAAACATCAAATTTCTTTTCGCCCACACCATTGCCTTCCAGCGCATCTAATTTGGTGATGCTATCAAACACCGGTGGTGCATTCTGCAGTTGATCTCCATTGAAAGAGTCCTCTTGAGTGCTCACACATGCTGCCACCATCCCCAATTCATGCAATTGGAGCTCCTCAGCCCAAGATAAGGGGCTCCTGTTGCTAGTACTATATGTGCCAGTCCTCTTATTCCCCAAGCAAACATTATCAGTTATTGGCAATACTCCTTCAAGATAGGTTCTCTCTATTTGTTGTGACGTGTTAAGTTGTTCTCCAGCATACATGTGAAGGTTCTGGAGAGAAGGAAAACTGAGGGGAGAGCCGAAATCTTTCATGACATTGATATCAGAAACGAAACCCGGATCTCCGATCCCCTTGTAGCTTCCTGGGGACATGTTTTCTCCTGCAAGTGTTTGGCAAGCATTCGCCAGTATTGTTTGCATATACTTGCCTTGAGCTTCAATCTTCAATTGAAGGTGTTTTTGCACCTGTTCCAAGAAGGGGAGAGAGAGAGAGAGAGAGAGAGAGAGAGAGAGAGAGAGAGAGAGCGCTAAATGAATTAAACTGTTTTGCAAGCTAGGGGTGGATGTTATTTTGTTGAAACTTCATTGGCTTATTACCTCTAATTGCTCGTGCAATCTTCTCTGGACCTCCATTTGCATCCGCAGGGCTTCTGTGATGTGTTCATTTCTACTGAAAAGATCACCCAAAAACACATAAGATGGACCAAAAAAAAAAAGATAAATAATCAATGATCTTAGTTACAAAACAAGTCCCTCATTGAAACACCAACCAGCAAAAGATTATGAAATTTTTGACCCAAACCCACATGCTTTAAACTAAATACATACTTGTTGATGCTTCTACCCATTAGACCGGACGCCGAAATGGCATTTCTTTGCACTTCCAACGCCATAGCTGTGATGAAAATTGACACAATCAGCTTCAAATAATACCCAAACAAAAGGAATAAAAAAAAAAGAAAAGAAAACTCTTATACAATTTCTTGTATGTTAAATCATCTTCTCACTCACCATCTCTAGCTGACTGCTCATTGAATTCTTTATGTGGTTGCTTCCCGAGCCTGAATTTCTACAGAAACAACACCAAAATCATCCAAGATATCATTAAAAAAAGAGAAACCCATGATCAAAACAAAATTAGAGGAGTTGAAAACAAAGGAGAAAACACATGGAATCTATTGTATATATGCTCTATATATATATACCTGAAGATGACTCTTGAGATGATATAGAGTAAGACCCTCGACACCCATTACTTTCATGATGGATTTTGGAGTAGCCTCTACAAATTCAAAGAGAAAAAAGATTATGGTACTATACTAAGATTTCACATACATATCACATAAACAGGAAAGAACAAAAAGAAGGGAAGAATATTAAGTAGATGGTGATGATGGTGAGATGAATACTATCAGGTCCTCCGAGCTGGGTCACAGCATCAACGAATCTCTCGTGAAGCTCGACCGTCCATCGGAGACGTGGTTTGGGATCAGTGGTGAGGACGAGGACTGAGTCTCCCTGGACACACAATGGCCTGTCATTTGAATTGATAGTAGGCTTCTTGGGATGGAACATTCTCTCCAAGCTTCTCTAGAGAATTGGAAGAGATTCAACAATAAAAGCGACGGAATTAGAGAGAAAAGAGAAGGGAATTGGATGCGTTTTTCCTTTTCTTTGAAGTAGAGAAGGGTCTGCTTCTGCCTTCGGTGCCGACCTCTAAGCAAAAGCCATGGGCTTTAAGCTCTCCTTTGATAAATGATTCTCTCTCTCTCACACACACAAGTGTATGAATGCCTTTGTAATGTGCTTATTCTTCTACGCAGAGACTTTTTATCTTAAAAAAAGGGGAGCGCCATCACTTGGTCTATTACACTTAATTTACGAGTTGGAATGAGAAAATCAAGGAAGAGATTTTACACAGTTGGCTAATTAATTTTTATTGGACAAAATAGTGTCACCTTAGTTCGTAGAAACCGGAGATCCGCACTCTTTGCTTATCTTCAAAGCTTCTTGGGCCATCTTTAGTGGGCCCTCCTGAACAATGGACGAATAATTCAGAATCATAGATTTGATGTGCTACAGTTTTAGGTTATGAGTTGTATGGTGCAACTGTTTTAGATGATCCAGATTGAAACGATTAGACGGACGATGATGATATTTTACGTGTGACAATGATGTGTTGGAACCAAAAAGATAAAAAATAAAAATAAAGTATGTGGACAAAAACCTATAACACTGGGAGGAGATGGGTTAAATCAACAAAAACCTACTTCCTAACTTGAACCAGGTAAGGGTGTTTAAGGATTAGTCATCTTAAATAATAAGTTCATTAAATATTCCTTACAAAAAATATGAAAAAAAGGAAAGACAAAGATTTGTTAAATGTTGTGTGGAAGAGATCATTACTTTTCATTGCTTTAACTTATTCGGATGGTAGTTGGAATAATAACTCTCAATCAAATAAGATAACAATTGACACTCAATATGAATCCTTATCTTTAATATTCCATGCCTTTAAGCCTATTTGGTAAAAATATAGACTAGTAAAGTGTCCCAAATATAACTCAAATTGACTTGACATCATTGTTGTATTGAAGTTCTCATTCTCACCCATAGAGTAAAATATGAGATCACCAACAAAAATGACTTCAAAACAGTGGTGGATATTGGCCTCATCTGAGGCCTCTTTCACCACCCCATGGGCCTTTGATATCATCAAAGTGATTTTTGTCATTTATATTGTAAAGTAAATATACAATATCATGTATTTATCTCGAACTACCTTCTAAATTGATAATGAAAACACATCCATCTGATCACCCTAAAATAAAGTTAATATTGAATGGTTAACATGCATGATTCTAATGGGGTTGGTTCTAAGGCATGCATGGGTCATCAAAGTTGGCCGCACTAGATCAATATCCTGGATAATTCAAACTGTGGACCACACAGGTCCAACACAATGGGACAAGATGATCTAGCAGATGAATCCACTTAAGGGTACAAAGATGGTTCTTTAGTTCTTTAG
This sequence comes from Umbellularia californica, assembly GCA_028538565.1. Taxonomy (NCBI): domain Eukaryota; kingdom Viridiplantae; phylum Streptophyta; class Magnoliopsida; order Laurales; family Lauraceae; genus Umbellularia; species Umbellularia californica. Next base: position 10,576,707 of record JAPQWN010000006.1, on the reverse strand, counting down.
TACAAAAGGTCTCATGATAGGAGAGGCCCAAGGACACTAGAGATCTTTCTTGGAAACCTCTACACGGCTTTCTTTATCAAGTACATAAGAAACTAAAAATAAAAGAAAAGGAAGGTTGAACGCCTTGAAGAGCATATATTCCTCCAGTCATCTTGACTGTACGCGTCTTCATGGGTTGAACTTTTGGACCACCTATCTGGAGGGCCGAGGGCCAAGTGGATCCATCATGAGTGTTATAATAGAAAAGTATATGGTATGGCCGCCTATTTCTTTTGACAATTAACCAAACCACCTGTGCATCTACTTTATACATGTAACTATCCTTATCAATTTGCAAATCTCGACCCACCACATTTAGGTGCCTATTCCTTTACTAAAATTGCTCACAAAAATATGGCGTCTTTTACGAAGTTAATGACATGATGTGATGACTTGTCCTAGCATTTGTAAACGTCATATATATATATATATATTTTATAAGAATCTCAAGATTTTAGCCACCTAAAAGGCATCAAATAACCTTTATAGTTCCCGAAATTTCAGTTCTTTTGTTTTTTAAGTGAAATTTCTAAATGCTCGAGTATAAGTATTCAGAAATTTCAGTGTGTTTGAGAATTTCAAAATCCTTTAATATTTCGGAACTCTTTGGATTCTAAGTAAAGAAACGGCCTAAGGGCTTGTTTGTTTGTAGGTATGTTTTACTAGAATTCTATCCGCTAGGGATTTCTTTTAGACGCTGGTGTTACCCCAAGCATTCCAAATGCCTTATTTGGTACTAGCATTCTAGATGCCAGTCAACTTGAAAACCCACTACTAACCTTTTGAATTCTGAAAATTCTGGCATTTGTGAATGCAAGATGGGCAATGAGGATTTGGATTTCCCACTTTTAGTGGGGGCAGCATTGGGAAAATTGCAAATGCTTCCAGACAAGAATTCCCATAATTGTTTTTGAAGGACAAGTTTTCTATATGTTATGAAGTTTCTTGCATTAATTTTCTGAAAAGATAAGAATTCTCTTAGATCTTGTCTCATTTTAGATTAAACTGGGAGCAATATCATAAACATATCATTAAACTCGAATCACTTTAATCATATTAATTTTATGCCCTTAGTTTAATCCATCTCAAGTTATGTCTAAATTTTTTTATGTCCTTCCTTATTGTAAAATGCATTGAATTTTATTCATCAGTCAAAATCAAATTTTGATTGAGAGTCAATATGGTCTAAAACTTTTACATTACCATAGGCCAACGATAGTAGAAATGAAAAGGTTAGTGATTATTTGCAGTTGCCAAAATTCTAGGATTGCACAGTTGTCACTCAAGATAACTACCTACAAATGGACAGTTGAAGGTGGTCCCGCTTTCACATGTTTGTCAGGAGGAGTGAAATGAAATAAAATTGAGTGTCAAGTTAAGATAAAAAAAAAAAAAAAGAAGTGGAGGGAGAGTGTCAAACTGGTTCCTTTTTCTATCTTTTTTTTTCTTTATTTCTTTTCCTCGTTAGTAAGGGTGTTCATGGGCCTGGCCGGGCCGGGGTGGGGAATATCCAGGCCTGGCCTCAACTTAAGAAATGAAGGCCCGTATTTGGGCTAAGCCCGAAAAGGGCCTTAAGTGATTGGCCTGATCCAGGCCCGCCTCAAACAATATGTAAGAACCAAGTCCACAAGTTTAGTCAATCAGGCTTGGCTGAGCTGTGCTTTCATAACTTGTTGGGCTTTCTAAGACTTGATTGAGCAAATCAATCACTAAACTATATGCATCATTCAGTCTGGGCATGTCGTATGGTTACAGCCTAGGAATGATCCTTCCATTAAATGACCATACACATCTATGAGGAAGATAGTGTAACACCAGTTCCAGTCTTTAAATCCATGGGCCACACTTATCTTTAAAATTCAGATTGCCATTAATCACTGTCTCATTTTGTTCTATTAATTAAGAACAATTTTACGCTCATCATAACTATCCCAGTCATCAAATTATAATAATACAGACAAATTTGGCTTATCCTTATTTTAATAACTTATATCAAATGTGATCAATATGATGGAGAACATAACTCGTCAGACAGAAGACGATGAGAAAATAATTTGAATGGCTTGATTTCAGTGGGATGCTCCACTAATTAGTTATATTGAGAGTGGAAGGAAAAAATGGTTACGTGTCAAATGCAGACGTCTTCATATATTATTGTATGACAACTCTATGAGTGCATCAATGATTGGAAGATTTGTATCATATTAAAAAGTGATCGAAGTTCAATCACATTGGTCAATGAGTCCCCTGGTTGTGGGGTTCCTTAGACTGCTGTCGACCTGTAAGCTCCTCTTTTTTCTTTATTGGCTTTGTTACCTTTGGCCTCTTTGTACGTTTTTGGAGGTTGTTTTGTGACTAGTATTAACTTATCTTATTATCAGCATGGAGCACAGCTTCATGGGAGGTGGGTCTTGTTTATGTTTTTCTAATTCTTCTAAGTTCTTGGGAATGATTGTGTGACCTATGTGTTTTTTTTTTCAATAAAGAATGACTTTCAGATAGAACAAATTTTTGTTAGGCTGTGCTAGTATTGTTTTGTGTTCTAATCTTCTAAGTTTTGTGTTTTCATTTTCTAAGGTAAGAGCATTTTGTTGCACATTTTGTGAATAAAAACCCAAGAGGTAGAAAATGGTTTCTATAGTATTACATGAAAGTAAGAACACATTTCACCATCTGAACCTGTTTTGACACAACATAGAAACCATACAATCATAGAAAAAAGAAATAAATAGTTATATTTTAAACAAAAGGAATCAGTGTAAGAATAAAATGTTCAAGTAATAGTGTTGAGGAAAAACATGCTCTTAGTGGTCAATAATGGCTTGACGAAACCATAGGTTCATTTCTCCGTGTAAAAAAGGGCAACTTCTTCTTATATGATGTGGGATCCATCTATGGTCCATATTGGTAAATTACAAGAAACACCTATCGAATATTAAAAATCATACTTATTAGTATAATTAATCGCTAATAATCTCAGATTTGGAGTTAGTAGAATTTTTCTTTGTGGGTTTCTAGTTGGAGAGTGTTCTTCTACGTGTAATTGTTCCCGTGGCAACCCTAATTGTGTTCTGGCACTTGCAATCCTAACAAAATAAATGAATAAAAAGAAAAAGATGATATTATATATATATTATTTACAACTTATATTTGCATGGACAAAACTAGAGTTAACACAAAATGATCAAAGCAAATGCCCAGATGAGAAAGCAGACGATCCAGGGACCAATCATAACATGATGGAAGAATGTGAACATCCCCTTTCTTTCTATAAAGCCATGAACCTGGAAGGTCGTGAGAGATGGGGGACCTTCCTTTCTTTCATCCTCAGAAGCTTTTGTAGAATTGAAGATTGTCTCTCCTTTGCTCATGTCATCAAAGAGAACTGCTCACCAAAAGCAAGGATCCAAACAAAAAATGAACAGGTAAAACCCAATTTCTTAGCCTCTCTCTCTCTCTCTCTCAAAAAACTGAAGGCAATCATATTATAGTTTAGAATGCAGTAGTTGTAAGGTCCCGTCCCGAGTTAATCAAGATTAACTCTAGTTAATTGAATTTAGTGCTAGTTAACCATGTTTAACTAGTTTAATAGTAATTGATGACTAAACTCAATGGAGTTAGTCCCGAATGAATGTAATGATCGGATAATGAAAAGATTAAGTGAATTGATTATGTTTAAGGCTAATTAACTGAGGTTAATTGAGCTAATAATGGTTTATGACCAAATGATGTGAAATAAGCCTCAAATGAATGAATTAGGCTTAATGGAATGGTAAGGAATGGATTTACATGGTTTAAATGGAGTTTTAGACTCAAACATAGAAATGAAGGACTTTTGTGTAAATACGTATTTTCGCGTATTTCGTCGAATACGGAAACTCTTGATACCAACGCGTGTATCTCGACGAGTACGTCAACTTTCGTAATAGGCTCGAAGTCGTTTGACGAGAATTCGGTCAAATGACCCTTCATTTGACTCGAATTGTAATTTAGTGAAATTATGGGCTTGAATGCAATTTACTAGCTTATATAAGCTAAAGATAGCCCTGATGAGTCATTCACTCATCTTCTATCTTCTTTCAAACCCTAGGTATCTTTCTTCTTCCTTTTTCCTTTTCTTTCCTTCCAATCTCACTCAATCAAGAAGTAAACAAGGAGTTTACAAGTGTTTCAAGAAGCTTTCATCCTCTACTTCATCTTCCTCAACTTTGTTTACAAATTTTGGAGGTGTGAAGCTTGGACTTGAGGTTTTCTTCTTGGAATCAAGCTCAAGAAAGAGGTTTTCATCCATTCAACCTTCACAAGAGGCAAGTACATATGTATTCTTATGATTTATAGTGTTTTAGAGAGATTGGAGTTCATTTGACTCAAAATCCTGAAGTTTCACTTCAGAAAATCTGAAGCTCAGAACTGAGCTTCTGGGTCAGTGTCGGTTGACCGACGGTCAACCGACGAGTGAACCGACAGCTCTGGGAGTTGTCTCAGAGAGTTTTCTGCTCTCTGGAATTCTGACCGACGTTGTGTCGGTCAGCCGTCATGAGAGTGTCGGTCGACCGATAGGTCAACCGACGGACTAACCGACAGATCTGAAATCTGTCTCAGTGAATTCCAGCTCTCTGGAATTCGAACCGACAATAGGTCGGTCAACCGACGTGGTATCTTCGGTCAGCCGACACCTGACCGAGGCCTGACCGACAAATGTGTCAGAGAATGGACTGGAAATCCAGCTTCTGGAACTTGAACCGACAAAGTGTCGGTTAACCGATAGGTCAACCGACGTTGTATGGTCGGTCAGCCGACAGGCCAACCGACAGCTGAGATGAACTCAGAGAAGATTATGGAAATGAGGCCTAGTTTGTACAGGCTATTCCATGCTGACGTCTAAGCCTACATAGGTGTTAGCGAAGGTCGTCTCAATGTACAAATCAAATACATAAAGTGATATTCATCAAAAATAACAAGTACATTGGATAACTAACGCTTCACTCGTTTGTTTGGCTTAGAAGTGTGAATAGAATTGATAAGAAATGAATAGAATCCATGAAGTGACACAGAGGTGAACTTCATTGACATAGTGAACGTCATTGACATAATGCACGAATTGAATTAATGAAATGAAATGAAAGTCACTAAAGGTGACAGTAAATTGAATGAATGAATGATTCCTACTGCAGTAGATGTGAGGGGCGTTCCGGAGCCTCGTGGAATGTCAGTGCTCTCTGATCAAGACATTGGAAAATTTCCACCATTTGTGAAAAGTCATGTAATGAAAAGTGAAACAATCTTGAAGCCTCGGCCATGAATGGTTTGCCCTTCCGCCTTGTGCTTAATTAAATTGACTAAATGAAAATTGAATAATCTTGAAGCCTAGGCCATGAATGGTTTGCCCTTCCGCCTTATGCTTACACTGCTTCCGTTGGAAGACACGAAATGAACGAAATGAACGAAATAAATGAAATGAAAGGATATGATTGACATAGATACTTGTTATGGAATTGAAGTAGGTCTATAGAACTGTTAAGTTCTTACATTGATAAATTCTTGTATAGAATTGTTAAGTAACATGAAGAATCATGAAAATGCATGTATCTTGTTGAACCTTCGTGTTCACGTGTTATTGATGATGTCACATGCCCAGATGCCCGTGCCGGTCCTGCCGAGGCTGCGCCGCCTGCGGAGGAGGCCCGTCCGTTACCTCCAGGAGGTTTAGCGGAGTGGGCGTAGTCGGAGGGCGATTGTAAATGAATATTTTTGTAATAGAGAATTTTGGATTGTAACTAAATACCAACTGCATTGTATTTTAAGTGTGCAGTGTTGGTTGTAGTGAATTGTAAATTGGTATAAGGGAGCTTTACTTTCGTGTAAAGTTTATTGTGGTCAATGTATATATACATGTTTTCCGCACATTGTACATTGACAGGTATTATGTTTTGATATCCCTTGTGAGTCTTGTCTTAACTTCGGTTAATTCAGGATTTACGGGAGTAAGTATGATGATCGCGACTCGGGGTCTGTTCGACGTAATCCGATCTCGGGCCCGAGTCGTGACATACTTATTGTATGGTATCAGAGCCTAGTTAGAGAACTAGGTTAAGGAACTCTTAAAAGCCTTAGTACAACTAAGAACGAAGTGAGGAACGTTATCGATAGGACGAATCCAATCTTGGATTTGTATTTATTGCTTTCACTATATGCGATACAAATGTCGTGGAAGTGTATAGATGTATGTCTTACCTTCCGTATTGTTTACAGCATGGCTTCTGGATCAGGGAGTGATGACATTGTAGAAGTTACTGTCAATGACGGTACTAGACCTCCTCCCACAGCATCGGATAATGATGCTCGGTTCACTGTTATTCTGGAACAGTTAGCCAGAACTAACGAGCAGATTGCGAAAAGTCATGAAGCTCAGTTAGGTTTGCAAACCCAAATGACTTCGATGTTGCAAGTCATGCGAGCCCCGCCTATTCCAGTGCAACCTCATGTTGAGACTCAGCTAGTATTGCAGCACAAAGAGACGGACCCTCATGCTGTTTATGAGCGGTTTCGTAAAAGAGGAGCTACAGAGTTCCATGGTACTGAGAATGTCATACAAGCTGATGAGTGGCTGGAACACATTGAAGATGTGTTTGAAATGGTCGTCTGCACTCGCAGGCAGAGAGTGTTGCTCACCTCTACCATGTTTAGAGGGGGAGCGAACACGTGGTGGAAGAGTGTCAAGGACACGTTTAAAACCATGACCGCACCGGATGTTTGGGAGACTTTCAAGAAACAATTCCAGAGAAAGTTTATCCCCGAGCATGTGCAGCAGCAAAAGGAATCAGAATTCCTACACTTGAAGCAAGGTCAAATGACCGTAGCTGCCTATGTTCATACCTTCTTGCAATTGTCCAAGTATGCTACAGACTTGGTGGATACTGAGGAGAAGAAGGTTAAGAGATTCCTCATTGGGTTGAACCCCGATTACAAAGCGATCGTAATGGCTGGACAGAAGCCTACGACGTTTGATGATGCCGTAGACAGGGCATACACTGCTGAGGAAATCCAGAGAGAAAGAGATAGAGAGACTGTGAACACCAAGAGAAGTGGTGACTCCTGGTTTAAGAAAGGAGGGCAGTCTAAAAATAAGAAGCAGAAGCAGAAATTCATTCCTAGGAATGAGAGAAGAGAGAATCTGTGAGACTTGTGGCAAGAGTCACCGGACTGAGCTATGTTGGAGGAATACTGGAGCCTGCTTCGTCTGTGGTTCTTTGGAACACAGAATGGCACAGTGTCCAAGAGCTAGGAGAGATGATAGAGCTCCATACCAGTATCCTGCGCAGGGTCAAGCAGCACTTCCTGCTCCCCCGCAGAGATTAGCTTTACCAGCTCCTCCTCCTAGACCACAACAGCAACCACAGCCACAACGTCAGGGCCAGCAGCGTCAGTGGCAAAGGCAGCCTCCGAGGCAACAGCAGCAGCCAAACAGGCCACAGATGGCTGGGATGGCTTATGCTGTTAATAGAGAACAAGCTGATGTTGCCACAAATGTGGTTGAAGGTACAATTTTTGTGGATAATAGACCTGCAATTGCATTGTTTGATCCCGGTTCCACACACTCATTTGTAGCACCCTCATTTGCTGGTAGCATGCAAGACCGGATCATGCAATTGTCTTATGATTTTACTGTGTCTACTCCTTTAGGGAGTAAAGTAGTATGTGAATTATATGTTCCACAATGTACTATTAGAATTGGAGATGTATCAATGCCAGCTGATCTGGTGATACTACCTATGAATGATTTCGATGTGATCTTCGGCATGGATTGGCTTGCGAAGTACAGGGCTTGTCTACACTGTTTCCGCAAAGTCATTACCTTCAGGGTTAATGAAGCCAATGCCAGTGTATTGTTTGAAGGAGTGCAGAAGAAGTATGACACCAGGCTCGTTTCAGCACTTAAGGCTGAACGTATGATGCGTAGTGGTTGTGAAGGCTACATCGCATTCATTTCAGAGAAGAAGCCTGTACAGGAATTGCGAAATATTCCTGTAGTCTGTGAATTTCCAGATGTGTTTTCGGATGAAGTGCCAGGTCTACCTCCAGCTAGGGAAGTGGACTTTACAATTGAACTCGTCCCCGGTACTGCACCAATATCGAAGGCACCGTATCGAATGGCACCATCAGAGTTGTATGAGTTGAAGAAGCAGATACAGGATTTACTGGACAAAGGTTTTATCAGACCTAGTGTCTCGCCATGGGGCGCGCCTGTATTATTTGTGAAGAAGAAAGATGGTACCCTGCGAATGTGTATCGATTATAGGCAGATAAATCAGATGACAATCAAGAACAAGTATCCTCTGCCTAGAATTGATGAGTTGTTTGATCAACTCTTGGGTGCATCATATTTCTCCAAGATTGATCTCCGATCTGGTTATCATCAGATTCGAGTTAAGGATCGGGATGTGCAGAAGACTGCATTCAGGACTCGTTACGGTCACTACGAGTTTTTAGTTATGCCTTTTGGTTTAACTAATGCACCTGCAGTGTTTATGGCTTTAATGAATAGGGTGTTTGCTCCCTTCCTAGACCAGTTTGTGGTAATCTTCATTGATGACATCCTGGTCTATTCAGAGTCAGAGGTTGAGCATTCACGTCATTTGAAGACAGCCTTGCAAATACTGAGAGAAAATCAGTTATATGCAAAGCTCGAGAAGTGCGACTTTTGGTTGCAGCAGGTTGCATTTCTGGGTCATATCATTTCCGGAGATGGATTAGCAGTTGACCCAGCTAAGATTGAAGCAGTTACCAATTGGCAGAGCCCGAAGAATGTGACAGAAGTGAGAAGTTTCTTGGGATTGGCAGGCTATTATAGGAGGTTCGTCAAGGACTTCGCAAGGATAGCATCGCCATTAACAAAACTGACTCGTAAGAGCTCTTCCTTTGAATGGAATGAGGCATATGAGTCTAGTTTTCGAACCTTGAAGCAAAAGTTGATTTCAGCCCCAATCTTGTCTTTACCCGATGGAAGAGGAGGATTTGAGATTTACTCAGATGCCTCGGGTATTGGCTTGGGATGTGTATTGATGCAGAATGGTAGGGTGATTGCCTACGGTTCGCGTCAGTTGAAGGAACATGAAAAGAATTATGCCACACATGATTTAGAGCTCGCGGCGGTTGTGTTTGCATTGAAGCAATGGAGGCATTATCTCTATGGAGAGACTTTTGAAGTCCATTGCGATCACAGGAGCCTTCAGTATCTATTCACTCAGAAAGATATTAATTAGAGGCAACGTCGTTGGTTAGAGCTAATCAAGGACTACGACTTTCCATTCAAATATGTACCTGGAAAGGGTAATGTGGTGGCTGATGCTTTGAGTCGGAAATCAGCTGACTTAGCATCATTAGTTGGTGAGTGGGACATGATCGAAGAGTTCAGAGATCTGGATGTAGCGGTTGAAATGATAGACAGTAAAGTGATGCTTACAGCAATGTCTGTCTTTGAACTAATGCTTATCACGGAGATCAATGCTAGGCAATTTCAAAACCTTGATTTGGTAAGGATTAGAGATAACTTTGCGACTAAGCCAGATTTCGTATTAGTAGAAGGAGTTCTGTATTTTAGAGACAGATTATGTGTCCCAGCTCAAGAAGATCTTAAGTAAGCTATCATGTTTGAAGCTCATCACACCAGGTATTCTATGCATCCTGGAAGTACGAAGATGTACAGAAATCTGAAGGATAGATTCTGGTGGAATAACATGAAGCGAGAGATAGCAGGTTATGTATCATCCTGCTTAACTTGCCAGCGTGTAAAAGTTGAGCACCGGAAACCACCAGGATTGCTTCATCCACTGAAAATCCCTAAATGGAAGATAAGAAATGAATAGAATCCATGAAGTGACACAGAGGTGAACTTCATTGACATAGTGAACGTCATTGACATAATGCACGAATTGAATTAATGAAATGAAATGAAAGTCACTAAAGGTGATAGTAAATTGAATGAATGAATGATTCCTACTACAGTAGATGTGAGGGGCGTTCCGGAGCCTCGTGGAATGCCAGTGCTCTCTGATCAAGACATTGGAAAATTTCCACCATTTGTGAAAAGTCATGTAATGAAAAGTGAAACAATCTTGAAGCCTCGGCCATGAATGGTTTGCCCTTCCGCCTTGTGCTTAATTAAATTGACTAAATGAAAATTGAATAATCTTGAAGCCTAGGCCATGAATGGTTTGCCCTTCCGCCTTATGCTTACACTGCTTCCGTTGGAAGACACGAAATGAACGAAATGAACGAAATGAACGAAATAAATGAAATGAAAGGATATGATTGACATCGATACTTGTTATGGAATTGAAGTAGGTCTATAGAACTGTTAAGTTCTTGCATTGATAAATTCTTGTATAGAATTGTTAAATAACATGAAGAATTATGAAAATGCATGTATCTTGTTGAACCTTCGTGTTCACGTGTTATTGATGATGTCACAGGCCCAGATGCCCGTGCCGGTCCTGCCGAGGCTGCGCCGCCTGCGGAGGAGGCCCGTCCGTTACCTCCAGGAGGTTTAGCGGAGTGGGCGTAGTCGGAGGGCGATTGTAAATGAATATTTTTGTAATAGAGAATTTTGGATTGTAATTAAATACCAACTGCATTGTATTTTAAGTGTGCAGTGTTGGTTGTAGTGAACTGTAAATTGGTATAAGGGAACTTTACTTTCGTGTAAAGTTTATTGTGGTCAATGTATATATACATGTTTTCCGCACATTGTACATTGACAGGTATTATGTTTTGATATCCCTTGTGAGTCTTGTCTTAACTTCGGTTAATTCAGGATTTACGGGAGTAAGTATGATGATCGCGACTCGGGGTCTGTTCGACGTAATCCGATCTCGGGCCCGGGTCGTGACAGTAGTACACCCCGATATATGCTCTGGCCTGAAACTACTAATGGAAGATGTGATTTGAGAATGACAATCAATGTTATTGAGTTCAACAAATCAGTAAATGGACTGTATAATCATCTAAGAATCGTCGTGAATTAAGAAATTTCTCCTACGACGATACCTCATTGTTGTGCTGGTGGAACTGGATGAATGAAAAGAGAGAAGACAATAATGCTTCAAGGCATATAATGGCTTTCCTTAAGCCATTTTTACCACCTACTTGGTGGGATAAATTAGCCACCAAGATACGATCAAGCCCATCTAAAGGTGATGTTGATTTGAGTTTGCTGGCGCAAAAATCAACTCTGAACTCATCAGTTCAAATGTGTACCGTTTAGATGAGATTCACAAAATGCATGAGAGATGAGAGCCACTTTGACCGTTTAGAGTGGGATGTGTATATTAACTGAAATGGGTCTTTTAGTCCAAATATGGACCAGGTTAAGCCTAATAAACTACAAAATAAAGGCCTTCTCATAATGGCTTAGAGCATCAGATCCAAGCCCTACTTAAGATCCAAGTCTTATACAATGTGGGATTCTATAAAAAAATAAAAAATAACAAGAAGAAGGCATAGGTAAGTATTCAAGTACGAAATTGGTTCTCAAAAGGATAGTTTTTCACAGGATTTTCAACACTTTACCTTCACAGGATTTTCAACACTTTACCTGCATGGAAATGTATGATAATGAAAAGTGTTTTACAAGAAAACATAACTCAAACCTTAAATTTCTTATTTTTAAAATTTTCCAATACATCATACCATTCAATGCAGGTCCACTCATGGGCCGGGAAGACTGATGCAGCGAGCGTAGGTGGATGACCTCAGATGTACAATAGCCCACGAAACTGTTGATTATTCTCAAAGAATAATGCCAGGAACGATGGGTATTTACAGTTTTGTTGATCCCTGCGAATACCAAAACAATAGATGGAGAGAAAACTTCTCTGAAATAAACCTTCAATCTTATTCAATGACTACATTTCATTCCGGCTTACAATGAAATATATAAGGAACTAACCCTAGATCTCATAGATCCGAAATTTACTAAATATGGTAAGTTTACCAAAAATGGCAAAATCCTACCGAATATGGAATCTACTAATAAAGAATGCTGGAATGAGGACAGAATCGACGAGACGTGATTCTGACCTATAAAACTCTACTTATTCTAAAAATAAGAAATTGCCAAAAATAGAAAAATGCCCTTTTCGAGGCCTAAACAATGGAATTCGCCTTAAAAACCAAGAGTCCATTGCAAAGCAATGGATTATGAAGATCTCGCCGTTTCCTTTTCAGAATGGGTTTCTTTGCGCGATTCCGACTCCGGGGCCCGACTTTTGCCTAGTACCGCTTGGGCCCTGTGCGGTGGGCCTTATTTCAATCCAATGCGTCCATGTACTCATCTGCTTCAATCTGCACTGCATCAAAGACCTAAAAGCATTTGGCTACGAGGGATAGAAAGATGGAAAGCCCTCATTATGTGTAAATGTTGGACAAAAAAATCTGATTAGATATATCTTTTAGTCTAATGTCTTCAAATTTTAACGGTTTTACACACCTTTTTTGTTTTTTGAGGTTCAATCTAATGGCGAGTATAAGTTGGATGAGTGTTCAAAGCAGTCCTCATGCATGTTCAGAGGGTGAAATGAGGCCGACTGATCGAAGGTAGGATCTTGTGACATTCTTGAGTTAAGCAGAATAATTGTTCTTAATTGTTTCTGAAGTGTTCTAAGTGCCAAGAATATTTAAAAACAAGTATTTTTAGAATATTTACATGAAGGTGAAAAAACTGTACTTTTTTACGATCTTACATTTAGAGATTAGAAGGTGACAGTCAAAAGGGAAGGCGAGAGCATTCAAGATTCAATGCAAAGAGGGCTAAGATTCGGCTGTTGAGAAATTAGAAATCAAGCTGGTCTGAGTCAACTCAACTCAGTCAGGGGCCGGCTTAAGCTTGTAAAATAATTTGACGGCTGTTGTTCAGGTGAAGTCGTGTTTTACATTGATCCAAATGGACAGAGCAATGGATTGAAATCCAACTTTTTTAACTGTTAGACTTGTGGGGGCCATCAAGGAATTGGGACGCGAGTGACATGACTTGTCTTACATTTAACAGGCTGGGCCAGGGCCCAGGCCATCTGACCAGACCATTAAGCATATACGGGCTAACAGCAATGATTCTGATGATCTGACCCAGCTGACTTACCAACTCCCGAGTCAACCCGGCTCTGTGAAGTTATGAAATTTGTGTCTTCATCCTCGTTCTAGAACAGTGACTAAAGGCAAAAAGAATGTCAAATCCGACGGCCATGAGGTAAAGTAATGAAAAAAGAAGCAGCCACATACCTTTATTTAATAAGAAGGAATCGATTCTTTCTTCTTTGACAATCAAATGAAGATTCCACATCTCTAATCTTCTAAGCATCAAATGCATGGATTTCCCATTCTTATGTACCCATTGAAATCTTGCCTTCCGTTCTGTTCCTTTACAGGGGATGGTGTGGACCATATAATCAATTTATTTTTCAGCAGCCAAACATATGGTCAAATGCAAAATAATTTTTATATCATGAAGCTTATAGGGATATTCACATCAGGGCTATGAAGAGGTTGTTTTTGTATAAAAGAGATACAATATATTGGGAAGTGCTCCTATGGGAGACACTCTCACAAACTTTATGAGAGATAGGTGGGGGCCCTCACATTTAAGTTAGTGGTCCTTGCATTTAAGTTGGTGAGAGTGGATATAGAAGTGAGGGCCCCCACCCATCTCTCATAAAGTTGGTGAGAGTGTCTCTCATAGGAGCATGGTTCAATATATATATATATAATATTGTGACGCCTCAAAATTATGGTTCAAAATAGCATCATAATGATCTAGTAATAGTCAAGGAATTGGACAACAAGGGGTTGCTCAGTTGGTCCTTGATTGACAACCCCCACTGATTACCTGATATTCCAGTCTTCCCACATGTGTAGGCTTCCCTTCCCACTTAGATAGGACTCTCACTCCCAGACATACTCCTAAGTGGGTAGGTCTAGTTACCTCCGGGCCACTCGGCCAAGTGAGCCAAAAAAAGAGAAGTTCAAGTAATTACACTTCAAACCCACTGCTAGGGATGTGGACTAGACCTGCACAAGTTTTATAAGGAACCCAATCCAACCCGACTGAAGTGCAACCCCAGTGACACAAACACCCAATTATTTGGATGAAAAAGTGAAAGAATAGTAAAGTAAAGATGATGTCCTTGTTTTACTTCATTATTGTTTGGATGAAAAAAAAGAGAGAAGAGAGTAAACTTCCATGAAATATAAAACATGCCTTTTACCCCTCATTTCTTTTCTCTGGTTTTTTACTCCCGCAAGTGTAGTAACTAGTGTTCCTTACTCCTTGTGTTTTTTAACTTATAGTGTTTTTCTCCCATTAGCGTAATAACTAGGGTTTGGGGAGAAGTAAAATTTTATCTTCTAGTAATTTTTTACTTTACCACTCATTTTTTCTTTATTCATGATTTGAACCATACTTTGCGCTTACTCTCTCTCGTGTAAATAAATAGACTTACAACGGTGAGCATTGGGTACATGATATAATCAAGCGTGCACTAAAACCATCTTCAACTCTTTATCAATGATCATCCATTCTGTAGCCCTTGTCTTATATAGGGTCATTCCAGCAAATCGATAAGAGCCCTCATATCCACCGGTCTACTCATATCGATGTGACTTGTAAAGGCCAAAAAAAGGAAAAAAAGAACTTCCCATAGAACACTACTAAATGACCTCAGTAGCAAGCTATTCTTTCCGAGAATGTGCATTTGCTCAATTGGTTTCCGAGAATGTGCATTTGCTCAATTGGTTAACAATCATGCTTCTCACCTGGCTATTTAGGATTTGAAACTAGGGTATGCCACCTCATAGGATCCAAACCTCCCAAGTAGAGTAATTCAAAACTTAAGAAAGAGATTATTCTTTTCGTCAAGAGTGATCCAATCTATGTAATTCTTTTCCTCAAGACTGATCCAATCTATATTTCCAATATCCAATCAAATGGTCACGATTATCAGAAGAATCCAGTTCTTTTCGTCTATGTCATGTGTGAAGGAAAGTTGTGGCCCCTAAAGCTCAGAATTAACATTTCTTTTTCTTGAGTTGTGGGACTGATGCTTTGCTTTGGTTCCTTTAACTCCATTTCTCCTCATTCTATAAATACAAGTGATTTAAGTCCTTCTCCAACATTACCCTGATCTCTCTTCCCCCGCTATTTGTATTACACAACTCCTCTCTGAGAGCCAGCATTGCATTTGTAAGATTTTGTCTTTTAAGTTGCTTATTACATTGATTTCGCATTTAAATTCCTCATTTTGAAGTAGTTGATGATGTTATTCTAGAAACCTTGATTCAGCACCGTCCGTTCAGCGCTGAGGAGGTAGTCCTAGAAAGCAACATTCAAAGGTGAGTATCAATACCTTTATCACTTTGTATTATCAGCTGTTTTTTTCTTTTTTCTTTTTTTGTATTTATTGTTATTTTCTGTCATTTTAAATGAAATTTGCTGAGGAATTGAGTCTTCCAAAAAAACCATGGGTCCATACTTGCAATAAAAAACAAGCAAGTAGGGGGATTGCAAATATGAACAATTCACTTTTCTTATTGAACTAATAAACCATAATAAACCAGAATATAATTGAAGTTGAGGGGCTGTTTGGGATAACTGCCACCTGGGGCGCAACATTGGGGGTGTGGTTGGAGAAATTTTTTCAAATTCTGCACATTGGCCCGTTCAAGAATTTTATTTTTTCAAGTGGCCAAACAAGCAGTGGTGGACCCTGCAACTAAAGCAGTCTATTGTTATTTTATTTCACTTTCTTCAAATTACCAATGGCAGAGGAGAAAACAAGTCATTTGTGCATTTCTATTCATCCCTGGAAGAACATAATCAATTAAGACCTTGGATAAAGCAATGTGCAAATAAGTCAACTGTGTTGATTCCTTTGATGTAAGAGTTATTTTGAGAGAATTTAGGGTCATTAGTTTAGCAGCATGAAAAAGTGGAAAGTAGGATTTTCAGTCTAATTAAAAGTAAGACAAGCTTAGAGGTTGAAATTTTTAGTAGATGATGAAAACCCATTTGGTAATTAAATCCTTTTTATCATCTGCCCTAGAATAAAAAATATTCGATATTTTTTATTTCTATGTTGATTGTATGTGTAGCAATTCTATTGCAAGAGCTACCAAAGGACAGTATATCTATATTCTCTTCTTCTAACAGAAAAATTGGAGATCGGGCACTTCAAAAAGTCTGTTAAAAACAAATGCATATAGTCTGTTCAAAAGAATAACTAAGAACTTGGGATTTCTAGAGAGGGAGGGAGAGAGAGAGAGAGAGAGAGAGAGGGGAACTTGTTTTCCATGGGAGCTAATTGGTTTTGTTACATAGGGGCTGGACCAGCCAGCTCATATAGCCCAAAGGGGCTTTTTTCAGCCTTGTGGGGGCTTCATCCCCCCCCCACCAAGCAGCCGTACATGGGTCTGCCCCTGCGCCCAAGCCACATTTTGTGTTTCCACCCTGCATGCCGCTGAGCTTTTACTGTGTTCCCATGGGAGGAGCAAGTAAAGACGAAGTTTCGTAGGGTTTTTTCATCATTTCAATATTTGATTTTTGGAAACGATACCCGGGATGTCTCATTGGTAAAAGATTTTAGAAATGATCGCAATTTTTTCTGGGAATAACTCATTGGAACACAATTTAAATCCTTCATCTTCCAATCTAATGTCCCACACAAGATATCTCTCTCTCTCTAATCTTTCCCAGTCAAGATCTCTCTCTCTGCGCGCGCGCCAAAGCCATTGGATCCCGCCTCTCCCTCTCTCAAGACCCAAATCGATACCTAGTATTGTCCTCAACTCTCTTCCTTCCACACATCTGACGTGGCGAAAGCGTCTACGAGGAAGATTCACATAGAAGATTAGAAAACAACCTTCTATTAATCTTTTGATTCGACTAGGTATACCAGATAATAGGCATCAAAATTCGTTGATTCAAATGGATATTGAAAATTG
The DNA here is from genome assembly GCA_028538565.1 of Umbellularia californica. Lineage (NCBI taxonomy): Eukaryota > Viridiplantae > Streptophyta > Magnoliopsida > Laurales > Lauraceae > Umbellularia > Umbellularia californica. The sequence continues at coordinate 10,559,679 of JAPQWN010000006.1, read as the reverse complement.
GAAGAAACAAAAGGAAAACTTCTCTAAAGTTTTATTCAAGATTTGTTTAACGGCCATCAGGCTTACAAGGGGTATAAATATAACTCTAAAACGAAAAAGTAACCCTAAAATGAAAAAAGTAACAAAATAACACAAAATAATTAAAATATTCAATTTTTCCAAAAAAGGAGAATTTGAGATAAAGACACAACTGGAAACTATTAATCACAACCAATTCAAAGCAAAAAACGGAAACTTATTTTGACTTTCCTACTAAAAGTTATTACCCAAATAAATATTACCAAAAATAGAAAAAATGCCTTTTTCGAGGCCTAAACAATGGAATTTGCCCGAAAAAGGCTGTACATCATCGGCAAAGCCGCTGCGTTGCGTTCATGGGCCCGTTTCCACTAAAAAAACTATGTAATTTCTTCAAAAATGGACACTTTGAAAAGTTTCCCCAAAACCAAAAATTTACTTTATTTGACCCTACGTCGGTCCCACCTTTCCATGAAATCAAAACCTTTCTGCACTATATCAATAGCCCCCTGTTAGATTGGAGTCACATGATCAACACTTTGGGATCAGTTTGATCTGAATAACACAATTTGTAAATCACATAAATTACACGCATACCTGACTTAATCTTACGGCTGAGAGCATGGCAGAGAGAACTGAGTTTACAACTCACTTCTACTTCTTTTTTTATGCTTGCAACTCTCAAGTGATGAGAGAACTATAGACAATTATACTCTATTAAAGAGAAAGGTTTTGCCTTTAATCTTGACCGTCGGTTGGAGTTTTGACTGCTAGTTTTTTCTTTTTTCAAATCTTTCCTCCCCACTTATGCAACTACCTACCCTATGGAAACCACTCATAACTACTCCCCACTTCTTTTTTGCAAGAACTCTTTTCGTATCCAAACTCTACCATTCCCTTTCTACTCCAATTCTCCTATTTCCATTTATCACCACTAGCTCTTGGATTACATAAATATGTACTCTCATAATATTTTTGTTCTTTTTTTCCTTCTAAAATCTATGAATTTGTTGAATGCATGAATATTTCAATTGCAATATGGTCATATCCGTGCTGAGCATGGGTTATTATACTCAATGGCGGACCCAAGATTTTTTTTGGGTGGTGTGGGGAATGGTAAAGTGAAGAAGTTAAATAATAATATAAAAAATTTTAAGTTATTACTTAAAGAGTTTTTCTAATCTCGTGGGTACGGTGCGACACCTAAGTCTGCCACTGATTAGACTAGTTATAATATATTAAAGCCAATTTTGACTGTAACAGTTGATTTTGACCGTGAGTTATATACCCACTCTATAACTAACCCACATTATTCCCCACTTCAACATGCAACTACTCTACTGCTTTCCAACTTTCACTCTTCTATTTTCAACAACTTCGTTTCCATCTCAAATCTTATATACACTTACTTTATATATACTCCTCTTTCCTTTCTACCCAACTTCTCTTAACTTCATTTCCACACCAGTCATAACCCTCTTTTTTGTTGTTTTCTGTTGGTAAGTGTTTGAGAATGATTCTATGTATTTGACTTTCTTTTTAATTAATTTTTAATTATAAGTATACTAGTGCTAATAATATTTTCAAGTGAAGCAAGTTACCATACAATACCTATAGATTTACAGATATAGTTCCCTCCCATCATAGAACTCCTAATTTAAGTATGACTCTCCCTCAAATCTCCTTTTAATAGTAAATTGAGATAGGAAGCGACTCTAGCTTCCTGCGGCCGGAAGTTCCAACTCTACCATCCGCTCCTCTGCTGAAGGTCCAGAACTAAACTGTGTCTTTTTTCTTTTGGTAAAGTAATTGCTAGCGTTATTGGATGTAAGGCTCACCTTCCTAACCTAGGTATTAGCTCAAATCATCCACAAGATCCCTAAGTTGTTATGTTTATTTCAGTATATTAAATGGACCAATGAAATTTGATCGCCATCTATCAAATTTCTACAACTAGTTTCAAGATCTTAAAATTGAAAACTCCTCTCTCCATCTCTCTCATTCATAACATTCTCCTTTAGTTTTTCTACTTATTTTCTTGAGAAGATGAATAGAGTCCAAAAAATAATCAATTGTGCATTTTCTTTTCTTTTTCTTTTTCTTTTTTCACTAGTTGCCTTTGGCTGAGGAAATGTGTGGTGTATACGGGATAATGGATTGAGAATTAAAGGGTCCTTTTTTATTTCTTAATAAAACAAAAACTACAAGATGGATTCGTGAATTTCTTAATAATTCTTTTTATTTTTAATAATTGTGATATGAATTCATAAATTTTTATAGTAGATTAAAATTTATTAACATTTGGAACAAAATTCTTAGATCGTTACTAAACAAGTACTACACAACACATTGTCAGCAAAATAATTTATTATAATATTACCAAACAAGCTCTGCACACCATAGTTTGCACACCATAGTTTTTGTATTATAACCTAATCATAGCAAATAATTGGAAACAACTCAAAAACAATGCCGAATGGGCCTAAGTATCTTAAATCTTCATAATCTAGAGTAATTTATGATATGGTGCCCAATATATAGGTATGATTATTTGCACTTCTTTGGGCCCTCAATTCATAATCTAAACCTTTCAATATTATTATATTAATGAAAAATATCACGACGTTTAGTTTTATATATTAATTCTTCATGGATCTAGAGTCATTTTTTAAAATAAAGATATTCAAATAAATTTAAAATTATTGGATATAGTCATTTATTCATGTAAAAATGATGATTTTGATAAATATAATAATGTGTTTCACATGTGTAACAATTGCATATGTAGCATATATAAAATTTTCCTATCACATATATAAAAAGCAAACGACCTACAGCCTATTTGTTTACATGTGTGTTGGAGGATGTCAAATTATGAAAAAAAATAAAAAATAAAGTATTTTAAAGTAAAAAGATAAAATAAAGCTTAGCACACTACAGTTTATCACTCTTCTTATAGTAATAAAAGCGTTAATAGTGCAAGCGGTGCATGACTTTACTTCTCCACTCCACTTTAATTTTCTCTCTCTATATATATATATGTGTGTGTGTGTGTGTGTGTGTGTATATATATAAATAGGCTAAAGTAAAAAACTCCACATCGTAATCTTACTTTGCACTCCACTTTTTTCATCCCCGAAGTAAAAAAATAAACATGCCTACTTTGCTCCATCTTTACTACTCCTTTTTGCTAAACAAACAAGGTTCCAGGTTCCTTTGCTTTTAACATTTTTATCCTCATCATGGATTATCCCTTTCAATCACTGACGCGCAAACACATATTTGATAAAACACCGGTCTTATTCCTTTTCTCTTCCCTAAAAAAAAATGTAATCTAACCTTTGTCCCTCAGATTTCATGGCTTGGGCTATTCTTTCAAGGTAATTTTTATAATTAGCTCTATCTGCTCAAATTTTATCAAACTAAAATCAGTCGTTCAAACTTAATCCTTATTTACCTGGCTTTGATACCACTTAGTTTATTTTATAATTATCACAAAATATAATCAAGATAGATCAAAACAACACAAACTGAAATTTAAAAGTTTGCCCTGGACCCATGATCAGACGGTTCTTCCTTAATGCCATGATCAATTGGTACCATTCAGTAGAGAATTATCGTATTCCTCTTCTTGTTCAAGTTTTAGAAGATCTTCTTTTATGAGCCATGATAGGAATCATTAATGATTGGAAACTTTCCCATAAGTCCACTTTAATTAAAAAAAAAAAAAAAAAGATGCAATCCTTTAATACAAATAGCCATCCAATGAGGTCTCACCAGGGTTGGGATGTGGTCATGTGGGCCACACCTTACGTCCAACACCCAGGTCATATGGTACAACCATTGTTCAAATACAAAATTATATCATCATTGTCATCATCTTCATTTGGATCTTAGCCATTAGTATAAGGTTAGCTAATAAAGGGTAATAATAATAAACTCTGAACAAGATAGGACCAAGAATATATCAATGCAACATGAAAGTTAACGATAATTTAACTGAATTACATAAAAACCCCTTATTTGTAATAATAATAGAAAAAAATCCTAAGATTTGACAGAATCCTAATTCTTTGCCCAGTCCTTATTATTTACAAAATCAAATACTTCTTTTTTATAATACTCAAACAAAGTATGGTGAACTTTTTGCCAGTAGAATAGTGGTGATATGTCAATCTTATTTTTGGTAGTCCGGCCCAAAGGACTGGGACACCCTCCGTTATAAAAAAAAAAAAAAGACCCTCCTATTTTGATACAATGATGCCCGTCACGATTTTTTTTTTTCAAGAATTTTATGAATGAACTTAGGTTACTAATAAGAATTATATTATCTAATTACAATCAACTAATCTACACCCCCTTCTCTTACTAAATATAGTTGTTGCTATTTGCAAAATTACACAAACATCTAGGTGTCTCGTTAGCCATCATCTTAGTTAGTGTTAACTATTGAGGATTTTACTGGAAAATTCCCGATAGGTTGCCATTGCACAAAAAAGGGCCCATAGTTTAGGCAATACAGTTTCGGTCCTCCCACCAATTTTTTTTTTTTTTACTTTTAGCTGAGCCACGATAGAGTCGCCCTAAAAAAATATAGGCGATGATAGCTGTGAATCCCTAAAGAGACCTTCCGCAACCACGCAATGAACAACAAGATGGATCGATTGTGAGCATGTCTGTGCCAATCGTACGTGTTGGCGATCGATGACTTGCAGAAGTAGCGAATCGGTATGTCAAGCAAAATCGCATGTCTGTGCCAATCGTGTTGGTGAGATGATGACTCACAGAAGCATCGTGTTGACGATCGATGACTCGCATGTGCAAAAGAAGAGACGCATGCTACCATGACAAGCGGGGTTGATACCCGGGCCGAGACCTGTGGATGCGACTCCCAATCTGTCACTGTTGGAGCACCGTGTCCTACACTTGAAGACGAGTTCCGCCTTGCACACACAAACCCATATATATGGATTTTTGCACTTTGGGGTGGAGTGATTATGAGTTTTGGGTCTGTTTAGATGTGACGCAGTTCATAGGCTAGATGAGTGTTGAACACTTTGGTGGTATTTGCTCTGGATGTTGATTTTGTCCTACCAGAATCAATTCTAGATGTTGATCTTGTAACTCCCCAAGTCCGGGCACCGAGGAAACCGTCAAGGTACCTGAAGTTGGTGCTCTACTTCTCGGAAAATTCGAGAATTAGGTCCGCAGTGAGATCCAATTTAAAACTTTTTGAACAATATAATGTCAACGGTTAATAATGAGGAAGCATGTAAATATAGTGAAAGCAAAGTAACAAAAGTAGAAGCAGATATAAGGTATCACATATCTATGTCAAATGTAGCAGGGCTGAAATCCAACCTAAAGTGTCAAAGTTATAAAAACCAAAGGTTTATTACATATTCAACCACAACCTGCTCACTACAGAAATCACTCAAAAACCAAACAAACAAAATGAACTCTCAAACCCCCGGTGCCGGCTCTCCAACCTCTAGCTCGACCTCCTGGTCAGCTGGTCCCCATCCGTAGTCTCCTGCTAGGAGTGCCTCAACGAGTGCGAGCGCACCGTCCTCATAATCAAGGTTGAAACCTAAGCACCAGGAATGGGTCAGATCTAAAGATCTGGCAAGTCACAGTATACAAGTAATATAAGATGTATGCATCAAAAGAGTATAAACGATCATATAGTTAAAGAGAGTAACAAGATATAGAATCCAAGCAGTTGAGTAATATAAGCTTTTAGAATTAGGATAAATATAATATCTAATCTAACACAACATGACACATTCACACAAGCTGGATACTGCGGGATATTATGTCGCGGCCCTCCCATACTGAACACAGTCGCGGCGAGGAATCTCACTAGCGCTGGGGAATGACGAGCCCCGCAAATCACACTCATCATCCTCACCACACTCATCACTCGGGAGACTGGACCCGGTATCACACCATCCTTCTTAAACATAGCTCATCATGATAGCTCACTCATCAGTTAACACTCAAATAGCTCCTACCAGTGACGATTTGTCCAAAAGCTAAGCTTAGAACAACTGAGTGAATGTCCATGCTGACTTAAGAAAATACTGAAGGTCTGTGTTTGTCTAAGCTTTGACTTGCATGAACAAGGTCCTAACAGAGTCCCTAAGATGTCAAAGTATCAATGCAGTCCATGGATCACAATCCAGGTCCAAGTCCAATTATCGGATCCATACTAAGGCCCATCAAATACATGGCCTGGTCTAAAACAGTCCAAATGAGGTAACAAGTCCTTTTCCAATGATAAACAAACCATTCTCATCCATAATGAGTTATAAGTCCATAATAATCAATCTCTCCAACCTAGGGTATCAGACATCCATACTTAGGCCATAAAAGGGCCCGCTTAGCCACAGACACAGGTCAATGTTCACCAATTACATCACTAGGTAACCTCTACGTAGACCTAGGTTTAGGTCATCCATTTTCCATTTAATCAGCAGTTATAAGCAATAGTAAGGACATAAGAGTGACGGTAATGCAAGAAGTGAAATAAACCTCCAAATATGAGAATCAACGGGAAATAACGAAAGTCCAACCTAAGTATTGGTCCACGTTCAGGTCCAGGTTCATCTCAGGTAATGTGATCTCTAAATGAAGTCTCAGATGCCAATGGAAACCGTGTTTGGTGCTCCAAAAGTTATGGGCATCATCGACAACATTTAAAGATCAAATCATCGTAGACTACATAACCCAAACCCTACTTAGTGGTTTCCACGAGTCAAGGTTGAGCTACACCATTGACTCGGGCTTGACACATCAATAGAAGTACATTTGGATGGTCAATGGGTCCCACAAACGATCACAACCTCAAAATGGGAAAACTGGAAAATCACTCAATGTAGGGTCCTCGGTCGACCTGACAAAGGGCTCGGTTGACCGAGTACACTGGTCTATCAGGATGTTGGTTCCCAGGTCAACCCTCTGCATAGTGTGCTCGGTCGACCTCCTGGCCTGGTCGGTCGACCGAGTACTCTGTAAGATTGGGGTCAGGCACTTGGCAGCCAATGCCTTGATCTCAGAAATTCTACGTGTGCCCGGTCAATCTCCTGGCCTGGGCGGTCGACCGCATACATTAAAAACTTGCAGAACTTGGATGTCCCAGCTCCTAGCATTTTCACTGCAAACCTTGTGTTGTCGGTAGACCGAGAACAGGGTTCAGTCAACCGAGAACACATGATTTCTGTGTCTGAGGCAAAATTCAGCTCCCAATTAGCAACCTGCAAACCTGTGTGTTCGGTCGACCGAGAACAAGGTCTGGTCAACTGAATACACTAGACCTGTAAAACCTGCAGTTCCTTAACTGGGACTTGGATTTTCTAAATTTCAGTGTGCTCGGTCGACCCGACTGCAGGTCGGTCGACCGAATACACGTAGTTAGCAAAATTCCAGATTTCTGGATTTTCTTCTCCTTCAATCCAATTTTTGATCAAAACCATCCAATCTCGACCATTCATCATGGGAGCATCATCAAACAACAAAAATGCTTCAATGTACATCCCATCATCCACACATGGGCCATTGATATTCCAAATGAGATGAAACCCATCCATCAATGGCAAAAAACCAATAAAACAGGCTCAAAAGATAGATCTAAGCATTCATATATCAACTGGATTGAAATTACAGAATCAAGAGAAGGAAAACATGGATTCTATGCTAAATAGATATATTGCACTTGCCTCAATCCAATTGTAAGAAGATAGAGAGAGAAAAAGAGAAATCCAAGCTTTAAGCACAAATCCCAGCTCCTATGGCTTCCAATCACACCAACCAGCCCCAAAACACAGATCTAAAGAGATCTCTAACACCTAAACCCACATTCACAAGAGAATTACAATAAGGAAAGGAAATCTAGAGAGAAAGGGAAATTTCTAGGGAAATTGAACTAGAATGAGGTAAATACCTTGATTAGAAGAGAGAGAAGAGATGTAGAAGATAAGAGAGCTCCTTAAAAGAGATGATATAGTTGTAGCTTGTAGTAGATCTTCTTCTCCTTGTAGCTAGAGTTCTAGAGAGAGAAAGAGAGGGACATGGGAGAATTGGAGGGAAATTGAGAGAGAGTTGGAGGGAAATAAGGAAAATAGGGGGAAATGAGAGAGGGAAGAATGGTAGCCAACGTCATGGGAGACTGTAGTATAAATAGGTTATGTGGGGTGGCTAATGACTAAAAGGCCCTTTTAGTTTGAATAGAAATGGGGATAAGGCCATGGGTAGTTTAGTCTTTAGGTAGATATTCTAAAAACTTCTCAAGTGGAAAAGCCCCTCCTGTTAATCCTAATTACTACATAGAGTCTCTAGCTAACTAACTCCAAAATTACAAAAGACACCTTATGAACTCTATGAATTACACAAATGGCCTAATTAGGAAAATACCTATCTACCCTTACTAAATCATATTAATTTGTATAATTAGATACTATAGGCTATAAAGTAGTATTCAAATTCAAAAGTGAGGTTCCACAAGGGGTGGGGCCTCACAGATTTAGACAGAGAAGAGGCATCCAGACCCATGCTGTTGTGATACGTCAGAGGAAGTGACAGAGGAATGGCCGAGGAGGGGGGGGGGGGGGGGGGTGTGTGGGGGGGCGGCGGAGGACCTGAAGGAGGAAGAGTCGACGAGGGGTGACGCAAGAGGAGAGAGATGCTAGCGTCGCTCCTCTTGAAATTCTAAAGAAAATGGAAATGGGCTAACGGACCCCATTTTTGTTGCCCGAACTACGGGGTCTTTTTCCGTGCAATGGCCATCTATCGGGAATTCTTTCGTAAAATCCTTTTACTTATTTCAGGTGGCGTTGTCTTGAAAGATGCAGTTTTCTGTCATCAGCCAATAACAGGGAAAGAAATAAAATTAAAACAATTATAAAGCTTTAAGCTTTTCTTTCTTCAAAGCTTTCTTTTAGAAAGTTGTACTGAGGGGTGATATGCACAGGACAATGGTGGATGCGGTTGTCGGCGCTCTCTTGGATAAGTTATTAGCATTTCTTGTACATGAAGGACAACAACTACTTGAATTTGATAGCCAGTTTGATAAACTGAAATATGAGTTGGGCTACATGCAAAGCTTCATCAAAGATGCAGATAGAATGAGAAGAAAAGAAGGAAGGGATGTTCTCAAGAAGGTAACAAGAGACCTGCGAGAGTTGGTGTACGATGCTGAGGATGTCATAGCAGATTGCTATATTGAATTTATGAAACAACATGATGGGTATTTGTTGAACATTGTGAGTTGCCGCTCTGCCCGACTTTTAAAATTTCAGCTCAAGATCTCAAAACGCTTAAAGAAAATAAATCAAAGGATTGATGCAGTCAAGAAAAATATGAGATCCTACTCGTTTCCAGCCTCTAGTACCATTCCAAGCAGAGAAAGCATGACTTTGCCGAGCCATCCCATTTTATTGGAAGAGGCCGACATAGTGGGATTAGAAGATGATGCTTCAAAGGTTGAAAAGTGGATCTTAAAATCACAGGAGCCCTTAAATATAATTGGAATAGTTGGTATGGGAGGAATAGGCAAAACCACACTTGCTCGAATAATATGCAATAAAAAGAGGATAAAAATCTCTTTTAAGCAAATTATTTTTGTTACTATTTCTCAAAATTGTGAATTCGAAGACTTACTGAAGAGGATGTTGAATGAAATGAATGTAGATGAAAAATCCTTGAGAAAGAAAGAAGTTGTAAACTTATTGGAAACACTTAAGGAGGAGTTGGGAGATGAAAAGTACCTGGTGGTTTTGGATGATGTTTGGGGAAATGAAAGGTCTTGGTGGGATAGTTTGAAATCTGCTTTACCTAAAAATCTCGGATGTTGTGTCATTGTTACAACAAGAAATGAAAAGGTGGCTAAAAAAATGGGAGCTATTGAGAAGCACATACATCGTCCCAAGATTCTTTCAGAAGAAGACAGTTGGTCCTTATTTTCTAAAATAGCATTTGCATTGAATGGCGGTAAGTATCCCAATGCTGATGTAAAGGACTTAGGCAAAAAGATTGTTGAAAGATGCAAAGGGCTCCCTCTGGCAATCAGGGTCGTAGGGGGAATGATGCTTGGAAAAGGTGATTCAGTCAGTGAATGGAGGAGAATACTAGACCATCTAAAAGAGGCGTTAAAAGAGGAAAAGACAGGTGAGCTGATCATGTCAAGTCTAGAGCTGAGCTACGAGGAGCTTCCCACCTACTTAAAACCTTGTTTTTTATGCTTTTCCTTGTTACCAGAAGACTATATGATAGAAGTTGATGATGTTGTTTGCTGGTGGATTGGTGAGGGTTTTGTTTCAGAAAAGAATGGAAAAACGGCATTTGAAATTAGAAGAGAATACGCAGTGGAGTTATGTAATCAGTGTTTGTTACTAGGTGAACACGATGTGTTTGAGAAAAATATTGTGGCACTTAAAATCCATAATTTAGTGCTGGATATGGCCATCAAAATTGCAAGAGATGTGAACTTTACAAGTTTGGATGAAAGGGGTAAGCAAAAATTGAGTGCCGAGTCTCGTCGCGTGTGCATATTTCATAATGGGGTAAACATGAATGTTGAAAGTACCGGGGCGAAGAATTCTAAAACCGAGTGCAAGTTGCGAACACTATGGGATTTTGAAGAGGTGCTTTTAAATAAAAACTTGGAACGAGGCAAGTTAAAGCAGTTGAGAGTGTTAACTGCTCGCTTCCTTTCGAATGATTGGCTTTATGGAATAACGTCATTGTTGAACCTAGTTTCTCTAAGGTTGGAAAATTGTATAGTTGAAAAGCTCCCAGATTCAATTGGAAATCTTCATAATCTTCAGTTTCTGACTTTAAGCCATTTTTATAATTTGAAAATGCTTCCCTCAACAATCACAAAGCTGGATAAACTCATTGTCTTTCGAATTTTTTTATGTGCATCTTTGACCTGCATGCCAAAGGAAATTGGGAGGCTTTCAAAGTTGGAGCGATTAGAGTGGCAACCGTATGCAAATCGAAGACAGAAAATTGCTTCTTGTATTGGTCAGTTGAAAAACCTTGGACAACTTACAGTACTTCGTGTGCAGATAGAAAACCAAAACTATTTGCAAGAACTGATATTGAATGTACTGTCAGAGCTTAAACATCTACTTCGTCTGGAAATTTCCTTTTACCCTTATTATGGCTCTAAGGGCGATGCCTCTGTCGGCGAATTGAATCATTTGCTTTCGCCTCTTCAATGTTTAGAAGAGTTGCAGCTCACCTTTTATCCTGGAGAAAGTACACCTGTCTGGTTGAACCCAACCTCTCTTCCCAATTTAAAGTTTCTAGGCATCCATGGACGCTATCAATGTGGTCTTAGAAATTTGAGCCCCGAGTTTTGGGAAGGGAATTGGAAAATTGAGGGATTATGTTTGAAGTATTTGGACGAACTAGAGGAGGAGTGGATAATGTTTCTCAGAGCAATGCCGTCTTTAAGAACGATGAGGATTTCTGATTGCCCAATGCTCAAGTCATGTCCTCTTGACGTGACTCGATACGATGCAATTTGGAGGAAAGAAGATGATAACACCCCTGGTGGGCATTAATCAAGTGTAAAAGTTTTGAAAAATGAATATCAAGAAGAACTCATCTTTTGTGTGCATTTCTTACTGGGACTTGTTCTTATTCTATTGTAAACTGACTAATGTGGTGGTGTTTATCCATTCTCAATGTAATAAATATTTGCAGTTTCATAAGATTGTCTTACATTATTTGTGTTTATTTTGATGTAATCTAATTCAACTTGGGAAAACTCGGCTCGCATCCACTGACCCCCAATAATATTTTAAAAATCCTGATTCTTTGTAAGTTGGGCCCAGCTTCATAAATCTAAACTACTCACTGTAGAGTCTGATTGATCACGTGTCACATATGTGATTGAAAACATAAATAAATAAAAAAAGAAGAGGGAGTGAATCAGAGGTTTTACGCATCATCAATTTGAAAGTAAGACGAAATTGACTTTTAGGCTAAGATTTGGTCCAACATTAAATTCTATGTTCTACTAGAACATGGGCCGCATGCTTTTTCAAGCCCAGCCTTTCTAGATATAGGGCCAGTGCGCCTTTCTGGTCAAGTCGTCGGTGCTGGAAGTCAGAACTAGGCCACCACGTTTGTAGCATATTAGGCCCATTTGTCGACTTACATATTGCAAGCCAGGGTAAGCCATTTCGATCTAGTTGGGCTTGATATAGACATTGGTCCATGCATACCAAATTTGTGGGAAGATTTGTACGTTCCTGAGCTTATTTTGCCTCTTCAAAAAAGGGTTGTGCAGGGTTCAACGTTTGATAATATGGTAGAGTTTCTGATGAAGCTAGGTGTGCCTTAAACAATCTTAACCCTCTACCATTGACCATCCATTTTGCGATTTCTTTGAGAAACATATAAGTGTCTTAAATAGAAGGTTTTTACAAATAATAAAAAAAAAATACTTTATGTAGCCTTTCTAGTATGCCACACTACAAACTAAAATTCAAAGTCGATATAGAAAGCCAAATGCTCGCGTCAATAATAGGGATCGAGAGAGATGGGTGCAACTTTTATTCGGTAGCGTATTTGGGATCCCAATTGAAATTCTATTGCTAGTTTGAAGTGATGTTAGAACTTACTTTTTAGAAAAGAATTTCACTTTAAAAATAGAAAACTTTCATCATGAATCAATTTTTTTTACTAAAAGAAGAATACTATATGTTATTTTCTTATTTTTAATTATCTTTATCAAAGGGATTATATTCAATAAGCAAACGTAATCAGAAAAGATGAATTTATAAGAAATTTCAGTTGATAAAAATATTGAAAGAGTTGGATTTTAAAAATTAAAAGCTAGCCCATATATACATTGACCATCCATTTTGTGGCTCTAGATGAATGCCTACTGCTATTGGGTCCTCATTCCGTGATGTAAAGCCTGCAAGTACCTGGGGTTCTCTTATTCAATGGTCTGATCAATATATAATGGGCCCTGGGATGAAATGGGCCCAAAAAGTCTAAACACCCAGTGCACAATTAGAAAATGCCCTTCACAGGCCTATGACAGGAAAAACCCCATACAGTAGGAAAATAAAAGAGTAATAACATTATGTAATGTCCTCAGCTGCTATCCTTGATACTGGCATTCTGGCATTCTGTAAATGGATATGCAATTTTATGGTGCATTTAGGTACTTGCTCTGGATTAGACTTGTTGGATTAAAATCAGAAACTATAGGGGCTTGCAGTCCAGCCACTTCGATATTTACTTATCAGTGGGGGTGGGGTACTCGGAAAGGTCTCCTTCATGAGGGTCGGCAAGAAAATCAGGCCCTTTGAACCATCCTAGCCTATATTTAGTGGTCTTTTTAACTATATATTTTTTTGACATTCAATCCAACAGTTGATAAAAGGTTGATGACAGTAAAATTGGGGTTGGTGCTAAATCACAGGAAAGTGAGAGTGTGAAAGGGCTGCACGGATCAAAGCTGGTCAGTTAAAAAACCTGTGACATTTTAGATAACTTTATTTGGGATTTGAAACCATAAACTATTTGGAGGAACTGATAATGAGGGTGTCCTCAGAGCTCCAATATTTTCGATTTTCATTCATCATTTGCTAGGTCGTTATGAGTGAAATGCCCATCAAATAATTGAATCATCCCATGTCAGCCCCTTCAATTACTGGAAGAGTTGTGAATTCTCAGATATCCGAAATTACATCGGCGTGGTTGGAGCAACTTCCCTTTGCAACCTGATTTAACATTGTTGACCACAAAAGACTGAAAATGTAGATGAGTTTCAAATTTGATGCAGCTTTTTCAATATGAAAAAAAAAAAAAAAAAAAAAAAAGATGATGTTTGAGGTAGTGAGTGATGATTAACATATATTATAAAAAATAAATTATAAAAGAAACTCACATGTATTATTAAAACATATCTACATATATTATTAAAAAATGACAAACCAGTTCAATAAATCCTTAAAAAAGATTGCTTTAGAAAAATAAAGAAGTAATTGCAGAGAAAGACAAGTTATGAGAGAGACAGAGAGGGTAAGACTTAAGAGAGTTAAGAGTACCTGAAATGGAAAAGCATTAGTAGAGAAACGTTCATTTGAAAAACCTCATTGGTGATGTGGCAGGGAGGATGGGATTTAAAAATACATTGTGTAGGGAAAAAGAAGGATAGCATTTGCTTTAATGCATTTTTGGAATGTGAAAAGATAGCTTTAGTGATATGTGATATTGATTACTTATTATGGGGCCTTATTTCTCGAGAGAAAAAAAATTATGACAGTTAATAAGGGCATGTTTGTGTAGCCCATTTTTGTAGAAAATGAGGTGGTTTTGTGCGGAAAGCTCCCTTTTCTTTTTTGGTGCAGCAGTTTTCCACGGTATTGATTTTCGCCATGTTAATTTTTTCCTTCTTAAGCTTGGAAATAGACTTCCTATGGGGGGTATAGGAAGTCCATTTCCATAAAAAACTAGCTTTCAATTTCCTCACTCCCACCCCCACTCCACCTAGCCACCCTCTTTCTTCCCCCTCCCCTCCCCTCCCCTCCCCTCTTAACCCCACCATCCCCACAGATATACCAACCCACTCACCCAGTAGTTTTCACTAAAAAATCCACAGCTACACCAAACAACATTAGCACCAATTCATCGAGAATTTTTTTTTTTTTGCACTAAAATGAATTTCTAACTTCCTCAGAAAACCTTTTCCGAGGTATTTAAAAACCATAGAATTTGTTGTTGTGGCAATTTCATCTTTCGATGAAAGTTGCCTCTACACAAACGTGCCCAGTTTGTATGGGAACTTTACATGTAGAATAAAGTAAAGTAAATGAGGATATAGTGAACGAATAAAATATAAGTGAGTTATAATGATATTTTATCTTTTGTTGTTTGGTAGGTAATCTTTTTTATTTTTTGTTTAAAAAGTGAGTTTTTTTTGTCTTTTAGTCGGGAAAGGAGGTTGCTTTTCTACTTGATCTTTTTTAAAAAGGTGGAGAAACTTTGAAAATGTTTGCTTTGATGTGACTTTTTTTTTAATTGGAGGCTTTACTTCACTCCATTCTACTAGTGAAGTTAATAAACATTATGTGAAAAGATGACTTTAATGGGAGATGCTCTCACCTTACTATGAGAGATAAGGTGGAGCCCTCACCTTATCTCTCATAGTAAGCTGAGAGTGATACTCTCACAGGAGCACCTCCTGACTTTAATAATATTGAGATACTATGGGATTTTCTTTTTGGGAGGCCTAAAGTAAGGGCTTTTATTGCCTTTGGTCGAGCCACCCCGGAATTTGGGGGAAGGAAGAAGATAACACTTCTGTGGCATTAATCTGATTTTAAAAGCTATCAGGAATGAATAACAGCAGGAAGTCATCTCCTCTGTTTATTTGTTAGTAGCACTTGTGCTTGTTCTTTTGTAAATTGTACAATGCGAGGTGTTTATTCACAGTATTAAATATCCGAAATTCACAGCGTTGTCTTATATAACTATTATTGTTCTTTTTTTTTTTTTTTTTTTTGATAACGTAGGGTTCTCAGCCCTCCGGGCCAGAATAATCCCTACGGTTCCAGGAGAGAAAGCCGGGTAAAATTTCCTTGTAGCCCCAGTGTGGTAGTGCAGTTTCGAACCCACAACCTCCAGGTGCAAACCGTGGTCTTAGGCCAACTTAGCTACCCCTCAGGGTTAACTATTATTGTTCACTTTGATGAAATATAATGAATTTCTGAAAATTCTGCTGCCATCCACAAAACTATGTTCTTACTATCGAGGAAGACTAATCACGTGTTAAACTGTATTCTCACAAACTTCTTCAGTGAGAGTTGTTACCTCTTGTAGGGGTGTTCATAGGCCCGGCCAAGGAATACCGAGGTTTCTAAACTCTAGCTCCAAGCACGGCCCAAGCCCAACTCTGGCTAGATATAGTTGGTCCGAGCTTGACCCGCCTGAAGATACGTAAGCCCGAGTACACTGACATAGGGCTCGTGTTGATCACATTGAGCTGTGCTGACAGTTTGACTCGATTTTGGGACAAACAACCACATGGCACTTTTTAATTGAACAATAGATTCAAATTTTTAGAGAGAGGGAGATTGAAAAAGTCTATTCCATACCGTCTGTACCAAAATGGGTACAAACATTCGGGACAAATAAACTTTTTGTATTTTCAAAGCCTGATTATTTTCAAAGCTAGCCAGAAAGAGTACCAAATGCCCTGCAAACGAAACAGAGAAAGGAACGAGGGACTCTCTCTTGGATAATGTCCCCAAATTTGCAAGAGGTTATTTCAATCAAGAAGAAACCAATGGGAATCTCTCAAATCATGTCGTCTCTCTCACCTCAAGCGCCCATGGAGTATTGCAACTAGAACCCATCAAAGAACCCAAGAGATCTCCATCACGAACTCTCCCCAAATTCCAAAAAAAGGGTTTTGAAGAACCAGAGATCATCAATGCCTAGGAACTGATGGAGGAACCTCGACGAGGAAATACCCATTTGATCGCCTGCGAGAAGAACCCCCAAATCCCATTTAGAGAAGAAAGCACAAATGTTCTTCAGTCAGATGAGAACAACAAAGAAGCAGAAGAACTTGATGGGGAAGGAGAACAGGAAGGGAGAAGACGGAAGACATGATTTCAGTGCCAAACAGGTATCAAAGCCTTTCGGGTCTTTGGAATCAACGGTTGAACATCATCAAAGGTGTTGCCATGGGGCTACTCTACCTCAATGAGGGGTGGGAGCAGGTGGTCATCCATCGCGACGTGAAGGCGAGCAATGCCCTGCTCAACAGCGACATGAATAGCCGGCTTGGAGATTTCGGGCTGGCGAGGTTGTATGAACATGGGTTGAATCCGAACACAACCCATGCAATGGGGACTCTGGGGTACCTGGCGCCGGAGCTGACGAGGACTGGGAAGGCGACAACGGCGACAGACGTGTTCGCGTTTGGGGCGCTGTTGTTAGAGGTTGTTTGTGGGTGGCAGCCGGTGGAGCCATCGGCGCTGGCGGAGGAGGTGGTGCTGGTAGAGTGGGTGTGGGAAAAGTGGGTGTGAGATCTAATATGGTTTGTTATATAAAACTAGTGGAGCCCTGCACATGCAATGCATGTGCAAGGAACATACTCTTTCAGTATGATAATCTGAAAAAATAAAGTCGTTAAAAAACTCAATATTAACTATCCCAATGGAGAATGACCAGTTTACATATAAGTCATTTTTTTGGCAAATTAAGTAATTTACAATCACTCATTATTCTTATGAAATTTAGCAAAAGCTTCAATAGAAAAAAGTAAAAAGAAGATGGGATAACAAGATATATGGAAGGAAACTAATTTTAAAAAAAAGTTGAAAACCAACCTTTTTTTGCCATACATGATTAGGCAAAACACTCACCAATTTCAATATAGATCGATAGTCCGGCCCATTTTCCATTAAAATTTGTCTAAAACCTAGCGCCAAATACATACCAAATTCAATGAAACAAAATACTAACCAAAACAGTACACAACTCATAGCTTTAAACGAATCAACAACAAATCACAAAGATTCCAAGCAAATTGTGTCTTTACAGGTATTGGGATTGAAGTTGAAATTTTCTATACATGAAAATCTCAACTGAAATTCTCATTTGAGTTGTTGTAGTGAATGAACAAATTCTTCAAACACAACCCTTTTCATGATCATTTGAGATAAGCAATATTTCATTGAAATATAATAATATTAAGTGGGCCCACAGATGTATAGTTCTCTTTGATTATATATATAAATGGGGACCTTCAAGTGCATTCATCCCTCACCATTTGTGGTGAGGGACTCCCCTTTTAGAGAAGTTTCAAGCACAAAAGAGAGGTACAAAAGAGAAGCACACCTCTCTTTTGTACTTGAAATTTCCCCAAAAGGGGTGTCCCTCACCACAAATGGTGAGGGATGGATGCACTTGAATATTCTCCATATATAAAATATAATATAATAATACTAAGTGGGGCCCACAGATTTGTAAAGAAAAAGCATGTCAAGTTCTTCTGCTAAGTGGGTCCCACAAATGTGTAGTTCTCTTTTATTTTATATATAATACAATAATACTAAGTGGGGCCTACAAATGTGTAGATGTAGAGTAAAAACATGACAAGTTCTTCTACTAAGTGGGGCCCATAGATGTGTAGTTCTCATTTTATCATATATATATCTAATATAATAATACTAAGTTAAGCATACAGATATTATAATAATACTAAGTGGGGCCCACAGATGTGTAAAGAAAAAGCATAACAAGTTCTTCTACTAAGTGGTATAATATAATATTACCAAGTGGGGCCCACAGATGTGTAATTTTCTTTTATTTTATACATATATAATATAATAATACGAAGTGTGGCTCACAGATGTGTAGTTCTCTTGTATTTTATATATATATATAATATAATAATACTAAGTGGGGCCCACAGACGTCTAGATGTAGAGAAAAAGCATGACAAGTTCTTCTACTATGTGGGACCCACAGACATGTAGTTCTCTTTTATTTTATATATACATAATATAATATAATAATACTAAGTGAGGCCCACAGATGTGTAGAGAAAAAGCATGACAAGTTCTTCTCTTTTATTGGGGCCCACATATGTGTAGTTCTCTTTTATTTTATATATATATAATATCATAATACTAAGTGGGGCCCACAGTTGTGTAGAGAAAAAGCATGATACTTTTTTCTCTTTTATAATAAGGGCATAGATATTATATGATTATTATTATAATATAATAAGAATATATTATTATATTATCTTATATTATAATATTTGGGGGGGGTGGGGGGAGGCACAAAGGTGTAGTGAAAAAGTATACAACTTCTCTTCTCTTTTATAATAAGGGTATAGATATAGATTTTATATTATTATTATTATAATATAATAATAATATATGATTATCTGATATTATAATATAATATTTGAGGGTGGGCCCCACAAAGGTGTTGTGAAAAAGTTTGTAAGTTCTCATAATAATATATTAGTATATTATATTATACTATTTGGGGGTGGGCCCCACAATGGTGTAGTGAAAAAGTTTGCATTATAATATTTGGGTTGACAGCACAAAGGTGTAGTAAAAAAGTTTATAATTTCTCATAATAATATATTATTATATTATATTATAATATGTGGGGGTAGGCCCCACAATGGTGTAGTGAAAAACAATTTGCAACTTTCTCTCTTTTATAATAGTAGTAGATAGTAGGTAGTAGATATTTGGAGGTGGGCCCCACAATGGTGTAGTGAAAAAGTTTGCAATTTCTCAAAATAATATATTATTATATTGTATTATAATATTTGGGGTGGGCCCTATAATGGTGTAGTGAAAAAGTTTGCAATTTCTCATAATAATATATTATTATATTATATTATACTATTTGGGGGATGGGCCCCATAATGGTGTAGTGCAAAAGTTTGCATTATAATATTTGGGGTTGGGTCCACAAAGGTATAGTGAAAAAGTTTGCAATTTCTCATAATAATATATTATTATATTATATTATAATATTTGGGGGTGGGCCCCACAGTGGTGTAGTAAAAAAAGTTTGCAACTTTCTCTCTTTTATGATGGTATAGTAGTAGATAGCAGATAGTAAATATTTGGGGGTGGGCCCCACAATGGTGTAGTGAAGAAGTTTGCATTATAATATTTTGGGATGGGCCCCACAAAAGTGTAGTGAAAAAGTTTGCAATTTCTCAAAATAATATATTATTATATGATATTATAATATTTGGGGGTAGGCCCTACAAGGGCGTAGTAAAAAAGTTTGTATGAGATAGATAGATAATAAGGGTATAGATATTATATTATTATTATTATTATATAATATATTATTATATATGTATTATTATAAATTTTTTGGTGGGCCCCACAGTGGTTGTACTAAAGCAACCATGCAATCTTGTCTTTTTTATAAGGGTAGATTATATATATAGATATTAGGTATATTATATATTATATATATTATTATAATTTTTTGGTGGGCCCCACAATGGGTGTACTAAAGCAAGTGCATTCTTGCCTCTTTTATAAGGATATTATTATAATTTTTTGGTGGGCCCCACAGTGGGTGTACTAAAGCAAGTGCATTCTTGCCTCTTTTATAAGGATAGATAGACAAATATATGGATCTTGATTTATGCATAAACAATAAATAATTTCAAATAATAAAAGCGTACCTTACGCTATGATCGAAATGACGAGAAGAACTCTTTTTCTGAAATTGGGTTTTCTCCTATCTCTCTTATCACCCACTCCAATCATATATATATAGATAAGCCCTAGAGAGATTTCTTACCATCAAAGAAATCTAATAAAAGTAAGTTTCCTTAGTTGTCTCAAATTAGTTAACAAGAGTCCTATATGATTTGGGCTTACTAAAATTGAATCCAAGATAAAATTAGTAAATCCAAAAACCAAAGGGGAAAAGAACTTAAATTAGTATGATCAAACCGTGGGTCCCAACAATGTTGCACATGTGGTCATGAGGACCAATCATGTCTAAATGTGGGGTGGTGGGAAGTTGATGGAGGTGGTGGATAAGAGGATGCGTGGGGATTATAGGATGGAGGAGGTGGAGATGGTGTTGAAGCTTGGGTTGTTGTGCTCGCACCCGGTGGCCGGAGAGAGGCCAGCGTTGAGGGAGGTGGTAAGATATCTTGATGGGGAAGGTGGGCCACTGGAGGTGAGTAAAAATCAGCCGTTGGATCATGAAGTGGAGAGAGGAATTGACGGCTTTGACGACTTCCTGCATTCCTATCCGTCGTCTTCCATGGAGAAGCCGGAGGAGGATTACCCCTTCTCCGTCAGCGATGTGCCGTCGGCGTCGCCGGTTTCTCTCTTGCCGTTTAGTGTAGACTGGGGAGAGGGAAGGGACTGAGAGTGGGCCACCCAGTGGTCGTTCTCTTATCCCAACCTTTGATCAGGTGGGGCCCACAATGGGTTAAAGTTACTTATATAACCATCCGTTTTCAATATATTAGTGGGTCCCTAGTCCCTACCATCAAAGGATCTTGATATTGTATGGACTGTCATGGAGCATTCTCTATCTGAAGTGGGACCCACCAGAAAGCAGGAGTCTCATTTGGACTTGAGAGGGTTGCGGGGACCAGAAGGGGAGTTAAAGGTGTTGTCAGAGCTTCAAAATCTTCGAGTATTGGTGATTGAAATTGATAATAATAATGATGAGAGCAGTGCCCTTATGAATAAGCTAA
Organism: Umbellularia californica; assembly: GCA_028538565.1. Taxonomy (NCBI): domain Eukaryota; kingdom Viridiplantae; phylum Streptophyta; class Magnoliopsida; order Laurales; family Lauraceae; genus Umbellularia; species Umbellularia californica. Next base: position 10,538,414 of record JAPQWN010000006.1, on the reverse strand, counting down.
ATCATCAGCTTGCGCCTCTTCAAGATGTAGGAGAGCTTCAGCTTATCCAAGTTCCAGGAGAAAGTACACCTATTTGACTGGATCCAATGACCTTTCCTACTTTACGGTTTCCCGCGATTTTCCGAGGAAAACTAACCCAAATGGGTCCAGGGTTTTCGGAAAGAGAGAATGCGGTTTGGAAAATCGAGGTGTTGGTTTTGGATGATTTGTTTGAGTTGGAGGAGGAGGCCAGGAGTCAAAGTTCTCTGAAGCAATGCCGCCTTTGAGAAAGTTGAAGGCTTCTCACTGTTCAAACGTTCTGATGTTTCTGAACACGATCAAGTGCAGACTAAAACAGCAGACGACACATCTGATGTTCCTCGAGCTTTTTACCTATCAAGCACTGCATCCACCAAACATTTGTCTTCTGTGTGCCTTGTAAATCCTTTGTACTAGTCTCTGTAAACCGTACAGTGTGGTAGTGGTGCTTATGTTCACTGTAATATGTAATATAATAGAATTTGTGGAATCCTATTGTCTGTGCATTTTGCTTTTGTTTGATAAAATCAAATCCCACTTCATGATATCCAGCTTCTGCTCATTGGGCACTCATTTGCAAGGACTCTCCATAATACCGGTCCTTCACTAATTGAAGTTGGACTTTCATCTAATTGATCATGTCTGAACAAATGATTAAATGAAAAAACAAAAGGGAGTTGGATCATGGATTTTATATATCATCAATATGAACGTGGGTCCAACTACGATGTGCCTAGTGCTCCCCATAATACATAGGGTGAGCGCATTTTGGAGTAATCTGGATTACTGAAGGTGGGCCCTGCATGCAAGCTATGTGTCGGCTGCCATGCCAGCAAGGAATACTGATTTTCATTTCTATATATACCAGCTTCTGTCTCTCACTTTCTATTAATGGCACTGTGGGCAGCCCATGGGACGATTATGTTTTATTTGACCCGAATGTTAGGTCCAGTGGCTGGGCCCTGAGGGTTTATCGTACCAAATCTTTGGGAAGATTTCCCATTCTATTCTTGAGCCTGAGTGTGTCATTAGCCTAGCCCAGCTTTTTTTTCCTGGGTTCTCTCTCCCTTTTTGTTTTGTTGTGTTGAATTTATGGGGCTAATTCCTTCTAAACCTGTTCTTTTATTTAATATACTTTTGCCTAAATGAAAAAAAAAAAATCATTAGCGCTGCAAAATAGGGGTTTACCATTGACCTGACCATCCATTTAGAGCCCCGCTAACGATTGACCTAAATTTCAAAAGCCACACCAATCAGATGATGCTGATGATCTAATCAATGGCTCTAAAGTTAACTTTGCAAGTTATTTGAGGAATCTAAAATCTTTGTTTGAGGGCTGTTTAGTCATCGATATGATTCTTTTTTCTAAAATAGAATAATATTAGGGGTTATTCCTATATGGTCACCATTAGCCATCGATCTCTGATGCCTAGTGACCATAGCCGAGACATTTTTGTTCTCATGCTCCTTTTTTGCAACATCGCAAAACTTTATAAGTTTTCAATAATGTAGTTTTATGAAATATCACATAATCCATTTAAGTATTGCGATATCGCAATAAACTTTTATGAATTCACATAAATAGTGAAGTACGAAAAATGTTTAGAAAAATATTTGCCATTGATGACACTCATCAATTTTATCTTTTAACTCAAGGGATAGGTAAATTGAGTTTTTCTTAAGAATCAGACAGACAAAAAAAAGAAAAAAAGAAAAAGAAGATTTACTTATCTTTTGGCCTTTCTAAGGTTGTGTCAGAATATAGGGGCTTATTTGTAAGAATACTTATTAATAAAAGCGAACTTGCGGACTCTTGAACATGATATCATTTTGCCGTCCGCATGTGACCTGTACTTCAATAATTGAAGGGGCGGCTACTTACTACTTTGTAAATGAATATATTTAAATAAATCTGGACCACTGGGGTTGTTGGGCACATTAATAATTTATATTTCACATTTTAGAAGACCTTACTATTGTGGGTCAAAAAAAATTCTTTAACTTTAGCTTACCCTTTTGTACATATGTGCCTCTTCGTTCCACAGGACACCTCATCTTCCTCATACCCTCCACTCGAACTAGCTCTCTCTCTCGACTGAAATCCTCGTTAGCCTTCTCTCCAACTTTCTAGTGTAATCTTTTCACTACAGTCCAACAATATTAACATCTGGAAGGTGGGTTCTGTTTATCTTATTCATACTGTAGCTATTTTCTACTTGTGTGTGTATTCTCTTGGACTACACCCTCTGATTGTGACTAATTCTTTGGATTTGCATGTACGCGAATTATTTGAACAGTTGGATTGGTTGTTCACCCATTTTTTATGATAAAATTTATTAGCGGGTGGATGAAATGATTAGAATGATTAAATGGAGCTGTATTTTTTTTTAGAAAGGGGGCTCCCAACGCATAAGATGAACGAAATATATATATAGAGAGAGAGAGCGAGAGAGCGAGAGAGAGAGAGAGAGAGAGGTACTCTTGTGAGATTATCTCTTACCTTACTATAGGATCTTTTTGTTGTTTTTTTTTTTTTTATTGTTTCTTTTGTGAGAAAAGATTTTATGTTTTCTGTCTTTAATGATGCAGTTCTTGTAGTGGGAGTTCTGCATGTAAAAAAATAATTTTACACCCTACCTGAACAGCAAGATCGAGTGATATCAAACATAGGAAATAAATTAAAATAAGAGAAGATGAAAATTATATTTTTGTATGAGAGAGGTTACAGGATCCTAAAGAAGATGGAGAGAGAGGGAGAGAGAGAGAGTGAGAGAGATGTACCTCGTGAATGAAATATTATAACGAAACGGGAAAAAGTCCATTAGTATAGATAAAATTTTAAGGAATAAACTAGTGCAATAGGCCCGTGCCCAAAACGGGGGCATGATAAAAAAAATAAATTTTCAAATAAAACTATTTATAATTATTTGAATGAATTATGAATTAATATTAAGATAATATTTATAACACAAACACGATGCTTCAAAAACCAAAGGTTTAATGGAAGAGTAGATGAAGTTTCAAATGGAAGCCCTTCAAATCAATTATATGAAGATAATAACAACAAATCAACTTGTAATTATATTAAGAAAGAAAAGGGAAAATCAAATAAATTATAAATAAGGTACTAACATCCATTGAAAAACAAAACAGTATAAACAAAGCGGAATGATGTTTGGAAAAGGTGATTCAATCAATGAACAGTGGGCCTTACTATAGGATCGTTTTCTTTTTGTTTTTTTTTTTTTGTTTGTTTCTTTTGTATAAAAAGACTTTATTTTTTCCGTCTTTGATGATGTTGTTCCTGCCGTGGGAGTTCTACACTAATTTTACACTATATGTGCCACAAGCTGTAGTCAAAATCTAGTTTGACACCCCATGTCTGCAGGCTACCTAAACTCATGAAATACCAACCTATAAGTCTTTATAGAGAGCTTATACCCGGAGAAAGGAAATAAAAAAGAAGAAAGAAACGAAAAGCATAAGGCTCTTGTTGAAAATCCAAACCCCTTAACATAACAAATACACTTCTTTTCACCGCTTTGGTTGGCCCACTATCACATTAGTCAAGTATAAAATACAAAATTTTATTTATTCATGTATCATTTCATATGTGATCAAGATGATGATGATGGGCTTATCTTTTATTAGAGCTCAATTTTATCATGATCCGTGCTATAGGGGTAACTTCTGTTTACCAATTTATAGATTTTTAAAACAAAAGGCCCTACGGAGGAGCTTCAAGGATTTCTAGCGGATCCTGAGCTTAGAGGATCCACTTCCCCATAAGACGAGGGATTTTAATTTCGAAGTGATAGTGGTCTTTATGTAGAGTTTATCATCAATTGCATCCCATCTCGGGTCTTCTTTGGTATCTCTAATGTTATTCTGATAGAGCCATCCAAATCAGAGCTATAAAAACATAGCTATTAAAAAAAAAGTCTACAATAAAAAAAGGTTATCATCGCCTTTATATAGAGTTCATCATATTTAGATTTTTGAAATAATAAAAATAAAAATATATATACATACATGTAAAAAATAGAAAAATATAGAGAATTTTACCTAAAAAAGGCCCTTACATGGCCACTAACCAGAAGAGGTACCTTACATGGCCCAGGGGACCACTTCCCTTTTTTTTTAATATTAATGATTGAAACGTGCGACCACGTTGTCGTACATTCAACCCATAAAACTCTCCCAAAACCTCACTTCCCCATTCTCCCCTTCTGCCTCTGTCGCTTTCTCCTTTCTCTTTACGGTTTCGTCACCTCCTTCTTCAAAAGACAATTAAGGTGGTCCTAAAGGTCTTTTTCCAACCTATTGGATTGCAGCATCAAGCTTTCTAGTGGTTTAAAACCCCACTTCCCCATTTTCCCCTTATTCCTCCGTCGCTTTCTCCTTTTCCCCTGGCGGATTTGTCTCCACCTTCCTCAAAAGGTAGTCAAGGTGGTCCCAAAGGTTATTTTCCAACCTTTTGGATTGTAGCATCAAGCTTTCCAGCGGTTTATCAGACGATTGTAAAGTATATATTTTGCCCTATATTGAGAGCCTTTAGTTGGGGTGATTAATTCGCTATTTCTGCTCCCGTAGTGGCTCTTTGAGCGGCGGCCCTATTGCTCCTCGTTCTTTCTTTTTATCTTGTGCAGTTTTGTGGTTGAAAGGCCATGCTTTGCCTTTCTCGTTGTTGTTGGTGATCTCTTAGTTCCACTGCTATGGGTTTTTCTGGATGACAGGCGTTGTAGAGTTCTTTATTAAAAATGTCAGTTGGTTGTGTAGCTGCTCCCGTTCTCTATTCCTTTTACTTTTGGGTGTTTTGTTTTGCAGCTCTCTTTTTCTAGTCAAAGTCTTGGGAGCAATTTAGCTATTTTTTTTGCCATTGTTGGGCTTACTTTTTTATATACAAAGCCATTGTATTTTTTTTCTTCTTTTTGTCCTATGGCCTTCTTCCCTTCATATGTTATGGAAATTTATAGTAAGATAGAAGCTTATAATTCCTCTGGATCTTGTAGTGCGTTCGCACATCAAAATAATCCAACATCAGTTTTTTCCGATTGCATTGGTCAGTGACGACGTCGTTGCATCACAGAAGCTAGTGCAAAAAATTGTGTTTGACTGTACAACGACGTCGTTGCTTAACAGAAGCTAGTGGCAAAAAAACGTGTGTGATTATACAACGACGTTATTGCTTCACAGAAGCTAGTACAAAAAAATGTTTGTTATTATACAATGACGTCGTTGCTTAACAGAAGCTAGTAGAAGAAAATGTGTGTCACTATACAACCTTAGAACAGCCAAAGCTGTTACCTTGATGATTTAGCCACCCAACAATAATTTTAAAACAAGATAATGTCAAGAAAAAACTGTATATCAAAAGCCCTAATGAACTTTTCTCAAAAAGGTAAACACGAAACTCAGAATCTATAGTAGCTAATGCATAAAAGAACCCTAAAACTGTGCTATGCCTACCTCTTAATGGAGATCAATAACCTCCACAAGGAATATACAAGTTTGGGGAGAGTTTTGGTTTATTCAGTATTCAATCGCAGATGAAAAATGAATGAGAAAAAGCAACTGTGACTGGGCGCGCGCGCGCACACACACACACATATATATATAGAACATTAGCGACGATGTCGTCACTTAATATCGAGAGTTAGTATCGACGTCGTCACTAATGTTCTATATATTGTGCGTGTGTGTGTGTGCACCCCGTCACTTAAAATCATCACCGATTGTGAGAATTTGCTAAGACTCTAGCCGATTACATCTTCGTTTTTGGCAGTTATGTTTTTCAACTTTTTTTATTTTTGTCACCCCTAAAATTACAATCTAAACTATTCATCCTTTTGAAGAGAATAAAAAGGCTAGGGGAATAGAGTTGAAGTAAAAAATTTCATTACAATTAAGGGTGAACTGCAGGAGCAGACCTACATACAAGCATTTGGAGGCAGTGGCGCCAAGTATTTTTTTGGGGGGCAGGGCAGTTTTTTTTTTTCTGGGGGGGTGGGGTGGGGTGGGGTGGGGTGGGTCACTTTCTGAAACCAATATGCGAAGTTCGGGTCCACTTCCAAATTCAATCAGTCCATCCCCAAAACCTACATGAGAATTTTGAATTTGTCTCCTAAACACAATCGTATCGATTTGTGTAGCCCACCTCAAATGAGAATCCCTCGTCTTCCCCCAATGATGTTGGATTCCTCTCTAAAATATAAACCTATTAAAAGATTGTAATTTAGGCCCATGGTGATCATGAGTCGGTTTGACCAGAGGTGAAACCCTAACAAAACCACCCCACCCACAAAAACAATGTACTACATCTGTTTACAATTTGAAACTAGTAAATTGTTTTTCCGAAAATATTCGTTCCAGATATGCATCATTATATAATAATAGTTTTTCAAAATGTGGTTGACTGACAGTTGTGACAGATTGCTAACATAGAGACATCTTATCAGAAACCAAAAGAGATACATAAACTATAGCCATTGAAATTTAATATTACTAATGTGACAATGAATTATTATTTCTTTAATTGATAATTTAATGTGTCAGTACAATACAAGGTATATTCTATTGTGTGGTGTGTGGCGTGGCCACTTACAAAAGTAAGGTTGTACAAAAGAAAATGACATTGCAAGGGTGAGTCTTAAATGGTAGGCGGTCAAAATAGACTGTTGACTGTGATAATTGTTTAATAAAAAGGCTTGAACACTCCTCGGCTGCTGGCTAGACTGGGCAGAGTCCTTTTAAGTTGAGAATGCAACTGAGGTTATTCACTTACAAAAAGTCTAAATGGAAAAACTTTTTGGCATGAATTTGTGACACATGGGAGTTTGTCACAAATTCATGCCAAAAAATTTGTCCATGTAGAAGGGTTGATTCACTTAACTAGCCCAAGAATTAGGATTTGTTCCGCCTATCTTTTAAATAAGAATACAAATAATTAGAAAATCAAATTTCAGCCTTGGATGATCTCTCGTTTAGTAACAAGCACTAGGACCGTCTAGGAAAGGAGGCGGCCAATGATATTTGCTACACGGATCCCAGCGCCCAAACAGTGAAACACACGGTAACCCAGGGTAGTCCATTTGTTTCTTTTTCTTCTGATTTATGGGACCCTAAATCAAGATCTAACCTGTTGAATAGTTTCATAGGGTCAAACACGGCTACATATCCAAATCTCAACCGTTGGATGATCTTATAATCTTAGATATTTTTAAAAAACTTTGTATAGTTTGATCCACATTTTTTACATTTGTGGGGCCCAAACAAAAGATCAGAACCGCTAATCCTCTTTGGAGAGATAAACGCCGCTATAAGGTCAATTTGTAGTGTCAGATCTCAAAAAATTTAAGAAAGACTCTGGACCGTTGATGCACCAACCATTACTTAAATGGGTTTTGGATTTGTAAAACATGGTCCGATTTTTCTGATTCTTTTCCAATGGTGAGGCCCTAAATTATAACCTGAATCATACAAGTTCTTTGGATGACTAAGAACAGTCACCATATCAAATATCAACTGTTGATCACTCACCAATCTTGAGATATTTTTGCAAAACAAAAGTGAACAATTGAAGTTAATTATTGGACTTTGCGGGCCCTTTTATGAGGATCTGAGCGATTGATCCTCTTAGGAATACTACAAATAGCCATGTGGTCAAGTACTAGCCACTAATTCACTGTGTATATCAATAAATTTATAAAAAAATATGCAACCATTGATTTAAAAATATATGTTTTAATCTGTTTAAAAGTGTTACCAAACAACATAATTCTACACTATCTATTTCAAACAGGGCTATTTGAAACAGATCTATTTTATATAGAATAGAGTCAATCCAGTTGATTTTGGTAACATTCTATATATATTGATCACTACAATGGGGTCTGTCTATGCAACCGGTTTGCATTTTTGAAAGATAGGCCCCACCCATGTATTTAACAATGGTCCTGCAGCCTGTTGCTGCATTATACTTCTGCCCTAAAAGTAGTGATGTTAGTCGGTAGTTATTGTCATTTTTGCCAGCACAAAATAAAAAGTAAACAACTAGATGTTATGAACAAAGTTCGGAGAAAACTCTAGTTCAAAAGGAAAATGAAGTGCGAAAGTTTAGTCATGTGTCCTTCTTTGTGCAGGGTGAAGCATCCTTAGAGGGCCGTTCGAGCTGCTCATTTTATCTCTAGATCGGGATCCTTTAAATTAAGGTAACTTCTAAAACTTGTTTTTCTTTTTATTATTTTTAGAGTATTTTTTGTATATACCACGCTAATGTTTATAGGATTTGTAAATAGGCCCCTGAGGTTTTAGTATTTATAAATAGGCCACTACAGTTTCTTTTTAATACCTTTCATATCACTAAAATCAATATTTCTAACAAGAATGGGCAACCGCAATGAGATTTGTCTTAGATTTTTATATAAATGATAGCTCTGCCCTTACATCCATTAAACAAAATGAGTATATGATTATCTACAAAAACACTATATATTATTTTATCTCAAGTACCAATTATTTCTCTTAATAACTCTCTCTTGCACATGACCAGGAGTGGACCCAGGTACAAGGCCTTGGTGACTGAAGCCTCTGCCCATATCTAAGAAAAGTTTAAAATCTCCCCCTCCCCACTCAAATTCCAAAAATTAATATATTTTTTCAACCTTTGCCCCTTCCCCCAATATTTCTTTTACATAGAGCCAAACACCACTGACCACCCCCTCGCAAATTCTAAAAATTAATTAATTTTTTTTTCATTTGCCCATTCCCCCAATATTTCTTCTACACCACCCTTACACATGAAACAAAATCATGTATTTTAAAACTTTCATCAATTCAATGGTGGGTCATGTATGGATTGGATACATTATAACCGATTATAAGTACGGGTGTTGATTGTCGTCATAATCAATCTGGATTTAATGAAATGAGCCATGTATTGATAAAAAATGAATATATGTAGGGGGGATATGCTCCTATGAGAGCATCTCTCACCTTACTATGAGAGATAAGGTGGGGGCCCTCACATCCATATCCAATGTCAACAACTTAAATATGAGGGCCCCCACCTTATCTCTCATAGTAAGGTGAGAGATGCTCTCATTAGAGCATCTCCCTATGTAGGGTTGTTTTCTTCTACCTAAGTGCAATTGTTAATGTTACATGCTTTATAAAAAAAAAAAAAAAATTTTGAGTCCAAGTTTTTGAAATGATGCATATAAGGATAAAAAAAGATGGACAAAAGTGTAATTTCGCACTAAAAACCTATGGTTGTTGGAAGACTATTGATTCTAGGGACACGGAAGGTATTAAAATAAAAATGGAGAGACCTATATCCAAATACTAAAATCTGAGGGGCCTATATACAAATCCTACCTACCTTAGGGGGGTATATACAAAAAGCGCTTATTTTTATCTCTTAATACTTAGTATGCATGTGGTTTAGATTTATTTTTTTTACAAGATTTTTGTTGTCACTGTCTCACTTATGATCATTTTTGTGACTCTACAAGTTAGTTATCAATCAAAAGTTTTATCATCGTTCTGCCATGATTGTTGTTCAATCCATTATCAATTTATTTAGCGTTCTGCAATATGAGGAAGACTTTCACCCACGAGTAGATTGCATCTGCATAACATGTATTCTGGCTCATGAGGTCCACTTTTAAGTTGTGACTAAGATGTGAAAATATTCAAGTGAGAACTAGTTTTCACCTATTATATGAGAACTTTTTTGGCTAGTAGGTGGGAATATTAGGCAAACAAAAAGTAATTTTACTTATCAACACAAATGAAACAAAAAGACTCTGTAAAATTATTTTATTTATCTTGTTACCATTGTCGCTCAAATTTCCAATTGGGAAAAGGGTTATTTGCCAAACTTTGAATCTCCTTGCTCCCAAAACTCCAATTCCAGACATAAATTCCAAGGACCACCCATACATGAATCACATAGACCAAAGGTTAGGGAGACGAGGTGAAAAGACTGAAACAAATGGAAATAGCTGAAATTATTAAAAAAAAGATTTAATCAACAATATCCCTACTAACAAATTAGAGGTGGTAGTAACAAAGCAGAAATCATATTGCAAAGTGCCAATTCATTGAGAAAACAAAAATCCGTTGCATTCTATTCTATTTAAAAAATTAAAATTTTTATATACCCAATCCTTTGTTGCTATTTATCCATAAATGCCCAACCTGATAGAAGTTGATGATATTGTTTCCTGGTGGATTGATGAGGATTTTCTCAAGAATATCTCCATTAGAGTTTTCAATTATAGAGTCTATTTTCTCATTTTTCTTGTAGTACCTCTAGTTGAGCATTCTCAAGATGCCATCTACCATAAAGGTCTATTGATTTCCATTCTATTCATTTTAGGGACAATGACATCATTGTGAAAATTGATCATAAAAAGAGTTGTAACACCATTAATTTGATTGGAATAAGCAATATCAGGAACAACAAAATTCATAACTTCATAATATACTCGTTAACTAACAACAATATTTTGAGAATTAGGCTTCATATCAAATCCTTGAGATTGAACTCCTAGGGAAATGGCTTCATGTGCACGAGGGTCTATCAAAGCAACTAAGAAATTAGGAAAGCAATTGAAGAAAGCCAGTCCATTTGCAAGACGCACAAACGTACACCATTGCCTATGCGCGTATAGGCTACTGGAGTGGGGCTCACCATCCCCTATATATATGAAGTGTGCATCGGAACTCCCATTGCACATCTTCTTGTGGGGCTCATTTGACGCCCCACCCGAGGATATGGCCAAGGGTATTAAATAATTTCCTGGGTCCTACCTGTGTACAAGATATGGGGTCCCTGTGATCATCTTAACCATTTCATCAATGGCCCACAAAAATTTACCACTTAAAAATGGTTCGTTGATAGAATGGTGGAGTCCATTTGGATGGCAGTAGGAAAATGGGATCAATGAGGATGGACCATAAGGTGGGGTCCCACTAAGAGGCGTGCACCATAACACCCCAAAAAAAGTATAGGTGAAATTTGAAATTTTCAATTTACGTATTTTTGATAATCCTCTTTTATTTGCCAATTAGAAAATCCTTAATAATTAGAAGCTCTCCTATAATTCCACTTTAGTTTTGGGAAAACCAAAATAAGATGGAGCCCATTAATACATATGGGCGTCAAATGAGGCCCCGCCATGGTTGGGATGTGGTCATGTGGGCCACACCTTATGTCCAACACAGAGGGCTTATAGAACAACCATTGTACACATGGAAAATTATGCCGTGGTCGTTGGCATCATGATCTATACTGTTTAAACACTTTAAAATGATAAAAATGGCCATGGGACCCAGTTTTGTGTCTAAATTCCACAGATTTTATATATTTATAAAAAGCCCAAAAAAAATTTGTGATTCAGAATTATGTGGACCCCACGTTTACAATCCGAACCGTTCGAACTCTTTAGAAAGCCATTTTTCCCTATGGGATCTGTTGTGATCTAGGGCCTACGAGAAGAGATCAATCACGCATAAGAAAACACAGAGATTTACATGGTTCGGCTTTTAGCCTATGTCCACGGGGAAGACAGGAGAATTTACTATGCAGTCAAAAGAGGTTGTACATCTTAAAGACTCTGAGTCTTTATTTATAGTATCAGCCCCAAACCCTATTACACCCAAACCATACTTTTAATCACAATACAACTTGGGTAATCCAGGGGACCCAGTTAACTAAGATTTATTAACTTCTATTGAGCCATACAAATTAACAAATCTCCACCTTGGCGAACATTGAAGTTGATCCTCATGCACAAAACACGTCTCACCGTCTCCACCTGCCCTTGAGGGCACTCAGGTACTGAGCACACCAATCAAGTCCAAGCAATACTGGAACTTGAATTAAACTCATTCCTTCATGAATACACCAAATCACTTGTACCATTGTCCAGAAGTTTGCTTCGACCCGTACAATGATTTCTTCAAACTGCATACATGATCAGGAACCTTCAACTGCACTCTACCTACACTGGAAGCTCCTTCCTCTTCCTCGTAGAACCGCTTGCATCCAATGGCCTGATTTTCCTCATCAAGAGACTCCATCTCTTCAGTCATAGTTGCTGCATGTTAACTACTTTTCAGCCCTTCCATTGATTCAAGAGACTCATTCGTCAATGCGTATGCAACCATATCATCACGACCACTGTCTGATATCGACGTGTACGTTGTCATATCCTCGAAACCGTATCTAACTGGCGGTTTCCTTTCTCTCTGTGGTCTACCCATTTACGACATCTGCGACTCTGTCCACTGCATCTGCTATACAGTCTGACTATCCCCTGTATCCCGGGAGGAGCTGGATACACTCACCTTCCTCACTAGGATGTTGCACTCCACCTGAACGGTGTCACTACTGCTACCTACTTTTGTCTCCTCCACCTACTTTTTTGCTTCGAGTAAAGCATCCTCATGAAATGTAACATCCCCGTTGATGATAAATCTGGGTTAATTCTGATCGGTATACTACAACTTGTATCCTTTCACCCCATAAGCATATCCCACCAAGATGCACTTCACAACCCTTGGTTCTAACTTATCAGTTTTTGCGCGAGCATAAGCCGGACAACCAAAGATCCTTAAGTTAGAATAATCAGCTGGATTACCTGACTACATTTCTTCCGGTGTTTTGCAACTAATCTTTGTGTGTGGAGACCTATTTATCAAGTAGCCTACAACATTTACTGCATCAGCCCAAAAGTCCTTGGACAATCCTGTCGTAAACAATATACAACGAGCTCTTTCCAAGATCGTTCTTTTCATCCTCTTTACAACTCCATTACGCTCTGGAGTTTCTATGGTGGTGTAATACCAAACTATGTCATGATCCGTGCAATAGTTCTCAAACTCTGTCGTTTGGTACTCCTTGCCATTATCTATCCTCAAATTCTTCACCTTTCTTCCAGTCTGTTTCTCAACCATTTCATTCCATCGCTTGAATGTAACAAAGGTCTGATCTTTCGCCTTCAGAGTATAAACCTAGACTTTCCATGAATAATCATCAATAAAAGTCAGTATAAACCGGGACTCGCCCTTGGAGTGAACCTTAAAAGGTTCCCATACATCTGAATGAACATAATCAAGGATACCTTTCGTGCGATGAATACATGTCTTGAAACTGACCTTTCAATGCTTTTCGAAGATGCATCACTCACAAAAATCCAACTTGCCTGTCTTTGTGCCACATACCAAATTCCGATTGCTCAGTATTGTCAATCCCTTCTCACTCATATGACCCAGGCGCAAGTGTCATAAGCGCATTGAGACAGATTCATGGTCATCTGAGGAAGATATTGCAGCTCTACCTGTAACTGTATTTCGGACAAAACATACAAGTTTCCAACTCTATTGCCTCTTACAAGAACTAGAACACCCTTCACAACCCTCATAACTCCACCTTCAGCTGAGAACTTACAACCGTCGGAGTCCAAGGCACCAAGAGAAACAAGATTCTTTTTCAGACCAGGAACGTACCGAACATCTGCCAACGTTATGACGATTCCATCATGCATCTTGATTTTCACTGTTTCAATTCCAACCGTCTTACATGCAACATTGTTGCCCAGCAAGACACTATCACCGTCGATTTCTCTGTAAGTGGTAAACCAGTCCCTATTGGGACAAGTGGTAGGAACAACCCGAATCAAGAATCCATTCATCTTGACGACGAATTTCGTTTTCAATCATAGATTGTGCATGGTTGGAAACATAATTTGATCTTCCATCTACAACACTGACTGAATCATTAGATGAGGAATCTTCTATTATTTCTTTCTTATCTCAGCCCCAAGTGCAAGGCCACGATTGTAGTAATAACTTGGTGAAGTCCGAGGTCGATTCACAGGGAGTAATTAATCGTATAAAACCTGTCCTATTGAAAAACAAATCTAGCCTATCAAAAATCTATATAAATAAATTTCTACTAAATTGAAATTGAAATTTTATTACAAATTCAAATTAAAAAATTACAATCCCAAATAAAAATTCCTAATCTAAAAATCCTAGTCTAAAGACTGCAAAAAGATAAACAACATCAAACCACCAATGGCATAAAAGAAAATAAATCATGCATTAAAATAAAAGTCCATTAATAATATCATTCATAAAGAAGGATAAAAAGAATTTTAAATATTTTCATTATGGGAAATCACAACATTATATTGGCAAAATTAATAAAAGACTGCAAAAACACCGCACCAAGTGCATACTATCACTACCCATAAACACGCGATGCCGATCCAAGGCGAGACACCTTGACCTCACTAATTGTGTCTTTTAAATTAAATTGAACCAATAAACTAGTAATTTCCTACCAATAATCAAAACTGAAAAATAAATCTTTACTTACCCTAGATCGAACACATTAAGAAAATAGGACTTGCGTATAATCCCATCTTCAAGTCTTCAATCCCTCACCAATGGATAAGTAGATGGCTGGTTGATGATGGATCGACGGAGCAACGGCAGCGGCGCGACGGCGTAGAAGTCCAAGTGGCGGTAGCCTTAGGGAAGGCCTTGGATGAGGTAGTAATGGAAGAAGAGAGAGATGGAGGAAAAAATTGGAAAAAGGGAAGTGGAAAGAGGTTGCTGGTCGTCCAAGAGGAGGGGGAGAGTATTCACGTGTAAACCCTATTTTTGGTCTTTTTATAATTTTTTGATAACTTGGGTTGCAAGATTTTGGTTTGGGTAAGGATTAGTAGTGTGGGGTCCAAGTTGGATTAGGATTAGGAGGGTTTTTGGTGCAAAAATCTTGAGATTCTTGGAATTATTTCCTTCTTGAAATGGCTTGGTGTGCAAGATTTATGGAAATAGTTATCTCTTTGTTGGCTTCCTTCGCTTTAAAAAAAATAGGGTTCCACTTTCTTTTTGAGTAAGATATCCCAAAACAGAAATTCAAACTTGCTGCAATGTGGACCTGTGCTTCCTTGAGTAACACAAAGTTGGACGTGCAACAACTTGGGAATAATCGTTGGCTTGCAACATTTCAAGACTTTAAAGCCTTCTTGATTTGAAATTCAAATGGTAGGGAATTCTTGGAGACTGAATGCTAGATTCTTGGGATTTATCTTGCAACTTCTTGTTATTGCCCTCCATATTTAGGACTCTAAAATTTACTTGAATCCATCCAAATTTTGGGCCCACTTCCTCTCTTAAAAAAAATTCCTCAATCTGAAATCAGATTTTCTTCTTGGAACTTGAATGTTTGGTGGACCCACAAGGGTTGTATGAATCTAAAAAAAAATCACATGCTTGGACGTTCTTCATCTTGGCTTAAATAATTCCAAATCTGAAATTCAGATTTGTATTATCAATTGGAACACACGATGGGCCCCCACTTGTGAGTGCAATGCTTGAATTTCCTTGCCTTGGACATTATTTATATGGCCGGATTTTCTTTTGCATTATTTTGAATCTTGGCCATCCATCTTGAACTCTTTAATTGATTTGTTTCTTCCATGGGCCCCAAGAAATTGGACTTCCCTACAAAAAACAATAAAAACAAATGCAAAGAATAATGTATTCATATAGGGAAGGAATGATGCAAGATGCGGCCCAATTCACACTAAATAGATACATAAAATGTCACCATTTTATCAAATCTTCAATTAAATCAATGGTGTAAAGAAAGTACATCATTTTATTTGTGAATAAAAAGTTATGAGAAATTTATGACTTCCAATGCTAAAAATAGAGAAATTCATGATTTTATGTGAAAGTGCAATTTTGGATGAATTTTGATTGGAATTTAGACTTTGATGCCCATAAATATAAAATCATGATTTTTTACTAAAATGGTCCATAATTTGATGATTAAGTCCTTAATTAATCCTAAATTGATAATGAAATTATGCATTTTTAAGGACTTATCACTTTCCCTTTCCTCTGCCTTTTGGGACAATGTTTTCTGATGTGCCCTTTGTTATGGCAATAATAACATTCAATGTTTTTCCTATTAGATCTATGTTTGCCCTTACTACTGGAGTCTTTTGTTCCTCCTCGTACTACCAAACCCTCACCCGAACCATCATTGTCAACTACAACCTTTTTCTTCAACTCCTTGGAGTTCAAGCTGCTTCTACATCCTCTTTTGTCAGAGTATCTCTACCATACATAATGATATCAAAAAAATGCTCAGATGAGGGTGGTAACGAACACAGCAACATAATAACTTGGTCTTCATCATCAATTTCAACATTGATATTTTCCATATCCATAATAGCTTTTGTGAAAGAATAATGTGGGTTGAAACAGACGTACCTTCCTGCAATTGTAACTTGAACAAGCGCTTCTTCAGATACAAGCGATTCGTGAGAGACTTCGTGATTTGCAAGTTCTCCAACTTTTGCCATATGCCAGCAGCAGTTTTCCCTTGAGAAACCTTTCGCAGTACACCATCGCTCAAAAACAGTTGACCATATGCCTTTTCTAGCAACTTATCCTTCTCTTCATTTGACAATTTTTCAGGCAAAACATTCTTTCCTTTCAAAGCTTTATGCAACTCATTCTGAACAAGCAAAGCATGCATCTTCAGAGGCCAAAGACTGAAGTCGTTATTTCCATTGAATTTCTCAATTTCCAACTTCGTAGCCATTCTGCGAATCTTTCACAATGCTTGTGTAGATCTGGTCACCACGAGCACACTGAAAGAAACGGATCTGAAATCCGACTTTGGATGGCTAAGATATCGCAGAAACAAGTTTCTACGCTCCAATCAGTCAATCTCCTTCGTTGACTGTTGAACAGCCAATCTTCTTCCACAACCGCATAGATCTGCTCGCAACGAGTCTGTAGGTTCGAACGGATCTCTAATCAGACTCTGGATTATCAAAATATCACAAAAACAAACTTCAGCCTTCGATTTGGTCAAACAACCTTTGACCGTATGGATGTGTTGACGTCGGCGCTGAGGTCAGTGCCTTTTCCTGAGGGCTTTGCTACTGGGCTTCTGCTACATGGGTCAGTGATAATGCTATTCAAATCTTTTCAAAAATTATACCAAAACTTTGGGTGCCTTGTGCAAGTATATGCATCAAATCAAAAATTTTAAATGTTCTATGATAATGCCATGAAAACAAAATTCTCCCTCAAGATTTCCAACTTTCCTAGATTCGGGGTAAATACAAGTTTCCTCTCAAGGCTACTATGACGGCTTTCGCACTACTGTTTTTTCAAAGGCAGCGAGACGCATCTTCTTTTTTTTTTTTTTTAAGATTATTATGTGACTGTGCAATGCCTAAGTCCCTTAAGCTTTCTAATTAACCCATGTAACGAGCGTTAGGCCAATGACTCCCAAAACAGATGTCTTTAGGGCACTAGGTATATAAATACCCCTATGGGTTTACTAGCTCAGGTTAATAAGGCTACGAACCCAAAATAGTCACACAACTTTTTATTCTTTTCAGCACTTTTTTTTTTATAAATACCTATTTGTGCATCCCTTGTCACCTTTTTTTTTTTTCTTTAAACGGCCCCCAACAATATGCAGCCCTTTTCAATTCGACCGAATTAATTCATTGGTTTTTGGTTAGCCTAACCTTACCAATGAACCAGGAGAAGTCATCTGACCAAATTTCAGAAAATCGTCTCTTTTTTCTCTCTTGAAAGAACTCTGAAAATGACACTTAAATCTTTTTATCCAAGACTTTTGAAATGATGTACACGTGTTACTGTGAAAAACAAAGTTCGGTATTCTTTTTTCTCTCTGTTTTTTTTTCAAAAAAATTGTGAACCTTCATTTTACTTCCTTCTAAAAATTCTGAAATTCAAGATTTCTACACATCTTCGAATCGTCAAGTTCTTTTGAAAAACCCCTTTTTTTTTTCTTTTCTTTTTTTTGGGAAAACTACGCAAAAATGAAAAGAATTTAAAAAAAAAAAAAAATTGGACAAGCGTGCTTGTTCCCACCCCCCAACCTAAACTAGACAGCGTCCTCGATGTCATACATCATATGCAAAATGGAATGTAACATGAGGTAAAAATGTAAAAGGAGAAAATGGGTAGCAAGCACCTGGAATAATGAAGCTTTCACGTAGAAACCTGTCCAATGTGAGATAAAGAACAAAAAGAAATATATATATATGCATAATATACAAAGGTGTGGGCTACTGTCAGATCTAGAGCCCATCAATCCTGATAGACAGGATCGATCAGAGGAATTTCATTTTCCTCTGTAGGAACAGTCTCCAAAAATGATTTTAAACGTTGTCCATTAACTTTAAAAGAGGTACCATTCGATGGATCAATGAGGGTCACTGTCCCATATGGAAATACTTCTTGAACAATGTAGGGGCCTGTCCAACGAGATCTTAACTTTCCAGGGAAAATATGAAGTCGAGAATTATACAAGAGGACTTTTTGAGACGGATGGAATGACTTCCTTAATATCCGTTTATCATGAAAGGCCTTAGTCCTGTCTTTGTAAATTCTTGAGTTCATATAAGCCTCATTTCTCAATTCTTCTAATTCATTTAAATCAAGGACTCTTTTCTCCCCCGCCTTGTCTAAGTCAAAGTTCAGTTGTTTTATTGCCCAATAAGCTTTATGTTCCGCCTCCACCGGAAGGTGGCAAGCTTTCCCATATATAAGCCGGTATGGAGACATCCCAATTGGGTTCTTATAAGCAGTTCTATAGGCCCACAAAGGATCATTTAGTCGCATTGACCAATCCTTACGATTTGATCTTACCGTGGTCTCCAAAATTCTTTTGATCTCCCTATTTGAGACTTCTACCTGCCCACTTGTTTGAGGGTGATAGGGGGTAGCTACTTTATGTGTAACATCATAATTTTCAATCAAACTCTCAATGATGCGGTTACAAAAGTGAGTGCCCCCATCACTAATGATGGCATGCGGAGTTCCAAAACTGGAAAAGATATTGTCCAAAATAAACTTTTTGATTGTTTTAGCATCATTATTCCTACATGGGATTGCTTCAATCCATTTGGACACATAATCGACTGCAACAAGGATAAAATGAAAACCAAAGCTCGGGGGAAAAGGTCCCATAAAATCTATACCCCAGACATCGAATAACTCGACAACAAAAATTAGGTTTAAAGGCATCATATTCCTTTTGGAAATTGAACCCAATTTTTGGCATTGCTCACATGCCTTACAGAAATCATGTGCATCTTTAAATAACGTAGGCCAGTAAAATCCAGATTGCAAAATTTTGTAAGCGGTCTTTTTAGAAGAAAAATGGCCACCACAAGCATCCGAGTGACAAAATGATACCGCACTATTTATTTCATGGTTAGGAATGCATCTCCTAATAATTTGGTCTGGGCAGTATTTAAAAAGGTATGGTTCATCCCAGAAAAACTGTTTCACCTCAGTGAAGAACTTGGTTTTATCTTGCTGCGTCCATTCTTTTGGAATTTCACCCGAAGCTAGATAATTAGCAATGTCGGCATACCATGGAGAATGTGAAAATGTAGCAAACAATTGCTCATCAGGGAAAGTGTCCTGGATTGGCAAGGGTTCTAAAGTGTTGGAAAGGACAAGCCTAGAAAGATGATCAGCCACCACATTTTCTACTCATTTCTTATCCTTAATTTCAATATCGAACTCTTGGAGTAGAAGGATCCATCTGATTAGTATGGGCTTGGCATCTTTCTTAGAAAGAAGATACTTCAGCGCAGAATGGTCAGTAAAGATCACAATTTTGGATCCAATTAAGTAGGAACGGAATTTATCCAATGTATAGACCACAGCCAATAGTTCTTTCTCTATTGTAGAATAATTAATCTGTACACTGTTTAAAGTTCTGCTAGCATAGTAAATCACATATGGTTTTTTGTCCCTACGTTGCCCAAGAACTGCCTCAACTGCATAATCGCTAGCATCGCACATTATTTCGAAGGGCAAGGTCCAATCTAAAGGTTGCATAATTGGAGCAGTCGTCAATATGTCCTTAAGCTTAATAAAAGCCACTTGACATGCCTCCGTCCACTCAAATTCTGCTTCATTTAGTAGAAGGTTGCATAATAGTCTAAAAATGACACTGAAATCTTTTATGAACCTTTTGTAGAATCCGACATGCCCTAAGAAAGATCTTACATCTCTTACGGTTTTTGGGGCGGACAAATTGGAAATTAAATCTATTTTGGCTTTGTCCACTTCCAATCCTCTAGACGATACAATGTGGCCAAGGACAATCCCTTGTCGTACTATAAAATGACATTTTTCCCAATCAGTACTAAGTTCTTTTCTTCACACCTAGAGAGGACCTTAGTTAAGTTGCTCAAACAATCTTGGAATGAATCTCCAAAAACTGAAAAATCGTCTATGAAGACTTCGAGAAAACGTTCCACCATATCACTGAAAATATTCAGCATGCACCTTTGAAAGGTTGCAGGAGCATTACACAACCCAAAGGGCATCCGTCGGTAAGCAAAGGTGCCAAAGGGGCATGTGAAAGTTGTTTTCTCTTGGTCTTCTAAGGCGATCTCTATTTAATTATATCCAGAATATCCATCCAAGAAACAATAATACTCGTGGCCAGCTACCCGTTCTAAAATTTGATCCAAGAAGGGTAGGGGGAAATGATTATTTCGTGTGACAGCATTTAATTTTCTGTAGTCGATACAAACTCGCCAACCTGTGGGTATGCGGGTTGGGACGGGCTCATCATTAGCATTACGGACTACAGTGACGCCGGCCTTTTTAGGTACAACAAAGGGGCTCATCATTAGCATTACGTACTACAAGGATGATACCCACATCTAGAAGTTTTAAAACTTCAACCCTAACCACTTCCTGCAAGGTGGGGTTTAGCCAGCGTTGCATCTGACGGGAAGGTTTTGCATTCTTCTCCAAATAGATATGATGTGTACACACGAGGGGATTAATTCCCTTAATGTCAGCCACGGTCCAAGCAATTGCACCTTGGTGAAGTTTGAGCACTTCTAAGGGTTGGACTTCTTGGTCCTTGTCAAGGTGTACAGAAATGACTACAAGAAATATTTCATTTTCTCCAAGGTATGTATATTTCAGGTGAGAGGGCAAAAGTTTCAACTCAGGTTTGGGCGGCCTCACCTAAGATGGCAGAGACGGAGTACCAATTGGTACCAGCTCTTTAAAAAAGGGTTTGCCTACAGTGTTGACCATTTCAACAATGCTATCAAGTGTTTCTTCGCAGAGGGTCAGGTCCTTAACTGACTTAATGGAATCGGAGATCGATTTTTCAAAAGTTTCTGCTTCAGAACACCGATCAAATCTACTTCTTCAAGGTCAATGTCATCATCCCGTGGTTGTTTACAAAGGTCAAAAACATTTAGCTCTAATGTCATGTTACCAAAAGATATCGTCATTTTTCCATTCCGGCAATTGATGAATGCATTAGATGTGGCTAAGAATGGTCTCCCCAAGATTACCGGAATATGAGCATGAAGATCTGCCACAGGATGAGTATCTAGCACAATAAAGTCTGTTGGGAAGTAGAACTTGTCAACCTGCACGAGCGCATCCTCTACAGTCCCTCTCGGTCTTTTGATTGATCAATCTACGAGCTGCAGAGTAACTTGGGTGGGTTTGAGTTCGCTCGGTCCCAATTTTACATAGACCGAGTAAGGTAGTAAGTTGACATTGCCCCAAGATCCATCAATGCTTGTTCAATTTGATAATTTCCAATAATGCACGAAATTGTGGGGCATCCTGGGTCTTTGAATTTAGGGGGAGTGTCGTGCTTTAGAATTGTACTAGCTTGCTCAGTAAGAAACGCTTTCTTTTGTACATGTATCTTACGCTTCAACGTGTACAATTCCTTAAGAAACTTTGCGTAAGATGGGACTTGTTTGATTGCGTCTAACAACGGGATGTTAATTTTGACCTCTTTAAGCACATCCAAGATTTCCTAGTTCTGTATTGATGGCTTGGGAGTAGCTCATTGGTTGGGAAAAGGCAGTAAGGGCTTGAATCCCGGAGGAACTGGGCTTTTCTCCTTGATAGGAGGGACTTTATTTTCTTTTCCTTCCTGATCTGAGGATGCAGGTTGTTCATCTTTTTTCAGATCAGGTTTTTCAATCTCTTTACCACTATGTAGAGTAGTGATAGCTTGAACCTGCTCCTTTGAATTTGACGGACCACCTTGTTGAACCTCGTTTTGCTCTTTTGGATTGGGCTATGGTTGGGCTGGAACAACCCCCATATTTTGTGCTTCAATCAATTTGCAGAGGTTTTGTATGGTGTTCTGTAAATTCTCAAAGTTCCCATCATATTTCTTGTTGATGGACTCTTGATTCACCATAAACTTAGCAACAAGTTCATCCCAAGGTGTCGTTTGAGTTGTAGGGGGTACCATTTGCTGTGTGTTTTGAGCATATGTACCCGGAGGTTCCCCATATTGATTTGACATTTGGTTGAAATTGGGCGGAGTAGCATTTGGGCCATTCCTCCAACTAAAGTTGGGATGATTCCTCTAATTAGGGTTGTACGTGTTACCCAAAGAATTGTTGAACTGCCGGCTGTATGTGTTAGTAGCATTTGCTTGCTCATGAAACACTTCTTAGAAAGCAGGGAGTGTTGGACACTCTGAAGAAATGTGCTTATCACTAGCGCAGATGCCACAAACTATAGCAGGTTCCTTATTCTTCACAAATTTCAAGGACTCAACTTCTCTTGTAAGATAGGCAACTTTTGCTTGAAGATCATCATTTTCTTTTAATACATATAACCCCCTCCCTTGGCCTGATTCGATTGCTTTACGGGGTCTATACCTTCAAATGTGTCCCAATTTTGTGCACTATCTGCCAAAAACTGAAGGTAGGTCCATGCTTGATTTGGGTTCTTTGCCATGAACTCCCCATTGCACATTATCTCCACGAATTGACGTGTTTCTAGACTAAGTCCATCATAGAAATGACCAATTGTATTGTGCAATTCAAATCCGTGGTGGGGACATGCAAGGAGTAGTTCATTAAAGCGTTCCCAACACCTATAATAAGACTCCTTGTTTTTTTTGTTTAAAATTCATAATATTTCTCCGTAAGGTGTTGGTCTTATGTAATGGGAAAATTTTCTTCAAAAATTCCAGGACCATGTCAGACCATAGAGCAATCGAATTGGATTGTAGGGAGTGAAGCCATGCCTTAGCCTTCTCTTTGAGGGAAAGTGGAAATAAACGAAATTTAATAAGGTCTTCCCTCACATTATTGTAGTGTAGTGTTGCACACACTTCTTCAAACTCTTTTATGTGCAAATATGCACTTTCTGATTCAAGTCCATGAAATTTGGGGAGAAGTTGAATTACTCCCAATTTGATATCAAATTGACCCGCACCTGCAGGTATAACCATGCATGATGGTGTGGCTTGTCGTGTAGGGTGAAGGTAATTACATAGACTCCTAAGTGGTTGATTCACTTCCCCATTATTATTGGGTCCATTTCCATTACCGTTCTCATTCCTAATTTCATCATTATCAGTATTCTCATCAGCCATATTGGAAATCCTAAGAGAACCAGGAGATCTAGATTCATAGAATTTAATCAAGTTCTTGACAGGTGATTCCTTCCTTTCTAACCGATTTGAGGTGTCCCTCTGCCAAGAAGGTGCGGGTCTTTCCTTCTTTTTTGGAATTTAAAATTTTTTTTTTTTTTTAAAGAAACCTAGAAGGAAAAGCTACCTAAGTCCTGTTTTTAGATTTAAAAGAAAATTCCCAAATTCTTGCAAAGTCTTAATCTTAGAGAGTTTGGTACCTCTAAGGAAAGTTCTCAAACTCAATTCTATGAAACTGGCCCGACCAGGTAAGCCACCAGATCAGTAGTGGGGTCGCGATGCGTTGCAAGGGTCCCGCTTAAAAACTACCTTCTAGAACAAGAGACTTATCTCCCTAATTTAATGGGACAAGACTTGCCTAGACATCGAACCAATCAAGAAAGGCAGTTTGTTTGGCTTTCCAAAGAAATAACTAACCTTCTTAGAAAAAAGATTCCAGCAAGTTTTAAAGATTCATTTTAAATTTAAAAATAACTAAAATAACTGAATTTGCAATGAAAGTTCTGAAAATTTCGAATTTTGGCAATTTTGGTGGCCAAAAAAACGAATTTACGTGATCTAAGACTTGCCTTTGTGATAGAAAATTCCAGAATTTTTTTGAAAACTTTAAAAACCTAAAAATATGTAAAATATCTGATTTTAACACACTTTAATTAATCCTAACAAGCAACTAAAAAAAATTGACCTAAACTAGTCCAAATTAGAACAAGTAAACTAGGCAATTTTCCAAAATTGATGTGATTTTTGAAAAAATCAGTAAAAATAATTTTTCAGATATGAAATAGTCCTAATTTTACCAAAAATCAGAGATTAAAAATTCACTTTTTAATGCAATACGGCTGGTCCAAACATTCCATGCATGCTACCCGTAGATCTAGAATGATTGTGGAATAGTAAAGGCACACCCACAAGGCCATTAAAAAGACAAGTTGGAAAAATTACCTCAGGCGAAGAAAAAAACTCCTCGGCAACGGCGCCAAAAACTTGATCGTTAGCCCCAAGTGCAAGGCCACGATTGTAGTAATAACTCGGTGAAATCCGAGGTTGATCCACAGGGAGTAATTAATCGCTTAAAATCTGTCCTATTGAAAAACTAATCTAGCCTATCAAAAATATATATAAATAAATTTCTACGAAACTGAAATTGAAATTTAATTACAAATCCAAATTAAAAATTATACTCCCAAATAAAATTCCCAATCTAAGAATCCTAGTCTAAATACCTAGATCGAACACATCAAGAAAATAGGACTTGCGCATAATCCCATCTTCAAGTCTTCAATCCCTCACCAATGACGAAGTAGATGGCTGGTTGATGATGGATCGACGGAGCAACGGCAGCGGCGCGACGGCGTAGAAATCCAAGTGCTGGTAGCCTTAGGGAAGGCCTTGGATGAGGTAGAAATGGAAGAAGAGAGAGATGGAGGAAAAAATTGGAAAAAGGGAAGTGGAAAGAGGTTGGTGGTCGTCCAAGAGGAGGGGGGAGAGTATTCACGTGCAAACCCTATTTTTGGTCTTTTTATAATTTTTTGATAACTTGGGTTGCAAGATTTTGGTTTGGGTAAGGATTAGTAGTGTGGGGTCCAAGTTGGATTAAGATTAGGAGGGTTTTTGGTGCAAAAATCTTGGGATTCTTGGAATTATTTCCTTCTTGAAATGGCTTGGTGTGCAAGATTTATGGAAATAGTTATCTCTTTGTTGGCTTCCATCGCTTTAAAAAAAAAAACAGGGTCCCACTTTCTTTTTGAGTAAGATATCCCAAAATAGAAATTCAAACTCGCTGCAATGTGGACCTGTGCTTCCTTGAGTAACACAAAGTTGGACGTGCAACAACTTGGGAATAATCGTTGGCTTGCAACATTTCAAGACTTTAAAGCCTTCTTGATTTGAAATTCAAATGGTAGGGAATTCTTGGAGACTGAATGCTAGATTCTTGGGATTTATCTTGCAACTTCTTGTTATTGCCCTCCATATTTAGGACTCTAAAATTTACTTGAATCCATCCAAATTTTGGGCCCACTTCCTCTCTTAAAAAAAATTCCTCAATCTGAAATCAGATTTTCTTCTTGGAACTTGAATGTTTGGTGGACCCACAAGGGTTGTATGAATCTAAAAAAAAAATCACATGCTTGGACGTTCTTCATCTTGGCTTAAATAATTCCAAATCTGAAATTCAGATTTGTATTATCAATTGGAACACACGATGGGCCCCACTTGTGAGTGCAATGCTTGAATTTCCTTGCCTTGGACATTCTTTATACGGTCGCTCTTTTGCATCATTTTGAATCTTGGCCATCCATCTTGAACTCTTTAATTGATTTATTTCTTCCATGGCCCCCAAGAAATTGGACTTCCCTACAAAAAAAAAAAATAAAAAAAAATGTCAAAGAATAATGTACTCATATAGGGAGGGAATGATGAAAGATGCTGGCCCAACTCACACTAAATAGATACATAAAATGTCACAATTTTATCAAATCTTCAATTAAATCAATTGTGCAAGTACATCATTTTATTTGTAAATAAAAAGTTATGAGAAATTTATGACTTCCAATGCCAAAAATAGAGAAATTCATGATTTTATGTGAAAATGCAATTTTGGATGAATTTTGATTGGAATTTAGACTTTGATGCCCATAAATATAAAATCATGATTTTTTATTAAAATGGTCCTTAATTGATGATTAAGTCCTTAATTAATTCTAAATTGATGATGAAATTATGCATTTTTAAGGACTTATCACTTTCCCTTTCCTCTGCCTTTTGGGACAATGTTTTCTGATGTGCCCTTTGTTATGTCAATAATAACATTCAATGTTTTTCCTCTTAGATCTATGTTTGCCCTTACTACTGGAGTCTTTTGTCCCTCCTCGTACTACCAAACCCTCACCCGAACCATCATTGTCAGCTACAACCTTTTTCTTCAACTCCTTGGAGTTCAAGCTGCTTCTACATCCTCTTTTATCAGAGTATCTCTACCATACATAATGGTATCAACAAAATGCTCATATGAGGGTGGTAACGAGCACAGTAACATGATAGCTTGGTCTTCATCATCAATTTCAACATTGATATTTTCCAGATCCATACTAGCTTTTGTGAAAGAATCAATGTGGGTTGAAACAGACGTACCTTCCTGCATTTGTAACATGAACAACCGCTTCTTCAGATACAAGCGATTCGTGAGAGACTTCGTGATGTACAAGGTCTCCAACTTCTGCCATATGCCAGCAATAGTTTTCCCTTGAGAAACCTTTCGCAGTACACCATCGCTCAGAAATAACAGAATCTGACCATACGCCTTTTCTAGCAACTCATCATTCTCTTCATCTGACAATTTTTCAGGCAAAACATTATTTCCTTTCAAAGCTTTATGTAACTCTTTCTGAGCTAGCAAAGCATGCATCTTCAGAGGCCAAAGACTGAAGTCGTTATTTCCATTGAATTTCTCAACTTCAAACTTCGCAGCCATTCCGCGAATCTTTCACAGTGCTTGTGTAAATCTGGTCACCACGAGCACGCTGAAAGAAATGGATCTGAAATTCGATTCTGGATGGCTAAGATATCGCAGAAATAAGTTTCTACGCTCCAATCAGTCAATCTCCTTCGTTAACTGTTGAACAACCAATCTTCTTCCACAACCGTATAGATCTGCTCGCAACAAGTCCGTAGGTTCGAACGGATCTCTAATCAAACTCCGGATCGTCAAGATATCGCGAAAACAAACTTCAGCCTTCGATCTGGTCAAACAACCTTTGATCGTACGGATGTGTTGACATCGGCGCTGAGGTCAGCGCCTTTTCTAGAGGGCTTTGCTACTGGGCTTCTGCTGCATGGGTCAGGTCAAACTGGACTTGACCCAACCTGAACTGACGTGCTTCTAGGCTTCAACCTGGTCTGGTTAGGATTGACTTGGACTGACCCGCACTGGAAACAACCCAAACAAGTCGTCTTCTTCCCCCTCTTCTCGTTTTGTAATAGAACTTCTGCAACTCTTCCATTCTTCCTCTCCTTCCACGGCAGCGGCAACGTCCAACCGTTTCCTCCGGGCGATGTCCGACCGTCTCTTCTCCGGTCTGTACAGTAATAGAAAACCCTTGCGGTTTTCTCGTTCGGTCTTTTCTCCGGCGATGGCAAGGCGACCACGGCCTACCATCTTCTACTCCGGCAAAGGTCTGTAAAGTCCGGCGACGTGAAGAGGCAACGAAGGCGGTGGCGAATCAACAGAGCCTTGGATCCTCTAGATCTATTTGTAAGAGACTGTCATCTCTTTTCTTTTTCTCCGGCCACGAGAAGTGAACAGCAACAGAGATCAGAAAAAAAACATATCTGGATCCTTTTCTTCTCCTCCGGTCGATCAACCTCACCAATTTTCCACGTCGATCCGAAACCAGGGAACTGATCCCTTCTCTTTTCTCAATCTGTGTGACCTACCGAGATCAAGCGATCTCCCTCCGCACGATCCAGAAAACACTATTTCAATCTTGAGATCAAATCTGTCGATCACGCAGCCAGCCCTCTAAGATCCGATCCGTTGAATCTCTTCCGATCACGTGCAACGCTCTGATAACAATTTGTTGTGATCTAGGGCCTACGAGAAGAGATCAATCACGCACAAGAAAACACAGAGATTTACGTGGTTCGACTTTTAGCCTATGTCCACGGGGAAGACAGAAGAATTTACTATGTAATCAGAATAGGTTATACACTCTAGAGACTCTGAGTCTCTATTTTTAATATCAGCCCCAAACCCTGCTACACCCAAACCCTACTTCTAATCATAGTACAACTTGGGCGGTCCAAGGGACCCGGTTAACCAAGATTTATTAACTTCTATTGAGCCATACTAATTAATAGGGTCATGTCTCTTGCTTTTATTCATCATATATTTTAAGATATTTGTGAAAAATGTGGAAATGGTGAACCATTGAATCCACTCTTATTCACATATGAAGATGTGTGAAAAAGAGAAACAATTGAAAGTGTTTCACATATGACTCAACTGCATATGAAAACGTTTCATATGAGACTCATTTACATATGTAGACCACTTTCCTATCACATGCGAAATTGACAAACCACCCGTAAAAGACAATCAGTACGAGAGTTATGTTTCAAAGCGCTTTTTTTATTAAAAAGTTTTACTAATAAACTTAGGCTGATGCTCATGATCTTATATAATTATAGTAAACGAATCTCCATCCTTTCTCTTGTTGGAAGTAAGTGGGCTTCGTGGATAGATTTTCAAAACTTTTGACCCATTTGACTTAGGGATCAAGTACCCAGAAGGCCAAAAAAACCCAATCCAAGATCCATGTCCTCAATCTCAGCCATCATGATCAGTAAATAAACCTATCAAGAAAATAGAACAGCAACCAATAAACATCCATAAAATCTACAACATGCGACGAAGTAAATTATACCTTTGGAGCTTGGTTGTACTCTAATGGAGAAGTAGCGTCTTTCTTTGATGATGAAACTCATTCTGTTGTCAAATAGGAATCTCCAACACCTCTTAGCCTTCCACGCAATGACCCGAATCAGATCTCCTTTCTCAAGAAGATTAGTGGAATCTCCAAGAGAAAACCCAACTCGAAACTCCAAGGAACTAGAAGAGGAAGAAAGGAGAGAGCAGTGCAACAATTGCACAAAAGGAGGCTGGACGTTTTTTACTCTAATAGATGGACGTCCATGAGGGGTTCTATTCCCTTTTAAACCTTTCAATGCTCCTCTTTTCTTAATTGAAATAGAAGTCTCACTTCCACAACAATTAGTAAGTATACTATTACCACTATTAGAAGTCCTACTCCAAATAGAAATAGTAACTTTCTAATTCATTCCTTTTAGAGTTCAAGTAGGATTAGTATCTTTCTAATAACTTGGGCTAGCATGGGGACCACTAGGGATTCTATAGAAAGCTGGCTCCAACTAGGACACGCGACCTCACATCTCATGTGCAATCCGGGCCCACAGTTAATTGCAAATAACACCACTATATAAATGCAATTGCACTCCAGTCTTAGGAATAAATTACAATGAAGACCCTAAACTTCCCAATTACCACAAGTAGGCCCCTCTATCAATATCCATGGATCAAATGGAATAAATTTGTCTTTTCCAATCTTAGTTCCACATCTTATTATCCTTGAGCCTCAATTAATCACAGTGATCATCAGTACCATCCAATTAACTCTTAATCGAGATGGGTGCGCACTTACTAATGATAAATCCATTAATTGGTACAAGGGGATAATAGGGATAGATTCCATCTTAATCATTCAATGTTCCCACAGTCCCACTACCACATACCCAAGATGCCGAGGTGTTGACCTACAGTTGGCCTCACTCATTGGTGACTCAAAGCAAATGAATAGATAGAAACTTGAGTTCATCAATGTCTCAGGATTGAGAGCCTATTGCTAGGGAATTATGAGAGCATACCTTATTATTGAGATGGAATTCCATAAGGAGCTTCTTATGGTCCTTCAATACATCCAATGTACCAGCACCATGATCAAGAATCTTACATTCTGATGATCGAGACAAAATCACAATATCTCATAGTGATCAAAGTGCTGGAACCTTATCAGATGAGATGCCCAGTCTCATCACTGGTTGTGAAGATATTTAAGTATAAGATTTGTGATGTATGTCTCCCGTGTGTGGATCTCATCCCTACACATATATCACATCTAATATACTAATGGGACCCGGTTCAAATCATGAACCATTATGTCAAATATATTGGTCATGTGCATGAAGTAATAAAATAACATTCATCTCATGAAAGTAAAGCATGATTTTATTGATAAATAAATAAATTAATCAATTTATCATACCATCTAATGGATTGAGTCCATACAATCTAACATCTCTGACCTAAGATATATAGTTGTTGCTATTTACTAAATTGCATTATCAAAATTGTCTAATGTGTGGTCCAGCTTTTAGTTGGCATTATCTTGGAAGATGCAATTTTCTTAAATCAGCCAAATCGAAAAGGAAAAGAATTAGATTAAATTAAAACATTTATAATGCTTTAAGTTTTGCATTCTTAATAACATTTTTTATCTAGAAAGAAGTGTTGAGCTGTGTTATGCACAGGACAATGGTGGATGCAGTTGCCCGCGTTCTCTTGGATAAGTTATTAGCATTCCTCGTACGTGAAGGGCAACAACTACTTGAATTTGATAGCCAGTTTGATAAACTGAAAGATGAGTTGGGCTACATGCAAAGCTACATCAAAGAAGCAGATAGAATGAGAAGAAAGGAAGGAAGAGATATTCTCAAGTTGGTAACAAGAGACCTAAGGGAGTTGGTGTATGACGCTGAGGATGTGATAGCAGATTGCTATATTGAATTCATGAAACAACATGATGGGTATTTGTTGAACATTGTGAGTGGCTGCTCTCCCCGACTTTTAAAATTTCGGCTCAAGATCTCAAAAACGCTTAAAGAAAATAAATCAAAGGATTGAAGCAATTAAGGAAAAAATGGGATCCTACTTGCCTGCAGCCCCTAGTACCATTACAAGCAGAGAAATAGAAAGCACGACTGCATCGAGGTACCCCATTTTATTGGAAGAGGAGGACATAGTGGGATTAGAAGTTGATGCTTCAAAGGTTGAGAAGTGGATCTTAGAATCACAAGAGCCCTCAATCGTGATTGGAATAGTTGGTATGGGAGGAATAGGTAAAACCACACTTTCTCGAAAAGTATACAATAGAATAAAAAACTCTTTTAAACAAATGATTTTTGTTACTATTTCTCAAAGCTGTGAATTGGAAGACTTATTGAAGAGGATGTTGATTAAAATAAATGTAGATGAAAAATCTTTGAGAAAGAAAGAAGTTGAAGATTTATTGGAAAAACTTAAGGAGGAGTTAGGAGATGAAAAGTACCTGGTGGTTTTGGATGATGTTTGGGGAAATGAAAGGTCTTGGTGGGATAGTTTGAAATCTGCTTTACCTAGAAATCTTGGATGTTGTGTCATTGTTACAACAAGAAATGAAAAGGTGGCTAGAACAATGGGAGCTATTGAGAAGCACATACATCGTCCCAAGATTCTTTCAGATGATGACAGTTGGTCCTTATTTTCTAAAATAGCATTTGCACGGAATGGCGGTAAGTATCCCAATTTTGATGTAGCAAGCTTAGGCAAAGAGATTGTTGCAAGATGCAAAGGGCTCCCCTTGGCGATCAGGGTCGTAGGCGGAATGATGCGTGAAAAAGGTGATTCAGTTAGTGAATGGAGGAGCATATTAGACCATCTGAAAGAGGCGTTCACAGAGGAAAATACAGGTGAGCTGGCCATGTCAAGTTTAGAGCTGAGCTACGAGGAGCTTCCCACCTACTTAAAGCCTTGTTTCTTATGCTTTTCCATGTTCCCAGAAGACTATGAGATAGTAGCTAATGATATTGTTTGCTGGTGGATTGGTGAGGGTTTTGTTTCAAAAACGAATGAAAGAACAAGTTTTGAAATTGGAAAAGAATACGTACTGGAGTTATGTAGTCGGTGTTTGGTAATAGGTGAACATGACGTGTTTGAGAGAATTTTTGAGAAAATTAAAATCCATGATTTAGAGCGAGATATGGCTATCAAAATTGCAAGAGATGTGAACTTTACAAGTTTGAATGGAAGGGGAAGGCCAGAATTGAGCGCCCAGTCTCGCCGCTTGGGCATATTTTGGCCAATCGATAACATTGAAAGTACCGAGGTGAAGAAGTCTAAAATTGAGAGCAAGTTGCGAACACTTTGGGGGTTGGACATAGAGAAAGAGGTGCTTTTAAATAAAAACTTGGAACTATGCAAATTAAAGCAGCTGAGAGTGTTAAAAGCTAGCTTCCTTTTGAATCGAGAACAAATCATTGTGAAGAATTGGCTTGATGGAATAACGTCACTGTTGCACCTAGTTTCTTTAAGCTTGAAAAATTGTATGGTTGAAGAGCTCCCAGATTCAATTGGAAATCTTCATAATCTTCAAACTCTGACTTTAGAGTTTTTTGAAAATTTGAAAATGCTTCCCTCAACAATCTCGAAGTTGGATAAACTCATTTCCTTTAGAGTTTATCAGTGTTTTTCTTTGACCTGCATGCCAGAGGGAATTGGGAGGCTTACAAAGTTGGAGCGATTAGTGTGGTTCCCATATGCAAATTCAAGTCAGAGAATCGCTTCTTTTATTGGTGAGTTGAAAAACCTTATACAGCTTAAAGTGCTTCAAGTGGAGTTAAAAAACGAAAACAATTTGCAAGAACTGAAATTGAATGTGCTGTCAGAACTCAAACATCTTCATTACATGGAAATTTCCTTTTGCAATTATGACTTTGAAGGTGGTGTCTCTGTCAGCAATTTGAATCATCTCCCCCTTCAAAGTGTAGAAGAGTTGACGCTTACTTTTTATCCTGGAGAAAGTACACCTATCTGGTTGAACCCGACCTGCCTTCCCAATTTAAAGTTTCTATGCATCGATTGTGGAAGCCGTCTTCGGAATATGAGCCTTGAGTTTTGGGAAGGGAATTGGAAAATTGAGGCATTATATTTGAAGGATGTGTACAAACTAGAGGAGGAGTGGTGTCACGATCCGGGCCCGAGATCGGACTAATCGGGGCCTAACCCGGATCGCGATGTCATCATACTTACTCCCGTAAATCTCGAATTAGCCGAAGTTAAGACGAAGACTCACCAGGGATCTAACATACATACTTGTCAAATGTACATTTTTGCGGAAACATATACGTACATTGACAATAATTGACTTTACATTACAAGTAAAGTTCACATGTACAAAATATAATCCAATGAAGTCCACCACTGCATATTCACAATACAATGCAGGGGACATCTAATTACATTTCAAAATGATATACAAAAGTATCTATCAATGAATTCCCAAAATAATCTCAAAACATTAAAATCAACGCCCTCCGAGCTACGCCCACTCGGCTAAACCTCCTGGAGGTATCGGATGGGCCTCCTCCGCACGCGGCGTGGCCTCTGCAAGACCGGGAGGGGCAACTGGGCCTGTAATGCCATCAATAACATTATGAACACGACGGTTCAACAATGTATAAACACATTTATGATAACACATGCTAAATTTGTCCATTATCAATATAACAACTCTAGACGATTACATCTAGGTTAATGCAATATCATGTACAGTGTAGCCCATTGATACTCAATGGCGAAATTTACAAATACAATAGTATTACTATTATTCAGTTCATTTCATTTATTTCGTGTCATTTCGTTTCATTTCGTGTCTTCCAACGGAAGAAATTTAAGCGCGAGGCGGAAGGGCAAACCGTTCATGGCCTGGCTTTATTTCACTTTCGTTAATCAATTTAATTAAGCACAAGGCGGAAGGGCGAACCATTCATGGCCGAGGCTTCAATATTGTTTCAGTTTCCTTACATGGCTTATCAATTCATTGACTTTTCAGTCTATAGGTGTGGGATCTACCAGTGTCTTGATCAGAGATCACTGGCATCACCACGGAGCTCCGGAACACCCCAATCATCTGCTGCAGCAGGATTAATCATTATTCATTGCATTTATTCATTGTTCAGTGGTTCAGTGTATTCATTCATTGTTCGGTGGTTCAGTGTATTCATTCATTGTTCGGTGGTTCAGTGTATTCAGTCATTATAGACTCAAGGGGATTAGATGAATCTTTAATCATTCGCGGTCCTACTTGTCTCTATTCCAATTTAGACAAATTCTGGGTGTAATTATTAGTTACTAAATGCACGTGTTATTTTCGATGGACATCACATTTTCATTTAATATGTGCATTTAGTCCCCAAAAATTTTCCACCCACAATATTAAAATCCACTGGCCCACAATCGGTCCGATCGATTGGACAAATTTTTGCTTACAATTTCATGTTTGGGCCAGTATCAGGTTCGCTCGAGCGGATCCAAGTTCGCTCGAGCGGACCCAAACAGAACATTTATCGCACGAGCGCACCTAAAGTTCGCTCGTGCAAACACTTTTTCGCGTCAGACAGTAACTGGTTCGCTCGAGCGAACTGTCAAGTTTGCTCGAGCGAACTGTCCAGAACTCCATTTCTGGAACTCCGAACTTCACTCCTTCATTCATTCCTTTCAACCACCCTTTGCATATACATTAAAGGATCCTATGTCCTCTCCTCATTCACCATTTAAACACCAAAATCACTTCTATTCTATCATTAATACACCATAAAATCCATACAAATCACATTCAACCTAATCTCCATTTCATAAGAAAGAAAAGGGGTTTTGAGAACCCATCTCTAATAACTCAAGGAAACTTATAGATTAGCATTTGAATCATAAATGAACATTTATACTTGCCTCTTAAAGCCTATTAGCAAGAAATCCCTTGATAGCTTGACTTTAAGATGAGAAATCCCCCAAATCCAAACCCTATTTCCATAAAAATATGAAAGACACAACCCCATAAGTTATTTGTTCTAAACACTACTCCAAAATACTCAATAGGCTTGGAGAATCCTAAGACAAGGTTATCTACTTACTTGTAGATCCAAGTTCAAGAGGTCTTGAGCTGTTCCTCAAGCTTCAACACTCCAAAATGGAAGACAAGCCAAGGAGGGTGATGAAGAAGGTAATGTTTCTTCAAAACTTGCTTGAGACACTCCAATCTCTCACTCTCTCTTGATGAAGAAGGATGGGAGAAGGGAGAAAACCAAGGGTGTCTAGGGTTTCCTCTTCAATGCAATGGAAAATGGAAGAGAATGAACTCAAAAGAGTTCATCTTATCTCTTATAAGACCTTTTTGCAACTAAACCCTCTCTTTCTTTCTTATTTTCAATTCAAGTCAAATGGAGGCTCACTTGAGTCAATACTCGTCGGATGACTTCGAGCCTATTATGAAAGTTAACGTACTCGTCGAGATACACGTGTGGGTATCAAGAGTTTCCGTATTCGACAAAATACGTATAAATCCGTATTTACGGGAAAAGGCCTTGTTCTCTTAGTTTGAGTCTAAAATCTCATTAAATCCATTCAATCCCCTTCATTATCATTTCATTAAGCTTAATTCAATCATTTGAGACTAATCTCATCGAGCTTAGTCATTAGCCATCATTAGCCTCATTAAACGTGATTAATTAGTATTAACTTCAATTAATTAGAGTTAATCTTGATTAACTCGGGGTGGAGTCTTACAAGTGGACAATGTTTCTCAGAGCAATGCCTTCTTTAAGTATGGTGAGGGTTACTCGCTGCCTGTTGCTCCAGTCATTTCCTCTTGACGTGACTCAACTCGATGCAATTTGGAGGAAATAAGATGATAACACCCTTGGGGGCATTAATCATAAAAGCTATTAAAAATGAATATCAGGAAGAACTCATCTTTTGTGTGTATTTCTTATTAGCACTTGTTCTTATTCTATTGTAAACTGACTAATGTGGTGGTATTTATCCATTCTCAATGCAATGAATATTTGCAGTTTCATAAGATTGTCTTACATTATTTGTGTTTATTTTGATGTCATCTAATCCAACTTGGGAAAACTCGGCTCGCATCCACTGACCCAATACTATTTTAAAAATCCTGATTCTTTGTAAGTTGGGCCCACCTTCATAAATCTAAACTACTCACTGTAGACTCTGATTGAAAACATAAATGAAAAAAAAAGGATGAGGGAGTGAATCAAAGGTTTTACGCATCATCAATTTGAAGGTAAGACCCAAATTGACTTAGGCTGAGATTTGGTCCAACATTAACTGGAAGTCAAACTAGGCCACCACGTTTGCAGCATATTAGGCCCATTTCTCCACTTACATGTTGAGAGCCAGGGTAAGCCATTTCGATCTAGATGGGTTTGGGATAGACGTTGGTCCATGGATACCAAATTTGTGGGAAGATTTGTACATTCCTGAACTTGTTTTAACTCTTAAAAAAAGGGCTGTGCAGGGTTCAACGCTTGATTATATGGTAGAGGTTCTGATGAAGCTAGGTGTGCCTTAAATCATCTTAACCCTCTATTATTGAACATCCATTTTGTGGGCTCTAGATGAATGCCTACTGTTATTGGGTCATCATTCTATGAGGTAAAGCCTACAAGTCTCTGGGGTCCTCTTATTCAATGGTCTGATCAATATATAGTGGGCCCTGGGATGAAATGGGCCCCTAAAATCTAAACACCCAGTGCACAATTAGAAAATGCCTGCACTGGCCTATGACAGGAAAAATTCCATATAGTAGGAAAATAATAGAGTAATAACATTATGTAATGTCCTCAGCTGCTATCCATGATATTGGCATTCTGGCATTCTGTAAATGGATATGTAATTTTGTGGTGCATTTAGGCACTTGCTCTGGGTGGGACTTGTTGGATTAAAATCAGAAACTATAGGGGCTTGTATTTGTTTGTGACAGTTTGACAACATCCAAAATTGTCCTCAGTTTCCGTTGCACATGGAACAGTTTTCAATCAGATGCGGTGCCACAACTTGCTAGTGATTTTTTCTTAACCAATGAAAACCTGGAACCGGGGAAAAAATCCATCCAAATTTCAGTTGGTCATTCTACATTTCAAAGTAAGTGAACCGGAATTGATGCTTGATAGCTAATTGACAAGAAAAAAAAAAAAAAAAAGACCCAAGAACTTTTTGAATTGCGTGTTACATAGACTATTATACAATTGTACAGGTGTTGACGAGGACCCTGTGTTGACGAGACCAATTTAGTTCATTTCCTATGTAACCGAGTTTGGAGGCCGTTGCAGTGTGGAAACTTTAATTGTGTGATGTTTTAAGTTGTTACTACCCGGAAGAGAGAACATCGACTCCTTAGTCAAGTGGTAAGGAGCGTTAGTTCTTACCTATCTGCCGGAGGTTCAAACCTGAATATGTCGTATCTTCTTACTTGTGTGGGCTTCTTTCCCATTCGAGCGGGCTGCTTTCCCGTGTATAAGCGAACTCTCTCTTGGGTCCCAATCCCCTTGGCTGGGGTATCAAAAAACTAGAAGAGAGAACCACACATTGTTTAAGATCAAGCACCTGTTATTATTGGCTTCAAGAGATGATTCCCGTCTCATTTACTCCCTACGGTCCGAAAGCTAGGATGGATAGTCTCATTGTGGTTCTTTTTTTTTTTTTTTTTTTTTTGTTCT
The DNA here is from genome assembly GCA_028538565.1 of Umbellularia californica. NCBI lineage: Eukaryota > Viridiplantae > Streptophyta > Magnoliopsida > Laurales > Lauraceae > Umbellularia > Umbellularia californica. The sequence continues at coordinate 10,500,736 of JAPQWN010000006.1, read as the reverse complement.
AAAGTCTCATTGTTGAACTGAATAACAGATTGTCTTAATTTAATTGAATAAGCTATAACTTTGACGTAGGTATCCAAAAGAAGGTAAACGTTCTACACCACATACTTCTCATTTGCAGTCCAGCCACGTAGATATTTACTTATCAGTGGGGGTGGGGTACTTTGAAAGGTGTCCTTGATAAGGGTTAGCGAAAAAATCAGGCCCTTTGAATCATCCTAGCCTTGATTTAGTGGACTTTTAACTATAGATTTCTTTGACATTCAATCTAACAGTGGATAAGGGGTTGATGATAGTAAAATTGGGGTTGGTGTTAAATCACGGGGAAGTGAGAGTGTTAAAGGGCCTACACGGATCAAAGTTGGTCGGATAAAAAACCAATGACAATTTAGATAACTTTTTGTGGGATTTGAAACCCTAAAGTTCTCAGAGCTCCAATATCTTCAATTTTCATTCATCATTTGTAAGGTCGTTATGAGTGAAATGTCCGTCAAAGAATTGAAGCATCCCACGTCAGCTCTTCAATTACCTAAAAGAGTTGTGGCTTAGTAGGGCTGGACCTAGGAAATTGACCATGGGGGTTTTATGTAAAAGAAATATTAGGAGAAGGGCAAACATAATATATATATGGGAGGTGCTCCTATGAGAGACACTCTCGCCAAGTTTATGAGAGATGGGTGGGGGCCCTTACTTCCATATTTGGGGTCCTAGCATTTAAGTTGGTGAGAGTGAATATGGAATTTACCCCCCCCTCCCATCTCTCATAAACTTGGTGAGAGTGTCTCTCATAGGAGCACCTCCCTATATATATATATGTGATAATATTCAAGTGCATCCATCCCTCACAATTTGTAGTGAGAGACACCCCTTTTGAGAAAGTTTCAAGTACAAAAGAGAGGTGTACTTCTCTTTTGTACCTCTCTTTTGTACTTGGAACTTCCCAAAAAAGGGTGTCCCTCACCACAAATGGTGAGAGATGGATGCACTTGAAGATCCCCTATATATATATGGGAAGTGCTCCTATGAGAGACACTTTTACCAACTTGGTGAGAGATGGGTGGGAGCCCTCACTTCCATATCCACTTTCACCAACTTAAATGCAAAAACCCCTAACTTAATTGTGAGGGCCCCACCCATCTCTCACCAAGTTGGTGAGAGTGTCTCTCATAAGAGCACTTCCATATATATATATATATATATATATATATATATATATATATAGGGGATCTTCAAGTGCATCCATCTCTCACCATTTTTGGTGAGGAACATCCCTTTGGGGAAGTTTTAAGTACAAAAGTGAGGTACAAAAGAGAAGTACACATCACTTTTGTACTTGAAACTTCCCCAAAAGGAGTGTCCCTCACCACAAATGGTGAGGGATAGATGCATATGAATATTTCCACACACACATATATATATATATATATATATATATGCAGGATTTGCTGGGGGTATTTTTAAAATTTTTAAGCTTCTTCTTGGTATGGGTAGTGGGTGGGGGCTCCAAGACAATGGGGCAAGATGATCGAGCAGATGAATCCACTTAGGATTCAAAGATGGTTCTTTAGTTCTTTTGTACAAAAGGTCTCATGATAGGAGTGGCCCAAGGACGCTAGAGATCTTTCTTGGAAACCTCTACACGGCTTTCTTTATCAAGTACATAAGAAACTAAAAATAAAAGAAAAGGAAGGTTGAACGCCTTGAAAAGCATATATTCCTCCAGTCATCTTGACCGTACGCGTGTTCGTGGGTTGAACTTTTGGACCACCTATCTGGAGGGCCAAGTGGATCCATCATGCATTTTATAATATAAAAGTCTACGGTATGGCCGCCTATTTCTTTTGACAATTAACCAAACCACCTGTGCATCTACTTTTTACATGTAACTATCTTTATCAATTTGTAAATCTCGACCCATCACATTTAGTGGCCTGTTCCTTTACTGAAATTTCTCACAAAAATATGGTGTCCTGAAGAAATTAATGACATGTTGTGATGATTTATTCTGACATTTGTAAACGTCATATTTTTCTTGTATAAGAATCTCAAAATTTCAACCACCTAAAGGGCTTCAAATAACCTTTATAGTTCTTGAAATTTCAATTCCTTTGCTTTTTAGTGAAATTTCTAAATGCTCAAATATAAGTATTCAGAAATTCTAGTATGTTTGAGAATTTCAAAATCCTCTAATTAGGAACACTTTGAATTCTAAGTAAAGAAATGGCCTAAGGGTTTGTTTGTTTGTACTTTGTAGGTATTAATTTTTTACTAGAATTCTAGCCATTGGGGATTTCTTTTAGACACTGGGGTACTGTTACCCCAAGCATCCCAAATGCTTTATTTGGTACTAGCATTCTGGATGTCAGTCGACTTGAAAACCCACTACTAACCTTTTGAATACTCAAAATTCTGGCATTTGTGAATGCAAGATGGGCAATGAGGATTTGGATTTCCCACTATTATGGGGGGCAGCATTGGGAAAATTTTCAATGCTCCCAATCAAGAATTCCCATAATTGTTTTTGAAAGACAAGTTTTCTATATGTTATGAAGTTTCCTGCGTTAATTTTCTGAGAAGGATAAGAATTCTCTTAGATCTTGTCTCATTTAAAATTAAACTGGGAGCAATATCATAAACATAACATTAAACTCGAATCACTTTAATCATAGTTTATGCCCTTAGTTTAATCCATCTCAAGTTATGTTTAAATTTTTTTATGTCCTTCCTAATTGTAAAATACATTGAGTTTTATCCATCAGTCAAAATCAAATTTTGATTGAGAGTCAATATGGTACTCTAAAACTTTTAGAATACCATAGGTCAACAACAGTAGAAATGAAAAAGGTTAGTGATTATTTGCAGTTGCCAAAATTCTAGGATTGCACAGTTGTCACTCAGGATAGCTACCTACAAATGGACAGTTGAAGGTGGTCCCGATTTCACATGATTAATGATGAAACCTGGCGCACATGATTGTTTGTTTGTAGGGAGGAATAAAATGAAATAAAATTGAGTGTCAAGTTAAGATAAAAAAAAAAAGTGGAGGAAGCGTCAAACTGGTGCCTTTTTCTTTCTTTTCTTTTCTTTTTTTCTTTATTTCTTTTCCTCGTAAGTTAGGGTGTTCATGGGCCTGGCCGGGCTAGGCTAGGGAATATCTAGGCCTGGCCTCGATTTAAGAAATGAAGGCCCGTATTTGGGCTTAGCCCGAAAAAGGCCTTAAGTGATCGGCCTGATCCAGGCCTGCCTCAAACAATATGTAAGAACCAAGTCCACCCGTTTAGTCAATCAGGCTGGGCTGAGCTGTGCTTTCATAACTTGTTGGGCTTTCTAAGACTTGATTGAGCAAATAAATCACTAAATTATATATATTCATCATTCAGTCTGGGCATGTCCTATGGTTACAGCCTAGGAATGATCCTTCCATTAACTGACCATACACATCTATCTTTAAAATTCAGATTGCCATTAATCACAGTCTCACTTCGTTTTATTAATTAAGAACAGTTTTATGCTCATCATAACTATCCCAGTCATCAAATTATAATAATACAGACAAATTTGGCTTATCCTTATTTTAATAACTTGTATCAAATGTGATCAATATGATGGAGGTCATAACTCTGGTCAGACAGAAGACGATGAGAAAGTAACTTTGAATGGCTTGGATTTCAGTGGGATGCTCCACTATTTTTTTATTTTTTTTTTTGTATAATGGTTAGTTTTATTGAAAAAGAAAGGAGAGAAAGAAACAAAGCCCTAAAGGGGGAAAGCAAAAACAGAAACAGAGAGAAGAAGACAGGGAGGAACCAACAAGAAGAAAAAATACAAACAGAAAGGATCAGCTGATCCAGACTGAGGAGAGGAGAAAGAAGAAAAGGAGAAATCAGCTGGAGGAGCTGAGAACGCCACGCAGGACGGCTGCAAGGCTGCCCAGAGCTGAAGAAATCCGCTGGGGAAGAAAGCTATGAGGAACTTCAGCGAAAGACCGGAAGAGAGGGAGCACGAAAGCCCAACAAGGGATGCTCCACTACTTGGTTATATTGAGAGTGGATGGAAAAAATGGTTACATGTTAAATGCAGACGTTTTCATATATTATTGTATGACAACTCTATGAGTGCATCAATGATTGGAAGATTTGTGTCATATTAAAAAGGGATCCAAGTTCAATCACATTGGTCAATGAGTCCCTTGGTTGTGGGGTTCCTTAGACTGCTGTCGACCTGTAAGCCCTTCTTTCTTCTTTATTGGCTTTGTTACCTTTAGAGTCTATGTACGTTTTTGGAGGTTGTTTGTGACTAGTATTAACTAATCTTATTATCAGCATGGAGTACCTTCATGGGAGGTGGGTCTTGTTTATGTTTTTCTAATTCTTCTAAGTTCTTGGAAATGATTGAGTGACCGATGTTTTTTTTTTATTTCAATAAAGAATGATTTTCAGATAGAACAAATTTTTGTTAGGCTGTGCTAGTATTGTTTTGTGTTCTAATCTCGTAAGTTTTGTGTTTTCATTTTTCTAAGGTAAGAGCATTTTGTTGCATATTTTGTGAATAAAAACCCAATAGGTAGAAAATGGTTTCTACAGTAATACATGAAAGTAAGAACACATTTCACCATCTGAACCTGTTTTGGCACAACATAGAAACCATACAATTATAGAAAAAAGAAATAAATAGTTATATTTTAAACAAAAAGAATCAGTGTGAGAATAAAATGTTCAAGTAATACTGTTGAGGAAAAACATGCTCTTAGTGGTCAATGAATTACTAGCTTAACTTAGAAAAGAAAACACAAAAGATTTTTCAAATAAAATAAGTCTAGAGAAACGATCCCAAAATACATGCTTGTCATTCTTTACGCAATGCCCAAGTTCCACTTCAACCCAAGGGGAAAATTTCTATTTACGCCTTTAATTCAAGCTTCCACTTTTGGGTCCGGTGGGGATTGAAAATTCAGAACCGCCCCTTTTCCACTCAATCTAAGTAAAATAAATCATTGGATTTATCATTGTAAAATGTATTGTGTTATATATAAATATATATATAGGGAGATGTTCCTATGAAAGTTGCTCTCACCTTACTATGAGAGATAAGATGGAGGCCTTCACATCCATATCCAATATATATATATATATATATATATTGGTATGACGACCAATTAAACATTGATATCAATTCAGCTGGTGAATATTGGGCCTTTTTTTTTTGTATAATGGTTAAGTTTATTGAAAAAAGAAAGGAGAGAAAAGATACAAAGCCCTAAAAGGGGAAAGCAAAAAAACAGAGAAAGAGGATCCAGTCTGCAGGAAATCACTGCAAGAAGAAAAAATACAGTCAGGTAGGATCGGCTGATCTGATCTGAGGAAAGGAGAGAGAGAGGCTAGGAGAATTCTGCAATTGCATGATAAGAAAGTGATGTTTAATGTCACAACTTTGATCAATAAAAGGAGGGCATTTCTCTTTATGGTGGTAAATAATGGCTTGACGAAACCATAGGTTCATTTCTCCGTGTAGAAAAAGGGCAACTTCTTGATATATGATGTGGGATCCATCTATGGTCCATATTGGTAAATTACAAGAAATTCCTATCGAATATTAGAAATCATAGTTATTAGTAAAATTAATCTCTAATAATCTCAGATTTAGAGTTAATAGAATTTTTCCTTTATGGGTTTTTAGTTGGAGAGTGTTCTTCTACGTGTGATTGTTCCCGTAGCAACCCTAATTGTGCTCTGGTACTTGTATCCTAACAAAATAAATGAATTAAAAAAAAGATAAAATTATATATATTATTTACAACTTATATTTGCATGGACAAAACTAGAGTTAACACAAAATTATCAAAGCAAATGCCCAGATGAGAAAGCAGACGATCCAGGGACCAATCATAACATGATGGGAGAATGTGAACATCCCCTTTCTTTCTATAAAGCCATGAACCTGGAAGGTCGTGAGAGATGGGGGACCTTTCTTTCTTTCATCCTCGGGAACTTTTGTAGAATTGAAGATTGTCTCTCCTTTGCTCACGTCATCAAAGAGAACTGCTCACCAAAAGGAAGGATCCAAACAAAAAATGAACAGGTAAAACCCAATTTCTCAGCCTCTGTCCCTCTCTTTCTCTCTGTTACACCCTGACCCGATTTAACCCTGATTAGTATTAATTAATTGTGTTTTAGCTAAATTAAATATGTTTAATTGCTAATTATGGTGATTAGTGTTTATTAGTCCTTATAGACTGAGTTAGTTGAGTCTTGAACGTCGGATAAGCGAGTTGGAATAGGGTTGACTCTATTGAGTAGAGTCAAGGAGTTTTTCGTAAATATGGCTTTCGCATTTTTCATCTTTTGCACGTCAATTTGACATCACCGCATGTATCTTGGCGAGCACGTCGATTTTCATATTAAGCATTTCTCCATTTAACCAACCATTAAGTGAGTGGGCCATCATTTGACCCAAAATAGAAAAAGGCTCTTTTCGTGGACTTTCCTGCAGTTGGCATTATTGTTAGGATTCAAATTGGCTAATTCACAGTGTTATGGACAAAACACTGGGTTTCTATAACTTGTACTTTCTTTAGAAGTTGGACTGCTGAAGATCTCGTTTCAAGATAGCAAGAGTTTCCAAGATCTGAAGTTTCCTACAGGTCGCTCGAGCGAACCCATCTCAGTTCAACCATCGCTCGACCCACCTGATTTTTGTCTTATACATTTAAAGATAGAGAGTTGTTCGCACAAGCGAACCATATATCGCTCGAGCGAACTTGAGACAGAAGGTTCTTCGCTCGACCCATCATTCTCTTCGCTAGACTGAAGAGTTTCCTGCGCTGCATGCTTACTTCCAGAGAGCAGTTCGCTCGAGCGAACTTCCACATCCGCTCGAGCGGACCATGGACTTCTATTTCTGAATGAACTTCTGTTTCTAATTTGATCAAGATGCAACTTCCTATTCTCTGAGCCTTTCATACACGAATTGGAGACTATTTAAAGGCTTCTTCTCTCAACATATTAGATACACTGATCAAGATATAATACCTGAGATAGAGGGTATGAGAGGTCCATCCTATTCCCCCCAAAACTTCAAGCTGCTGTTGCTGTGCTGAAGATTTAGAGTTTTGGGTCAAGTTTCTATCCCCTTCTTGAAGGCGGTTCTGCTCAAGTACGGTGAAGATTTGTGACGAGATGTCAGCAAGATCTGATGCAGTCCTTAGGTTGAGTCAACAACTGGGAAAAGGGTTGTAAGTGTCTTGTATTCTTCAATTTTACATAGTGCTTGGTTGTCTGTTGGCCTAGACGATAACGCCCGTGGTTTTTCTCCCGTTTAGGGTTTTCCACGTATAATTCTCGTGTCTCTCTCTATTTGTGGTTTGATTGTTTATTTAAATTGGAATTAAGGTTAATTACTAGTTTAATCACATCAGTTTGATATTCAATTGAGATTTAGTAAGTGGGACCTCTGCTTGTGTTAAGGTAGAAATTCTTTCAATTGGTATCAGAGAAGGTTACACTAAACTTTTGTGTGATCTTTTTACTGATCTCCAATGGATATCAACAGAGAAGGCACATCTACAAATAAGCCCCCTCTTCTGGATGGATCTAATTACTCTTACTGGAAATCTAGGATGATTGCTTATTTGAAGGCTATAGATGACCAAGTCTGGGATGTTGTGGTGGAAGGATATATTGAACTCACCATGGTTGTTAAAGGGCAAACAAAACCAAAACCCAAAGCCTAATGACTCCTGATGAGAGGACTAGATCAAATTGCAACAACAAGGCCATTAATACTATTCATAATCACTACATCTAAGTTTCATAGGGTTTCTGCTTGCCTTACTGCAAAGGCTGCTTGGGATCTTCTTAAAACTGTTCACGAGGGAACAGAAATTGTAAAGCAAACAAAACTCCAGAATTTGACAACTGCTTTTAAGACGATACGCATGAAAAATTCTGAATCTTTTGATGAATTCAATTCAAAGTTGGCGAAGATTGTTAATACATGCTATAATCTGGGAGAACCCATACCTCAAAATAAAATCGTTAAGAAAATTATGAGGTCTCTCTCGGAACGATTTCGTCCAAAGGTAGTTGCCATCGAGGAGCATCAGGATTTAAATTCTTTAACAATTGAAGAACTTGTTGGAAATTTGCAAACTTTTGAGTCCAATCACTGTCAGCAGAAAAAGGGAAAGGACATTGCTCTTGTGTCCTCAAATTCAGTGGATGACCCTGAAATTAGTGATCCTGGCAGTGATACCGATGATGAAAAATTTGAGGCATATCTTGCAAGAAGACTCAAAAAGATCTGGAAAAATAGAAAATCTTTTAACAAAAAGGATTCATCAAATCCTAAAGCTCCTCCCAAAGGTAAGTTTGTATCCAAAACTGAGCAAAACCGATCAAAGGGTACAACCAAGCCAATTAAATGCTTTGAGTGTCAAGGATATGGACACATTGCTTCCAAGTGTGCAAATCGCAGAGAAAAGAACGAAGGCAAGGCCTTAAATGTTGCTTGGGATGACAAATCTGATGAGGAAATTTCTGAACCTGATTCACCTTCAAGTGAGTCCGGAAAATATGTTGCTTTCATGGCTCTCTCTAACATCTCTTCTGTGCAGGAATCCAAGTCTGAAGACGATTTAGATTTTAACGAAATTTTTTATGAAGAACAGGAGGGAGATGAAGATTATCAAAAATTACTTCATAAATCTATTAAAATGTCTAAAATCAGTGAGAAAAGAGCTTTGAAATTGAAGGCTATAGAGGAGAAGAACACATCTTTGCAAACTACACTGCTAGACTCTCAATCTAAGGTAAAATAGTTGGAAGATCAATGAGGAATCTTATCTAACAAATTGATTCTTGCAGGACAAGAGAATGACCGTCTACAGCAACAATCTCAGAAAGCTGAATCTCAACTGTTGACCTTGCGAAACGAGCTGAATACTTGCAAATATGAAAAAGAAAATCTTGCTGGAAAATTAAAGATGGCACTTGCTGAACTGGAATCAGTGAAAGCTTCCACTACAACAAATTGGCTTTTTTGCGACGCGAAAAAAGCGTTGCGGATAACATAAAAAGCGTCGCAATAAGTAATTGCGACGCAAAAAACTAAGCGTCACAAAGGGGTCGCAAATAATGGGGTCGCAGAAAGATTAGCAACACTAAAGACTGCAGCGTGGCAAATGGAGAGAGTATTTGTGACGGTTTCAAAGCGTTGCTAATTATGCATCAATTGCGACGTATTATAAGCGTCGCAGATAATGATTTATTTGCAACGGAAAAATTGCGTCACCAATAATTTATATTTGCCACGATTCAAAAAAGTCGTTAATAAATTATTAAGGGTGACGCTCTTATATAGTTGCAAATAATTTTTTTTTTGCAACGCTTTTGTGGTGTCGTAAATAATATTTATCTTATTACATTTGATTATTTGCTACATAATAAAAGCGCCGCAAATAATAATTTTTTAAAAAAATATATTTTTTAATATTTTCAAAAAAAAATATATTTTTCCTGTTTTAATACCCAATCAATACAATTATAATCTCATCATCCATTCACAATCCATCCATTCACAAATTTTTAATGCAAAGTCATCCTTAGATCATCACAATCATATACATAGATCTAAGTAGTAATTCAGGTATGAAAATAACACTCCATTGATGTAAAAATATAAACTAAATTAATTTATTGAATTTGAGTGCAATGAAACAGTTGTCCTCATCACAAATTATTGCTGAAGATATTGATACAATTCTGTTAAACATAAATCTATATAATAGTTGGTCTCACTATAACATAGAAACAATAATTAAAAGGCGGTCTTTGATATGTATCATGGAGAGACAACGAACAATTTCCACGATAAAATATAGCATCCTCAAATTGATCTGCGCCATCCAAACTGGTTCAAAAAATGTTTCTTGTTCTTATTTTCCCTTCATCTCCCATTTTGATCTATAATAAATAAAACAAGATAAATGTTAAAATCTATAAAACAAGATAGATGTTAAAACTGAAATTTGAGATCTCAAGTTGAAATCTTATTTGTTCATGTTGATTGTAGCCTATGCACAAAGTCACCACATGTACATCAATCCATATCATTCAAATCATGACCCTTGATGTATATGGGGTATGGAAAAAACCAGATTGACTTGATGATAAGGCTACTTATTTCTCATTTTAAACATTTCTTCACTGTATATGCCTTTTGGGTACGTGACATTTGTGAATGGAGATTCAACATGGTAACTGCAACTAAGACAATGAAGCACCTGATATCTAAAAATTTAAGATGAAATTTTATTCATTTTTATTTGCCTTCTATTTGAACTAAACATGCACCTGATGATGTATAGAAGCATGAATAAATGTTTTACCATGGAGGAGTGCCTATCTTTTGCGCCATTATAGATTGCATCATAGCCTCCATATTCTTTTGCCAGGACCTCATTTCATCCATCTGAGCCTCCATCTGTTGTTTTTGACCCGCCATCTGAGCCTCCATTTGTTGCCTCTGAGCCTCCATCTCAGCTTCCATCCGATGTAACTGTTCAGCCAACTCTTGAGCTTGTTTTTCAGCTGTCGTGGCCTTCTTAGTAAGCTCTTCCACCTGTTGATTATTGTGAAGGCCTGTTGAAGAGGATGGAGGGGCCACAACGCCATGCCCAAGACCTCGGACATATCCGGGCCTTGTACCCAACACTCGTTTGCATATCTCATCATCTGTCAATGGGGGAGAATCTTCATTTGTAGGCTGCGACTGGAGTCTAATCATTTTATCCTAGAAAAGAAAAAATTCACATAAATATTTAGACATGTATAGAAAAACTGAAGAACAAAAGAAATAATTAATTAGATGAAAATTTAAAAAAATTGTCCTTACATAGAGCAGGTGACACTCGGGAGTAGACCAACCCTTCTCTTGACTATAGTGTGTCTTGTGCCACAATTCTATCCTACCAATTGGAGCATCACGTTGTATAAATTCGAACATAATATTAAATTTAAAAAAAACTAATAAATCGATACTTATTCAAATATTAGAATTACTAATACCGTCTCATGAAGATATTCGACAAATGATTTTGAACCCGCACAATGGTTCACTTTAAGTAGTTGTCGGTTTTCAGAATTCTTTTTACTAACTTTCTGCATTCAATTTAAAGAATTAGAAATTGCATCAAGATTTTCTAAAAAAATAATTTCTATGCTGGTAATGCAGTTAAAAATAAAATAAAATTTCACCTGAAAGTCTTCTGAAGAAAACCTATTGCAGCACTGCTCCCAATCTTCTTGTGACACACCCTCATAAGGTTTCTGGCATGCCACCTCGTGATTGCCAATCCTCTTATAATGGGAGTGCAATCTGTTCCTATAGTTCTTGAATGTGGAAGCTAAATAACTGTTAACAGCTTTTTTCAATCGTAGATCATGAAGATCTATATCAAATTTGTCCTACAAATAAGATGCATTCATAATAAGTTTGTCAGGTATATTTTACAGGAAAGAGATTACTTAATTTTGCATCCAACTTTCAAATACCATAATATGTAAAAAAAAAAAGCAAAAAATAAATTTTTTGAGGACTAAATGAATTACCAAAATGCGATCATAGAATATTTGCCTATGTTCCGGTTTAACTGTTGGCCAGGTGGAACACGCAAGAGGAGCATACGTTCTACAAATTATGCCAACTTCAGTCTTAAATTCCTTTGCATACTTGCCAACTGGTCTAGATAGCCCTTCAGGGATTTCAATCCTTAGCTTTTGACCTGTATCCTTAATAAGCCTGGTAAGGGAGATATTTTTTGACCTCCCACGACCTCTTCTAGTGGAGGTCGAAGCTAAAAAGGAAAAAGAAAATCATTAATAAAAAAAATACATGACATTTAATAATTTTATAAAATATATAACTAATAGTATTGATCTTACCAATGCTATGTGCCTCTGGCTCCATCGTCGAATCAAATATTGAAGCATCCCGTTCATATGCACTCATTTGCATCCTTCTTGTTGTCATAACTAGAAACAAAAGTACATAGAAATATTTCCAGTGAAAATCTACAAATCCCCAACTTTTGAAAGATTAGGAGTTGCAAATTGCAACTCAATCAAACTATGGGCCCTACATGATCATTTAGACTACATGGCTAACTCTTCATCGGGAACTGATATGTTAGTTTTGAAAGCATTCAATGGAGCCTACAAAGCCCACATTTTTTCTTATATTATAATAATAAGATTTATATCAAATTTATTTTTATACATGTATTTGGATTTGAACCTACCACCTCTCTTTCTTTAACTTTGAGATCGAACTCACAACTTCCCAATTCTCGAAGTTTAAACATGATCTAGCCATTATCCTATAAAGAATCATTAAAAAATGTTAAAAGCAGTTATACATTAGTGGAGAGAATTTGGGATTTCGAATTTCTCTAACTATTGCATTAATGGAGATGTATGACTATTTGAATTTCAAAAAAAGATGAAAGCTACTGATATATAGCTTTGCCGTGATATATGCCCCCATTCATTCAGGAGCTGGGCTTGAGTTCATATAAAATGTTAATGTAATTGAGCTTTCACTTGATTCTCACTCCATTCCTATTTCTTGAAGCAATTAGTAATTTGTTTGGTTACTCCATGCAAATTCTGTAAGTACTGCATTTTTCTCATTGTTGTGTTGCTGTGAGGGACCAATGATAGAATAATATGAAATCACAATTGGCATATTCAACTCTATAATCATGATGGCCCAACCAATGATGAAAAATACATTGGAGCTTGCTCAAGTGGTGTATGTACCAGATTCAACACAATTGGGCGACCTAAATGAAATAATCACAGTGAGTCCACCCAGTTATGTATTAATGCTGAACCCACCACCAAAGAAGGAATATAGCGGGGCCGCCTTAATGAAGGAATCTCTGACACTCAGTGGTATCTGGTTCTCCTGGTTATCAAGCACAGTCAGTCCATGCCTCTATGAAGCATGTCCATTGCAGTGCCAACAAAGAAACATATAGTTTAGAGAAACAGGGAGGTAGTAGGAATACAATAGTCTTTGGCAATTAGTTTCAATTCTGCTATGATTTTGGCTTTTCTTTGGCAAGAGGGTTCTACTTGTGTATCTATCTGTTTTGGGGTGTTTATTAGTTAGGGCCTAGGGGTATCTTTTATTTTTTTGCCCATACATATTTCTCTTCACCTTAATATGTCATATTGTGACCATTCAAGAAGAGGAAAAGTGATAATTAATTTTCTTCGGAACTTGAAGAATGAGTTCTGTTAAAATTCAGTAAATAGGTTTAAATACTTGCTATGTTGTTTGGAACTAAATGTTGGGGAATGGAAATCGAGCACCAACGAAAGTACATGGAGATGTGCATGCTAAGAGCCTCTCTAGAAAACAAAAAACTATTTAAAACCCCTCTCTAGAAAACAAAAAACTAAAATAACAAATAAGAATACAGCATCACCGAATCTTCAAAACCCCTCTCTAGAAAACAAAAACCTAAAATAACAAATAAGAATACATCATCACCGAATCCATTAAAACCACAACAGAAAGCCTAGTCAGAGCATTATTTATAAACAGGGGCAACAAAAAAGTCCTGCTGATTTGAATATAGAAGAGAGGAAGGAAGAACCTACCGTGATTAATTAACTTCTCCCTTTAAGCCGAATGTAATGCGCGTAGAAGCTTTGGATGGTTGCACACGTTTACAATCTGCAACTTTTTATTGCATTGCATAGTGAGAGATTTTAGTGATTGCATTGCATAGGGATTTAAAGGGAAATAAAAAGAGAGATCTTAGGCAGAATATTAATTTGAAAAGTTATAAAATGAGTCCGTTGGAATTGTAGAATGCACTTTTGATTCTGCAAACATCAGGAATTGTAGAATGCACTTTTGATTCTGCAAACATCATCAGTACATTCTTCTCTCAACTCCCATGCAATCCAAACTAAGAACATGATAAAAGAAAAGAAAACCCTATTCCACAAACATATAAAAGGGTTACAGTCTAAAAACAACATTAAAGAACCCAATACCAGAAACATGAAACCAACAACAACAAACCAGAAACATGAAATCAACAACAACATCATATAAACTTCAGTTTGATGAACTAATCTCCCGTGGATTTATATTCCAGATCCCACTCAATAATAAGGTAACCCACACCACCCAACACGTGATTCAGGTGTTGGTCTGTTGATAAATGATGAATGTGTTGCTTACAATTTCTGATTAGTCTGTATTTGACCTGAACTTGGCCCTGTTAGGTTGTTCTATTTAAAAAGTATGCAGGTGGCTGGGTGCAGGGTGAGCGTGGGAGGTAGAAGAAGATGGGGAAGAAGAGAAGATGATGCAGGCGCAGGTGCAGTGTGTGCGGTGGGTGCAGGGAAGGAGGAAAAGAAGAAGAAGGAGAAAGAGAGGGGAGGTGATGCAGGTGGCTGCGTGCAGGGTGAGCGTGCGAGGAAGAAGAAGAGAAGATGATGCAGGCGCAGGTGTAGTGTGTGCGGTGGGTGCAGGTGGAAGTGTAGGGAAGGGGGGGAGAAAGGGGCGGATCTGGTTGGCGTCTGGCGCGTCTGTTCTGCAAGTGGGAAGAGGGTGCTGCTTGTAAGTTTGTCATTTGTGATCCAAACTGTCGATATGATGGTCCCACCATGAGGTGTTCATTCACAATAATATGTTATAGTTGAGAGATCTCATTAAGTGTCTCTGGCCTTTCTCTATTGAATGTAAAGGGTTGTACTTTCTTCTTGATTGTCCATTTCTAGCACCTAATTAAAGGATTGCTTTGAGAAAAACCTAGGCTCATAACTTTTATAGCCTAGTGCAATAAGTATATTCATTGTAACATGATTTCTATTGGTTTGAAGTAGGTCTTAACACCTCCATTTTAAATTTAATTTGACTGACAGATGCTGAAGAAAGATGAGAACATAAGTTAGGCTCAAAGTGATTTACAGGAGTGTATGAAGGAGCTGACGATTACAAAGGGCATACTCCCAAAAGTTACTCAGGAAAGAGACCACATGTGGGAGGAAGTAGAGTAATACAGCGAGAAGAACATGCTGCTGAATCGTGAAGTGATTTCATTGAGAAAGAGAATTGAAGCACTCGAAGAAGACATACTTTTGAAGGAGGGTCAAATCACTATTTTAAAAGACGGTCTCGATAGCAAACCATTTGACATCCTCTGCAGTCCAGGGTCACTGAAAGAGTTCAGACTGGAATGAAATCTTTTTTCTCTGTTATTGGCATTGTTCATAATAATTTTTGCAACGTTTTTCTTTAGTTTTTGTCTTTGGTGGGTGGGGTGAAAGTGTAAATCACACCATGATTCTTTTTACGAGTTTTATCCATTGTTTCCCTGTTTGGGAATTCCATAAGAAACACTTCAACTTTTTTGTGCTTTCACAGTTTCACACGGACCCCTCAGGTACATCAAATTAAACCTTCTATTATCATATTTTTGTTTTATGTTTGAATTTTGACTTTTCAAAGTCAGGCTGAGTTGATTTGCCTCGATAGATCACTGACTCGTGTGAGTTGAACATTGGTCAGATGTGTAACATGTGTTTGAGTTACTCAACTCGATGACCTTCAAATTTCCAAATCAATTTGAGTTCCCAAGTTTTTTAATAGTGCTGATTGTGTAGATGATCGACTCGTTTGTTTCTTTCATCCATTTTCAAGGCCACAGATCATGTAGCTAAGATTGTGTGATTGGTGTTGCTTCTACCATAGGCCATGCAGACCAGAATACAAATGAGTGCAAAAGAACGTTTAGGTCTCGACCAGAGTGGACCTGGACTCAGATCAGATCATGAAGTGGGTCTAAAAAGGTCCCATACCTAGATTTTTCAGGTAACTGGACAAATAGGAGGTCCATTGAAGAAAAAACAAAGTGTGCCAATATAAGGAAAGAAAAAGTTGGGAGTACTTATAATGTACTTTGCCTTGGGCATTTTTACCAGCACTCCCTCAACATTATTCATATTTTCCCAGTACAGGGATACATAATACACAATGCCAAGAAGAAATGGCTTATAAACTCCTCTTAAGGCGAACTAACAGCAGAAGATGCTGGGTATCATGAATTGAAACCAACTTCAAACCAAAGAAGCACAACCACAATAAACTACCAGTCTTCAATTCAGTGAGACTAAAGCATGTAAAAATAACACAAATGTGATTACATTAAATGGAACTAAATTAAAAACAAGAGTACATTAGGACGTATCATCATGTGAAACTATCTGAAAATATCACAACACTGCACAGCACATGCAACACAGGGACAGCAAAAACCACAGAACCAGCACAGTGAAAAAAAGCTACAGAATTCCACACTGCTGTTACACCCCAAGCCTAATGAACCTTGATTATTGCTAATTAATTGATGTTTTAGCCAAATTAACTATGCTTGACTCCCAATTATGATGAATAAGTATTGATTAATGCATTTGATTGAGTTGGGTGAGTTTTGAACCCTAAATAGATGAGTTGACACCGATTGACTCGGTTTAATGCAATTAAGAGCTTTTTCGTAAATTTTGATTTTTCATAAAGTACATCATTTGCACGTCATTTTGCCACCAACGCGTGTATTTTGTCTACCCTATCAACTTTCATAATGGACTTGACCTCATTTGACCACTCTTTGAGGAGATTGACTCTCAATTGACTTAATTTGGAAATGTTCTTATCCAATGGGCTAAGTTGCAAAAGTCTATTCTTATGTTATATATAAGCCTTAACCCTTCCTTCCTTCCTTCATTCATTCCAGTTCCCATTCTCTACAACTCTCCCTGCCTTTCTCTTTTTCATTCACCCTCTTCATTCAATCACCAAAGAAGTGTTTCATATGCTTAAAGAATTGGGTGGGAATCATCATCTCTTCATCTTCTCCATTTCTCCTTCATCTTGTGTCAAGAGGCATTCTCCAACTCTCTCCATTTCCTCCTAATTTCGAAATCTCTACTAAAGGTGAGTAACAAAACCCTTTGACCATGATTTTGAGCATCTTAGAGATGAATAGACCCATCCTCATTCATGCATTGCATCCTCATCAAGTTTTTATGTATTTATGATGATTAGGGTTTGAATATTGGGGCTTTTGGGTTTTTCCTCAAGTCAAGTGGGTGTGAAGTTATAAGCTCTTCCTTGAGGCAAGTATAAACATAAATTGGGTTTGCATTTTGTACATTTCCATTTGATTCAAGTATTCTCTTCTCTTTCCATAAAAATTGGGTTTTTATGTTTATAGAAGGTAAATGAGTTGTATCTCTTCATATAGTTGTTTTGGAAAGTATAGAATTATGGTGTATGTGTTTGGAGAGCAAGGAGACTCGTTTGGTAAGGATTAAAATAGAAAAGAAGAAGAAAAATTGAACTCGAGACGTTCTACCGGAAGTTCTACCGGTAGAAACGGCTCGAAATCACACAGAGAGTTGAAGAAAACTGTGAACCCCTGTTCTACCGGAAGTTCTACCGGTAGAAACAGTCAAAAATCTGGCAGAGAGCCTGGAGAAGGAAATCCAGATGCTTAAACCGGTAGTTCTACCGGTAGAGCTGTCTCTACCGGAAGTTCTACCGGTAGAGAAGCCTAAACCGGTAGTTCTACCGGTAGAACTTCTTCTACCGGAATTTCTACCGGTAGAACTGCCTAAACCAGTCTGGAGAGCCTCTTTTTGGTTCAATGAAGGTATATTATTACTCTTAGTCCATAATTAACCATCCTAATCAATCCCAAATGGATAATTAGGATGTACACCCCCTTACCATAGGAACTTAGGTTTCATTATGTCTTAGTATTGGGACCCTAATCCTTCTAATTAAGCCCAAATGAAATCATTAACCTATTGTTAAGCCATGAGGATTAATTTAGAAATCCAACATGAGATCATCATAAGTGACACTAAGAAAACAATAACATGTTGATTTTATAAATTAATCTTGTATTGGATGACAATAGATTATATGAATATTAATTTATTATCAGTTGTTATAGTCGTTAAATAATTGCTTTAAGTATTGAAAACGAGAATTGTATTTACACCAATTTTCGATAAAATGGTTATATATATTGCTCTCCAATTGTTATATATTATGTGAGATTGATATGGATAACGCCATTGGGTGTATCCAAATATTTGAATAGTCACACGATTTGAATTGCAAACGAAATTGATTTGAATAAGTCGGCACTACTTAGCTTCGACCGGACGGTACTCGACGGGGTTAAGTCTTGGTTTATTATTGAACGTCGCTGCGCAGTTGACAGACTGGAGCACCGGAACTCCAGAACCCGGGTAGCTAGGAGGATCTTTGGCCGGACCCCTAGTGACATCCCAACACGATTTGCTCTCAATGAGAGGATGAGCTTTATGTAGTTGCCAATTTTTGTATTATAGTTTCTTTAATGGTTTTAAAAGGAATGACATATAGGATTTATTCATGAAAATGGACTATTTAATTTCTCTTTTACTCGTCTTATTTTTATTCTCAAATTGTTATTGTCCTTAAAAACTTCATTGTATCCCTGTTTACTGTTTATGCTTGCTAAATAGTTGTATTGAGATACTATTCTTGGTGTCACAGGCACAGACGCAGCCCCCGGTCCTACAGAGACCGCGGAGGGAGATAAGGGTACCCAGGAGGTACCTTCGGGACTAGAGGAGTGGCCTGGGGTAGGGCCCATGTAGAGACTCCTCGGTTCGGAGAGTGTCAGGACATTTTGAGAGCATAGTAGATGTGTGACTAATGTTTTTTGTGAAGTCGCACCAAATTCAATTCATTTTGTTATGTATTTTGATAACGATATATAGAACTTTCTTTTGGACAAACATTTTGTATCAATGTATAATTCTTTTGTTTAAACTTGAATGTTATTTATGGGATTGTACAGGGTTATGATGATCATTTGTTATAAGCTTCCGCTATATGAACTGTTGATTGATAGTTATCAGTGAGTTCGACTCACGAGTGGAATAGTCTTCTCCTTCGTGTGCTTGTGTTTGACTCGCGACAGGTACAATCACACGGGAGTACGTGTGTTTCACCTCGGGGATTACCCTAGGCCAGGGTGATTCGGGACCGGGATGTGACATACGTAAGTATGGTATCAGAGCCCTGTCAGTCTTTCTAAAAGACTTAGAAACCAAATAGAAATCGTTGTGAGGATACGATAGAATCGATTTGTAGTACTGATTTGTTGAGATCAGTTTATTATCAGTATTGTATTATTACTAGTAGTTGTGCGTAAGAGAGAGATAGAGTGTAGTTGTAACCTGATTTTGAAACTCTTTTGCAGGTAAATGGCATCCGGCTCAGGAAGCGGTAACAATGAATCCCGCAACAACGACCCGTTCGTGGTGGTCAACGAAGACCCACCCAATGTGGATGCACGTTTAATGATGCTGATAGAACAAGTTGCGAAGACTAATGAGCAAATAGCACTACTGATGGCTAATCAAGGGCCACAAGCAGTAAACCAAATGAGAGGCAATGACTCGAGCTCTTTGTACGAAAGATTTAGGAAGAGAGGAGCCACCGACTTTTACGGGAATGAAGGCGCTATCAAAGCAGATGAATGGTTGGATCGTGTTGGTGACATCTTCGAGACTATCAATTGTGATAACAAACAGAAGGTCGTACTTACAGCTTCGATGTTCGGGGGTACAGCAAACATTTGGTGGAAAGGCATCAAAGAACCTCTCAAGTTGTTACCTGAAGAGACTGTGTGGGACACATTCAAGAAGCAATTCCGGAGAAAGTTTATACCCGATCACATTAGGAGGAAGAAGCAAAATGAGTTCCTAACTCTGCAGCAGAATCAGATGAACATGACGGAGTATGTGCACATCTTTCAACAGTTGTCCAAGTATGCTGAAGAATTGATTGATACCGAAGAGAAAAAGGTGGACCGCTTCATAGAAGGCATGAACCCGGCATATGTGGAGCATGTGACAGCATTTCAGAGACCGGCTACATTTGATGATGCCGTAGATCGGGGCTATTCTGCAGAAGAAGTAGCTATGAAGAAAAGAGGCAGTGATTTCAGAAGAAGCTCATCATTTTCAGGAAAAGGCCAACAAAACAAGAAACAAAAAGGTGTTGTGATTGGTGCACCCAAGTGTAATACATGTGGCAAAGGACACCCTACGGAGAAGTGTTGGAGAACTACAGGAGCTTGTGTCATTTGTGGATCGATGGAGCACAAGGCAGCTACTTGTCCAAGAAACAGGAACCTTCAGGGAGGAATACCACAGCATTTCCCTCAGCAGCAAGTCAGACCCGCAATTGCAGCACCTCCCCTACGTATGGCACTACCAGCACCACCGAGACCGCAACAGCAACAACAACGACAACAGGCCAGACAGAGACCCCAGCAAGCGGGAAGAGTTTTTGCTTTGGACCATGAACAAGCAGCAACAGCAGGGAATGTAGTTGAAGGTACTATTTTGGTTTGTACTAGAAATGCTAGGACCTTGTTTGATTCAGGGTCTACACATTCATTTGTGGCACCCAGATTTGCTTGTGATCTTCAGCAACCACCTGTGTTGCTTCCTTTTGTTTTGACGGTGACTACCCCGGTGGGTAAGAGAGTAGTCTGTGAGAACTACTACCCAGGTTGCAGCATTGAGATTGGAGGACTCGTCATGCCAGCTGATTTGATAATCCTAGCGATGCACGATTTTGATGTTATTCTCGGGATGGACTGGCTCGCTAAGCACCGGGCTTGTGTTGACTGCTTCCACAAGACAATCACTTTCAAAGTGCAAGAACCCAAGACGGACGTGGTGTTCGAGGGCGTACGAAGAGAGAAGCCCAGCAACGGGCTAGTGTCAGCCTTGGATGCAGTGAAGCTTCTGGAGCATGGATGTGAAGGTTACTTCGCGTTTATCACCGAGAAGGAGCCGATAGCAAAGTTGGAAGAGATTCCAGTAGTGTGCGAATTCCCCGACGTGTTTCCTGACGAAGTTCCAGGACTGCCTCCTCTAAGAGAAGTGGATTTTCCAATAGACTTGATTCCGGGTACAGCCCCTATCTCGAAAGCCCCTTACAGAATGGCTCCAGCAGAACTCAGAGAGTTGAAGGAACAGTTGCAAGATCTACTGGACAAAGGGCTCATTCGTCCGAGTATGTCACCTTGGGGAGCTCCGGTATTGTTCGTGAGAAAGAAGGACGGTTCTTTTCGGATGTGCATCGATTACCGACAGATCAATCAAGTGACGATAAAGAACAAGTACCCGTTGCCTCGTATCGATGAGCTGTTCGACCAGCTTCAAGGAGCAGCCTACTTTTCGAAGATCGATCTTAGATCGGGTTATCATCAGCTTAGAGTTCGTGAGCAAGATATTGAGAAGACAGCCTTCAGAACAAGATATGGCCACTACGAATTTCTGGTGATGCCGTTCGGCCTAACCAATGCTCCGGCAGTTTTCATGGCGTTGATGAATAGGATTTTCGCTCCTTACCTAGATCAGTTTATCGTGATATTCATTGATGATATTTTGGTTTACTCCAAGTCAAGAGAAGAACATGCTGATCATCTTAGGACATCTCTTCAGCTTTTGAGGATTCATCAATTGTACGCTAAATTAGAGAAGTGTGCTTTCTGGCTCGAACAAGTGGCATTCCTTGGACATATTGTAACTCGAGAGGGTATTAGAGTAGACCCAGCTAAGATAGAAGCAATTATTAACTGGTCTAGTCCGAGAAATGTGGCAGAGATTCGGAGTTTCTTAGGTCTTGCGGGATACTATCGTCGATTTGTGAAAGATTTTTCGAAGATATCAGCTCCGTTGACAAAATTGACTAGGAAAGATGTACCATACATTTGGACCGAAGAATGTGAAGCGAGTTTTCGGATTCTGAAGGAGAAGTTGACAACCGCCCCAGTTTTATCATTGCCTGAGGGTACAGGAGGATTTGTGATTTATACTGATGCATCTAGAATTGGTCTAGGGTGTGTTCTTATGCAACATGGAAAGGTGATAGCCTATGGATCAAGGCAACTGAAGAATCACGAGAAGAATTATGCCACCCATGATCTTGAATTGGCCGCCATTGTTTTTGCATTGAAAATTTGGAGACATTATCTGTACGGGGAACAATTTGAAGTACATTCGGATCATCGCAGTTTGCAATATCTTTTCTCCCAACAAGACCTCAATATGAGGCAGAGGCGGTGGTTAGAGTTTATCAAGGACTATGATTTTCCCATTAAATATATTCCAGGAAAAGGAAATGTGGTGGCAGATGCTCTGAGTAGAAAATCTTCTATGACTGCAGCTATGGATACTCAATGGATGGAATTGGATATTTTTGAAGAGTTGGATGTAGAAGTTCAGTGGGTTGATGATTCCGTGATGTTAGCCGCTATGTCAGTGATAGAGCCTACAATTATGAACCGGATCAAGGAAGAACAATTTGAAGATCCTGAATTGGCCAAGATTAGAGACCACGTCGTTGATAAGCCAGATTTCCAATTGGTAGATGGAGTCCTATATTTTAGAGATCGACTGTGTGTGCCAAAGACTCAGCAATTGACAATTCCAATCATGACAGAAGCACACTATGCCAAATATGCTATACACCCTGGGAGCACGAAGATGTACAGAGATCTCAAGAGACGATTCTGGTGGAACAATATGAAGAGAGAAATAGCAGAATTCGTATCGAAGTGCTACACGTGTCAGAAGGTGAAATTTGAGCATAGGAAGCCTCCGGGTTTGTTACATCCGCTACACATCCCTGAGTGGAAATGGGAGCATATATCGATGGATTTTGTGTCAGGTCTTCCGTTAACTAGCCGTAGACATGATGTGATTTGGGTAATAGTCGACAGGTTGACGAAATCGGCTCATTTCATTCCGTTCAGGAAAAGTATGAAGTTCAATGACATGGCCAGACTCTTTGTGAAGGAGATTGTTCGTCTTCATGGCACTCCGGTTTCGATAGTTTCCGATCGAGATTCTAGATTCGTCTCTTCTTTTTGGCGATCATTCCAGCAATCTATGGGCACCAAACTCAATTTCAGCACCGCTTACCACCCCCAGACGGATGGACAGTCCGAACGCACCATACAAACTCTAGAAGATATGCTTCGAGCAAGCGTTCTTGACTTCGGAGGTGAGTGGGATGAGCACTTGGCACTATGCGAGTTCGCGTACAACAACAGTTTTCATTCAGCTATTGGGATGCCACCCTTTGAAGCTTTGTACGGTCGTAGTTGCAGAACCCCAGTATGCTGGGAAGAGGTCGGTACGAGAAGTTTCCATGGACCTACCATTGTTGCTGATACAGCGGAGAAAGTTTTCCAAGTTCGAGAAAAGTTGAAGATTGCCCAATCCCGACAAAAGAGCTACGCGGACAATCGAAGAAGGAAGCTCGAATTCCAAGTTGGAGATCTAGTATTTTTGAAAGCATCTCCGATGAAGGGTACGATACGGTTCGGGCAAAAAGGCAAACTTGCACCAAGATATGTTGGACCGTTCGAGATCAAGAGTCGAATTGGTGATGTAGCCTATAGACTCAACCTTCCCCCAGAATTTACAGGAGTTCATAATGTTTTTCATGTATCTATGCTCCGAAAATATATCCGTGATCCATCTCATGTGATACAGCACGATGAAGTCCAAATCAAGCCTGACTCAACTTATGTTGAACGTCCAATTCAAATCATCGATGAAAAAGAGCAAGTGCTACGGACGAGGACAATTCGATGGGTGAAGATTCTATGGGAGCACCATGGACAGGATGAAGCTACATGGGAACTCGAGGAGCAAGTGGCACGACACTACCCCGAACTATTTGATAAGGTTTGTTCATTCGGAGGACCGAATGATTCCTAGAGGGGGAGAATGTTACACCCCAAGCCTAATGAACCTTGATTATTGCTAATTAATTGATGTTTTAGCCAAATTAACTATGCTTGACTCCCAATTATGATGAATAAGTATTGATTAATGCATTTGATTGAGTTGGGTGAGTTTTGAACCCTAAATAGATGAGTTGACACCGATTGACTCGGTTTAATGCAATTAAGAGCTTTTTCGTAAATTTTGATTTTTCATAAAGTACATCATTTGCACGTCATTTTGCCACCAACGCGTGTATTTTGTCTACCCTATCAACTTTCATAATGGACTTGACCTCATTTGACCACTCTTTGAGGAGATTGACTCTCAATTGACTTAATTTGGAAATGTTCTTATCCAATGGGCTAAGTTGCAAAAGTCTATTCTTATGTTATATATAAGCCTTAACCCTTCCTTCCTTCCTTCATTCATTCCAGTTCCCATTCTCTACAACTCTCCCTGCCTTTCTCTTTTTCATTCACCCTCTTCATTCAATCACCAAAGAAGTGTTTCATATGCTTAAAGAATTGGGTGGGAATCATCATCTCTTCATCTTCTCCATTTCTCCTTCATCTTGTGTCAAGAGGCATTCTCCAACTCTCTCCATTTCCTCCTAATTTCGAAATCTCTACTAAAGGTGAGTAACAAAACCCTTTGACCATGATTTTGAGCATCTTAGAGATGAATAGACCCATCCTCATTCATGCATTGCATCCTCATCAAGTTTTTATGTATTTATGATGATTAGGGTTTGAATATTGGGGCTTTTGGGTTTTTCCTCAAGTCAAGTGGGTGTGAAGTTATAAGCTCTTCCTTGAGGCAAGTATAAACATAAATTGGGTTTGCATTTTGTACATTTCCATTTGATTCAAGTATTCTCTTCTCTTTCCATAAAAATTGGGTTTTTATGTTTATAGAAGGTAAATGAGTTGTATCTCTTCATATAGTTGTTTTGGAAAGTATAGAATTATGGTGTATGTGTTTGGAGAGCAAGGAGACTCGTTTGGTAAGGATTAAAATAGAAAAGAAGAAGAAAAATTGAACTCGAGACGTTCTACCGGAAGTTCTACCGGTAGAAACGGCTCGAAATCACACAGAGAGTTGAAGAAAACTGTGAACCCCTGTTCTACCGGAAGTTCTACCGGTAGAAACAGTCAAAAATCTGGCAGAGAGCCTGGAGAAGGAAATCCAGATGCTTAAACCGGTAGTTCTACCGGTAGAGCTGTCTCTACCGGAAGTTCTACCGGTAGAGAAGCCTAAACCGGTAGTTCTACCGGTAGAACTTCTTCTACCGGAATTTCTACCGGTAGAACTGCCTAAACCAGTCTGGAGAGCCTCTTTTTGGTTCAATGAAGGTATATTATTACTCTTAGTCCATAATTAACCATCCTAATCAATCCCAAATGGATAATTAGGATGTACACCCCCTTACCATAGGAACTTAGGTTTCATTATGTCTTAGTATTGGGACCCTAATCCTTCTAATTAAGCCCAAATGAAATCATTAACCTATTGTTAAGCCATGAGGATTAATTTAGAAATCCAACATGAGATCATCATAAGTGACACTAAGAAAACAATAACATGTTGATTTTATAAATTAATCTTGTATTGGATGACAATAGATTATATGAATATTAATTTATTATCAGTTGTTATAGTCGTTAAATAATTGCTTTAAGTATTGAAAACGAGAATTGTATTTACACCAATTTTCGATAAAATGGTTATATATATTGCTCTCCAATTGTTATATATTATGTGAGATTGATATGGATAACGCCATTGGGTGTATCCAAATATTTGAATAGTCACACGATTTGAATTGCAAACGAAATTGATTTGAATAAGTCGGCACTACTTAGCTTCGACCGGACGGTACTCGACGGGGTTAAGTCTTGGTTTATTATTGAACGTCGCTGCGCAGTTGACAGACTGGAGCACCGGAACTCCAGAACCCGGGTAGCTAGGAGGATCTTTGGCCGGACCCCTAGTGACATCCCAACACGATTTGCTCTCAATGAGAGGATGAGCTTTATGTAGTTGCCAATTTTTGTATTATAGTTTCTTTAATGGTTTTAAAAGGAATGACATATAGGATTTATTCATGAAAATGGACTATTTAATTTCTCTTTTACTCGTCTTATTTTTATTCTCAAATTGTTATTGTCCTTAAAAACTTCATTGTATCCCTGTTTACTGTTTATGCTTGCTAAATAGTTGTATTGAGATACTATTCTTGGTGTCACAGGCACAGACGCAGCCCCCGGTCCTACAGAGACCGCGGAGGGAGATAAGGGTACCCAGGAGGTACCTTCGGGACTAGAGGAGTGGCCTGGGGTAGGGCCCATGTAGAGACTCCTCGGTTCGGAGAGCGTCAGGACATTTTGAGAGCATAGTAGATGTGTGACTAATGTTTTTTGTGAAGTCGCACCAAATTCAATTCATTTTGTTATGTATTTTGATAACGATATATAGAACTTTCTTTTGGACAAACATTTTGTATCAATGTATAATTCTTTTGTTTAAACTTGAATGTTATTTATGGGATTGTACAGGGTTATGATGATCATTTGTTATAAGCTTCCGCTATATGAACTGTTGATTGATAGTTATCAGTGAGTTCGACTCACGAGTGGAATAGTCTTCTCCTTCGTGTGCTTGTGTTTGACTCGCGACAGGTACAATCACACGGGAGTACGTGTGTTTCACCTCGGGGATTACCCTAGGCCAGGGTGATTCGGGACCGGGATGTGACAACTGCTCATCAAAATAGAGAAAAAAGGAACAAAACACTAGGGAAGCAACTGAAATCCACACTGCAAACACAGACAGACCTCCACAACGCTGGCCTAATCTACCCAGCAAATAAACCATCACCCCAATTAAGCGCAGAAAATCTGAGGTAGAACAAAACCACTCAGCACAGTGACAAGAGGAACAACAACAGAAAAATAGAAGGCACTGCAGAGGCAGCACAAGCACAGCTCCACTATGCAGCAGAGAGTCAAAACAACTCCACAGAAGCAGAGAGCTGCACAGCACCACAACACGGCAGCAAAACTAAACAAAATAGCACCATAAAACACTGCACAACACAGCACAGCACCACCAAAGCCAAGCACAGCACAGCAACAACAACGAAAGAGACACCAGAACAGAGCACAGCACCACAGCAAGAAAGAAGAAAAAGATTTTTGGCAATACGCTTGAGAGAGACAGAAAAAGGTTTTGCAATTGTCTGTGATTTTTTTTTATTATTTAAAAAATAAGATCAAAACAACAGAAACCCAGTTGTCCTAAACTTCATGCCAAGGATATATTTTAAAGAAGAAGAAGAGATATTAGGGATTTGGATAAACTGGGTGAGGACTGAGGAAACAATAGGTTCTATCTCAACACAAAATCAATTAAGTAAAAATACCAAAATCACAGACAGTTGTCCAAAACCTCATGCAATTTTAATTTTTTTTAAACACTGGGGATTTGCTTAGAAAGGGTGAGGAAGCAAAAGGTTCTATATTAACATGAATTTGAAAGTCATCGGTACAAAGATATAAAAACCAAAGATACAAAAACCCATTTCATGAAAAAATAAATAAAACAGTATCACAGAGAATTTGGAAGTCATCAGTAGAAAGATATAAAAACCATAGATTCAAAGACCCATTTCATGAGAAGATAAATAAAACAGTATGACAGAAACCAATAGTCAAATACCTCATAACTGAGAGAATTTGCATTAAAAGGGTGAGCACACAAAAGGTGCTCAGAAGTATTTCATCTGACAGAAAAATTCAAACAGAAGGAAGAGGTGGTCAAGCATATTTGACATGGTTCCTGATATGGTGAGTCTTGATATTTCAAAATATTTTATTACTATTATTTTTTGACACACAGAGCTTTTTTATCTTGTGAAATTACAGGAAAGCGTCATTATGCTTTATTATAGAAAATAATATCAAATAAAATAAAAATTAAGAATCTATATCAGTATCATTGTCAGTCGGCATTTGCTCTTCTTCATCAGTACAATAGTCCGTCAACGTATCATCTTCTATATCACTTTCATCATCATTAATGAAACTGGCATCTGTCTGATCTGACTCCACGTTGATTACCATAACATTAGCATCAACTTCATATGCATCAACGTCCGTCCTATTTAGAGACAATGGTTCAACTTCCTCATTATTTTCTTCATTATCCATGATATCAGGAGTTTGATGATGTCGAACAATCCCGTCAACTTCTAATTGCTCCTCTTGTTGGAATGCATCTCCCCCAACCAAATCTTGCTCTTCCTCTTCAACCTCTAAAACATCATAGACATTTCTCGGCTGTATCATTTGGACAACTTGCCAATCACCTCTAAGTTTGGTATCCTTGAGATAAAGGACTTGTATGGCTTGAGACGCTGGCACATAAGGATCATCTTTATAGCACGTTCGAGATACATTAACACTAGTGAAGTATGTGTCTATATGAATTCCTGTCTTTTTATTACCAACATCCCACCAGTCACACTTGAACAATATAACTCATTTTTTGAAGCAATAATCCAATTCAATAATGTTTGTTAATACACCATAATATTGGATCTCCTTATCACCTTCATACACTTTCACAACAACACCACTATTTTGAGTTCGACGATACTTTTCTCGTTCCTTTGAGTGAAACCTAATCCCATTGACGATGCAGCCAGTGTACTGTGTCACTCGATTATCAGGACCACATGCTAATGAATATAAATCATCAGTAGCTTCGGGTGATTTCTATTGGCGCAAGAGTTGCATCTATTGATAAAAAAGTGTACGGCACATACGTCTAAAAGTCAGTATAGATTTTGAATTACATATAATTTAAGCACCTTATATGTATGAACACTTACACGTTTTTGAAACCATTTAGCAAATTGGCTTTGATGTCTCTGTTGGACATTGTGTATGCTTTCCCCTTGAAGCTCTGACTTGTGCTCCCTATATAAGAGGTATATACCATTATAATACAAATGCAAGATTTAATATATTAATACCTCATATGTAATTATTTTATAGGTATATAGTTCACTTACTCACGATATGACGCAATTTCCTCGGAATTATTTAGCACGTAATATCGAATTTTGTTATACTCCACTGTATCCAATATCTCATATGATCTAGATCCTAATGGTCGAACCATTTGTCCAAAAACATGAAGCCCTTCGCATGATTGCCCCTGACCTCCATCATAATTCCGTTCTTCACGATTGAATTTTGTTTCTATTCCTTCGAGATACATAGAACAAAATGAGAGGCATTCACCGTCAACATATGATTCTGCAATTGAGCCTTCTGGACGTGCTTTGTTGCGCACATATTGCTTTAGAGTGTGCAAGAATCTGTTTATAATTTTATAGTTAATAAAAAATTAAGAAATTACATTCATAAAGACATCATGTAAAAATGAAATACTTATACACATCACCTTTCAATAGGATACATCCATCGATACTGCACAGGTCCACCGATTTTAGCCTCATATGGCAAATGAACTGCTAAGTGAACCATGACATCAAAGAATGCCGGTGGAAATATTCGTTCTAGCTTACAAAGTATTATGGCAATGTCTTTTTCCATCTTCTCTAAAACCTGTAACTTTAATGTTTTGCTGCACAACTCGTTAAAGAAAATACCCAACTGAATCAATGGAATACAAACATCATCATTCAAATATCCACGTATTACAACCGGGAGAAGCCGTTGTAAAAGGACATGACAGTCATGACTTTTCAATCCTGATATTTTACCATCTGTAGTGTTCACACATCGAGATATATTAGATGCATATCCATCTGGTAACTTAACCAATTTAAACCATTCACAAAAACTCTTTTTCTCTGCACTAGAAAGTGTATAGCATGCAGGTGGCACCATTACTTTATCACCGTTCGGAATTAAGTGTAATTCTTTTCGTATACCCATTGCCTCTAAATCCATGCGAGCTTTCACGGTGTCTTTTGTTTTCCCATCTAGATTCAACAATGTTCCTAACACATTATCACAAATGTTTTTTTCTATGTGCATCACATCCAGATTATGTCGAAGCCTTAGCGCTCGCCAATACGATAATTCAAAAAATATGCTCTTCTTTGTCCAATTCAATTCCATTTCAGTACGTTTCCTCTTCTTATTGTTTGGTGCCTTGCCAAAGGCGTTAGGTTGGACACATTCTAATTGTGCGGAAACTTCATCCCCAGATAATTTCTTAGGTTTCAACCGGCGCTCGATATTACCATCAAAGTGATCCTTGTAACGGCTTCGCCAAACATGCCTGGGCGGCAAGAAATGACGGTGGCACATGAAACATAGCTTTCGTCCATGCTTCAAATACATTGAACATGCATCCTTGTTGCAAATTGGACATGCCATGTACCCCTTCGTACTCCAACCAGACAAGTTTCCATATGCAGGAAAATCATTAATAGTCCATAAAAGTGCTGCATGCAAATTGAATTTCTTTCTTGTCACTATATCAAAAGTCTCTACGCCATTTTCCCATAGTTCCTTCAATTCATCTATCAATGGTACTAGGTACACATCGATGTCATTTCCGGGTGCTTTTGGTCCAGGAATAAGTAATGACATGAAAATGAAGGGTTCTTTCATACATTTCCAAGGTGGCAAATTATATGGGATAAGCATGACAGGCCACATGCTATAGGAAGTGCTCATGTCCCCAAAGGGATTGAACCCGTCACTCGCGAGGCCAAGACGGACATTACGAGGATCTTTCGCAAACCACGGATAGCCCTTGTCAAATTCCTCCCAAACTTGACTATCTGCCGGATGCCTATATACATTATCCTCCCTAATTCGCTTTTCCTTGTGCCATCTCATATCTTCAGCCGTCTTTCTTGATATAAACAACCTCTGTAGTCTAGGCTTCAACGGAAAATACCGTAAAACTTTTTGAGGAATCTTCTTACCTTTACCTTCATTAAGTTTATACCTCGGCTCACCACATTCTGGACAATTAGTTTTATGTTCGTGCTCCCGCCAAAAGAGAGCACAATCATATTTGCATGCATGTATTGGAACGTAGCCAAGACCCAAGTCCCGCATATACTTCTTAGCCTCGTAATATGACTTGGGAAGCGTCTCACCAGTAGGCAATGCCGCTTTAATCAATTGAAGATTCATATCAAATGATTTGTTACTCCAACGGTTGATTATTTTTACATGCATCAACTTCACAAGGAATTCCAATTTTGAAAACTTCTCACACCCTGGATATAGTGGAAGGTGCAAATCGTTTAACATCGCATCAAATGGTTGTGGAACCAAGTCATTTGAGATTGCATCAGATGGTTGTGGATCCTCATATGCTGCACTAGGACCATGACTACTAGATGCTTCAGCTTGTGGTATATTTTCCACATTAATATTCATCTCATACCTTCTCGCACATATGTCTGCTAACATTTCTTGCAACCCATCACAACGTTGCTCTACACCACCACCACCATCATCGTCTTCATCTTCACTCATCTCCTCAAAATCTTCGCCATGAAATACCCACCGGGTATAAGTCTTATCCATTCCATTTTCCTCCAAATGTGCTTTAACCATATCAATGGGTTTGAAATATCTATTGTTGCACTTGTTACATGGACATTTTATCCTATTGCCTTTATCCACATAATCACGTGCGTACTCAATAAAGTCTTTAACTCCTTTCATGTAAGCAGGTAAATGTCTACCTCGAAGCTGCATCCAACTTTTATCCATATTTAACTCCCTACCACAAGAAGAACAAATATGAGTATTATGTATTGATGAGCAATTACTTGATTCCCTACAACCAGTTTATGTTGTTACTGACACTAAAATGTCCCTTGGAAGTATTCCAAAAGAGCACCAAAAAAAATTTCAAGAACTTGGAATTAACCAGATTAAGTTTTCAGTAAGTGCAGAATCCATGGTAAGAAGAATGGGTATTCTTCTATTCAACTCTGTTTCTCAATGGTGTACAGTAGCAGAGAAGCTGTTGATTATTCCATTGTAATCCATCAGCTCCCACTTGAAATAATTATGTTGATAGTCAAATCTATCATGCCGATGTATTAGTGTTGCATCATCTTTTTGTGATGATAATAAGGTAAATTACTGGAGCCATGATTTTTTATTTTTTTATTTTTGCTACTAAAATATCGGTGTAAACATGATGGCGTTGTTCTTTATCAGAAATCTTAGAACTCATGTTTGGAGCCATCTTCCATCTAGCATTTGTAAACTTTTGAGATATCCAAAGGCTTTTTGTGACTCTCACGGGGGTTGGAAGATTTGGAATTCAAAATTCCAGCAAAAATAAACTTGTCATTTGAAATACCTCTTATGAATGGTAAATATGAGCGTATCAATGTTGAATTCTAAAGCAATCAAACTCAGTCAAACTTAGCCTTATTATGCAGAATACGAATGGATTAAAAACAAAAATTAGTATTGATATATACACTAACATTTTCAGATGTTCTAGAGCTTGAAACAATCTTGAAAACTAAGTGAAAGCTTCAAAGGATGGAATATCTTACATTGGGTATACACAATGGAACTAATGTCAAGCTAACAAAGCAAATCCAACATTTTCCATTCAATTGTAACCTACATTGATAGATGTCTCCACTTTTTTCCAATCCTTTATAACCTTTTCTAATATCAGGGTTTTTCTTCTTTGTTGAAAAGGTAACAGTAATTAATAAATAATGAAAGAGAACACAACAGTGTTCATAACCAATAAAAACAATTGGGTGACTGTGTAATTGATATATAACAATTTGCAAGTGTTGGTATCCTCATGTGAATTTTTCCGGTTTTCCCTATAAGAGCTTGTGCAAAATACCAAACAGTACTAAAGAGTGATGCAACTGCTATATGTAACTAACCTTTGCCTATTGGCAGGGTTACTTGGAGACCTGGAACCATTGACAAAGATGAATGTATCAGCTCTGGATGTTAATCATGACGAAGATGATCGGTCACCTGAGAAAGAGATGGGTATATGCTCTCCCAGAGACGTTGATTTTCGTGAGGATGGGATGGTTACTGCTGCAGCTTTGCCAGAGAAGGCTTCTCTTCCAGGCATGTACATGATCACATTCCTAGTATATTCTCAAATCTCAAATCTATCAATGTCTTACAAAATTCAAGGTACTCTTGCAGTTCTAGAAAATAGGAATTATGCTGCTGTTTTATCAGTTAAACCTGAAGATGTGAAAGTTGATCTACTACAAATAGAACCTCAGTGAGGAGATTCTGCTAAAGAAACAGGCTTTGCTCCATTTGAGAAAAGCGGGGAGATTAACAGTGGGAATGTTCAGAGAGCATCCTTTGCAGATACATTGGTTTTTGAGGCTTCTGCAGTGAAACCACATTATCACTCGGGAAGTTCAATGTCAATTTCAAGATCTCTAGATAGGAAGAATGCAGAACCAGATTTAGTTTTTGAATAAACAACAGAAATAAAACAGGGAAGAATCCTGAGTCTATCAGAATTCCTTGTATTGATAAACTAGAATCAACTGCCGAAAATGACGTACAACCTTCGAAGATGGCGCTTATGTTCTGCTCCTAATATTCTCCTAGTAAATCAGAAGTAGTGGGTGGAAGTGCTTGCGCTGAGGCAGGCGTCATTGTAGCGTATCATGTGGAAGGTGAAGGCAACAAAAGTCCTGCTGAGAATCCCGGGGTGAGTTCAATGGACTATAAGGCAGCTCCCATTGAAGCTTCTCCCAATAACAGTAAAAGAGAAGGCAAAGAGAGGGGTCTTTCTGATACAGAAGTTGATAGGATCAATTCAAAGGGAAAGGATGATAGCCATGAAAGCATTGAAAGCTGTAATAGCAGAGAGTTGTTTTCCAAGGGAAAGAGAGCATGGAGCTTTGAGCGACGACTGGGTACTGGAAGTAAAAGGATAAAGAAACAACACAATGAAACTCACCATTCAGCGTCCTCCCTTGGACAAGATAGCTCCTTCATGAACTGGATATCAAACATGGTGAGGAGGTTTCCTAAGCTCTATATGGATGGGCAACCTTCTTGGGCCATTACTGCAAGACCTTATCAGAGAAACAGAAGCCATGATTCTCCCTCCACTTCATTGGAAAAAAACCAAGAAGATCCTGAGCTCATGGATAATTGATTCTGAGCTCAAGGATCTCCTGAAAAACTTAAATTTGTATGATGGAGCAGACAAAACATCATGCTTATGCATCAAGTGTTTTGAGCTTAGTCATTGGGCCATTGCATGTCCTAATGCATCCTTAAAAAAACAAATCAATACTCATGGAAACAGTTCTTTGGCGGGTAACAGGACCTGTGATAGAATACCACACAATCCACAAAATCAAACTCCTCTTGCTAACCATGACAGAAGAAATATGTTGCAGTCCGAAATTATGGATGGAAAACACCAACCCGTCGGTGCATATACTGCTTCTCATGGGGAAAGTTCAAAAGCGAAAACTGAATTAATGGTACAAACGAATGTTGGCTCAAAGCTTAGGAGCGCCATGGTACTGAATGGATGGGTTTTAGATTCAAAGTCTGTGAAGAAAAATCTTCCAAGAGATGATTGTCATAAAGGACAGCCAGGGAAGGGAACTTCTAAAGAACTTCTAATGATGGGAAAGAGTACTACTTCAGGCTTTGAGAGTGGATCAAAGGAAAAGCAAATTACTCCTTTCCATGACCATGTTAATAGGCAGATTCCAGACATACCACAAGGCACTTTTCAAGCAATAAGGAAGCTCCGTTTGTCTTGCACATATATCCTTAAGTACGGTCTCTTCTCACTCACATTATGACATGCTACAGGACTTTCTTGTTGGTTTCTTTTTTAAGAAATGCCTTTAACATTTAGCTAATTGATGATATGCACGTCAGTTCTAGTGACTTTGACATGTAATGACAAGATCATCGACATGATTATGTTTGGCATTTGATGATGCTTGAGCAGGCAGATTGGGAGTGTGTGTTTGGATTTGTTTGAATCTAGCAGTGGAATGGACAATTATATGTTCCACAACAAATTTGGTTGGCAAGGAATTAGGTAACTACATTAGGGAAATTTTGTTTACCTCAGATTGAATATTGGCAACTAAAACAATAATGATTTGGGTGGAGAAGGCAGAATGTAGTATACATCTTGTGTGGCTTCCAGTTTCTTCAGCCTTCACTGCTTTGTGGGACATATAAACTATCTCTTCTGCTAAAGTATCAAGATTGTTATAAATGTCATCCTTAAAGAATTAATGTGTTGGGTTGATAACGAACTTCTCTGATCCATTAATATCAGTAGACAGTAATGTGTTAAAAAATTAACACTTGATACTGATTAGTTCACTTATTCTTTCCCCTTTAAATTTTTAGAATCACATTGTTATCTATGGAAGCCAAATTCTTTTTATGGAATAAATAAACATTACTAGTCCAATGAACATTGTTGCATTACCAACATCTTCATAGCCACAAAATTAACAAAAACAGTTGAAAACGTTGATACACAATCCTACTGAAATAAAAAAAAATCAATTTTTTTTTTTACTTTTTTGAAAAGATCAACAAAGAATCAATGCTTGGTAAAAGCAAAATAAGAACACAAGAGTAAACAGTTGCAATCATTCAATAGAAAAGAAAACAACTATAAATAAACCTCACTTAGTAAAAACATATAAAGAACCAGCATCCTTAGTGAAAACAGACATAGATTACCACAAAGCACTCTCTCTCTCTTTGATACCATCACTCCAACCAAATCTCCATACATCCAACTAATAGAAAAGGGGGAAAAAACACACACACACACACACACAACCAAAGCCCAACTCCAATTGATATCCTTAATAATAATATGAAAAAAAAAAACAAATCATGACAACCATATTTCCAACACCTAAAAGCAATAAAGAGAATAAATATTAAATCCCAAACCAATAACTCCTAGAATGGTATACAAACCCTCCATAAACCCACAATAACTATCAATCCTATCAAAATCAACATATCTATGAAGCACAAAATAACACTAAGCAGTCTCCAAATAGCCAAACACCCATACTGAAAAACCCAAAAAAAAAAAAATAATCCTAATACCCAACAAAAAACCCAAAATCATTAAATAAATTAAAAAAAACCCAGCACATCTGATCCATATCTATTCATAAACCCCACTTAAACCCTGCAAAAACAAACAAATCAAGATCTCCATTGCCCAAATTTAGAGTAAACAATCCAAAGTTCAAAAGGTTAAAAAAAAAAAATTCAAATCAAGATCGTCATTGTTCAAATTCAGAATAAAGAAAATCCAAAATACAAACATGGAAAGAAATTTCAACAAACAAAAAAAGAAGAAGAGGAAGAAATCGAACCTCTTCAATCACCGCTGCTTTGAAGAAGAAATCGAATGAAAATTCCTCCACAAGTAGCACCCGCTAGTCCCAAAACCAGAAACGACGGTAAAGAAGACCTGAAGAAGATAGGCGCACAAGGTAGGACACGTTTGGATGTATGGGAGATATAAATCATAGAGATTTAGAAGGAATGTATATATATATACCTCGGAGGAGATTGGGATGGATTTCTCTATTGTCTTGTAGAGGATCGTTGACGGGATCTTGGTTTTGGTTTGGATTTATGCCAGAGAGAAAGACAGAGATTGATGCGCAGAGAGGGAAGCAAAGAGAGAGGAGATTGGGACGGATTTCTCTATCGTCTTGTAGAGGATTGTCGACGGGATCTATTTGGATTTAGGGCAGAGAGACAGAGTGAAGAGCAGAGATGGAGGGAAGAATAGATAGAGGCATTTATATAAAACACTGTTAACAAAAGGCGGGGATCGATTAAAAAAAAACGCGGGCGATGGAACTAATGGGAAATTGTGACGCTGTAAATATAATGTCGCTAATAAAAATATTATCTACGACGCATTTAAATTTACGTCGCAAAAAAGCTCATTATCTGTGACACAGCAGGTATACTGTCGCAAATAAATATTATTTGCAACGTCAAAAAGGCGTCCCAAATAAATGTATAATTTTTTTTATATAATGGCGGCAGAAGGAAGAAATTAGTTTTTTTTTTAGCTTAAACTTTTTGCGACACCATATAATGGAGGTCGCTAATAACAATTATCAGCGACCAAAATACATTAGCGTCGCGAATAAAATATTATGTGCGACACAAAAAGGAAACTGTTGCAAAATATATTCACTTTTTTACGACATAGCTCAGATTAAAAATTATTTGCGACGCAGGGATTGCGTTGCGAATAAAGACACTTATTTACGACAGATGATTGTGTCGCAAATGTGTATCTAGCGTTGCGAATACTTTTACCGCCATTTGGCGCCAATGATTTTGTGACGCATTTAATTGCGACGCACTATATTCATTGCTAAAAGTATCTATTTGCGACGCATGGAGTCTTGCATTGCAAATACATAACTTGTTGCGACGCGTCTAGTTTTATGTTGCAAAAAGATTATTTTCTGTGACGCTTTGGATTGCGTCGCAAATATTTTCGTCGCTAAAAACCCAATTTGTTGTAGTGTTCTATCAACCGAAAGAATACTAGATCCATGAAATTGAATGAAATTCTAGGAAGTCAACTGCCTCCTTCTTCAAAATATGGGCTTGGCTATGTAGGTGCCTCTTCATCTAAAGACAAAGGTAAAACTGTGTTTGTTCAAGGAACTACTATGAAAGCCATGCCTCATGTCTATCCAAATGCTACATATCCTCAGAGTTATTATCCGAATTATGTGTCGAAACCTAAATTCATTCCCATATGTCACTTCTGTGGGATTACCGGACACATACGACCACATTGTAATAAATTAAGAAATTATAACAGAAATTAACATAGAAGGCCAAAATCATCTTTGCATCAGGTTAGAACCAATCCAGTCTGGGTTCGAAAATCTAATCTACGCTGTAATGTGGTTCTTACAGCACTTAGTGCTACAAATTCTGATGTGTGGTACTTAGATAGTGCCTGTTCACGTCACATGACAGGAAACAAAGCCTTGTTCACATCTCTAGAGGATTACAATGGTGGAAGTGTTCGTTTTGGGGATGGAGGTAAGGCAAAAGTTATTGGAAAAGGTGTTGTTGCAATCCCAGGTATGTCTCAACTTAAAAATGTCTATTTAGTTGATGGTCTTAAAACAAACCTCTTGAGCATAAGCCAGTTGTGCGATAACAAACATGATGTTCATTTTTCTTCCAAAGAATGCATTATTATGGACAAAAAGGGAAAAATAGTTCTTCATGGGATAAGAAATCCCGATGATTGCTATGTGGTTTCATTTGAGAAAGAAATGTCTTGTAATTCTGCATTAATGAGTGACATTGAGTTGTGGCATTAACGTTTAGGACATGTGAATTACAAAGATTTGGAAAAATTGTCAAACTTTGAACTTGTTCGTGGGCTTCCCAAACTCAAAAGAGCCCCGAATACTGTGTGTGGTCCCTGTCAAGTTGGAAAACAGATTAAAGCTCCTCATAAGAAGGTTGATTCACTTGTCACTAAGAGACCTTTAGAGCTATTGCATATGGATCTTATGGGACCAACCAAATTTGAGAGCATTGGTGGGAAAAAATACAAAATTTTGACAGTTGATGATTTTTCCAGACTAACATGGGTGAGATTTTGCATGATAAATCTGAAACCTTTGTTGTCTTTAATGACTTGTGGACTTTGCTCATTGTAGATAAAGGTCAACAATTCGGAGGCGTTTCAAGGATTCGTTCCGATCATGGAACCGAGTTTCAAAATTCTGATTTTTCCACTTTTTGCACCAAACATGGGATCAAGCATGAATATTCAGCCCCTAAAACACCACAACAGAATGGGGTAGTTGAAAGGAAGCATAGAGTGGTACAAGATATGGCACAGGTGATGTTACATAGCAAAAACATACCTCAAAGGTTTTGAGTTAAAGTTGTTAACACAGCTGTCTACGTCATCAACTATTTCTATCTTCGTCCAGGAACTAAAACCATCCCTTATGAGATATGGACTGGAATTAAGCTAAATATTTAATACTTCCGAACATTTGGCAACAAGTGTTACATCCTTCGTGACAGAGAACACTTGTCAAAATTTGACTCCAGGAGTGATGAAGGAATTTTTCTCGGTTACTCCTTGACCAGTAAAGCTTATCGTGTATTCCATCTAAAAAATTATGTTGTAATGGAATCCATCAATGTGGTAGTGGATGATGCAGGTACCTCTGACAATTTTTCTGACGATGATGAGGGATTGATTTTTTCTCCATCTTCTGAACAGGTTGAAAATCAAACGGAAAGCCAAGCTAAACCTGATTCGGAATCAACAAAGGAAACAATAGCAGATGCTGATCCTGTTGAACCAACGGAACCTTCCTCTGAATCAAATGTTCCTGAAAGAATACGGCAATTTGAAGAAAAAAGTGCAACTCCAAAATCTGTTCATCCTCGTTCTCAAAAAGGCCAAGTAATTAAAGATCATCCTTTGGACAAAGTTATTGGTGAGATTTCTGCTCCTATGAAAACTAGGAAATAGGTACGTGATGAGGTAAGTCATGTCTGTTATGTTTCCACTTTAGAACCAAAAAATGTCAAAAATGCTCTTGTAGATGACTCTTGGATAAATGCTATGCATGATGAACTTGCCCAATTTGAAAGGAACTATGTTTGGGAGATTGTTCGTAGACCTTCGAATACCAATGTCATCGGAACAAAATGGATTTTCAAAAACAAAACCGATGAGTCTCGTCAAGTCATTAGGAACAAAGCTCGCTTAGTAGCTCAGGGGTATACACAAGTTGAGGGTATTGACTTCGATGAAACTTTTGTCCCTGTTGCTAAACTTGAATCTGTGTGTTTGTTACTTGCTATAGCTTGTTTTTTAAATATCAAATTGTTTCAAATGGATGTCAAAAGTGCCGTTTTTGAATGAGTTCTTGAATGAGGAAATGTATTTGGAGCAACCGAAAGGATTTGAAGATCCTCATTATCCTTATCATGTTTTCAAACTGCAAAAGGCTCTTTATGGCTTAAAGCAAGCACCACGAGCTTGGTATGAGAGATTGACAGTATTTTTGATTGAGCATGGGTTTACTAGAGGAAATGTGGATAAGACTTTGTTCATCAAACAAGATAAGAACAACATTGTTATTGCCCAGGTCTATGTTAATGACATTATTTTTGGATCGACTTCTAATTTCTTGTCTGATAAATTTGCTGATAAAATGTCAAGTGAATTCGAAATGAGTATGATTGGTGAGCTGTCCTTCTTCCTGGGTTTACAGATTAAACAAACTCCATTTGACAGTTTTATTTCTCAGCCAAAATATGCCAGGGAGTTGCTAAAAAAGTTTGGAATGTAATCTTTAAAACATGCTAGAACACCAATGAGCACCACTGTCAAAATTAGTCTTGATGCTGATGGATTGGATACTGATGAAAAAAGTTACAGAAGTATGTTAGGTAGTCTCCTCTACCTAACTACAAGTCGTCCTGACATTGCCTATAGTGTCGGAGTTTGTGCGAGATACCAATCAAAACCTAAGATGTCTCATATTCAAGCTGTGAAAAGAATCTTAAAATATGTTTGTGGCACTGTCGAATATGGGATTTGGATGTCTAAAGATACCAACACGATCATTGTTGGTTATTCCGATGCTGATTGGGCTGGATGTGTTAATGATCGAAAAAGTACCTCCGGTGGCTGCTTCTTTGTTGGAAATAATTTGGTTGCCTGGCACAGTAAAAAGCAGACCTCGACATCTCTGTCGATTGTTGAGGCTGAATACATTGCTGCAGGAAGTTGTTGCACACAACTTCTTTGGATGAAACAGATGCTGCAGGATTATGGGATTGAGCAAGAAACTATGACTGTCTTTTGTGATAATCAGAATGCCATTGATATTTCCAAAAATCCAATCCAACACTCTCGTACAAAGCATATAGACATTAGGCATCATTTCATTCGTGATCTTGTGGAGGAGGGAACCATCTCTTTACATCATATTCCCACTGAAGCTCAACTTGCGGATATTTTCACTAAACCATTGGATGCAACGTGGTTTGAATCTCTGCGAAAATCTTTAGGGATTTCTCTTCTTCCGTACACTCCATAAAATTTTTTTTGTTTAATTAAGTACACAATCACGTTTACACATGACCATTTTTTTTCCTCTCTCACCACACGGATCGTTTTTCGATTCTCTCACTGCTATTTCCTTTCTTTATCCTTGAGAGATGTTGTGGTAATAAGGTTAACCCGGAGGAAGAGGGCTACCTAAGATTGTGAGTGAAAGCTTCCAATTGATTGGTAATTTTCTCTTGGAGAAGGCTACCACGATCATTAGCGTGAAAGTCACCAATGATGGTTTAACCCGTCCTCAATTTATTTTCAAAAAAAAAAAAAAGAAAAATCTGGAGGACTCGAATGAGTTAAGAGAAAAAAAAAAAAGGAAAAGAAAATACTCAACTGAGTTAAAAAAAAAATGGAGGAAACTACTTTACTCAACTTATTGTTGATGGGTGTGCTCCCCATGTGACATTTTGTTTATCTCAAAGAGGTTTAGGGGGAGTAGATAACACTGGTTTCGTTTTACCATTTTTATTTATTTTTATTTAATTTTTGGTCATTATATTCACATATTGCACTGTGCGCTTAAATTTACGAAAATTTGAATAGTTATACTGTTTACACTGTTCAATGGAGGGATTTGACCAAATTGTGACTGTTAGAGATTTTTTGCCGCGCTGCACCTTAGGATTTAAAAACCCTGGATAGATCGCTCGAGCGACCTTCATAGTTCGCTAGAGCGACCCTGACGGTTCATATTCTGCGATGGCTTTCTTTTCTTTCATTTTTCCTTCCCTTTCTTCCATTCTCTGCTTCTCCTGCGAAATCGCCCATTTCGCCCATTCCTTCTTTGCTGCAGCTTCTCGTCGTTTCCTCTTCCTAAGGTATATTTTTGTTTTTGCAAATAATTTTATTTCCATTCTCATTCCTTTTCTTGCATCAAAATAATGATTAGGGCTCTTTTTCTTCTACACCCATTTCGTTTTCTATCTCTCTTTCCTCCTTGTTTCATTTCACTATATAATTTCATACTTTTCATCACATACATTTTTTTTTCACATGCATCTTCATGGCATTTTGCATCTGGATTGCATTCAACTCTTAATATGGCGTTTTTTTTT
This sequence comes from Umbellularia californica, assembly GCA_028538565.1. Taxonomy (NCBI): domain Eukaryota; kingdom Viridiplantae; phylum Streptophyta; class Magnoliopsida; order Laurales; family Lauraceae; genus Umbellularia; species Umbellularia californica. Next base: position 10,458,606 of record JAPQWN010000006.1, on the reverse strand, counting down.
CTTGGACAATTTTCTTGATGATATCAGTGGATTGCTACGTTTCGTTTTCCTGGAGTTTTTTCTATATGATTCTGTGTTACTTGATGGATTATTGTTTCCCAGTGATTTTTTGTGACAAATTGGCTATTGATGTGGAATGGACTATGGTTGTGTGAGATGGATAATGGATGGAGTGTGCCTGTTTGCCAGCAGTGGGGGTGTGGTTCTGGAGTATTTGTGGTTTCTGGCGATTGGATGCCATTTTTCTTGCAGGAATGGATTGGTGATTGGGTTAGTTTGTGTTGTTTTCAGACCTGATCATGGCTCCGAAAAAGAGGCAACATGCTGAATCTTCTTCCACTTCTTCTTATGATCATACGCGTTTTCCTTCTCTGGGGAAATCCACACAATTCTTTGCACAATATGCTTCGAGAAATGTTGAATCCGAACAGGACATGTCAGAGGAATTACACAATAAGAGAGTATTTCGGAGTCTGGCAACTAGGAATTGGTTTTCCTTAGTTAAGTTCAATACTCATTCTATTGATGTTGACTAGGTACGGGAATTTTACTGTAACATGGATGTACTTGATGATGGGTCTGTTAAAACTTTTGTTAGAGGCAAGTGGCTTACCATTTCAGTAGCTGATCTGGCTAACTATCTGGGGATTCCTGAAGTTACAAATGCAGATTACCCTATTCCGGCTGAGCTCCCTCCACCCATTGATTATGATTTCGTTGGTTCTATTATTTGTGGAGTCCAGACCCGATGGCTTGGCGGACTTTTATTGCATGGGAACTTGACCGACGAATATCGATTTCTCAACAGATTTGTTTGTCACAACCTGGAGCCACGAGGGCATACTTCTGATGTTACTCAGAGAAATGGCTATCTTTTATTTTGCATTGGGACTGGGAAGACAGTGAATATACCACAAGTTATTTTAAATGTGTTCATCAAAACTCTCACCGCCAAGAAAAATTCTTTACTTCCATTTGGGGTCCTAATCACTGACTTCCTCACTTTCAAAGAGATTTCCCCTTGGCCAAATGACCTGATTATGAAGATAAAGAATCCGATCAACTCCAAGACTTTGTCTCTGTCAACTTCTCATATTCTAGTTGGTCTTCAGGCTGAAGATGTTCAGGAGGATCAAGAGGATGTCCCTGTTCAGGGGGAGCAACATAGACGAATAGATCGCATTGACCATCTTACTGCCCAAGTTCAGCACCTGACTGCACGTGTTGATGAAGTCAGTGGACAAGTTACTGCAGGCTTCACTCAAGTTAATGCCACCCTCGCTGACATTCTGGCCCGACTTGCTCCAGGGCATCAATGATCTCTTTGTGTTGCTGCTTTGAATCTTTGACACCTCTTCTGTTATTGATTTTATGATTTTTTTGGGAACTTTGCAACTTTGAGTACTTGCTGCTAACTCTCTATGTTTTTTTTTATCCCTCCATTATGTCTCTTTGTCAATTATGTCCAAAAAGGGGGAGAAATTGGAAAATTGGAACTTAGTTTGAATTGCTTTCACATATTTATGGTTTGACATTATTTATCATTTACTTCTATGATTTTGCACTTGATTTTTTTTTAGAAAGATATTGCAGGTACTCAGTCACTCAGTCTTTGAAACATACACTTTGCTACACTCATTGCCTTTCGTTGGTCTTTAGGTTAGATGGTGGGTAGAAACTTTTGATGTAAATAGGAGTTTTGTCCATTAATTGCCAAAGGGGGAGATTGTTAGGATTCTAATTGGCTAATTCATAGTGTTATGGACAAAACACTGGGTTTCTATAACTTGTACTTTCTTTAGAAGTTGGACTGCTGAAGATCTTGTTCCAAGATAGCAAGAGTTTCCAAGATCTGAAGTTTCCTAGGGGTCGCTCGAGCGAACCTCCTTTCGCTCGAACGAACCCATCTCAGTTCAACCATCGCTCGACCCAACAAGCAGTTCGCTCAACCCACCTGATTTTTGTCTTGTACATTTAAAGGCAGAGAGTTGTTTGCACGAGCAAACCATATATCGCTCGAGCGAACTTGAGACAAAAGGTTTTTCGCTCGACCCATCATTCTCTTCGCTAGACCGAAGAGTTTCCTGCGCTGCATGTTTACTTCCAGAGAGCAGTTCGCTCGAGCGCACTTCCACATCCGCTCGAGCGAACCATGGACTTCTATTTCTGAATGAACTTCTGTTTCTAATTTGATCAAGATGCAACTTCCTATTCTCTGAGCCTTTCATACACGAATTGGAGACTATTTAAAGGCTTCCTCTCTCAACATATTAGATACACTGATCAAGATACAATACCTGAGATAGAGAGTTTGAGAGATCCATCCTATTCCCCCCAAAACTTCAAGCTGCTGTTGCTGTGCTAAAGATTTCGAGTTTTTGGTCAAGTTTCCATCCCCTTTTTGAAGGCGGTTCTGCTCAAGCACGGTGAAGATTTGTGACGAGATGTTAGCAAGATCTGATGCAGTCCTTAGGTTGAGTCAACAACTGGGAAAAGGGTTGTAAGTGTCTTGTATTCTTCAATTTTACATAGTGCTTGGTTGTCTGTTGGCCTAGACGATAAGGCCTGTAGTTTTTCTTCCGTTTAGGGTTTTCCACGTATAATTCTCGTATCTCTCTATTTGTGGTTTGATTGTTTATTTAAATTGGAATTAGGGTTAATTACTAGTTTAATCACATCAGTTTGATATTCAATTGAGATTTAGTAAGTGGGACCTCTGCCTGTGTTAAGGTAGAAATTCTTTCAGGCATTCTTATCCCTTTTATAAAATCACTATATCCATGGGCGTAGCTACACAGAGGCAAGGGGGGGCACGTGACCCCCCTTTCTTTTTTTAGGTAAAATTACAAAAATACCCTTCTGAGATTAAATTTATTACAAAAATGCCATATGCCCTAAATGCCAGCTGCTGTGCATTTGACTTTCAAAATTATGAAAGTCCTTTGTTCCTTCCCACTCCCAGCGGCTGAAAGTCTTCGTTCCTTCCCAGCAGGCAGCTTCAAGCCTTCGAAGTTTCCGATTTTCTCTCATCTTTTCTCCAGCTGGATTTTTCGACTACAAGTGTTCAGAGTCCGGCAAAGACAAGTATCGGCAAATAACACCAAAAATCCCCAAAATTTAGGGTTTTTCTCTGAGTTATCTCTCTCCAAAATTTATGGTTAACTTTTGTATTACTTACTTTTGAGTTTTAATATAAGTATGTTTTTGTGTTAGTTTATATGCATTGTGCCTCCCCTTAACAAAAATCCTAGATCCGCCCCTGACTATATCCTTTCCTTTTCATTCTTCTCATTCCCTTCTCTCTACTCTTCTTCTTCACTCCTTTCTTACATTTCCTCTTCCTTCTTCCCCATCATCAAGAGGTTTAGTAGCTTAAGCATTGGAGGAAAACAAGGCTTGGGATCTCCCTATTCATCTTCTTCACTCTTTTCCACTCTACTTTGGCAAGGAACTATTTTCACCATCTCCCACCCTCTCCAAAAGTTGAAAAACCTAGCTAGAGGTAGGCTTCAAACCCTTGTTAGTTAAATTTTGAGTTAGATAAGAGTCAAGGGACTCATTGTTACTCATGTATACATATTCATTTGGTTCTTCCATAAACATTGGTGATTAGGGCTTGAATATTTGGGATTTTTGGGACTTCCTTGAGTCAAGTGTGTTAGAGGATTTGAAAAGCTCTTTAAGGCAAGTGTAATCTTTAATTTGGTTTACATAGTAGTTGATTTCCTTTGATTCCAAAAGAAGTTCCTTCTTATGAATCTATCTTTTATTAATGAATGGGTTGGATTTATTTTTAAGATTTATAATTGATTGATTGGAATGGAAGTAATGGATGTGATATAAGGGAGCAAGGAGGCTCCATTTTCTGCAGGTTTGATGGTAGAAGACATGTGGAAAAGGAAGAAGAGAAAATACCATTAGAAACTCGAAATGGGATTCTGGAGTGGGTGCTCGAGCGGACTCCACCACTGGAAATTACGGAATGGAATTTTATGATGGGCGCTCGAGCACGCCAGGGGCCGCTCGAGCTTGCCACCCCTCTAGAGACCTCCGCTCGAGCGGCTATGGACCCGCTCAAGTGGACTTGACTCCATTCATTTGGGCTTTTAGGGCTCAATTAAAAGGAGTGTTGATGCTCCTAACCTATAATAACCCTCCTTAATCCTCCATTTAGTGGATTTTGGTGCTCACCCTTACTCCCATAGGAAATTAGGAATTTCCGAGATCTTATAACTATAGAATGGAACCAATAACCTTACAAATTGGACCAATGGATATTCCTTAGTCTAAAACTATGCCATGAAAATTCGTTGGGAAATTCAACATATTCCTTATAACATAGTGACACCAAATAAGGTAGTATTTCATTGACTTTCCCAACTTATTTTGTATTGGACGGGGGAGGACTAAGAAAATGATGATATAAAGTTGGATAGTAAAAATATCTTGATTCCCCTAATTTAATTGCATTTCATATTAGAATACGAATTCATTTTGAATCTCAAAACTTACTCAATAGATTGATACCATTGTCAGTATCCATTGAGGTTTGATCTTTCTACGTTCAGATCGTAATTTCGTTTTGTATATCTGAATTGACAATCGTTAGAAACAAGGGTTGAGTAAGTAATTGAATATATGTGATTATCATTTGATTTGATTATGATTAAACGAATATAAACTTACTCAAATCCGATTTTATTTCGAGTATTATTTGATTCTATCGAGTCAGCACTACTTTGCTTTGACCCTGTGATACCCGATGAAGTTACACTTGGTTTAGTTACTCAAGACTACTGCAGTAAGTCATCTGGAGCACCGGAACTCCAGACCCGAATAGCCAGTTAGCCTTTGGCCGGGCCGCTGGTGACATCCGAACTAGATTTGCTCTCTTTTGAGAGGATGAGCTTAAGATAGTAGCCAATTTGTATGTTTTCATCTTACTTGATTCACAATGCATAAATTATTCATTTTAGCACAACTTGCTTAGTTAATACTTGTCATTGACATCTGTTAATTTATCCATCTTAAATTCAATTTGCTACATTATGTATTTCCTTATTACTGCCTATACTTGCTCAATCGTTGTATTGATGATACTACTCTTGGTGTCACAGTCACAGGTGCAGCCCTGACCCTAAGAAGGCCGAGGAGGGAGAGAAGGCTACCCAAAAGGTACCTTCAGGACTAGAAGAATGGCCTAAGCCAAAAACCGCTTAGTAAGCGTCCTCGGAGCGTGTGATGACTACTTTTGGAGTTTCCTTAGATGTGTGGCTAGCCCCTTTTTGCGTGGGCCACACTTAGATGAATAGTTAATCTTTTTTTTATACTTTTGGTATTGTTTGTATAGGGTTCTTTTATACACCCTTTTGTAGAACAATGTACATAATTGTATAATTCTTTTGTATTGAAACTTGAATTATTAAATAGATTGAAAGGGGATTTGATACCTCAAACCAATGAATTACAGCTTCCGCAATGTTTAATTGCTTTTGATGTGTTTTAGTGAGTTCTAACTCACGTATATGAAAAGTTATTTTTCTTTCCTTCGTGTGTTGTACTTGGCTCGAGACAGTCATAGCACACGGGAGTACGTGTGACACACCTCGGAGATTATCCTAGGCCAGGGTGATTCGGGGCCGGGATGTGACACTCTCTCTCTCTCTCTCTCTCTCAATAAACTGAAGGCTATCATATTATAGTTTAGAATGCTGTAGTACACCCCGATATATGCTCTGGCCTGAAACTACTAATGGAAGATGTGATTTGAGAATGACAATCAATATTATTGAGTTCAACAAAACAGTAAATGGACTGTATTATCATCTAAGAATCGTCGTGAATTAAGAAATTTCTCCTACGACGATAACTCATTGTTCTGCTGGTGGAACTGGATGAAGGAAAAGAGAAAAGACAATAATGCTTCAAGGCATATATTCGCTTTCCTTAAGCCATTTTTACCACCTACTTGGTGGGATAAATTAGCCTCCAAGATACGATCAAGCCCATCTAAAGGTGATGTTGTTTTGAGTTTGCTGGCACAAAAATCAACTCTGAACTCATCAGTTCAAATATGTACCGTTTAGATGAGATTCACAAAATGCATGAGAGATGAGAGCCACTTTGACCGTTTAGAGTGGGATGTGTATATTAATTGAAATGGGTCTTTTAGTCCAAATATGGACCAGGTTAAGCCTAATAAACTACAAAATAAAGGCCTTCTCATAATGGCTTAGAGCATCAGATCCAAGCCCTACTTAATATCCAAGTCTTATACAATGTGGGATTCTATAAAAACTAAAAAATAGCAAGAAGAAGGCATAGGTAAGTATTCAAGTAAGAAATTGGTTCTCAAAAGGATTGTTTTTCACGGGATTTTCAACACTTTGCCTGCATAGAAATGTATGATTATGAAAGTGTTTTACAAGAAAACATAATTCAAACCTTAAATTTCTTATTTTTAAAATTTTCCAACACCTCATACCATTCAATGCAAGTCCACTCATGGGCCGGGAAGACCTAAAAGCATTTGGATACGAGGGATAGAAAGATGGAAAACCCTCATTATGTGTTAATGTTGGACAAAATAAAAATTCCAATTAGATATATCTATCTTTTAGTCCTCCAGTCTTCATATTTTATCAGTTTTACAGCTTTGTTGTATTTTGAGGTTCAATCCAATGGTGAGTATAAATTGGATGAGTGTCCAAATCAGTCCTCATGCCAATTCAGAGGGTGAAATGAGGCCGGCTGATTGAAGGTGGGATCTTGTAACCTTCCTGAATTAAGCAGAATAATTTTACTAAATTGTTTCTGAAGTGTTCTAAGTGCCAAGAATATTTAAAAACAAATAGTTTTTAGAATATTTACATGCAGGTGAAAAAACTGTACTTTTTATTTTTTATTTTTATGATCTTACATTTAGAGATTAGAAGGTGACAGTCAAAAGGGAAGGCAAGAGCATTCAAGATTCAATGCAAAGAGGGCTAAGATTCGAATGTTGATAAATTGGAAATCAAGCTGGTCTGAGTCAACCCAACTCAGTCAGGGGCGGGCTTAAGCTTGTAAAATAATTCGATGGCTATTGCTCAGGCGAAGTCGTGTTTTACATCGATCCAAATGGACAGAGCAATGGATTGAAATCAAACTGTTTTAACTGTTAAACTTGTGGGGGCCATCAAGGAATTGGGACGCGAGTGACATGACTTGTCTTACATTTTACAGGCTGGCCAAGGGCCCAGGCCATTTGACCAGACCATTAAGCATATATGGGCCAACAGCAATGATTCTGACGATCTGACCCAGACATACCAATTCCCGAGTCAACCCGGCTCAGTGAAGTTATGAAATCTGTGTCTTCATCCTCGTTCTAGAACAGTGACTGAAGGCAAAAAGAATGTCAAATCCCACGGCTATGAGGTAAAGTAATAAAAAAAAAAAAAAAAAAGATGCAGCCACATACCTTTATTTAATAAGAAGGAATCGATTCTTTCTTCTTTGAAAATCAAATGAAGATTCCACATCTCTAATCTTCTAAGCATCAAATGCATGGATTTCCCATTCTTATTTACCCATTGAAATCTTGCCTTCCGTTCTGTTCCTTTACAGGGCATGGTGTGGACCCTATAATCTACTTATTTTTCAGCAGCCAAACATATGGTCAAATGCAAAATAATTTTTATATCATGAAGCTTATAGGAATATTCACATGAGGGCTATGAAGCTGCTCCCCTACACTGCAGTGCACTTTATAATCAGCTGGAAACGTGTGGCCTGCTGCGGATCGTGTGAAGCTGCTTAAGGTAAAATAAAACCAGGTAGGCATTTCTCCCGCCTCTGACTCTTGCCCCTCTCTCTCTCAGGTCTCTCGGTCTCGCCTGATCTCCCTTGCTCTCTCAGTCGCCTGATCTCTCAGCTCTCTCCGTCGCTGAGCCGGTCCGCTGCCTGCTGCCTCTTTCTCCCCTCTGTCTCTCGCCCCTCTCTCTCTCAGCTCAGCGACCGTCTCTGCAGCTCTCTCAGTCGTCGCCTGATCTCGCTGCGACCTGCACCGATCTGCGCACTTCCCTGAGCTGCAGCAAAGGATACGATTATCCTGAATCGTGCGAGTTCTGCGTGTGGGCGGATTGAGCTAGCAAAATTCAGAGCCCACAGTTTTTTTTTCATTTCCCCCTTCTGAGGCCTAATCGACACCTCTCTCTCTCTCTCTCTCTCTCTCTCTCTCCCCCCCCCCCCCCCCCCCCCCCCCCCCCCCCCCTCCCCCCTTTCTCTTCAACGAACGGAGCCCCCTCTCTTCAGCAAAGTGAAGAAGCTTCCCCTAAGCCTCCAGCCCATTTCTCTTCAGCGGACTGAAATTTGAGTCTTCCCCTGAGTCTTCAGCCCACTTCTCTCATGGACGTTTCTCCCTCTCTTTTCTCTCTCCCTGGCGTCGCTAGACTCTCCCGCTCTCGTCTCTTAGCTAGGAGCCGTCGCTGCAACTCTCCCAAAGCACGATTCCCTCTCTCGTCGCTCCCTATCTCGTCTCTCTCTCTCAACTGGGTTCATCTCCTCTCGATGCGACTCTCATCTCCTCTCGTCTTTCTCTCCTGGGCATCATCTACTCTCGCTGCAACTCTCCTCTCTCCCTCTCGCTGGACTATCGATGGGATTTCAGCTATAATCACAAAGTCCCGGCATCCTTACATCCCTAAAGCCCTAAATCGCAGCACCCTAAATCCAGGGTCTCAAAATCACTATCTAGATTCCATATGGGTACAGATTATGTGATTGGCATGCTCCACCTATAGATGACCATGGAATTATAGTGGAATTACAGTGGGTCTGTGGCAAGTTGAGATGAATAGATGTTTTATGGTTGTAATGAAGCTATAGCATTTTATGAAATTTTTGATCTTCTGAGATATGGAATGAAAATTTTGATCTAAAGATGGATGGTTTGTGTTTGTAGAAAGTGGTGATATATGCTTTTTTATGTTGTTAAGAGTGTTTCTACATGTATTTTATACTCTGCATTTTGAAATCGGGACCTCATGTGTTCTGATCTTTACAGGTGTTTACAGGGCGTGCATAATTGAGCCAAATGTCTGTTAACATGGAGGTGTTTGGACAGGTTTTGGAATATATAAATTAAAGTTTTCAAAATTTTTAAGTGTATGAATTTTCAGATTTTGTACAGGTGTCTACTATATGGGATTTGCTGGAATGTAGTTGACTTTGTAATAGGCTAACGAGTTGATTAGATCAATTTATATATTTGTGGAGATATCCTTGAGATGGGTAATTAACCTATCCTTGAGAGAATGAAATCCAAGTTGACTAGTATCATATTATATAGGGGCCCATTGTCCACACTAGAAATACCAATGAAATAGGGAACATTTTCAAAAACTTCAAAAACGAAGAATGGTAAAATTTGACAAATTTGCTCTATTTCAATGTTTGAAATAAAAGATCACCATGCTTCTGTAATGATGTTCAAGGCATTCCCATAGCATATGGCATCCCAAAGTCCCAGGATCCGAACACAAAAAGGTCAATTCAGAAAGGGCTGAAACACAGTTTCATGTCTCTAATTCATATTAAGGTAAAAAAAAAAAAAAAATCAATCACTGTATGCCCCTTTGGACTTCAATTTAAAGGCAACTAGGCAATTCCAAGCAATCTATGCAACACATCCATTCCATTTCAACAAATCTATTGTACAAAACAGCCATTCTATTTTGACACCAATATGAACACATAATATGACAAAAGCAACCCTTTTCTATTCCATTGTGCAAGACAACTATGCACAAAATACAATTTTCAAATACATTACAACACTCAAACCATCTATTTCTACAAATACAAACCACCCATTTCTACAAATAGAAATAAACTCTTGCCAAGCCCATCAGAAGAAAGCCGGTTGCTAGGAGATGCCGTAACACCTGTAACCCCAGCTGCACCAAACCAACCATGCCCTTCCCGCCTCGACTCGGAAGGCCACCTTGGCTACTATGTTCAAGACCATCCCTCACTTTTGTATCACTGATGCCCAAAATTGATCTCATACTTGGATTTGCTGATTCAACATTGTTTCCTAATTGCATTGAAGATGCAAAGGGCATGTTATTCTACTTTGGGAAGAGCAGCTGTTGCTGCTGATGCAGAGACCTGACCCCATTTACATTCATCACTGGATTTGGGGACTGCTGAGTAATCTGATTGTTAATTTTCAAAATTCGATTCATTCTGACTCCATTCGAATGACCCGCGTAAGGGAAGCCAAGATTGATTACTGCTATTGTTATTGGAACAAGCCAATTCTTCATAAAATCCGCTATTATTCATTTGTGCAGCTGGTTGGTTATCTTCTCTCACCACCCCTGCCTTCAACATGACCTCCTCCAAAGTAATCTCTCCTAAAGTCTGCTGCTTCTACTGCAAATTCAAACCTAAATCTCCAATTCCATCTTTCCCCCACTTTCTCTGTACATGTCCCTTCAGACCTGATCAACTAGCTTTTGACTCAGAGTTCGCGGAAGCGTCAAGGAGCCCTGCCTCTGCAGAGTCCCACCACCAGAGGTTCCACCATCAGGCATGCCGAAAGTAGAAGCCATAGCCTCAGCTTCTTCCGCTGTCCAGATTTGACTGAAATGAAAACCCAACTTAGTTTCCTGTATTTCAAGAACATCTGACTGTAATTCCACCAACTCTTCATCTAGTACTCAAAACAGTGTTAAAAAATAAAATAAAAGAGCATAAAACGAGGAAACATAAAATCAAGAGGTCAACTGTAATTCAATTAATTTAAATTGAGTAGTAAATACTCATGAAGAAATACAAACAAAAATCTCTTCCAAAAATGGATGAAAATAATAAAATCAGATTCCAAAAAAAAAAAAAAACAAACAGATAAGATACTTGAATTCCATCGAATTCGAAAGAAATATTTTATTTCAATGATATTTATTTCATTTTAGATTTTTTTTTCATTTTTTCACATCTGTATGTACGAAGAGGGAGAGAGATTTCTACATAACATGGTTACCTAGGGGTGCACAAAAAATCCGTCGATCCGTAAATCCAATCCAATCAAATCCAATCCGCGGATTTTTATCCGATCCGAAGGTAAATGGATCGGTGGCGGATTAAAAATTTTGTAATCCGTTACCAACGGATCGGTGGTGGATTTCACCCTCAATCCGCGGATTCAATCCGATCCGATCTGTTGACATTAAATATAAAATATATATACCCATGTATCTGAAAGGCCCCAACCCAATTTTAAATTAAAGACCTCAAACTTGGACCCATACTAACAAAAATAACCTGAATTGAGGTCCAAATCCAAGTTATTTATATATAAATAAACTTAACATGTATGAATGATATGATCCTGGGGCATCGATATGCACAATTCATAGACCAAAACAAGAACCTTCATTAAAAATGGGTCTAGATGTTGGACCCATACATCCATATCTATTTATTTGTTTTATTTGGGCCATCTGGGTAGTAGTATCACTATGAGTTATTAGGAGGTCTGATATCATCCATTGACCCAACTTGAAGAATCTGAGTACTGATCCCTTTTTAGTAATTCATAATTTTGCCTGGGTCACTCTGAGCCCACTTTATTAGTTGGATTGGAGTCTAGGCCAAGTTGGATCGACGTAATTGACACCACCCATCCTGCTCATTTCAGTGGTCATAATCAACAATGAATCCTGCAAATTTGTACCTCCCTCGGTTAGATGTTTACATTAAATATAAAATATATATAAGGGGTCTAAATATAAATTAAGATGTCTAAATTTAAAATAAGGAAAAAAATTAAGGGGTCAAAATGTAATTTTTTACAACATATTTGATATTTTTCTTTTAACATTTGATGGAACGGATTGAACGGATTAATCCGATCCGATCCGGTCCTTCACGGATCGGATCGGATCGGATTTCAACAGCAACGGATTGGTGACGGATTCAAAATCCGTCAATCCGTAGGTAACGGATTGGTGACGGATTTGGCCCAATCCGCACCAATCCGATCCGTGTACACCCCTATGGTTACCACTTTCTGCAAACACAAACCACCCATCTCTATAGATCAAAAATTTCATTCCATATCTCAAAAGATCAAAATTTTCAATCCATATCTCAGAACATGCTAAGCTTCATTACACCCATAAAATATATATTCATCTCAACTTGCCACAGACCCACTGTAATTCCTTTGTAATTCGATGGTCATCTATTGGTGGGGCATCCCAATCACACAATCTGTACCCATATGGAATCTGGATAGTGATTTTGAGACCATGGATTTAGGGTACTGCGATTTAGGGCTTTAGGGATGTAAGGAATCCGGGACTTTGTGGTTATAGCTGAAATCCCATCGACCGTCGTGCGAGAGGGAGAGAGGTGAGTTGTAGCGAGAGTAGATGATGCCCGGGAGAGAAAGACGAGAGAAGATGAGAGTCACATCGAGAGGAGATAAGCCCAGTTTAGAGAGAGACGAGATAAAGAGCAACGAGAGAGGGAATCGAGCTTTGGGAAAGTTGCAGTGATGGCTCCCAACTGAGAGAAGAGAGCGGGAGAGTCCAGCGACGTCAGGGAGAGAGAAACGAAAGAGAGAGAGAGAGAAACGTCCGAGAAAGAAATGGGTAGAACACTCAGGGAAGACTCAGATTTCAGTCCGCTGAAGAGAAATGGGTTGGAGACTTAGGGGAAGCTTCTTCACTTCGCTGAAGAGAGAGGGCTCCGTTCGCTGAAGAGAAAGGAGAAAGAGAGGTGTTGTTTAGGTCTTAGAAGGGGGAAATGAAAAAAAAAAAAAAAAAAAAAGGCGAGCTCTGAATTTTGCAGACTCAATCCGCCCACAGGCAGAACTCATACGATTCAAGTTAATGGTATCCTCCGCTGCAGCTCAGGGAAGTGCGCAGATCGGTGCAGGTCGCAGTGAGATCAGGCGACGACCGAGAGAGCTGCAGAGACGGTCGCTGAGCTGAGAGAGAGAAGGGTGAGAGACAGAGGGGAGAAAGAGGCAGCAGGCAGCAGACCGGCTCAGCGACGGAGAGAGCTGAGAGATCAGGTGACCGAGAGAGCGAGGGAGATCAGGCGAGACCGAGAGAGCTGAGAGAGAGAGAGAGGGGCGAGAGTCAGAGGCGGGAGAAATGCCTACCTGGTTTTAGGTCACGGATGAAATTTGGGCGGGCTTCTCAAATGTATTTTTACTTTAAGCAGCTTCACACGATCCGCAGCAAGCCAAACATTTCCAGCTGATTATAAAGTGCACTGCAGTGTAGGGGAGTAGCTCCCTATATATATATATAATATATATATATATATATATTGTAACGCCTCAAAATCATGGTTCAAAATAACATCATAATGATCTAGTAACAGTCAAGGAATTATACAACAAAGGGTTGCTCAGTTGGTCCTTGATTGGCAACCCCCACTGATTACTTGGTAAGCCACTCTTCCCATATATATAGGCTTCCCTTCCTACTCAGATAGGACTCTCACTCTCGACATACTCCTAAGTGGGTAGCTCTAGTTACCTCCGGGCCACTTGGCCAAGTGAGCCAAAAAAAAAGGGTAAATTAGCCAAAAGTCCTTGAGCACGGTCTTCTAAGGCATCAAGGACAACTACTTTTTCTCTAATGTCTATAGTCCAGACAGCTGGAGATATTTTAGTGAGAGGTCTCTAATATGCCACATCATATATTTTCATGACTAAGTTGCCCCTTTCAACTGTGCTAGAGAACTCATTCATTCTTCTTCTCTCATTTTCCATTTTCCATTCCTTTCCATAGTTGCAGAGTATTGTTGCAGAGCACCTCCCGTCGCCACCATGACTTCCGATTCTCTATCTTTCATTTCTTCAAAGATAAACACAGTTTTACTTTATCTTGCTCTTTCATCTGTAGTCTCTTTCAAATCTCTCTTTCTCTCTACAACTGATTTGAAAGAGAGTATTTTGCACTTTTTCTTGTTTCCCCCCTCTCTTTTCTGGATTGGATTGTGGTCATCAAGTGTTCTTATTTTGGATTTCGATTTTTATTAGAATCTGATTTTCTGTATTCTGACTTTTGGTGTCGCCGAGCTCAGATAAATTTCCCAGAATCTCTGATAAACTAGACAAAAACTCAGATAAATTTGTCGAAGTTCTGCCAAAAACTCAGATAAATTTACAAATTTATCTGAGTTTCTGGCAGAACTCAGATAAATTTATTTGAGTTTCTGGCAGAACTCAGACAAATTTATCTGAGTTTTGAAGAACTTTTCTGAGTTTCAAACAAATAGCTATGTGAAGTGGTGCCATCCGATGACCCACATCCATCTCTCCTTTCTTATTGCAGTGGTTGTGATTCGTGATTCGCGTTTTCTTTCTCTGCCAGCTGACAGAAGGAGAATAAGGGGCAGAGAACTATGGGAGAAACTAAACATATTCTGGTTTTGTGGAAGTGATAAAGCAGCGATTATCAGGTTTAAGCATTAGATAACACTTATTTTGATTTTTAATACTATAACCTATTAACCTTCATATCATACATAAGCTATATCAACGGCCATGATGTCAGTTTGGTCACCTTGATAGAGAAACTTGATTGTCATGTAATGTGGGTTTTGGCTGTTCTCTTCTACTCTCACAGGCAAGTTCTAGTGTTGTATTCACAAGGTATCCTGTGTCCTGATTTCAAGAAAGTCCAAGTCAGTAAATCTGTAAGTGGTTTTAACATGTGAAAGGATGGTCCAGGACCACCATCCATAGGCTATACATATGATCATAACCATGGTTTAAACAGTGAGAAGACTGTCTCAGAAGACTGACAAATTTAACTGAGTTTTATCTGAGTTTTGAAAACTCAGATAAATTTATTTGAGTTTTGCTTTTGCTGACATATACAAGGGCGTTTTTGTCTTTTTCAGTTACAAGAGAACTGCTGTCAGTACGATAAAGTATTGTGGACCGTTTGCAATAAAAATCACTGTTGAGGGACCTCCGCCCAAATGCCCAAAAAAAAAAAAAAAAAAGAAGTTCAAGTAATTACACTTCAAACCCACTGCTAGGGATGTGGACTAGACCTGCACAAGTTTTATGAGGAACCAATCCAACCCGACTGAAGTGCAACCCCAGTGACACATACACCCAATTATTTGGATGAAAAAGTAAAAGAATAGTAAAGCAAAGATGATGTCTTTGTTTTACTTCATTATTGTTTGGATGGAAAAAGGGGAGAAGAGAGTAAACTTCCATCAAATATAAAACGTTCTTTTTACCCCTTTTCTTCTTTCTGTTTTTTTACAACCACAAGTGTAGTAACCAGTGTTTCTTACTCCTTGTGCTTTTTAACTAATAGTGTCTTTCTCTCATTAGTGTAGTAACTAGGGTTTGGGGAGAAGTAAAATTTTATCTTCTAGTACTTTTTTACTTTACCACTCCTTTTTTCTTTATTCATGATTTGAACCATACTTTCCATTTACTCTCTCTCCCATGTAAACAAATAGACCTGCAACAGTGAGCATTGGGTACATGATATAATCAAGCGTGCACTAAAACCATCTTCAACTCTCTATCAATGATCATCCATTCTGTGGCCCTTGTCTTATATAGGGTCATTCCAACAAATCGATAAGAGCCCTCATATCCACCGGTCTACTCATCATATCGATGTGCCCTGTAAAGGAAAAAAAAACAGAGAACTTCCCATAGAACACTACTTAATGACCTCAATAGCAAGCCATTCTTTTCGAGAAGGTGCATTTCCTCAATTGGTTAACAATCACGCTTCTCACCCGGTTGTTTATAGGATTCAAACCTCTCCAGTAGAGTATTTCAAAACTTAAGAAAGAGATTATTCTTTTCCTCAAGAGTGATCCAATCTGTGTAATTCTTTTCCTCAAAAGTGATCCAATCTATATTTCCAAGATCCAATCAAATGGTCACGATTATCAGAAGAATCCAGTTCTTTTCGTCCCTGTCGTGTGAAGGAAAGTTGTGTCCCTTTAACCTCAGAATTACAATTTCTTTTTCTTGAGTTGTGGGACTGATGCTCTGCTTTGGTTCCTTTATCTCCATTTCTCCTCATTTTATAAATACAAGTGATTAAGTCCTTCTCCAACATTACCCTGATCTCTCTTCCTCCGCTATCTGTATTACACAACTCCTCTCTGAGAGCCAGTATTGCATTTGTAAGATTTTGTCTTTTATGTTGCTTATGACATTGATTTCGCATTTAAATTCCTCATTTTGAAGTAGTTGATGATGTTATTCTAGAAACCTTAATTCACCACCGTCCATTCAGTGCTGAGGAGGTAGTCCTAGAAAGCAACATTCAAAGGTGAGTATCAATAACTTTATCACTTTGTATTATCAGCTGTTTTTTTTTTTTTTTTTTTTTGTATTTATTGTTATTTTCTGTCATTTTAAATGAAATTTGCTGAGGAATTGAGTCTTCCAAAAAAGGAAGGTTTGATTGAGTGAGATTCATATTCACCTGAGTGGTTCATGACCCAAGGATATTTCAAGGATATAGACACTGCCTCTAACAAACCTGAGTGGTTCATGAATTAAGGACCCGGTTTTCTGCTGGGAGTTTCAAGAAGAGGTCTTTTATATATATATATATATATATATATATATATATACATAGAGAGAGAGAGAGAGAGAGAGAGAGAGAGAGAGAGAGAACTGGGTAAAGGCTCAGAAAATGCCCCCTTTTATGCGATATCACAAACTTTATTGGATTTTACAAATGCAAAATCATTTGAGGATTTTAGTATTTTGCGATGTCGCAAATAAGCGCATTTTGTCACGTTTGATTGCAATTATTTACACATGTGATGTGTAAATAAGATCATTTACAAAAAAAAAAAAAAAAAAAAAAAAAAAAAAAAAAAAAAACTACACACCAAATCGGGTGTGAAAGTAATTCGCACCCCACTTATAAAAAAGGGGTCAATAAAATTTTCTCATTCCTATGGGTCCATACTTGTAATAAAGAACAATTCACTTTTCTTATGGAACTAATAAACCATAATAAACCAGAATATAATTGAAGTAGAGGGCTGGCAATGGACAACTAAAGCAGTCTATTGTTATTTTATTCCACTTTCTTCACATTACCAATGACGGAAGAGAAAACAAGTCAATTGTGCATTTGTATTCATCCCTGGAAGAACATAATCAATGAAGACCTTCGGTAAAACAATGTGCAATCAAGTCAATTGTGTTGATTCCTTTGATGTAAGAGTTATTTTGAGAGAATTTAGGGTAACTCGTTTAGCAGCATGAAAAAGTGGAAAGTAGGATTTTCATTCTAATTAAAAGTAAGACAAGCTTAGAGGTTGAAATTTTTCGTAGATGATGAAAACCCATTTGGTAATTAAATCCTTTTTATCATCTGCCCTAGAATAAAAAATATTCGATACTTTTTTATTTCTTAGTTAATTGTATGTGTAGCAATTCTATTGTAAAAGCTACCAAAGTACAGTATATCTATATTCTCTTCTTCTAACAGAAAAATTGGAGAATGGGCACTTCAAAAAGTCTGTTAAAAACAAATGCATAAAGTCTGTTCAAAAGAATAACTAACAACTTGGGGGTTTCTAGAGAGAGAGAGAGAGAGAGGAACTTGTTTTCCATGGTAGCTAATTGGTTTTGTTACAAAGGGGCTGGACCAGCCAGCTCATATAGCCCAAAGGGGCTCTTTTCAGCCTTGCAGCCGTACATGGGTCCGCCCCTGCACCCAAGCCACATTTTGTGGTTCCACCCTGCATGCCGCTGAGCTTTTACTGTGTTCCCATGGGAGGAGCAAGTAAAGACCAATATTTGATTTTTGGAAACGATACCCGGGATGTCTCATTGGTATAAGATTTTAGAGATGATCGCAATTTTTTCTGGGAATAACTCATTGGAACACAATTTAAATCCTTCATCTTCCAATAAAATGTCCCTCTCTCTCTCTCTCTCTCAAGACCCAAATCGATACCTAGTATTGACCTCAACTCTCTTCCTTCCACACAGTTGATGCAACGGAAGCATCTACGAGAAAGATTCACACGGAAGATTGGAAAACAACCTTCTATTAACCTGTTGATTCGACTAGGAATACCAAATAATAGGCATCAAAATTCGTTGATTCAATTGAATACAGAAAATTGGAAGAAACAAAAGGGAAACTCCTCTGAAGTTTGATTCACGGTATGTTCTGACGGCCATAGGCTCACAAGGGATATAAATATAACCTTAAAACGAAAAGGTAACCCTAAAACGAAAAAAGTAACAAAATAACACGAAAATAATTAAAATATTCATTTTTTCCAAAAAAGGAAATTTTGAGATAAAGACGCAACTGGAAACATTAATCACAGCCAATTCAATGCAAAAAACGGAAACTTATTTTGACTTTCCTACTAAAAGTTATTACCCAAACAAATATTACCAAAAATAGAAAAAACGCCTTTTTCGAGGCCTAAACCATGGAATTTGCCTGAAAAAGGCTGTATTTCATTGGCCCGTTTTCGCTCAAAAAACTATGCAAATTTCTCCAAAAACGGACACTTTGAAAAGTTTCCCCAAAACCGAAAGTTTGCTTCATTTGACCCTGCGTCGGTCCCACCTTTCCATGAAATCAAAACCTTTCTGTACTGTATCAACAGCCCCCTGTTAGATTGGAGTCACATGATCAACACTTTGGGATCAGTTTGATTTGAATAACACAATTTGTAAATCACATAAATCACATGCATACATGACTTAATCTTAGGGTTGGGAGCATGGCAGAGAGAACTGAGTTTACAACTCACTTCTACTTCTTTTTTTATGCTTGCAACTCTCAAGTGATGAGAGAGCTATAGACAATTATACTATATTAAAGATAAAGGTTTTGCCTTTAATCCCTCCCCACTTATGCAACTACCTACCCTATGGAAACAACTCATAACCACTCCCCACTTCTTCTTTTTTACAAGAACTCTTTTCGTATCCAAACTCTACCATTCCCTTTCTCCTCCAATTCTCCCATTTCCATTTATCACCACTAGCTCTTGGATTACATAAACATGTACTCTCATAATATTTTTCTTCCTTTTTTTTCTTTCTAAAATCTATGAATTTGTTTAATGCATGAATATTTCAATTGCAAATATGGTCATATCCGTGTTGAGCATGGGTTAATATACTCAATGGTGGACCCAGGATTTTCTTTTGGGTGGTGCGGGGAATGGTAAAGTGAATAAGTTAAATAATAGTATAAAAACTTTTAAGTTATTGATAAATTTGAAAAAGCTTCTGTACAGCTTGATATTAATTGCTTCAGTAAGTATGGTATATATACAATATTAGCAACTAAATATCCCAGAGTATGGGGATCTAATCCTATCTTCTGTTGACCAAGCTAAAATGGTGGGATTAGTTTACAACAGTAATGTTGGACTTAGTCAAGAAATTCCTAACACTCCCCCTTAAGTTGGTGTGTGTATGTCAAGGACACCCAACTTACTGATAATTGAATGAAAGTGATCTTTGCCCAAAGGTTTTGTGAAAATATCTGCAAGCTGGTGACGTGAAGGAATATACGAGGTGCTCAACTGTCCATCGTGAATCTTCTCACGCACAAAATGGCAGTCAATTTCTATATGCTTAGTGCGCTCATGGAAAACTGGATTCGCAGCAATATGTAAGGCTGCTTGATTGTCACAAAAAAGGAGTGTAGGCTGAGTTTGAGGTACCCCTAAGTCGTGAAGGAGATAGCGCAGCCAAATAACCTCACATGCAGCAGAAGCCATTGCCCGATATTCTGCTTCAGCAGAGGATCGGGAGACAGTGGTTTGTTTCTTGGTTTTCCAAGAAATAGGGCAGGTGCCAATCATAGCAATGTAACCAGACCTGGAGCAGCGTGTTTCTGTGCAGCTGGCCCAATCAGAATCACAAAACATCCTTAGTTGAAGTGAGCTGTTAGAAGGCATAAATAGACCTTGTCCAGGTGCTCGTTTGAGTTAGCGAAGCACGCGTAAAGCAGCTGCAAGATGAGGCTGGCGAGGGTGACTCATAAATTGACTTAGGACATGAACTGAGTATACAATATCTGGACGCGTGATTGTAAGGTAAATGAGTCTTCCAATTAAACGCCGATACTTGGTAGGGTCCAACAAAAGATCACCATCTGTGGAGGATAGATGTAAGTTATGCTCCATTGGAAAGTCAATGGGTCGTGACCCAAGTAATCCCATTTCTTCCAAAATCTCAAGTGTATATTTCCGTTGGGAGAGACAAATACCATGCCGGGAGCGAGCGATCTCAAGTCCCAAAAAATATTTTAGAGCACCAAGGTCTTTAATGTGAAACTGTTGATGAAGAAATTGCTTGAGAATGTGTATTGCTTGGGGATTGTTCCCGGTGACTATGATGTCATCAACATATATGAGGATCACTGTGAAATCATTATGACCATGATGAGTGAAAAGAGAATAATCTGATTTGGACCGAACAAATCCAGCATCACGAATCGCTGTAGACAACTTTGCAAACCATTGGCAGGAGGCCTGTTTGAGACCGTAGAGGGACTTGTGAAGATGACAAACACGTGTCTCCCCCTTTCTAGAGAAACCAGGAGGAATGGTCATGTAAACTTCCTCATTCAAGTCGCCATGTAAGAAGGCGTTATGTACATCCAATTGATGCAAGGACCAGATATTGATAGAAGCAATTGCGAGTAAGCAACGTACAGTTGTTAATTTTGCAACAGGAGCAAAAGTTTCATGATAGTCTAGCCCTTGCTTTTGATTGTAGCCTTTGGCTACGAGACGAGCCTTGTAACGTTCAATGGATCCATCAGAACGGTATTTAATCTTATATACCCATTTGCATCCAATGGCCTTTTTGCCTACTGGCAAGGTGGTGAGGTACCAAGTGTTGTTCTGCTCAAGAGCCCGCAATTCTGTGATCATAGCTTCATACCATTTTGGATCGCGCACAGCCTGTGAAAAAGAAGTGGGTTCTGGGATAGATGACACAGCTAGAACAAACCTTTGGTAAGAATTGGATAAATTATCATAAGAAATATAATGAGATAGAGGATGATGTGTACCCATGTTAGAACTTGTCTTCGAGGTAGACGTGGAGTGCTGTGGCAGCATGGCTTGTGAACGAACAATGGTAGTCACGAAGGTAGGAAGGGGTTTGAACAAGTCGTGTGGAGCGACGAGGAGCAGGTGGGTCATGAGTATGTTGAACCTCAGGTTCTGACTCATGAATACTTGGTTGAACATTGGAATGGCCATTGTCATTTTCCACAATCGTGGAAGGAAGATCAAGAATGGGTGCAGCTTCATGTGTATGTGAATCCAAGATAGGTACGGGAAGAACATCATGTGAGGTGGAAGCTAAGAGATCATTAGATTGGTATGGAAAAATATGTTCATGAAAAATTACATCTCGACTTGTGAAAAAAGTATTTGTTTTAAGATCAAACACACGGTATCCCTTTTGACCATATGGATATCCCACGAAGACACATGTACGGGCACGAGCATCAAATTTGTCGCGATTATGTGCAAGTGTACTTGCATAACATAAACAACCAAAAACCCGTAAATGGGAATAATTGGGTGATTTGTGAAAGAGTACTTCATAAGGGGATTTGTTTGATAACAATGGTGTGGGGTGACGATTAATAAGATAAGTTGCAGTTAAGATGCAGTCTCCCCAAAAGTTAAGTGGCAAGTGTGCTTGGAAGCGTAAGGCACGGGCCACTTCAAGAATGTGGCGGTGTTTACGTTCAACGACGCCATTTTGCTGGGGGGTGGCAACACAACTATGTTGTTGAATAACACCATTGATTTGAAAAAATGTTTGCATATCTTTAGAGAAAAATTCAGATCCATTATCAGTCCTTATTTGTTTGATTTTATGATTAAACTGAGTGTTAATCAAAGCAAAAAAATATTGTAAGAGAGGTTTGGTTTCTGATTTGAAATGCATAAGAAACACCCATGTGCAGCGAGAAAAATCATCAACAATGGTGAGGAAGTAGCGAGCCCCTGAATGAGAAGGTGTGGAATATCCTCCCCATATATCACAGTGAATTAAATCAAAAGGTGCTGTGGTTGATATTGTGCTGGATGAAAAGGGTAATCTTGTTTGCTTCGCAAGTGGACATATATCACAATGACAAGAAGAACTATTTATTTCGGGTACATTTTTGGATAAAATTTTTATTCGAGCAGAAGATAAATGGCCTAAACGCCAATGCCAAACATCAAAGTCAGATGAGTTGGTGGAAAGTGCAATGGTACGGCTATCTGTAGCATGAAAATAATAGAGGCCACCACACTGTTTAGCCACTCCAATCGTCATCCTCTTGGACTGGTCCTAAAAAACACAAGAATCACGTGAAAAAATGACTGAGCAAGGATGAGAAGATGTGAGTTTGCTAACAGAAAGTAGATTAAATCCAAAAGAAGGAACACATAACACATGTTGCAAATAAATGTGAGGATTGAGAAAAATAGAACCAATGTGGGTGACGGGTGCGACATTACCATTGGGTAGTTTAACAGGTGAAATGCGAGACACTTTTGTAGATGTGTGAAACAATGAGGGATCAAATATCATATGATCAGACGCACCCGTGTCGACAATCCAAGTATGTTGTGAAACAAGAGAAGAGCAACATGTAGAGTTACCTGCGAAGTTTACTGTAGGCTGAGCACTACCTTCATGAAGCATGGATAGAAGCTGACGAAACTGATCCGGTGTAAAAGATTGAGCAGTAAGATTTGGGGATATGTTTGACTGCTCATTTATAGCTGGTTTTGCAGCTTGTGTCCGACTGGAATTATGCAGTCTATGACCTGGAGGATAGCCATGAAGTATATAACATTTCTCTTTGATGTGGCCCACCCAGCCATAGTGATCACAAGTTGGGCGAGGACGCCTTTGACTGCCTGGCGTGCCATTGTTTCTAGCATCACGTGAGGGCTGCCTCAATGAGTTTGAGTGTCCAGTAGAGGCAGCAAGAGCCACAGAATCAGATATATTTGTTGATGGGGAGGATACTTCACGTTGCTTTTCCTCTTGTAAGAGAAGGGCATAGGCGTTGTTGACAGAAGGGAGGGGTTCCATGAGGAGAATTTGGCCTCGGACTTGAGAATAAGAATCATGAAGCCCCATCAGAAATTGGATGAGCCGTTCTTCTTGTTGATAGTCTTGGATAGCTCGCAGTGAACCACAAGAACAAGGAGGCACGTTGAGATAAGAAAAAAACTCGTCCCATAATGATTTCAATTTGGTGAAGTATGTAGCAATAGACAAGTTGCCTTGAGTATGAAGGATAATCTCACGCTTGAGTTGAAAAATTCTGGGAACGTTACTATGGGAGAAACGTTCTTTCAACTCAACCCAAATTTCTTGGGCAGTAGTAGTGTAGATAACACTGTTGGAAATATCAGACGCAACTGAATTTAGAAGCCACGATCGAACCATATCATTGCATCTTCTCCATAGTGAATAATTAGAAGAAGTAGATGCTGGTGTAGGGAGGGAACCATCAACAAAACAGAGTTTGTTTTTGGCACTTAGAGCAATGCTCATGGCACGACTCCATGTAGCATAGTTATCTCCTGTCAAGGGCTGTGAGACTAAAACAGTGCCTGGACTGTCAGAGTGATGCAAAAAACATGGATGAGAAGCATCACTATTTGATCCAGATTGATTCTGACCGGATGTTGACATAATGAGACGGTAATCCGTCAAGGAAGAAAATAAGATGAAATGCAAAAGGGCTGTTTCAGAGAATTGCAATTGGAGCAAGAGAAAAAGGCAGCAGATGTGTAGGGATTACTGTTTGTGCTCTGATACCATGATAAATTTGAAAAAGCTTCTGTACTGCTTGATATTAATTGCTTCAGTAAGTATGGTATATATACAATATTTGCAACTAAATATCCCAGAGTATGGGGATCTAATCCTATCTTCTGTTGACCAAGCTAAAATGGTGGGATTAGTTTACAACAGTAATGTTGGACTTAGTCAAGAAATTCCTAACAGTGATTACTTAAAGAGTTTTTCTAATCTCATGGGTACGGTGCAAGACTTGAGTCCGCCACTGATTAAACTAGTTATAATATATTAAAGCCAATTTTGACTATAACGGTTGACTTTGACCGTGAGTTATATACCCACTCTATAACTAACCCACATTATTCCCCACTTCAACATGCAACTACTCTACTGCTTTCCAACTTTCACTCTTCTATTTTCAACAACTTCGTTTCCATCTCAAATCTTTTATACACTTACTTTACATATACTCCTCTTTCCTTTCTACCCAACTTCTCTTAACTTCATTTCCACACCAGTCATAATACTCATTTTTGTTGTTTTCTGTTGGTAAGTGTTTGAGAATGATTCTATGTATTTGACTTTCTTTTCTATTGATTTTTAATTATAAGTATACTCGTGCTAGTAATATTTTAAAGTGAAGCAAGTTACCATACAATACCTCTAGATTTACAGATATAGTTCCCTCCCATCATAGAACTCCTAACTTAAGTAGGACTCTCCCTCTAATCTCCTTCTAATAGTAAACTAGCAGCAAAGCCACGTGCTAAGCACGGGGCCAAAATTGAAGATATATAAAAATTTAAGAGTTTTTAAATATAATTAATGAAAAGCAAATCTAAAATAATATATTATACAGAATAGTGGAAAGGAATTGTATTATGATGGATTATAATATCCACTAAAAATAATATCTTTATTTTTTAAAAGAAAATCCATAGAAATAGAAAGAAAAACTATATGCGAGTGGATTTGGGAAACAAACCCTAACAAATTAATAAAAATAAGATCTTGCACGCCTTGGAAAAAAATAATGTATAAAAAAACCTTAATGAAATTCACAAAATGTGATTATAATCTCTTTGAAAAACAATATCCAAAAAATTCAAATTTAGAACGGGAAAGGTCACACATTTTAGACACCATCTAGTGATGGCCCAAATCATATTGGTGTTAGATTTGGCCCAATGAAAGAAAAGTAGGGATTTAAGTGGGCTCCACTGATTGGGTCAAAGGAATTCTCTTGAGCCCAGATAGGAGTCACTGCCCAATCCTCAAATCCTCATACAAAATGGTGATTTTCTTCAAACAAAATGACAGGCCTTAGTGGTATTCATGGTTCACATTAGCCCAAAGGAAAGGTTGTGGTGCTTATAATTAAGCCCCAAACCAGGCTCATAGGCTTGCAAATTAAGCCAATGCTATACAGACCCTTCCTTGTGAAAAATCTGTTGAGACCAGAGACCAGACTGTTTAGCATGAGTAGGCTTGGCCCGATTTCTTTTAGTATTGGGCCAAAAAAATTATGCCCAAACAAGCACATGAGCCTTCAAGCAGCACACAAGTCAAGTCCAATGTGATCCTAATCAGGTAGGGTTTGGGTTAGCCAGCTCATAAGCACCCCTAAGGTCAGCCCTATAAATCCAACAGCGCGCAGGTCCCAGCTTTGCATCTAAACCACTCAAAAAACACTGTCCTCATGGCATATTGCAGCCATATTTCATCCCTATCATAATTGAAGACCGTCAATGAATTCATCACATGTAGAACACATGATTAAAATTTAGAATGGGAAAGGTGAATTCACACGTTTTTGACACGATCATCTGATGATGGCCCAAATCAGATTGGTGTTAGATTTGGTCTAATGAAAGAAAAGTAGGGATTTAGGTGAAGAAGATGGGCGTTGAATCAATGGTCATGATATCTTACAAAGATTGCAGTGAGATGATATGGTGGTAATCTAAATGAGAGATTCTTTTAGGGAAGATTAGAAGGGATGAAGAGATTTTAGGAGATTTGAGGAGATTGAGAAGGCCCCACGTAAAAGGCAAAGGCTCCCTCCTTTTTTTTTTTCTTTTGTATTTCTTTGAAATGAGAGATTTCTAAGGGCTGAGGTGGCACCCCGTCTTAGCCCAGGGCAAAAAGTAAGATATTACATTTTTAATTTATGAGATATCAAAATTAATTATAAACATATTTAGAATGATATTCCTAAATAGTAGAGGTAGTGTATGGTCCATTTTAATCAATGGTATTTTGAAAATTATTTTTTTTATTGAAAGATTTCAGGATGTGGATTAAGGGTATAAAACCGGATTCGATTAACTTGACCATAGATTTTAGAGGTTTTCAATTGGGTCCCATTTGGATATGCTCGTGAGAAAATATCACATGGGATGGATTTGAAAATTAATTATTGAATTTTGATTGTGTGAAAATATTGTGCGGGATGAAAATGATCATGGCGAAGGAATGACATGTCCCGAGAATGAATGTTTTAATATTCCAGCATGTCCCACAAATGACTTGTAAGGGTAAAGATATGCATGAGTTTAAAATAATTGGACTCTACTAGTTGATTGTTTTATTGAGATGAAATGAGAAAAATTGGGATGGGTGCCGATTGTGGGAAGGAATAATATAAGCTTAGAAAAAATGAGAGATTTTATTGTTGGAGAGATTGGGTTGTTTTGAGAATTTGAATTATAAAGAGGTAAGTTACCAATTATGAGGAAAGGGGGGAGATATAGAATCGGTATTGAGATCTAGATTTAAGGGATTAGATTTGTTACATATAGGAGGAGAAAAAATAGTGTAATGTGATGACATGACTCCTTAAATTGTAAGTTTTTTGTGTGTATTTATTTAAAATGGATATGGCAGTGAGCCAATGAATAAAAGCCAAAGAATGGATACGGCACACAATATTCCACTTTTATCCACTTTGTGGTCCATTAGCTTGTGATCTGCTCATCTAATAAGGGTCCCATTTCATGAAGGCCTTGCTCATTTGATGATGGGCCATAGAGAAAGTGGGTCCTACTGTATAATAGATACAGTGGCCCTAAAAATCTGAAACCAGAAAAGGTGAAACCAGGGTCCATTAGCTTGAGTTAATCAAGATGCTTTAGTGAAACAGTTGAAGGTGATGAGAAGTGGGACAGTCCGCAATTGCCATATTTTTAAAGGTAAGGGAGAAAGGGAAGGCGAAGATGGGGAAGAAGAGGAAGAGAAGAAAGAAGAAGAAGAAAAAAAGGAGAGGTGCAATGGGTGCAGATCCGCAGGGGAGAGGAGAGCGAGGAAAGACAGAGGAAGAAGATGGTGAGAGGAACAGTGGTGAGGTAGAAATGAACAGGGAGAGCTACGGGCGGAGGGAGACAGGGAGCGGAGGAAGAAGAAGGCGCAGGGTGGAACAGAGGAGGAACCAGGGGAGAGGGAGAGCAGGGAAGGAGAGGAACAGGAGGAGAGATGCAGGGAGAGTGAGCATTGGAGGAGAGGAGGCGATGAAGGAGGAGTGCAGCGTGTGCAGGTACAGGGGCAGAGGTAAAGATGGGTGTGCTGGACGTTTGTAGGTGCAGGGGCAGGGAATGAGAGAGGGAGTGAGGAAGTGAGAAGAAGAAGAGAAAGGAAAAGAGAGGAGGAAGAAGAGGACTGCGGGGTGTAGCAGGTGTAGTGTGTGTAGGGGTAAGAAGGAGATGGAGAAGAAGAGGAAGAGAAGAAAAGAAAAGGAGATGGGTTCAGTGGGTACAGGTGTAGAAGAAGAGGAAGAGAGGAAAGAAAGAAGAAAATGGGGGACGTGCACGTGGGTGTGTGTGCCAGCCGCAAGGGAGAGTGCAGTGGGGAAGAGAAGTGGGTGCGCAGTGGGGCAGATGTGGTGGTGATGCAGAGAGGAGACAGGGGAAGAGAGAAAAGAAGGAAGAAAGAAAGAGGAGAGGGAGCGTGTAGGTGCAGGTAGTGGGAGTGCAGTGAGAGAAGGGAAAGAAGAAAAGAAAGAAGAAGGAAAAGAAGAGGAGAGGTGCAGATGGGTTAGTGCAGGGAGGTAGTAGAGCGGAAAGGAGAAAGGAGAGAGGAGAAGATGGGTGCGCAGGTGAGAAGAAAGGGAGGAGAAAGGGAAGAGAAGTGCAGAAGACAGAGAGAGTGTAGAAAGAGGAGAGCGAGGCGGAGAACGAGAGAGAGAAAGGAGAAGGAGTGGCGCGCAGGCCAGGGGAAGAGGGGAGACAGAAACAGAGAAGAAGATGGAGTGTGAGGGAGGAAGAGCAGGTGGGCGCTGCAGGTGTGGGTGGCTGGACGCTGCAACAAGTGCAGGTGGCGGAGGAAGAGGAGAAGAGAAGAAGAGAGGAAGAGGGAGAAGCGGAAAGAAGAGAGGGAGTGCAGACGGAAGGTGGGTGCAATGGTGTTGCAGAGAGGGAAGAGAGAACGGGTAGAGAGAGATGAGAGCAGAAAGGGATGTGCAGTGAAGAAGGAGGCGAAGAAGGAGGGACGGGTGGCAGATGAGGAAGGAAGATGGAGCGCGGAGAGGGAGACGCAGGGAGATGGAGTGGAGAAGGAGAGAGGGCGTGACAGAGAAAGAAAGAGGCAGAAAAAGGAGAGGGAAAGAATGGAGAAGGAAGAAAGGAAGGAAACAGAGAGAGAGAAAGAGAAGGTGGGTGCAGGCGGGCGATGATGCTGGGATGAGATAGGGGAGGAAAGAGCGTACCTGGTTGGGCGATGGGTCTAATTGTGAAGGGGCCGACGAAATCCCTGCGTTATGGGGAAGGAAGAGTTTGCCGCAATGGTTCCGGAGATTGGTTGTGGTGCAGACGAAGGGGATCCCAGCCGCTGGGCTTGGAGATGGAGAAGAGAGGATGTAGATGGGAGAGGGCTCTGTGCACTGAGATAGACTGTGGAGATGATGGGTCTGATTGTGAAGGGGCCGACGAAATCCCTGAGTAATGGGGAAGGAAGAGTTTCCCGGTTTTGGGACCTCAGATCTCAGTGGACTCTCCTCCGACATGTAATTAGTTGATACCTCCCTCTTTTTCTCTTTTTTATTCTCCTATATTTCTTTGAAAGGAGAGAGTTGCAAGGGGTGAGGTGGCACCCCCCCCCCCCCCCCCCCCCTTTGCTTTAATATATATAATTGAGATAGAAAACAACTCTAGCTTCCCACGGCTGGAATCCCAATTCTACCATCCACCCCTCTCTGCTGAAGGTCTAAACCTAATTGTGTCTTTTTCCTTTTGGTAAAGTAATTGCTGGCGTTATTGGATTTAATGCTCACCTTCCTAACCTAGGTATTAACTCAAATCATCCAGAAGATCCCTAGTTGTTATGTTTGTTTCAATATATTAAATGGACCAATGAAATTTGATCGCCATCTATCTAATTTCTACAACTAGTTTCAAGATCTTAAAATTGAAACTCCTCTGTCCATCTCTCTCATTCATAACATTTTCCTTTAATTTTTCTACTTATTTTCTTGAGAAGATGAATAGAGTCCAAGTAATTATCAATTGTGCATTTTCTTTTCTTCTTCTTCTTCTTTTTTTTTTTTTTTTTTTCACTAGTTGCCTTTGGCTGAGGAAATGTGTGGTGTATACGGGATAATGGATTGCGTATTAAAGGGTCCTTTCTTATTTCTTAATAAAACAAAAACTACAAGATGGATTCATGAATTTCTTAATAATTCTTTTTATTTTTAATAATTGTGATATGAATTCATAAATATTTATAGTAGATTGAAATTTATTAACATTTGGAACAAGATTCTCAGACCATTACTAAACAAGTACTACACAACACATTCTCAGCAAAATAATTTATTATAATATTACCAAACAAGTTCTGCACACCATAGTTTCTGTATAACCTAATCATAGCAAATAATTGGAAACAACTCAAAACCAATGCCAAATGGGCCTAAGTATCTTAAATCTTCATAATCTTGAGTAATTTATTATAAGGTGCCCAACCTATAGGTATGATTATTTGCACTTCTTTCGGCCCACAATTCATAATCTGAACCTTTCAATATTCTTATATTAATGATAAATATCATGACGTTTAGTTTTATATATTAATTCTTCATGGATCTTGAGACATTTTTTAAAATAAAGATATTCAAATAAATCAAAAATTACTGGATAGTCATTTATTCATGTAAAAAATGATGATTTTGATAAATATGATAATGCCTTTCACATGTGATACATTTGCATATGTAGCATATAATATATATATATATATATATATAATTTTCCTATCACACATATAAAAAGTAAATGACCCAGAGCCTATTTGTTTACATGTGTGTCAGAGGATGCCAAATTATGAAAAAATAAAAAATAAAGTATTTTACAGTAAAACAATCGAATAAAACTTAGTACACTACAGTTTATCGCTCTTCTTATAGCAATAAAAAGGCAAATGAAAGAGTAAAAGTGCAAGTGGTGCATGACTTTACTTCTCCACTC
Organism: Umbellularia californica; assembly: GCA_028538565.1. Classification (NCBI taxonomy): domain Eukaryota; kingdom Viridiplantae; phylum Streptophyta; class Magnoliopsida; order Laurales; family Lauraceae; genus Umbellularia; species Umbellularia californica. The sequence goes on along the minus strand of JAPQWN010000006.1, from coordinate 10,428,324 downwards.
CACTTTATATATATATATATATATATATATATATATATATTATAGGAGATGCTCCTATGAGAAATGCTCTCACCTTATTATGAAAGATAAGGTGAGGGCCATCACATCTATATCCAATACCAACAACTTAAATATGAGGGTCCCCACCCCCATCTCTCATAGAAAGATGAGAGATACTCTCACAGGTGCACATCCATATATATATATATATATATATATATATGCGAAGGTAAAAAACTTCACATCATAATCTTACTTCGCACTCCACTTTTTTCATCCAAACAGACAAAAGTAAAAAAATCAGCATGCCTACTTTGCTCCAACTTTACTACTTTTTGCTAAACAAACAAGGTTCCTTTGCTTTAACATTTTTATCCTCATCATGGATTATCCCATTCAATCACTGACATTTTTATAATTAGCTCTATCTGCTCAAGTTTTATCAAACTAAAATCAGTCGTCCAAACTTAATCCTTATCGACCTCGCTTTGATATCACTTAGTTTATTTTATAATTATCACAAAATATAATCAAGAGAGATCTAAACAACACAAACTGAAATTTAAATGTTTACCTAGACCCATAATCAGACGATTCTTCCCAATTGGTACCTTTCAGTAGAGAATTATTGCATTCCTCTTCTTGTTCAAGTTTTGGAGGATCCTCTTTTATGAGCCATGATAGGAATCATTAATGATTGGAAACTTTCCCATAAGTCCACTTTAATTATAAAAAAAAAGATGCAATCCTTTAATACAAATGGCTATCCCATGAGGTCCCATCAGGCTTGGGATGTGGTCATGTGGGCCACACCTTACGTCCAACACCCAGGTCATATAGTACAACCAATGTTCAAATACAAAATTATATCATCATTGTCATCATCTTCATTTGGATCTTAGCAATTAGTCTCAGGTCAGCTAATAGGGTTATAATAATAAACTCTGAAAATGATAGGACCATGAATATATCAATGGAACATGAAAGTTAACGATATTTTAACTGAATTACATAAAAACCCCTTATTAGTAGTTAATAGAAAAGAATCCTAAGATTTGACAGAATCCTAATTCTTTGCCCAGCACTTATTATTTACAAAATAAAATACTTCTTTTTTATAATACTCAAACAAAGTATAGTGAACTTTTTGCCAGTGGAATAGTGGTGATATGTCACTCTTATTTTGGTAGTCCGGCCCAAAGGACTGGGACACCCTCGGTTATAAAAAAAAAAAAAAATCTTATTTTGATACAATGATGCATGTGCTTCACAATTTTTATTATTCAAGAATTTTATGAATGAACTTCGGCTACTAATATGAATGATGTTATCTAATTACAATCAACTAATCTACACACCCCCTTCTCTTACTAAATATAGTTGTTGCTATTTGCTAAATTACACAAACATCTAGGTGTCTCATTAGCCATCATCTTAGTGTTACCTATTGAGGATTTTACAGGAAAATTCCCGGAAGGTGGCCGTTACACAAAAATGGGCCCCATAGTTTGGGCAATACAGTTTCAGTCCTCCCACCAATTTTTTTTTTTTTTTACTTTTTGCCGAGCAACGAGAGAGTCGCCCAAAAAAAAAAAATTTTGGGAGACAATTGCTGCAAAATCGGGAAAGCCCTTAAAGAGACCTTCCCCAACCGTGCAATGAACAGAAGGATGGATCGATCGTGAACATGTATGAGCCAATTGTGTTGGCGATCGATGACTCGCAGAAGCAGCGAATTGGTGGGTCGAGCAAAGTTGCATGTCTGTGCCAATTGTGTTGGTGAGATGATAACTTGCAGAAGCAACGAATCGTGTTGGCAATCAATGACTCGCATAACAGGCTACTCCCTATTTTTCGTATATGCAAAAGAAGAGACCATGCTGCCATGACAGACAGGGTTGATACCCGCGCCGAGACCAGTGGATGTGACTCCCACTCCGTCACGGTTGGAGCACCACATCCTGCACTTGAAGACGAGTTCAGCCTTGCACACACAAACCCATGTTTATGGTTTTTTGCACTTTGGGGTGGAGTGGTTATGAGTTTTGGGTTTGTTTGGGTGTGACGCAGTTCATAGGTGAGATGAGTGTTGAATACTTTGGTGGTATTTGCTCTAAATGTTGGTTTTGTCCTACCGGAATCGATTCTAGATGTTGATTTGGACAAAGAAGAGGCATCCAGACCCATGCTGCTGTGATACGTCGAAGGAAGTGATAGAGGAATGGACGAGGAAGAGACGGGGGGCGATGCGAGGAAGTAATGGAGGACCTGGAGGAGGAAGAGACGATGGGGCGACACTAGAGACGACCTATGCTAGTGTCGCTCTCGAAATTCTAAAGAAAATGAAAATTGGCTAACGGACCCCGTTTGTGTTGCCTAAACTATGGGGTCTATTTTCGTGCAACGGCCACTGTAGGGATTTCTTCCGTAAAATCCTTTTAACTATTTCAGGTGGCGTTGTCCTAAAAGATACAGTTTTCTATCATCAGCCAAAAAACGGAAAAGAAATAAAATTAAAAAAATTATAATGCATTAAGAATTTTCTTTCTTCAAAGCCTTTTTTTAAGAAAGTTGTACTGAGGGGTGATATGCACAGGACAATGGTGGATGCAGTTGTGGGCGCTCTCTTGGAAAAGTTATCAGCATTGCTTGTACGTGAAGGACAACAACTACTTGAATTTGATAGCCAGTTAATAAACTGAAAGATGAGTTGGGCTACATGCAAAGCTACATCTAAGAGGCAAATAGAATGAGAAGAAAGGAAGGAAGGGATATTCTCAAGTTGGTGACAACAGACCTAAGAGAGTTGGTGTATGATGCTGAGGATGTCATAACAGACTACAATATTGAATTTATGAAACAACATGATGGGTATTTGTTGAAAATTGTGAGTTGCTGCTCTCCCCGTCTTTTAAAATTTCGGCTCAAGATCTCAAAACGCTTAAAGAAAATAAATCAGAGGATTGAAGTAGTCAAGGAAAGAATGAGATCCTACTTGTCTGCAGGCCCTAGTACCATTACAAGCAAAGAAAAAGAAAGCAGGAGAGCTATCCCATTTTATTGGAAGAGGCCGACATAGTGGGATTAGAAGAAGATGCTTCAAAGGTTGAAAAGTGGATCTTAGAATCACAGGAGCCCTCAACTATAATTGGAATAGTTGGTATGGGAGGAATAGGCAAAACCACACTTGCTCGGACAATATGCAATAGAGATAGGATAAAAAACTCTTTTAAACACATGATTTTTGTTACTGTTTCTCAAAATTGTGAATTGGAAGACTTACTGAAGAGAATGTTGATTAAAATGAATTTAGATGAAAAATCTTTGAGAAAGAAAGAAGTTGAAGACTTACTGGAAAAACTTAAGGAGAATTTAGGAGATGAAAAGTACCTGGTGGTTTTGGATGATGTTTGGGGAAATGAAAGGTTTTGGTGGGATAGTTTGAAATCTGCTTTACCTAGAAATATCGGATCTTGTGTCATTGTTACAACAAGAAATGAAAAGGTGGGTAGAACAATGGGAGCTATTGCGAAGCACATATATCGTCCCAAGATTCTTTCAGATGATGACAATTGGTCCTTATTTTCTAAAATAGCATTTGCATGGAATGGCGGTAAGTATCCCAATTCTGATGTAGCAGACTTAGGCAAAGAGACTGTTGCAAGATGCAAAGGGCTCCTTTGGCTATCAGGGTCGTAGGCGGAATGATGCTGGGAAAAGGTGATTCAGTCAGTGACTGGAGGAGAATGTTAGACCATCTGAAAGAGGAGTTAGTAGAGGACAAGACAGGTGAGTTGGTCATGTCAAGTCTTGAACTGAGCTACGAGGAGCTTCCCACCTACTTAAAACCTTGTTTTTTATGCTTTTCCATGTTACCAGAAGACTATCTGATAGAAGTTGATGTTCTTGTTTGCTGGTGAATTGGTGAGGGTTTTGTTTCAGAAAGGAATGGAAGAACAACTTTTGAAACTGGAAAAGAATTCGTAGTGGAGTTATGTAATCGGTGTTTGTTAATAGGTGAACCCGATGGTTTTGAGAGAAATATTGAGTTTGTTAAGATTCATGATTTAGTGCGGGATATGGCTATCAACATTGTAAGAGATGTGAACTTTACAAGTTTGGATGAAAGGGGAAATCAAGAATGGAGTGCCGAGTCTCGTCGCATGGGCATATTTCATAATGGGGTCGTATTGAATGTTGAAAGTACCGGGGCGAAGAATTCTAAAACCGAGAGCAAGTTGCGAACACTCTGGGGAACAGACATAGACGATGAGGTGATTTTACATAAAAAGTTGGAACTACGCAAGTTAAAGCATTTGAGAGTGTTAACTGCTAAGTTCCTTATGAATAAAGGGCTGAGAGTGATCAGTACTATGGTGCGTCCGAATCTAGAAGAAATCATCATGGAGGATTGGCTTTGTGGAATAACGTCATTGTTGAACCTTGTTTCTCTATGCTTGGAAAATTGTACAGTTGAATACCTCCCGGATTCAATTGGAAATCTTCATAATCTCAAATGTCTGATTTTAAGAGGTTTAGTTGATTTGGAAATGCTTCCCTCAACAATCACAAAGCTGGATAGACTCATTTTCTTTCAAATTATTGAATGTGCAGCTTTGACCTGCATGCCAGAGGAAATTGGGAGGCTTTCAAAGTTGGAGCAGTTAGACTGGCGACCATATGGATATCCCAGTCAGACAATTGCTTCTCGTATTGGCCAGTTGAAAAACCTTGAACAGCTTAAAGTACTTTGTGTGCAGATAGAAAACCAAGACTATTTGCAAGAACTGATATTGAATGTACTGTCAGAGCTTAAACATCTACTTTGTGTGGAAAATTCATTTTACCCTCATTATGTCTCTGAGGACGGTGCCTCCGTCAGCAAATTGAATCATCTGCTTTCGTCTCATCAGTGTTTAGAAGAGCCGACGCTTACGGATTAACCTGAAGAAAGTACACCTGTCTGGTTGAGCCCGACCTCTCTTCCCAATTTAAAGTTTCTACGCATCAGTGGATGCCAACAATGTGGTCTTAGGTGTATGAGCCCCAAGTTTTGGGAAGGGAATTGGAAAATTGAGGGATTGTGTTTGGACTATTTGGGCGAACCAGAGGAGGAGTGGATAATGTTTCTCAGAGCAATGTCGTCTTTGAGAATGGTGAGGGTTGCTTACTGCCCAAAACTCAAGTCATTTCCTCTTGACGTGACTCAAAAAAATGCAATTTGGAGGAAAGAAGATGATAACACCCGTGGTGGGCATTAATCAAGCGTAAAAGTTATGAAAAATGAAGATCAAGAAGAACTCATCTTTTCTGTGTATTTCTTATTAGCACTTGTTCTTATTCTATTGTAAATATACTAATGTGGTGGTGTTTATCCATTCTCAATGTAATAAACATTTGCAGTTTCATAAGATTGTCTTATATTATTTGTGTTTATTTTGATATGATCTAATCCAACTTGGGAAAACTCGGCTCGCATCCACTGACCCAATAATATTTTAAAAATCCTGATTCTTTGTAAGTTGGGCCCACATTCTCACTGTAGACTCTGATTGATCACGTGTCACGTATGTGATTGAAAACATAAATAAATAAAAAAGAAGAGGGAGTGAATCGAAGGTTTTACGCATCATCATTTTGAAGGTAAGCCCAAATTGACTTAGGCTGAGATTTGATCCAACATTAGCTGGAAGTCAAACTAGGCCACCACGTTTGCAGCATATTAGGCCCATTTCTCGACTTAAATGTTGCGAGCCAGGGTACACCATTTCGATCTAGATGCTTCTTGAGCTCTAGATGAAGCTATCATTAACCATCCATTTTGTGGGCTCTAGATGAATGCTTGCTGCTATTGGGCCATCATTCTGTGAGGTGAAGCATTCATAAATAAAAGGCAGAAACAATGCATGAAGAATCCTGTCGAGCTCTGTATTGTCATTTAAGAACTAGGCAACATGAAGTACATCTGGGCCCTTTTTGTGCAACCATCATCAAATATCAAAGGTGGGTCCAACCTAGCTAAAAGTTCATAGGAACACTCCTCGCAAGTTAACAAATAAATAGGTCATGTTGACAATTGATTTACGTTCTTAGGAATTTTTTTCTCTCTCTCTCTCAGTTTGCACATAAAATATGGTCAAAATGCGCCACTAAAAAACATTAATGAAAATGATATGAAATTGGGGAAATTTCGGAGACAACCCCACCCACCCACCCACCGCTAAATGGTCCACACTCAATAACAATTATTTTTTAGAAACTTTTAAGAGGATTTTATTGGGAAAATCCCCTGAGACTTGATAAAGAGCAAAAAATGTCCTCAAATTTCAAAATTGACCAAAAAGTCGTGAACCGGGAAATTCTTGCTCATTTCTTCTTCTTTTTTTTTTTTTTTGTTGTTGTTTTGCTGTGCGGCGATATCGCAATTCACCTGTATGAGCGCAGATATTGCCACTCATTTCTTCTACTTCACCAGTATACACGAGCGAGGATATCTCCGTTTGTGGCCTTTCTGGTTGATATTGAGATTTGAGAACTTTTTTAGTCTTCACAATGTCTAAGGGGATTTTTTCGGTAAAATCCTTAACTTTTAGATTCTTTAATCCACGCTTTTCCTCTCCAACATATGATGGATTACCTGGGGATAGCACAGGTAACTCAAAGAACAAAAATGAAGGAAATGGTAGTTCTATTAACCATGTTTTTGGAAAACCACATTAAGTGTCTATGGAAAAACAAAAACCTGTTTTAACTGTGTTTATCTACACATAGATTGGAATCTAATTTACTTGGGTGATGGGGGGGAATTAAGGAACATTATCTCATGGAAATTTATAGATCTTCACCTTTGCCTTTTTAGTTGTAGCCACTTTTTGGAATATGTTTCTTAGAAATCCTACTAAGTCAATTACACGCGAACAAACGAATGCTTTGTGATTTTTTGAGAAAAGTGATCTTGAATCTATTAGAAAGAGAATTTTACTAGAAAAATCTCTTTAGACAGAATTAATACAAAAAAGAAATCATCAAACTTCAATATCTACCAAAGAAGCCCTTAACAGGGAAATCTTCTCTCGTTTCTTCTTTTATTGTTTTACTTAGCAGTGATATCGCGACTCGCTGGTACTTGTTTTCTACATTAATTCATCATCATCATCACCAAAACCATTATAAAAGGAAGAATTCAAACTAAGGCAGCTCATGGGCCAGGGCTCCCCTATCCCAACCATCCATGGACTACATCTGGGCCGAATTTTCGGTTTCCCGTACTTAAATAGGTTGTACCATAATACAGTGGTGTACATTTACAAATGGGCTAGACTGGGCAAGACTTTCAGTTCGAAGATCTCCCACCTTATCAATGGTGGGGATTGGAATTCCCATATCCCGTGTTGCATAGGAGAAAATTAAGGTCCCGATTTAAATAGAGCCGACTCAAGAAAGGGCCCGATAATGTCTAGGGACATGGTGCAGTGCCCCAGTGAAATAATTGTGAACCGCTTATCTTCCCTAACACCCATTGTAGTCTCCATATCTAAATAATTAAAGTCAATTTCAGAAGATGGGGCCCACACAAATTTCACTTCCACCACCATATACTACAATGCATCAACACTGCATTGTAGTTCTGCCCTAATGTGCAATAATTTAATCAACGAGTTTATTAATGCATCATGCACACATGATGCAATCTTATATTCAAGTAAAGTTGGAATATTAAACGAGGGAATAGCATATGTTTTACAAATGGGCTGGACTGTGGATGGTCAGGCCCAGGGTCTCTTTTGAGCATGATATTGGGCCCATAAATAAAAGGGCCTTCCCCAACCTATCTCCTGAGGCCGGAGTCCAATCGTGAATTGGATTTGGATTACATTTGTGCTCCAAAAGTCAAACTTGAGTGTCGGCATGAGAATTCCCTACTTCAATTGTTTTTTTTTTTTTAATTTTTGGCTTGGTGGTCCATTGGCCAGGAGATGTAAAGAAAGCGACCACTGTTGGAACCCTTGAGAGACCTGTGTTTGGCTGCAGGTGTGCTATCCACAATCACACCCTGTGATTCCCATTTCAATTGAGGTTGCATCGAAACATGTGATGTGGGTTTTAACTCTGTAAAGTGGTTTGTTTTCCTAAGGACCCACCTAGGCTTGGACCGGGCGGTTTTGAAGGTCTGGCTGGTGCCCTCCTCCCGAAATGAGAAGATCAATCGAAAATATGATTTGGCCTTTTGTTTTCATTGGTCCCGAATTGATAAGAATCAAAGGACCTTGTGCTCTAAAGTTGATTCAATTGATTGAGGAACTGATAAACCACATGAATGGTCAGACCCAGTCCATCTGCTCCTCCATTAGTTCCACTCAAATTAACTCATTTGTAGTGGGGAGCACATGGGCTGTTCGGATCAGTTTAGAGGGGAAACCATCAATCAAACCGAACTCATCGGTTTTCTATATTCCCAAACCGAACCGAACCTAACCGGTTTAGTTCGATTTGGTTATGGTTTTTTTGTTTTTTAATTTATTGTATTTTTCACAAAAAAACTATAGTTCAAATTTGATCCATCAAGCAGAATGAAGAGAAGCTGTAATAAATACTAAAATATATTTCATAGTTCGTTTCAACCAAGGAAGCATACATCAAAGGATGGATGAACTCTTTCCATCCATCATTCGGTCGCATGATTGAATGGACCAAGCCAAATTCGGCCTACTTTTCAGGCCAATGAGTTGAAGCAGTTCAAATCTTTTGGTAAAATACACCAACAAAATGGTCAGATACGTACCTATTTCTCTACATAAAACCTGGACTATACTACATTGCTTGATCCAGACCAATGAATTTAACACAAAATGAACTAGTTTTTTATTTTTTATATTTTTTATTTTTGTTTTTGCCAACAAGATGGGTTCGAGTGGAATGTAGTCCCAATTTTGAACTAATTGAGATTGGCTTCTTCATAGTTCACTTACATTTTGAGCGGCATTTTCTCAAATGAGGCCCACTAATGAATTTATAACATTTGGACACACTAATGTAGATCTTAGAGCCTGTTATAGTCAATCCAACCATGTGGGGCCACGCCAATGCTAATGAAGAAGTATACTTCTCTTGATACATCTTCTTGCATATGATTTGCACACCATCAATCTAACGTGGGCCTTGCACAGTTGGTAATCAATTAATACTAATTAATTATATTTTGGGATCACCTTCCCACAATTCTCCATTGACTAGAAAAAGTTGAGAACCTCGAACCATTCCAGAAAATAGGTTAATTCGAGTCAAGGAGACTCTTTTCTTTTACATGCGTGCATTTCATTTATGAATGGGCATGGTTTCATATTAGGCTTTGAGAAAAATTGGGGATTTCCTTACATTTGATCCAAGAGAAGTAAAAGAGGGTTTCAAATCTTAAGTTAAGGCAAGTATACGCTTTAATTTGAATTGTATGTTGTCTTTCTATTGATTCCACTATCAAGATTCAACTGTCTGTACTTTTAGCCTCTTGGTTATAGTACCTAATGAATATGAACATGGGTTTCTTGAATTTGGAATTTTAATGCTTGATGTATGGAGAGGGTGGATGTAATGGATGAAAGGGGAGAGCAAGTAGGCTCCTTGTTGCCCGGGTTATGGCCTGATAAGCATTAGAAAGGGAAAAGAGTTCCGAATCCCGGACCAGGAATTTTGGACAGCCAGCTTGAGTGGACTTGCCTAGAAATGCATGATGCTCAAGCCTAAAGGGGCTGCTCAAGCGGAGTTGCTCTCTAGAAAGAATCTGCTCTAATGGATTGGAGGCCCCTCTCTGGACAAAATCTGCTCGAGCGGACCTGGCCTGCCTGTCAAGGTCATTTTGAACATTTTAGGGTGACGAAGTGCCACTCCTATCCTATGTTAAACCTCCATAATTGTCCCTAAGGAGGATTATGGTACACACACTAGACCAATAGGTTACTAAGACCCCAAAAGACCTTGTATGACCTTGGAATGGAACCTCAAACCTTTTTCACATATCTAATGGAAAATTATAATTACATGATGTTCTTTAAAGGCTAAGATCAGTTCATGAATTCTATTAATGAGTTTAACACCATGCCATGGGTGTTGATTTAGGGAATTCAATGAACTTTTTCCATTGTGGCACAAGATAAGATACTGATACATTAACCTTCCTAAAGTTACATCAGATAGGACACAGAGGGACAGTGGATAGATAGATTAGGGTTGGCTAGTAATCTACCTTGATTCTTTTAAATCTATTGCATTTTCATATTGAGATGGATTTCCTCGTCAACCTCAAGTTCTGACTAATTAATTATTTTCATAAATGGTATTACTCCCAATTCGACAATTGCAATTGTTATATAAATGTTATGGTATTCAGGTTGAGATTTGAATTGAGTAACTATGCGCCTGAATAAAATTTGGTTCGAAATGAGTGTATTGGAAATGATTCGATTCGATTAGTAAAGTGAAAATCTTACTCAAGTCCTATTATTATTCGATTTAATGGTTCGGCACTATATAGCTTTGACGGTACGATGCTCGGTGGGGTTAAGTTCGATTTAATTATTCGAGACCACTGTAGTAGGTAGGGGTGCAACAGTTCGGTTAACCATGTGATTTGAAAAAACCGTTAATCGAACTGTATTTTACGGTTTTCAATTTTTAAAAATCGTAATCGTCATGGTACTCTAAAAAATCGAACCGTGGTTTACCGTATTAGACGGTACGGTTACGGTTAATTGTCACTTAAAATACATGTGGTTTTTTGTTTTTTTTTTTCAGGATGCAAAATACATGTTCAAAAGTCAAAACCAAATATGCTAGATAATAAATTACATAATTCCAAAATACTAAAGTAGCATTAAAATGTTCATATAGACAAATGAAACAACAATATTCCTCTTTCGTTTTTTTGTTCCAACGATTAGGGCTCAAAAGTTAAAAAGGGTTATTTAAGTTATAAAATTATACGCCCATTTCTTCTTCTTTTTTTCTTTAAATTGGGGTGTAACAGTTTAGTTAACGGTGTGTTTTGGAAAAACGATTAATCGAATCGTATTTTATGGTCTGGTTAATGACTGTGAGTCGAGACTGAACTATAAAGCACGGTTTTTCGACTTTAATAACAATAACTGTAATCGTAACCGAAACCGTGAATTACGGTTATTAACAGTTGGTTCGGTCGGTTAGATGGTTTCTTGGTTTTTCTTTTTTTTTTTTTTTTACACCCCTAGTAGCGGTCGTCTGGAGCACCGGAACTCCAAAACCCGATAGCCATGAGAACTTTTAGTTGGATCACTGGTGACATCCCAATAGAATTCGCTTTCTAATTGAGAGTATGAGTTTAATGTAGTAGCCAACTAGTAATGTACATTCCCTTATTTGATTCGTAAAGCATAAATTATTTATTATTGCACAATTGTCACTTGATATTGCTATCTTTTAATCATCTGTCATTAATTCCAATTTAAGATAATGTGTGATGAATAATTGATACTTATACTTTGTTGAATTGTCCACTCACAGCACTATCTATTGGTGTCACAGACGCAAGCACCGCTCCCGGCCCGAAGGAAGACCCGGAGAGAGGAGAGGGGATCGATGAGATTCCTTCAAAATTAGAAGAGTAGGCAGCTGAGGACACCATCTAGTCATAACTTTCCGCAGAGCATCATGGGAGACTTTTGGATAGTGTTTTTAGTATAAGTGTTGGGTTTATACAGTTAATGTATTCCGTTTTTATATATTTTGGGGAATCATCTGGGAACCTTATCACTTATTTTGTCATACTATGTAGGGGGTGTGTTTTTTTCAATCCCTACTTATATAGTTAATTGTAAGTATATTTTGTGCATATATTGAAAGTTAATAGACGATCATGGAATCATACCAGTTACATGATAGTTTCTAGGTGCTTCCACAATGATTTCGCACTGACCCGAGACAAGTGCGATTTTCACGGGAGGGTGTACCATGTGCTAGTAATTTCCGAAGTGGGCCCTACTCATGTGGTCCGCGTGCGGTGGGTAGAATAAAAGGACAAAAGACACCTGGTACATAATTTCCACTTCATTAGTCGTACTAAGAAAAAGCAAAAGTCATTTACTGGTGATGAGCATTGTTGTCTCATAAAAAGGTGGTCAGCTCAAAGACATCATCACGTGGTTCAATTTTATGGCATAGCAAAGAAAAATTAAAATCCTAACCAGCCCTGCGGAATCTTAAGCAAAATGGTCCTTACTATGTAAGGAGCAAAGCACCACTTGTTTTCTGCTTTGATTGGTTGATGTCTTCTTTCTGTTCTTTCTAATCCGCTCTTTTTTTTTAATGGATGGAGGCCACCTTCCTCGATTACTCTATGGGGATGACTGCATGCAATTCAATTCTCAGCCATAATTGAATTATAAGCTTGGCTTTCTAGTAGCTAATATTTTATCTTTTGGCATTTCATTTTTAAGTCCTCTTAAATGGTTGATAATGTTTTTCCAAAATTCTCGGGATAAAGTTATCCGTGATTTTTCAAAAAAATAAAATTTCTATAGGGTGGCGGAATTTTATTTTTTTCAGCTAACTAGTTTTCTACAGTGTAGTATACAATTGCGCCTCAAATTTATCCTTGAAAGAGAGCGCAACAGAAGTAGAAAATGACAACATGCCAAGTGAATAATCCTGCAAGTTCACCCAGAGAACAAATCATGGGCAATTGATGAAACGCAAGGTTGGTAACCAACTAAGCAACGCCTAATTCAAAAAGAGTAGACAAGTATAGGTATGGAAGATACCACAATAAGGTAAATAAAAATGCCAATTACAAAAATTGGCGGTAAGTATTTTCTATTTTAAGAAAATTGATTCTAGACTCGTTGGTAAGAAAAGATTAGAAGGTGGGACTCAATAAGGTAGATAATAATGCCAATTACAAAAGTTGGAGGTAAGTTTTTTTCTATTTTAAGTAAATTGATTCTAGATTCTTAGTTAAGAGAAGATTAGAAGGCTGGGACCCACAAATTTTTTAGTACCATATAATAAATCCAACCTTTTTTTCCATGGGACATGGACTCATGCCCACAAACAGCACCTGTCTCCGTAATGGTCACTTAGTCACACTGAATATCCTTTTCTTTTCTTTTCTTTTCTTTTCCTTTCTAGATTCAAACTAGCTAAATGCAATTGCATGGGTTTGGAAATTAACTTCAAAGTTGAGTAAATTCCCATTAGTAATAACTTGTATTCATTAGCAGTGCGGGTACATTAAAGTTTTTTGGCAAATAACTTTTTTATTTTTTAAATGTAAATTTCAGAAATAGGTTATGTAAATAATTCATAGGGTGTCTCTTGAAGATTACTTTGGAAAATATGTTGGAAATTTTTTTAATTAAGCACATTAGATAAGATTTTTTCCAAATCAAGCATGTTAGAAATTTCTACAATTTGTACTATTTATACAGTAGAATCCCGTGGCAAAACATATGGGGGCTAAAAATGGACAACTTTTGAGATTTTTTCATATATAACATTACTGAAAAACTCCAAAATTTATAATTTCCAAATGTGAATCTTCTAGCCAAACATGCAAAAAGAAGAAAAACAGAACTTTTCTTAGGTTCATGCTTGATTTCAGATTTTCCACCGATCTTAGAGTAATAATAATAATAATGAATCGATCTGATGTTCCAATCAAATGAATAGGATTATCTCCGGAGATCATTCGCCCAGATACGACAATCAAAGTGTGGTCAGGATTATCCAGAGAAATTTTTTAGTTTCTTCTCTAAAAGTTATCTGATCTGATATTCCAATCAAATGGCCAGGATTACCCACAGAAACCCAATTTTTTTTACATCTAATACTGAAGCACCATTTCTTGCCAGAATTAAATTCTATTATCTTTTTCATCTTAGAAGTGATCCACTCTGATATTCCCCAGTAACATGGTCAGTATTATCTGATACTCCCAAATAATATGTCCTGAGATGATTGATGTCTCTTTTTTTCTCGAAAGCGATCAGATTTGATATTTCCCACATGAAATGATCGGATCTGATATGTCCCAATACAATGGCCGGGATGATTTCTATGGGTGGTGTCTTGTTTCCACTTTGCACGTGGCCCCAACGAATATTCCATTAAAATGAACGTTACTACCCACAGACAATTTTTTTTGTTTGGTCACATCAAGAGTAAAAGTTGTAATCTTTGTGGCTTTATAGTTGATGTCCTTTTTCTACGTTCTGCTGCATGAGCTTTCTTCCGTTCTTCCGCAATTATTACCCCATTCTCTCTTCTCCGCTATCTCTATATTTCTCTGCATCTGTGTTCCTCACATAGTTCCCCGTGTGAGAAAATGTAAGGAGCATCGTGTTGTAAGCTTTGACTTTCAAGTTGCTCTAATAGTTTATCTTTGCATTTCCATTTCCTCCTCTTTTAATTGTTGATGATGCTATTGTAGAGACCTTCAATCACCAACATTCAACAAGTCGTGGGGGCAGTCCTATAAAGATCAACATTTGAAAGTGAGTTTTATATTTTCTCTACATTTTGTAGCCCTCTCTCTCTCTTATTCTTTTCTATGAAAGGATTTGTGTCTCTACATTTGCTTTTCTTTTCTTTTTTTAATTAATTTTTTTCTATTTATATGTCCAGCTTAAAAGCACGTCCCAGTTTTTTTATGTCCCACTTGGATGCATTTCTTATTTTAATTTTTTCACCCCATCAGGGGGGGCTGGGATACGGTAAGGAAGCCTTCCGGTGAGAAAAGGAAGCCTGAAGGAGCCCTCGGTTAAGGGAAGGTGGCCTGCCCAAGTCAATCTTAAGGCAACTAGGTTAGAAGGATGCCATGTGTGTTGTGTATATAGAAGGGCAGTGTATGCCGCTGCGTTTAAGATAGGGGTAATTAGAAGGGTACTATGTGTGTATCTGGGTTTGAGAAAATATCAATTCAAGCAAGTCATTCCAACCCTTGATTTTAGTGCTTTAAACTTTACTTCTTGTTTGAGTGTATGTTCTAGTGGACTCAAATCTCAATCCAACTATAGAAGATGGAGCAATTATAAAATTAGATAGAATCAGGGATCATCTAAGGGATTTGACCCACAGTCACCTTGGGAAAAAGCCTCTCACCAGATCCAGACTCAATTAGATAGTGCAAATTTGCAGGTCTGCATCGGGCACTTTTGATGGATCATGGGTGGGCCTTATTATAAGATGTTTTTGTTGTTTTTTGCCCCTTTTGTGAGAAAATATTTTATTTTTTCCGACTTTGATGATGCTGTTTTGGTGGTGGGAGTCCTGCACGTGATTTTACACTAATTTTTTCTGATTCATATGACTTGGACATGTGCCACAAGCTGTAGTCCAAATCCAGTTTGACACACCATGTCTGCAGGCCACCTAAACTCATGATATACCAACCTAAAAGTCTTTATAGAGAGCTTATACCCGGAGAAAGGAAATAAAAAAGAAGGAAGAAAAGAAAAGCATAAGGCTCTTCAGTGGTGTCTTGTCTTGTTGAAAATCTAAACCCCTTGACAGAACAAATACTCTTCTTTTCACCTTATAAAACACAAATTTTTATTTATTCATGCATCATTTCATATGTGATCAAGTTGATGATGGGCTTATCTTTTATTAGAGATCAGTTTTATTGTGATCCATGCTTTACGGGTAACTTCTATTTACCAATTAATAGATTTTTAAAACAAAAGGCCCCATGGAGGAGCTTCAGGGATCCACTTTCCCATAAGATGAGGGATTTTAATTTCGAAGCGACCGTGGTCTTTATGTACAGTTCATCATTAATTGCAGAGCTTTTCTTATATACCCCCAAAGTTTGTTAGATTTGTATATAGCCCTTGAGGTTTTAGTATTTGTAAATAGGTCCCAGTCTTTTCTTTTTAGTACCTTTTAAAACGCAAAATCAATATTCCTAATAAGAATGGACAGCCACCATGAGATTTTTGTTAGATTTTTATATAAATGACAGCTTTGTCCTTACATCTATTAAACAAAAATAAGTATATTATTATTTACAATAATACCATTATTTTAACTCTACTCCAAATGCTTTTTCTCAATAACTCTCTTATGCACATGACCAGGGGTGGACCCAGGTACAAGGGACCAGGGGTGGACCTAGGTAAAGGGTTTGGGAGTTGGAGCCCCCACCCATATCTGAGAAAAGTTTAAAATACAACCCAAAAAAAAATCTAAAAAATTATATATATATATATTTTAATTTGCCCATTCCCCCAATATTTCTTTTACATAGAGCCAAACACCCCCCGCCGTAAATTCTAAGAATTTTTTTTTTCTTCATTTACCTTTTCCCCCAATATTTCTTTTAAACCCTCTATACATAAAGTATAATCAAATATTTTGAGACTTTAATCAATCTAATGGTGGGTCATATATGGATTGGATAAATCATAACCGCTTATAAGTAGTGTCAATTGTCGTCATGATTAATTTGGATTTAATAAAATGAACTATGTATTGATAAGAAAAAATGAATTTATTTAGGGTTATTCTCTCCCTCCAAGTGCAATTGTTAATATTACATGATTTATAAACAAAATTAAGTCCAAGCTTTAGAAATAATACATATAAAGATAAAAGAGACACACAAAAGTATCATTTCGCTATAAAAACTTATGGTAGTTGGAAAGCTATTGATTTTGGGGATACAAAAGATATTAAAATGAAGATGCAGGGGCCTATTTGCAAATACTAAAACCCTAGCTGCCTATTTACAAATCCTGCAAATCTTAAGGGTATATAAAAACTCCTTATAAGTGTATCTACCGAATTAGGTCACAACTCTATGCTGTGACCGCGAGAATTGAACCTTGTGACCTACCAACTCCTCAAAATCTGGATCAGTTGAAGTAAATTTGGGAAAGTGTCTGGTTAACTGGAGATTGTAGGAAAGAAATAGGAGGAGACTAAGATTTGGTCCTTATTTAAAATTCCTAAAGTCAAAATTAGGTCAAATGGGTCCTGTTTGCTAAAGAACAAACGATAGGATCATATATTTGTACAAAAAGTCTACCTGGGCTCTGGATCGGTCCATGTAGCACTGCTCATGTTTGTATATCTCTCCCTACTCTCTCGCCTTCTCTTTTAATTTAAGATGAAACAAACGGAACCGATTTGGATAAACAATTCAAATTCAAGTGTAGGTGAAAATTTGTGTATACATATGTTTTGATAATCCTCTTTTATTGGCCAATTAGAAAATCCTTGATAATTGGAAACTTTTCTATAAGTCCACAATAGTCTTGGGACAACCAAAACACGATGGAGTCCATTAATACATATGGCCGTCAAATGAGGCGGTCATGTGGGCCACACCTTATGTCCAACACCATGGGCATATAGAACAACGAACGTACACATGGAAAATTATGTGAAAGTAAGGTTTCTATATGTGAGTTACGTAAAACCCCATTACAATTTGAATTAGAAAAAAAGGAATACCCTAAGACTTAGCATAATCCTTAATATTTGCACAAATATGTTACTTTGCAATTATAATTAAAATCAAACACTTCTTTCTTATAAAACTTTCAAACAAAGTAAAGTGATGTTTTAGACTCTTATTTTTACAAATATGAAGTCGGACTTTCTCTTTTGTTTGTAGCCATTTACATATATAAATGGTTCACATCCGTAATAGTTATGCATGTTTATGTTTGTTTGAGATGATTTACATGTAAGATGTGAGACTTGGGTCTGAAAACGGTGTGAAAATGGGCTGATTTTGAGCCCAAGTTTTTTACACCTCTTGAGATGCGAAACCATTTCACATGGGAAGTCCTCACCGTCTATCACTTTTTTTTTTCCAGTTTTTACACTTCTATGGGCCCTTAAAGTCCAATTTGAACCGTTCAAAGTATTGAGAAGATAAATTACGGTTGGGAGACCAGGGGACCAATTCTCAACCGTTGATTCGTCTTAAAACTTGAGATATTATCAAAAAAAGACTCCAAACATAAAAATGGCCATCTTGGGAATTTGTGGGCCTTCTTCATGATCCAAACCATTAAAGCTCTTTAAAATGGCCATTTTGGGATTTTTTTTATTTATTTATTTTGATAAATGTCCATCTCCATCTTGATTTTAACTTAGTTTTGACCTAATTTTGACTTGAGAGAGATTTTAGGAATCCTGGATAAAAATTACATAAATCTTAATTCTTTCATTACACAAATCTTAATTCTTTCTTTAAGTAAAAGGAGGACTTCTAACCATAAATTATTCACGTAATCCCTTAGTTTCTAGCAGAGCCTAGATCTAATTTCTTTCTTTAAAGAATCTAAATCTCTCATGTTTCCTAATAAAGAGAGATTTTAGGGATTTATGGTTCTTTAAAATAAGAATAACACTTCTGGATAAAGATTAGATGAATCTTAATTCTCTCTTTTAGTAAAACAAGGACTCTTAACCATTAATTATTCACGTAATCTCTTAGTTAGCATTTAGTTTGCTGGAATGGTTTTAGACAGGAATGGAATGGAGTGAAGAGTGGAATGAATTTGGAATGGAATAAGGCAGGAATTGTCATTTACATTCCAACGTTTGGTTTTATTGAATAATCAATCCAGTAATGGAATGACCATTCATGTTCTTGCATTTGGTACGCAGGAATGATGCTCAAAAAGGATTAAAACTTATATAAAACTGACCAAAATACCCTCCTCCTCCTCCCCCTCTAAATCGCTGGCTTGGAAGGAAACCAGCCGGTAGGCCCCGGCGGCAACAACTAGGCCGGCCTCCCTCCCCCCCTCTTCCTCCCTCCTTCACCTTCCTTTTCCTCTTTTCTTCTTCTTCGTCTTCTTCTCTCCCCCTCTGTTATCTCTCGATCAATCGATCTTGACATGGGTTCGAGCAGCAGTCGATTGGGGTCACACCCATCTAGACCACGACTCAACCGAAGGAGGAAACGCGGGTTTGCACCATTTTTCTGCGGTACCTCTCAATTCCAAGCTCCCCTGGACAGCAATGATGAGGAGGTAAAGGAAAAGGGAAGAAATTTCATTCCTTGAATTCTTTTGGATTTTCTTGTATCCCCCAAGAAATAGTGGGAGCCGTCGAGTTTGACGGCGACGTCCTTGGTGAGGGGCCAGTGGAAGCCATCGCAGCCGTCGACGCGGGTGAGGACGACAACAGTGTTGTCGCCCTGGTGGAGGCAGGCGACAGAGAAGTCGTGGTCGATGAGGTGGACGATGGCGCCGGGGATGGTGATGAGAATATCTTAAAACGATTTGTTCAGATTTGGAAATGAATCTTCTTCTGTGGTGAGGAGTTGTTCTTCTTCCTCGTTGATGGTGAGGTATTGAATGGGAGGAAGGGGCATTTTGGTCTTGTGGAAAATTTATAAAGGAATGGAATGGCCATTCCTCTACCTCCCCAGTGTAATGGCCATTCCTCTACCTTCCCAGTGTAATGACCATTCCTCTACATAAACGAATGGTGATTCCGGAAGTATTGGTCATTCCGCCACTTTTTCGAACCAAAGGCGGTAATGATCATTTCGTTGGAATGACCATTCCATTCTAACCTTCATTATAGCGAACCAAACGCTAGTTTCTAGGAGAGTCTAGATCTCATTTCTTTCCTAAAAGAAGTATAGATCTCTCATGTTTCCTAATAAAAAGACTATCCTATTTGGATTTTTTCTCAAATGCAAGTAAACTAAGAGAGAGGTTTCTTTCCTAATTTCTTTTTTTAACTTTCCTAACATCCATGTTTTGCTTGTTGGTACACATCTCTTGGCTATTGGACTGGTCCCTCTACTTGATGGAGCATTTGAAGTTCCAACAAAATGCATAGAGAGTGGAATTTCAGGAATCTTAAAAGGTCATTTGAGACCGGACCTTTTAGGTGGCTGGAATTTCAAATTCTAGTGAAAGAAACATAACATTTCAAATGCAAGGAGACAACATTTCTCTAACACAGCAGATTATTGTTTGAAATTTTAGTAAAGAAACATGCCCTAAGGATCAATTCCTGGCATTGCCTGAGTATGGGTGGAATAGCATCCTGGTTGGCGCACATGATTAGGATCACTGACGAACCAAGGGGGGTTGGGGGTCCTCTAGATTTTTATAAAACCCCATGGGTTTATTAAAAAAAAAAATGGAGTTTTTACACATTGCCCCTCCATGCATTTTTTTTACATAGTGGCCCCTCCCAAGAAAATTTTGAGGGTCCGCCCCTAATTAGGATAAAATTTAAATTCCCTCATCTATAAGAAAAAAGAAAAAAAAAAAAAAAAGCAAAGAAAGCACAAAACATTTATATTGGGACTTCTTTTTTTTTTTTTTGGTAAATGAGACAAGGGGACTGGGACCCAAGAGAGAGCTTGCACATACACAATAAAATAGCCTGTACAAGCAGAAAGAAGGCCAAAACAAGTAGGAAATGAGCCCCATAGGCAAGAAGAAAGCCACAAAAGTGGAAAGAGGTGGCGTACCCAGGGTTCGAACTCTGGACAGCCATGTGAGAATTGCGTGGGCCATTCTCATATTGAGATGTTGATGCGATACCTTTGCTGATGTTGCACCTGGGTGGGAACTCTATTAACCTGAACGATGATGTGTTGCTTACATGTCAGCCTACGTGCTGCTGACATGGGGGGCTTTGCTAACGTTGTGGAAGCTCCTGATGGGGTAGTGGGTCAGGTCGATTTGGACCTCATCTAACTTGAATCGCTATAAACAGATTAAGGTGCTACAGTGCTACTGTGGATGGGTTAGATCAATTCAATCCTGACTTTTCAGCTTGGACAAAGTCGTCGGTCACGGAAAAAAAGTAAGTGAGCGAGTTAGGTCAAACCGAACCTGACCCGTGAGACTTTTCCGAAGTCTCTGCATAATGTCAGTTTCTGAGAGGGTCAGTTTGACCTGCACCTAACTTGTAAGCCCAACGTCATTCACCAAACACTAAACAGAGAGAGAAAGGGGATGCGTTTCTTTTTCCATTTTTGTAAGGAGACTGGTCACTGGATGCAGTTAGCAAACAAACAGCACCGACCCGATAGGCCGTTTGTTTGCAGCGTGGAGTGAAGTAAAATGAAATAAAGTGTCAATCCAATAAAAATAAAGGAGATATTATTTTATTTTACTTGACTCCACGCACGCAGATCCATGAGCTTACCTTGGAGTCTGTGTCACCCGTTCGGTTGTGCTGTCCTAAAAGGCATTCACCATTTAAAATAAACAAAAATAAAAAATAGTAAAAATGTGAAAGTTGAACTATTTAACTAATATCCTACTATCACAATATAATGACGTTCAATGTTGTTGAGCCTTGAGGCATTGGTGCTCGCCACTCACAACTTTATGTAATTGATGTGTAGTATATGACTGCTAATTTTATGGATAAATGACATAAATATTCTTTATTTTATCCTAGTAAATTTCAGCAATCTCAAGATACTTTCATTAAAATTATGAACGCTTGCTTGGGTAATTCATGTATAAAGTAAGATAAGAAAAGAACATGGGTCTATTCAAAAGTATAAAATTTCAAAAATTATTTTTTTTTTTTTAAATGTCAAAAGTCTCCCATTTCACTAAAAGACAACGTGGTCCCTACTTTTTATCTGAAATGGTCAAAAAAATTTCCTTTACACGCCACAAAATGAGAAAAAGGTTAACATGGTGTATTTTGATATTTTGTATATTTTGATAAATGCCCTACTTTATTTATTTATTTTTGTCTCTTAAAGTGAGCCATGACTTGAATTTACTTTATAAGAGAATTACCCAAACGGGCCCAATTAATTTGAAATATTTAAAAGAGTTGGGTGTCAAGATCTTCTTTTCATTTCTTGAATTTAATATATTTAAGAATGGACATTGATAGGAAGGTTCGTTTATTTTCTTATCACTCTGATCAAAATATTCATAAAAAGAATAAAAGAAACTAGCAGCAGATTTGTTGCAAATTCTATTACAAACATCATAGTGGTTAATAATTATTATTAAGGCTACGTTAGGCGTGCTATCACGTGATAAATTTGTAAAGTAGTTTTTATTTTTTTTTATATAATCTTATTCTTCATTTATTTTTGAAAATCAAGCTTATATTTTGTTTTCTTCAAAGAATGGAATTGAGTAGTGATGTATGCACAGGAGAATGGTGGATGCGGTCGTTCGCATTCTCTTGGACAAATTGCTGAGAGTACTTGAAAGTGAATGGCATCGACAATTCGCTTTAGGTGAACACTTTAATAAAATGAATGATGAGTTACTCTTCATGCGAAGCTATCTCAAGGATGTAGAAAGGGTGAGGAGAAAGGATCAAACTGAGACTCTCAAGACAGCAACGAAAAACTTAATGGAATTAGTATATGATGCTGAAGATGCCATAGCGGACTGTCAAGTTCAATTCGCCAAACAACATCAAGGGCGCCTATCGAATTATATGCAGTATTGCTCTCCAAAACTCTTTAAATTTCGACAGGAGATGACAAAACGCTTGATAGTAATAAATCAAGGAATCAAAGAGGTTAAGAAGAGTATGATTTCTTATTTAAGTACAACTCCTACGCCTACAAGGAGGGAAGAAGGCAACACTCGTCCGTTGAGCTACCCCATTTTAATAAATGAGGACAAAATAGTGGGATTAGAAGATGACCTGGACACAATTAAAAGGTGGGTGTTACAAACAGATGAGTTGTTTACTTTGATTGGAATAGTTGGCATGGGAGGAATTGGCAAAACCACGCTCGCTCAGAAAATATGCAGTAACGAGACTGTAGAGAACTCTTTTGAATACAGAAAAATTGTTCCTGTATCTCAATCTCAGTGTTTCAAATTTGAGGACCTACTCTTAGAGATGCTTGAAGAAAAGATTGCTAGTAAAAGTTCTCCCAGTGGAAGACAAGTTCATGAGCTATTGGATATGCTTAAGAGGGAATTAGAAGATAAGAAATACTTATTGGTTTTGGATGATGTCTGGGAAACAGCTGAAGGGATGTGGTGGGATAGTCTGAACTCCGTTTTACCTAAAAGAAATGGTGGTCGTGTCATTGTTACGACAAGGAACTTGAAGGTAGCTGCCTCAATGGGAGTAGACGAAAATCACATACATGAAGTCAAAACTCTTTCACATGATGATAGCTGGTCCTTATTTACTAAAATAGCATTTGCAAGGACTGGTGGTCAGTGTAATAATCCTGATTTAGAGCATTTTGGTAATGAAATCGTTGCAAGATGTGAAGGGCTCCCTTTGGCAATCACAGCCGTGGGTGGAATGATGCTTGCAAAAGGTGATTCAGTACATGAATGGAGGAGAATATCAATGCACTTGAAGGACGAGATGGCAGAGCATAAGAAAGGTATGCTGGTCATGTCAAGTTTAGAGCTCAGTTATGACGAGCTTCCTTCCCACCTAAAACCCTGTTTCTTATGCTTTGCCATGTACCCAGTAGATATTAAAATATACATTGGTGAGATTATTGGCAGGTGGATTGGTGAGGGTTTTGTTTCAGCAAGGAATGGAAGAACGGCTTTCGAGACCGGAGAAGAATACATTGAGGAGTTAATGGGCCGGTGTTTGTTAATAGCTTCAAAGAAGGATGCTTTTGACAGAAAGTTTCTTTTTTGCAGGATGCATGATATGGTGCGGGATATGGTTATTAAAATTGCAAGAGATGAGGACTTTACCAGTTTTGATGAAAAGAAAAGGCCAATATTCAATATGCAGCATCGTCGTGTAGGCATATCCAGGAATTCTGCTATTGAGAGCAGTGGAAGCAAAGTGGTGAAGAATTCAATAACCCGTAGCAAATTGCGGACACTGTTTGCCTTATACATAGAGAAAGAGGTCATTTTAAATCTAAAAATGAAACTCTTCGATTTAAAGTGGCTGAGGGTTTTATACCTTTTGTTATCAAAAACGATGATAAATGAAGAAATCCTTGGCAAGGACTGCTTGGATGGAATAGGGTCATTACGGCATCTGGTTTACCTACAAATAGGATTTTGTGCATTGGAAAAGCTCCCAGATTCACTTGGAGACCTTTCTAATCTTGAACTTTTGGATTTAAATCGGTGGCCAAATTTGAAAATGCTTCCTCCATCAATCATGAAGTTGGGTAAGCTCATTTCTTTCCAAATTCATTATTGTCCTTCTTTAGAATGCCTGCCAGATGGGTTTCAAAATCTTTTAAATCTGGAGAGATTAGAAGAGTTTTGTCCTGCAAGCTCAATACAGAAAAATGCTTTTCAAATTGGTCAGTTGAAAAGCCTGGGTCAACTGAGACGCCTTCATATTGTGTTAAAAAGCCCAAACCAATTGGAAGAAGGGGAGTTAAAGGTGTTGTCAGAGCTTCAAAATCTTCGAGTTTTGATGATTGAAATTGATAATAATAATAATGGTGAGAGCAGTGCCCTTATGAGTAAGCTGAATCATCAGCTTTCGTGTCTTCAAGATCTAGAAGTGCTTCACCTGATCCAATTTCCGGGAGAAAGCACACCTATTTGGCTGAACCCAATGATCTTTCCTAGTTTGCGGTTTCTGAGGATTTCTGGAGGAAAACTAACCCATATGGGTCCTGAGTTTTGGGAAAGAAAGAATGCGGTTTGGAAAATCGAGGTGTTGGTTTTGGATGATTTGTTTGAGTTGGAGGAGGAGGAGTCAAAGTTCTCTGGAGCGATGCCGTCTTTGAGAAAGTTGAAGGCTTCTCACTGTTCAAAGCTCATCAAGTCATTTCCTTCCGATGTTTCTGAACACGATCAAGTGCAGACTAAAAAAGCAGACGACACATCTGATGTTCCTCGAGTTTTTTAGCCATCAAGCACTGCATCAACCAAACATTTGTCTTCTGTGTGCCTTGTAAGTCCTTTGTACCAGTCTCTGTAAATCGTACAGTGTGGTATTGTTGCTTATGTTCACTGTAATTTGTAATATAATTGAACTTGTGGAATGTATTGTCCGTGCATTTGCTTTCGTGTGATAAAATCAAATCCGACTTCATATTATTCAGCGTCTGTTCACTGGACACTCATTTGCAAAGACTCTGGATAATACCAGTCCTTCACCAATTGAAGTTGGGACTATCATCTGATTGATCATGTCTGAACAAATGATCACATGGAAAAAGAAAAGGGAGTTGGGTCATGGATTTTATCTATGATCAATTTGGACAAGGGTCCAACTACTATGTGCCTAGTGCTGGCCCTAGTACATGGGGTGAGCGCATTTTGGAGCAATCTGGAATATTAGTGAAGGTGGGCTCTGCCTGCCCAGCAAGGAATACTGATTTTCATTTCTATATTTACCAGGCTGTCTCACATTCTATTAATGGCACTGAGGGCAGCCCATGGGAGGATTATGTTTTATTTGACCTGAATGTTAGGTCCAATGGCTGGGCCCAGGGTGTGTTGTACCGAAACTTTGGGAAGATTTCCCATTCTATTATCGAGCCTGAGTGTGTCATTAGCCTAGCCCAGCTTCTTTTGTCTGGGTTCTCTCTCCGCTCTTGTTTTGTTGTGTTGAATTTGTAGGGCTCACTCCTTCATAGCCTGTTCTTTTATTTAATGTACTTTTACCTTTAATTTAATGCTTGATGTGGAAGATGGAGTAGCCATTGATCAGACCATCCATTTAGAGCCCCGCTAATGATTGACCCTAAATTTCAAAAGCCACACCAATCAGATGATGCTGATGATCTAATCAATGGCTCTAAAGTTAACTTTGCATATTATTTGAGGAACCTAAGATTTTTGTTTGAGAACTGTTTAGCCAGGAACTTTTTATAATCTGTCACTGTAAATAAATTTAAAAGAAAAAAAAAAAAAAAAACAAGTGCCCTACCAACAAAACGAACACTATGTATGCAGCAATGCAATTATGTTTGAAGACTGTGGGTATAAATTAATAAATAAATAATATGAGGAGATTTAAAAGAAAAGGAGACACCCACCCCTAAAAGACATTTATTTTTTTTTATAAATTCTTAAAAATTTCTTTAAGCAACACTTTTCCTCTCCAGCCTACGGAAGATTACTTAGGGATAGCATAAGAAAGTTGAAGGGAAAAAAAGAAAAGAAAAGAAATTGTTAAAATTGTTATTCTCTATACTACTATATACTATGTATTGTAAAACCTCATTAGATGGATATATATGAAAAAAAAAAAAAAAGACATTCGATGTGTCTCTTTGCATAGATTAGGATTTGATTCACTAGGGTCGTGGCTAAGAATTTATTTACCATCAAACGGAAGATTATTTCATGTTCATTTATGGTTCTTCTATTCAAAACTCACCCTATATTTGCCCAGTGTATATTTGTGTGGGCCTAGCGGGTGTCACTTGGGGATTTAGTCCTATTAGGTCAAAGATCTCAAGGATACCCGCATCAAGAAAATAAAAAAATAAAAAAAACTTACTACTTTTATTTTAGCCACTTTTAGGAATATGTTTCTTGGAGATCCTAGAAAGTCAGTTACATTTGACGAGGAGAATTATCTTGAAAGTATTTGAAAACTTGATGCAAACCAGTTTTTGTAAGTCCTATATAACATTTCGAGCAGTTTCCTAAAATTTAACTTTCAGAAATTAGTTCCTCAACAAATTTTGTAATTCATCACCTTCATAATAATGGCCATCTCATGGGTCAGGCTTCCCTCATCCGTCTAGTTAAATAGGGGCTAGACGAGGCCAAGACTTTCAGATCGAGAAGTACCCGCCCTATGAAGGGGTGAGGATTGGGATTCCCACATTCCGTATTTTGCAGGAGAGAATTGTCCAAATTAAATAGAGATGATTCATGAAATCATCTTGGGATTTCTGCATACGAGAAAAAAAAAAAAAAAAACCAATAACAAAAACAAAACAAAACAATATATATATATATAGGGAAGTGCTCCTATGAGAGACACTCTCACCAACTTGGTGAGAGATGGGTGGAGGCCCTCACTTCCATATCCACCAGCTAAATGTCTTCAAAATATCAGCAATTGGAAGACGTATTTATGCAATTGTTCAGCCAATATGATAGTTAATGCAAATATTGGTTAATGGGCTCCTCCATTGTTGACTGCCTTTAGCCATCCTTCATCTCATCTTTCTTATTTGTTTATGCAGGAACTTGCGGGCATCTGACGTGAGGAGTAACAGACAAAAGCCCCTCTAGAGTTTTTCTCGTATTGATAATGTTTCTAATTAATCTTTTTTGTTGCTTGTAGTTTGTTGTTTTTTGTTCAATAAAATCCATAGGATGGCATACTCAACTATATTTATTTAATTTAACTTTGGACCATTAAAAATGTGGCCCACAGCACATTATTCAGTGATTGAACATACACACAATGTCTAATCACCGTCATCATCATCAAAGCTTTGTCGCGACCATGTACACACAATCTCTTTATTACTTCATCGCACATGACCGCAGTTCAATAGATTTAAGTAGGATTTTGTACTAGAAATGTGGCCGACAGCACATTATTCGGATGGGTTGGACTGGGCTAGATGTTCAAGGCCGTGAGCCTTTTTAAAGCATGATATTAGGCCCACGAACCTGGCCCAATCCAGGGCCTGAATTCATAATTTTTAGGATCCAAAGCGGAGCCCAAGTCCAATCCTGCCTTGGAAAAACATTGCTACTAGCACATCCCTGCCTCACTTTTTCTTGATTTGAGCCATTTATATTACATACTTCTAACCGGATACTTAAATTTCATTTTATTGACTATTAAATTTATAAACAATTGAAAAGAGGAACTAAGTAACGATTTAAATCCATGCTTATCCACAAAAATTGACCTTACTTCATGTATCACTTTAAATGAAGTGACACTGGGTGAGATTAAATAGTGATCTAAATACACGCTTTTACGCAAAAATTGATCTTGCATTGTATATATATATATATATATATATATATATATATATCAGTATAAATGAAGTGAAACTAGGCTGATAACGTACTCAAGAGAGGACCTATGGTTGGAAAGGCTTAGGGCTTGTTAAACAAATTTTATGTGTGTGAAACAGATCTATATATGAATAAGAGGCCTGTGTAGAATAGATGTTTTCCAAATGAACTGTTTAGGTGAGCCCAATTCACCTTTTGAAAAAGACATTTTAAAATCTTACGGACCAATATTTTTCATGAGTTTTTTGAGATCATTGAAGTTTGACATCATAGCTGTTCTTGGGCTTATGAAGGGGATCAACAGTATGGATATGATATAAGGTCAGAAATGAACGATTCGTGGGCTTATGAGTTTTTTTTACAAATATCTGGAGATTTGTGAATAAGCAACGGCTGGGATTTTCACTCCATGGTTGTATATGAGCTCATAAAGACGTTCAACGATTGGAGCTCCCAATTTAAAATAAAAAAAAGGAAAATAGGACTAGGTTTCATCGCGTGAAGCCCAGTCAATGTGTTGAGGCCCGTTTGACATCCCTAGCTGAAACCCAGTCACCATAAAGCTATACAAAATCAACGGTCAAATGTTTGTTTAGTGTTTTTCTTTCAATATCCAAGAAAGATTAGAAGCTGAAATTTAGTACCATAACCGTAGTGGGCTTTGGAAGAGGATCAACGGTTTGGATATTGATCAAGAGACCCACAAAGTCTAGAAATATAAATCAAATGGTACACATTTTGTAAGAAATATCTAGAGATTCATAAACAATCAACCGCTGGAATTTCTTTCCATATCCGTGTTTGAGCTCATCAATAGGATCAACGATTTGGATTGATAGTTTTGGCCCTAAGGTTATGAAAAAATGGATAAAAAAGATCGGTCTGGGTTTCTCAACATGAAACCCAGTCAGTCAGTTTAAACCTTTGAAATCAACAATCCCACGGGTTTTTGCTTATTGGTTTTATGGTGTGTGTCCTAAGCGGAGGACATGACTTATCGCTGAGTAGCACTTCACTCTTGAAGAGGTCGAATTCACAGAGAACGAGCTAGAGATTCAGCTCTTGAGAATTTCTTTTGGTCGAGAGTGACCAACTTTTTCAAAAGATGGAGACTAAATAAAACTGTTGAGAATAGAATAAAACTGTTATACTAAAGAGATGGTTCAACCTTGGTTCAATTCACCTGGATCTACATGGTTTCATCTTTCTTTTCATTACACAAGTAAGATTTGGATCAATCCAATCTTCCCTAGAAAATCTCTTCATAGAAATCAAATAGAAATCTAATTTAATAATTCCCAAAGAGATTCTTAGACAATCAATTCAGTAATCTGGGAGTCATCGACCTAAGCACTATTTGTATCATCATAGATGAACACAATTAGTCAAAAGCTTAACATCTCAATTACGATTTCTAACAAAAGAAAATCAATGGAAACTATTGTTCATCATCAAAGCATTAATCCGGAAAGACAATTCATGTAAATCCTAGGGTGAATTCCCCTTAGGTTAAACCATCTAAAATTCTACCCCTCCATTAATGGAGAAGTCATCAAAAAGATTCTATGAGCACAAAAGAACAAAAAGAGCATAATTGAAGGAATACCTCTATTGAAACTTGAAATAATATGAAAGATTCAATTTCAATCCAAGAATTTGCCAAAATTTAACAATAAATTTCACTCAAATCTAACTATGCATTGATCTATGGAAGAAAGAGAGAAAAAGGGGCTGAGAAACTAAGACAATTCCCAGACAACCCTAATTTTCGAGTTAGAGGGCTTTATAGAGGTCCCCCACATATCTAATTACAAAAATACCCCAAAAAGCAAAAATCACTTCAAATCTGAGTGTTCTACCGGTAGAACTTGCGGTTAGAGAAGTTCTACCGGTAGAACTTCCGGTTTAAACAGGTGAAGATCCCTCTCCGAGCTCTCTGCCATATTTTTAGCCACTTCTACCGGTAGAACTTGCGGTTGGAACAGTTTTACCAGTAGAACTTCCGGTAGACTGAGGGCTCTCAATTTCTTCAACTCTCTGCCATCTTTTTAGCCACTTCTACCGGTCGAACTTGCGGTTGGAACAGTTCTACCAGTAGAACTTCTGGTAGACTGAGGGCTCTCAGTTTCTTCAGCTCTCTGCCATATTTTTAGCCATTTTTATCGGTAGAACTTCCAGTTAGACTTATGAAGTTCAATTTCCTACTTTTTGTTGATCCCAACTTCAATTTCTCTTGCTCTTTCACTCTATACTTGACCTATTCATCAACCAAAAGCTTCATTCTTCACAGAATTCATGCAAATGACCAAAAACCAATACCCGTGCAAAAATTATATGTAATCAAAGGAATTTAAACACGAATGATGGAAATAGGAAGGTAATTAAGTCCCCAATTGCATAACAATTGGGTACTTATCAATTTTCATGATTTTTGCGAGATTCATGATGAATCAAAGGCTGAGCTTCTGAAGAGAATCCATGGTTCGGATCTGATATAGGGTCTCATAGAAGGCTAGAAATGAAGATCCAATGACGTGTAGCACCAATGGTTCCAAACAAGCTTATTATCTAAATATCTATTTCAAATCTTATTAAGATAAATAGAGGTAAGGATTCAGACTTGCCAAATGCCATCTTAGATAAAAACTTTAGGAAGGCTTAGTTTGAAAGGACAATTCTTCATTTCAATTTAAATAATTAGAGGAAGACTGTAACAATTGAATGGATGAATATACAATACATTGCACACGATTCCACGTGAATTGAATGTGACAAGGGTTGGACCATTCGAGTTGTGTTGCAAATATATTAATCTTTTCCTTTAATATAGTGCATGTGGTTTCTCATCATCCATTTAACTATAATACAGTTGCCTCGATGATTGTATCAATTCATTTGCATTGCACATTATTCCATGTAAATTAAATGTAATTCCAGCAGTGGCCTACAATTGTCTAGTAAGATCAGACCACTTTTTTCGATTGTTTATGACGACTGGTGTCTTTAATTTTGTTGACTCTCTTCCTCGTCTCGTTCCACAAGACATTAGAGTCTTCATCTTCCTCAATCACCATTTATTTGTCTTCCATTCTGTTCTCAATGCAATTTCTTGATTAAAATCCTCATTAGCTATCCCTTCCACTTTCAAAGTTCAATTCCTACCAAATGACAGTTACTCTACCACCGTGACGATTGGAAGGTGAGTTTCATTCATCTTTACCATTTTATAATGCCTTCACTACTACGCAAACAAAAAACAAGGAAATAGTCACATACCGTAGCTATCTTAGCCCCTGGCTACACACACAAGAGATAAACCCATACAGGGAGAGAGCCAGATACAGACACAAAACCCATACAGAGAGAGACCCCATATATAGACACAAAACCAGCTAAAAACCAACCCAACACTTGTGGGCTATGGTCGATTGTCAGATCCGGATTGAGGATGACTGTATTGGAAATGGCTCGAGTGTCCATTATATTGACTTCAGATCCGGATGCATAAGGGCTGTGTTAAAAGGTTAGTGGAGAAGGCCTTTGGGCCAGTATATTGATTTCAGTTCCGGATGCATAGGGACTGTTTTGAAAGGTTAGTGGAAATGGCCTGAGTGTACAGTTTATTGACTTCAGATCCAAATCATTAACCCTCCTTTAAAACCCAAAAATGGCCAGGGTCAAATTTATCTTCTTAACTAACTCATTATGAATTTTGAGAAATCTTAGAAAAACTTTATAGTGATTAGATTTCATTTTTAATTTTTATGGGGCCCAAAAATTATGATTTGTTGGTTCAATCTTCAAAACAAGGATAAAAATTATTAGAAGATCAAATTTTAGCGGCCCAAATTTATTTATTTTTTCATTTCTGACCACTTCTCTCTCTTTTCCTGGTTGGGGGCAGTGGGGGTGGTTTAAATAACTGTCCTTCCAATCGAAAACTTAATAATCAGTAATCCCCAATTTGAAAGTTGATATTATTCCTATGAAGGCCTTCAACGTTGACCACTTATCTTTTGTGATGCGCTGCTCAGGGGCCCAACTTATATATATAGGACAATATTCAAGTGCATCAATCTCTCACCATTTGTGGTGAGGGACACCCCTTTTTTGGAAAGTTTTAAAACTTCCCAAAAAAGGGGTGTCCCTCACCATAACTTCCCAAAAAAGGGGTGTCCCTCACCACAAATGGTGAGAGATGAATGCACTTGAATATTCTCATATATATATATATATATATATAGTAACGCTAAAAAACTCCCCGGGTGTTTTTCACAAAAAAAAAAAAAAAAAAAGCCCCTCTTTTAACCAATGAAAGCGTAACACTAGTGTACACTTACCTATTATCTCTCCTAAATATTCTCCTAAAACTGTAGATATTTTATAGATTCTCTTAAATCATTGGATAATAGATAGGGGCAAAAACTCCCATTCTGAAATTGGAGAGTTTTTGAGAATTTCTCATATATATATATATATATATATATTGGTTTATGACTTATGAACATCGATTTTAGGTCTTTTGGTCTATGTGATAGGGATAAGGCGCTTAAGGGCTTGATCACTCCTAGGCTGCTGGCTCAAGTGGGCAGAGTCCTTTTAAGTTGAGAATGAAACTGAGGTTATTCAGTTAACTAGCCCAAGAATTAGGATTTGCTCCGCCTATCTTTCAAATAAGAATAAAAAAATAATTAGAAAATCAAATTTCAGCCTTGGATGGTCTCTCGTTTAGTAACAAGCACTAGGACCGTCTAGGAAAGGAGGCGGCCAATGATATTTGGCTATACGGATCCCAGCGCCCAAACAGTGAAATACACAGTAACTCAAGGTAGTCCGTTTGTTTCTTTTTCTTCTGATTTATGGGACCCTAAATCAAGATCCAATCTGTTGAATAGATTCATAGGGTCAAACACGGCTACTTATCCAAATATCAGCCATTGGATGATCTTATAATCTTAGATATTTTTAGAAAACTCTGTACAGTTTGATCCACATCTTTTACATTTGCGGGCCCCAAACAAAAAATCAGAACCGTAAATCCTCTTTGGAGAGATAAACACCGTTATGAGGTCAATTTGTAGTGTCAGATCTCAAAAAATCGAAGAAAGACTCTGGACCGTTGATGCACCAACCATTACTCAACTGAGTTTTGGATTTGTATCACACAGTCAGATTTTTCTGATTCTTTTCCAATGGTGGGGCCCCAAAACTATAATCTGAATCATACAAGTTCTTAGGATGACTAAGAACAACCACCATATCAAATATCAACAGTTGATCACACACCAATCTTGAGATATTTTTGCAAAACAGAGGTGAACAATTGAAGTTAATTTTTGGATTTTGTAGGCCCCTTTATGAAGATCTAAACCATTGATCCTCTTAGGAATACTACAAATAGCCATGTGGTCAGTACTAGCCACTAATTCACTGTGTATATCAATAAATTTATAAAAAAAAATATTTCAACCATTGATTTTTAAAAATCTATTTTAATCAATTTAAAAGTTTTACCAAACAGCATAATTCTACACTATCTATTTCAAAAAGGGCCATTTAAAACAGATCTGTTTTATATCGATCTATTTCATATAGATAAGAGTCAATCCAACTGATTTGAGTAACAATCTATATATTGATCACTACAATGGGGTCTGTCTATGCAACCGGTTTGAATTTTTGAAAGAAAGGCTCCACCCATGTATTTAACAATGGTCCTGCAGCCTGTTGCTGCATTATAGTTCTGCCCTAAAAGTAGTGATGCTGGTCATTAGTTATTGTCATTTTTGCTAGCACAAAATAAAAAGCAAACAATTAGATGTTATGAACAGAGTTTGGAGAAAACTCTAGTTCAAAAAGAAAATAAAGTGCGAAAGTTTAATCATGTGGCCGCCTTTGTCTAGGGGTGAAGCATCCTTGGAGGGCCGTTCGAGCTGCTCATTTTATCTCTTGATCGGGATCCTTTAAATTAAGGTAACTTCTAAAACTTGCTTTTCTTTTTACTATTTTTTAGAGCATTTTTGTATATACCACGCTAATGTTTATAGGAGTTGTAAATAGGCCCATGAAGTTTTAGTATTTAAAAATAGGTCACTGCCGTTTCTGTTTAATACCTTTCATATCCCTAAGATCAATATTTCTAACAAGTATGGGTAGCCACAATGAGATTTGTCTTAGATTTTTACATAAATGACAGCTCTGCCCTTACATCCATTAAACAAAATATTTTGAGTATATTATTATCTACCAAAATACTATTATTTTATCTCAAGTCTCAATTATTTCTGTTAATAACTCTCTCTTGCACGTGACCAAGAGTGGACCCAGGTACAAGGGCCTGGGGACTGAAGCCCCCACCCATATCTAAGAGAAGTTTCAAATCTCCCCCTCCCCACTCAAATTCCAAAAATTAATATATTTTTTCAACCTTCGCCCCTTCCCCTAATATTTCTTTTACATAGAGCCAAACACCACTGACCACCCCCCTCGCAAATTCTAAAAATTATTATTATTATTATTATTTTTTACATTTGCTCAATCCCCCAATATTTCTTTTACACCACCCTTACACATGATACAGAATCATGTATTTTAAAACTTTCATCAATCCAATGGTGGGTCATATATGGATTGGATAAATTATAACCGATTATAAGTACGGGGTGTTGATTGTCGTCATAATCGATCTAGATTTAATGAAATGAGCCCTGTATTGATAAAAAAAAAAAATGAATATATGTAGGGTTGTTTTCTCTCACTTAAGTGCAATTGTTAATGTTACATGCTTTATAAAAAAAAAAAAAAAAAATGGGTCCAAGCTTTTGAAAATTTGCATATTAGGATAAAAAAGCTGGACAAAAGTGTAATTTCGCACTAAAAACCTATGGTGGTTGGAAGACTATTGATTTTAGGGACACGGAAGGTATTAAATTAAAAATGTGGGGGCCTATGTCCAAATACTAAAACCTGAGGGGCCTATTTACAAATCCTACAAACCTTAGTAGGGTATATACAAAAATCCCTTATTTTTATCTCTTGATACTTAGTATGCATGTGGTTCAGATTAATTTTTTTTACAAGATTTTTGTTGTCACTGTCTCACTTAAGATCATTTTTGTGAGTCCACAAGTTAGTTATCAATCAAAGGTTTTATCATCGTTCTGCCATGATTGTCATTCAGTCCATTATCAATTTATTTAGGATTGTGCAATATGAGGAAGCCTTTCAACCACGAGTAGATTGCATCTGCATAACATGTATTCTGGCTCATGAGGTCCACTTTTAAGTTGTGATTAAGATGAGGAAATATTTAAGTGAGAAGTGAGAACTAGTTCTCACCTATTATATGAAAACTTTTTTGGCGTAGGTGGGAATATTAGGCAAACAAAAAGTAATTTTACTTATCAACACAAATGAAACCAAAGGACTCTGTAAAATTATTTTATTTATCTTGTTACCATTGCCGCTCAAATTTCCAATTGGGAAAAGGGTTATTTGCCAAACTTTGAATCTCCTTGCTCCTAAAATTCCAATTCCATACATAAATTCCAAGGACCATCCATACCTGAATCAGACGGAACAAAGGTCAGGGAGACGAGGTGAAAAGACTGAAACAAATGGAAATAGATGAAATTATTTATATAAAAAAAAAAAGATTTAATCAACAACATCCCCACTAACAAATCAGAAGCGGTAGTAACAAAGCAGAAATCATAATGCAAAGTGTCAATTCATTGAGAATACAAAAATCCACTGCATTCTATTCTATTTAAAAAAAAAATTAAAATTTTTATATACCCAAGCCTTTGTTGCTTTTTATCCATAAATGCCCAACTTGATAGAAGTTGATGATATTGTTTGCTGGTGGATTGATGAGGATTTTCTCATTTTCTCAAGAATACATCCATTAGAGTTTTCAATTATAGAGTCTATTTTCTCATTTTCTTGAGGTCCCTCTGGTTAAGCATTCTCAAGATGCCATCTACCATAAAGGTCTATTGATTTCCATTCTATTCTTTTTAAGGACAACGACATTATTGTGAAAATTAATCATAAAAAGAGTTGTAATGCCTTGAATTTGATTGGAATAAGCAATATCAGGAACAACAAAATTCATGGCTTTATAATATACTCGTTAAATAACAACAATATTTTGAGGATTAGGCTTCATATCAAATCCTTGAGTTTGAACTCCTAGGGAAATGGCATCAGGTGCACAAGGGACTCTCTAAGCGACTAAGAAATTAGGAAAGCAATTGAAGAAATCCGGTCCATTTGCAAGACACACACGCACACCATTGCCTATGTGCATATAGGCTACTAGTGGATTTCAAGATCTAGGGTATATCCCCTATATGCGGTGTGCATGGGAACTCCCATTGCACATCTTCTTGTGGGGCTCATTTGAAGCACCACCCGGGGATATGGCCGAGGGTATCAAATAATTTCCTGGGTCCTACCTATGTACAAGATATGGGGTCCCTCAGATCATCTTAACCATTTTATCAATGGCCCACGAGATTTTACCACTTAAAAAAGGTTCGTTGATCGAAAGGTGGAGTCCATTTGGATGGCAGTAGGAAAATGGGATCAATGACTAATAAGGATGGACCATCAGGTGGGCCGCACTAAGAGGCGTGCACCATAACACCCCAAAAGAAGTGTAGGTGAAATTTGAAATTTACATATATTTTGATAATCCTCTTTTATTGGCCAATTAGTAAATCCTTAATAATTGGAAACTCTCTTATAACTCCACTTTAGTTTTGGGAAAACCAAAATAAGATGGAGCCTATTAATTAATAACCATGGTTGGGATGTGGTCATGTGGGCCACACCTTATGTCCAACACCGAGGGCTTATAGAACGACCATTGTACACATGGAAAATTATGCCGTGGTCGTTGGCATCATCATTTGAATCTTAGCCATTAGTCTAAGGTCGGCTAAAACAAGATATGACCAAAAATATATATATTGAGCATGAAAGTAAGGTTTCTATATCTGAGTTACATAAAAACC
Organism: Umbellularia californica; assembly: GCA_028538565.1. NCBI lineage: Eukaryota > Viridiplantae > Streptophyta > Magnoliopsida > Laurales > Lauraceae > Umbellularia > Umbellularia californica. Next base: position 10,391,408 of record JAPQWN010000006.1, on the reverse strand, counting down.
CGATTTTAATTTAAATAGAAGAAAAGGAATATCATAGAATTTAGCATAATCCTTAATCTTTGCTCAAATATGTTTCTTTCCACACCAAAAAAAAAAAAAAAAAAAAAATGTTTCTTTGCAATTATTATCAAAACCAGACACTTTTTTCTTATAAATCTTTCAAACAAAGTATAGTGATATTTCACTCTTATTTTGACAAATTTGATGCCAGACTTTGTCGCTTGTTTGCAGTCTTTTACATATGTAAATGTAAATGGTGCACATGCCTAATGGATAAGCATGTTTATGTATGTCTGAGATTATTTACGCATAAGGTCTGAAAATTGGGGGTAAAACCGTGTAAAGATGGGCTAATTTTGAGCCAATAGTTTTCACACCTTAGGAGATGTGAAACCATTTCACATGCTACTTCTACCGGGCGAAGCTACATTGATTGGGAGTCCTCACCATCTAACACGTTTTTTTTTTTTTTTTTTCAATTTTTACACTTCGTGGGCCCAAAAGTCTAATCTGAATGTCCAAAGCATTCAAAAGATAAATTACGGCCAAGGGACCAATTTTCAACCGTTGATTTGTCTTAAGTTTTAAGATATTGGCAAAAAATAATAATAAATAAATAAATAAACCCCAGGCCAAAAAATGGACGTTTTGGGAATTTGTGGGCCCCAACTTCATGATCCGGACCATTTAAACTCTTTAAAAGGCAAATTATAGCTGCGGGATAAAATCTCACATCTTAATTCATCAAAGTTTGTGAGATATGTGCAAAAAATATACAACCGTTGGATTATTTATTATTTGTATACACCGTTTTCACGTCCATGGAATCAATATGGTTTTTTGCTATTCTCAAGATGTATGGGCCCCCACAATCATGATCTATACCAGTTAAACACTTTAAAATGATAAAAAGGGCCATGGGACCAAGTTTCGTGTCTAAATTCCACAGATATTATATATTTATAAAAAATCCAAAATCAAAATTTTGTGATTCTGAATTCTGTAGACCCCACTTTTACAATCCGAACTGTTCAAACTCTTTAGAATGCCATTTTCTTTCCCGATGGGATCAGGTCTCATGCTTTTATTCATCATATATTTTAAGATATTTGTGAAAATTGTGGAAATGGTGAAGGTTCAAGAAAAAATGTTGAACAGTTGGATCCACTCTGATTCACATATGAATATGTGTGAAAAAGAGAAGCAATTGAAGCTGTTTCACATATGCCTCAATAGCATATGAAAACGTTTCATATGGGAGTCATTTACATATGTAGACAAACCACCCCTAAACGACAATCAATACGAGAGTTATGTTTGAAAGCCTTTTTTTTTTATTCAAAAGTTTTACTAATAAACTTAGGCCAATACGAATGATCTTATCTAGTTACAGTAAACGAATCTCCACCCTTTCTCTGACCGAAGATATATAGTTGTTGCTATTTACTAAACTGCATTATCAAAATTGTCTAGTGTGTGGTTCAACTTTTAGTTGGCATTATCTTGGAAGATGCGATTTTCTCAAATCAGCCAAATCGAAAAGGAAAAGAATTAGATTAAATTAAAACATTTATAATGCTTTAAGTTTTGCTTTCTTAATAATATTTTTTTATCTAGAAAGTAGTGTTGAGCTGTGTTATGCATAGGACAATGGTGGATGCGGTTGTTGGCGTTCTCTTGGATAAGTTATTGGCATTCTTTGTACGTGAAGGACAACAACTACTTGAATTTGATAGCCAGTTTGATAAACTGAAAGATGAGTTGGCTACATGCAAAACTACATCAAAGAAGCACATAGAATGAGAAAAAAGGAAGGCAGGGAAATTCTCAAGTTGGTAACAAGAGAGCTGTGAGAGTTGGTGTATGATGCTGAGGATGTCATAGCAGATTGCTATATTGAATTTATGAAACAAAATGATGGGTATTTGTTGAACATTGTGAGTTGCTGCTCTCTCCGACTTTTAAAATTTCGGTTGAAGATCTCAAGACGCTTAAAGAAAATAATTCAAAGGATTGAAGCAGTTCAAGAAAGAGTGAAATCCTACTTGTTTGCAGCCCCTAGTACCATTACAAGCAGAGAAAAAGAAAGCACGACTTTGTTGAGCTATCCCATTTTATTGGAAGAGGCCGACATAGTGGGATTAGAAGATGATGCTTCAAAGGTTGAAAAGTGGATCTTAGAATCACAAGAGCCCTCAACTATAATTGGAATAGTTGGTATGGGAGGAATAGGCAAAACCACACTTGCTGGGAGAATATTAAAAAAAAATAGGACAAAAAGCTCGTTTAAACACATGATTTCTGTTACTGTTTCTCAAAATTGTGAATTTGAAGACTTACTGAAGAGGATATTGATTGAAATGAATGTAGATGAAAAATCTTTGAGAAAGAAAGAAGTTAAAGACTTATTGGAAAAACTTAAGGAGGAGTTAGGAGATGAAAAGTACCTGGTGGTTTTGGATGATGTTTAAGGAAATGAAAGGTCTTGGTGGGATAGTTTGAAATCTGCTTTACCTAGAAATCTCGGATGTTGTGTCTTGTTATAACAAGAGATAGAAAGTTGTCTAGAACAATGAGAGCTATTGAGAAGCACTGTAAGACCCCGCCCCGAGTTAATCAAGATTAACTCTAATTAATTGCAATTAATGCTAAATAATCGAGTCTAATTAGACTAATGATGGTTAATGACCCAACTCAATGAGATTAGTCTCAAATGATCGAATTAAGCCTAATGAAATGATAATGATGGGTATTAAGTGAATTGAATGATTTTAGACTCAAACTAAGGAAACAAGACCTTTTTCGTAAATACGGATTTATACGTATTTTGTCAAATACGGAAACTCTTGACACCAACGCGTGTATCTCGACGAGTACGTTAACTTTCATAATAGGCTCGAAGTCATCCGACGAGTATTGACTCAAGTGAGCCTCCATTTGACTTGAATTGGAAATAAGAAAGAGAGAGTGGACTTAGTTGCAAGAATGCCTTATAAGAGATGAGATGAACTCCTTTGAGTTCATTCTATTTCATCCCATTGTGGAGAAAACCTTAGGCACCCATTCCTCCTTCTATCTTCCATTCTTCCTCATCAAAAGAGAGAGATTGGAGAGTTTGCAAGTGGGTTTTATGGGAGCTTCATCATCTTCATCATCTTCCTCAACTTGTCTTCTTCCCTTAGAGTGTAGAAGCTTGAAAAAAAGCTCAATAGCTCCCTACTCACACCACAAGTAAGTACTTAGAGCTTTTAAAGGATTTTCAAGTTGTGATGAGTGATTAGGAGTGATTACTAGCTCATTTAGCTCATAGGGTTTGTGTTTTGATGTTTCCATGGAAATAGGCTTGAAGAGGGTTTTCATTTGGGGGTTTTTGTCTCAAGTCAATCTATCAAAGGGTTTCTTGCTAATAGACTTCAAAGGCAAGTATAAATTCTTCTTTATGATTGAACATGCTAGTATCCAAGTTTTCTTTGAGTTATAATGATGGGTTCTCAAACCCTATTGTTAGAAATGGAGATTTTATGCATTTGGTTTGGTTCTATGGATTTTGATGCTTTAATGATAGAATAGAGGTGTTGTTTGTGTATTAAATGATGGATGAAGAAGGGATATGAGATTCTTTAATGTAGGTGCAAATGGTGGTTGAAATGGATGAAAGGAAAAGTGAATGTTCAGAATCCGGAATCTGGGTTCTGGACAGTTCGCTCCAGCGAACCAGTTACTGTCTGACGCGAAAAAGTGTCCGCTCGAGCGAACTTTAGGTACGCTCGTGCGATGAAGGTTCTGTTTGGGTCCGCTCGGGCGAACTTGGATCCGCTCGAGCGAACCTGATACTGGCCAAAACATGAAATTGTAAGCGAAAATTTGTCCAATCGATCGGACCTAACAGTCCGATCGATCGGGGGACTCAGTTTGAGTCCAATGGGTTTTGGATTTTGACGTAAACTTGAAGCACCCCTCGTGAGTACGAATACTCCTTATATTAATTTTAAGACTAATCATGGGGTAAATTGAGACCGATAAGGGTTATGAATAATAAAGAAGGGATCTCATAGATAATTTATTGTGGACTAAACTTCCATGGGTGATAATTATGGGGACTTGAATGCACACACTAATATTACAAATGTGATGTCCATCAAGAATAACACGTGCATTCAGTGACCAATGGTTATACCGTATTGGTTGTTTAGATTTGAGATAGAGTTAAATAGAACGGGGTTGACTAGTGAGTCCCTCATTGTAACATTGTGTCCCAATCTAGTGAGATTGGTATCACTATTATTCCCTTCCCTCGTCATGATGGGAATCGTTGAATGGAATTAAATCCAAGATTTGATTGCTCACTGAAGAACATTGACCCTGAAGTCTGGCACTACCTAACAATTGTACTAGAACTCTAAATGAGTTCAATGAATTAATAAATGAAAGAAATGACTAATCCTACTGCAGTAGATGGATTTGGGGGCGTTCCGGAGCTCCGTGGTGATGCTAGTTGTCCCTGGCCCGGACACTAGTAAGTCCCACTAAATTCCGATCGTATCTATGGGTATTGATCGATGCCTTCCAATTGGAAGATGAATCCTTCCTTTGAGGGAAGATGGTAATGATAATCCTTCCTTTGAGGGAAGATGGTAAATAAATGAATGAAATGACAATGAATGCTATGGTAGTGACCACCCGAAACGTGTCCACAAGATTGACTTTTATAGTTGTATATTGTTATTGTAGGAACTTTCTACATTTATCTAGAATTGGAACTGTCACTAATAGATTGATTAAGTTTGACTTATGTACTAACATAATATTGTGAGAATTGTTTATACATTGTTGAACCGTCGTGTTCACTCGTGTTATTGATGGCATTACAGGCCAGATTGCCCATGCCGGTGCAGCAGCGCCCCCGGCGGGAGCGGAGGAGACCGCTCCGGTTCCTCCAGGAGGATTGATCGAGTGGAATGGCCGGGATACCGTTTGATACGGGCATCCGAGTGCGAGAAGGAATATTTGTTTTGAGAAACATTTTGTGAAGCTATTCTTCTTGTATAATCATTTTTGGAATGTAATTATGGTTACTGCACAATATTTTGGACATGCACTATTGGAAAAAGTAAATGATGGATTTGATACATGTATAAGGGACGTTATTTTGTATACATGTACATCTTGATTGATATTGTTAAGTGAAATTGTTTCCGCAGAATTGTGTAATTGACAGGTTTATTGTAAATGTTATCCCTTGTGGATTTCGTTTTAACTTCGATTAATTCGGGATTTACGGGAGTAAGTATGGGCTCACGGCTCGGGGTTACCCGATCTCGGGCCCGGGTCGTGACAAGCACATACATCGTCCCACGATTCTTTCAGATGATGACAGTTGGTCCTTATTTTGTAAAATAGCATTTGCATGGAATGGCGGTAAGTATCCCAATTCTGATGTAGCAGGCTTAGGCAAAGAGATTGTTGAAAGATGCAGAGGGCTCCCTTTGGCGATCAAAGTTGTTGGTGGAATGATGCGTGAAAAAGGTGATTCAATTAGTGAATGGAGGAGAGTATTAGCCCATCTGAAAGAGGCCTTTGCAGAGGAGAATACAGGCGAGCTGGCCATGTTACGTCCGAAGCTGAGCTACGAGGAGCTTCCCACCTACTTAAAACCTTGTTTTTTATGCTTTTCCATGTTGCCAGAAGACTATTCGATAGAAGTTGATTGGTGAGGGTTTTGTTCCAGAAAGGAATGGAAGAACAACTTTTGAAACTGTATCAGAATACATAGTGAAGTCATGTAATCGGTGTTTGTTAATAGGTGAACTCGATATGTTTGAGAGAAAAATTGAGTGGGTTAAGATTCATGATTTAGTGCGGGATGTGGCTGTCAAAATTGCAAGAGATGTGAGCTTTACAAGTTTGGATGAAAGGGGGTCGCAAGAATTGAGTGCCGAGTCTCGTCGCGTGGGCATATTTGATAATGGGGTAATCAAGAATGTAGAAAGTATCGTGGCGAAGAATTCTAAAACCGAGAGTAAGTTGTGAACACTGTGGGGGGTGCGCATAGAGCAAGAGGTGATTTTAAATAAAGACTTGGAACTACGCAAGTTAAAGCGGTTGAGAGTGTTAATTGCTTGGTTCCGTTCAAAGAATCAAGAACAAATCATCATGAAGGATTGGCTTTATGGAATAACGTCACTGTTGAACCCAGTTTATCTAAGGTTGGGAAATTGTATTTTTGAACAGCTCCCGGATTCAATTGGAAATCTTCATAATCTTCAATTTCTGACTTTAAACGGCTTTGAAAATTTGAAAATGCTTCCCTCGACAATCACAAAGTTGGATAGACTCATTATCTTTTGAAATTTTGCTTGTCCATCTTTGACCTGCATGCTAGAGGAACTTGGGAGGCTCTCAAAGTTGGAGCGATTAGACTGGCAACCATATGCAAATCGAAGTCAGAAAATCGCTTCTTGTATTGGTCAGTTGAGAAACCTCGGACAGCTTACAGTACTTCGTGTGGAGATAGAGAACCAAAACTAATTGCAAGAACTTATATTGAATGTATTGTCAAAGCTTAAACATCTACTTCGTGTGCAAGTTTCTTTTTGGCCTTATTATGGCTCTGAGGGCTATGCCTCTGTCAGCAAATTGAATCATCTGCTATCGCCTCTTCAATGTTTAGAAGTGTTGCATCTTACCTATTATATATCCTGGAGAAAGTACACCTGTCTGGCTGAACCCGACCTATCTTCCCAATTTAAAGTTTCTGGGCATCCATGGACGCCAGCTTAGGTATATGAGCCCCGAGTTTTGGGAAGGGAATTGGAAAATTGAGGCATTATATTTGAAGAGTCTGTACGAACTAGAGGAGGAGTGGGCAATGCTGTCTTTAAGAATGGCGAAGGTTTCTCGCTGCCCCAGACTCAAGTCATTTCCTCTTGACGTGAATCAAGACAATGCAATTTGGAGGAAAGAAGATGATAACACCCCTAGTGGGCATTAATCAAGCGTAAAAGTTATGAAAAATGAAGATCAAGAAGAACTCATCTTTTGTGTGTATTTCTTATGAGCACTTGTTCTTATTCAATTGTAAATAGACGAATGTGGTGGTGTTTATCCATTCTCAATGTAATAAATATTTGCAGTTTCATAAGATTGTCTTACATTATTTGTGTTTATTTTGATATAATCTAATCCAACTTGGGAAAACTCGGCTCGCATCCACTGACCCAATAATATTTTAAAAATCCTGATTCTTTGTAAGTTGGGCCCACATTCTCACTGTAGACTCTGATTGATCACGTGTCACGTATGTGATTGAAAACATAAACAAATAAAAAAGAAGAGGGAGTGAATCAAAGGTTTTACGCATCATCAATTTGAAGGTAAGGCCCAAATTGACTTAGGCTGAGATTTGGTCCAACATTAACTGGAAGTCAAACTGGGCCACCACGTTTGCAGCATATTAGGCCCATTTCTCGACTTACATGTTGCGAGCCAGGGTAAGCCATTTCGATCTGGATGGGCTTCCTGAGCTCTAGATGAAGCTATCATTGACCATCCATTTTGTGGGCTCTAGATGAATGCCTACTGCTATTGGATCCTCATTCTAGGAGGTAAAGCCTAAAAGTCCGTGGGGTCCTCTTATTCAATGGTGTGATCAATATATAGTGGGCCCTGGGACGAAATTGGCCCCTAAAAGCTAAACTCCCAGTGCACAATTAGAAAATGCCCTGCACAGGCCTATGACAGGAAAAACCCCAAACAGTAGGAAAATAAGAGGGTAATATAACATTATTTAATGTCCTCAGCTGCTATCCATGATATTGGCATTCTGTAAATGGATATGTAATTTTGTGGTGCATTTGGGTACTTGCTCTGGATGAGACTTGTTGGATTAAAATCAGAAACTAGAGGGGCTTGTATTTGTTTGTGTCAGTTTGACAACATCCAAAATTGTCCTCAGTTTCCGTTGCCACATTTGTAACTTTCCATTGGCACATACAGCTCTCAATCAGATACGGTGCCACAACTTGCTAGTGATTTTTTCTTAACCAATGAAAACCTGGAACCGGGCAAAAAATCCTTTCAAGTTTCCATTGGTCATTCCACATTTCAAAGAAAGTGAACCGGAATTGATGCTTGATAGCTAATTGAAAACCAAAAAAAAGACCCAAGTACTTTTTGAATTACGTGTTACATAGATATCTATTTTACAATTGTAGAGGCGTTGCGGAGAACCCTGTGTTGACGAGACCAATTTAGTTCATTTCTTACATAACTAACTGTGTTTGGAGGCCGTTGCAGTGTGGAAGCTTATTTGTGTGATGGTTTAAGTTGTTAATAACCAGAAGAGAGAACAACGGCTCTTTATATGAGTAATAAAGAGCGTCAGTTCTTATATATATAGCTGCCTGGGGTTCAAACCCCGGATACGTCATTTCTTCCCGCATGTGCGGGCTACCTTCCCACTTAAATGGGCCGCTTTCCCATGTGTAAGCGGGTTCTTTCTTGGATCTCAACCCCGTAGGTTGGGGTGCCAAAAAACTATAAAAGAAAACTACACGTCGTTTATGATCAAACACCCGTTGTTATTGGCGTCAAGAATTTACTCCCTACGGTCCGGGAGCTAGGATGGATAGTCTCATTGTGTGATTTTTTTTTTTTTTTTTTTTTTGTTTCTAAAGTTGTATTGTTGAACTGAATAATAGACTGTCTTAATTTAATTAAATAAGCTATAACATTGACGTAGGTATCCCAAAGAAGGGCAACATTCTACATGACATACTTCTCATTTGCAGTCCAGCCACTTAGATATTTACTTATCAGTGGGGGTGGGGTACTTTGAAAGGTGTCCTTGATAAGAGTCAGCTAGAAAAGCAGGCCCTTTAATTAAATCATCCTAGCCTTGATTTAGTGGTCTTTTAACTATAGATTTCTTTGACATTCACTTCAACACTGGATAAAGGGTTGATGACAGTAAAATTGGGGTTGGTGCTGAATCATGGGGAAGTGAGAGTGCGAAAGAGCCTGCACGGATCAAAGTTGGTCGGTTAGAAAACCTGTGACATTTTAGATAACTTTATGTGGGATTTGAAACCCTAAACCTTTTGGAGTAACTCATAATGAGGGTGTCCTCAGAGTTCCAATATCTTCGATTTTCATTCATCATTTCCCAGTTCATTATGAGTGAAATGCTGGTCAAAGAATTGAATCATCTCACGTCGGCTCTTCAATTACCTGAAAGAGTTATGGGTTGTGGCTCAGCTGGGCTGGACCCAGGAAATTGACCATGGGGGGTTTTATGTTAAAGAAATATTGGGAAAAGGGCAAACGTAAAAAAAAAACATATAAATTTGCAGAATTTGTTGGGGGGTATTCTTAAAATTTTAAAGCTTCATCTTGGTATGGGTGGGGGCTTCAGCCCCAGACCCTTATACCCGGGACGCCCATGCTTCTCAAATATTCCAAAGAAATTACATTTGTGTGGATGGAGCCGCTTCCTTTCCCAATTTAAAGATTCTAGCAATCATTAGAGAAAAACAACCCAACTTGGGCAGCTAAAAAATTACATGGTATCAAAGCCGGTTTATGTCGTTCTTGTGTAGCCCATGTAGCAGTTACATCCATAAATCTGTTGGGCCCGCACGTGAGGGGGAGTGTTTTGAAAGTCTCATATCCCACATTGTCGAAGTAATGGATCTCACAAGCCTTCATATACCTGTTTGGGCCTTCCATCTATCAACTTAAGCTTGTGAGTTAGTACATGCTAATCTTACATTAGGCATATGAGTACCTAAGGCAATGTAATTTGGCCATTTGGGGAATGAAGAAGATAATACTTCTGGTGGAATTAGTCAAGGACTTGTGCTTATTCTTTTGCCGTGTCTTATATAAATATTATTGTTCACTTTGATAGAATATAATGAATTTCTGAAAATTCTGCTGCCATCCACAAAACTGTATTTTTAGAATCCTAAATGGGCTCCACCTCTATAAATCTAAACTGCTCGTACCCATTCTCACTGTAGAGTAAGACTAATTACGTGTTAAATATGTGATAGAAAATTAGAAGAAGAAGAAGAAGAAGAAGAAGAAGAAGAGGAGGGAGTGAATTAAAGGTTTCACATATCATCAATTTGAAGGTAGGCCCAAATTTGATCCAACATTAAATCCTATGTTTTACTAGAACGTGGACTGCAAGCTTGTCTAACCCCAGTCCTTTTAGTTAGAGGGCCCAGTATTTGTTTCTGATTAAGTCATGGATCACGAAAGTCATACCTAGAGCGCCCCATTTGTAGCAGATTAGGCCCATTTATATTACATGTTCTGAGTCAACCAATGCCATTTAGATCCATTTGGGTCTTGACAAAGACATTGGTCCATGGATACCAAAATGATATTGCTCGTTCCTGGACTTATTTGTCCTCTTAGAAGGTTGTGTCTGGCCCAACGCTTGATAATATGGCAGGCAGCTTCATTCATTGATCAGAACATCCATCAAACGGTACTTGCTCCAACAATGCCATAAATTTCAGAAGACACGAGATTAAAATTATCATGGCCGTTCAATCAATGGCTTTTGCATTGTTACCAGGCAGTTAATCCTAAAGTCTAATGGCTCACAATGCCATATGATATATTTTTTTTTCGGACAACAATGTTAGGTGAGTCCAAATCCATTGGACGGCTAGCGAATCTGAACTCTTGAGATGAATGGTCATCACATACTAGGGTAACACATCCAGTGTGGGTGATCATAGATCCATTTCATGACCTTAAATCATAAGATCTGTGTAGATGCCAAATGGCCGCACAATTTTCAGTTTCCCAATTGAACTGATATAAATTATAATCCGGTGTTTGCCGTTTAAAACGAATCTCATTCTAAGATTTAATTTAAACTTTCACAATCATGGCATATGGCTCCATTTAATTTAATCTTTCACAGTCATCTTCAGAAATCAGGAATGGAAATTTCAATAGAAGAGCTTTCTTTTGGGTGGATTCGGCCGGTAGTTTGTTCTATTGTTGGGTAGCCTTGGTTCCTTCTTTTTTTTTTTCTTTTTCTTTTTTTTTTCAATGAAATCATCCTTTTAAGCCAAAAAAAGATATAAAATAAACATACATCAACCCCATCAGATTATCCTAATCCTTTTCACGATAAATTGGAATAAATTTATTTAAAATGAAAATACAAATAAGTAAAATCTTCCCTTTTCCTTTGCCTTTGACATTAGTCTGTGAAGAAAATGATAAATAAGAAGGATTATATTACTTCAATAGGTGTGTCATGTATTTACACAAAAATACAAGTAAATAAAACACTCAATAATTTTTTTATGGTGAGCCCATGAATGATCCATCATCCAACTTTATATTGAAGCACGGTAGGGGACCTCCAAAATAACACCCTCACCCGGGGGCAGTTTTCCCTTCGTCTTGCTTATGGGTCGGACAATGGTTGCATTGTGTAGAGCATTTTGTAGCAACAAAGGGTTTGTATGATTTTGCAATCAATTCCTCCTGACCGTCCTTCTTGATGGGCCACCCCCAGAAAATATCATCCAACGGTATGTTCTGTGTCCCACTTTATGGTCCACGGAGCCCAGATCACGCTGAGAACGATGGCCCAGTTAGGAAATGGACATGGGACCCATTACATTATACCCTTAGTGGAGCATACAAGGGTTTAAAATCGTTTTCTGATTTAAACCAAGGTCCGAATTACTGAGTTGACTCGGCTGAATAAGGTAGGTGACCCGGAAATTTTTTGTTGAACCGAAGTTGTCAGATGGGCTTTGGACGCCGCCCTGGGACCCTTCTAGGGCCAAAGTAAGAGTGAGGCCTTCTTCGCCTAAGTTCAGTTTTCTTTTCCTAATTCTATTGAATTTAATGTTGCTAACTCTGTTGATAAGGACATCAATTCTATTTAGTGCATTTCTAACGTTATTATTTTTGAAGCCTTCAAATTTCGAACCCAATCCCGAAAGCCGCTTACGCTAAATTTTTAATGAATCTCACGTATTTATAGAAAGTCATCTTTTTCCCATCCTTTCGCAGTCTTTTTTTATATATATAATAGAGGGTGTCCCTTCTCTCTAGACAGAATAATCCCTACCGCCCAAGGGGGGCCATATAAATCCCCTATGGCCCAATGTGTAAGCGCAGTTTCCATCCTTTTGTTAGTGATGACCAGAGGTGAGCCCTGAGCATCACACTTGCATGTGCATTGCATGGCCCACCAGAGCCATCATCTTCAATGGTCCTCCTTTCAACCTGAAATTTCTTTTGCAGTGAACAAAGGATGTTGTTTATGCAACATCCCATTGATGATCATTAGATGCTTGTCAAAAGGATTCTTTGGCATCACAAACTGACAATTAATTATATTCTTCATATTAGACAATTCCAAAATCTTCACTTATCAACCCTGATTATCGAAAACCTCAAAGGGGATATTTAATTTACTTGGGTCCCAATCTCATAAGCAACAAACTATTTATTGCCCGATCTAACACTGAAATTGATCTCTTGCACGTACCGCTTCAGAACTCACAAGATTTCAGTCTCTTCTCTTGGTCTTTTTCCTCCAAACGTACCTACACTCTGATGTGATAAAATTGGCTCAACATATTTTTCAGCAAATCTAACTTTTCATACCCGCACGAAGTACATTGAAATGGCTTTTCATTTTGTCCCGGACGAATCCAATTTTTCATGCCGGCACAAAGCACAATGAAATTGCGTTTTATTTTGTCCGGGACAAAGTTCCTAAACAGGATCTTCAAGTTAATTTCATCTCTACTGAAGATCAGCTTGTGAGACATTCAAACAAAAGGACTATCAACAGTTCGATTTAGTCTTTTGCAAAGCAAACTCAACATTATATCCATGCAGATGAGTTTGAGGGGACATGTAAAGCACATGTGATAAATCTTGGATCGGATGACACAAATCATGGAGCCGTTATCTTTATCAATTCAAATTGATTTCATTCATTGATTTTGAATTAAATTTTGATTTCATTCATTGATTTTGAATTAAATGCATTGCCATACACAATATACATGACAGCAAGGATACGTCAACAAGATAATTACATGGGCATTTGGCCGGAGGTCGCAGCCTTTCATATACTTGAAAGGACAATAATGCCCTCATAATCTCTTATCTCTTTATTAAAAAGAAAAAGCTAAGCCTAAAATCGCGGCAACTTGTCAAAGAATGAACGAAAGCGAGAAATTAGAGATTTTCAACATCGAACGCAAGGAGGAGGAGGAAAAGTGAATTAGGGAAAAAGATTACCTAATAGAGCCGCAAGCATTCATAACATCTTCTAAAAAATGGTTTCATTGTCTTTTTAATAGTTGCAGAAGTAGTTCATTTGATTTAAAACACTAGAAGATACAGAATCTATACCAGTCTAGGCGTCTTTTCATACAAACTGTTAACATTCACTCACTCCAAGACAAGTAAGTTAAATATTTTCTCATTTACGAACCTTCATCGTATTGGGGAACTCAGATAAATTTGTTAAAAACTTAGATAAATTTATTCAAAAACTCAGATAAATTTATCCAAGTTAGCGATTATGAATTTATCTGAATTTGTCACATAAACTGAAATAAATTTATAGCAAATGACATGACTGGACTGTACACAGAAATACTCAAGATATAAGAAATATAAAACAAAAACAATACGACGCTGCATTGTAAAAAGCTCTTCTTTCATTGAAATATGAGAAATCTCAACCAAACTTCTCCTTGTTCATCCGGATTGAAAAATTGAGAAGAAAGAAGATGGTGTGATATAGATCTAAATCTAAATCATCTGACCCTTATTTCTTTGATTCGGATTGCAGATGCTATATTAAACTAAAAAGGTCGCAAGATCTATCCCTCACGCCCAGAATGAGTGCATATGAATTTCTTTTAGAAAGGAAATTTTCTACATATATCACTATCGATTGTCATTACCATTTGAAATTCAAAACTTGATCTACAAGAAATTACAGGTGCAAATCAGTTCTAAAGGATCGTCCTTGTGTACATAAAATTAGGGCTACAAATGTGTCACATGTTCAGACCGTTAGAGGTGCAAATCAGTCATGACAATGTGTGATCTGGCGTACATAGGGACCTCTGGCTGAAATATGTCCAGCTGCATAGACTACAGGCCTTAATCGAAAATCTTGTGGATTAGAGGCCACAAATGACCATATTAAGGGACCTTGGTCTAATTTTTCCATAACTATAACCTTTTATCTAATCCACAGACCGTGGAAACAGAACCCATTCAAACATATTCAAGTATTTCACACACACCCTGTTTTACATGTTTACCAAGGGTGAATGTCACGTAAGACCCATATTATAAAATCACCCTCTTATAGGCAAAACTTAGCTTAGACAAATAATGAGCTGATAAAACTCTTAAGAATAAAAGACAACTCAACACAAAACAACTGTAGTTATTGTAGTGTGAGCGAGCTGGTTTTTTTTTTTTTTTCACGTGACCGCGTTGTTATTAGACAAAAAACCCATTATCGTAAGGGTCGGTGTAGTTGTAATGGAAAACTACTTGAGTTTTAGAATTTTGCCGCCTCCTTTTTCTTCTCTTGTGAACCTTTTTTTTAATTCTTTTGCGAACTTGTAAAATATATTTTTTTTAATTTATACAATTACTTTCCTTGTAGATTTCGCATCAAATTTTACTTTCACGTATTCATTGCCTTTTAAGTGAAAGAGGGAGGAGCTGCAAAATATTAAGGTGGTATGCGAGGAATTTGTGAAGGACGGAGCTATTTGTCTTTCTAGGAGGACTCAAGGTTTCCGAGAGTGACATGAATATGATTTAAGTTGTAATAAGGCGAGAACAGCAACTTACCTCACTGGTAAGTGGCGGCAATTCTCACCTAATTGCCCATGGTTCGAATCTTAAGTATACCACATCTTTTCATTGTATGGGCCTTCTTCTTCCATGGTTCGAATCTTAAGTATACCACATCTTTTCATTGTATGGGCCTTCTTTTGTGTGTGTAGGCTATCTTCTCATGTGTGCGGGCTATCTCTTATGTCCCGGCCCCTTAACTGGGTTAACCAAAAATTAAAAAAAAATTCTGATATGATAATTGGAACCGCATTTGTAATGATCGTATGCTAACTCATAAGGTACTAAGTTGTGGTGTTGGATTCTCTACCCCTCCAAGTTTTTCAAAAAGAAAAAAAATATTATCAACGTTAATTCAATTAGAGTACTTCGAGAACGGCTCCTTATTCGAGTGGTAATATGTGAGAGTTTTCACCCAACTATCTAGGATTCGAATCATGGATTCACCACCTCTTTCTGCGTGTGCAAGCTTTCCTTCCATCTCCCTTGGCTGAGTTAAAAAAAGAAAAAAAGAAAAACAAAAACAAAAACAAAATAGAGCGTTTCAATTGTAAAACATGTAGATTTTTATAAACAGCACGAGGGCACGTTTCTTTATCTGAATTTGTGAGTTGTAGAATAAAGGTATGTATAAATAATTTGCCCCATGTTTAATGATCCTATTGAAATCAATTAAACTAAAAAAAAATTATCAGAATAAATCTTTCTAATTCTCCTTTCAACCGTCTTCAGTCAAACTGCTAGAAATTTATATATATATATATATATATATACATATTTTAAACATGTTGGTTTTTTCTTAACTCAATTTTTATTATGAGTTATCCAATTTTAATTTTGACCACCCAAATTAACTTTGACTTTGCATGGAGCCAAACAAATTTGGCGATGTTGGTACAAGCCTTGCTGATGAAAAACTAAAATATATCACTTAAAATTTTTGAACTCACAGTTATCGGATGTGATATGAATCGTAAAAGTATAGATAAATTCTAAAGATTCCCTACTAATCCAATAAACAGCAATGATGGTGTCATCCGATTATGGAGTCCATATCCTCCATCGCCATTGTTGCATGGTGACCGGTGACCGTGACTGGACCAATCATGTCCGTCATATCGGCCGCAAGCAATGACTTTTGAGCTCGAGCCTTTTGTATATACCCCCTAAGGATTTAGTATTTACAAATGGGCCCCTGCATTTTTATTTTAATACTTTCCGTGTCATTAAAATCAATGTCTTCCAACCACCATAAGTTTATAGAGTGAAATGACACTTTTGCCCATATCTTTTATCCTTATATGTATAATTTCAAAACCTTGGATTCAATTTTTTTTATAAAGTATGTAACATTAACAATTACTTATTGGGAGAGAACAACCCTCCGTAATATTTTTTTTTTTTTATCAATACAGGGCTCATTTCATTAAATCCAAATCAACCATGATGATAATCAACACATATACTTATAATCGATTATGATTTATCAAAACCCACTGTTGGATGATGAAAGCTTCAAAATACATGATTATGCTTTATGTCTATGGGGTGTAAAAGATGTATTGGGGGAACGAAGAAACGTAGAAAAAAAAGCAGCAACATTAATTTTTAGGATTTGCGCGGGGTGGGGGGGTTGTGTTTGGCTCCATGTAAGAGAAAGAATATTAATTTTTCTTAGATATGGGTGGTGGCTTCAGTTCCCAGGCCCATGTACATTGGTCCACCCCTAGTCATGTACATGAGAAAGTTGTTGAGAGAAATCATTGGGATTTGAGATATAATTATAATATTTTTGTAAATAATACTATACTCATTTTTATTTGATGGATGTAAGGGTAAACTTGTCATTTATATAAAAAAGCCAATACATATCTCATTCTGACTGCTCATTTTTGTTAGGAATATAGATTTTTATAACATTAAAGGTATTAGAAAGAAAAGATAGAAGTCTATTTATAAATACTAAAAACTTCAAGGGCCTATTTACAAATCCTACAAACCTTTCGAGATAAATAAAAAAGCACTTTGAACTTTGAATGGGATAGATAACATGTGTACCTGATTTATTTAATATTCCCCAATCAAATGGTGATGAGGATTTCCTTCTCTTCCTTGAAAACTTATGCAATGATCCGATCTGCCAAAACCTTTTTGTTTTGAGGATTTTATCCAAAAAATCCCTTAAGACTTGTCAATTGCCAAAAGCACCATCAACATCTTAAAAAGATCACAGTAGTCTCAAAGACCCTGTTTGGTATTTTTTTTTTTTACTTTTAGCGCTGAGCGGGGATATCCCCGTTCATTCTAAGTAAATGAGCGGGGATATCCCCGTTCGTCGTTCATTACAACTTAAAGACTGTCGAACACCCTTTTTCCCTTTACCTTTTTTAGTATCCGGACGAATCTCTCTACAACCCTTCTTCCACATTAACTTGCTTTATGGGAGAATCCTATTCTTGAATCTTTTAAGTAGAAAGGACCCATATAAACTTAGTAACGGAAAGAGGTTAACAAAAAGCACCTACCGAGTCTACATATCATTATCAGTAGTATCGGCACCACGTTCACTGCCAGCAAGATCAATAAAAGAAATCTTCCCAATAACCTTCCCACTCTTGGTTTCATTTCCATCATTGTGCCTTCTTGATTCATTTACCTCATCGTGCTTCTTAATGGCAAGCTGTAAAATGGCATGGGATCGTGAAGATTCCTCATTGGCACCAGTAGAGCCAGTACTTCGCGCAGCATTCCCCTTCTCAATAAATTCTTTAACAATTTGAACATCTGAAACCTCAAATTCCTGCAATCCAACTATGCAAACTTGCTGCCGACCATCTTCCCTCATGCACAGTTTCCTGGCAAAAATCATTAAAAAGCAATTAAGACAATAACATACACTTTCAAGAATAGGATTCTCCCATAAAGCAAATTAATGTGGAAGAAGGGTTGCAGAGAGATTCGCCCGGATACCAAAAAAAGCAAAGGGAAAAAGGGTGTTCGACAGTCTTTAAGTTGTAATGAACGACGAACGGGGATATCCCCGCTCATTTACTTAGAATGAATGGGGATATCCCCGCTCAGCGTTAAAAGCAAAAAAAAAAATACCAAATAGGGCCTTTGAGACTACTGTGGTCTTTGTAAGATGTTGATAGTGCTTTTGGCAATTGACAAGTCTTAAAGGATTTTTTAGGTAAAATCCTCTTTTGTTTTCTTTCCAAATGATCCGATATGGACTCTAAACGGATGGACGGTATTATCCGTTGAAACTGATATATTTCGTCAGTCACACCGTAAAGCGAAGCTGTAGGCCCTATCCACAATGGCATTGAAGTGACATTTCTGCTCACCGTCCAAAGAACGCAAGGCGGACCGGACTGAAAAAAAAAATGTAGTTGTCATAGAAGACCCACGAAAGTCCAAGGTCTTGTAAAACTCCTGTACCGTAAATCAGGCTCCCACTTATCCATCATAACAGAAATTTTGGCTATAGAAAGAGGTTTTTGGAATTGACCATTCAACTTGCGTGGAGGAAATTAGGTTGTTTTAGGTACCCGTTTTGGAAGGGAAGAAAATGGGAGAACAAAGGTAAAATGGTTTTTTTTTCTCTACCTCACAAACAAATAAAATTATATTTTTTCACATTTTTTCCTCCTACTTTTTAACTTTTCAATTAATTTTCCCTCCCCTCTCTCCTTACCAAAAGTAGCATTAGTGTCTTACGGTGACTAGTTGCAGCATTAATAGTAAAGCAAATGGTGTAGGGAGGGGGCGGCTTTGTACGGACACTCATGGGGCTTTGTACATACACTCATGCCTACATTAATAATTATATTGTAATAGACTATCATCTTTTCCAACGGAAAAAAAAAAAAACTGAATAGTACAAAAATAAGAGTTTTAAACCGGTACATGTCCTTTACCATGCCGGGCCTAGACCTGACTCAGACTCAAAACTATCCAGACGAGTCAACCCAGTGCCAGCCCTGATTTAAAAACATAATTTGACCACCATCCACACAAACCAACAGCTAATGGTGAAAAAAACAAAAAAAAAAAAACCCAAAATATTATTGCTGCCAACTCATGACATCAACTTGACTCTTGACGTCATCTTTTCTACGCATGTACTTCAATAATCGAAGGGAGGGTTGCACGGACTACTTGAACTAGAGGTAAATTTTATCCGGCTTTCTCTCCTGCACCCGTAGGAATTATTCTGGCCCAAAGGATTAGGAACCCTACATTATCAAAAAAAAAAAAAACTACATGAATATATTTAAGTAAATCTGGACCATTGGAAATGTGGCCCACTGCACATTAATAATTTATATTTCTCCATACATCATCCACATGTGATTGGTGACGACACCTGTGTTTTACAAGACCTTGACTATTGTGGGTCGTCTATGCTCTGGCAACTACATTTTTTTAGTCCGGGACAAGAAAACAAATATAGTTTTCTCATGATCATTATATCTCATTGTTATTTCTGTTTTCCTCAAAACTCAGGATGTGTAGCTGAATACTTTGAAGATACTGGGATGTCACCAACAAGGAAGAAACCCCCGAAAAATCACAAGCCTATAAATGTGTTCTTAATTCGAAGGCAGCTGAAGAAGTATTGGTAAATACATTGACTCAGTTTAAATATACAAAAATGCCAAAAAAATCCAATTCATTCATTTTCTTCTACGCAATAATTCATAATCAGGCTCTATCTGAATGTATAGGCTAATTTTGCAAGATTGGAACAGCTATGCGCTATTGCGCTTATTGTGTAGAAGCACTCAATAGCTCTCTCAATTCAGAAAACACGGTAACAAAGACATCAGAATATGCACCAACTCTTTCTTCTTCTGCTTTTGGCGCTTTTTCTTTAGTCCAAGTTCTAATGCATCAGTTTCAAGCTTTCTATGTTAATCACTTCAATGGCTATATGAGGAATATGTGAACATCAGACTCACACCACCTGATGCTATCAATCAGATGAAAGAATACTCGAAATATTACCTCTTCATAACCCCTTTCTATTGATTCCAACACAAGACAGTTATCTAGTTTAAACCATTGGTGATTCAGTCGGAAAAGAAGCATAGATTTCTCTTATGATGATTAACTCATGTTTGATTTAATCAATAAGATATCATGTAACCATTTTTAGGTCCTCAGATTCTGTCTTTACGAGAACATTTGTTTCTACAAAGTATGAAATTATAGAACCAGTCTTCAAATTTGAGTACTCAAAACACTCGCTGAGTCGATTCAACTGGGTCAACCAAAAGGCACAAGTAAATTGTTTTACAACCCAACCCAACACAGACGAGGTAAGGATGCAAACCGAGGTTGGATCCGGGGCAAAAATATAGGCCAACACCTTCGCTTTTATGATGGGGCCTGACGAAAAATATCAGTTTCAACCGATAATACCGTCCATCCGTTTAGAATCCATATCGAATCATTTGGAAAGAAAACAAAAAGGCTTTTCTAGTCTAGATAAATATCAGATTGGATCATTGTTGAAGAAAAAAAAAAAGTTTCTCTGCATTTATCTGTACTTTTACAATTCTTATCACATCCGATCACTGTAAGTTCAAGATAATATTTTAGCTTTTCATCAGCGAGACTTGTACCAACATCGCCAAATTTGTTTGGTTCCATGTAAAGTCAAAAGTCAACTTGGGTTATCAAAATTAAAATTGGATAAGTCATAATTTTTTTTTATTATTATTTTTTTTTTTGGCCATCGAAGGGTTCCCAACCCTTTGGGCTGGACTAATCCTTCCGGGCCCAGAGGGAAGCCGGGTAAACTCCCATATAGCCCCAGTGTGGTAGTGTAGTTTCAAACCTACAACCTTCGGATGCAAACCGTAGTCTTAGGACAACTGAGCTACCCCTTGGGGTTTATAAGTCATAAAATTGAGTTCATAAAACACCAATATCTTTAATATATAATATTTTCTAGCATTTTGATATGTCATATTTAGGGATCTCCGCCTAAATAAGTTTAGACGCATGTACTAGAAGCCTTGACCGAAAATCCTGTGGATTACAGGCCTTAATAAACATCAATATTCAGTGATCTCGCGCTAATTTTCTATTTATGGATGGAGGCCACCTCCTTGTATTACTCTACGGGCATGACTGCATACAATTCTCAACCATCATTGAACTGTAAGCTTGGCTCTAGCAGCTAATATTTTATCTTCTGGCATTTCATTCTTTTAGCCCTCTTAAATAGTTGATAATGCTTTTACAGGATTCTCGGGATAAAGTTTTATGTGATTTTTCTAAATTAAGCATGTTAGAATTTCTACAAGTTGTACTATTTATACAGTAGAATCCCGTTTGTACTATTTATACAGTAGAATCCCATTTGTTTTTCATATAGGGTCTTCTGAAAAGAGCGATCTATACAATCCTCGGATCAGATTCAATTAGTGGCTCATAATAGGAGTAGCAGCTAAAAGAGCAAAATTTAATGAAAAATCAAAGAGAAAAATCAAATAAAACGACTTGGTTTGAGACATGTGTAGTGATCACATACAACCGAGGAGTTCTCCCAGTGGGGCTCACTATGGTGGATCACAAATGTCATTGGATGAAAAGATCTAAATGAGATCTACCTATGTGCAGAATGTGAACTCCAATAGATCCTCATAATCCCTTGATCACGACCCTTAATTTTATGGTTTTAGAGACATCATTTTTTAAGAATTTCTATAAAAACGGTAAGTAAAAGTTGGTTGAAAGTCAATTTTGGGCTTCTGCAAATTCAATCAGGGGAGGGTTCGGTGTGTGAAAATGTGGATTGGTTCAAGATGGCCCAATGCCCTAAAAACATATGGGACTAAAAAAGAGTCTTTTAAAAATGGAGAACTTTTGGAATTTTATCACATAAAACGTTGTTGAAATCCTCCGAATTTTATAATTTCCAAATGTGAATTTTCTTGGCAAACATGAAAAAAGAAGAATGAAAAAACTATCTTTTCCGAGGTTTATGCTTGAGTTCAGATTTTCCACAGGCGGGGCATCCATAGAAATTAATTATCCGATTTTAGTGGAATAATAATAATATTATTATCAACGTCAACGTCGTCGTCGTCGTCGTCGTCGTCGATCTGTTGTTCCAGTCAAATGATGAGGATTATCTCAAGAGATCATTCGCCTTGACATGACAATCAAAGTATGGTCATGATTATCCACATAAATTTTTCCGTTTCTTTTCTAAAAGTTAGCTGATCTGATTTTCCAATCAAATGGCCAGGATTACCCACCGAAACCCAATTTTTTTACATCTGATACTGAAGCACCATTTCTCGCCAGAATTAAATCCTATTTCTTTTTCAGCTTAGAAGTGATCCACACTGATATTCCCCAATAACATAGTCAGTATTATCTGATACTCCCCAATAATATGCCCTGAGATGATTGATGTCTCTTTTTTTTTTTTTTTTCTCGGAAGGGATCAGATTAGATATTTCCCACATGAAATGATCAGGATCTGATATGTCCCAATACAATGGCCGGGGTGATTTTCTATCGGTGGCATCTTGTTTTCACTTTGGAATTGGAAGTTGCCCCAACTGATATTCCATTCAAATGAACATTACTACCCACATACCACAGACGACTTTTTCTGGTTTTTGTCACATCAAGAATAAAAGCTGTAGGCCCTGTGGCTTTATAGTCGATGTCCTTTTTATATGTTCTGCTACATAAGCTTGCTTCCTCTCTTCCTCAATTATTACCCCATTCTCTATTCTCCGCCCGTGTTGTAAGCTTTGACTTTCAAGTTGCTTTAATAGTTTATCTTTGCATTTTCATTTTCTCCTTTTTTAATTGTTGATGGTGCTGTTGTAGAGTCCTTCAATCACCAACAGTTATCCTGCTGTGGAAGATAATGAGATAGTCCTTTAAAGATCAATATTTGAAAGTGAGTTTCAATATTTCTCTTCATTTTGTAAGCTTTGACTTTCAAGTTGCTCTAATTATCTTGGCATTTTCATTTCCTCCTCTTTTAATTGTTGATGATGCTATTGTAGAGACCTTCAATCACCAACATTCAACAAGTTGTGGGAGGTAGTCCTGTAAAGATCAACATTTGAAAGTAAGTTTTATATTTTCTCTTCATTTTGTAGCCCCCCCCTCTCTCTCTCTTATTCTTTTCTATGAAAGAATTTGTGTCTCTACATTGCTTCTCTTTTTTATAATTAAGTTTTTTCTATTTATATGTCCTGCTTAAAAGCACGCCCCAATATTTTATTTCCCACTTGGATGCATGTCTTCTTTTTAATTTTTTTTCACCCCATCTGAGGGGTGCTGGGATATAGTAAGTAAGCCTTCAATCGGGTGAGAGAAGAAGACCTTGGGTGAGGGAAAAAGCCCTCGGGTAAGGGAAGATGACTTGCCCAGGTCAATTCCAAGGCAGCCAGGCCGCTCAATTACATGTTTAAGATAAAATAATTAGAAAGATGCCATGTGTGGTGTGTATATAGAAAATAAGGGTAATTAGAAGGGCACAATGTGTGTATTTGGGTTTGAGAAAATATCACTTCAAGCATATCACTCAAATCTCAATCCAACTATAGGAGATGGACCAATTATAAAATTAAATAGAATCGGTATCCTCTTAAGGGATTTGACCCACAGTCACCATGGTGAAAATCCAACTATAGGAGACGGACCAATTATAAAATTAAATAGAATCGGGATCCTCTTAAGGGATTTGACCCACAGTCACCATGGGGAAAGCCTCACCAGATCCGGACTCAATTAGACAGTGTGAATTTGCAGGTCTGCATCGTGCACTTTTGATGGATCATGGGTGGGCCTTATTATAAGATTTTTTTTTTTGTTTTTTTCCCATTTTGTGAGAAAATATTTATTTCTTCCGACTTCGATGATGCGATTTGTGGGAGTTCTGCACGTGGATTTACAGTAAGTTTTTCTAATTTATATGACTTGCACATATGTGCCACAAGCTGTAGTCAAAACCGAGTTTGACACACCATGTTCGCAGGCCCCCTAAATGAGGGGGGCTGGGGTAAGGGAAGGTTGGCCTTCCCAGGTAAATACCAAGGCATCTAAGTGAGAACTGCCCCTCAATCATATGTTTAAGATAAAGTAATTTAAAGGATGCCATCTGTGGTGTGTATATAGTAGGGTATGTGCCCCTATATTTAAGATAGGGGTAATTAGAAGGGTACTATGTGTGTTTCTGCGTTTGAGAAAATATTACTTCAATCATATCATTCCAACCCTTGATTTTAGTACTTTAAACTTTACTTCTTGTTTAAGTGTATGTTTTAGTGGACTCAAATCTCAATCCAAATGTAGAAGATGGACCAAGTATAAAATCAGATAGAATCAGGATCCTCTAGGATTTGACTCATGGTAAGCTGCCCACCATGACGTGGTAAGCAATAATTGATCAACTCACTAAAATTCATACTCAATTAGATAGTGCAAATTTGCAGCACTGGTTTGCATTAGGCACTTTTGATGGATCATGGGTGGGCCTTACTATAAGATTTTTTTTCTTTTTTTTTCTTTTTGTGAGAAAAGATTTTATTTTTTCCGTCTTGGATTCAGGGCCGGCCCTAGGCCTAGGCCACTTAGTTGGCTGCCTAGGGCCCCCAATTTTTGCAAATTTTTGGGGCCCCCTGTTAAGAATTTTAGTTATGGGTATATATATTTTGGTTATGACTTATTTTCTAATATTGATGGTTTAGATTTATTTCAAGAATTGACTGTATTAAGAAAAGTTCTACAATCTGAAATTAATACTCTAGCTGAAACCCTAACTTATATAAAACGATTAGATTGTTTTCCAAATGCATGTATAGCTTTTAGAATATTGTTAACAATACCGGTAACAGTTGCTTCAGCGGAGAGAAGTTTTTCGAAACTTAAATTAATAAAATCTTATCTCCGATCAACTATGTCACAAGAAAGATTAAATGGATTAGCTATATTATCTATTGAAAAGATATATTAACAAAACTTGAATATAAAAATTTAATCAATATTTTTGCATCTCAAAAAGCTAGAAAAATATCTTTTAAATGAATATATTTTAATAATTATTGCCTATTAATAGAGCCCACTTTCATATTCTCCCAGAGGGCCTCCGGATTTCTTAGGCCGCCCCTGCTTGGATTATGCTGTTTTGGCGGTGGGAGTCCTCCACGTGATTTTACACTATTTTTTTCTAATTCATATGACTTGAACATATGTGCCACAAGCTGTAGTCAAAATCCAGTTTGACACACCATGTCTGCAGGCCACCTAAACTCTTGATATACCAACCTAAAAGTCTTTATAGAGAGCGTATACCTGGAGAAAGGAAATAAAAAAGAAGAAAGAAAAGAAAAGCATAAAACACAAATTTTAAGATAAGGCTCTTAAGTGGTGCCTTGTCTTATTGAAAATCTAAACCCCTTAACAGAACAAATAATCTTCTTTTCACCGCATTAGTTGGCCCACAATCACATCAGTCATGTATAAAACACAAATTTTTATTTATTAAGATATCGTTTCATATGTGATCAAGTTGATGATGGGCTTATCTTTTATTAGAGATCAATTTTATTATGATCCATGCTATACGGGTAACTTCTGTTTACCAATTTATAGATTTAAAAAAAAATAAAAAGAAAAAAGCCCCTATGAGGAGCTTCAAGGATTTCTAGTGGATCCTGGACTTAGGGGATCCACTTCCCCATAAGATGAGGGATTTTAATTTCTAGGTAACCGTGGTCTTTTTGTAGAGTTCATCATTAATTGCATCCCATGTCGGGTCTTGTTTGGTATCTCTACTTTTATTCTAATAGAGCCGTCCAAATCAGAGCCATAAAAACATAGCCATTAAAAAAAAGTCTACAATAAAAAAGGATTATCATTGCCTTTATGTAGAGGTCATCGTATTTAGACTTTTGAAATAATAAAATAAAAAAAATACATATACATATATGTAAAAAATAGAAAAATATAAATAAAATATAAATCATGTATGTTTCTTGCTATGGATATTGAGAGAAAAAAAATAAAAAATTAGTAAGAATTGTGCTACAAAGCTAAATGGATCGGAATAGACCAAAATGGACAACCAGAATGGACCGGGGTTCAAACTGATTTCTTTTTACTCTTATTCCGTTTTGGTTGAAGGACAGAACAAAAAACTCTATCCATTCTAGTCGAAACGAAATGGAATTGACTACCATGCTTCATATCCGTATGCATAGGGGCTGTGCTGAAGGGTACTGGTATCAACCAATCTTTTTTAATTTATTTATAAACCAATTCCTTTCTATTTATTTATATATTGTCTTGGTGAACTTTGGTAAGGGGGTTATTATGGACTTCAATTTCAAAAGATTGAAATCATTTTTTCTTTTTTATTTTCTAATTTTCCCAATTTTCTGAACGTATATTTTTTCTTTTTTCTTTTTTTTTTTTTTTGCATAAATGATTTTCTATAAAGAAAGGACATCATAACTGATTAGTGTCATGTTAGCAAACCGTGAGTTATCTACCCATATACTTAAAAAGGCAGTTTCACATAGTGTTTGGCCGGACAACAATTCACTTCAAATTTTTTTTTTTTTTTTTATCAATTTAGTAGTTCATATTTTTACCTTTTTAAATTTTTTCCGGCCCGAAAATCATGATATGAACCATTCATCCTCTAAAGAAGAACGGAAGCAGCTAGGCAACCAACTTTTAGCAGTTAGATCATCACCGATTGTGAGAATTTGTTAAGACTCTAGACAGTTGCATCTTCATTTTTGGCAGTTCAGTTTTTCAATTTTTTTATTTTTGTCACCCCTAAAATTACACTCTAAACTATTCATCCTCCTGAAAAGAATAAAAACACTAGGGGAATAGAGTTTAAGTCAAAATTTTCATTACAATTAAGGGTGAACTAAGGGAGCAGACCTACATACAAGCATTTGGGGGCGGTGGCGCCAAATTTTTTTTTTTTTTTTTGGCTGGAGTGGGTGCAGGGCGGGTTTTTTTTTTGTGGGGACGGGGCAGGGCAGTGGCGCCTGTTGGATCTAGGTCAATCTCGGAGACCAATATGAGAGTTTTGGGTCCACTTCCAAATTCAATCGGTCCAACCCCAAATCCCACATGAAAATCTTGAGTTTGACTCCTGAACACAACCATACCAGTTTGTGTGGCCCACCTCAAATGAGAATCCCTGGTCTTCCCCTAATGATGTGGGATTCCTATATAAAATATAAACCTATTAAGATTGTAATTTAGGCCCATGGTGATCATGAGTTGGTTTGACCAGAGGTGAAACCATAAACAAAACCACCCCACCCCCACCCACAAAAAAATATAGAGGATTTTACTAAAAAAAGTAGATTAGATGACCGGTGGTCCCAAAAGATCATTTTAACCGTCCCTGCACCAGATCAGTCATTTTGCCCCTAAAGTATGTTTTTTTTTTAGCACTTTCTACTAGCGACCTTAATTTTATAATGTTAAGGGTCGCTAAGGACCCTGCGGTGTATACGAAGTAGCACAAAATAGGGTTTTTTATCTTCTCTTTTGTTGTCAACAGTTAATATGATTGTGTAAGTAGATGAGTTGGGCTTCACAGGAGTCGACAACCTTAACAAATGATGAAAGAGCATCAAAGCTTCTTCCCCACGACCACTCTCTCCTAAATAGGACATTACAATATATCAAGAGAGAGTATCCTTTTCCTTCATCGAAAAGAATTCTTCAAGAGCTTTATCAACAAATGAATGACGGGTGTAACAAGCCATAATAGTATTCCCTGTACCCAGATCCCTCCACTTCAGCCCATTGAAAATCTTCTCTGCCTTGGTCAAATCCCCGAATTTTGAATGCAAATCTATTAATGAGTTCTGGACAAAGACATTTCATTTATCTTCTTCATCCAGAAGCTTTACAATCAGAGTATGAATCTGATCTGCCGTCGCTCAAGACTGCATATCCACACACACTTTTAGTATTATGCTGAAAGTATGGGAATTGGGTACTATCCCTAATGCAAAGAAATCACCATAGCAACTATAGAAAAGCTTCAAGCTTGCAGAGATAGGCGCTTCAGCGAGTAACAAGAAATCATGGATGTCTACAAGACTACATTTTGATGGGAAGAAGGAATGGAATCATGCGCAGACAACTTGGTGAAGAAAAAATAACCAATTGACAACAAAAGAGAAGAAAAAAAAAAACTCTATTTTGTTCTACTTCGTATATATTGCAGGGTCCCTAGCGACCCTTAACATTATAAAACTAAGGTCTCTAAGGACGGTAATAAAAAGTGCTAAAAAAATACCTTTTCGGGTGAAATGACTGATCTGGTGCTGAGACAGTTAAAATGATCTTTTGGGGCCACCGGTCATCTAATCTTCTTTTGTTTTTTTTTTTTTTTTGGTAAAATCCTCAAAAATGTACTACTTCTGTTTACAATATGAAACTAGTAAATTGTTGTTCCGAAAATATCCGTTCCAGATATGCATCATTATATAATAATAGTTTTTGAAAATATGGTCGACTGACAGTTGTGACAGATTGCTAACGTAGAGACATCTTATCAGAAACCAAAAGAGATACTTAAACTATAGCCATTGAAATTTAATGTTACTAGTGTGACACTGAATTATTATTTTCTTTAATTGATAATTTAATGTGTCAGTACAGTACAGGGCATATTCTATTGTCTGGTGTGTGGCGTGGGGACTTACAAAAGTAAGGTTGTACAAAAGAAAATGCCATTGCAAGTGCGTGGTCAAAATAGACTGTTGACTGTGACAATTGTTTAATTAAAGGTCTTGAACCCTCCTCGGCTGCCGGCTCAAGCGGGCAGAGTCCTTTTAAGTTGAGAATGCAACTGATCGAAGTAACAATCTATACATTGATCACTACAATGGGGTCTGTCTATGCAACCGGTTTGGAGTTTTGAAAGATAGGCCCCACCCATGTATTTAACAATGGTCCTGCAGCCTGTTGCTGCATTATAGTGATGCTAGTCAGTAGATTGTCATTTTTGCTAGAACAAAATAAAAAGCAAACAGTTAGATGTTATGAACAAAATTTGGAGAAAACTCTAGTTCAAAAAGAAAATAAAGTGCAGAAGTTTAATCACGTGGCCTTCTTTGTGCAGGGTGAAGCATCCTTAGAGGGCGGTTCGAGTTGCTCATTTTATCTCTTGATCGGAATCCTTTAAATTAAGGTAACTTCTAAAACTTGCTTTTCTTTTTATTATTTTTAGAGCTTTTTTTGTATATACCACGCTAATGTTTATAGGATTTGTAAATAGGCCCCTGAGGTTTTAATAGTTATAAATAGGCCATTGCAGTTTCTTTTTAATACCTTTCATATCCCTAAATCAATATTTCTAACAAGAATGGGCAGCCACAATGAGATTTGTCTTAGATTTTTACATAAATGACAGCTCTGCCCTTACATCCATTAAACAAAATGAGTAAATTATTATCAACGAAAATACTATTATTTTATCTCAAGTCTCAATTATTTCTCTTAATAACTCTCTCTTGCACATGACCAGGAGTGGACCCAGGTATAAGAGCCTGGGGAATGAAGCCCCCACCCATATCTAAGAAAAGTTTAAAATCTCCCCTTCCCCACTCAAATTCCAAAAATTAATATATTTTTTCAACCTTTGCCCCTTCCCTCAATATTTCTTTTACATAGAGCCAAACACCACTGACCACCCCTCTTACAAATTCTAAAAATTAATTAATTTTTTTTTTTTTTTTTTTTTACATTTGCCCAATCCCCCAATATTTCTTTTACACCACCCTTGCACATGAAGCATAATCATGTATTTTAAAACTTTCATCAATCCAATTGTGGGTCATTTATGGATTGGATAAATTATAACCAATTAGAAGTACGGTTGTTGATTGTCGTCATAATAAATCTGGATTTAATGAAATGAGCCCTGTATTAATGAAAAATGAATATATGTAGGGTTGTTTTCTCCCACTTAAGTGCAATTGTTAATGTTGAACGCTTTATAAAAAAATTTGAGTCCAAGCGTTTGAAATTATGCATATAAGGATAAAAAAGATGGACAAACGTGTAATTTCGCACTAAAAACCTATGGTGGTTGGAAGAATATTGATTTTAGGGACACGGAATGTATTAAAATAAAAATGTAGGGGCCTGTATCCAAATACTAAAACCTAAGGGGCCTATTTACAAATCCTACAAACCTTAGCGAGGTATATACAAAAACCGTTTATTTTTATCTCTTGATATTAGTATGCATGCATGTGGTTCAGATTAAGTTTTTTTTACAAGATTTTTGTTGTCATGTCTCACTTAAGATCATTTTTGTGACTGTACAAGTTAGTTATCAATCTTAAGTTTTATCATCGTTCTGCCATGATTGTTATTTAGTCCATTATCAATTTATTGAGGCTTGTGCAATATGAGGAAGACTTTCACCCACGAGTAGATGGCATCTGCATAACATGTATTCTAGCTCATGAGGTCCACTTTAAGTTGTGACTATGACGTGGAAATATTCAAGTGAGAACTAGTTCTCACCCATTAAATGAGACCTTTTTTGACTAGTAGGTGGCAGTATTAGGCAGACAAAAAGTAATTTAACTTATCAACACAAATGAAACCAAAAGACTCTGTAAAATTATTTTATTTATTTTGTTACCATTGCAGCTCAAATTTCCAATTGGGAAAGAGGTTTTTTGCCAAACTTTGAATCTCTTTGCTCCCAAAATTCCAATTCCAGACATAAATTCCAAGGACCACCTATACCTAAATCAGACAGAACAAAGGTCAGGGAGACGAGGTGAAAAGACTGAAACAAATGGAAATAGCTGAAATTATTTAAAAAAAAAGATTTAATCAACAACATCCCTACTAATAAATGAGAAGCAGTAGTAACAAAGCAGAAATCATATTGCAAAGTGTCAATTCATTAAGAAAACAAAAATCCATTGCATTTTATTTTATTTAAAAAAATTAAAATTTTTATATACTCAAGCCTTTGTTACTTTTTATCCATAAATGCCCAACTTGATAAAAGTTGATGATATTATTTGCTGGTGGATTGATGAGGATTTTCTCATTTGCTCAAGAATACATCCATTAGAGTTTTCAATTATAGAGTCTATTTTCTCATTTTCTTGAGGTCCCTCTGGTTGAGCATTCTCAAGATGCCATCTACCATAAAGGTCTATTGATTTCCATTCTATTCTTTTAGGGACAATGACATTATTGTGAAAATTAATCATAAAAAGAGTTGTAACGCCTTTAATTTGATTGGAATAAGCAATACCTGGAACAACAAAATTCATGGCTTTATAATATACTTGTTAAATAACAACAATATTTTGAGAATTAGGCTTCATATCAAATCCTTTAGTTTGAACTCCGGAAATCGCTTCATGTGCATGAGGGTCTGTCAAAGCGACTGAGAAATTAGGAAAGCAATTGAAGAAAGCCGGTCCATTCGCACGACGCACACACGCATACCATTGCCTATGCGGTGTGCATGGGAACTCCAATTGCACATCTTCTTGTGGGGCTCATTTGAAGCCCCACCAGAGGATATGGCTGAGGGGATCAAATGATTTCCCGTGTCCTACCTGTGTACAAGATATGGGGTCCCTGTGATCATCTTAACCATTTGATCAATGTCCCACAAGATTTTACCACTTAAAAATGGTGCTTTGATCGTAGGGTGGAGTCCGTTTGGCTGGGAGTAGGAAAATGGGATCAATGACTAATATGGATGGACCATCAGGTGGGCCCCACTAAGAGGCGTGCACCATAACAATCCAAAAGAAGTGTAAGTGAAATTTGAAATTTTCAATTTACATATATTTTGATAATCCTCTTTTATTGGCCGATTAGAAAATCCTTAATAATTGGAAACTCTCCTATAATTCCACTTAAGTTTTGGGAAAACCAAAATAAGATGGAGATTAGTACATATGGGCGCCCAGAGGGTGTTTGTTCAGGGAAAATACTAAGTTCTTGTTGTTGAGATTTCCCAAATCTAATTAGTGGTAATCAGTCATTTTAACAATGAAACACCTGAATCTTTTCCTTTTCCCTGTCTCCCTTCTTTTCATCCATTCAAGTGAGCCCCATGGTAGGCGGGTGTCTTTTTAAGAAAAATGCCTGGAGTTGCCGTTACATAGTTTTGTCCGACTCTAATTAGTTGTGGACGGTCAATTTAGGAATGTAATACATTTCATTCATGAACCTCCAAACATGTCCTTTGGCGAAACCGTTCACCTACAAACCAGCTTGCCGGACCTACTTAGATGCAAATTTACTAATGGGAGGAAGGTAGATTGAAAGGTCTTCTCATGGATAGGGTGTTTCCCAAAATTCAATCTCTTAAGTGTCAGATTATATCTTGAGAGCATTTGAATTCTCAGGATTTTGCAAATCAACCTTAAAAGAAGTCAATTTTAGCATGTGTAGTTTAGAATTTCGACTTCCTGAATGATGCATTGTACGTGAGCATTTTAAAAACCACTGCTAAAGTTATTGTGGTAAGATCGGAAGGTGACTATTATCCAACCAGAGTGACGGCAAATTAAATCAATTCAAAGGGAGTTAGATAGATGTGTGGGGGAATTGAATTGATCGAAAGGAGGGACTGGAGAGGCAGATAAGGCCTTGTTATTATGAGATACATGTAGACAGGTCGAGGTAGGGATGTCAAATGGACCGGACCGGCCCACCAGTCAACGGCCCACGGCCCGGCCCGGCATGGTCAACGGCCCGGCCCGCAAAGGCCCAGCCCGCACATGGGCTGGGCTGGGCCAAGGTGGCTGGGCACGCTGGCCCGTTTGGCCTGGGCCCGCCAGGAACGCGGGCTGGGGGCTGCAGCCCGCCAGGCCCGCTGGGATCGGCCCGCCGGCCCGCCCGCCACCCAAGATTGTGAACCATCAATAGAAAAAAAAAAGCGAAAAAAAAAAAAAAAGGAGGATCCAGGTTCGATCTTATTTTTGAGGTGTTATTTCATAATGGGCCATCCTTAATTTAAAACGTCGTAGGATGGACGGTACAGCTGCACCAGCCATGCAACCACTTGTATGGATGATAAGAGTCAGAGCCTCTCTACCACTCTATATATCATTTATGTCCAAGTACTTTTTGGACCGTTGCTCTTAAAAATGGCGTTGTTGTTAACAGGGTTTAAAATCTCGGTTCACGGTCATCGCGTCGCGGCTCGCGGTTATCGCGGTTCTCGGTCATCTCGTCGCGGTTCGCGGTTATTGCGGCCCATTGCGAAGCGAATTTTTATTTGACCCCAAAAAAATCCGAAAAAAAATATCCAAAAAACCCAGAATATTATAAAATGATAGAAAATAATGTTTTTTTCCATTAGTGCACACTTTAAAGCAAAATAACGGTCCCCTCAAGTTATAATATCCTGTATCATTGCTGTATCGATTTATATACTAAAATAAACTGAAATATCATAAAATTGACATAATGCAACCATAATTTTGGGCAAACTAATAGTGTTAAACATTTAAAGTCTACAAGCAAGCAATAAATACTAATAGAGTTAGTGCATGTGCCTAATGCTAGAATGAGTGGCGGCCTGGCTCGATATTATCACCTTAAAACACTAGATCTAGGGAAAAACTAGTGAGTAACATCATATCTAATTCAATATAAAGCCTTTGGTAGTTTGGTTTATGTATTAGTGTATTACACAATCTTTTTTTTTTAAAAAAAAAAACCTATAATAATTCGGATTTAAATAATGAAAAAATAAAAAATACTACAAAAAGTGCTAATACTCACACTTTTTTGTTCCAAAAGTGTAGATCTATTTTAAACTAACACATTATTAATGCATTTGAACACTAATTTGAAAAAATGTAAATGATATCAAGAAAAGCCCCAAATTTTTGAAATAAAAAAAATCTAGATCTACACCTTAAAACACTAGATCTAGGGAAAAAATTAGTGAGTAACATCATATCTAACTCAATATAAAGCCTTTGGTCCATGTATTAGTGTATTACACAATCTTTAAAAAAAAAAAAAAAAAAAAAACCTAAAATAATTCGGATTAAAATAATAAAAAAATAATAAATATTACAAAAAGTGTTAAAACTTGAATTTTTTTGCTCTAAAAGTATAGATCTAACACATTTCAACCATCTCTAAGTTATTTTGATGTTGAATCTTGAAAAGAACTCCAAAAAACAAAAAGAAAAAGCTTACCAAAGAGGTCCCTTGAGTTTGATTAGCTTTCCCCACATACAAATCCATCCAAAAGTAGCTAAGATTTTAAGCTTTTCCATGGATTAGAAGTTGTAAAAGCCCTCAAGTATGCTTAGGAAGCTCTCATGAAGAAGAAGAATGAAAAGGGAGAAAGAAGAAGGAAACCACACTTAGCACAGTGAAGAAAAAACACAGCAGAACGTGTTTTTAAAAAAAAAAACTGCGTCAGTGATATGAAGATAACGGCCGTTACAGGCCGATATATTGGCGATATTTCCCCTGATATCGTATCGGGGCCGTTATATACCAAATATCGGCACGTTAACGGCCGTTATGTAATGGTAACAGCCGTTATTTTAAACCCTAGCTGTTAATCAACCTGTCAAATCAGAGTCCTAATGTAAGATCTGGGGTGGTCCAAGTGGAAAGCCTTTGATTGGACAATGGGGATCCACTTTCATGTACACCAACCAATAATTTGCAGAGTTCATATCCTCCTATCCATCCTTATTTGCCAGAGCCACTTTTGATGGCAGCTAAAAGAATTCACTCGACCAGGTGGTGCCTATCTTTTTAATTTCAAATTGCACAACACTATCATCTTCCTTTGTCAATTTCACCTGCAATCTGGTATGATCAGATTCAAGGTGGCCTTTTGTTTTATAAGTGATCAAAATAGGATAGATAAGATAACAAGTGATTAATTAATCTGTGTTTCATAAGGAACACAGGCTCTTTTTTTTTTTATATAAAAAAAGTGATTAAATCCTTCTTTTGGTTGGGCAGTGATTAATCTATTGATCTTTTCCATTTTCATTGAAGCAGAATTTTATTAACTACTAAATCAAGTAAAAGCATTTTATTAAGGACGGTTTAGATTTGAGAAAATAATCTCCGACTCCGCTGAGTGGGTTTTTGTTTTTCTTCCTTCACCGGGTTTTTTTTCCTTTTTTTTTCTATAAGTGAATAGAGAAGAATTTATAATAATAAAATGGATTCCAACAAAAAGATCTTCTTTATCTTTTTTAACCCAACCAAAGTGTTAGGACCCATTTGGGGTGAATATCGGGTCGGGTTCCGGGTTATCGGACCGGGTCTGACCTGACCCGGTAGTTTTTAAGAGCCTTGGACCCGGTCCGATAACCCTGTTATTAACACTGGGTTACCGGGTCACCGGATTCGGGTTCCGAGTAACCCGATAACCCGGTTTGCAGAAATTTCTATGGAGTACTATTTCTTTGAATTCACTGTCAGCTACCAATATAGATATTTGTTGTGAGAAATGAAGAAAGAGGACAAAGTCCAACATAACGCGGTTCCCAGACTTCACCACCTACCCAAACATATGGCATTATAGAGGATCATCCATCCTGCCAAAATGTTCAAGCCAATTACAATTTAGTAGACAACCAAATGCACCCCATGGTAATATTTTCACTACATTCATCACAAAAATGAGACATATTTTCCTGCTTACTCTTTGAAGGAGCATCTGGGCAAGCTGAGCTCACACTTTCGTCTCGCCAGCAAAGCATTGGACGGCGCCATACCAGAAACCCTAATTCCACCGGATGACCCCAAATCCAAAATCAAAGACTGAAACATGAAAAAGAAAAAAAAAGTAGAGAGAGAGAGAGAGGGAGGGAGTTACTGAGAGGTCTTTGGCGCTTGAATGCGGCTTGGACGTGGCGGAGGAAATCGCGAGGCGGCGAGGAGGAGGAGGAGGAGGAGAGGGTGGAGGCGGCGGATTTTCTGGTGATGGGTGGAAGGTCATCCTTCGTCTCCATGGCTGGATCCTAACGGCATGTTCGGATTCTTCTGCAGAGATCGAAGAAAAGAGAGAGAAGCAAATCGATGGGTGGTGAAGAGAGAATGAGGAAAGGAAAAGTGGGGTTTGTTTGGAAAGGATTAGGGATCGAATTCCAAAGCCTCATCCATGGAAATGGAAACCTAAGTTGCAGATTTCGAGTTTTGCACAGAGGAAGAGGAAGAAGAGAAGGGAGGAATAGTGAGATTTGGAACAGAAAGGGGGATAGTTTTTGAAATTAAAAAAAAAATATTTATTTGTTATCGGGTTATCAGGTGACCCGATAATCCGATAAACAATGAAATAAAGACCCGAAACCTGGACCTGTTAACAGAGGTCTAGGTCGGGTTTGGCCCGGCCCGATAAAAAGGTTATCGGGTTAGCCCGATAACCTCCGGGTCGGACCGGGTCACCGGGTCGGACCGGGTTTTCCGACCCGGTGAACACCCTTAGGACCCATAAGACCCCAATCATGGGAAAGAAGCTTGCTCCTTGTGAAAAGAAAAACTCAGAAATCCAACCCCTCCCAGATAGATGAGAAACCGGGCCTATTCAACCAATTGGGCTACCTCTTATTCTTGACAAATGGTTATTAAAGAAGTAATATTTTAAGAATTAATACACCAGCCCAATATAAGAGACCTTACTTTTTTTTGTAGTATTTGAAACATTCAAATGGAAGGTGGTTTCATTTTTCATCTCTCCTAAATTCATTTTTTTACTAAAAGAGATTATTTCATAACCATTCATATGATATATGTTTTTCAATTTTAATAACTTTTAAAAATATTTTTATTAAAATTATTAAAAACTCAATTCCATCCAAACAAATAAGTTCTCAAAAGATGATGATTCTCCACCTCCTTATCTTAAAACAACCTCAATCTCTCTCTCTCTCTCTCTATCTCTCTCTCTCTGGGGGACCATGCAAGAGGGAGAAGAGAACCAAGCCGTTTTTTTAATACTGAAAAAAGAAAAAAAAAATGAAGGGAAAAAAACAGCGTAGGCCCGCCTGGCCCGGCACGGCCCGTCCAGGCCCGTGCTGGGCCAGGGGTTTTCCCTGACGGGCCGGCCCCGCCCGGCCCGGCCCGTTTCGTTTGACACCCCTAAGTCGAGGTAACTTTTACTAAAGTAAAAAGGATCCAAAGGGGCCTTTAGGAAATACAAATCACAATCTAAAAAACAGCAAAGCCAGATAAGTGTCCCAATTCAGGTCACGTGGAAAGCAAATAAACTATAAGAAGAGCTGAAAGAGGGGGCCAAGCAAACCGTACACATTTCCAGTTCCTCTCTCCTCTCTGCCTCTTTCCTCTCTTTCTCTTATGGGTTTCCGCAAAGTTGGCATAAACAACAGCAACAAGGCAACAGCAGCAGCAAACATCAGTACTCAGTAGCCGCTGCAGCTACAGAGCTTCTGCTGAGAGACCGCTGCAGTCATAATGAGTTCAGACTCAGGTGTCAGCAGCATCAACTCAAGGTGAATGTACTAAAAAATTCCATAGAGACCGTCTGGTAGTCCACCCATCACATGAGTGTACATCTCCCCTCTCTGCAGATCCTCTTTAAGGTATTCACACAATCCACCGTCTCTTTTTATTTCTCTTCAACAGAGTAGTGGTCAATCTCATACAATGTGGGTGGCTTTATACCCTAACCATGTTCTGCAGCAGCGTTTAGCATGGTCTTGAAATAGGGTGAAGTTTCCTTATTTGGTGTAATGGCTCCATCGAAGAAGAATATCCCAACTGCCCTACCAAACTATTTCTTGCATAACTCATCTTCCCGCTTATGGCTTTGGCTGTAGAAGGCTGCTTTGCAGATGGAGACCTATATGCAGCAGGATCAATTAGACCCACGACCTCTGATCACAAGTCTGTTGTGTGGGAGGTTCATCAGACTCCAACCAATCTGGTTGTCTGCGAGCTTGTCTTTTTATTAAATATCTGACGCAGCATACCACCACCACCACTACCTGAGCCACCCACCTCTTCATATCGGCCCTCTCTAGAAGCAGACTCATACATCATTTTTCTTCTCTTCTTCTTCATTATATGTTCTCATGTTCTCTCTCCTTGCTCTCTCAACATATGAGTCCCCATCTTCATCATCTGAGTCAAGCACCTCCCTACACCCATACACCTTCTCTCTACATGCTTCATACTCTGCCTCTCTCCTTTTCTCAGTTACTACTTTTTTTTTTCTTCCCCACATTCAACAATGCTTGCATATCCTTCTTTTAACTATGGGGATACCTTGGTGCACTTTGCCACATTCCCAAATTTATGTGCTAAGTGATCTTTCAATCTTGTGATTCCACCAATTACCACCTTACCACAATAATTGCATTTAATTCTACTCTTTTTTCCATCCACATCAACACCATGTTGCTATGCCGGGCCAACTTCACGTACCATTGTTTTCTACAAAAGAATAACACTAAACACATAATCCATAGAGCAAAGTAGTTTAGAATTTGAAACATAAGAGTTTAAAAAACATTCATTTATTAATTTTTATTATAATTAGAAACATACACATGACTACATGAGTTATACACTTAATACAGTTATACTTAATTACTTATACATTCAACCTAAAATAATAAACATTAAAATTGTTAAACATGAAAAAAGATTTTTAAACATAAATCTAGTAGCAGTAGATCTATCCATTTTTCAAGTAGATTTAGCGTTGGAGACATACACGAGTTATACATTAAACCTAGAATAATAAACAAACAAAATGTGTGACAAATTAACAAAAAACAATTATTTTCATATTGATTTATTAAAAATCTGAAACTAAATATTTAATAAAATTAAGTTTTTGGATAGTGATCTACCCATTTTTCAAGTAGATCTACTAAGATTGTGCATCATTTGGGGGAATCTAAATGATTTCAAGAAAAGCCCCAAATTTTGAAAATAAAAAAAAATATTGATTTACACTTTAAAACATAGATCTAATGAAAAATAATTGAGTAACATAAAATCTAACTCAATATAAAGCCTTTTGTTCATGTATTACACAAGCTTAAAAAAAAAACTAAAATTATTTGGATTTAAATATCAAAAAAATAAAAAAATATTATTAAAAGTGCTAAAATTCACAGTTTTTTGTTCCAAAAGCATAGATCTAAGTTAATTTTACACATTATATATGCATTTGAATACTAATTTGAAAAAATGCAAATGATCTATATCAAGAAAAGCCCCAAATCTTGAAAATAAAAAAAAATTCTAGATCTACGCTTTAAAAAACACAAGAAAATTAAGTGAGTAACATCAAATCTAACTCAATATAAAACTTTTGGTTCATGTATTACACAATCTTTTCAAAAGAAAATACTGAAATAATCCAGATTTAAATAATGAAAAAACAAAAAATATTACAAAAAGTGCTAGAACTTATGATTTTTTTTCTCCAAAAGTATAGATCTAACACACCTCACTTAAAATAATTCGAATTTGATGTTGAATCTTGAAAATAACTCCAAAAATAAAATAAAATAATAAGCTTACGAAAGAGGTCCCTTATGTTTGATTTGATTTTCCCACCGACAGATCTACCCAAAAGTGGCTTAGATCTAAGGTTTTAGGTGCTTAAAGGCTGTAGCAATGCTTAAGGAGCTCTCAGAGACGAAAGGTAGCTGAAAGAAGTGAAAGAGAAGACCAAGATGACGGTTTAAAAAAATTCCCGTAAGACATTATAATGACCATTATTTTGAAAATAACGGCCGTTATGATGGTATGGCCGTTAAATTCATTAGCATTATTTTGGCGATTTTTACCATGGTTTCATAATAAGGCCGTTTTATAAATAATATCGTAACGATAACGACCGTTATTTTGTACCCTGCTTCCATCCCCTCATTTCTCCTTAACCTGTCTCTCACCCATCTCCCAATCTCGCCATTTTCTCTCTCATCCTCATCTTTCCCCATCTCTCTCAACAAGCTCAATAGAATCTAAACAATCAGAATTCGCTCCTAAAAAATGTCAATTTTCTTTTTAAAAAAATCCAATGAATAAAAAATATAGAAAAAAGAGTTCTTAATGAGATACGGGTTTATCTTGGCGAGAAAGTAGTGTGGGTAAATGAAGATATCCATATCCATACACACACACACGAGACTACTCTTTACTGCCAAGCAGAGGAATATGAGTTACTGCCAAGGAGAGGAATATGAGAGAGAGAGAGAGAGAGAGAGAGAACCAATGAGTCACTCACCTTTGTGATCAGATATGTCACAGAGAGAGAGAGAGAGAGAGAGAGAGAGAGAACCAATGAGTCACTCACCTTTGTGAATAGATATGTCTCTCCGCCATTTTCGTTTTCTCAACCGACTTAGAGGAATGGATTTGCAATTGATTTGTCCATGGAAATTAGGAGTTAAAAGAGTTTTTTTTTTCTTATAAAATAAGGGGGTATAGTGCAGGGGTTATAAAAAATAAAATAAGGGGGGAGGAGTTAAAAATGTGGTAACAGATAGAGAAAAAATGTGGAGGAGTTAAGAAAACTAATTAAGATGGAACAAAGCATATTTTGTCAACAATTTAAAACCAGTCAAAATCAATTAGAGTCAAAATCAGTGTCAATTTTTTCAATTGAAATCAATGAGCTTCGTATATTATAATAGAATAAAGGGAAGATGGGAAATGAATATCCAGCTATAACAAGTCGCACCCAGACTATGTTGGTTCCTATCTGCATTCTCACCTCCTTAACACCTCACCTATTTAATAATTCTTTGATTGAATTCATTTTACCATGAATTCTTATATATCTCGATGCAAACAAACAAGACCATATGACCTTTTGGCGATGAGACAATGTGGCATCCCATCCACATGCATCAGGAGAGAGAGAAAGGAATAATAAGGGTTTTCTTTCCGACAGAACTGCATAAACATAGCTTATTAGTTTGAGAAAAAAAAAACTAAGTTTTTGTGGAATACCTAATTTGATTAAGCGTGTTTTTATTTTCTACCATTCACAAAACCAAACACTTAATCTTACAGGTATTTCAAAGTAAAGTATCATGAAGTTTCACCTAGCAAAATAAATAAATAAATAAAATGACGTTTCTCTCGTATTTTCACAAACATGAACCCTGACATTAATGATTTTCAGTGAAAGAATGGTATTTCAAAGATTTTTTTTGTATTAAGAAATTTTAAGAATGAACTTCAGCCAATATTAATGATCTTATCTAACTACAAGCAACTAATCCCACCCCTTTTTTTCCCTATAGTAGCTATAGAAGATTTTCGCCAGTGTGATCACTTCAAAGGTGTTCCCCGCCCCTTGGACGTACCTAACGCACTGTGCACAAGCGAATAATTTCCTTGTAATTGATACTCTATATAAATTGTATCATCATATATAATGGTTTGGTTGGCTATTATCCTTGTTAGCTTCATCTAATTCTAGCTGGCATTTATAATGGAAGAAATAATTTTGTCCACATCAACCAATCAAAATGAATAAAAAATAAAATGGAACATTTATAATATTCTTTGTTTTGCTTTCCAGTCAATATGAATAAAAATAAAAATGGAACATTTATAATATTCTTAGTCTTGCTTTCTTCAAATATACTTTTTTTCTTCATAAAAACAAAGTTGAATAGCGATTTGCACAGGAAAATGGCAGATGCAGTTGTTAGCGCTCTAGTGGAAAAATTGCTAACATTGCTTTTTGAAGAAGGACAACAACTGCTTGCACGTGATGGCCAGTTTAACAAAATAAAAGATGAGTTGCGCTACATGAGAACCTTCCTCAAGGATGTAGAAACAATGTGGAGAAAGGATGGAAAGGAGACTCTCAAGGTGATAACAAAAGACTTGAGAGAGTTGGTGTATGATGCTGAGGACATCATAGCAGATTGCCAAATTCTCTTTATGAAAGAACAACATAAAGGGCGTTTACCGAACTTCATGAGCTATTTCTCTCCACAACTCCTAAAATCCAGGCACAAGATCACAAAACGCTTGAAGGTAACAAATCAAGAAATTGACAAGGTTAAGGAAAGAATGAGAAGCTACTTGGCTATGTCCCTAGCTACCATTACAAGTATAGGAGAAAGTAGCAAAAGTCGACCATTGAGCTATGCCATTCTAATGGAAGAGACTGACATTGTGGGATTAAAAGAAAAATCAATAGAAATTGAAAAATTGATCCTAGAGGCAGACGGGTCCCCAGTTGTGATTGGAATAGTTGGTATGGGTGGAATAGGCAAAACCACCCTTGCTCAAATAATATGCAATAGGGATACCATAAAACACTCTTTTAAATGCATAATTTTTGAAACTATTTCTCAACATTGTGAATTGGAAGACCTACTGAAGAGGATGTTGACTAAAATGAATGTTGGCGAAGAATGCATGAAAGGGAAAGAAGTTGTGGACTTATTAAGTACACTTAGGATTAAGTTAGACGATGAGAAGTACTTGGTGGTTTTGGATGATGTTTGGGAAAATGAAATGTCTTGGTGGAATAGTTTAAAAACTGCTTTACCAAAAACGAATGGTGGTTGTGTAATTATTACAACAAGAAATGAACATGTGGCTAAATCAATGGGTGCTACTGACAGGCACATAAACCGCCCCCAAATTCTTTCAGATGATGATAGTTGGTCCTTGTTCACTAAAATAGCATTTGCAAGGGATGGAGGTAGGTGTCCGAGTTCTGATCTAGAGAGCATTGGCAAGGAGATTGTTGTAAGATGCGGAGGGCTCCCTTTGGCAATTAAGGTGGTGGGTGGAATGATGCTTGGAAAAGGTGATTCGGTCCATGAGTGGAGGAGAATAGCACAACACCTGAAGGAAGAGATGGTAGAAAAGAAGAAAGATGAACCACTCATGTTGAGTCTTGGGCTAAGCTACGAGGAGCTTCCCCCTTACTTAAAACCTTGTTTGATATGCTTTTCCATGTTGCCAGAAGATTATTCAATTACAGTTGTTGATATTGTTCATTGGTGGATTGGCGAGGGTTTTGTTTTAGGATCAAAAGGAAGAACAGCTTTTGAGATTGGGAAAGAATGCGTAGCAGAGTTGGTTAATCGGTGTGTTTTAATAGGTGACAAAAAAATTGAAGTATCAGGACACCTTCGGAAGGTTAAAATTCATGACATAGTGCGGGATATGATTATGAAGATTGCAAGAGACGAGAACTTTACACATTTGGATGAAAGAGGTAGGCCAGAACTTACAGTCCAGTCTCGTCGTATGGGCATGTTCAGCAATGGCATAATCAAGAGTATTGAAAGGACAGAGCTGAAGAAGTCCACAATTGAAAGCAAGTTGCGAACATTGTGGGCGTTAGACATAGGCAAAGAGGATGTTTTGAGTAAGAATATGGAACTTTGCAAATTAAAGCGGTTGAGAGTGTTATTTGTTTCTTTCAAGAAATATTCGAAAGATGATGATGTCATGAAGGATTGGTTGGATGGGATAGCGTCATTGTTGCATCTAGTCTACCTAAAGATTGAAAATTGTGGACTAACAAACCTCCCAGATTCCGTTGGAAATCTTCATAATCTTCAAATTTTGTCCCTATCTGACTGGTATTTCTTGAAAATGCTTCCTCCAACAATCACAAAGTTAGATAAACTCACTTCCTTTGATATTAGTGGTAGTCGCCGTTTGGAGTGCATGCCAGGTGGAATTGAAAGGCTTTCGAGGCTGGAGAGATTGAAAGGTTTTCGCCCTACAATTTCAAGCCATAAAAACACTTCTCGAATCCTTCATTTGAAGAACCTTGACCAACTCAGAGAGCTTTCAATTCGTCTTGAAAACCCAAGTAACTTGGTAGAAGGAGAATTGAAAGTGTTGTCAGAGCTCCAAAATCTCCGATATTTGTCCATCCGGTTTTTTTATGCCGATGTTGATGCCGATGCCGATGCCGATGCCGCTGCCCTTGCGAGCAAAGTGAATCATCAGCTTTCGCCTCTTCGAAATGTAGAAGAGTTGTATCTTGGTTTTTATCCCGGAGAAAGTACACCTATCTGGTTGAATGCAACGACATTTCCCAATCTACAATTTCTTGTACTTTTTGGAGGAGATCATATCAAGCATATGGATCCTGGGTTTTGGGAAAAAGAGCATGGTGTTTGGAAAATTGAAGGGGTTTATTTGCGATGGTTGCGTAAGTTTGAGGAGAAGCGGGAAAGGTTTCATGAAGCATTGCCGTCTTTAAAAACGCTAAGGTGGATCGGTATGGCGGAGAATTGAGATGACGAGTGATTTCCTCTTTATGATGATCTGTGAGTTTGATAATGTTTTTTCTTCAATGTGTAGCTAAAACTACTCGTGGGCAGTAGTCACATGTAAAAGGTATGAAGAAATAAATGGCATGAAGAATTTCCTTTTTATGCTTGTTTCTTAGCACTTATTTTCATTGTATTCTGAATCGCACAATATGGTGGTGTTGGCTTGTCACTTTTATTCATCAAATCAAATGTAACTACATTGTTGGCTTGTCGCTTTTATTCATCGAATGTAACGAATATTTGCAAGTGCATACAGATGATGAAGTCAGATTGCATCTTTTCAAAATTCATCTCCCATCAAAGCCCCTCTATATTTCAAGAATCTGGATGCCTTCTGATTTGGGTTCGCCTTTACATTTCAAGAATCAAATTGATCATGAATGTAATGTGATTAAGAACATAATCAATCTGAAGATAGGTCCAAATTTGATTAGAATAAAATTTGG
This sequence comes from Umbellularia californica, assembly GCA_028538565.1. NCBI lineage: Eukaryota > Viridiplantae > Streptophyta > Magnoliopsida > Laurales > Lauraceae > Umbellularia > Umbellularia californica. Next base: position 10,346,770 of record JAPQWN010000006.1, on the reverse strand, counting down.
TCAATCACTAAATTTGAAGATTGTGTTGCCCATTGCCTGCTGGGCCTAAGTTTTCCGAGGCCTTCACTTGTCTTTGAAGAACATATACTATACTAGCCGATTTTTTTTTTTGCTAACGAAGGGCTCCCAACTCTTTGGACTGGACTATTCCCTCCGGGCCCAGAGAGAATCCGGGTAAAACCCCAACTCCGGAAGAGGGAGGAACTGTGGTCCTGACCACTTGGCCAACCCCAGCCGATTTGCAGCAGCATAATAGCCCCATTTATATAATGTATTTCAGCACAGGCCAAGACTTTTAATTCTAGTTGGCTGTTTAGATGCACATCCGGCTGTGGATGCCAAATTTGTGCAAAGGATTGGACATTCAAATTCAATACATGAGACTGAGCTTATCTGCTCTCTGGGAAAATCAAAAAGAAAAACGAGTTGTGCCTGGTCCAGTAATTGTAAACATGGCAAGCAAGGCCAGCCATTGATCAGATCATCCATCAAAGAGTTCCTGTACCACTTATGGCATAGATTTCAAAAGCCACACCAGTGCTATGATCCTAGTCATTCAATCAACGGCTTTAATTGGCAGGTAGCTTGACATTGCTATTTAAATGGGTTTCCATCCAAAATAAATGAATTTGATCAAGCTTTTACCTCCTTGGAAACCAAAATGAAGGAAAGAAAAATTGTATGACACGCGGGGCTTAGATTTTGAGCCCATCTCATTCACTAGGTACGGACTGCACAGGGTCCCTACTTGCTTTCTCATTTGGCCAAATTAGGATGGGGTAAAGGGAGTGAATTATGTGTAGAGTCTTGGGACTTTTGAGTGCTCTCTAATTTAAGAGGTGAGTGCGGTCCAAATATGCTATTGGCTAAATTGGGCCCACCATCATTAGAAAGAAATAGCTCTGTTTCTTTGCATTAAGGTTCTTATGTATTGAATTAATGGGATAGTTAAAAATGAAGATCATAAGTGAATTTTCAAAAGTGAGCATCAAAATCCAATTCGCCACGAGTATAAATCATGGCTAGTTCAGCCGTTCAGGTGAGTCACTTAGAAGTTAGACCCACATTAGATTGACCACATTTTTTAAATCACATGTAAATAAGACATTTGCATCTGATCAATCTAACATGGGCCAAACTTCGTAGATAAAATTTAATACCAACCATAATTCACCCACAAAGTTTAATCCTGCACAGATGGGATTAGCATCGGACCCGAAATGTCTTGCAAAAAGACAAAAAGAAAGGCTTTCTTTATGCCCAACTCAAATTGAAGTGAAATTTGGCCTACCCCAATATATGGGGCCACGATCATGGGCAGTTTAGGTTTAAGGGATCCATGGTTCTACTTGGATTTTTTTTTAAAACCAAACTAAAGAAGATATCGAAAATTGATTTTGCATAAAATTGGCCTACGGGGCAAATACAAAGGATGGGTCCACCTTCATGAAATGGGAATTATACACCTATAGATATTTCCTCCTTGTGGTTACGTGCTTAATAAACAATCATCTACCCAAAAGTTGCCTCATGGCCGATTTGTTTGGTATTGAATACATAGGACTTCCAAAAGGCTCATTTTAATGTAATTGCATTTCTAGTAATTCTAAACATTGAGTTTCTAAAAATGGTTATCTTAAGAAACAAAGATGAATGATCCAGAGTGACTATCATATAATCTCCTCTTTTATAAAAAAAAATGAGTCAAGGGAAGTTTGGAAGTGAATACCCAGATATCACCTGTGAGGCCCCTCCCCCGGTGGACCCTCACTTTTGAATTTGAATACTATTTTATAGCCTACAGTATCTAATTATGATAATTAATAGGGATTAGTAATGGTAGGTAGGTATTTTTCCTAATTAAGCCCTTGTTGTATTTTATAGAGATCATAGGGTGTCTTTTATAATTTTTGAGTTGGTTAGTTGGTTAGAGGCCCTAGCTAGTAATTAGTATTCACTATAGGGGGGTCTCCATTTGAGAATCTTCTAGAAGTCCACCTAAAGACCAAACTACCCATGGCCCTAACCCTAATCCCATATTAACTAAAAGGGGTATTTTAGTTCCTAGCCCAAACCTCAACCTATATATACTACACTCACCCAATACCATACATTAGCTACCATTCCCTCTCTCTCATTTCCCTCTCTTTTCTCACTTCTTCCCTCATTTCCCTCTAATTCTCTCTCAATTTCCCTCCAATTCTCCCATCTCTTCTCTCTCTCTAGAAACCCTAGATCTAGAACCCTAAGAAGAAGAAGAAGTGATCATCTTCAACAATCTTAGCTACAACCTCTTCTAAGGGGCTCTCTTATCTTGTATATCCCTTCTTTTCCTTCTAATCAAGGTATTTATCTTCATCTAGTTGAATTTCGTAGAAATCTCTCTTTCTCTCTCTAGATCTCCTTCCTTATAACAATTCTCTTGTAGATGTGGGTGTAGGAGTTAGAGATCTCTCTAGATCTGAGTTTTTCGGGCTGGTTTGTGTGATTGGAGACCTTAGTTGCTGGATTTGTATTTGGAGCTTAGATTTCTCTCTTTTTCTCTAGTTTCCTTTGCAATTAGATTGAAGCAAGTGCAATATACTCACTTAGCATAGAATGTATGATTTCCTTTAGTTGATTCTATAATTTCTATTCAATTGATATATGAATGCTTAGATCTATCTTTGAGCCCGTTTTCATGGTGTTTGGCCATTGAAGGATGGGTTTCACCTCATTTTGAAGATCAATGGCCCAAGGATTGGGGATTGGAGGTGTATTGAAGTGTTTTTCTTGTTTGATGATGCCTCTATGATGAATGGACGAGATTGGGTATGGCTTGGATAGAAATTGGATTGAAGAAGGATTCCATAAATCTGGAATTTGTATCAGGCCTGTGTACCCGGTCAATACCCGGTCGACCGGCTACATTAAAATGGGAAAAATGCAGGTCTAAGCTAATTTCTGAGAAATCTCAAGCATGTGTACCCGGTCGACCGAGCCCTGTACCTGATCGACCGAGTAAAACAGAGAACTCAGGGTATAGTTGAGAGTTGCATTTTCTCCTCAGTCCCAGAGCGCAGTGTGCACGATCGATCGAGCCCTGTACCTGTCGACCGACGACACTAAATTCCATAACTTCGAGTCCCAGTTGGTTTTTTGGGATTTCTTGCAAAACCAGTGTCTGCGGTCGACCGGCTCAACACCAGGTTGACCAGACATACTGAGGAACTTAGGGTTGGGAGTTTGCCTGCAATTTGTTTGATCTAGGTAGGCCTGTGTACCAGGTCGATCGGTTGGCCACTAGGTTGACCGGGTACACTATAAATAACAGATTTTAAGCCAACTCACAATCCCTGGTCCCTGTGCAGCAGGTCGACCCGTCCATAGCCAGGTCGACCTGCCACACTGCAGATAGTGATTTCTAGGTTCAAGCCATATTTGATGTTGTGATCATTTGTGGGGCCCATTGACCATCCAAATGGACTTCTATTGATGTGCCAAGCCCGAGTCAATGGTGTGGCTCAACCATGACTCGTGGGGTCCACCAAGTAGGGTCTAGGTGGTGTATTTTACGATGATTCGATCCTTAAATGTTGTCAATGATACCTATAACTTTTGGAGCACCAAACACAGTATCCATTAGCATCTAAGACTTCGTTTAGATATCAAATTACTTGAGATGGACTTAGACCTGAATGTGGACCGATACTTAGATTGGATTATTGATATTTCCCGTTGATTCTTTTACTTAGTGGTTTATTTCACTTATTGCATTACTGTCACTCTATTACTATTTCTTACAACTGTTAATTAAATGGAAAATGGATCACCTAGACCTAGGATTACCTAGAGGTGACCTGGTGATGTGATTGGATGAACACTAACCCGTGTCTATGGCTAGGAGGGCCTTTTTATGGCCTAAGTATGGATATGTGATACCCTGGGATGGAGTGGTTGACTGTTTTGGACTTATAACTCATTATGGATGATAACTCATTATGGACGAGAATGGACTATTTATCATCGGAGATGGACTTGTTACCTCGTTTGGACTGTTTTAGACCATGCCATGTATCTAATGGGCCTTGGTATGGATCCAACAAGTGGACTTGGACTTGGTGATGGAACGCGCTCCGAGGCGCCCGGCTGGGGCGGCTACCGGGGTCGGCGGAACGTGGGAGCCCATCGGGTCCGACCCTTTCGCGCCCTGGCGGGCCCTGAAGCGTGCATCAACATTTCTTTTGTGTGGGTGTGCCAGATTTTCTATTTTACTTGGAATTGCAAGTGGTAATCCGGAGATCAACCTTCGCAAGTAAAAAGGAAATCAACTTCTTTCAAGTTTTCCATTGCACAAATATTTAAGAAAAGAGACATTTTCTTAATTTGCCGTGAAAGGCGATTTGTTTGGCATTTATAGCCGATTTTGGCGTTTATAGCCGATTTACAATTCTCATCAATAATGAAAGACAAGAGTTGTGATTTTTGTCTCTTTTAGAAAAATACAAACTACAATGAAAAGCAAGAAAAGGAAGATCTAACTTTTCAGGAGATTGTGGGGGACTCGTTCAGATTGACGGTCGCAAGCCATGTGTGGGCTTCGCCGTCATCCATGCAGATGAGAACATAAGATGCTCTTGATTCGCTTGGCTTGGCTATAACCTCAGGTTTTTAGAGGACAAAGACCAAGAGAAGGTCCTATGTCCAATAAAAAGCTAAGTAGACGGGCTGAAAAGCCACGTCTAAGCCATTGGAGGCAGCGGGAGAAGGCAAGGACCTTGGGGGGGGTGCCCCCCAAGGGACTTTCGTCACCTTGTAGTGGTGGCCGGTGCAGAACTTCAGCAGAGTTTTCTCTCTTTTTTTCTTTCTCTGGATTCTTTCTGATCCCTTTTTTTCTGATCTTCTGATTTTCTCCTCTTTTTTCCGATCCCAATTTCAATGGAATGCTCTCCTATTTATAGGCTTTTGGTAGCCATTTAGGAGGGTTTATGAGCCTTAATGGCTTTAATGGGAGGAGTTACAAGATTTATTTCTTGATTTTGTAACTCCTTTTTCCTTGAATCTGATTGGCCGATGGAGATTAAGGGCTTTTAATCACCTTAATTACCATAATGGGAGGAGTTTCATGGGTTAAATGCCATGAATCAATTGACTTGTAACTCCCAAATGCTTGCTTCTGATTGGGCCGTCCAAAGAAATGAATTAATGACTGCAATAAAGCTAGTCAATTAACCACATTAATTGGTCGCCGAGCAGTCGAAGAGTCGCGGGCCATGCCGTGTCTTCTGGAATTCTTCTGGCGACGATCATCGATGGATCTACATGCTGATCGACATCGGATGAACATGCAACTTCAGACATTGATAGCTAAGAGCGGGCCGGTGACATCTGTCTTGTCGATTTCACGATCGGTCGGACAGAAAGTGCACTTTCTTGGTCAGCCGGTTGGCGATCTTGGAGCGATCACTGATGATTTTATGCTTTTGGAGGTTGACCCGTGATTTTGACGGATGTCGTCGGATATGAGTCAATTTCAAGCACTAAAAATCACATTTTCAGGAAACCACAGGGGCCAAAGTGCGCGAAACGCGAAAAAAGACGGAAAAACGGGTCACCGGCGGAAAATCCGGTGACCCGGACCTCCATGGTCGCCGGCGACCATGGGCCATGGTCGCAGGGGCCTCCGACCATGGGCCATGGTCGCAGGGGTCTGCGACCCTGGGGGATTTTTCCCCTTCGGAGCCCGTTTTGCGGTCGTTTTGAGGTCTTTTTCGTCGCCGTTTTCTTCTGTATTTTTCTTGACATTTCTTCTCATTTATTGGCTTGATTTCCCTGTAGAAAACCTGATGAGAATCCTTGCATTTTTAGAGTGCAAAGTTTCCAATTTTCCGGGAAAGCCGAAGACTTTGTCGCGTAGAGCTGCTGATTTTCCGCCAGAAGCTGAAACTTGGTCAAACGATGTCGGAATGACCTGAAATTTGAGGTGAAGCCTCCTGAACAATAAATAAGACCAACCATAGGCTTTTGTTTGAGTTTTGAAGCCGTTTGGGGTCCCGTCGATGCTTCACTTGATTTTGCTGCGGGGAAAATGCCGAGCTTTGATGTGCGGTCAAACGATGTCCGATTGACCTGAAATTTGACGGGGAGCCTATTGGAGTCATTTTGAGACGTTCCATGGGCTCCGTTTTGGATGTCATGGTCCCGGGTTGCTCCGCCGCCGGTAGGCTTGATTTTCTCTCGGAGCATCGAAACCTGGTCAAACGTTTTCGGAATGACCTGAAATTTGACGTGCAGCCTTTTGGAAGCATGTTGAAGCCACTCATGCACTTGGTTTGATGAGCGAAGGATTCGGTGGTTCCCGCCGCCGGGAGGCTTGATTTTGCTGCTCGAGCATTGATGGAGGGTCAAACGTTGTCGGTTTGACTTGAAATTTGGAATGGAGCCTTTTTGGGACATGCTGGAGTCATCCGTAGGCTCTGATCGAAGTTTTGACGTCTCCGATGATGTCGCCGCCGGGAGCGCCATTTTAGCTATCGGAGAAGTGAAGTTAGGCCAAATGTTGTCGAAATGGCCCGAAACTTCATGTGTACTCTTCTCTTGGCTATCTTGAAGGATCTTGCAGTTTTTGTTTGATTCTGACAAGATTTGATTTTTTGGAGAAATTGCATTGCCTATTTATGGCAGGTTGCGACTTCATGCAGCTTTCTTGATGTTGAAGAGGCAAAGTGACATTTTTGGTGTCAACAAATGCCCCCTCGAGGTACAGCGACGAGTTGCTTGACTTTTGTAGTCGATGTGCCTCGAAGAGATTTTTGAAGGAGAGCTTGTGTCTTGACCAAGAGTCTTTGAGCAATCTTTCTTTTGGTAGAGTAGCCTTTGAGCTTCCAGGGGAATTTTATGGTAGTGAAAGGAATCAAATACCATCTCGAGGCAAAGTTTTGAAGATGACATCAGGGATGTGGATTTGGGCTTTTGTTTTTGACCTTGTGACCTAACAAGCTATATATGGCCGGTTAGGGGGTCGGGTTTTGGTTTTGATCTTGTGACCCAACAAGCTGTATGTGGCAAGTTGGGGGATCAGGATTTGGTTTTTGGTTTTGGTCTTGTGACCTAACAAGCTGTATGTGGCAAGTTAGGGGACCAGGATTTGGTTTTTGGTCACTCTTTGGGACTGTGTGGGTCCATTGGAGTGGTTTGGATTTTTGTGAAATGTCAATTTCAAGATTTTGGCTCAATTTGGTATATGAGGCTGGATGGTTTGATTTTTGGAAGCTCATGGGGCTTGGGATTTTTTGTATGGTTCAATCAACTCAAAAGAGGCATGGAACCATTATTGTATGCTCTTGGGAAGAGGGATTTTTTCTGACTAAAAGCCCATTTTTCTTTTTTTTTTTTTTTTTTTTTTTTTAGTGCCTAGGTGGTCAAACCTGGCTCATATGGGCTAGCCCATGGGACCTTAAGCTTTTTAGGATGGCTTAGATCTCATGTGGGGCCATTTTTGTAAAGAATATCTAAAGATATCTCATTTGGATAGAGAATATCTAAAAATATCTTTATGGGAGAGAATCTCTCATATTCCCTTAATTTGGGAGAGAATATCTCAAAGTATCTTTCTTTTTGGGAAAGAATCTTCAATATCCTTTTTTGTTGGAGAGAATCTCTCATTTGATTGATTTTGGGAGGAAATCTCTCAAAGACATCTTTCTTTTTGGGAAAGAATCTTTCTAATTCCTTCTCTTTTGGTAAGGTTACTTAATTAGTAACACTTACCTTTCTTCTTTGTTTCCTTCTTTGATTTGCTCTCTCCTATAAAAGCAAAGGGAGGTAGGATCTCTTGCTCTTATTGCTTTCTTTTGCAACAATCTCAAGGGAGCTCCAAGACTAAGAGTTCTTCTTCTTCAAGGATCTTCAAGCTTTTTCCTTCTTCTTCTCCATCAATGGCTTCAAGTAAGTTTTCTCTCTTTTTCTTTCAAGAAAACTCCATGTAGAGAATAGGATGGTAAAAAGAAGAAAGTTTCTCTCTCTTTTTTTTTTCTTCTTTTTTTTTTCTTTTCTTTTTCTTTCTATTCTTCTTCTCTTTTTTTTTTTTCTTTTCTTTTCCACGTGATTTCTCTTTTTTTTTTTCACGTTTTTTTTTTTCTCTTCTTTTTTTTTTGTGGGAAAGTTTCTTTTTTTTGTTCTTTTCTTTCTCCCCCTTTTTTTTTTGAGAAAGTTTTTTTTTTTTTTTTTTTTTTTTGGCTCATCATGATAATGCGTTTTTATGCAAATCTAGATGTTCATGCATGTACTTTTTGTAGATTGAATTTGAGAGCATGATAGCATACCTGAAAATCTTTGCAAATTCGGGAAGAAGAGACCATCGGTGAAGGTATGATTCTTCCTATTTCTTTTTCTGCTTCTTTCATGGGGTTTTCCATGTTCTGATTTGTTTTCTCACCCTGCTGCTGCTTTTTTTTTTTTAGCAGAGGATGAAGACTTGCCGATGCCTGAGGTTCCGACCGATGAGGCGGTGATGGAGCCGATTATGGCATCTGAAGAAGAACCTAGGGACTCTGGAATGATTCCGGAATCTCCAATTGGTATAACTTCTTTCGCTTTCTCTTTTTTTTTTTGTGCTGCGATTTGATTTGCTAACATTTTTTCTTGTCAGCTGACTTGCCACAGGATTCCGATGACTTTGAACCATCAATGGACGCAAATGTTGATGATGCTTCCGATGAGTTCATGGAGGAAGAGAGTGTTCCGCCAGTCGTCGAAGAAGGTACTTTGTAGTGATGACCCTGATGGTTTTTTTTTTTTTTTTTTTTTTTTTTTTTAACAGGATCATATTCATACCTTTTTGTGTTTCATTTGCAGGTTTTGAAGTGACAGAAGAGAGTCCATTGCTTTCTTCAGAACCAGAGCAAGGGATGCCAGAGGTCGATCCGGAGGTAGAGACTCCTACAACCAGTTCTGACGCGATAGAGGAGATACCTCATGCTGAGATTCCTTCTCCAGTGGCTCCAAGTGAAAAGAGTTCCTTTGTTACTCTTCCGATGGGACATGACATGAGCAGCCGATCAGCGGAGAAGGGTGAACCTTCATCCAGTTCGTCTCTTCAATTTGCGAAGAAGGTGCTGGCTCGGGTTTTGAGTTCTTGGATCAAGACTCTCCTTTCTGGACACTTGGAAGCAGGATTTGGCATGATCCCACATGTGCAGGAGATTCTCACTGATACCGAAGAGGTTGGTCTGGATGTCACAGGTGCCAGGGCGACCGTTGATAGGATCATTGCACTGGGTGACAAGTGGTTTGAGACCATGGGCTTCCCTGACGACCAATTCTTCAAAGAGATGTTCTTGGACCCTGCTGATAAGGCTAAGTCTGACCTGAATGAGGCTACACAAAGCAAGAAGCAGCTAGTTCGGGAGAGGAACAAGGAAGAGCTAGCCATCATCGGATTGAGGCATGACCTTAGCGTCCTTGATAGGGAAGTTGAGGAGGCCAGGAAACGTCTTGAGCATTTGAAGGCACAAGTCGATGCTAAGTGGGCTGCTATAACAGAGGCTCGTGACAGGGAGAGTACTCTGATTCGCAGGGTTGCAGATGCCGGTCAAGTTCTCGAGAGGAGGACTCTAGAAAACGAACGATGGCAAACTGCTGGGGAAGAGCTTCCCGGTGTAAAAGAAGGGTTACGGCATTCGCCAGCATCTCATGGCAAGTTCCTGAAGAAGCGTGCCTTGGAAACTCTGACAGCTGATGCCAAAAGTTTGCTTGAGGAGCTGAAGCTTTGGCTGGAGACCATTTTTGGCTGAGCTCCTGATTTTTTGTAGCAGAAACTATTCTTCTTTTTTTTTGGTACCACATGTATTTTTTGGTACTTTTTTTTTTTTTTTTTTTTTTTTTTTTAGTGCTTGTGAACGCTTTCCTTTTTTTTTTTGGTACCACATGTATTTTTTGGTACTCTTTTTTTTTTTTTTTTTTTGTTTTCCCTACGCTCACTCAAATCTTTTTATGATGAAAGCAATTGCTAAATGGGATTTGATCAAAGGCTTTGTCATTTTGTGAAAATCTTTTGTCAAATGGTTGTTTTGGTAGGGGAAACGAATTTGGCATGAAAACCGGATTTTTGTGGCATTTACACCCAGTTTTGACATGAGAGTCAGGTTGTTTTTTTTTTGTGTGGCATTTATAGCCGATTTTTGAGATGGCATAAGAGCCAAAAATTTTGTTCGTGGCATGGGAGCCAATTTTGAGATGGCATGGAAGCCGAAATTTTATGGCGTAAAAGCCAAAATTTGGGTTGGCATGGAAGCCGGCGTTTGTTTTGTGGCATCTATAGCCAATTTGGTGGCATTGATAGCCAATTTGTGGCATTTATAGCCGGTTTGGTGGCATTGATAGCCAATTTGTGGCATTTATAGCCGGTTTGGTGGCATTGATAGCCATTTTTTGAAAGCCAAGTTTTGGTTTGTCGGCGTGAAAGCCAATTTTTCGTGGCATTGATAGCCGGTTTGTGGCATTTATAGCCGGTTTTGACATGAGAGTCAGTTTTTTTTTGTGTGGCATTTATAGCCGATTTGGTGGCATTGATAGCCGGTTTTTGGCAAAAGAGCCAGGTTTTGGCATTTATAGCCAAATTTTTTTTTTGCTTTCAAAATGCAGGTATCGACTAAATGTCGCCTCCCCGCTGAATGGTCTTGCAAGTATCGATGGAATGTCGCTTCCTTGCTCATTCGGTTTTGCGAGTATTGATGGAATGTCACTTCCTCGCGGGTTGGGTTTTGCAAGTATCGATGGAATGTCGCTTCCTCGCGAATTGGGGTGCAAATATCGACTAAGCGTCGCTTCCCTGCTTTTCCCAAAACTTTTGGTTTTGCGGGTACTGACTTGATGTCGTTTCTCCGCGATTTTTGAAATTTGAGGTTTTCTCGAACCATTTGTAATTTTGGGTTGTGGATAGCAACTGGTATGTTGCATCTCCACGATTTTTGAAATTGGGTTGTGGATATCAACTGGTTTGTTGCTTCTCCACGATTTTAGGTTTTCTCGAACCTTTGAAATTTGGGTTGTGGATATCAACTGGTTTGTTGCTTCTCCACGATTTTTGAAATTGGGTTGTGGATATCAACTGGTTTGTTGCTTCTCCACGGTTTTTGGATTTTACAAGTATCGACGAAATGTCGCTTCCCTGCGATTTTGGGTGCAAGTATCGATGGAATGTCGCATCCTTGCTTTTTTTTTTTTTTCAAAATTTTTGTTTTGCGGGTACTGACTTTGATGTCGTTTCCCCACGATTTTTGAAAAACCATTTTTTTTTTGTTTAAAGACACGAGGGTCGTAAATTTTGACCTAGAACCATTTGGCGGTAAAAGGTAAGGTGGACTAGGGTGGAAATCCCTGAATCCGGATTTTTGTTTCAAACCATGAATTTTGGTTCAAGGATCGAAAGTTTTGGTCAAGTCAGGGAGAGGCTCCTAAACTTGGATTTTTTTTTGTTTTTGAACAATGAAACAATGAAAGTAAGCATTGTTTTTGAATCTCTAGAAATTTTGACATTTGATATGAAAATTCTAAAGAGAGTGGGTTTGACGAGCGAGTACCTGAGAACAGGTTTTGGCCATACAGGCATTGCTCTTACCCAGTTGGGTAAGTCTTCAAGGGTAGTACCGCTTCAAGAACTTGCCGTTGATAGGCAGCATACATCTGTCGCCTTCCATGTTTAGGAGGGCATATGCGCCATTGGAGAAGACCTTGTCGATGACGTAGGGTCCCTCCCATTTTGGTTCAAACTTGCCTTTGGACTTGTGAGCGAAGACCATTGGTCTTTTTACCGCAAGAACCAAGTCACCCTTTTTGTAGGCGCGTTGCCGGACCCTTTTGTCAAAAGATCCTGCCATGCGTGCTTGGTAAAGTTCAATGCTTTGTCGAGCTTCGAGCCGTTTCTCATCGAGATTGTCCGGCTCATGGAGTCGCAATTTCGCATTGCTTTCTTGAGTCATGTCATTTTGTAGAGATACCCTTAGAGAAGGAATTTGTACCTCTAGGGGCACGACAGCTTCGCATCCATAGACCAAGGAGAATGGTGTGCTATGGGTTGGTCCTCGAACGGTGGTCCGATAGGCCCACAAAGCTTCAGACAGTTTGTCGCTCCAGTCTCTTTTGTGACTAGAGACCATTTTCTTGAGGATTTTGCAGAGTGTCTTGTTGAAGGCTTCTGCTAATCCGTTTGCTGCCGGATTGTATGGAGTCGAAGGACAGCTTTGGATTTTGTATTTGTCGCAGAACCTGTAGAATCGATGATCCCGGAATTGTGGTCCGTTATCATGGACGAATCTCTTGGGTATGCCGAAACGACAAATGATGTTGGTGCGCAGGAACTGAAGAACTGATGAGGTCTTCATTTCGTTGAACGCAAATGCTTCTGACCACTTGGAGAAATAATCCGTTGCGGCGAAGATGAAGCGATGACCTTTGCTTGAAGGGGGAGAGATAGGACCTATGATGTCCATGCCCCATGCTTCGAAAGGCCATGAGATTGCTGTAGGATGCAGCCATTCTGGAGGCATGTGAATGTAATCTCCGTGAACTTGGCATAGCTGGCAGCGTTTGGCAAATTGCATTGCATCAGCAACCATGGTAGGCCAATAGTAACCTAACCTTTTGATTTGGTCGTAGAGCTTGGGACCAGCCTGATGAGCTCCACAAAGACCAGCGTGAACTTCTTTGAGTGTTTCTTCAGCTTCTTGTTGTGACAAGCAGCGTAGGAGTACTCCATTGAAGGATTTCCTGTAAAGGATTTTTGAAGGGATATCCAAATGAAAGTTTGGGGCTCGCCTTTGGATGCTTACCCGTTCTTTTGGATCTTCAGGTAGGATTCCGAACATAGTGTAATCAATGAACGGATCCCTCCAGTCGCCGATTGAAGTTTGAAGGATAGAGATCCGACTTCCAACCACTCGGTGGCATTCAGCAACTGCTTGGTGTGTGTTAAGAGGAGGGAGGATCCTTCTCTCACTCACTGTAATTTGCATGTTTTCCCCATCCTGGATCGCCATTGATGCGGCAAGTCCGGCCAGGGCATCTGCACGGATGTTTTCACCTCTACGAATGTGGGTGATGTTGCAGATGTCAAACTTTTGCAGAAGCGATTGTGCCTTGTTGTAATAAGGCAGCAGATCAGGCTTCCTGACTTCATATTTCTGATTCATCTGGTTGACGATCAGTTGAGAGTCTCCAAAGACTTCCAGCATAGTGATACCGGATTCGATGGCGAGTTCCAATCCTAGGATCAGAGCTTGGTATTCAGCTGCATTGTTTGTGCATGGTTCCAGTAGCGAGAAAGCGTGTGGAATCATGCATTTGTCGGGGCTAACAAAGAGGATGCCAACTCCCGAGATCAGCTTTCTGTTTTCATTTGTCCTGGTTGCACCGTCAAAGTACATGTCCCAGGAGGCATTTGGTGAGGAAGTCTCCACGTTGTAGACAGGTTCGTCTGGGAGATCATCTCTGAGTGGAGAATCTTTAGGCAATGGATGCTCTGCGAGGAAATCTGCTAGAGCTTGGCCTTTGATTGCTTTTTGTGGCACATACCTTATATCAAATTGTGATAGAAGGATGGACCATTTTGCCAGTCGGGCATTGAGAGAACCTGCCTTTGTGACAAGGACCTTCAAGAGGTTGATCCTCGAGACCAGGTAGACTGTGTTGGAAAGCAAGTAGTGACGTAGCTTTTGTACGGCGAACATCACTGCAAGGCATTCTTTTTCGACTGGAGAGTAGCGATGCTCTGTACCTACTAGCATGCGGCTGAGGTAGTATAGAGCAGCTTCTTTTCCCTCACCATTCTCTTGTGCAAGCAGAGCGCCTACAGAATGATCAAGAGCTCTTGTGTACAAGATGAACGGTTTTCCAGTGGCAGGGGCAGCTAACACTGGAGGTTTGGTCAGGTATGACTTGATATCTTGAAATGCGGCTTCGCAGTCGGAATCCCAGACAAAGTCTACACCTTTTTTCATCAATCGAGAGAATGGACGGCATTTCCCCGAAAGATTGGAGATGAACCGTCTGATGTAGGCCAATCTCCCTTGGAGCCCTTTTAGTTCTCTTAGGGTTCTTGGAGAGGGCATTTCTAGAATAGCCTTGACTTTTATGGGGTCAAGTTCTATTCCAGCCTTCCGAACAAGGAATCCGAGAAACTTACCCGACGAGACGCCGAAGAAGCATTTTAGAGGATTCATCCGCAGTTTGTGTTTGCGGAGTCGGAGGAAGACTTCCCGAAGATCTTCGAGATGGTCTTCTTTTCTTCTGCTTTTGACGGCGAGGTCATCAACGTAACATTCGACCGTCTTGTGCTGCATATCTTGGAATATTTTCATCATAGCCCTCTGATATGTGGTACCAGCATTTTTCAGACCAAATGGCATGACAGTGTAGCAATACACGCCAAATGGAGTCCGAAATGAAGTGTGTTTTTCATCCTCGGGATGCATCTTTATCTGATTGTAACCAGAGAAGCCATCCATGAATGTCATTCGCTCGAATTCGCAGGTATTGTCAATCATCACCTCCGGTATGGGGAGCGGGAATTCATCTTTAGGGCAAGCGCCATTCAAATCTCTATAGTCAATACAGACTCTGATCTGCCCATTTTTCTTTGTCATGGGGACAATGTTGGCCAACCATTCTGGATGTTGTTCCTCACGGATGAAGCCAACGCTTTTGAGTTTTTGAACTTCTTGTTCAATTTTATCCATCACATCTGGACGGAATCTTCTTTGGCCTTGTTTGACAGGCTTGATGTCTTCTTGAAGATTGAGTTTGTGGACTGCTACTTTGGGGTCTAAACCAGGCATTTCAGCATAGGACCATGCAAAGCAATCAACGAACTCACGAAGAAAAGCGATATACTCGGGTAACTCATCATCCTTTATATTCTTGCTTATAAATACAGGACGTGGGTTATCTGGTGTTCCCAAGTCTATCTTTTCAACAGGATCTTCTGTCGGAAGGTTCGAAGGTGGTTCCTCCACAATATTTTCGGAGGCTTCCAACTCAACGAAACCTTCTGGAGTTTCAACTGCATTACCAGACCAAGGCTCTGTTCCTTTCCATGGATTTTCTTGATTGGTGATCCCCTCAAGGCTTGCTATGAGATAGTCCCAATCGCCTGTTGAGTCTGGTATTTCTTTTGGAGACGAGGGTTCTTCTGGGTCAGAATGCCACAAGTCTGTATTATCGGATGATTCCTCTTTATCATCAGAGAAATCATACCAATTGGATGAGCTTCCTGGATCTTTGTCAGGTAACTCTTTAAAGAGATATCCAGGGAGATCGATGTCTTCATGGACTTGAGATGTTGAGGCTTGGTCGGTAAAACGACTTTTAAGCTTTTGTGTCAACTGTCTCAGAGGAGTGTCGGGATCATACCCTAACCCATATGAAGACTTTTCTACATGACCGTAGAGTCTCCAATCTTCCAGCTGGCTTTTGGTCAAGGCGGGCTCCAATGGCGTGAGAATACCGCGTCTTTCTCCCAAACCGACTGGGTTTTGAGCGTCATAGCCCATTTTCTTCATAATTGCTTGTGCCACAGGACTATATAGAGATAGTTGAGGCATACCTTCATTTTGGAAAGGTTCAAGCAGAGAACTTGATGAAGAAGCGTCCGATCTATGGAAGAAGATCGGCCTTTGCTTTGGTGATGTTGCCGGAACAACAAAGGTAGCAGACGTAGGATCTTCTACATCAGCAGGTGTCTCCATCGGAGTGAGAGCAGGCTGAACTTGCTGAGTGTCAGCTTGGCTTGACGATGCATCGTCTTCTGGCTCTGAGTCCGAGTCTGTGTCTTGCATGATAGACACGAGAGAAACAACAAATTTGCCCCCAGGCTTTTGTTTCGCCTTCTTCACTTTAGTCATGATGACCAAAGGTTTTGAATTCTTGAGGGAGATAACGAAGGGAGATTGACTACTCTCTTCTAATTTGCCGGAGGGTTTGCTTTCTTCCGGTGATTTTTGAGGAGCCTTGCCTTTATCTTTCTGGAGATTTTCAGCAAAGGGTGCTATTTCCTCTTTTTCTTCTTTTTCTCCTTCATACATCTGGGAGTCTGCGAAGTGGACTTCTTTACCTTTGAAGGGTTTTCTGTCCGCAAAGACACGATGTACAATGCCGTCGTCGCCGACGAACTTGATACATTGATGTAGAGTTGAAGGGACAACACCGTTCTCGTGTATCCAAGGACGTCCGAGAAGGATGTTGTAGCATGAGGGGGTTTTTATTGCATACACAGTGACCTCAGAGATAAGATCACCGATTTGCAATTTGAACCTGATTTTGCCGATAGGCCTTTGAGTGCTCCCATCGTATCCAAAGATAGATACAGATGTGTGGCTTAGCTTGCTGGGTGGGATGCCCAACTCTTCAAGAGCCGAAGTGGAGATAAGGTTGAGTGCAGAACCTGGGTCGATCTGAACTCTATGTATCGGCATTTCTTTGATGTACCCTGTGAAGTACAGGGGTCGGTTGTGCCTTGCTTCGCCGAGTAGGAGGTCTTCCTTAGTGAAGGCGATGGTTGCAATGGCTGCCCTTTGAACCGAGAGGCATTGGATGCATGATCCCTCAGTTTTCTTTTCTCCCTTTGAGGAAGTTTCAGAGTTTTTGACCCGGTAGTCCATTTCAATTTGGAGGACTTGCGGGGCATGTTTGTCGACATCCTCATTCAGTTTTTGTAATTCTGAGATGAGATTATCACGAGTGCGTGGAGACATTCGTAATAAATCCAGGATGTGAAGACGTGCAGGTATGTGTTTGAAGTGCTCAACCAAGTCATACTTGAAAGCCTCCTTAGGGCCTGCATGTTCATCATTGTTGCCACTGGGGGCGCTTACAACATCTTTTCCCGAAGGATTTACATAAGTAAAGGAAGATTGGTTGTAATTTTTGTGGTAGTCCCGGCCCGAACGGGTGCCTCTACCAACTTCGAGAGCTTCTTGAGAAGGATCTTCGTTTGGAAGATTGTCTTCAGGATCAAGAGGCTGTCGTTTTTCATCTACTGGGGATGTATCTGCGGCAGAGTTGCCATCCTCAGTGATTGTGTTGCACGGAGCATTTTCCGGGAGCAAGTCCTGAACAGCATCCAGCAGCTTTTCTTCTTCGTTGACCCATCCATCACCCCAAGTTGGGTTTTCTTCATGATGATGAGTCGGGAAGAATGTGTATCCTGAAGTCACAGTCTCAGGAGAAGAAACCTGAGAGGGTGTCATCTCTGTGAAAGTCACGTGAGACAAGGTAGCTCCAGAGGATACATTGCTAGGCGTTGTCGGAGTATAGGTAATCTCATCAGACGACGCTTCAGAAGAGCTATAGTCCTGATATATTACATTACAGGAAGCTCTGATAGGAGATGTTGCCTGCTCGGAGTCAGACTCATCCTCGGATGTAAGAGGATCATCTATCCAGCAATGTTCTCCATTTTCAGGAGTTAAGGGTGGATGTACCTGATTATCTTCAGGGACTTCAGGCTCTGGGTTGCGAGGAGGCTCGTTAACACGATCTTGCTCTTGTTCTAGAGCGAGACGCTGCAAGATCCTTGCATATTCTTCAAGATCCGGCATGGGAGCCAGATCATCTTCTTCGTCTTCTCCGTGTGGCTCAACATAGTTGATTTCCACTGGAGCAATGACAGGTGCTGGGTTAACAGCATCTTCTTGTGCAGCCTCTTGGTCTTCTTCATCATCAGACCAGGATCCTTGTGGTTGCAAGGGGTTATACCAGATTACTGGCATAAGGTGAGTTTCAGGAACCCATTATTCGTCGGAGAGATACTCTCCTGTTTCAAGAGATTCCTCCCACTCGCCGGTGTAGTTGGGCTCGAATCCATCGTCGGTGTCGCTGGACTCGTATCCATCAATGGAGAATCCAACTACCGAGTTGCAAGAGTATAATGCCCCCTGCATGGCTTCTTTTTTGAATTGAGGTGGCATGAAATCACTGAGAGTGAAGTTTCTTACCGCCTTTGAAGTCCCTGGAAGGGACGTTTCTGTTGCCCCAAGTGAAGTGGTAGAGGAGGCCTCTGCCTTTTCATGAACTTCTTGTTTTGGCTGGGTCTTCTCTTGCCGTTTGAGCCTGAGGAGATGTTTCCTAGCCTGCCTTCGCTGTTGAGCGGTCGGCTTTGTTTTGACGATCTCCCAATTTTCATCTTCCAGGAGATCGGGATGTACCCATATGGGTTGTCCGTCTGGTGTCGGGCAAGGAACCAACACTTCGGACGTTTGAATTCTTTTTATCACCTTGAAGGAAGTAGTGATCTTCTTCTTCGGTGATTTTGGTGTTTGTCCACATGACACCATGTTGACGGAGGCAGTCCCATAGTTTTTGTCAAAGGTGATGACTCCGTTTTTCCACATCTCGTTTATCTTCTCTCTCACAACAAAGCATTGATTGAGAGGATGCGAGACCATCTGGTGGTATGGACAGTACCGAGGATCGTTGGTTTTGCCAACGTCTCCCGGTCTTTTGGGCTCTGGCAAAATGAGTTTGCCATTTGCTAGGAGAGCCTCAAAGATTTCTTCAACGTCTTCATCGAACGGATATTTCTTTTCTACACGTTCTTTGAAGGCATCAGAGAGTTCAGGCCTTTTACCTGCAGTTTTGTTTTCAGCTTTCTTTGGCTGCTGAGGAGCTGACTTAGTCTGCACATTGAGAACCTCCTTCTTCTTTGGTTTAGAGGTTGCAACAGCAGTCGGCTCTTTCTTTGATGATTTCTGACTGTTGAGGTCTTTGATCACCGTTTCAGCTTCCATGGAAGCTTCCAGGAGTTCTCCCAGGTTTTTTGATTTGTTGCCGATGATCATGGAGCGGATTTTAGCTCTCATGTTGTTTCGGCAGATGTCGACTAGCGACGCTTGTGGCAGTACATCTGAGCATTTGTACGCCATTGCTTTCCACTTGTGAATGAAGTCATAAGTTGACTCATTGTCTCCCTGTTTTAGGCTGCAGAGCTGAGCCATAGTAACAGGATGATCCTCACCTTGGAAGTGGGTCAGGAAGCGTGTCTCCAGCATAGCCCAGTTCTGAATGGAGTTCTCCGGCAGAGTGGAGTACCAATCGAAGGCCGTACCTTTTAGGGTACTTGCAAAGAGGCGAATCTTGAGTGCATCTTGATCCGCGATAGCTCCCGTCAAGATCTTGAAGT
This sequence comes from Umbellularia californica, assembly GCA_028538565.1. Lineage (NCBI taxonomy): Eukaryota > Viridiplantae > Streptophyta > Magnoliopsida > Laurales > Lauraceae > Umbellularia > Umbellularia californica. The sequence goes on along the minus strand of JAPQWN010000006.1, from coordinate 10,327,617 downwards.
GGATGACGTGCTGTCTGGCCGATCCTTTCCCCGTATATGTTTGGAGAGTAGGATGCTTGAATTTTGTGGGGAACGGGACCGAGTCCATCCATAAAGGATATGGTGGCTTGATCCCATGCTCTTTGAGTATATCCTCTTCTTTAGCTTTGGCGAGGATACTGTCTACGTCCTTTTTGGTAAGGGCGCGTGACTCATTTTCTTCACAATTCTCCTCGTTATTGTTATGATTCGGAGGAGGCTCATTGTTCACCTGATTTTGGACGACAAGGAGAATGTTTTCCATCAGAGTTTCAATCCTCTGCTGGCCTTGTTCCAACTGCTGGATGCGTGCGAGCGCATCATCTCGAGGTGGATTCTGAGGTGGTGGCTCAGAACTTGTAGCCAAGACGTTCATCCCTCGGGATTCGAACGAAGAAATCGTCCTGGTGACCGAGCTGGGGCTCATTCTTTTTGATGAAGAGCTTGATGAAGGATTACTCTCCCGTCCTTGGCTTGAAGGGTCAGGAGATTCTTCTGGATGTCTTCGTGTCCCGGTGACGCTACGGGTCACCGGACGTCGGACATGGATTTTTGATGCTGACTTTTGGCGTCTTCTGGTTTTTCCAACCATATGGACGGCAGCAACTTGGTCGGGTCTTTCTTTTTCGACCCATTTATGGGAGACTTGAAGTGTAGGAGGCTGGGTCAGTTGCTTCTCTAGTCTCTTTTGTCGATATGACGCACGGCGGCGTGCTCGACGAGCGATTTGAGCTTCAGTCAGCTCTGGCTGGGCTCTGACGATGAAGGATGTGCTCCCTCGGGCGCAGCAGCCGAGCTTGTCTTCTTTGTGGTTGGGCAAGGACAGGATGCGGACCCGGTCCTTTGCCTGTTGCAGCGAAGCTTTAAACCTTTCGAGTTCGGCCCCTGTAGAGATGAAGGGTCGAACTGAAGGAGTGTAGGCCTTAGCAGGTGCTTGGAGAGGCCTGGTGATGCATGATCTGATTTTGGGCCTGTAGGAACAAGCCGGCTCATGCTGGGTTGACTTGGGAGTCAGGTTGGAGATGGGTCTCTCCTCTTTCATGTAGGCAAGAGGGTAGAACTGGTTCTCCTTGAGTGGGGCCAGGTATGCTGGCTTGGTGGATGTTTGAGACCTTCTTTGTTTTGGGGAAGGTCTTGGAGACCAAGTCTTGGGATAGACCTGGTTGTTTGTGGGTCGAGGCTTCGCGGGGGTGCCGCGGGCTTCGGGCTTTTGGGCGCTCGCCTTTGGTGTCACGGGAGTGACACGTTGAGAGGCGATCTTCTGCTTTTTAGCAGGCGCAGCTTGTTCTTCGGGAAGTGGGAATGGTCCCAGTGTCCCGAAGACGATGGTCCGGGGAGTCGAGGTCGACCCGGAGTTCAGAGAGTTGCCGAGGGAGTTGACGCTTCGGCAGCTGGCAGGGCGCTTATGGGTGCGCGTGCTTTGCTTCTGTTGAAGCATGAGTTGGTGCTTGTTCTCGTCGAAGATAATGGTTAAGGCTGCCATTGTTAGTTTCGAAAAAGTTCTGAAACAAGACCACATCCATTAGTAATCACAAGAATAATGATCATAAATGGGAATTTCTATGCTTTTGTCTTTTCAAATCGCTCAAGGGACATAACCCAAGCAATATGAGGAAGGCAAAAAGCCATAGAGGGTACAATTGTTCTGACAGCAAGTATGGTGAGCCCAGAATGAGCGTTCCAGTGACTGCTAGAAGCAATTGTAAACCTAAATTCGACTTATCGAGAAGCAGGGCTTGCTCGAGATAAGAAGAATATAAGGTAGGAGTTACAAATGTGCCGGTCACAGATACAGTAGACCCCGAAAGGGCGTACTAGTACCGCTATGCACAAATGTTGGAGATCGCATCCATGAGATGGGATTCTCTTTTTTTTTGAAATGTCAAGATTGGATTCATCAAAGAGAGCAGATGGTATTCCGATCCGAATACGGGCTCAACGATTTCCGCGAGCACCAGTACCCAGAAGGGAAGGAACCACAATTTCTCGGATCTGAATCTAAAATGACGAGAGTTTTTTTTTTTTGAAGATTTTTTTTTTTTATTTTAAGATTTTCATTTTTTTTTTTATTAAAAAAAAATCTTTTTTTTTTTGTTTAAGATTTTTTTTTTTGAAAATCTTTTTTTTTTATTTTTTTTTTATTTTGATTTTTTTTATTTTTTTAAGATTTTTTTTTTGAAAATCTTTTTTTTTTATTTTTGATTTTTTTTTTTTTAATTTTTTTAAGATTTAAAGACGAGAGAGTACACATAGGCCTCCTAACCCGGTCTTATGAAACCTCAATTGATAGAATTGCCCCCAGGTAAGGGTAGGATTACTTAATGAACCCGTTTGGAGGACCCTTGCCTAGAACAGTCAAGCTGTCTCCACACTCTGGACAAGGCTTTTCTTGAATCAATCGTGATCAAAGAACGCAATTGGTTTAACCTTAGTGGTCTATGTCTTTTTTTTCAAATCCCAAATAGACTCATCGAAGAGAAACGATGGCCCAAAACCTTAGTCGAACGGGCTCAACATTTCTGCAAGCACCAAAGAACGATAGGATAGGATCAAAGCTTCTCAATTTTGAATCAGAACTGAGAAAACTGATTTTTTGATTTTTTTTTTCTTTGAAATCTCTAATGAACTCATCGAAGAGAAACGATGGCCCAAAACCTTAGTCGAACGGGCTCAACATTTCTGCAAGCACCAAAGAACGATAGGATAGGATCAAAGTTTCTCAATTTTGAATTCAAACTAAGAAAACTGATTTTTTTTATTTTTATTTTTTTTTAATATTTTTTTTTTTGAAATCTCTAATGAACTCATCGAAGAGAAACGATGGTCCAAAACCTTAGTCGAACGGGTTCAACATTTCTGCAAGCACCAAAGAACGATAGGATAGGATCAAAGTTTCTCAATTTTGAATTCAAACTAAGAAAACTGATTTTTTTTTTGTTTTTTTTTTTTTAATTTTTTTTTTGAAATCTCTAATGAACTCATCGAAGAGAAACGATGGTCCAAAACCTTAGTCGAACGGGCTCAACATTTCTGCAAGCGCCAAAGAACGATAGGATAGGATCAAAGTTTCTCAATTTTGAATTCAAACTAAGAAAACTGATTTTTTTTTTAAAAGAGAAAGAATGGAAACAAACTCAAAGAAATAGAAATTTCCAAAAAATCCCATCTCATTTTTTTTTAGAATGCAAAATCCAACATAGGCTACCAGCTAGAAAGTAGCCAAGGAATCCGGAAAAGAAGTATAAGCATAGAGCAAAAAGTATGATATGCAAATATTTCATTTCCAAGCACCGTGTTCTCAAATGAACGAGTCCCACCGGGTGTGCCAGCTTGATGGAACGCGCTCCGAGGCGCCCGGCTGGGGCGGCTACCGGGGTCGGCGGAACGTGGGAGCCCGTCGGGTCCGACCCTTTCGCGCCCTGGCGGGCCCTGAAGCGTGCATCAACATTTCTTTTGTGTGGGTGTGCCAGATTTTCTATTTTACTTGGAATTGCAAGTGGTAATCCGGAGATCAACCTTCGCAAGTAAAAAGGAAATCAACTTCTTTCAAGTTTTCCATTGCACAAATATTTAAGAAAAGAGACATTTTCTTAATTTGCCGTGAAATGCGATTTGTTTGGCATTTATAGCCGATTTTGGCGTTTATAGCCGATTTACAATTCTCATCAATAATGAAAGACAAGAGTTGTGATTTTTGTCTCTTTTAGAAAAATACAAACTACAATGAAAAGCAAGAAAAGGAAGATCTAACTTTTCAGGAGATTGTGGGGGACTCGTTCAGATTGACGGTCGCAAGCCATGTGTGGGCTTCGCCGTCATCCATGCAGATGAGAACATAAGATGCTCTTGATTCGCTTGGCTTGGCTATAACCTCAGGTTTTTAGAGGACAAAGACCAAGAGAAGGTCCTATGTCCAATAAAAAGCTAAGTAGACGGGCTGAAAAGCCACGTCTAAGCCATTGGAGGCAGCGGGAGAAGGCAAGGACCTTGGGGGGGGTGCCCCCCAAGGGACTTTCGTCACCTTGTAGTGGTGGCCGGTGCAGAACTTCAGCAGAGTTTTCTCTCTTTTTTTCTTTCTCTGGATTCTTTCTGATCCCTTTTTTTCTGATCTTCTGATTTTCTCCTCTTTTTTCCGATCCCAATTTCAATGGAATGCTCTCCTATTTATAGGCTTTTGGTAGCCATTTAGGAGGGTTTATGAGCCTTAATGGCTTTAATGGGAGGAGTTACAAGATTTATTTCTTGATTTTGTAACTCCTTTTTCCTTGAATCTGATTGGCCGATGGAGATTAAGGGCTTTTAATCACCTTAATTACCATAATGGGAGGAGTTTCATGGGTTAAATGCCATGAATCAATTGACTTGTAACTCCCAAATGCTTGCTTCTGATTGGGCCGTCCAAAGAAATGAATTAATGACTGCAATAAAGCTAGTCAATTAACCACATTAATTCGTCGCCGAGCAGTCGAAGAGTCGCGGGCCATGCCGTGTCTTCTGGAATTCTTCTGGCGACGATCATCGATGGATCTACATGCTGATCGACATCGGATGAACATGTAACTTCAGACATTGATAGCTAAGAGCGGGCCGGTGACATCTGTCTTGTCGATTTCACGATCGGTCGGACAGAAAGTGCACTTTCTTGGTCAGCCGGTTGGCGATCTTGGAGCGATCACTGATGATTTTATGCTTTTGGAGGTTGACCCGTGATTTTGACGGATGTCGTCGGATATGAGTCAATTTCAAGCACTAAAAATCACATTTTCAGGAAACCACAGGGGCCAAAGTGCGCGAAACGCGAAAAAAAGACGGAAAAACGGGTCACCGGCGGAAAATCCGGTGACCCGGACCTCCATGGTCGCCGGCGACCATGGGCCATGGTCGCCGGCGACCATGGACCGGCGACCATGGGTCATGGTCGCAGGGGCCTGCGACCATGGGCCATGGTCGCAGGGGTCTGCGACCCTGGGGGATTTTTCCCCTTCGGAGCCCGTTTTGCGGTTGTTTTGAGGTCTTTTTCGTCGCCGTTTTCTTCTGTATTTTTCTTGACATTTCTTCTCATTTATTGGCTTGATTTCCCTGTAGAAAACCTGATGAGAATCCTTGCATTTTTAGAGTGCAAAGTTTCCAATTTTCCGGGAAAGCCGAAGACTTTGTCGCGTAGAGCTGCTGATTTTCCGCCAGAAGCTGAAACTTGGTCAAACGATGTCGGAATGACCTGAAATTTGAGGTGAAGCCTCCTGAGCAATAAATAAGACCAACCATAGGCTTTTGTTTGAGTTTTGAAGCCGTTTGGGGTCCCGTCGATGCTTCACTTGATTTTGCTGCGGGGAAAATGCCGAGCTTTGATGTGCGGTCAAACGATGTCCGATTGACCTGAAATTTGACGGGGAGCCTATTGGAGTCATTTTGAGACGTTCCATGGGCTCCGTTTTGGATGTCATGGTCCCGGGTTGCTCCGCCGCCGGTAGGCTTGATTTTCTCTCGGAGCATCGAAACCTGGTCAAACGTTTTCGGAATGACCTGAAATTTGACGTGCAGCCTTTTGGAAGCATGTTGAAGCCACTCATGCACTTGGTTTGATGAGCGAAGGATTCGGTGGTTCCCGCCGCCGGGAGGCTTGATTTTGCTGCTCGAGCATTGATGGAGGGTCAAACGTTGTCGGTTTGACTTGAAATTTGGAATGGAGCCTTTTTGGGACATGCTGGAGTCATCCGTAGGCTCTGATCGAAGTTTTGACGTCTCCGATGATGTCGCCGCCGGGAGCGCCATTTTAGCTGTCGGAGAAGTGAAGTTAGGCCAAATGTTGTCGAAATGGCCCGAAACTTCATGTGTACTCTTCTCTTGGCTATCTTGAAGGATCTTGCAGTTTTTGTTTGATTCTGACAAGATTTGATTTTTTGGAGAAATTGCATTGCCTATTTATGGCAGGTTGCGACTTCATGCAGCTTTCTTGATGTTGAAGAGGCAAAGTGACATTTTTGGTGTCAACACTTGGATTGTGATCCATTGACTGAATTAATACTTGGACCTCTTAGGGACTTTGTTAGGACCTTATTCACGCAAGACAAACCCTAGACAGGCACTGACCTTTATTGTTCTTCTTGAGTAGACATAGACATTCATTCAGTTGTTCTAAGCTCAGCCTTTGAACTGATCATCACTTGTAGGAGCTATTTGCGTGTTGAGTGATGAGTGAGCTATCATGATGAGCTATGTTTTAGACGGACGGTGTGATACCGGGTCCAGTCTCCCCGAGTGATGAGTGTCGTGAGACTAATGAGTGATTTGCAGGGCTCGTCATTCCCCAGCAATAGTGAGATTCCTCGTCGCAATAATATTCGGTATGGGAGGGCTGTGGTCTAATATCCCGCGGTATCCAGCTTGTGTGGATGTGCCATGTTGTATTAGATTCTATATTATATTTATCCTGATTCTAAATGTTTATCTTGCTCAACTGCCTAAATTCTATATCATGACATTCTTTTTAACTATGATTGTCTCTATTCATTTGATTCATACATCCTATGTTTCTTGTATAATGTGACTTGCCAGATCTTTAGATCTGACCCATTCTTGGTGCTTAGGTTTCGACCCTGATTTCAAGGACGGTGCGCTCTCACTCGTTGAGGCACTCGTAGCGGCAGACTATGGATGAGGACCAGCTGACCAAGAGGTCGAGCTGGAGGTTGGAGAGCCGTCACCTGGGGTGTGAGAGCTTATTTGTTTTGTTTGGGATTTCGAGTGACTTTTGTAGTGAGCAGGGTACTTACTGGAATTTGTGATAAATGTTTGATTTTCATAACTTTGACACTTATGTTGAATTTTAGCCCTGCTATATTTGACATAGGTTTGTGATACCTTATCATTGCTTCCGCTTTTATTACTTTGCTTCCGCTATATTTACATGCTTCTACATTATTAACCGTTGATTTTATTTTGTTCAAAGAGTTTTTAAATTGGACCTCATTACGGACCTACGATCTTGAAAGTTCTCAGATTATCCAGGAAGTAGCGCCCCAACTTCAGGTACCTTGATGGTTTTCTCAGTATCCGGAATTTGGGCGTTACATCACCTAATTCTAATTCGAGGGAAGTTGAGTCTCCCACCTTATTATCTTTTAAGCCTTTACCTTCAATGATCTTTTTCGAGCACATACCATTCTCTGCCTTTTGATTAAGATCTTCTTCTGTTTTAAGCACAGACCATAAATTCATGTGTGTTTGATTCCCATGCAATGAAGGGGGCCTTAAGCAATGCCTTCCTATTTGAGGGGCAAATTTTGAAGAAATTGTAGGTGTTTATGGAATTGGATATGGGTAAATAGACAAAAATAAATGTTTTCAAGGTGCATAATCGCTTTCCTTAAGTTGTTTTCGAGGAAAACCGATCATATTTCATCATGTGAAACCCAGTTAGTGTGTTGAAACCCAGTCATTATAAAGTTATACAAATTCAACAGTCACGTAGTTTTTCAGGTTTTTTTTTCAAGATATAGATAAGATTAGAAGTTGGTAGTTATTATCATAAGAGTTTGTGGGCTTTGGAAGAGGATCAATGGTTTGGATCTTGATCAAGAAGCCCACAAAGCCCAAAAATACATATCAAATGGTCTACATTTTTTCACAAATATTTAGATTCTTGACCAATCAGTGGTTGAATTTTTTTTCCATAGTCGTTTTTGAGCTCATCAATAGGATCAACAGTTTGGATTGATAGTTGCGGCCCCAAGATTAAAAAAATAAAAAAAATCGGTCTGTGTTTTTTAACGTGAAAGTGTGAAACCAAGTCGATTTGGAAGTTTGAAATCAGCAGCCCAACGGTTTTTCATGATCTTCTCGAGATTCATGCTGAATCAAAGGCAGGAATTCGACTTTATTCCCATTTTTGGACTTCTTAAGACGATCAGCGGTTCGGATATGATATGCAGTCCCACATAATGTCGGAAATGAAGATCCAATGGCTTATAGTTCTTGGCAAATAACTCGAGATTTGTGTAGCATCAACGGTTCAAATTCGTTCTTGGGCCTATTGAGACATCCTACGATTTGGGTCTTCACTTAGGGCCTCATAATTTCAAAAAAAAGAAAGAAAGAAAAGTGGAAAACATGGACTGCCTTCTCAAGCACTGTAGCACCACCGTGGTCTTTCCGCTTTAGACGAATTTGTCTATTTAAAAAAGTGGCCATTCTGGGTCTTCCTCATACAGACATAAAACTTCTATTATTTGCATGAAAATAGACACCTGCTGTGCAGCATCAAAACGATCTTATTATCTAAATATCTATTTGAAACCAATTCATTCCTCTTTAATGAGAATTCATTCCTTCATAAATATGGGTTGTGGTTTTTTCATGAATATTGGTGCTGTTATTCGATCAGTTGAATCAGAACGGTGATTTCGATGGAATTCAGTCTCTGTTTGATGAAATGATTAGAGAATGTGGCGATCATGGAATTGGTTCTTTCACAGCTTATAATCGAGTTATCCAACATTTAGCCAAGGCTGGAAAGTTGGAGGTTTCCTTCTGTTGTTTCAAAAAAGTTAAGGATTCGGGCTGTAAGATTGATACCCAGACTTATAATTCACTTATAACCTTGTTTCTAAACAAAGGTCTTCCTTATAAGGCATTTGAAATCTACGAGGCCATGGAAGAGGCCGGGTGTTCGCTGGATTTTTCGACATTTGAGCTGATGATACCAAGTCTTGCTAAATCCGGGCGCCTTGATGCTGCCTTCAAGCTCTTCAAGGAGATGAAAGACATAGGTATGCGTCCAAGTTTTTCAGTTTTCGCATCCCTTGTTGATTCAATGGGGAAAGCTGGGTGGTTGGATGCGTCTATGAAGGTGTACATGGAAATGCAAGCTTCTGGGCTAAGGCCCTCTGCGACCATGTATGTGTCTCTGATAGAGTCATTTGTTAGGGCCGGGAAGCTAGAAGCCGCATTGAGGCTTTGGGATGAGATGAAGAAAGCCGGGTTTAGGCCTAATTACGGGTTGTATACTATGATCGTTGAGTCCGATGCGAAATCGGGGAAGCTTGAGATTGCAATGTCAGTTTTTTCGGAGGTAATATGATCAGCTTCACCGAACCTGAGGTGCCTCATGATGGACTGGAAGTTTAGAGCTCAGTTATGACGAGCTTCCTTCCCACCTAAAACCATGTTTCTTATGCTTTGCCATGTATCCAGAAGATTTTCACATATACATTGATGAGATTATTGGTAGGTGGATTGGTGAGGGTTTTGTTTCAGCAAGGAATGGAAGAACGGCTTTCGAGACTAGAGAAGAATACATTGCGGAGTTAATGGGTCGGTGTTTGTTAATAGGTTCAAAGAAAGATGCTTTTAAAAGAAAGTTTCTTTTTTGCAGGATGCATGATATGGTTATTAAAATTGCAAGAGATGAGGACTTTACCAGTTTTGATGAAAAAGAAAAGGCCAATATTCAATATGCAGCATCGTCGTGTGGGCATATCCATGAATTCTGCTATTGAGAGCAGTGGAAGCAAAGTGGTGAGGAATTTAATAACCCGTAGCAAATTGCGGACATTGTTTGGCTTATACATAGAAAAAAAAGAGGCCATTTTAAACCTAAAAATGAAACTCTTCGATTTAAACTGGCTGAGGGTTTTATACCTTGTGTTGTCACAAACGATGATAAATGAAGAAATCCTTGGTAAGGACTACTTGGATGGAATAGGGTCGTTACTACATCTGGTTTACTTACAAATAGGATTTTGTGCATTGGAAAAGCTCCCAGATTCACTTGACTTGGAGACCTTTCTAATCTTCAACTTTTGGGTTTATATGGTTGGCCAAATTTGAAAATGCTTCCTCCATCAATCATAAAGTTGGGTAAGCTCATTTCTTTCCACATTCGAGGTTGTCATTCTTTAGAATACCTGCCAGATGGGGTTCAAAATCTTTTAAATCTAGAAAGAATAGAAGAGTTTTGTCCTGCAAGTTCAATACATAAAAATGCTTTTCAAATTGGCCAGTTGAAAAGCCTAGGTCAACTGAGACGCCTTCATATTGTGTTAAAAAGCCCAAACCAATTGGAAGAAGGGGAGTTTAAAGGTGCTGTCAGAGCTTCAAAATGTTCGGGTTTTGGTGATTGAAATTGATAATAATAATGATGAGAGCAGTGCCTTTATGAATAAGCTGAATCATCAGCTTGCGCCTCTTCAAGATCTAGAAGAGCTTCAGCTTATCCAAATTCCAGGAGAAAGTACACCTATTTGGCTGAATCCAATGACCTTTCCTACTTTATCGGAGGAGAACTAACCCAAATGGGTCCAGGGTTTTGGGAAAGAGAGAATGCGGTTTGGAAAACCGAGGTGTTGGTTTGGGATGATTTGTTTTGAGTTGGAGGAGGAGTCGTCAAAGTTCTCTGAAGCAATGCCGTCTTTGAGAAAGTTGAAGGCTTCAAACCTTCTGATGTTTCTGAACACGATCAAGTGCAGACTAAAAAAGCAGAAGACACATCTGATATTCCTCGAGCTTTTTAGCTATCAAGCACTGCATCAACCAAACATTTGTCTTCTGTGTGCCTTGTAAGTCCTTTGTATCAGTCTCTGTAAACCGTACAGTGTGGTAGTGGTGCTTATGTTCACTTATATAATATGTAATATAATAGAATATGTGGAATCCTATTGTCTGCATTTTGCTTTTGTTTGATAAAATCAAATCCCACTTCATAATATCCAGCTTCTGTTCATTGGGCACTCATTTGCAAAGAATCTGGATAATACCGATCCTTCACTAATTGAAGTTGGGACTATCATCTGATTGATCATGTCTGAACAAATGATTAAATGAAAAAATAAAAGGGAGTTGGATCATGGATTTTATATATCATCAATCTGAACATGGGCCCAACTACAATGTGCCTAGTGCTCCCCAATATATAAAGGGTGAGCTCATTTTGGAGTAATCTGGATTACTAAAGGTGGGCCCTGCGTGCAAACAATGTGTGGGCTGCCATGCCAGCAAGGAATGCTGATTTTCATTTCTATATATACCAGCTTCTGGCTCTCACGTTCTATTAATGGCACTAGGGGCGGCCCATGGGAGGATTATGTTTTATTTGACCTAAATGTTAGGTCCAATGGCTGGGCCCTGAGGGTTTATTGTACCAAATCTTTGGGAAGATTTCCCATTCTATTCTTGAGCCCGAGTGTGTCATTAGCCTAGCGCAGCTTTCTTTTTTTTTTTTTCCTGGGTCCTCTCTTCCTTTTTGTTTTGTTGTGTTGAATTTATGGGGCTAATTCCTTCTAAGCCTGTTCTTTTATTTAATATACTTTTGCCTAAATGAAGGAAAAAAAAATCATTAGTGCTGCAAAATAGGGATTTACCATTGACCAGACCATCCATTTAGAGCCCTGCTAATGATTGACCTAAATTTCAAAAGCCACACCAATCAGATGATGCTGATGATCTAATCAATGGCTCTAAAGTTAACTTTGCAAGTTATTTGAGGAATCTAAAATCTTTGTTTGAGAGCTGTTTAGCCATCGATATGATTCTTTTTTCTAAAATAGAATAATATTAGGGGTTATTCCTATATGGTCACCATTAGCCGTCGATCTCCGATGCCTAGTGACCAAAGCCGAGACATTTTTGTTCCCATGCTCCTTTTTTGCAACATCATAAAACTTTATAAGTTTTCAATAATGTAGTTTTATGCAATATCGCATAATCCATTTAAGTATTGCGATATCGCAATAAGCTTTTATGATTTCACATAAATAGTGAAGTACGAAAAATGTTTGGAAAAATATTTGACATTGATTACACTCATCAATTTTATCTTTTAACTCAAGGGATAGGTAAATTGAGTTTTTCTTAAGAGTCAGACAGACAAAAAAAAAAAAAAAAAGATTTACTTATCTTTTGGCCTTTCTAAGGTTGTGTCAGAATATAGGGTCTTATTTGTAAGATTACTTTTTAATAAAAACCAACTTGCGGACTCTTGAACTTGATATCATTTTGCCGTCCGCATGTGACATGTACTTCAATAATTGAAGGGCCGGCTACTTACTACTTTGTTAATGAATATATTTAAATAAATCTGGACCACTGGGGTTGCTGGGCACATTAATAATTTATATTTCACATTTTAGAAGACCTTACTATTGTGAGTCCACCTACCCAAAAAAAAAAAAACTATTGTGGGTCCTCTATGACAGATGTTTCTTTAACTTTAGCTGACCCTTTTGTACATATGTACCTCTTCGTTCCACAGGACTCCTCATCTTCCCCATTCCCTCCACTCCAACTAGCTCTCTCTCTTGCTTGATTGAAATCCTCGTTAGCCTTCTCTCCAACTTTCAAGTGTAATCTATTTGCTACAGTCCAACAATATTAACATTTGGAAGGTGAGTTCTGTTTATCTTAATCATACTTGTGTGTGTATTCTCTCGGACCACACCCTCTGATTGTCACTGATTCCTTGGATTTGCATCTAGGCGAATTATCTAAATCGTTGGATTGATTGTACACCCATTTTTTATAATAAAATTTATTGGCGGGTGGATGAAATGGTTAGGATGACTAGATGGAGTTTTTTTTTTTTTTTTTTTTTTTTTTGTAGAAAGGGGCCTCCCAACACATAAGATGAAGGATATATATATATATATAGAGAGAGAGAGAGAGGTGCTCTTGTGAGAGTATATCTCACCTTACTATAAGATCTTTTTGTTTTTTTTTTATTGTTTCTTTTGTGAGAAAAGATTTTATTTTTTCCGTCTTTGATGATGCAGTTCTTGCAGTGGGAGTTCTGCATGTAAAAAAATAATTTTACACCCTACCTGAACGGCAAGATCGAGTGATATCAAACATAGGAAATAAATTAAAATAAGAGAAGATGAAAATTATATTTTTGTGTGAGAGAGGTTAAAGGATCCTAAAGAAGATGGAGAGAGAGAGAGACACAGAGAAATACCTCGTGAATGAAATATTATAACGAAACAGGAAAAAGTCCATTAGTATAGATTAAATTTTAAGGAATAAACTAGTGCAATGGGCCCGTGCCCAACACGGGGCATGATAAAAATAAATAAATTTTCAAATTAAACTATTTATAATTATTTAAATGAATTATGAATTAATATTAAGATATAATTTATAACACAAACACGATGCTTCAAAAACCAAAGGTTTAAAGGAAGAGTAAATAAAGTTTCAAATGGAAGCCCTTCAAATCAATTATATGAAGATAATAACAACAAATCAACTTGCTATTATATTAAGAAAGAAAAGGGAAAATCAAATAGATTATAAATAAGGTACTAGCATCCATTGAAAAACAAAACAGCATAAACAAAGCGGAATGATGCTTGGAAAAGGTGATTCAATCAATGAATGGTGGGCCTTACAATTGGATCTTTTTGTTGTTGTTGTTTTTTTTTTTTTTTTTTTTTTTTTGATTTCTTTTGTGAGAAAAGATTTTATTTTTTCCGTCTTTTGATGATATTGTTCTTGCAGTGGGAGTTCTGCACGTGATTTTACACTAATTTTTTCCAATTCATATGACTTGGACATATGTGCCACAAGCTGTAGTCAAAATCTAGTTTGACACCCCATGACTGCAGGCTACCTAAACTCATGAAATACCAACCTAAAAGTCTTTATAGAGAGCTTATACCCGGAGAAAGGAAATAAAAAAGAAGAAAGAAAAGAAAAGCATAAGGCTCTTGTTGAAAATCCAAACCCCTTAACAGAACAAATACTCTTCTTTTCACCGCATTAGTTGGCCTACTATCACATCAGTCAAGTAAAAACACAAAATTTTATTTATTCATGTATCATTTCATATGTGATCAAGTTGATGATGGGCTTATCTTTTATTAGAGATCAATTTTATCATGATCCATGCTATACGGGTAACTTCTGATTCCCAATTTATAGATTTTTAAAACAAAAGGCCCTATGGAGGAGCTTCAAGGATTTCTAGCGGATCCTGGGCTTAGAGGATCCACTTCCCCATAAGACGAGGGATTTTAATTTCGAAGTGACGGTGGTCTTTATGTAGAGTTTATCATCAATTGCATCCTATCTCGGGTCTTCTTTGGTATCTCTACTGTTGTTTGGATAGAGTCATCCAAATCAGAGCCATAAAAACATAGCTATTAAAAAAAAAGAAGTCTACAATAAAAGAAGGTTATCATCGCCTTTATATAGAGTTCATCATATTTAGATTTTTGAAATAATAAAAATTAAAATATATATACATATATGTAAAAAATAAAAAAATATAGAGGATTTTACCTAAAAAAGGACCCTACATGGCCACTAACCAGAAGAGGTACCAATAGTATATATGTCACGGAAGTTTCCGTTTTTTTTATTAATGATTGAAATGTGCGACGACATCATTGCACATTCAACCCATAAAACTCCCCCGAAACCCCACTTCCCCATTCTCCCCTTCTGCCTCAATCGTTTTCTCCTTTCCCTTTGGGGTTTCGTCTCCTCCTTCCTCAAAAGACAGTTAAGGTGATCCCAAAAGTCTTTTTCCAACCTATTGGATTGCAGCATCAAGCTTTCCAGTGGTTTAAACCCCACTTCCCCATTTCCCCCTTCGTCCTCCGTCGCTTTCTCATTTTCCCTGCCGGATTCATCTCCACCTTCCTCAAAAGGTAGTCAAGGTGGTCCCAAAGGTCGTTTTCCAACCTTTTGGATTGTAGCATCAAGCTTTCCAGCGGTTTATCAGGCAATTTAAAGTATATATTTTGCCCTATATTGAGAGCCTTTAGTTGGGGTGATTAATTTTGCTATTTCTGCTCCCGTAGTGGCTCTTTGAGCGGCGGCCCTATTGCTCTTCGTTCTTCCTTTTTGTCTTATGCAGTTTTGTGGTTGAAAGGCCATACTTTGCCTTTCTCCTTGCTGTTGGTGCTCTCTTAGTTCCACTGCTATGGGTTTTTCTGAATGACAAGTGTTGTGGAGTTCTTTCTTAAAAATGTCAGTTGGTTGTGTAGCTGCTCCCGTTCTCTGTTCCTTTTAGTTTTGGGTGTTTTGTTTTGCAGCTCTCTCTTTCTTGTCAAAGTCTTAGGAGCAGTTTATCGTTTTTTTGCCATTGTTGGGCTTGCTTTTTTATATCCAATGCCATTGTATTTTTTCTTCTTTTTGTCCTATGGCCTTCTTCCCTTCGTATGTTATGGAAATTTATGGCAAGATAGAGTTTGTAATTCCTCTAGATCTTGTAGTGCGTTCGCACATCAAAATAATACAAACATCAATTTTTTCCTATTGCATTCGTCCGTGACGATGTCGTTGCATCACAGAAGCTAGTGCAAAAAATTGTGTGTGACTGTACAACGACGTCGTTGCTTAACAGAAGCTAGTGAAAAAAATGTGTGTGACTATACAACGACGTCGTTGCTTCACAGAAGCTAGTGCAAAAAAAATGTTTGTGACTATACAACGACGTCGTTACTTTACAGAAGCTAGTGCAAAAAAAATGTTTATGACTATACAACGACGTCATTGTTTCACAGAAGCTAGGGCAAAAAAATGTTTGTTATTATACGACGACGTTGTCGCTTAACAGAAGCTAGTGGAAGAAAATGTGTGTCACTATACAACCTTAGAACAGCCAAAGTTGTTACCTTGATGATTTAGCCACCCAACAATAATTTTAAAACAAGATAATGTAATGAAAAAACCGTATATCAAAAGCCCTAATGAACTCTTCTCAAAAAGGTAAACACGAAACTCAGAATTAATGGTAGCTAATGCATGAAAGAACCCTAAAACTGTGCTATGCCTACCTCTTAATGGAGATCAATAACCTCCATAAGGAATATACAAGTTGGGGGAGAATTCTGATTCATTCAGTATTCAATCGCAGATGAAAAAGGAAGGAGAAAAGGTAGCTGTGACGGGGCACACACACACAGAGACACATATAGAGAACATTAGCGACGACGTCGTCACTTAATATCGAGAGTTAGTATCGACGTCGTCGCTAATGTTCTATATATATGTGTGTGTGTGTGTGTGTGTGTGTGTCCCCTGTCCCTTAAAATCATCACCGATTGTGAGAATTTGTTAAGAATCTAGACGGTTACATCTTCGTTTTTGGCAGTTAAGTTTTTCAATTTTTTTTATTTTTGTCACCCCTAAAATTACAATCTAAACTATTCATCCTCTTGAAGAGAATAAAAAGGCTAGGGGAATAGAGTTTAAGTAAAAAAATTCATTACAATTAAGGGTGAACTGCAGGAGCAAACCTACATACAAGCATTTGGGGATGGTGGCGCCAATTATTTTTTTGGGGGGCAGGGCGGTTTTTTTTTTTTTTTGTTGGGACATGGCGGGGCAGTGGCGCCTATTGGAGCTAGGTCACTTTCTGAAATCAATATGCGAAGTTTGGGTCTACTTCCAAATTCAATCGGTCCATCCCCAAATCCTACATGAAAATCTTGGATTTGACTCCTAAACACAACCATATTGGTTTGTGTGGCCCACCTCAAAAGAGAATCCCTGGTCTTCCCCTAATGATGTTGGATTCCTCTCTAAAATATAAACCTATTAAAAGATTGTAATTTAGGCCCATGGTGATCATGAGTCGGTTTGACCAGAGGTGAAACCCTAAACCACCACCCCACCCACAAAAAAAGGTACTACTTCTGTTTACAATCTGAAACTAGTAAATTGTTGATCCGAAAATATTCGTTCCAGATATGCATCTTTATATAATAATAGTTTTTTAAAATATGGTCGACTGACAGTTGTGACAGATTGCTAACACAGAGACATCTTGTCAGAAACAAAAAGAGATACATAAACTATAGCCATTGAAATTTAAGATTACTAATGTGACAATGAATTATTATTTCTTTAGTTGATAATTTAATGTGTTAGTACAATACCAGGCATATTCTATTGTCTGGTGTGTACAAAAAGAAAATGCCAATGCAAGAGTGAGTCTTAAATGGTAGGCGGTCAAAATAGACTGTTGACTGTGACAATCGTTTAAAAAAAAGGCTTTTAAGTTGAGAATGAAACTGAGGTTATTCGCTTAACTAGCCCAAGAATTAGGATTTGTTCCGCCTATCTTTTAAATAAGAATAAAAATAATTAGAAAATCAAATTTCAGCCTTGGATGATCTCTCGTTTAGCAACAAGCACTAGGTCTAGGAGAGGAGGCGGCGATGATATTTCCCAATGCTGAAACAGTGAAACACACGGTAACCTAGGGCAGTCTGTTTGTTTCTTTTTCTTCTGATTTATGGGCCCCTAAATCAAAATCTAATCCGTTGAATAGATTCAAAGGGTCAAACAATGCTACATATCCAAATTTCAACCATTGGATGATCTTATAATCTTAGATATTTTTTAAAAAATCTGTATACTTTGATCCACATCTTTTACATTTGTAGGCCCCAAACAAAAGATCAGAACCGTTAATCCTCTTTGGAGAGATAAACACCGCTATGAGGTCAATTTGTAGTGTCAGATCTCAAAAAATCGAAGAAAGACTTTGGACAGTTGAAGCACCAACCATTACTTGACTAGGTTTTGGATTGTATCACACAGTTTGATTTTTCTCATTCTTTTCCAATGGTAGGACCCTAAACTATAATCTGAATCATACAAGTTCTTAGGATGGCTAAGAACAGCCACCATATCAAATATCGACCGTTGATCGCTCACCAATCTTGAAATATTCGCAAAACAAAAGTGAACAATTGAAGTTAATTTTTGGACTTTGTGGGCTCCTTTATCAAGAGCTGAACCATTGATCCTCTTAGGAATACTACAAATAGCCATGTGGTCATGGACTAGCCACTAATTCACTGTGTATATCAATAAATTTATAAAAAAAAAAATATCAACCATTGATTAAAAAATCTGTTTTAATTGGTTTCAAAGTGTTACCAAACAATATAATTCTACACTATCTATTTCAAACAGGGCCATTTGAAACATATCTGTTTTATACAGATGTATTTCATATAGATAAGAGTCAATCCAACTTATTTGAGTAACAATTTATATATTCATCATGACTACGATGGGGTCGGTATATGCAAGCGGTTTTGACTTTTGAAAGATAGGCCCACCCATGTATTCAACAATGTTCCTGCAGCCTGTTGATGCATTATAGTTCTGCCCTAAAAGTAGTAATGCTAGTCAGTAGTAATTGTCATTTTTGCTAGCACAAAATAAAAAAGTAAAGAATTAGATGTTAAGAACAAAGTTTGGAGAAAACTCTAATTCAAAAAGAATATAAAGTGCGAAAGTTTAATCATGTGGCCTCCTTTGTGCAGGGGTGAAGCATCCTTAGAGGCCTGTTCGAGCTGCTCATTTTATCTCTTGATCGGGATCCTTTAAATTAAGGTAACTTCTAAAACTTGCTTTTCTTTTTATTATTTTTAGAGCATTTTTGTATATACCACGCTAATGTTTATGGGATTTGTAAATAGGCCCCCTGAGGTTTTAGTATTTATAAATACGCCACTGTAGTTTCTTTTTAATACCTTTCATATCCCTAAAATCAATATTTCTAACAAGAATGGGCAGCCACAGTGAGATTTGTCTTAGATTTTTACATAAATGACAGCTTTGCCCTTACATCCATTTAACAAATGAGTATATTATTATCTACGAAAATAGTATTATTTTATCTCAAGTCCCAATTAGTTATCTTAATAACTCTCTCTTGCACATGACCTGGAGTGGACCCAAGTACAAGGGCCTGGGGACTGAAGCCCCCACCCATATCTCAGAAAAGTTTAAAATCTCCCCCTCCCCACTCAAATTCCAAAAATTAATGTATTTTTTCAACCTTTGCACCTTTCACCAATGTTTCTTTTATCTAGAGCCAAACACCACTGACCACCCCCCCTCGCAAATTCTAAAAGTTAATTAATTTTTTTTTCATTTACCCATTCCCCCAATATTTCTTTTACACCACCTTTACACATGAAGCAGAATCATGTATTTTAAAACTTTCATCATTCCAATGGTGGGTCATGTATGGATTGGATAAATTATAACCGATTATAAGTAGGGTGTTGATTGTCGTCATAATCAATCTGGATTTAATGAAATGAGCCCTGTATTGATAAAAAAAAAAAAAAAGAATATATTTAGGGTTGTTTTCTCTCACTTAAGTGCAATTGTTAATGTTACATGCTTTATAAAAAAAAATTGAGTCCAAGGTTTTGAAATTATGCATATAAGGATTAAAAAAGATGGACAAAAGTGTAATTTTGCACTAAAAACCTGTGGTTGAAAGACTATTGATTTTAGGGACACGGAAGGTATAAAAATAAAAATGCAGGGGCTTATATCCAAATACTAAAACTCGAGGAGCCTATTTACAAATCCTACAAACCTTAAGGGTGTATGTACAAAAAGCGCTTATTTTGATCTCTTGATACTTAGTATGCATGCATATGGTTCAGATTAAGTTTTTTTACAAGATTTTTGTTGTCAGTGTCTCACTTAAGATTATTTTTGTGACTCTACAAGTTAGTTATCAATCAAAAGTTTATCATCGTTCTGCCATGATTGTTATTTAGTCCATTATCAATTTATTTAGGGTTGTGCAATATGAGGAAGACTTTCACCCACGAGTAGATTGCATCTGCATAACTTGTATTCTGGCTCATGAGGTCCACTTTAAGTTGTGACTAAGACGTGGAAATATTCAAGTGAGAACTATTTCTCACCTATTATATGAGAACTTTTCTGACTAGTAGGTGGGAATATTAGGTAGAAAAAAAGTAATTTTACTTATCAACACAAATGAAACCAAAAGACTCTGTAAAATTATTTTATTTATCTTGTTACCATTGCCGTTCAAATTTCCAATTGGGAAAAGGGTTATTTGCCAAACTTTGAATCTCCTTGCTCCCAAAATTCCAATTCCAGACATAAATTCCAACGACCACCCATACCTGAATCAGACAGAACAAAGGTCAGAGAGACAAGGTGAAATGACTGAAACAAATGGAAATAGCTGAAATTATTTATAAAAAAAAGATTTAATCAACAACATCCCTACTAACAAATCAGAAGCAGTAGTAACAAAGCATAAATCATATTGCAAAGTGTCAATTCATTGAGAAAACAAAAATCCACTGCATTCTATTCTATTTAAAAAAAATTAAAATTTTTATATGCCCAAGCCTTAGTTACCTTTTATCCATAAATGCCCAACTTGATAGAAGTTGATGATATTGTTTGCTGGTGGATTGATGAGGATTTTCTCATTTTCTCAAGAACACCTCCATTAGAGTTTTCAATTATAGAGTCTATTTTCTCATTTTTCTTGAGGTCCCTCTGGTTGAGCATTCTCAAGATGCCATCTACCATAAAGGTCTACTGATTTCCATTCTATTCTTTTAGGGACAACGACATTATTGTGAAAATTAATCATGAAAAGAGTTGTAACGCCTTTAATTTGATTGGAATAAGCAATATCAGGGACAACAAAATTCATGGCTTTATAATATACTCGTTAAATAACAACAATATTTTAAGAATTAGGCTTCATATCAAATCCTTGAGTTTGAACTCCTAGGGAAATGGCATTTATCTTGGAAGATGCGATTTTCTCAAATCAGCCAAATTGAAAGAGAAAAGAATTAGATTAAATTAAAATATTTATAATGCTTTAAGTTTTGCTTTCTTAATAATATTTTTTTATATAGAAAGTAGTGTTGAGCTGTGATATGCACAGGACAATGGTGGATGCGGTTGTCGGCGTTCTCTTGGATAAGTTATTAGCATTGCTTGTACGTGAAGGACAACAACTACTTGAATTTGATAGCCAGTTTGACAAACTGAAAGATGAGTTGGGCTACATGCAAGGCTACATCAAAGAAGCAGATAGAATGAGAAGAAAGGAAGGAAGGGATACTCTAAAGTTGATAACAAGAGACTTGAGAGAGTTGGTGTATGATGCTGAGGATGTCATAGCAGATTGCTATATTGAATTTATGAAACAACATGATGGGCATTTGTTGAACATTGTGAGTTGCTGCTCTCCCCGTCTTTTAAAATTTCGGCTCAAGATCTCAAAACGCTTAAAGAAAATAAATCAAAGGATTGAAGCAGTCAAGGAAAGAATGAGATCCTACTTGTCTGCAGCCCCTAGTACCATTACAAGCAGAGAAAAAGAAAGCACGACTTTGTTGAGCTATCCCATTTTATTGGAAGAGACCGACATAGTGGGATTAGAAGATGATGCTTTAAAGGTTGAAAAGTGGATCTTAGAATCACAGGAGCCTTCAACTATAATTGGAATAGTTGGTATGGCAGGAATAGGCAAAACCACTCTTGCTCGGAAAATATACAATAGAATAAAAAACTCTTTTAAACAAATGATTTTTGTTACTATTTCTCAAAACTGTGAATACGAAGACTTACTGAAAAGGATGTTGATTAAAATGAATGTAGATGAAAAATCTTTGAGAAAGAAAGAAGTTGATGACTTATTGGAAAAAATTAAGGAGGAGTTGGGAGATGAAAAGTACCTGGTGGTTTTGGATGATGTTTGGGGTAATGAAAGGTCTTGGTGGGATAGTGTGAAATCTGCTTTACCTAAAAATCTCGGATGTTGTGTCATTGTTACAACAAGAAATGAAAATGTGGCTAGAAGAATGGGAGCTATTGAGAAGCACATACATCGTCCCACGATTCTTTCAGATGATGACAGTTGGTCCTTATTTTGTAAAATAGCACTTGCATGGAATGGTGGTAAGTATCCCAATTCTGATGTAGCAGGCTTAGGCAAAGAGATTGTTGCAAGATGCAAAGGGCTCCCTTTGGCGATCCGCGTCGTAGGCGGAATGATGCGTGAAAAAGGTGATTCAGACACTGAATGGAGGAGAATATTAGACCATCTAAAAGAGGCGTTCACAGAGGAGAATACAGGTGAGCTGGCCATGTCACGTCTGGAGCTGAGCTACGAGGAGCTTCCCACCTACTTAAAACCTTGTTTTTTATGCTTTTCCATGTTCCCAGAAGACTATCGAATAGAAGCTGATGATATTGTTTGCTGGTGGATTGGTGAGGGTTTTGTTTCTAAAACAAATCGAAGAACGGCTTTTGAAACTGGAGCAGAATACATAGTGGAGTTATGTAATCGGTGTTTGTTAATAGGTGAACCCGATATGTTTGAGAGAAAAATTGAGTTTGTTAAGATTCATGATTTAGTGCGGGATATGGCTATCAAAATTGCAAGAGATGTGGGCTTTACAAGTTTGGATGAAAGGGGTACGCAAGAATTGAGTGCCGAGTCTCGTCGCGTGGGCATATTTGATAATGGAGTCGTCAAGAATGTTGAAAGTACTGGGGTGAAGAATTCTAAAACCGAGAGCAAGTTGCGAACACTGTGTGGAAGACGCATAGAGCAAGAGGTGCTTTTAAATAAAAACTTGGAACTACGCAAGTTAAAGCGGTTGAGAGTGTTAATTGCTCGGTTCATTTGGAATCAAGAACAAATCATCATGAAGGATTGGCTTTATGGAATAACCTCACTGTTGAATCTAGTTTCTCTATGCTTGGCAGATTGTATGGTTGAACAGCTCCCAGATTCAATTAGCAATCTTCATAATCTTCAAGTTCTGACTTTATGGCATTTTGATAATTTGAAAATGCTTCCCTCAACAATCATAAAGCTGGATAAACTCATTGTCTTTCAAATTATTGGATGTGCATCTTTGACATGCATGCCAGAGGAAATTGGGAGGCTTTCAAAGTTGGAGCAATTAGACTGGCGACCATATGTAGGACCAAGTCAGAAGATTGCTTCTCGTATTGGTCAGTTGAAAAACCTTGGACAGCTTACAGTACTTCGTGTGGATATAGAAAACCAAAACTATTTGCAAGAACTGATATTGAATGTACTGTCAGAGCTTAAACATCTACTTCATGTGGAAATTTCATTTTTGCCTTATGATGACTCCGAGGGCGGTGCCTCTGTCAGCAAATTGAATCATCTGCTTTTGCCTCTTCAATGTTTAGAAGAGCTGAAGCTTACGGATTATCCTGGAGAAAGTACGCCTGTTTGGTTGAACCCGACCTCTCTTCCCAATTTAAAGTTTCTAGTCATCTATGGACTAACTCGATGGGGTCTTAGGTATATGAGCCCTGAGTTTTGGGAAGGGAGTTGGAAAATTGAGGGATTATGTTTGAAGGGTTTGGACACACTGGAGGAGGAGTGGATAAAGTTTCTCGGAGCAATGCCGTCTTTAAGAATGGTGAGGGTCTCTTGCTGCCCAAGACTCAAGTCATTTCCTCTTGACGTCAAACAACGCAATGCAATTTGGAGGAAAGAAGATGATAACACCCCTGGTCCTGGTGGGCATTAATCAAGCGTAAAAGTTATGAAAAATGAAGATCAAGAAGAACTCATCTTTTGTGTGTTTATTAGCACTTGTTCTTATTCACTTGTAAACAGACTAATGTGGTGGTGTTTATCCATTCTCAATGTAATAAATATTTGCAGTTTCATAAGATTGTCTTACATTATTTGTGTTTATTTTGATATAATCTAATCCAACTTGGGAAAACTCGGCTCGCATCCACTGACCCAATTATATTTTAAAAATCCTGATTCTCACTGTAGACTCTGATTGATCACGTGTCACGTATGCATCAATTTGAAGGTAAGCCCAAATTGACTTAGGCTGAGATTTGGTCCAACATTAACTGGAAGTCAAACTAGGCCACCACGTTTGCAAATTGCAGCATATTAGGCCCATTTGTCGACTTACATGTTGAGAGCCAGGGTAAGCCATTTCGATGTAGATGGGCTTGGGATAGACGTTGGTCCATGGATACCAAATTTGTGGGAAGATTAGTACATTCCTGAGCTTGTTTTTACTGTTAAAAAAAGGGCTGTGCAGGGTTCAACGCTTGATTATATGGTGGAGTTTCTGAAGAAGCTATCATTGACCATCCATTTTGTGGGCTCTAGATGAATGCCTGCTGCTATTGGGCCATCATTCTGTGAGGTGAAGCATACATAAATAAAAGGCAGAAACAATGCATGAAGAATCCTGTCGAGCTCTGTATTGTCATTTAATTTGAGAACTTAAATGTGGACAAATGATGAGCATTTGATCAACAATTAATTTAGGACTGCAAGAATAGGTGGGGTGGGTCATTGGCAACATGATGTACTTCTGGGCCCTTTTTGTGCAACCATCATCAAATATCAAAGGTGGGGTCCAGCCTAGCTATAAGGTCATAGGAACACTCCTCGCAAGTTAACAAATAAGTAGATCATGTTGACAATTGATCTCCATTCTTAGGAAAAAAATCTTTTCTCTCTCAGTTTGGACATGAAATAGGGTCGACATGCGCCACTAAAAAAACATTAATGAAAATGATAGGAAATTGGAGAAATTTAGGAGAACCCCTCTCCCCTCAGCCCAAACGGTCCACGCTCAAAAACAATTATTTTCTAGAAACTTTTAAGATGATTTTATTGGAAAAATCCCCTTATACTTGTTAAAGAGCAAAAAATGTCCTCAAAATTCAACATTGGCCAAAAAGTCATGAACTGGGATATTCTCACTCATTTCCTTTTCTTTTTCTTTTTTTTTTAATTTATTTTTTTGCGCCGATATCGAAGTGCACCTGTATGAGCGCAGATATTGCTGCTCATTTCTTCCAATTCACCTATATACAAGAGCAGGGATATCTCCGTTTCTGGCCTTTTTGGTCGATATTGGGATTTGAGGACCTTTTTAGTCTTCACAAAGTCTGAGGGGATTCTTTCAGTAAAATCCTCAACTTTTAGATTCTTCAATCAACACTTTTCCTCTCCAACATATGATGATAAAATTTTAAGGGCATGTTTATTTAAACATTTTCAACAGAAAGTAAAAATGATGAGCTAGCTGCATGGAAATTAAAATAATTTTATTCTGTCTTGGGATCCTCTAGTGGCACAAATGCACAATGAGCTAGTTGTGTTTTATTTTTCATGATAAAGCGTTGCATGAAAAAAAAAATCTTAAACATCATCTTGATTCTTTATTTAATGATAATGGCACCTAAAAATTTTTAGCTGATTTTAATATTATTAATTTATTAAACTCTTTCTTGACATTAGGACAAACGTTTTGGGCTATTTTAAAATATTTTCCATTTTCCAAAAAATACAGCAGTACAACTATCTATGTTAAATAAGGATGTAAATGGATCGGTTCCGATCCGGTTCCATGGTGGACCCAGAACCGGAAATGTTAATGAGAAGCTAGATTTGGAATCGGTTTTCTAGGACCTGAAACCATAACCGGTTCCGTATATAGGATGGGTTCGGGTTCGGATCTAGTTAGAAAATAATATGAAGAAACATAAATTTTAGGAGGGATTTTAGAAAATTGAGGTAATATGTTGGGTGCTGGGTCCACAGATGAGAACCAAGTTGGAACATGACCCGGACCTGGACCCGTTTACTTATCAGGGACTAAATAAGGACCCAAACCTTGTATTTAACGAGTCGGAATCTCCAAGTTATTGGAGAATCGGGAATCCATATGCATCCATATTTCTTATTAGCACTTGTCCTTATTCTATTGTAAACTGACTAATGTGGTGGTGTTTATCCATTCTCTATGTAATAAATATTTGCCGTTTCATAAGATTGTCTTACATTATTTGTGTTTATTTTGATGTAATCTAATCCAGCTTGGGAAAACTCGGCTCGCATCCACTGACCCAATAATATTTTAAAAATCCTGATTCTTTGTAAGTTAGTCCCACATTCTCACCGTAGACTCTGATTGATCACGTGTCACATATGTGATTGAAAACATAAATAAATAAAAAAGAAGAGGGAGTGAATCAGAGGTTTTACGAAAGTAAGACCAAATTGACTTAGGGTAAGATTTGGTCCAAGTCCAACATTAAATTCTATGTTCTACTTGAACATGGGCCGCATGCTTTTTCAAGCCCAGCCTTTCTAGTTATAGGGCCCCGTGCTCGTTTCCGATCAAGTTGTGGGTGCTGGAAGTCAGACCCAGGCTACCACGTTTGTAGCATATTAGGCCCATTTGTCGACTTACATATTGCAAGCCAGGGTAAGCCGATCTAGTTGGGCTTGAAATAGACATTGGTCCATGCATACCAAATTTGTGGGAAGATTTGTACATTCCTGAGCTTATTTTGCCTCTTCAAAAATGAGTTGTGCAGGGTTCAACGTTTGATAATATTGTAGAGTTTCTGATGAAGCCTGGGAATTCCAATTTGCTTTGCTACTCTAAAGAGGTGTCATTTCTCTTCTCTCCTGGACTCCATTAATGCAAAGCTCAGTGCGTGGAAAGCCAAGTGCCTCTCATTTGCAGGAAGATTAATCCTGATCAATCATGTGATCTCCAGCATGCCCCTCCACCTAGCCACCATTCTCCCTCTCCCAGCCTCTATCTGCAAAGAGATTGAAAGGATGCTGAGACAGTTCCTTTGGTCAGGCCAAGCAGCGATTTCCAAAATCAATTATGTGAATTGGGGAGCTGTTACTCTTCCAAAGGCAGAAGGTGGTCTAGGAATTAGGAAAATTGTTGAAGTAAATCAAGCTTCTTTTCTTAAGCTGGGCTGGCAAGTGGTCTCAGCTTCTTCTCTCTGGGCTAATTGGTTCAAGGACAGATACTTCAAATTCAAGTCAATTTGGAGTCAACCTTCTTCAATTTCTGGTTTCTACATTTGGAAAAAAATCAGGCGCCTGCTCCCTTTGATTCAAGAAGGAAGTACCTGGATCCCTGGAAATGGGAGTAGCATCAATCTCTGGCTGGACTCTTGGAATGGAGAAAAGCCTCTCTCAGGTAGTTTCCCTCTACATCAATTCCCTCTAGACCAACCTCTATCCTCTCTCTTTCAGTCAGGATCTTGGTCCCTCCCAGAAGGTTACCCCACTGATGTCCTTAACCAGCTATCTAGTCAACTTTTAGTTCTTTCTCCCAGGCCTGATTCCAGAGACACTTTCACTTGGAAATCTTCTCCTAATGGCCAGCTCTCTCTTAAGGCAGCATGGAATACAGTTAGACTTAGAGCTGAAGTTCTCCCCTGGGCTCCTCTAGTTTGGAATTCTATTTCCCCACCTAAAACCAAGTGTTTCGGCTGACGTCTGCTTCATAATAAGGCTCCCTCAGAAGTATTTCTGAAACGCCTAGGTTTCTCATTAGCTTCCAGATGCTCAGGGTGCCATCTAGCTGAAGATTCAGTTCCCCATCTCTTTTTCTCCTGCACTCGAGCCACTCCAATCTGGCACTGGATTTTTGCAGCAGTAAAGATGAAGCCCCTTTCACTCCTCTCTGCAGCAACCATCTGGCGTTCTCTCTCTTAAAATAGTGATTCAGCAGGCTCCAAGTATATGGCATCAATTTTCATAGAAGTCATCTATGCCATTTGGAAAGTCAGGAACAAATTAATTTTTGAAGACCAGAGCCTCCCACTCAACTCTATCACTCTGCAGCTGAAAGAGATCTTTTTCTTCTCTTTGCAAAACATCTCCAAGCCTTTCATTAGCCCCCAGTTGAAGAGCCTCTGTAAATTCTTGCAAATCCAAACTTACAGGTGAATTTTAGATAATTATAGTTTTCCATTTGGTTTCTCCTTTCTCTTTTTTTGGCTCCTCTGTTTTGAGCAATTTCGCTGCTGGGGATCCTATTGATCCATTGTGTTTTTCCTTTTCTGCTTTTCCTTTCTGTTCTTAATACAAATTACCCTTATAGCAAAAAAAAAGGTGTGCCTTATATCATCTTAACCGTCTATTATTGACCATCCATTTTGTGGACTCTAGATGAATGCCTACTGCTATTGGGTCCTCATTCAATGAGGTGAAGCCTACAAGTCCCTGGGGTCCTCATATTCAATGGTCTGATCAATATATAGTGGGCCCCAGGATGAAATGGGCCCCTTAAATCTAACCACCCAGTGCACAATTAGAAAATGCCCTGCACAGGCCTATGACAGGAAAAACCCCATACAGTAGGAAAATAAAAGAGTAATAACATTATGTAATGTCTTCGGCTGCTATCCATGACATTGGCATTCTGGCATTCTGTAAATGGATATGTAATTTTGTGGTGCATTTACGTACTTGCTCTGGATGAGACTTGTTGGATTAAAATCAGAAACTATAGGAGCTTGTATTTGTTTGTGACAGTTTGACAACATCCAAAATTGCCCTCAGTTTCCGTTGCCACATTTGTAACTTTCCATTGGCACATACAGCTCTCAATCGGATACGGAGCCACAACTTGCTAGTGATTTTTTCTTAACCAATGAAAACCTGGAACCGGGCAAAAAATCCTCCAAGTTTCCATTGATCATTCTACATTTCAAAGAAAGTGAACCGGAATTGATGCTTGATAGCTAATTGAAAATAAGAAAAAACGACCCAAGAACTTTTTGAATTATGTGTTACATAGATATCTATTATACAATTGTATAGGCGTTGAGGAGGACCCTGTGTTGACGAGACCAATTTAGTTCATTTCCTACGTAACAAACACTGTTTGGAGGCCGTTGCAGTGTGGAAGCTTTAATTGTGTGATGATTTAAGTTGTTACTAACTGGAAGAGAGAACAACGGCTCTTTATGAGTGATAAGGAGTGTTAGTTTTTATCTAGCTGCCTGGGATTCAAATCCCGGATACCATATTTCTTTCCGTTTGTGCGGGCTTCCTTTTCACTTGAGTGGGCTCCTTGTCCGTGTGTAAGCGGGTTCTCTCTTGGATCTCAGACCCTTACGCTGGGATGCCAAAAAACGGGAAGAGAGAACCACGCGTCCTTTAAGACCAAGCACCCGTTGTTCTTGGCTTCAAGAGATGGATGATTCCTGTCTCATTTACTCCCTGCGGTCTGCGAGCTAGGATGGATAGTCTCATTGTGTGTTTTTTTTTTTTTTTTTTTATGTTCTAAAGTCTAGTCTTATTGCTGAACTGAATAATAGACGGTCCTAATTTAATTGAATAAGCTATAACTTTGACGTAGGTATCCAAACGAAGGGCAACTTCTACTCGACATACTTCTCATTTGTAGTCCAGCCACTTAGATATTTACTTTTCAGTGGGGGTGGGGTACTTTGAAAGGTGTCCTTAATAAGGGTCAGCAAACCCCACCAAAATAATAATAATAATAAGGGTCAGCAAAAAAATCAGGCCCTTTGAATCATCCTAGTCTTGATTTAGTGTTCTTTTAACTATATATTTCTTTGATATTTAATCCAACAGTGGATAAAGGGTTGATGACAGTAAAATTGGGGTCGGTACTAAATCATGGGGAAGTGGTGTGCCAAAGGACCTGCACGGATCAAAGTAGGTCGGTTAAAAAACCTGTGACAGTTTAGATAACTTTATGTGGGAATTGAAACCCTAAACCATTTGGAGTAACTGATAATGAGGGTGTCCTCAGAGTTCCAATATCTTTGATTTTCATTCATCATTTGCCAGGTCGTTATGAGTGAAATGCCCATCAAAGAATTGAATCATCCCACATCAGCTCTTCAATTACCTGAAAGAGTTGTGGCTTAGCAGGGCCGGACCTAGGAAATTGACCACAGGGGGCTTTATGTAAAAGAAATATTGGGAAAAGGGTAAATGCAATATATATGGGCCTAGCTCTCTTAAGCTCAAGTTTAGGATAAGGTAAGCTCAAGTGTGTGGTGGGGCCCACTTGGGGACCCTCATGGGGATGGGGATGGGAGGAATTTCAAGGACTCCCTCGGATCCTCTTCTCTGCAAAAAATTGGCTCCAACCATTATTTCTATCATCTCCATAAGGGCTCAAAAGTTTAATGGTCAATGTCCATTCGGATTGATACATAGTCAATCCAACGGTCCAGTAAACTCGGATCTGACCCATAGTTGGTGGACTTGTGCAATTTAGGGGGTCATGTGTTCAGTCAATTTGGATGGACCAAAGGTGAGCCCCACAAGTATGAGCTTATAATTTTTTTTTTTAAGCTTAAGCTTAGGAGAGCCTTGCTCTCTCTCTCTCTCTATATATATATAAAGGGAGGTGTTCTTGTGATAGACACTCTCACCTTATTATGAGAGATAAAGGTGGGAGCCCTCACATTTAAGTTGTTGACATTGGATATGGATGTGAAGGCCCCTACTTATCTCTCATAGTAAGGTGAAAGTGTCTTTTACAAGAGCACCTCCCATTTATAAATTTGCAGAATTTGTTTGGGGTATACTTAAATTCTAGCAATCATAAGAGAAAAAAAATCCCAACTTGGGCAGCTAAAAAATTACATGGTATCAAAGCCGGTTTCTATCGTTCTTGTGTCGGCAGTCCCGTCTATAAAATCTATTGGGCCCACAAGTAAGGGGGAGTGTTGGGAAAGTCCCAAATCCCTCGTCGCCTAGGTATTGGATCTGACAAGTTTTCATATATCTGTTTGGGCCTTCTATCTATCAGCTTAAGCTTGTAGCTTGGTACATGCTAATCTTACATTAGGCATGTGAATACCCAAGGCAATGTAATTTGGCCATTTGGGGAATGGAGAAGATAATACTTCTTTCTGGTGGCATTAGTCAAGAACTTGGGCTTATTCTTTTGTCGTGTCGTATATAAATATTATTGTTCACTTTGATGAAATATAATGAATTTCTGAAAATTCTGCTGCCATCCACAAAACTGTATTTTTAGAATCCTAAATGGGCTCCACCTCTATAAATCTAAACCGCCCGCACCCATTCTCACTGTGGAGCAAGACTAATCACGTGTTAAATATGTGATAGAAAATTAGAGGAAGAAGAAGAGGGAGAGAATTAAAGGTTCGACACATCATTAATTTGAAGGTAGGCCCAAATTTGATCCAACATTAAATCCTATGTTTTACTAGAACGTGGACTGCAAGCTTGTCTAATCCCAGTCCTTTTAGTTAGAGGGCCCAGTATTTGTTTCTGATCAAGTCATGGATCACGAAAGTCATACCTAGAGTACCCCATTTGTTGCAGATTAGGCCCATTTGTATTACATGTTGTGAGTCAAGCAAAGCCATTTAGATCTATTTGGGTCTTGAGAAAGACATTGGTCCATGGATACCAAAATTATATTGCATTTTCCTGGACTTATTTTTTTTCCTCTTAGGAGGTTGTGCCTTGGCCAACGCTTGATAATATGGTAAGCAGCCCTTCAACCTACCGATGCAACCCTTCTCCTTTGTCGATGATACTCCACAATATGCATATCTAATTGGAAAAGATTAAAAGGGAAGTAATTTCGATTTTTGCTGGAAGTTTCTTTGATGATAAAATTTTAAGGTCATGTTTATCTGAACATTTTCAACAGAAAATAAAAACGATGGGCTAGTTGCATGGAAATGAAAATAATTTTACTCTGTCTTGGGATCCTCTAGTGGCACAAATGCACAATGAGCTAGTTGTGTTTTATTTTTCTTGATAAAGCGTTGCATAAAAAAAAAAATCCTTAAACATCATCTTGATTCTTTATTTAATGATAATGGCACCTAGAAAATTTGAGCTGATTTTAATATTATAAATTTATTAAACCCTTTCTTGACATTAGGACAAACATATTGGGCTATTTTAAAATATTTTCCATTTTCCAAAAAATACGGCTGTACAACTCTCTATGTTAAATAAGGATGTAAATGGATCGGTTCCGATCCGGTTCCATGGCAGACCCGGAACCGGAAATGTTAATGAGAAGCTGGATCTGGAATTAGTTTTCCATGACCTGAAACCATAATCGGTTCCGTATATAGGATGGGTCCGGGTCCGGATCTAGGTAGAAAATAATATGAAAAAACATAATTTTTAAGAGAGATTCTCGAAAGTTGAGGTAATAAGTTGGGTGCTTTAAGCAAGTTGGAACATGACCCGGACCTAGACCCGCTTACTTATCAAGGACTAAATAAGGACCCAAACTTTATATTTAACGAGTCAGAATCTCCAGGTTATTGGAGAATCGGTAACTCATTTACATCCATAATGTTAAGAACCTCAAGGATCAAGATCTACATTTTCGGTGAATATTGCATTTAGAGAAAAATTAAAAAAAAGTCAAGCAGTAGAGCTAGAATTGACAAAAATAAATATTTCCCTTGGTGGGCTCCACATGAGTTAGGACCCTTTCACTTTTTAGATAAATTACCAATCTTCTTCGGTCAAAGTTGCCCCAAACTTCTTCGGTGAGAGTTACCTCTTGTAGGGGTGTTCATAGTTGGCCAAGGAATACCGAGGCTTCTAAACTCCAGCTCCAAGCCCAACTCTGGCTAGATATAGTTGGCCCGAGCTTGACCCGCCTGAAGATACGTAAGCCCGAGCCCGAGTACACTGACATACGGCTCGTGTGGATCATATTCCACAGAAGGAAATCTTTCCGCGTAAACCGCCATTTGGCGATTTCCTGCTTACAACAGCAGCATGCTTCCGCGTCCCAAGACTATTATTATAAATACTTCAAACGGCGGTCGCTTCTTCTGTAAGCCTTTGTGCTTCTCACTTGTTAGTTATCACTCTCTTTTCCCCCCCTCTCTCTAGCTATTTCTTCTCCTACACGCCAAGAAGAAATGTTAAGATCTTATGATCGAAAACGGGAGATGCATCGACGCTCGTCAGGTATTTTGATCAATCTTTCCCTCTGTTTTTTCTTGATTTCTGTTCTCTGATTCTACAAGATGCATTTGATCTTATCTGTTCCGTTCGAAAACGGGATCTGTACTAGTTTTCTTTGATGGAAGGTTTCTTGTTGGTTGATTAGGGTTTAGTGTTCGTTTTTTGTGTGCGTCTGTGATTTCCTTTATATGAGATTGGGATTTTAATAGGTTGAGATATTCATGTGATCAATCTCTCCCTCTGTCTCTCTTGAATTCTGTTCGCTGATTTGTTTTTGATGCATTACAAGATGCATTTTGCAGATGGTTGTTTGCATTGTGATTGGGCTTAAGGGTTAGTTTTTGTGTGATGTTCATGTAATGTAAGGAGCTCTGTATTTGTCGATTTGTCTGGTTTGATGAAATGGATGCTTCTCTGAGTTATTATATAAGTTAGCTTCTCAAATTAACCTATTCTTGTGCAGATTCTCATTTCCACTGGAGGTAAGGATGAGAATCTCTCTATAGTTTGTTTAGCCGTGAATATCTCGTTTCTGTGATTTTTCTTGATTATGCCAATGCATTTGGTTAATTGAGATCATGTACTAATGTTGGATTCTTCTTCCTCCTTTTCTGGACAGCAATATCCATTATCTTTACAGCATTGGCCATCAAATCAGGAGTTTGCCACTGAAGTTCTTCAAGTGCAAATTCTTGAAAGGCAGTTTTGGAGTTTTGAAATTTGGAGCAATTCTATGGTGTAAGAATCTGAAGATATGTGCGAATGGATTATCAGATCATTGGTGGCATCATGATCAGGTCAGAGAATTGCTTTACTCATTCAATTTTTGCTGTTTCTCCTCGTTTATTCTTTTTTTTTTCCCTGCCTTTGGACCATTTCGATTTTTTGTGACTGTTCATCTGATAGGTAGGTTAATTCTTTTTTCTCTTTTTTTTTTGGTTGTGACTGTTTATCTGATAGGTAGTTCGTATTAGAAAGTCCAAGGAGCTGAATTTTCTCCTGTGGGAGTCCGGCCATGTATGAAACCTCATCTCTGCTGTTAATGCAGAAGGGGCCCCTCTGCATTGAAGGCGAACTTGAGTTTTCATGCACGGCTCAGCTTGCGATGCCCACAGAAGAAAGCAGGATGTTTAATTGTCTTTTTTTATTGCTTTCTTATATGTAGATGAGAATCATGTATAATTCTTTTCAAGTGATGGTTAATATTGATGTTGGTGTTTAGCTATACCTTTTTATTTGTTACATTTTTTATATTTAGATGAGAATTCTGTTTAATTCGTTGCAAGTGATGGTTGATAGTTGATATTGATGTTTAACTGTAAATTTTTATATTTAGATGAGAGCTTTCTATAATTCTTTGCAAGTGATGGTTGATATCGATGGAAGGCGGGATGGATCAGTTCCCTCCTTAATTGCTCCTTATTCAACATTTATTATATTGTACTATATTATTTGTTCTATATTTTTTAGTTTTCATGACATCTTTGGTGCCTTGAACGAGCTACTTGCATAATTTTTGGCTTAATTGTTTTTTCCCCCTTAGGGCCTTTTTGTTTCATGTAGTTGAATATCCTACTATTGTATTCCGGTAAGTGGTCAAGAGTGAAGAACCAAAAGGTGAATATCGAAAAATGACCATCGAATAACCTCCCCTTTAATGGAAGCTGAATCAAAGGGAAGATAGGAAATGAATACCTAGTCACCACCATTGTAATTCAACACGTATGAACTACATCTCACTTCACGAGAAATTCCTATGTGTTTTATGCAAACAAACAGCCCATGATAGAAATACTTTTCCTATTTTGAACTTATCCAATGACATTAGAGAGAGACTCTTTTAACATGATTGAGTGTCTTCACTAAATGAAAGGATTCCTTATCTTAACTTATAAATAATAAAAGCACTAGGATTGTCAACAGCAGAGATTTAGGATGGTGAGCATAGTTATGATATTGATTTATTTAGGCTGAAATCGTTGAAATTATTAATCGAAGCGAAGGACCCCCAACAAAATTTCGGTCCATATTTTGGACCAGTTTGGCCAAAATTGCATATTTCAGTCGAACAAATCTGAATTTGCTGTTTTCGGTCAAATTTTGAAAAGAAAACAAAATCCGAATTCCTTTATACCTTACATTCATTTGACTGAAAGTAGTCGTAGTGATAGTAGTAGAAGTAGAAGGTCGTAGCGGGCACCACTGTCGTATGATAGTACAATTACACTAAGAATTAGAATGATTGCATAGAAAATAAAGGCAGAAAAACAGGAAGAAGAAGAGTGTACTTGGGTTGGAGGGAACCTAGGCTCACCGCTTGCCACATTGCTTCTTCTTTTCCCTATGTTCCTCTTCTTCCGTCTCTCTTCTTCTTTTTTTATTTTTATTTTTTTATCTTCCGTTCGGTCGAGATAAAAGGGGTAACGCAGGAGTTAGGGTGAGGGTCACAGGCTCCATTGTGGGGCTTACCGAAAAGAAACTTTCAAAATAATGGTCACTTCCCAAAAATCTACAATTTCTACATTGGTCAAGAAACAACCTCCCAATTATCTGTGACAAAATGTGAATCTTTTAACCAAGTAAGGATGGATGTTGACAACCTTTGTGAAACAATACTCTTAACAAGCAAAGCTTACGTGCCATCAATTACCAACGACAATCAATGCTCACGTCTTTCAACAACAACAGCGATCTCACACAATTATGTATTCTTAACATTCACGAAATGACAATCCTTGATTGCTATGAATTCCCGAATCAACCACAACAACTCGTGATCACTTACATCCAAAATAAGAAACAACAACAATGGTCGCTACTCCTAAAATGTACAATCTTAACAATAATTTGTAAGTACCTTCGAGATTAGCAAATGCAACAACCATTGATCACTTCTCACGAAATCATAAACTTCTTCCACAAGCTTCAATCAATTGTTCACTTGTGCCCCAATAATTATTAGTCAAAAGAGTACATCTATTTACCAAATCAAAAGCATAAAACAAACAAAGGATGACATCTTTTTAGCAACTCACCAACCCAGTGACATCCAAACGATATACATTTTTTTAAATCCGTAACAACATTAGTTATAATCAATACTCTAACCCAACAGCCTTCTTATATCGACAATTAATGCTCAGGACAATCAACAAAAACAACAACGATTTATTGCAATATATCTTACACTTCTCCAGCCTTTATGACAATGAATTCCCAAGGACAATTGAAATAACTCATGATTACTTACATAAAAAATGATAAACAAAAACAGTGATCACCTATTCCTAAATCTACAATCTCAACCAACAACCATTGATCAAATACTTCCATAATTAAACAAGTACAACAACCAATGATCATTTCTCACAAATCATAAATAACCTTTATTTACTATGAACAAATTATCTATATACTAGTCACAACAATATTGGTGAAAAAAAGTATACATCTTTGCCACTCTAGGGGCATTAATCTAACTAAGGATGGCCTATACGTTTTTCAATCCATAACTGCCTCGGTTTCAATCTATAATGACTTGACTTGATTCTTACTGGCTTTGTGATATTCTAGTGCTATAAAGTACCGGCCTAGTAGAATCAGAGTTCATGTCTGGATGATAGATGAACTCGATAGATGGAAAAATGAAAAGAAGCTTTAGTTTCAACCAGTACTCAAACAATCCAATTCCAAACAAAAACAATAACAACATGCTCGTGACTTTGGACATCAACGATATATTAAAACATTCGCCAATTATAAACATCTCACGATCACTATGAATTCCGGAGTCAACCACAATAACTCACGATCATTTACGTTATCAATACACAACAACACACCCTTGCGAATCCAAGGAAATTCTAACTTACGAAGGATGGCGTTCATAGTTTTCAATCTGTAACAATCTTACTCTTGACCAATACTGCAACAACCGAATTCCGTGATAAAAAATCTGCTCATGACTTTCAACAACGACAACTTTCTCCCACAGTTGTTTATTCTTATAATTCCTTAAATAACAACTCTCGATAACCATGAATTCTTGAGTACAATAACTTATGATTACATACATTAACATACAAAAAAACAACAATAGTCTAACCCATGATGACAGACATATTTTTCAATTCTAAACAACCTTAGTTTCGATCAATATTATGAAGTCTAACCGACAAGCTTCTAATATCAACAATTAACCCTCACGACTATTGATAATAACAACATTAATTTATGGCAATTTTTCTTTGACTTCTCCAATTAACAACCCTTAATGACCATGAATTCCTTGAGATAGCCGAAATAACTATTTTTCTTTCTTTGTTTTTCTGTGTCTTTCTTTTTTCTCTGTCTTTCTTTCTGTTCTTTTCTTTCTTTTTCTTTATATGTCTTTTTTTTTTTTTTTTTTTTTTTCTGTAATCAATTATTCAAAGATGTCATCACAATTATTGGTGACAAAACTATTTTCTTATCACATCAGTGACGAAACAATACATCTTTGCCAATCAAGGGGCATCAAACCAACAAGGATGACGCGTATTTTTAAATTCATAACAACCTTTGTTCAATCCATGATGACTTAATTTGACTTGTATTATTGGCTTTGTCATATTCCAGTGCTATGAAGAGAAACAACCTTTGTGGACTATGATCAATTATTCATAGTTGTTGGTATAATTATCAGCGACAAATCTATATATCTTTGCCAATGAAGGGGCATCAAACCAACTAAGGATGACATGCTTATTTTTCGATCCATAACAACCTTAGTTCAATCAATGACGATTTAACCCGACTCGTATTGGCTTTATGATATTCTAATTCTATGAAGATAAACAACCTCTGCATGCTACAACCATTTCCGACTATGAACAATTATTCAGACTTGTTACCACAATTATCAGTGACAAAACTATACATCTTTTCCAATCAAGGGGCAACAAACCCACTAAGGAAGACATGCATATTTTTCAATTCGTAACAACCTTAGTTTAATCCATGACGACTTAGATTGACTCGTATTGGCTTTGTGATATTACAGTGCTTTAAACAAAAACAACCTTTTCAGACTTTGATCAAATTATTTAGACTTGTCACCACAGTTATCAGCAATAGGACTATACATCTTTGCCAATCATGAGCATCATACGAACAAAGGATGACATACGTATATTTCGATCCATAACATCCTATTTCATGCCATGACGACTTACCTAGACTTGTCTTGGCTTTATGATATTCCAATGCTATAGTTCTAGTGTGTGGAACTCAAGTTTGTTTTTAGATGATATATTACAACAAACTTCACGTGTCAACAATTCCAAACAACATTTTATGCAAGTGACTTCGAACAATCACCGGTTTTTATTGTTTGAAATGGCTTGGAGAGTACCGAAAATTGCACTGCATGTAGAATAGCTTGGGGAAAGAGGCTGAGTTACAATAAATGCTGTGTGAAATCCTAAATCTAATTTGTTAAAGAGCATTTGGAAGTTTGTTGATCAGTGGTGTCATTTCTCCCTCTGCAAAGTATACATTTTTACATCACATCGACTAAGTATTCCAATGTGATCGGTTTTGCTAATTTTTTGCAAGTAATGTCTGGCCATATAGGAAACTTCTTAGATATGCCCTTTAGACCATGTGAAATTCTCCATTCAGTCAGTGATTTCTTATAATGGGAATGATGCCATTATTTTTCGGCCAAAAATGAGAATCACCTATCTATTTTTGCTCAAGTTAGCAATCGCTTCTCGCGAGCTTTAGCTCCATCAATTGGCACCCTCTCCTCGCTAAATGAAGCTCCATATCACTAAAGGAGATGGATAATATCATATGGAGAAAATAATTTCAACGACAATAGGTCCCTTGCAATAGATCTCCTCGGTGCAAGAGAGAGTTAGTACTCGTTTCATGATAGGTTTTGCTTGATTTTGATGGTGGGTTAATGTGCCAATAAGGCCGAGGAGGAAAACGCCAAATTTTAGAGAGTGTTTGATTAGAGATCCTATTTCTCATGAACAATAAATATCAATACAACATCTCGAATAACATTTTTAAATGAACTCTCTAGGTTTCTTCGTTGCAATTTTAACTAAATACATTGCAAGCACGGATGGAAACCGAACGAGGGCAATGATTTGAAGTCTCTTATCATCGGAATTTGTTTGGGAAAGACTCTAAATCGTTGCATTTTACCCCGAAAAGCCATTGGGAGAGAGGTTGAGTTCTAGCACTAATAGATGCCGAATGTAATCCTAAATCCATTTTGTCAAAGGGCACTGAAAAGATTGGAGATCCGTGGACTCATTCATCTCTCCCCAAAGCATGTACTAGAAATCACATTGAATATTTCTTCGATGAAAGCCTCTGTTTGTGTGTGTTTTACGGAAGTGCATGCGGGGTCAACAATTGCAGGTTCTTTTCGTTGGAAATGGCTTGGGGAGTACCATAAATTCCACTACATGCAGAAAAGCTTGCGGAAAGAGGCTGAGTTACTAATAATAAATGCCGTGTGAAATCCTAAATCTAATTTGTTAAAGGGCATTTTGAAGTTTGTTGATCAGCGGTGTCATTCCTCCCTCGGCAAAGTACACATTTTTACGTCACATCGACCAAGTATTCCAATGTGATCGGTTTTACTAATTTTTTGCAAGTAATGTCCGGCCGTCAATGAAAGTTAGATATGCCATTTAGACCATGTGAAATTCTCCATTTGGTCAGTGATTTCTTATAATGGGAGAGATGGCATATTTTTTTCGGCCAAAAATGAGAATCACCTATGTGTTCTTGCTTCAGTCAGCACTTGCTTCTCGAGAGCCAAAGCTCCATCAATTAGCACCCTCTCCTCGCTAAATGAAGCTCCATTTGTCTAAAGGAGATGGATAATATCATACGGAGCAAATAATTTGAATGACGATAGGTAACTTGTAATAGGTCTTCTTCTTGGTGCGAGAGAGACTTATGAATCATACGGATGAAGCTCCGTCATTGAGCACCCTTTCCTCGCTAAATGACGCTCCATATCACTAATGGACAAGGATAAGATCATTCAGAGAAAATTATTTGAATGACTATAGGTACCTTGTATTAGGTCTTATGCGCAGTACAAGAGAGTGTCAGGACTCGTTTCGTGATAGGTTTTGATTGATGTTTACGGTGGGTCAATGTGCCAATTTGGCCGAGGAGGAAAACGCCAAATTTTAGAGATAGTGTTTGATTAGAGATCCTATCTCAAACAATAACTATCAATGCAACATCTTGAATAACATTTTTGAAATAAACTCTCTAGGTTTCTTCGTTGCTATTTTAACGAAATACATTGCAAGCAACATATGGAAACTGGATGAGGGCAATGATTTGAAGACTCTTATCATGGGAATTTGTTTGGGAAAGACTCAAAATCGTTGCATTTTACACTGAAAAGCATGGGGAGAGAGGTTGAGTTCTACCACTAATAGATGCCTAGTTTAATCTTAAATCCACTTTGTTAGAGGGCATCGAAAAGATTGGTGATGGATGAAATCATATGGAGGGAATAATTTGAATGACAATAGGTAACTGTTAATAAGTTTTCTTCTTGGTGCCATGAGAGAGTTATGAATCATATGGATGAAGCTCCATTAATTGGCACCGTTTCTTCGCTAAATGATGCTCCATATCATTAATGGAGACCGGTAAAATCATGGGGAGCATATAATTTGAACGACAAGAGGTACCTTGTAGTAGCTCCTCCTCGGTGAATGGGAGAGTTAGTACTCGTTTCATGATAGGTTTTGCTTGCTTTTGATGGTGGGTTAATGTGCCAATCGGGCTGATGAGGAAAACACCAAATTTTAGAGATAGTACCGAAGGAGGGCAATGATTTGAAGTCTCTTATCATGGGAATTTGGTTGAGATAGACTCAAAATCATTGCATTTTACACTGAAATGCATGGGGAGACAGGTTGTGTTCTACCACTATGAGATGCCTAATATTATCCCAAATCCATCTTGTCCAAGGGCATTGAAAAGATTGGTGATCTGTGGACTCTTTCATCTCTCCGCAAACCATGCACCAGTCATCATTTTGAATATTTCTTCGCTTGAAGCTTCTGTTTGTGTGCGGTGTATGGGGAAGTAAGCGAGGCCAACTATGACAGGTTCTGATAGTTGGAAATGGCTTGGGGATTCCCGAAAATTGCACTGCACTTTGAAAAGCTAAGGGAAAGAGGCCGAGTTACTAACAATAAATGTCGTGTGAAATCCTAAATCTAATTATTTAATGGGCATTTGGAAGTTTGTTGATCAGCTGTGTCATTCCTCCCTCGGCAAAGTATGCATTTTTACATCACATCGACTAAGTATTCCAATGTAATCGGTTTTGTTAATTTTTTGCAAGCAATGTCTGGCCATCAATGAAACTTCTTAGATATGTTGTTTAGACCACGTGAAATTCTCCATTCGGTCAGTGATTTCTTATAATTGGAGAGATGCCATTTCTTTTGGGCCAAAAATGAGAATCACCGGTGTTCTTGCT
Source organism: Umbellularia californica (assembly GCA_028538565.1). NCBI lineage: Eukaryota > Viridiplantae > Streptophyta > Magnoliopsida > Laurales > Lauraceae > Umbellularia > Umbellularia californica. Next base: position 10,286,521 of record JAPQWN010000006.1, on the reverse strand, counting down.
TCAGTCAGCACTCACTTCTCGTGAGCCAAAGCTCCATCAATTGGCACCCTCTTCTCGCTAAATGAAGGTCCATTTGACCGAACGAGATGGATAATATAATACGGGGCAAATAATTTGAATGATGATAGGTAACTTGGATTAGCTCTTCTTCCTGGTGCAAGAGAGACCTATGAATCATGCGGATGAAGCTCTGTCATTCAGCACCCTTTCCTCGCTAAATGATGCTCCATATCACTAGTGGACCTGGATAAGATCATTTGGAGCAAACTATCTGAATGACTATAGGTACCTTGTATTAGGTCTTATATGCGGTACAAGAGAGTGTCAAGACTCGTTTCGTGATAGGTTTTGATTGATTTTGATAGTGGGTCAATGTGCCAATCTAGCTGAGGAGGAAAACGCCAAATTTTAGAGATCCGATTTCTCATAAACAATAGATATTAATGCAACATCTCGAATAACATTTTTGAAATAAACTCTCTAGGTTTCTTCGTTGCTATTTTAACTAAATACATTGCAACCAACGGATGGAAATTGGGCGAGGGCAATGATTTGAAGTCTTTTATCATGGCAATTTGATTGGGAAAGATTCAAAATCATTGCATTTTACACTGAAGAGCATGGGGAGAGAGGTTGAGTTCTACCACTAATAGATGCCTAGTTTATTCCTAAATCCATTTTGTCAAAGGGTATTGAAAAGATTGGTGATGGATAATATCATACGGAGCGAATAATTTGAATGACAATAGGTAACTTCTAATAGGTTTTCTTCCTGGTGGCACGACAGAGTTATGAATCATATTGATGAAGCTTCATCAATTGGCACCGTTTCTTCCCTAAATAATGCTCCGTATCACTAATGGAGACCCGTAAAATCATAGGGGGCATATAATCTGAACGACAAGAGGTACCTTGTAGTAGCTCCTCCTCGGTGAATGGGAGAGTTAGTACTCGTTTCGTGATAGGTTTTGGTTGATTTTGATGGTGGGTTAATGTGCCAATCAGGTCGAGGTGGAAAACGCCAAATTTTAGAGATAGTGTTTGATTAGAGATCCTATTTCTGTTAAACAATAAATATCAATGCAACATCTCGAATAACATTTTGGAAATGAACTCTCTAGGTTTCGTCGTTGCTTTTTGAACTATATACATTGCAAGCAACCGATGGAGACCGAAGGAGGGCAATGGTTTGAAGTCTCTTATCATGGGAATTTGGTTGGGGATAGACTCAAAAGCATTGCATTTTACACTGAAGAGCATGGGGGGAGGTTGAGTTCTACCACTATTAGATGCCTAGTTTAATCCTAAATCCATTTTGTCTAAGGGCATCGAAAAGATTGGTGATGGATAAAATCATATGGAGCGAATAATTTGTATGACAGTAGGTAACTTGTAATAGGTTTTCTTCCTGGTGGCATGAGAGAGTTATGAATCATATGGATGAAGCTCCATCAATTGGCACCGTTTCTTCGCTAAATGATGCTCCATATCACTAATGGAGACCGGTAAAATCATGGGGAGCATAGAAATTGAACGACAAGAGGTACCTTGTAGTAGCTCATCCTCGGTGAATGGGAGAGTTAGTACTCGTTTCATGATAGGTTTTGCTTGATTTTGATGGTGGGTTAATGTGCCAATCAAGCCGAGGTGTAAAACGCCAAATTTTAGAGATAGTGTTTGATTAGAGATCCTATTTCTCTTAAACAATAAATATCAATGCAACATCTCGAATAACATTTTGGAAATGAACTCTCTAGGTTTCGTCGTTGCTTTTTTAACTAAATACATTGCAAGCAACGGATGGAGACCGGAGGAGTGCAATGGTTTGAAGTCTCTTATCATGGGAATTTGGTTGGGGATAGAGTCAAAAGCATTGCATTTTACACTGAAGAGCATGGGGAGAGGTTGAGTTCTACCACTATTAGATGCCTAGTTTAATCCTAAATCCATTTTGTCTAAGGGCATCGAAAAGATTGGTGATGGATAAAATCATATGGAGCGAATAATTTGAATGACAGTAGGTAACTTGTAATAGGTTTTCTTCTTGGTGGCATGAGAGAGTTATGAATCATATGGATGAAGCTCCATCAATTGGCACCGTTTCTTCGCTAAATGATGCTCCATATCAATAATGGAGACTCGTAAAATCATGGGGAGCATATAATTTGAACGACAAGTGGTACCTTGTAGTAGCTCCTCCTCGGTGAATGGGAGAGTTAGTACTCGTTTCATGATAGGTTTTGCTTGATTTTGATGGTGGGTTAATGTGCCAATCATCCCGTGGTGGAAAACGCCAAATTTTAAAGATAGTGTTCGATTAGAGATCCTATTTCTCTTAAACAATAAATATCAATGCAACATCTCGAATAACATTTTTGAAATGAACTCTCTAGGTTTCGTCTTTGCTTTTTTAACTAAATACGTTGCGAGCAACGGATGGAGACCGGAGGAGGGCAATGGTTTGAAGTCTCTTATCATGGGAATTTGGTTGGGGATAGACTCAAAAGCATTGCATTTTACACTGAAGAGCATGGGGAGAGGTTGAGTTCTACCACTATTAGATGGCTAGTTTAATCCTTAATCCATTTTGTCTAAGGGCATCGAAAAGATTGGTGATGGATAAAATCATATGGAGCGAATAATTTGAATGACAGTAGGTAACTTGTAATAGGTTTTCATCCTGGTGGTATGAGGGAGTTATGAATCATATGAATGAAGCTCCATCAATTGGCACCGTGTCTTCGCTAAATGATGCTCGATATCACTAATGGAGACCGGTAAAATCATGGGGAGCATAGAAATTGAACGACAAGAGGTACCTTGTAGTAGCTCATCCTCGGTGAATGGGAGAGTTAGTACTCGTTTCATGATAGGTTTTGCTTGATTTTGATGGTGGGTTAATGTGCCAATCAAGCCGAGGTGTAAAACGCCAAATTTTAGAGATAGTGTTTGATTAGAGATCCTATTTCTCTTAAACAATAAATATCAATGCAACATCTCGAATAACATTTTGGAAATGGACTCTCTAGGTTTCGTCGTTGCTTTTTTAACGAAAAACATTGTAAGCAACGGATGGAGACCGGAGGAGGGCAATGGTTTGAAGTCTCTTATCTTGGGAATTTGGTTGTGGATAGACTCAAAAGCATTGAATTTTACACTGAAGAGCATGGGGAGAGGTTTGAGTTCTACCACTATTAGATGCCTAGTTTAATCCTAAATCCATTTTGTCTAAGGGCATCGAAAAGATTGGTGATGGATAAAATCATATGGAGCGAATAATTTGAATGACAGTAGGTAACTTGTAATAGGTTTTCTTCCTGGTGGCGTGAGGTTGTTATGAATCATATGGATGAAGCTCCATCAATTGGCACCGTTTCTTCGCTAAATGATGCTCCATATCATTAATGGAGACTGGTAAAATCATGGGGAGCTTATAATTTGAACGACAAGAGGTACCTTGTAGTAGCTCCTCCTCAGTGAATAGGAGAGTTAGTACTCGTTTCGTGATAGGTTTTGCTTGATTTTGATTGTCGGTTAATGTGCCAATAAAGCCTAGGTGGAAAACGCCAAATTTTAGAGATAGTGTTTGATTAGAGATCCTATTTCTTTTAAACATTTAATATCAACGCAACATCTCGAATAACATTTTGGAAATCAACTCTCTAGGTTTCGTCGTTGCTATTTTAACTATAAAGATTGCAAGCAACCGATGGAGACCGGAGGAGGGCAATGGTTTGAAGTCTCTTATCATGGGAATTTGGTTGGGGATAGACTCAAAAGCATTGTATTTTACACTGAATAGCATGGGGGGAGGTTGAGTTCTACCACTATTTGATGCCTAGTTTAATCCTAAATCCATTTTTTCTAAGGGCATCGAAAGGATTGGTGATGGATAAAATCATATGGAGCGAATAATTTGAGTGACTGTAGGTAACTTGTATTAGGTTTTCTTCCTGGTGGCATGAGAGAGTTATGAATCATATGGATGTAGCTCCATCAATTGGCACCGTTTCTTCGCTAAATGATGCTCCATATCACTATTGGAGACCTGTAAAATCATGGGGAGCATATAATTTGAACGACTAGAGGTACCTTGTAGTAGTTCCTCCTCGGTGAATGGGAGAGTTAGTACTCGTTTCATTATAGGTTTTGCTTGATTTTGATGGTGGGTTAATGTGTCAATCTGGCTGTGGTGGAAAACGCCAAATTTTAGAGATAGTGTTTGATTAGAGATCCTATTTCTCTTAAACAATAAATATCAATGCAACATCTCGAATAACATTTTTGAAATGAACTCTCTACGTTTCATCGTTGCTTTTTTAACTAAATACGTTGCAAGCAACGGATGGAGAGCGGAGGAGGGCAATGGTTTGTAGTCTCTTATCATGGGAATTTGGTTGGGGATAGACTCAAAAGCATTGCATTTTACACTGAAGGGCATGGGGAGATGTTGAGTTCTACCACTATTAGATGCCTAGTTTAATCCTAAATCCATTTTGTCTAAGGGCATCGAAAAGATTGTTGATGGATAAAATCATATGGAGCGAGTAATTTAAATGACAGTAGGTAACTTGTAATAGGTTTTCTTCCTGGTGGCATGGGAGAGTTATGAATCATATGGATGAAGCTCCATCAATTGGCACCGTTTCTACGCTAAATGATGCTCCATATCACTAATGGAGAACCGTAAAATCATGGGGAGCATATAATTTGAACGACAAGAGGTACGTTGTAGTAGCTCCTCGGTGAATGGGAGAGTTAGTACTCGTTTCATGATAGGTTTTGCTTGATTTTGATGGTGGGTTAATGTGCCAATCAGGCCGAGGTGGAAAACGCCAAATTTTAGAGATAGTGTTTGATTTGGGATCCTATTTCTCTTAAACAATAAATATGAATGCAACATCTCGAATAACATTTTGGAAATGAACTCTCTAGGTTTCGTCCTTGCTTTTTAAACTATATACATTGCAAGCAACCGATGGAGACCGGAGGAGGGCAATGGTTTGAAGTCTCTTATCATGGGAATTTTGTTGGGGATAGACTCAAAAGCATTGCATTTTACACTAAAGAGCATGGGGTGAGGATGAGATCTACCACTATTAGATGCCTAGTTTAATCCTAAATCCATTTTGTCCAAGGGCATCGAAAAGATTGGTGATGGAGAAAATCATATGGAGCGAATAATTTGAATGACAGTAGGTAACTTGTAATTGGTTTTCTTCTTGGTGGCGAGAGGGAGTTATGAATCATATGGATGAAGCTCTATCAATTGGCACCGTTTTTTCGCTAAATGATGCTTTATATCACTAATGGAGACCGGTAAAATCATGGGGAGCATATAATTTGAGCGACAAGAGGTACCTTGTAGTAGCTCCTCCTAGGTGAATGGGAGAGTTAGTACTCGTTTCATGATAGGTTTTGCTTGATTTTGATGGTGGGTTATTGTGCCAATCGGGCCGTGGTGGAAAATGCCAAATTTTGGAGATATTGTTTGATTAGCGATCCTATTTCTCTTAAACAATAAATATCAATGCAACATCTCGAATAACATTGTTGAAATGAACTCTCTAGGTTTCGTCGTTGCTTTTTTGACTAAATACGTTGCAAGCAACGGATGGAGACCGGAGGAGGGCAATGGTTTGAAGTCTCTTATGATGAGAATTTGGTTGGGGATAGACTCAATAGCATTGCATTTTACACTGAAGAGCATGGGGAGAGGTTGAGTTCTACCACTATTAGATGCCTAGTTTAATCATAAATCCGTTTTGTCTGAGGGCATCGAAAAGATTGTTGATGGATAAAACCATATGGAGCGAGTAATTTGAATGACTGTACGTAACTTGTAATTGGTTTTTTTCCTGGTTGTATGAGGGAGTTATGAATCATAGGGATGAAGCTCCATCAATTGGCACCGTTTATTCGCTAAATGATGCTCCATATCAGTAATGGAGACCCGTAAAATCATCGGGAGCATATAATTTGCACGACAAGAGGTACCTTGTAGTAGCTCATCCTCGGTGAATGGGAGAGTTAGTGGTCGTTTCATGATAGGTTTTGCTTGATTTTGATGGTGGGTTGATGTGCCAATCTGTCCGAGGTTGAAAACGCCAAATTTTAGAGATAGTGTTTGATTAGAGATCCTATTTCTCTTAAACAATAAATATCAATGCAACATCTCGAAGAACATTTTTGAAATGAGCTCTCTAGGTTTCGTCGTTGCTTTTTTAACTAAATACGTTGCAAGCAACGGATGGAGACCGGAGGAGTGCAATGGTTTGAAGTCTCTTATCTTGGGAATTTTGTTGGGGATAGACTCAAAAGCATTGCATTTTGCATTGAAGAGCATGGGGAGAGGTTGAGTTCTACCACTATTAGATGCCTAGTTTAATCCTTAATCCATTTTGTCTAAGGGCATCGAAAAGATTGGTGATGGATAAAATCATTTGGAGCGAATAATTTGAATGACAGTAGGTAACTTGTAATAGATTTTCTTCCTGGTGGTATTAGGGAGTTATGAATCATATGGATGAAGCTCCATCAATTGGCACCGTTTCTTCGCTAAATGATGCTCCATATCACTAATGGAGACCGGTAAAATCATGGGGAGCATAGAAATTGAACGACAAGACGTACCTTGTAGTAGCTCATCCTCGGTGAATGGGAGAGTTAGTACTCGTTTCATGATAGGTTTTGCTTGATTTTGATGGTGGGTTAATGTGCCAATCAAGCCGAGGTGGAAAACGCCAAATTTTAGAGATAGTGTTTGATTAGAGATCCTATTTCTCTTAAACAATAAATATCAATGCAACATCTCGAATAACATTTTGGAAATGAACTCACTAGGTTTCCTCGTTGCTTTTTTAACTATATACATTACAAGCAACCGATGTAGACCGGAGGAGGGCAATGGTTTGAAGTCTCTTATCATGGGAATTTGGTTGGGGATAGTCTCAAAAGCATTGCATTTTACACTGAAGAGCATGGGGGGAGGTTGAGTTCTACCACTATTAGATGCCTAGTTTAATTCTAAATCCATTTTGTCTAAGGGCAGCGAAAAGATTGGTGATGGATAAAATCATATGGAGCGAATAATTTGAATGACAGTAGGTAACTTCTAATAGGTTTTCTTCCTGGTGGCATGAGAGAGTTATGAATCATATGGATGAAGCTCCATCAATTGGCACCGTTTCTTAGCTAAATGATGCTCCATATCACTAATGGAGACCGGTAAAATTATGGGGAGCATATAATTTGAACGACAAGAGGTACCTTGTAGTTGCTCCTCCTCGATGAATGGGAGCGTTAGTACTCGTTTCATGATAGGTTTTGCTTGATTTTGGTGGTGGGTTAATGTGCCAATCAGGCCGAGGTGGAAAACGCCAAATTTTAAAGATAGTGTTTAATTAGAGATCCTATTTCTCTTAAACAATAAATATCAATGCAACATCTCGAATAACATTTTGGAAATCAACTCTCTAGGTTTCGTCGTTGCTTTTTTAACATTATGCATTGCAAGCAACCGATGGAGACCGGAGGAGGGCAATGGTTTGAAGTCTCTTATCATGGGAATTTGGTTGGGGATAGACTCAAAAGCATTGGATTTTACACTGAAGAGCATGGGGGGAGGTTGAGTTCTACCACTATTAGATGCCTAGTTTAATCCTAAATCCATTTTTTCTAAGGGCATCGAAAAGATTGGTGATGGATAAAATCATATGGAGCGAATAATTTGAATGACAGTAGGTAATTTGTAGTAGGTTTTTTTTCGGGTGGTATGAGGGAGTTATGAATGAAATGGATGAGGCTCCATCAATTGGCACCGTTTCTTCGCTAAATGATGCTCCATATCACTAATGGAGACCCGTAAAATCATGGGGAGCATATAATTTGAACGACGAGAGGTTCCTTGTAGTAGCTCCTTTTCGGTGAATAGAAGAGTTATTACTTGTTTCATGATATGTTTTGCTTGATTTTGATGGTGGGTTAACGTGCCAATCAGGCCGAGGTGGAAAACGCCAAATTTTAGGGATAAGGTTTGATTGGAGATCCTATTTCTCTTATACAATAAGTATCAATGCAACATCTGGAATAGCATTTTTGAAATGAACTCTCTAGGTTTCGTCGTTGCTTTTTTAACTAAATACGTTGCAAGCAACGGATGGAGACCGGATTAGGCCAATGGTTTGAAGTCTCTTATCATGGGAATTTGGTTGGGGATAGACTCAAAAGCATTGCATTTTACACTGAAGAGCATGGGGAGAGGTTGAGTTCTACCAGTGTTAGATGCCTAGTTTAATCCTAAATCCATTTTGTCTAAGGGCATCGAAAAGATTGGTGATGGATAAAATCATATGGAGCGAATAATTTGAATGACAATAGGTAACTTCTAATAGGTTTTTTTCCTCGTGGTATGAGGGAGTTGTGAATCATATGGATGAAGATCCATTAATTGGCACCATTTCTTCGCTAAATGATGCTCCATATCACTAATGGAGACCGGTAAAATCATGGGGAGCATAGAAATTGAACGACAAGAGGTACCTTGTAGTAGCTCATCCTCTGTGAATGGGAGAGTCGGTAATCGTTTCATGATAGGTTTTGCTTGATTTTGGTGGTGGGTTAATGTGCCAATCAAGCCGAGGTGGAAAACGCCAAATTTTAGAGTTAGTGTTTGATTAGAGATCCTATTTCTCTTAAACAATAAATATTAATGCAACATCTCGAATAACATTTTGGAAATGAACTCTCTAGGTTTCGTCGTTGCTTTTTTAACTTAATACATTGCAAGCAACGGATGGAGACCGGAGGAGGGCAATGGTTTGAAGTCTCTTATCATGGGAATTTGGTTGGGGATAGACTCAAAAGCGTTGCATTTTACACTTAAAAGCGTGGGGAGAGGTTGAGTTCTCCCAGTCTTAGATGCCTGGTTTAATCCTAAATCCATTTTTTCTAAGGACATCGAAAATATTTGTGATGGATAAAATCATATGGGGCGAATCATTTGAATGACAGTAGGTAACTTGTAATAGGTTTTCTTCCTGGTGGCATCAGTGTGTTATGAATCATATGGATGAAGCTTCATCAATTGGCACCGTTTCTTCACTAAATGATGCTCCATATCACTAATGGAGACCGGTAAAATCATGGGGAGCATATAATTTGAACGACTAGAGGTACCTTGTAGTAGCTCCTCCTCGGTGAATGGGAGAGTTAGTACTCGTTTCTTGATAGGTTTTGCTTGATTTTGATTGTGGGTTAATGTGCCAATCAAGCCGAGGTGGAAAACGCCAAATTTTAGAGAGAGTGTTTGATTAGAGATCCAATTTCTGTAAAACAATAAATATCAATGCAACATCTCGAATAACATTTTTGAAATGAACTCTCTAGGTTTCATTGTTGCTTTTTTAACTATAAACATTGCCAGCAACCGATGGAGACCGGATGAGGGCAATGGTTTGAAGTCTCTTATCATGGGAATTTGGTTGGGGATAGACTCAAAAGCATTGCATTTTACACTGAAGAGCATGGGGGGAGGTTGAGTTCTACCACTATTAGATGCCTAGTTTAATCCTAAATCCATTTTGTCTAAGGGCATCGAAAAGATTGGTGATGGATAGAATCATATGGAGCGAATAATTTGTATGACAGTAGGTAAGTTGTAATAGGTTTTCTTCCTGGTGGCGTGAGGTTGTTATGAGTCATATGGATGAAGCTCCATCAATTGGCACCGTTTCTTCGCTAAATGATGCTCCATATCATTAATGGAGACCGGTAAAATCATGGGGAGCATATAATTTGAACGACAAGAGTTACCTTGTAGTAGCTCCTCCTCGGTGAATGGTAGAGTTAGTACTCGTTTCATGATCGGTTTTGCTTGATTTTGATGGTCGGTGAATGTGCCAATAAAGCCGAGGTGGAAAACGCCAAATTTTAGTGATAGTGTTTGATTAGAGATCCTATTTCTGTTAAACATTAAATATCAATGCAACATCTCGAATAACATTTTGGAAATGAACTCTCTAGGTTTCGTCGTTGCTTTTGTAACTAAATACATTGCAAACAACGGATAGAGACCGGAGGTGGGCATTGGTTTGAAGTCTCTTATCATGGGAATTTGGTTGGGGATAGACTCAAAAGCATTGCATTTTACACTGAAGAGCGTGGGGAGAGGTTGAGTTCTACCACTCTTAGATGCCTAGTTTAATCCTAAATCCATTTTGTCTAAGGGCATCGAAAAGATTGGTGATGGATAAAATCATATGGAGCGAATAATTTGAATGACAGTAGGTAACTTGTAATAGGTTTTCTTCCTGGTGGCATGAGAGAGTTATGAATCATTTGGATGAAGCTCCATCAATTGGCACCGTTTCTTCCATAAATGATGCTCCATATCACTAATGGAGACCGGTAGAATCATGGGGAGCATATAATTTGAACGACAAGAGGTACCTTGTAGTAGCTCCTCCTCGGTGAATGGGAGAGTTAGTACTCGTTTCATGATAGGTTTTGCTTGATTTTGATGGTGGGTTAATGTGCCAATCAAGCCGAGGTGGAAAACGTCAAATTTTGGAGATAGTGTTTGATCTGAGATCCTATTTCTGTTAAACAATAAATATCAATGCAACATCTTCAACAACATTTCGGAAATGAAGTCTTTAGGTTTCGTCGTTGCTTTTTTAACTATATGCATTGCAAGCAACCGATGGAGAACGCAGGAGGGCAATGGTTTGAAGTCTCTTATCAAGGGAATTTGGTTGGGGATAGACTCAAAAGCATTGCATTTTACACTGAAGAGCATTGGGGGAGGTTGAGTTCTACCACTATTAGATGCCTAGTTTTATCCTAAATCCATTTTGTCTAAGGGGCATCGAAAAGATTGGTGATTGATAAAATCATATGGAGCGAATAATTTGAATGACAGTAGGTAACTTGTAATAGGTTTTCTTCCTGGTGGCATGAGAGAGTTATGAATTATATGGATGAAGCTCCATCAATTGGCATTTTTTCTTCGCTAAATGATGCTCCATATCACTAATGGACACCGGTAAAATCATGGGGAGCATATAATTTGAACGACAAGAGGTACCCTGTAGTAGCTCCTCCTCTGTGAATGGGAGAGTTAGTACTCGTTTCATGATAATTTTTGCTTGATTTTGATGGTGGGTTAATGTGCCAATCAAGCCGAGGTGGAAAACGCCAAATTTTAGAGATAGTGTTTGATTAGAGATCCTATTTCTCTTCAGCAATAAATATCAAAGTATCATCTCGAATAACATTCTTGAAATGAACTCTCTAGGTTTCGTCGTTGCTTGTTTAACTAAATACATTGCAAGCAACGGATGGAGACCGGTGGAGGGCAATGGTTTGAAGTCTCTTATCATGGGAATTGTGTTGGGATAGACTCAAAAGCATTGCAGTTTACACTGAAAAGCATGGGGAGAGGCTGAGTTCTACCACTATTTGATGCCTAGTTTAATCCTAAATCCATTTTGTCCAAGGGCATCGAAAAGATTGGTGATGCATTAAATCATATGGAGCTAATAATTTTAATGACAGTAGGTAACTTGTAATAGCTTTTCTTCCTGGTGGTATGACGGAGTTATGAATCATATGGATGAACCTCCATCAATTTGCACCGTTTCTTCGTTAAATGATGCTCCATATCACTAATGGAGACCGGTAGAATCATGGGGAGCATATAATGTGAACGACAAGAGGTACCTTGTAGTAGCTCCTCCTAGGTGAATGGGAGTGTTGGTACTCGTTTCATGATAGCTTTTGCTTGATTTTGATGGTGGGTTGATGTGCCAATCAAGCCGAAGTGGAAAATGCCAAATTTTAGAGATAGTGTTTGATTAGAGATCGTATTTCTTTTAAACAATAAATATCAATGCAACATCTCGGATAACATTTTGGAAATGAACTCTCTAGGTTTCGTCGTTGCTTTTTTAACTAAATACATTGCAAGCAACGGATGGAGACCGGAGGAGGGCAATGGTTTGAAGTCTCTGATCATGGGAATTTTGTTTGGGATAGACTCAAAAGCATTGCATCTTACATTGAAGAGCATGGGGAGAGGTTGAGTTCTACCACTATTCGATGCCTAGTTTAATCCTAAAGCCATTTTGTCAAAGGGCATCGAAAAGATTGGTGATGGATAAAATCATATGGAGCGAATAATTTGAATGACAGTAGGTAACTTGTAATAGGTTTTCTTTCTGGTGGCATGAGAGAGTTATGAATCATATGGTTGAAGCTCCTTCAATTGGCACCGTTTCTTCGCTTTATGATGCTCTATATCACTAATGGAGACCCGTAAAATCATGGGGAGCATATAATTTGAACGACAAGAGGTACCTTGTAGTAGCTCCTCCTCGGTGATTGGGGTAGTTAGTACTCGTTTCATGATAGGTTTTGCTTGATCTTGAAGGTGGGTTAATGTGTCAATCAAGCCGGGGTGGAAAACGCCAAATTTTAGGGATTGTGTTTGATTAGAGATCCTATTTCTCTTAAACATTAAATATCAATGCAACATCTCGAATAACATTTTGGAAATGAGCTCTCTAGGTTTCGTCGTTGCTTTTTTAACTAAAAACATTGCAAGCAACGGATGGAGACCGGAGGAAGGCAATGGTTTGAAGTCTCTTATCGTGGGAATTTTGTTGGGGATAGACTCAAAAGCGTTGCATTTTACACTTAAAAGCATGGGGAGAGGTTGAGTTCTCCCAGTATTAGATGCCTAGTTTAATCCTAAATCCATTTTGTCTAGGGGCATCGAAAGGATTTGTGATGGATAAAATCATATGGGGCGAATAATTTGAATGACAGTAGGTAACTTGTAATAGGTTTTCTTCCTGGTGGCATGAGTGTGTTATGAATTATATGGATGAAGCTCCATCAATTGGCACCGTTTCTTCGCTAAATGATGCTCCATATCACTAATAGTGACCGGTAAAATCATGGGGGGCATATAATTTGAACGACAAGAGGTACCTTGTAGTAGCTCCTCCTCGGTGAATGGGAGAGTTAGTACTCGTTTCATGATAGGTTTTGCTTGATTTTGTTGGTGGGTTAATGTGCCAATCAAGCCGAGGTGGAAAACGCCAAATTTTAGAGATAGTGTTTGATTAGAGATCCTATTTCTGTAAAACAATAAATATCAATGCAACATCTCGAATAACATTTTGGAAATGAACTCTCTAGGTTTCGTCGTTGCTTTTTTAACTATATACATTGCAAGCAACTGATGGAGACCGGATGAGGGCAATGGTTTGAAGTCTCTTATCATGGGAATTTGGTTGGGGATAGACTCAAAAGCATTGCATTTTACACTGAAGTGCATGGGGGGAGGTTGAGTTCTACCACTATCAGATGCCTAGTTTAATCCTAAATCCATTTTGTCTAAGGGCATTGGAAAGATTGGTGATGGATAAAATCATATGGAGCGAATAATTTGAATGACAGTAGGTAACTAGTAATAGGTTTTCTTCCTTGTGGCATGAGAGAGTTATGAATCATATGGATGAAGCTCCATCAATTGGCACCGTTTCTTCGCTAAATGATGCTCCATATCACTAATGGAGACCGGTAAAATCATGGGGAGCATAGAAATTGAACTACAGGAGGTACCGTGTAGTAGCTCATCCTCGGTGAATGGGAGAGTTAGTACTCGTTTCATGATAGATTTTGCTTGATTTTGATGGTGGGTTATTGTGCAAATCAAGCCGAGGTGGAAAACGCCAAATTTTAGAGATAGTGTTTGATTAGAGATCCTATTTCTCTTAAACAATAAATATCAATGCAACATCTCGAATAACATTTTGGAAATGAACTCTCTAGGTTTCGTCATTGCTTTTTTAACTAAATACATTGCAAGCAACGGATGAAGACCAGAGGAGGGCAATTGTTTGAAGTCTCTTATCTTGGGAATTTGGTTGGGGATAGAGTCAAAAGCATTGCATTTTACACTGAAGGGCATGGGGAGAGGTTGAGTTCTACCACTATTAGATGCCTTGTTTAATCCTAAATCCATTCTTTCTAAGGGCATCGAAAAGATTGTTGATGGATAAAATCATATGGAGCGAATAATTTGAATGACAGTAGGTAACTTGTAATAGGTTTTCTTCCTGGTGGCATGAGAGAGTTATGAATCATTTGGATGAAGCTCCATCAATTGGCACCTTTTCTTCGGTAAATGATGCTCCATATCACTAATGGAGACCGGTAGAATCATGGGGAGCATATAATTTGAACGACAAGAGGTACCTTGTAGTAGCTCCTCCTCGGTGAATGGGAGAGTTAGTACTCGTTTCATGATAGCTTTTGCTTGATTTTGATGGTGGGTTAATGTGCCAATCAAGCCGAGGTGGAAAACGCCAAATTTTGGAGATAGTGTTTGATCTGAGATCCTATTTCTGTTAAACAATAAATATCAATGCAACTTCTTGAATCACATTTTGGAAATGAACTCTTTAGGTTTCGTCGTTGCTTTTTTAACTATATACATTGCAAGCAACCGATGGAGAACGCAGGAGGGGAATGGTTTTAAGTCTCTTATCATGGGAATTTGGTTGGAGATAGAGTCAGAAGCATTGCATTTTACACTGAAGAGCATGGGGGGAGGTTGAGTTCTACCACTGTTAGATGCCTAGTTTTATCATAAATCCATTTTGTCTAAGGGTCATAGAAAAGATTGGTGATGGATAAAATCATATGGAGCGATTAATTTGAATGACAGTAGGTAACTTGTAATAGGTTTTCTTCCTGGTGGCATGAGAGAGTTATGAATCATATGGATGAAGCTCCATCAATTGGCACTGTTTCTTCGCTAAATGATGCTCCATATCGCTAATGGAGACCGGTAAAATCATGGGGAGCATATGATTTGAATGACAAGAGGTACGCTTTAGTAGCTCCTCCTCTGTGAGTGGGAGAGTTGGTACTCGTTTCATGATAGGTTTTGCTTGATTTTGATGGTGGGTTAATGTGCCAATCAAGCCGAGGTGGAAAACGCCAAATTTTAGAGATAGTGTTTGATTAGTGATCCTATTTCTCTTAAACAATAAATATCAAAGCAACTTCTCGAATAACATTCTTGAAATGAAGTCTCTAGGTTTCGTCGTTGCTTTTTTAACTAAATACATTGCAAGCAACGGATGGAGGCCGGAGGAGGGCAATGGTTTGAAGTCTCTTATCATGGGAATTTGGTTGGGATAGACTCAAAAGCATTGCATTTTACACTGAAAAGGATGGGGAGAGGCTGAGTTCTACCACTATTTGATGCCTAGTTTAATCCTAAATCCATTTTTTCCAAGGGCATCGAAAAGATTGGCGATGCATTAAATCATATGGAGCTAATAATTTGAATGACAGTAGGTAACTTGTAATAGGTTTTCTTCCTGGTGGTATGAGGGAGTTATGAATCATATGGATGAAGCTCCATCAATTGGCACCGTTTCTTCGCTAAATGATGCTCCATATCACTAATGGAGACCGGTAAAATCATGGGGAGCATATAATGTGAACGACAAGAGGTACCTTGTAGTAGCTCCTCCTAGGTGAATGGGAGAGTTAGTACTCGTTTCATGATAGCTTTTGCTTGATTTTGATGGTGGGTTAATGTGCCAATCAAGCCGAAGTGGAAAAGGCCAAATTTTAGAGATAGTGTTTGATTAGAGATCGTATTTCTTTTAAACAATAAATATCAATGCAGCATCTCGGATAACATTTTGGAAATGAACTCTCTAGGTTTCGTCGTTGCTTTTTTAACTAAATACATTGCAAGCAACGGATGGAGACCGGAGGAGGGCAATGGTTTGAAGTCTCTGATCATGGGAATTTTGTTTGGGATAGACTCAAAAGCATTGCATCTTACATTGAAGAGCATGGGGAGAGGTTGAGTTCTACCACTATTCGATGCCTAGTTTAATCCTAAAGCCATTTTGTCAAAGGGCATCGAAAAGATTGGTGATTGATAAAATCATATGGAGCGAATAATTTGAATGACAGTAGGTAACTTGTAATAGGTTTTCTTCCTGGTGGCATGAGAGAGTTATGAATCATATGGATGAAGCTCCTTCATTTGGCACCGTTTCTTCGCTAAATGATGCTCTGTATCACTAATGGAGACCCGTAAAATCATGGGGAGCATATAATTTGAACGACAAGAGGTACCTTGTAGTAGCTCCTCCTCGGTGATTGGGAGAGTTAGTACTCGTTTCACGATAGGTTTTGCTTGATTTTGAAGGTGGGTTAATGTGCCAATCAAGCCGGGGTGGAAAACGCCAAATTTTAGAGATTGTGTTTGATTAGAGATCCTATTTCTCTTAAACAATAAATATCAATGCAACATCTCGAATAACATTTTGGAAATGAGCTCTCTAGGTTTCGTCGTTGCTTTTTTAACTAAATACATTGCAAGCAACGGATGGAGACCGGAGGAGGGCAATGGTTTGAAGTCTCTTATTGTGGGAATTTGGTTGGGGATAGACTCAAAAGCGTTGCATTTTACACTTAAAAGCATGGGGAGAGGCTGAGTTCTCCCAGTATTAGATGCCTAGTTTAATCCTAAATCCATTTTGTCTACGGGCATCGAAAAGATTTGTGATGGATAAAATCATATCGGGCGCATAATTTGAATGACAGTAGGTAACTTGTAATAGGTTTTCTTCCTGGTGGCATGAGTGTGTTATGAATTATATGGATGAAGCTCCATCAATTGGCACCGTTTCTTCGCTAAATGATGCTCCATATCACTAATAGAGACCCGTAAAATCATGGGGAGCATATAATTTGAACGACAAGAGGTACCTTGTAGTAGCTCCTCCTCGGTGAATGGGAGAGTTAGTACTCGTTTCTTGATAGGTTTTGCTTGATTTTGATGGTGGGTTAATGTGCCAATCAAGCCGAGGTGGAAAACGCCAAATTTTAGAGATAGTGTTTGATTAGAGATCCTATTTCTGTAAAACAATAAATATCAATGCAACATCTCGAATAACATTTTGGAAATGAACTCTCTAGGTTTCGTCGTTGCTTTTTTAACTATATACATTGCAAGCAACTGATGGAGACCGGATGAGGGCAATGGTTTGAGGTCTCTTATCATGGGAATTTGGTTGGGGATTGACTCAAAAGCATTGCATTTTACACTGAAGAGCATGGGGGGAGGTTGAGTTCTACCACTATTAGATGCCTAGTTTAATCCTAAATCCATTTTGTCTAAGGGCATCGAAAAGATTGGTGATGGATAAATTCATATGGAGCGAATAATTTGAATGACAGTAGGTAACTTGTAATAGGTTTTCTTCCTTGTGGCATGAGAGAGTTATGAATCATATGGATGAAGCTCCATCAATTGGCACCGTTTCTTCGCTAAATGATGCTCCATATCACTAATGGAGACCGGTAGAATCATGGGTAGCATATAATTTGAACGACAAGAGGTACCTTGTAGTGGCTCCTCCTCGGTGAATGGGTGAGTTAGTACTCGTTTCATGATAGCTTTTGCTTGATTTTGATGGTGGGTTAATGTGCCAATCAAGCCTAGGTGGAAAACGCCAAATTTTAGAGATAGTGTTTGATTAGAGATCCTATTTCTCTTAAACAATAAATATCAATGCGACATCTCGAATAACTTTTTGGAAATGAACTCTCTAGGTTTCGTCATTGCTTTTTTAACTAAATACATTGCAAGCAACGGATGGAGACCGGAGGAGGGCAATGGTTTGAAGTCTCTTATCTTGGGAATTTGGTTGGGGATAGACTCAAAAGCATTGCATTTTACACTGAAGAGCATGGGGAGTGGTTGAGTTCTACCACTATTAGATGCCTAGTTTAATCCTAAATCCATTTTGTCTAAGGGCATCGAAAAGATTGGTGATGGATAAAATCATATGGAGCGAATAATTTGAATGACAGTAGGTAACTTGTAATAGGTTTTCTTCCTTGTGGCATGAGAGAGTTATGAATCATATGGATGAAGCTCCATCAATTGGCACCGTTTCTTCGCTAAATGATGCTCCATATCACTAATAGAGACCGGTAAAAGCATGGGGAGCATGTAATTTGAACGACAAGAGGTACCTTGTAGTAGCTCCTCCTCGGTGAGTGGGAGAGTTAGTACTCGTTTCTTGATAGGTTTTGCTTGATTTTGATGGTGGGTTAATGTGCCAATCAAGCCGAGGTGGAAAACGCCAAATTTTAGAGATAGTGTTTGATTAGAGATCCTATTTCTGTAAAACAATAAATATCAATGCAACATCTCGAATAACATTTTGGAAATGAACTTTCTAGGTTTCGTCGTCGCTTTTTTAACTATATACATTGCAAGAAACTGATGGAGACCAGATGAGGGCAATGGTTTGAAGTCTCTTATCATGGGAATTTGGTTGGGGATAGACTCAAAAGCATTGCATTTTGCACTGAGGAGCATGGGGGGTGGTTGAGTTCTACCACTATTAGATGCCTAGTTTAATTCTAAATCCATTTTGTCTAAGGGCATCGAAAAGATTGGTGATGGATAAAATCATATTTGAGCGAATAACTTGAATGACAGTAGGTAACTTGTAATAGGTTTTCTTCCTGGTGGCATGAGAGCGTTATGAATCATATGGATGAAGCTCCATCAATTGGCACCGTTTCTTCGCTAAATGATGCTCCATATCACTAATGGAGACTGGTAAAATCTTGGGGAGCATAGAAATTGAACTAGAAGAGGTACCTTGTAGTAGCTCATCCTCGGTGAATGGGAGAGTTAGTACTCGTTTCATGATAGGTTTTGCTTTATTTTGATGGTGGGTTATTGTGCAAATCAAGCCGAGGTGGAAAACGCCAAATTTTAGAGATAGTGTTTGATTAGAGATCCTATTTCTCTTAAACAATAAATATCAATGCAACATCTCGAATAACATTTTGAAAATGAACTCTCTAGGTTTCGTCATTGCTTTTTTAACTAAATACATTGCAAGCAACGGATGGAGACCGGAGGAGAGCAATGGTTTGAAGTCTCTTATCTTGGGAATTTGGTTGGGGATAGACTCAAAAGCATTGCATTTTACACTGAAGAGCATGGGGAGAGGTTGAGTTCTACCACTATTAGATGCCTAGTTTAATCCTAAATCCATTTTGTCTAAGGGCATCGAAAAGATTGGTGATGGATAAAATCATATGGAGCGAATAATTTGAATGACAGTAGGTAACTTGTATTAGGTTTTCGTCCTGGTGGCATGAGAGAGTTATGAATCATATGGATGAAGCTCCATCAATTGGCATTGTTTCTTCGCTAAATGATGCTCCATATCACTAATGGAGACCAGTAGACTCATGGGGAGTATATAATTTGAACGACAAGAGGTACCTTGTACTAGCTCCTCCTCGGTGAAGGGGAGAGTTAGTACTCGTTTCATGATAGGTTTTGCTTGATTTTGATGGTGGGTTAATGTGCCAATCAAGCCGAGGTGGAAAACGCCAAATTTTGGAGATAGTGTTTGATCTGAGATCCTATTTCTGTTAAACAATAAATATCAATGCAACATCTCGAATAACATTTTGGAAATGAACTCTTTAGGTTTCCTCATTGCTTTTTTAACTATATACATTGCAAGCAGCCGATGGAGACCGGAGGAGGGCAATGGTTTGAAGTCTTTTATCATGGGAATTTGGTTGGGGATAGACTCAAAAGCATTGCATTTTACACTGAAGAGCATGGGGGGAGGTTGAGTTCTGCCACTATTAGATGCCTAGTTTTATCCTAAATCCATTTTTTCTGAGGGACATCGAAAAGATTGGTGATGGATAAAATCATATGGAGCGAATAATTTGAATGACAGTAGGTAACTTGTAATAGGTTTTCTTCCTGGTGGCATGAGAGAGTTATGAATCATATGGATGAAGCTCCATCAATTGGCACTGTTTCATCGCTAAATGATGCTCCATATAACTAATGGAGACCGGTCAAATCATGGGGTGCATATAATTTGAACGACAAGAGGTACCTTGTAGTAGCTCCTCCTCGGTGAATGGGAGAGTTAATACTCGTTTCATGATAGGTTTTGCTTGATTTTGATGGTGGGTTAATGTGCCAATCAAGCCGTGATGGAAAACGCCAAATTTTAGAGATAGTGTTTGATTAGAGATCCTATTTCTCTTAAACAATAAATATCAATGCAACATCTCGAATAACATTTTGGAAATGAACTCTCTAGGTTTTGTCGTTGCTTTTTTAACTAAATACATTGCAAGCAACGGATGGAGACCGGAGGAGGGCAATGGTTTGAAGTCTCTTACCATGGGAATTTGGTTGGGGATAGACTCAAAACTATTGCATTTGACACTTAAGGGCATGGGGAGAGGTTGAGTTCTACCACTATTAGATGCCTAGTTTAATCCTAAATCCATTTTGTCTAAGGGCATCAAAAAGATTGGTGATGGATAAAATCATATGGAGCGAATAATTTGAATGACAGTAGGTAACTTGTAATAGGTTTTCTTCTTGGTGGCATGAGAGAGTTATGAATCATATGGATGAAGCTCGATCAATTGGCACCTATTCTTCGCTAAATGATGCTCCATTTCACTAATGGAGTCCGGTAAAATCATGGGGAGTATATAATTTGAACGACAAGAGGTACCTTGTAGTAGCTCCTCCTCGGTGAATGGGAGAGTTATTACTCGTTTCATGGTAGGTTTTGCTTGATTTTGATTGTAGGTTAATGTGCCAATCAAGCCGAGGTGGAAAACGCCAAATTTTAGAGATTGTGTTTGATTAGAGATCGTATTTCTTTTAAACAATAAATATCAATGCAACATCTCGGATAACATTTTGGAAATGAACTCTCTAGGTTTCGTCGTTGCTTTTTTAACTAAATACATTGCAAGCAACGGATGGAGACCGGAGGAGGGCAATGGTTTGAAGTCTCTGATCATGGGAATTTTGTTTGGGATAGACTCAAAAGCATTGCATCTTACATTGAGGAGCATGGGAAGAGGTTGAGTTCTACCACTATTCGATGCCTAGTTTAATCCTAACGCCATTTTGTCAAAGGGCATCGAAAAAATTGGTGATGGATGAAATCATATGGAGCGAATAATTTGAATGACAGTAGGTAACTTGTAATAGGTTTTCTTCCTGGTGGCATGAGAGAGTTATGAATCATATGGTTGAAGCTCCTTCAATTGGCACCGTTTCTTCGCTTTATCATGCTTTGTATCACTAATGGAGACCCGTAAAATCATGGGGAGCATATAATTTGAACGACAATAGGTACCTTGTAGTAGCTCCTCCTCGGTGAATGGGAGTGTTTGTACTCGTTTCATGATAGGTTTTGCTTGATTTTGATGGTTGGTTAATGTGCCAATCAAGTCGAGGTGGAAAACGCCAAATTTTAGAGATAGTGTTTTATTAGAGATCCTATTTCTCTTAAACAATAAATATCATTGCAAGATCTCGAATAACATTTTGGAAATGAACTCTCTAGGTTTCGTCGTTTCTTTATTAACTAATTACTTTGCAAGCAACGGATGGAGACCCGAGGAGGGCAATGATTTGAAGTATCTTATCATGGGAATTTGGTTGGGGATAGACTCAAAATCATTGCATTTTTCACTAAAATGCATGGGGAGACAGGTTCTGTTCTACCACTATTAGATGCCTAATATTATCCCAAATCCATCTTGTCCAAGGGCACTGAAATTCTCCGCGAACCATGCACCAGTCATCATTTTGAATATTTCTTCGCTTGAGGCTTCTGTTTGTGTGCGGCGTATGGGGAAGTAAGCGAGGCCAACTATGATAGGTTCTGATAGTTGGAAATGGCGTGGGGAGTCCCGAAAATTGCATTGCACTTTGAAAAGCTAAGGGAAAGAGGCCGAGTTACTAACAATAAATGTCGTGTGAAATCCTAAATCTAATTATTTATTGGGCATTTTGGAAGTTTATTGATCAGCTTTGTCATTCCTTCCTCGGCAAAGTTTGCATTTTTACATCACATCGACTAATTATTCCAATGTGATCGGTTTTGCTAATTTTTTGCAAGCAATGTCTGGCCGTCAATGAAACTTCTTAGATATGCCGTTTAGACCATGTGAAATTCTCCATTCGGTCAGTGATTTCTTATAATTGGAGAGATGCCATTTCTTTTGGGCCAAAAATGAGAATCACCTGTGTTCTTGCTTTGGTCAGCACTCGCTTCTCACGAGTCGAAGCTCCATTAGTTGGCACCCTCTTCTCACTAAATGAAGGTCCATTTGACCGAAGGAGATGGATAATATAATACGGGGCAAATAATTTGAATGACGATAGGTAACTTGCATTAGGTCTTCTTGGTGCAAGAGAGACCTATGAATCATGCGGATGTAGCTCTGTCATTCAGCACCCTTTCCTCGCTAAATGATGCTCCATATCACTAGTGGACCTGGATAAGATCATTTGGAGCAAACTATTTGAATGACTATAGGTACCTTGTATTAGGTCTTATACGCGGTACAAGAGAGTTTCAGGACTCGTTTCGTGATTGGTTTCGATTGATTTTGATAGTGGGTCAATGTGCCAATCTGGCCAAGGAGGAAAACGCCAAATTTTAGAGATAGTGTTTTATTAGAGATTCTATTTCTCATAACCAATAGATATCAATGCAACATCTCATATAAAATTTTTGAAATTAACTCTCTAGGTTTCTTCGTTGCTATTTTAACCAAATACATTGCAGGCAACGGATGGAAACTGGACGAGGGCAATTATTTGAAGTCTCTTATCATGGGAATTTGTTTGGGAAAGACTCAAAATCGTTGCATTTTACATTGAAAAGCATGGGGAGAGAGGTTGAGTTCTGCCACTAATAGATGCCTAGTTTAATCTTAAATTTATTTTGTTAGAGGGCATCGAAAAGATTGGTGATGGATAAAATCATACGGAGCGAATAATTTGAATGACAATAGGTAACTGTTAATAGGTTTTCTTCCTTGTGGCATGATAGAGTTATGAATCATATGGATGAAGATCCGTCAATTAGCACCTTTTCTTCGCTAAATGATGCCTCATATCACTAATGGATATCGGTAAAACAATAGGGAGCATATATTGTGAATGGCCAGAGGTACCTTGTAATAGCTCTTCTCCTCGGTGAATGGGAGAGTTAGTACTCGTTTCATGATAGGTTTTGCTTGATTTTGTTTGTGGGTTAATGTACTAATCAGGCCGAGGAGGATAACGCCAAATTTTAGAGATATTGTTTGATTAGAGTTCCTATTTCTCATAAACAATAAATATCAATGCAATATCTCGAATAACATTTTGGAAATGAACTCTCTAGGTTTCTTCGTTGCTTTTTTAACTAAATGCATTGCAAGCAACAGATGGAGACCGGAGGAGGGCAATGTTTTGAAGTCTCTTATTGAGGGAATTTGGTTGGGAATTGCTCAAAATCGTTGCATTTTACATTGAATAGCATTTGGAGAGAGGTTGAGTTCTACCAATAATAGATGCCCGATTTAATCCTAAATACATTTTTTGAAAGGGCACTGAAAAGATTGGAGATCCGTGGACTCATTCATCTCTTCGCAAACCATGCACCAGTGATCATTTGAATATTTCTTAGCTCGAAGCCAACAATCACTGGTTTTTATCGTTTGAAATGGCTTGGGGAGTACCGAAAATTGCACCGCATGTAGAATAGCTTGGGGAAAGCGGCTGAGTTACTAACAATAAATGCAGTGTGAAATCCTAAATCTAATTTGTTAAAGGGCATTCAGAGGTTTGTTATCAGTGGTGTCATTCCTCCCTTGGCAAAGTATGCATTTTTACATCACATCGACTAAGTATTCCAATGTGATCGGTTTTTCTATTTTTTTGCAAGCAATGTCCGGCCGTCAATGAAGCTTCTTAGATATGCCGTTTCGACCATGTCAAATTCTCAATTCGGTCAATGATTTCTTATAATGGGAATGATGGCATTATTTTTCGGCGAGAAATGAGAATCACCTATCTGTTTTTGCTTCAGTTAGCAGTCGCTTCTCGCGAGCTTTAGCTCCATCAATTAGCACCCTTTCCTCGCTAAATGAAGCTCCATTTCACTAAAGGAGATGCATAATATCATACGGAGAAAATACGTTGAATGACAATAAGTCCCTTGCAATAGATCTTCTCCTCGGTGCGAGAGAGAGAGAGAGTTAGTACTCATTTCATGATAGATTTTGCTTGATTTTGATGGTGGGTCAATGTGCCAATTTGGCCAAGGAGGAAAACACCTAATTTTAGAGAGAGTGTTTGATCAGAGATCCTATTTCTCTTAAACAATAGATATCAATGCAACATCTCGAATAACATTTTTGAAATGAACTTTCTAGGTTTCTTTGTTGCTATTTTAACTAAATACATTGCAAGCAACGGATGGAAACCGGACAAGGGCAATAATTTGAAGTCTCTTATCATGGGAATTTGTTTGGGAAAGACTCAAAAGCATTGCATTTTAAACTGAAAAGCATGGGGGAGAGAGGTTGAGTTCTACCACTAATAGATGCCTAATGTAATCCTAAATCCATTTTGTCAAATTGCACTGAAAAGATTGGAGATCCGTGGACTCATTCATCACTCCGCAAACCATGTACTTGTCATCACGTTGAATATTTCTTCGATCAAAGCCTCTGTTTGTGTGCGTTTTATGGAAATGCTTGCGGGGGCCAACAATTGCAGGTTTTTTTCGTTGGAAATGGCGTGGGGAGTACCGTAAATCGCACTACATGCAGAAGAGCTTGGGCAAAGAGACTCAGTTACTAATAATAAATGCCGTGTGCAATCCTACATATAATTTGTTAATGGGCATTGGGAAGATTGTTGATCAGCGGTGTCATTCATCCCTCGGCAAAGTATGCATTTTCACATCACATTGACTATTTATTCCAAAGTGATTTGTTTTGCTAATTTTTTGGAAGTAATGTCTGGCTGTGAAGGAAACTTCTTAGTATTTGGTGGTAGCATACAGGCGAGTTTGGAAAAGACTTGTGTAGAGCATACAGGCGAGTTCGGAAAAGACTTGTTTAGAGCCGCTGACAGCGGCTTGGAAGATGGGCAACTCCCATATGTATTCCGAGCTGAGGACAGCTCAGGAACCTCTTTGAATATCACCCTCAAAGGCTCGACCCGCCCCCATCAAAGCAGCACTATGGAGTGGATTGATTGCTGCCGAGCTGGTTGCCAAGGAAGACCTCTAAACCCATCTCAATGTTCATCTCCTTTATCTGCAATTGCAGCTCCTTCACCTCTGTCTTGCCGAGTGCTGCTGCTGCTGCTGCATGCATGATCGAGCCTTTGAACTGTGCCGTTGGCACTGGATGAACGATGCTCCAGCTGGGACCTTTCTGACGCAGTAACTCGAGCATTGAGGGCCAATCGCCTTCATGTATAAAGGAGAACATTTCCGTGCTCTAATCTGCATCGTCACAGACTATGCTACTACGGTCCATGCGTTGGGCTTCCCGATCTTGAAATGACCGATCTGTTAGATCCATCCCTCTCTAACATAAATTTTCTTCCTTACCATTATGCTTATTTCTGTTTCTTTAGTCCATGCTCCAACTGCTCTGTTGCATTCATCCCCCTTTAAATTTTAAAGGATCCAGAAGATCCTCTACCTGCTGCTTTGCTTCTCAAAATGATAAAGCCTGGTAGATTTTGTGGGCTCCACTAGATGGCCCTTCTTTCAGATCTAGGCTAACTCCCTGTTGGACTTTTTTTTTTTTTCAAATGACAATAAAAAAAAAAAGTATAGTCTTGTTTTAAGAGCAAGATATAGGGAGATTAAAGGCTCAGGAAACAAGAGATGCAAAATAAATTAATAAGAAAAAGAAAAAACCCAAACTATACGTATATAACCAGTTGGCAAGCCAGTAAAGAGGATCCCCTCTGGATTTTCATTTCTGAGTTTTAGTTGAGATTTTTTTTACAACTATCCCCTCATATCCTCATTCAATAACGCATTGGAGACTCTATGGTATGCATAGGATTAGGACTGTTTTATTAAGGAAAAAAACATTTTCTATGAGGGAAGGAAGAGGGGAGATTTTCCATTGATTAAGAGACATGGACCTCTTAACTTTGTAAGAGCCAAGTTCACCTAGTTTTTAGATAATATTGCAATACTATCTCCAATAAAGTTAAATCCATCTAGTACTTTTCTTCCTTTTTATCTAAGGCTATCCCTTGAGCATTTGGTTTGATGGCTTTTACATTCTCAACACCTGAGGGTGAGGGTAATATGAGGGCAAATCAGCAGTGTGTCAAAACATGTTTGGTTGGATGCCTAGGTGATTTACTGGCAAGCAATGTTTGGAATAAAGGACATGAACACTTTGTCTTTTATGGTTGAGTCCATAGGTAATACTTCCAAGCTTTGTTGGGTCTTGGGAATCAAGGATTAGAATTTTTCCCTTTTCACTTTTGCTTTTTCTTTTTCGACAGTCATTTTCGTCTAAAGTGTACTATTGACATCCTCATTTTGCATCCCTTCCTCATTGGCAATAATCTTCTGCATTGCCAATATTTGCCAAAGTTTGTGGCCCACCACCCTCTTGTATGCATCCTAACAAGAATCAGTTCCAAAGTAGGCAATTCTAACTTGGAAGGCAGATATGATCTAGAATTGGTAATCGTTGAATCTGAAAGTTTAGATGGAAAAGTGAGTTGGGCATTTCAGGAACTTCTTTTATGAGGCCATAAAATCCCAAGATCAGTTCGTTCCCATTGAGGGATGCAACAAGGATCATAGCTGACATGGCATGTTTGAAACGTAACTTAAAAAATTATGTTTGAATTGTGGTGCAGTGGGATTGGGCGGAACAGCGTTCCCCTGTTTCAACGAAACAGAGGATCCAGACTCTTCCTTCAGGAGATTTGTTGAGTATATTACGGACAGTCGGACACAATGGCTTTCCTTTCAAATGGTCCCTCAGTTTCTAGTGGAATATGTGAAGAAAAGAGGACTAATTACCACCTTCTACAAAATCAATACATGGTGATTATGAATATATACTGCATGTAGTATAGCCGAATAGTTAAACCTCATAAGTATTAAACATGAACTACATTCAACACTGAATGCCAATACAAAACCATTTTACTACATCACTGAATTCTGGCACCCAACAATGCTTGCGGAGAAATTTCTGGAAAGTGTCTTCACATTGGAAAGAGAGCAAAGCTAGAAAGAAAATTTACGTTGGTGAGTTCTTTGGGAATACCAGTGACCACCATCTTTACAATTTCAGAATAGAGAGGAAAACCTGCTAAAACCACACATGAGGTGAGAACGTATATTGGATAAGCTATGTACTTCATCTTGCTACCAAGCACAAAGAGATCTCCAGAGAAGAAGGAGAGCAACATGGCCATGATAAGATGAAGAGAAAACCCAAACCAAGTATCAACTTATTGGCCAAGTTACTACCCATATCAGAGTCTTGGTAAGGAGAAGTGAGAATGTTAAGGAACATGATGAGGGAGATAGATGAAAAGCAGAGCGCAGAGAGCGAAGAGATGGAGAAGACATTGAAGGCCAGCATGCCTTTGTAAACTGGGAGCCCACGGTCCTGCTGCTCTTGGATTGGACCACCAGGCACGGTCGCCATGGCGGCAAACACCACGGAGATGATGAGAGTTGCCACAACCAAGCATGACTGTGATGCCTTGCTCAGCCACTTTGCCCTTTGCCCTTTGCATGGCCAGTTCTAGGTGTGTTTCAGTGAAGACCTCCATTGCAGTTTGGTCATTGTGGTTTTGGAGCGTAGAGAAATAAGGGGGCAATTGCTTCTTGACAAACTGTTATTAGTATAAGCACAAGATGTAAACTCAAACATGCTTTGTCTATGAAATTATAAACCAAATAAATCTATTCAACACGCAAGTCAGGACGGGTTTTTCCTAAGTGGCTTGCTGTTCTGATCTTCACAAGCTTTGTGCAGGTGACTCAATTTTTACATTTAAATTGGGGTTCATGCGCTTGGATAAAACTGAGTTACCTTTAAGTTATAGATGTTTAGATCTTCACCACAACCAATGACAGGTGCGTAAATGTGTAAACTTAGTACAGGTAACTGAATGTGATAGGGCCCTGGAGTAAAACTTTTCCTTGCTTTCATTTTTCTTCACCTCCACATGAATCATGAATGACCTTTCAGTATGAGAGACTTCTTTGAAAAATCACTAAGCGATCAATCTAAAGTCTAGATCACCTGATGACCAGAATTAGGAGAACCCTGCGGCCTCCAGTGACAGTATTGACACATCAACAAGAGCACTCACAGTTCACAAAATATCTGTCACCTTAGAAAGAGAAAGGTTTGGTTTGCAGTTGGAGGCCACTGGCTTCCTAATGCCCAGCATGTAAAAACAATTGTGCGGAAGCGCCCCCCACCCCACCACTACACCCACACACACACTTGCCGGAAGAGAGAGAGAGAGAGAGAGAGAGAGAGAGAGAGAGAGAGCCACGCGATCTCTCGCTGCATCTGCAAAGCTACACCTGGATGTGAGAGAGAGCCACGCGATCTCTCGCTGCATCTGCAAAGCTGCACCGGGGATCGCACCAGAGATAAGCAGCCCCTGATTGTCTGGATATTTGGCAGCCAAGTGCAATAAGCTGTTTCCTTCAGCATCCACTTCTCCAAACCAACTCTGAAAGGTATAGTTTAGAGACTTAGGATAAATTTCATGTTGCCTATGCTCTGCTGCCAACAACATTATATTCTTGTGCTCTAAATCTTTGTCATGAATCTCTATGGGAAAGACTTTAGAATTGCTTCTACTATCTGTCTATCTCTATCACCCCGAGACTCAAATCACACCTTTCAAAAAACTAAGAAATGCATCAGCCTTTTGGTTGCATTGAGAACTAACATGACCGATCAATCTAAGAGTAGTAAACAATGTGACACACATACATTTTCGTCATCAAATATGTTAGCCTTATCTCTCCAATTTGGAGTTAATTTTTTTTAATTGATAACAAATAAATTATATTAGAATAAAGAAGAAGTGCAATCACAATACAAAAATATAGAAAACACAAGGTACCATCTTTTGCTTAGTAAAAAATAAAAATAAAATATTTAATGGAAGCAACTGATTCATTCTCCCCGTTCATCCCCTGCTTGGCCGGACACATCTACCAAGCTATTAATTGACCGCATTATATACAGAAATGAATGTAGGCAGATTTAATCTAACTAAAGTAGAATTAGAATTTCCAAGAAATAGCATTAGATGAGACAAGTTTTACAATAAATTTGTCTTGAAATGAGGGTGAGTGCATTCTTTAGTCTTAACACCTAGTTTCACTGGAGTCTTTTATTATTCCAATCTGTTTAGAAAACATGAACAACCAATCTGGGGTTGGTTTAAAAGAGTAGTAACAGACGAATCGAACTCACTCATATGAGTGAGAAATAGTTTTCACTAGAATTAACTATGTTAGAAAGTACCATAGGCGTATTGATCATTTGTATAGAAAATTAGTTGCTTCCGTGTTCTGAATCAGTAATTAGGGTTCATTTAGAAGAGAATGTTACTGACTTGGGTACATATCTTCAGGGGTTGGGCCGGTGAAGATTCAAGTAGGACCCAAGTAGGTTTGGATATTCCTTAGTTTAAATTTGATTTGATTTGATTTGGGTTGCTTATCTTAGAAATTCTTAGGAGATTTAAAGTTCTTGTCTAAGTAGGATTACTTGCCTATAAAAGGGAAGCTTTTCTTATGTAATTGTACACAGATTTATTAGTTACAAGATCAACAAAGTCAAAAGTTTCTCCTTTCACAGCTCTTTTCCTCTCGTTTCACGTAACATAGAGAAATAGTGAAGTTTTAAGGCTTACTCTATGTGAGGGAAGATCGGGAAAACATGGGGTTGCCACGAGGTGGTTGGGTACCTCCTTCTCACCTAAGGTTCAATCCCTCGGTTCCTCTTCACGCAGGAGCAATATTCTTTCCCCATGGCTGGGTCTCATTGGTCCCACCCCCCTTTCTTCGGTGAAAATGAAGTAATCTGCTTCTATGATAGACTGAATTTTAAATAAAAGCTCTCTTTCCTCCAAAATAAAGAAATATGTGCTTTTGATAACAAAGCTGCAAATGGGTTTGTGAAAGAATTTTTCTTCTTTTCTTTCTTAAAGATGTGTTGGACCTCTCTTCTTCATGCAATGTAATTTGCATCTATTACTGAATGAATAGACAGAGCCTCGTTTACGAAACTTCATGGACTTGCTTGAGCCTAATCCCCTCTAAGCTTCTAGATCCATGTGTAAACCTTCTTTTCTTTGTTTTTTCCCTTTCTTATTCTATTAATGGGCTATAATAGTTGTAATAATAAAAATAATGGTTTTATTTTTTAGCATTTTGAAAATGTCCAGAAGAAAAGAAAATTTAACGACTATAACTATGGTTAGAAGGCCAAGATGAAGATAACATGTCATCTAATGTCATGCCGATATATTTGTCAAAAAAAAAAAAAAAAGGTTATCACAAAATTATCATCATGCTTACAAAAATGATCACCAGCAAATTAAAGAGTAAAATTAGCCTGACTATTGATCATATTTGAATCTTTGGTACTTTCTTAGTGGGCAGAAAATAAGAGCCTGTTCAATTCAATTCAATTCCTAAAAATTCATGGTGGGGTGTTGAAGGATTAAAGGTGGAGATGTTACTTATGCGGAAAATAAAAATCGCATATGCTTGAAATGTTACTTATTAGTATGCACGATTATTACCTGTTTTGGGTTCTTTTCTTCGATCAAAACTAGTGCAGTTGGTAGATGAAGACAAATATGAGTTTGTTCCTGCAGGTATGCTAGAGGATGATGGATCAGATGGATGAGATACTGTACTAGGGTTTTGTTGGCTCTCTTCCATGAAATTTGCTTCAAATGCAGAGGGAACCTCTTTTCTTTGCAGTAGGGTAGTAAGAGTTTCGTCTCCTTGCAGTTGTTCTGTGCCAGGTTTGGTGCCTCTTGTCCATTCCAGTTGGTACCTGTAGGGTTCCATCCCACTGTTGATTTTGCTAAAATCCTTCCATTGTTTTATGTTATCAAGAGTCTTTTTCGTCACTTCATTTGCCCATCTGTGCTTCTTTTGCAACTTCTGAATTGTGGCTCGGCGGTTTGAAAATTCTAGTTACAAACACAGTTAAAATACACATCGAAGAAATCAACGAAAGTTGACAAAATGCAATAGGTTTCAATTCATTTAACTCCTCAAAATTAGGGAGACTGTATTGACTATTGTCAGACATACATTCTTTACATGAGCTACTTGAGTAGAGGGCATGCTTTTATACCATTTGTGCTATACATTAATGTGGGGTATGACCGTATGAGTATGAGCTATTTTGGTTTTGACTATTTAGTGATCCCCGTACCGAATTATCGTGTTTTTTCATTTTAATTGATGAGATGGAATTGCCTTCTTCAATCCAAATTGCTCACAAAATACTAGTGGTGGGAGCATGTCACCAAAATCCCCCTAGATGTCTATATAGATTAGATAGATTTTTGGTCTCCAGATATTGGAGGAAATTTATGTAGATCAGGTATGTCAGTTGGCCATCCCAAAGCCCATGTCTGATCATTTGTCCAATTCTTCTTGACTCACAAATGAAAGGTCTGGCGGAGACGCCCCTTTTCGGTTTGAAATGACATGGCTTGAAAAAGATAAAATATCTAACTTTGATTTGAGCATGGTGGAATAAAACTATAGCATGGATGAATGGATTGGTTTCCAGTTGGCAATTTTTAGGAAGATGTTATGGTAATTATGCGAGAATCTCACTTTGTAAGATGCCTCTATATTCACCAAGGTGCTTCTGCTCATCCCATAAAAGTCTGGTGTGAAGCATATAAAAGATTTCAGATCCATTGCCTTAAGTGGGTATAATATATCTACAAAATTCTAGCAAAGGCCTTAGGTGGTAGACTTCACTAGTGTTGCCTTATGCCTTATGCACAAGGTGCTTCTCTCCATTGGAGACATACTTTAGATGAGTTTCTCATTGCCAATTGATGCATTCAGCGGTTAAAATATGGATTTTGCAAAGGCTTATGCGAGGGTAGATTGGGGATTCTTATTCTACACGACGCGAATGATGTGCTTTGGCATCGGATGGAGAAAATGGATCTATAATGTTGTGTGCGTGCATGCAAAAGCATGAAATGTGCGTGGCAAAAGAAAACTCACTTTAACTAAGCATGGAGAAAATGGATCTATAATGTTGTGTGGATTAATGATCAAGCCATTGGGTCGTGGGTAAGGCTCTTTTCCTAGGTCCGTGGCAAAAGAAAACTCACCTTAACTAAGGATGGATTTCTACAATAGAGTTTTGCTTGTTTCTCATGAGAGTTTCCTTGTCTCTTGATGCTTCTGTGTTTCCTTGATTTTATAATTCCCATTTAACAATAAAGGGTATTTTGTTTCAACCACAAGCATTTGAAAAATCTCATGCACGGTTGGTAAAAAGATGTGTTCTATGATTGTCACTGTATCACAACAATGATAATGGCAGAAGATTTTAGAACAAGGAAGATTTTACCCTCTGCTAGAATGGCCGGCGAAGCAAATGGAATGAGGAAAAATGAAAATGCCAGAACGATGAGAGCACCCAATGCCAGAATGACGAGAAGAGCAAATGTCAGAATGAGCATCAAAGCCAAGATTTGAATGACTGGAATGAGTGCCAAAGCAGACCCTAGAGAATAGAAAAAATGCTCTATAGCTGAATGAGGGTGCTCTGAAGCCTGCCTGTCATTGCATTGGGCTCATCCTAGAGGTAGAGGAAGAGTTGGTCTCCGACCTGTTCCAATGGCAGAAGAAAAGAGCATCACTGGCATCATTATCCTCATCTACAGATACTCAGCAATTGTGGAAAAAATGCTTTGGATCATTGCCCGCGCCGCCCAAATGAAAATCATGGGTCCGCCAATGCTTCAAATCAAAGTGATATCAGTAAATACATCAATATCATCATCATCATCATCATCAAATTGGCGTTCACAGGTGAATATTCACTGTTGGATTTTAGTACCAAGAAAACTTGAAGGTTTGATTATGCAAACTTTCAAGTCTGTAAATCATGGGGAAAGGTGATCTGATGAATCTAGTTTAGACCACCCTTAATATGCACCAAAGACCTTTACATTTCCCTCTTTATTATTGATTTGCAAGCTGTAAATGTATGACCAGTTTGGTTCTAAGACACTAACACAAACACATAAAAAATTACAGAGATGGTGTGCAGCACTCATTGGTAGCCCTATTTGATGGTTTTCCTTCTTTTTAAAGATGAGTTTGTGCAATTGCAATTCTACATAAGAGCAGCGGAAAACGTGTGGTTTCTATGCCACTCCTCTTTCTCACTTTGGGTTCAATCTCATTTCATCGAGGATTTGCTATACCCCTGAGCAACATCTACACAAAGTATAGAACGAGGTCCACATGCAGGTCAGTCCAAGCTTGTTTAATTCGATCTTCTATCATCAACTCTAATGGTATAAACCACAACTGGATGATGATGATTATGAAAAGAGTCATTAAATTAATTCTTTACGTACCCAAAGCTTCAAAAGTTTTCCACCAGAAGTTGGTAACGGTCCAACTTAATCTGTAGTCGCTAGCTAATTCTCCTTAGATAATATGGTATGCAACATCCCACTTATGATCATTAGATGCTTGTCAAAAGGATTCTTTGGCATCTCAAACTGGCAATTAATTATATTCTTCATATTAGACAATTCCCTAATCTTCACTTAGCAGCCCTGATGATCGAAAACCTCAAAGGGAATATTTAATGTACTTGGGTCCCAATTATATCTCATGGCAATCTCTTAAGCAACAAACTATTTATTGCCCCATCTAACACTGAAATTGATCTCTTGCACGTACCGCTTCAGAACTCACATGATTTCAGTCTTTTCTCTTGGCCTTTTTCCTCCAACCGTACCTACACTATGGTGTGATAACATTAGCTTAACATATTTATCAGCAAATCTATTTTTTCACGCCCGCACAAAGTACATTGAAATTTGCTTTTCATCTTCTGGGACAAATCCAATTTTTCATGCCCGCACAAAGCACGTTGAAGTTGCTTTTTATTTTGTCCGGGACAAAGTTGCTAATCTTCAAGTTAAATTCATCTCTACCAAAGATCAGCTTGTCAGGCATTCAAACAAAAGGACTATCAACAGTTGGATTTAGTATTTTGCAAAGCAAACTCAACATTATATCCATGCAGATGAGTTTGAGGGGGCATGTAAAGCCCAGGTGATATTTGCCACTCCACCAATCTTGGATCGGATTACACAAATCATGGAGCCATTATCTTTCTCAATTCAAATGGATTTCTATCATAGTTTTTGAATTAAATGTATTGCCTTTCACACTATGCATGACAGCAAGGATACGTCAAGAAGATAATTTTAGGGGCGTTTGGCCGGAGGTCCCTTAATATTGCAAATGGTCCATGAATTAATTTCGTAGGGGCAAAGGTCCCTTCTGCTGTTTCATATACTTGAAAGGACAATAATGCCCTCAGAATCTCTTATTTCTTTATTAAAAAGCGCTAAGCCTAAAATGACGGTAAATTGCCAAAGAAAGAAGGAAAGCGAGAATTTAGGAATTTTAAACATCGGGCACAAGGAAAAAGATGGAAAGTGAATCAGGGAAGGAGATTACCTTATAGAGCCGCAAGCATTAGTAGCATCTTCGAACAAATGGTTTCATTGTCTTTTTAGTAGTTGCAAAAGTGGTTTGTTTGATTTCGAATACTAGAAGATTCAGAATCTATATACCAGTCCATGCATCTCCTCATACAAACTGTTAACATTCATTCGATCACTCCAAGACAAGTAAGTAAGTTGAATAATTTTTCATTTGTGAACCTTCATCGTGTTGGGAAACTCAGATAAATTTGTCCAAGAACTTAGATAAATTTGTGAAAAACTTATATAAATTGTTCCAAAACTCGGATAAATTTGTCAAAAACTCAAAGAAATTTGTTCTGGAACTCAGATAAATTTATCCAAGTTAGCGACTTATGAATTTATCTGAGTTTGTCACATAAACTCAAATAAATTTATAGCAAATAACATGACTGGACTGTATACAGAAATACTCAAGATATAAGAAACATAAAACAAAAACAATATGACGCTGCATTGTAAGAAGCTCTTCTTTCGTTGAAATACGAGAGATTTCAACAGAACTTCTGCTTATTCATCCGGATTGAAAAAATGAGAAGAAAGAAGATTGTGGGATATAGATCTAAATCTAAATCATCTGACCCCAATTTCTTTTATTCGGATTGCAGATGCTATATTAAACTAGAAAGGTCATAGAATGTGTGACTCACTCCCAGAACTAGTGCATATGAATTTCTTTGAGAAAGGAGATTTTCTACACATATCACTATCGATTGCCATTACCATTTGAAATTCAAAACTTAATCTACAAGAAATTACAGGGGAAAATCAGCCATAGAGGATCGTGCTTATACACATAAAATGAGGGCTACAAATGCGTGACGTGTTTAGACAGTTGGAGGTGCAAATCAATTATGACAATGTGTGATCTGGAGCGTACTGAGGGAGCTCTGGTTGAAATATGTCCAGTTGTATGGACTAGATGCCTTACTAGAAAATCTTGTGGATTAGAGGCCATAAATGACCATAAAGTATCGGAATAAATCTTTCCAATTCTCCATTCGACCGTCTTCAGTCAAACTCCTAGAAATCTATATATATATATATATATATATATATTAAAGATGTTGGTTTTTTACTAACTCAATTTTTATTTGGACTCATCCAAATTTAATTTTGACCACCCAAATTAACTTTGACTTTACATGGAGCCAAACAAATGTGCTGCTGTTGGCAAGAATCTGAACTCACAGTGATCGGATGTGATATGATATCTGGAAGTATAGATAAATTCTAAAAATTCCCCACAAATCCATTAACACACTAATGATGGTAATGGGTGTAACGGTTCGGTTAATCGATCAATTTGGAAAAATCGTTAACCGAACCGTAACCGCGGTTTTCTGTCTTTTAAAACCGTAACCGTAACCGTAACCGTATACAAAAAAACCGTGGAAAACCGTAACCGCGGTTAACCGTATTAAACGGTTCGGTTACGATTAATAACCGTGGAAACATAAAGGGATAAATGTGAATGATTGAAGGTAAAATGACACATAAGGAGCAATTGAATAAAAATCTCATTGATTGATAATCTTTATTATACGGTTAACCGTACGGTTATGGCTCCTTATTTTTTATTTTATTTGTAAATGGTACGGTTAACCGCATACGGTTAACCGAACCGTATCATACGGTTCGGTTCGGTTAATAATCGTGAATAATTATGGAAAACCGTAGCCGAATCGAACCATGCGGTTTTTGAATTTCATTAACTGTAACCGTAACTGAACCGTGAAATATAGTTATTAACCGAGGTTCGGTTTGGTTAGATGGTTTTCCGATTTTCTTTTACACCCCTAGATGGTATCATCCGATTATGGAGTCGGGATCTCCAATCTCATTCAATGCACAGTGACATGGAGTGGATTAATCATGGTTCGCCACGTCACCCACAAATAATGGCTTTTCAACTTTGAATTGGATGGGGAACATGTGCATGTGATTTATCAAATGGTGAGGAGTGAGGGGGTTTCCTTCTCTTCCCTTGAGACTTATCCAAATCTAATATTCCAATCAAATGGTCAAGATTTTCCAGAGGAACTTTCTTTTTTATTTTTTTATAATTTTTCTTCAACAATGATCCAATCTGATGTTCCAATCAAAAAGTAAGAGCCCATTTGGATGTCTACAGAATAAAATATTTAAAAATTTTAAATATTGCAAAAATAGAATTGTAAATAATACATTAATACAATATTATAATAGTATAATATTTTTACTATTTGGCAATTTTTGAAGAATATTACAAATTTTAAATTGAACTGTTTGGAAGGTGTTATGATTAAAGTAAATTACATTATAAGAATATTTTTTATTAAATATTTTAATTTATATGTGATTTACCAAGTCTAGATAAAAAATAATGTGGTGAAG
The DNA here is from genome assembly GCA_028538565.1 of Umbellularia californica. NCBI lineage: Eukaryota > Viridiplantae > Streptophyta > Magnoliopsida > Laurales > Lauraceae > Umbellularia > Umbellularia californica. The sequence goes on along the minus strand of JAPQWN010000006.1, from coordinate 10,249,416 downwards.
TAAAGTTTAACTTTCATATTTTTATCATGAGTTACATTTCTTTTATCACATAAAACCATGGTAAAGTATAGTAAAGCAAAGTCAACAAAGAAAACAGCTACTTTATCATTCTCTCTCCAACTTTGCTTTACCACATACTTCATCTGACCTCACTTTACCTCACATTTTACCTTAATATGACATCAATCTTTATTTTACTTTACCACACTTGTAAATAAGTCACTTTTTATTTACCATATAAAACTACGATAAAATGTGATAAAGTAAAGTTAAAAAAAAAAAAAAGAAACCACTTTGCCATTACTTCCCACTTTATTTTATCATGTACTTTATCCTACCTTTACTTTACCTCACCTTTACAGTCCTGTGAGATTTACTTTTACTTTACTTTACCATATATGTAAACATACACATCATGATGGATTTGGTGAACTAAAGTCTTTACTTTACTTTACCACTTTGTAATCGTTATTTTGAAAGATTTTTATCTTGTAGAAAGTTTTCTTAGGGGGGAGCTGTATGAGAGAATATTGAGCTTTTCGAAAGAAATTAATCTTTTCTTCAAATTTTTCTTGAGTTTCCAAACGGACAATATTTTCTTCTTTAAAAAATGAAAGATTATATTTTATAAAATATTATTTTCTTGTGTTTATTGTACATCCAAACCGGCCTAAGATCAGATTATCTACCGAAACCATTTTGTTTTCTTTCCAAATGATCCGATCTGGTTTCTGGTCAGTATTATCCATCGAAACCAAATTTTTTTTGTCAGTCAGATCATACAGCGAAGCTGTAGGCCCTAGGGTAAAGCTCTCTATCTCAGAACGCACTAATTAGCCTTTCTCACTTCTTGTCATCGTCCTTGGAAGGCACTAAAGCTCTCTCTCTCTCTCTCCCTCCCTCTCTCTCTCTCTCTCTCTCTCTCTCTCTCTCTCCTGATTTCTATCAACACCTATGGAATGTACAAGTAAAGAATTTTCTTTCCAAATGATTAACTCCTTATCACTTAAAAAAAAAAAAAAAAACCTAATATTTTTATAAAATCCCTAACGCTTACCTAAGCGTGTTTTTATTCTGTACCATTCACAAAATCAACACAAAGAGAGAAATAACCACCTCTTTAAAGGTATCCCTCTTAACTAGGGATGGCATTTTTAACCCGCCCCGCCCCAATCCGGAGTGCCCGCCCCGCCCCGTACGGGTTTTCCCTGCCCCGAATCTTAGACGGGGCGGGGACGGGGCAAAAAAACATACCCCGAAGCCGGGGCGGGGAGGGAATAGGTCTGCCTCATGCCCCGCCCCGTTTACCCGCCCCGTTGCCCCACCCCATGCCCCGCCCCGTTGACCCGCCCCGTTGCCCCACCCCATGCCCTGGCCCGTAACCCGCCCTGAAATTAATAATCCTCTAAAAAATATATATTTTTTAGATTTCTTTTATAATAAATAAACATATTTATATGTAAATGTATATATTGATTTTATGTTGTTATTAAGGGTTAAGTAGATTGATTGAAGACTTTTTTTAAAGTTAAACATGTAATTGATTGAACCCTAGACATTATAAAAGCATATAATATGATCACATTCCCTCTAATTCAAATTTAATGAAATTAAAGTTGTTAAAAATCTATCTAAGCTTATTTGACTTTAATCATATATAATATTAAATTGCGACATGATAAATCATATTAAATAAAACGAATATAATAGAATGATAGATCATGCTTTAAGCTTATAATAACATATATGATTAGAGATAGCAAGGTAAATTATAATTGGTATGATTCTAATCATACTAATAACAATTAAATTATACTAATTTGATATAGCATTACAAGATATATCATGCTATACGCTTATAATAACTCATACGATTAGAAATAACAAGGTAAATTATAGTTAGTAACTTAATATGATTCTAATCATACTAACAACACTATACATTATACTAATTTTAATTATATGTGTAATTTATCTTTTTATTAGTGAGTGGAGTTCAATACCAGAAATGAAGTGAAACCATGTATTGATGGAGTTCATGATATTTTAGAGAGATATTGTCTTTTTTATAAAAAAATGTCTCAAAGCATATATGATATTTTTAAGTGTATGTTATTGGCCTTCAAGGGTTTAGAGAAAATCTTATATGAATAAATCTCACTTTAAATAGGTAAAATTTTAGGAAAAGAAAATTTTATAATATTAATATTAGATAATTTAAAAAATTTTAAACAATCTAATAGTGCCCCACACTTATAAAATATTTATGCTGGGAGATCTTTTTATTCTATTTTGGGAAAAATGTCATGGTCCCTAGGAAGACTGATGTTTTGAGAGGGGCCTGAGTTTCGGGCAAATGAGTCAGCATGGTTGAGGGTTTTTCTTTATTAATATTATTAAAGGCATGGAGACAACATAGATGAATCATTCATGTGCTTTTTACCATATAAAATAAATGAATTTACCTTTTTCTTTGTAGTCAATCCAAAATTTAATTTATTTTGCCTTGAAAGAAAAATTATGAAGTTAAGAAAATTTTTCTTATTTGGGTCTTGATTTAGAATGGAGAAAAAGAATACATGTAACCAACACCGTCACAGCTGGGAGCCTAGGACAAGGCTTTGATAATGAGGGTTTCAATATAGTATGTACTTTCAATATAGTCAGGCCCGCTATAGAAGGTTCATGAATTCAGAGCTATACAATAAATAATGATTTAATATTCATATGACAATACTTGAAGTTCATATATAAATTCTATTTTTTTTAAACAAAATTACTAGTATATGTTTTTAGAATTTTTTCTACATTTCAAGACTTTTATAAATTTGAATTGCAAATTGTGTAATTTTCCTTTTGGTGGGTGCTTATCATGTTTTCATCTTAAACAGGCATGGCATATTATGGTTGCACTCCTAATTCATGTGATAAAGATTTCGAAGCTTTTATTGAGAAACACAAGAAGAAATAATTAGGCCCAATCCCAATTGATGTCCAAAAAAATATTTCAGAATTTCAAAGGATTCTAGAATTTCCAAGCCATGAGTCCAATAGATATCCAAACAAAATGTTTGATCAGCGAAATTATTATTTTTAAAATAAAGTTCCATTCATTTCACAAGACCAAAAGATTTCAAAATCCAAGAGATGGAAACGAGCTCAATGTAGCTTTAAGGTTTCCAATTAGATTCCTTAGTTGTCTACATTTAACATTTTCCTTTTAAATAAATGATAAATAATATATAAGTCATAATATATATAGTAAGTAAGTGAAGTATGTATATGTGTGTAACAATCTTGAATATATTAATATATTTTAAATAAGGTAAAACATTACAAGAAATGAAATTTAGTCTAGTGGTAAGGCAAAGCTCTGGTTGCTCTTCCACCCGAGTTCGAATCTCAAGTCTTGCACATTTAAAATTTTTACAATTGCGGGGCGGGGCGGGGCGGGGTACCCGCAGGGCATGGCAGGGCGGGGAATATAAATTACCCCGAATGGCGGGGCGGGGCAAGTTCGGGGTTGGGCGGGCCAAGTTCGGGGCGGGGGCGGGGAACCCCAATTCCGTCCCCAATCCGCCCCGTTGCCATCCCTACTCTTAACCCTATCAACATAATGCACTAAGTTAAAAACATGATAGATAGAAGTATATCTTTTCAAAAGGGATAAAGTATGTGAAGAAATACTATAACCATGTGGATAGAAGGTTAAAACATGATAGATAGAAGTATATCTTCTCAAAAGGGAGAGTATCATCAAGAAAAACTATAACCATGTGGATAGAAGGATCCCAAAGGAGAAGGATGTATTAGTCTGCTCTAATGCAGCTTTTAGGGCAATAGATTTATGGTTTTCTTGTGAAATCAAAATATTTTATTTTGCATGCCAAGGTCCAAAGGTCTTCTCTCCCAAGGAGGCTGAAGCGAAGGTGGTCTTCTTTGCTCCCATGATTACTAAAGCCAAGGGCTTCACCAAAGTTTGTGTTCTGCTGGATGCTAAGGAGGTTGTGGACGCTTTCAATGGTTGCTGTGATTGGGCAATCAACCCAATAATTTTAGATATCAAAGACTTAGTCTCATTTTTTGTCTATGTCAATTTTTTTTTTCCCAAGTCAAAGAATGAGGGTGCTCAAATGCTTGCTAAACTAAATTATAACTTGAATCAAAACTTTATTTTGGATTGGGGTAAGGACTAGGTAGGGATGGATAAGTGGTTTGTTGTTGTTGTTTCGCCTTTCTTTTTCTCCTTTAGGCTTTGGTTTCTTAATGAAATTCTATGTACCAAAAAAAAAAGTTAAATTCATCTCCACGGAAGATCAGCTACAGGCATTAAGACAAAAGGACTATCACCAGCTTGATTTAGTTTTTTGCAAAGGCAAGCTCAACATTATATCCATGCAGATGAGTTTGAGGGGGCATGCAAAGCACATGTGATATTTGTCACTCCACCAATCTTGGATCGTATTACGCAAATCATGGAGCCTCTATCTTTCCCAATTCAAATTGATTTCAATCATAGGTTTTTTTTTTGGTAAAAGGATAATTTCATTCTGTAATCTATGATTTCAATCATAGATTTTGAATTAAATGTATTATTCTATACACTGTACACCATGACAGCAAGGATACAACAAGATAAATAGAAACCCTTTTCTCTAATCCAAAGACCGTGAAAAGAGAGCCCCTTCATCAAACACATTAAATTGTTTTACATCAAGTTTTAAGTGGCTGACCCAAGTGTTAGCACGCGGGTGTGGTCGCACCTGATTCTAGATATCCCTTGGATAAAATCTTAAAATATTCGATTTTATTATTTAATTTCTTCACTTGACCATATACTGCACCTTCCAATTAAAAATCCTAGAGCTGCTAATTTTACCAAAGATGAACGTACGGGTGACTACATAGTGTGTGTATGTTTTCTTTTCTTTTTTCCTTTTTTTTTTTTTTTTTTGTATGTGACCGTGTATTTGTTATAAGAAAAAAACCCATTATTGTAGGGGTCTGTGTAGTTGTAATGGAAAAGACTGCTTGGGTTTTATAATTTTGCCTCTTTTCCTTGTTCTTTCTCTTGCGAAACTTCTACCTATCATCGAGTTCCACTACACAGACGGAGCGGAATGCAAAAGAGTGCCTATTATATGACCGAATAATCCGTAATGACCAGTCGGCATAGGCTTGACAGGCACATTGGGTGTGATATCTGTCTAGTTAATGCATAAATGAGTTGCAAATTAAAGATATATAAACAATTAGCCCCATGTTTAATCATCCCATTGAAATCAATTAAACTAACAGAATAAATCTTTCCAATTCTCTACTCGACCGCCTTTTGATCAAATTGCTTGAAATTTATATATATCAAAGGTGTTGGTTTTTTCTACCTCATCAATTTTTATTTGGACTCATTGAAATTTAATTTTGACCACCCAAATTAACTTTGACTTTACATGGAACCAAACAAATGTGGTGATGTTGGCAAGAATCTGAACTCACAATGATCGGATGTGATATGATATCTAAAGTATATATAAATTCTAAAGATTCCCCACTAATCCAATACACAAGCTAATGATGGTATCATCCGATTATGGAGTTGGGATCTCTAATCTCATTCGTTGCACAGTGACATGGAATGGACTAATCATGGTTCGCCGTGTCAACCACAAACAATGGCTTTTCAACTTTAAATTGGATGGGGAACATGTGCATGTGATTTATTTAGTATTCCAATCAAATGGTGAGGACTGAGGAGGGTTTCCTTCTCTTCCCTTGAGACTTATCCAAATCTAATATTCCAATGAGATGGTCAGGATTTTCCAGAGAAACTTTCTTTAAAAAAAAAAAAAAAAATCTTCAACAGTGATCCAATCTGATGTTCCAGTCAAACAGTAGGATCAGATTATCTACAGAAACCATTTTGTTTTCTTTCCAAATGTTCCGATCTAGATTCTAAACAGATGGTCAGTATTATCCGTAGACACCAATATTTATTTTGGGACAATTACCATACGGACTGTAGCCCAAAGATGTATACTTACCGCAGAGTTGTTCGATCGGTAGGATATTCCACAATCAGATATTCCACAATCAGAAGCGGGAAGACTTGAACAGTCTGTTTTTTTCTTTTTTCCCTTCACTGTGGGACCACCAAACCACCATCCAAACCGTTGGATAGCTGCTGTATCAGTGTAAGAATTAATATCGCACTAAATTTGAGCCGTTGATCATCACAGTTATCAAGAAACTTGCAACAAAAAATGTGGCTTATAACAGGGTTACATAGTAAAGAAAAAATAAATAAATACAAGGAATGTTCAAGTGATTGTGGGATATCCTACATCCCTAGGATATCGCTACAGATCGAATAGCTCTGCAGTAAATATACATCTCTTGGTTGTTCTGAGGTTATTATTAGCTTTATGACAGTCCGTACAGTAATTATTTTTTTTTTTTCCGGACTCAGATCATACAACGAAGCTGTAGGCCGTTGGGCATTGAAGCACCATTTCTGGCCGGTTTTGACGATCAAAGCCTTTTCTCACTTCTTGTCATCGTGCGCACTAATTAGCCTTTTCTCACTTCTTGTCATCGTCCTTAGAACGCACTAAGGCCCTTTTCTCTCTCTCTCTCTCTCCTCCGATTGGTTTCTATCAACACCAATGGAACGTACAAGTAAAGAATTTTCTTTCCGAATGAATAACACCTTATCACTTTAAACAAAAAAGAAAACCTAGTATTTTTATAAAATCCCTAACCCTTACCTAAGCGTGTTTTTATTTTGTACCATTCACAAAATCAAACACTTCTTTCTTAGAGGTATTTCAAACTAAAGCATCATGAAGTCTCACCTAGTGGAAAAATGACATTTCTCTCTTATTTTGACAAAAATATGAACCTTGGCATTAAGGCTATTTAGCAAAAAGACTTTTAATCAAATAAGTTTTATACATTAAAAAATTATAACACTTGCCAATATTGAATGATCTTATCTAATTATAATAAACTAATGTAAAAAATTAATATGAATTTATTTTTCAAAATAGAATGATATGAGGGGTTTTTCCTATACGGTCATCCATTAGCCGCCTATATCCGACGCCTAGTGACCAAAGCCGAGATATTTTCATTCCCATGCTCCATTTAACGACATCGCAAAACTTTATTGGATTAAGTTCTTAACAACAAAGTTTTGTGCAATATCTTGATATTTAAATTGGTGGAAAGCAAAAAAACCATAATCTTAGTGTTGGAGACTCGTGGCATCAACTTGCGGACTCTTGACATCATCTTGCCGTCTGCATGTGACATGTACTTCAATAATTGAATGGGGTACTTTGTAAATGAATATATTTAAGTAAATCTGGACCATTGGAAATGTGGCCCACGGGACGGCACTTTAATAATTTATATTTCACAAGACAGCGCATCATATGGCCCATGTGATTCATGCCGACAGCTGTGTTACAAGACCTTTAATTATTGGTTCGGTCAAAAGAACTTTGAAGGACCTATCATTTTTCTTAACATTTGGATGTTTATTGTTAAGCAGGTTTCACATGAAGAATAAAGGGAAGAAGAAGTTGGTTAAAATTTAAGTAGAGTACTTCACCTCGTTAAATTTGGATGTTTATTGTAAAGTTAAGGTTTGGAGTAAAATTTACTTCTATGCAAGGAAATGAAAGTATTTAGAGTTGAAGTAAAATGGAGTACATGTGGCTGACGACATTACTTTATCTATTGAGTCAGACTGATCCAAATTTGATAAAGTTGAAATTTTAGACTGCTAGGGACCATTTAACTTCACTTTACTTTATTTTTTGCCTATCCAAACATGCCCAAGGATAATACAAAAAAGAAAAAAGAGAAAATAAGTGAGTATTCTAGAGTGATCTATAATGAGGAACTGATGATTTAATCCGGTGCACCTGTTAAAGCTGATATCTAATATTGAAAAAGCGACTTTTGGTTATGTTATGATTTTAAATGGTTGTGTTGTGAATGCAGGTGCTTACCAAAGAACTAAACTTGCCTCTTCAAAAGAGGCTGAAACGAGCGAGATCCTAACCGCATTGGATAACGTTAAAGGAAAAGGCATCTACAAGATGTATGTGATATCGGATGCCAAAGAAGTAATTCAGGCATTGAAGGAAGATGATAATCAGTCTATCCGGTCTATTGTTTCATACATTAAAGGATTAACCTCCTTATTTAGTTTTTCGGATTTTTCATTTATCCCTAGGACTTTAAATGGTCAAGCTCATACGCTTGGCAAACTTTATTTTTCTATTAATAAGGTTATTGTATGGGAGAGGGCTCCTCGTGAACTAGGGGGGTGTGGTTGATTATGTTGTTTGGGACAAGAGTTAGTCTTGATGGTTGCTTCACTTGCTTGTTCTGTGGTGGTGTTGTTTTGTTGGTTCTTTGTGTCCAATGAAAATTTCCTTCTACGGGAAAAAAAACTATTGTGGGTTCCTTTTACCAAAAAAGCAGAAGAAAAAAACTATTGTGGGTCCTCTGTGAAAGCTGTTTCTTTAACTTTAGCTGACCCTTTTGTGCATATGTACCTCTTCGTTCCACAGGACGACTCGTCTTCCTGATACCCTCCACTCCAACTAGCTCTCTCTTTTGATTGAAATCCTCATTCACCATCTCTTCAGCTTTCAAGTGTAATATTTTCACTACAGTCCAACAACTTTCATTTGGAAGGTGAGTTCCGTTTATCTTAATCATATTGAAGCCATTTTCTATTTATTTGTGTTCTCTCGAACTAAACCCCCTGATTGTCAGTGATTTCTTAGGTTTGTATCGAGGCGAATAATCTGGATCGTTGGATTAATTGTACACTCATTTTTTACAATGAAATTTGTTGGGCAGTAGATGAAAATGGTTATGATGATTAGATGGAGCTGGGTTTTTTTTTTTTTTGGTCGTCGTCGTCTGAAAGGGGGGGGGTCCCAATGCATACGATGAAGGATATATATATGTATATATATATCAGGTCTGCACCAACGTTACCCACCCGCTAGCCCACCTCAAGATGGGATTTGGGGGGATTCCAAGATCTACCTGGGCCACTCCTTTCTGCAAAAAAAAAAAAGAAAAAAGAAGCAGCTCCATCCAATCTTTCTAACCTTATCTTGCGGGGCCTACAATTCAATCAATTCAAATGGGCCATGTACTTGATCTAACGGTCCAGTCCATTCAATTGTCCACTTAGATGGACCATCAGGTGGGCCCTGCTAGTGATAATAGATCGTAAATATACAAACACGATCCAATGTGTGACTTGCCATGGGGCCCACAAACACCATAGAATGCGGTTGGATGGAAAATTTTGGACCAGACCTACCTATGTAATCTTCGACTCTATTTGATCATCCTAACCCCTTGATAAATGGCTATGAACTTTAATGATTTTAAAAGCATTATTGTTTTAGGATTTCAATCTAACAATGAGTAAAAGATGGATGGTATCAAATTTAGAATTGTGATGATTCATGGGAGGGTTGTGTGTGTGAAGAGGCATGCTTAGCTCAAGATAAGCTCCGCATCCTAAAAAGATAGGGATCGAAAGCACACACACTGACTGATGAGGCGTAGTTCACGCAGTCCCATATGTGTAGGGTTCAAATTGGTGTTAGATGGGCCCTAGCATTCTACCTCTCTCCGTAATACCGTGAGGTGTAAGCATATGAAAATATCTCTCTCTCTCTCTCTCTCTCTCTCTCTCTCTCTCTCTAGCAAAACGTGCCTACGCTGAGCCCAGGCCCAAAATAAAAATATATTTGATTTAGGGCTATTTTTTGATATCTTAATTACTAAGATGAACACAAGTCCAGAATAAATGAATATTTCATCTATAATATTCAAAATTTTATATATCAAAGTTTATTTTAAAGGAGAATGTGTAGTAAAACTACAAAATCTGCAAATCAACTTTGAATTTATGAAATTTCATAGACTTTATTTTTTTTAAAATAAGAATTAATGAAAAACAAAAAAATTAATTCTTTAAATTCTAAGAAGAATAAACTTGTAAACTATAAGGAAAATTAGAAAAATCATATAAAGAGGAAAAGTAGAAAAGAATCTATCGATCACCAAAAGAACAAGAAAATAAACATAACTAACCACAGATTATCCACTTTGAAAACAATGAAGTCACCCAAATCGTAACCAATTTGTGGTAGTAGTCAAATCCTCCGCCGGATCAAACCTAATCACAAAAATCTTAGGTGATGATTCTCTACAATCTGACCATAAACAAGCGAAAAATAAAGACTATTATAAAACCAAATGAATACTAAAAAATGACATAAAAATAAAAAATCAAAAAATTAATTTTACACCCTACCGGTGCTCAATCTTGAACGGAAAAATGGAGTGATAACAAACATAGAAAATAAATTAAAAGAAGAGAAGATGAAAATTATGTTTTTGTACGAGAGGGGTTAAAGGATCCTAGAGAAGATGGAGGGAGAGAAGAGAGGAGCGAGAGATGTTCCTTCTGGATTTCTTTCTTAATAGAATGAGGTCTATGGATTTAAACACTGCAAGGAAACCGGGAAGAGTCCATTAGTATAAATAACATTTTAAGGAATACATGTATCTACCGAATTAGGTCACAACTATCTATTGTGACCTACCAACTTCTCAAAACCCGGCTTAGTTGAAGTAAATTTAGGAAAGAGTCTGGATAACTCGAGATTGTAGGAAAGAAATAGTAGGAGACTAAGATTTGGTCCTTATCTAATATTCCTAAAGTCAAAATTAGGTCAAACGGGTCCTGTTTGTTTTAAAGAACAAACGATAGGATCATATGTTTGTATATCTCTCCCCCCTCTCTGGCCTTCTCTTCTCTCTCTTTATATATTATATATATTAAAACGGGAATTGCTCCTATGAGAGATACTCTCACTAACTTTATGAGAGATGGGGTGGGGGCCCTCACTTCCATATCTACTCTCACCAACTTAAATGCAAGGACCCCCAACTTAAATGTGAAGGCCCCCACCCATCTCTCATAAAGTTGGTGGGAGTGTCTCTTATAGGAGCACTTCTCTATTAAAACAATATAAATAGTGACGGAAGAGGGTGCTGATGCGGCACCAAAGGCTAAGTCATTCTCCATGGTGAGCGCCAAAAGCTGTCATTGGAGCGAGCGTGACAATCCTAAAAATGATTATACAAATTAGTAATATGTAAACTAAAATCTAATAGAGCCTAGAGAGAGGAGGATTAGGAACCGGATATTTCCAAATAGAGGAATTATTTTTCTAAAAAGAAATTAGAGGCATTTATTTTCAGGAGATGGCAATTAAGTATATACTGACCCGCGTCACACGTGTATCACCGACTGTTCCAATACGTGCCAATGTGGATCACTTGGCCAATACATATGTAAGATTTCAAACACTGGATTTTCTCCATGGGAGTGGGTCCCACCATCTGATATAGCACATAATAGAAATGTGATTAACACTGCATCTGCAGGGATGCCAATTCAGTGCCTAGCCATGATTTCAATCATGTGTTCAAACTTTCAATGTGACCCACTCCTATTAACCCGGAGGATATGTTATTGGACTCATCGACTCTATGTACTCCTGCGTTTGTGCTAAGCCAATGAATACAACCCACATTGAGTAGTGTTGGCACTTTAACACGTTGCATCTCTTGTGGGGCCCTTGAGTGATGGTGCCTTATTCTCACACACATCTATGGCGCCGATTTCTAATCAAATGTATTTCATCCAAGTGGGTCTCACCGATGAATAACCTACATACACCATTTGTAAGTTAAGGCCCACACTAGATGGAAAAGCACCAAAAATTGGCACATGAATCGATGATCTAAATCATTTGTGAGGATATATTTAGTCCAAGGGACCCACCTTTTAATTGAGTTTTGGGATATTTTTAAATTTCAAATCTACCTCTCTATCATCTAAGATTTATTTCATTTCTCAACTTTAGACATAACAAAACAAAGACTCTTAATCACCGGAAGTTATTAATGAAAAACTCATTGCCCATCTTAAAAAATCAATACTAATAAATTAAATCGCAGCAATTTTATGGGCCCTCAAAATCTAACCGTGGGTGACATATTCATGACACTCCTCAATTGGACCCACTTATAAATAGTTCAAACCAATCAAAACTATTTACTTCTAAATGTCCTCAAAATATATTCGTTTCTATCCCTAAAATCTCTAATTTTGCTTAAGTTCTATATTATCCCCTACCATTCAAATCCATCCATCCTTACCCCCTTAATTCTCTCTATCTTCCTAGAATATCGTAAATTCCCTAGCCGGCTAGCTGTTAAAATCTCTCCAAGAAGAGTGACAAATTCCATCCTAATGCCAAGTTACGTGGGCCCCAGTTTTGAAACCTATAGCTACTCCTTTTCAACGACCTCAACTTTATTTCTATACATACCTTTTAACGAGCTCCTAATTGCATAAAATAGAAACGGTTGGTTTAAATGGCATCCCCTAATTCCCTGTCAAATCAAATCTTTCTCAAATCAACCGGTTCTAATACCTTAATATTAGTACATTTACTAAGCAATAGTAATCCTATTAGTTACTAAGAGATATTTACTCCTTGAAACTAGCATACAAATCCAATCTCTCTTTGTCAATTAGTATGGACGAGAATGAGTGGATATATGCTGAATTATGGTATATGGTAGATGCATCTTCTAATACTTATATTCAGTTTTTTTTTTTTTTTTTTTTGTCGTCACCACTCTTTATATTTTTATCCTCACATTTTTCTTTATTGTTCTAGGTCAAAAACTCTCTAGAGATCCGACGCAAGATTCTTCTGCATTCCGGTACATGTTTTGATTAGATTTATTTTATCCTCGATTTAATTGTTAATGCGATTTTTGTATTTCAAATCATTGAGAGATACTGTGTTTCTAAAAACGTGAGGGATGGATCAAACCAATCCAACAAATTTAAATTTTGAATAACAGGGCCTCTTATCACTATTTATTATATATGTATTTTTACTATCATATTATAAAAAAATATTAAGTTTAAATATATTTTGATTTTTTTAACCCGTGCTAAGCACAGCCCTTTGTTGCTAGTTTAATTTAAGATGAAACTAACGGAACTAATTTGGATCAAAAATTCAAATTCAAGTGTAGGTGAAAATTTGTGTATTCATATATTTTGATAATCCTCTTTTATTGGCCAATTATAAAATCATTAATAATTGGAAACTTTCCTATAAGTCCACATTAGTTTTGGGAAAACCATGTTTGGAATATGGTTATGTGGGCCACACCTTATGTCCCACACCAAGCGCATATAGAACAACCGTTGTACACATGGAAAATTATGTTGTCGTCGTGGTCGTCGTCATCGTTCTCCATTTGAATCTTCACATTAGTCTAAGGTCGGCTAAAACAAGATATGACCAAAAATATATCTATGGAACATGAAAGTAAGGTTTCTATATCTGAGTTACATAAAAACCCCATTATAATTTGAATAAAAGAAAAGGAATATCTTAAGATTTAGTATAATCCTTAATCTTGGCCCAAATATATTTCTTTGCAATTAATATTAAAATCAAACACTTCTTTAAATCAAACACTTCTTTCTTATAAATCTTTCAAATAAAGTAAAGCGATTTTCACTCTAATTTTTACAAATTCGATGTCTGACGTTTGTCGTTTGTTTGAAGCCATTTACATATTTAAATGGCTAACATGCGTAATAGTTATATATGTTTATGTTTGTTTGAGATGATTCACACATGAAATGTGAGAATTGGGTCTGAAAACAGTGTGAGAATGGGCTGATTTTGAGCCCAAATTTTCACACCTCATGAGACGTCAAACCATTTCACATGGGAGTCCTCACCGTCCATCACTTTTTTCAGTTTTTACACTTCTATAGGTCCCAAGAGTCCAATCTGAACAGTCCGAAGTATTAAGAAGATAAATTACGGTCAGGGGACTGGGGGACCAATTTTCAACTGTCTATTCTTCTTAAAACTTGAGATATTAGCAAAAAAAGATTCCAAACATAAAAATGGCCATTCTGGGAATTTGTGGACCCGTCTTCATGATCCGAACCATTAAAATTCTTTAAAATGGCCACTTTGGGAATTTGTTTATTTATTTATTTATTTTGATAAATGTCCATCTCCATCTTGATTTTGACTTTAGTTTTGACCTAATTTTTACTTGAGAGAGATTTTAGGAATTCTGGATAAAGATTACACAAATCTTAATTCTTTCTTCTAATAAAAGAAGGACTCCTAACCATTAATTATTCACGTAATTAATGTCTTAGTTTCTAGTAGAGTCTAGATCTAATTTCTTTCCTTAAAGAGTCTAAATCTCTTGTTTTTGCTAATAAAGAGAGATTTTAGGGATTTATGGTTCTTTAAAATAAGAATAGCACTTCCGTATAAAGATTAGACGAATCTTAATTATTTCTTTTAGTAAAACAAGGACTCTTAACCAATAGGGAGCATTCATGTGCATCCATCCCTCACCATAGGGTGAGGGACACTTACGTGGCTTTCCCTATTTGCACGTGGACATTCTTTTTATGCATATGATGACTTTTCTTCTTTTGCAAATGAATATTTCTATTTAAGTGTCTCTCACCCTATAATGAGGGATGGATGCACATGAATATTCTCCCTTAACCATTAATATTTGAATGCACAAGAAAACACAATAAAATAATATTTTATAGAATATAATCTTTTATTTTTTAAAGAATAAAACCTTGTACGTTTGGTAATCCAAAAAAAATTTAAGAAAATATTCATTTTTTTCAAAAAGTTCAATAATTTCTCCTACAGCTCCACCATGTAGAATACTTTCTAAAAGATGAGAATATTTCAAAATGATGATTACAAAGCGGTAGAGTAAAGACTTCAGTTCACCAAATCTATCATTATGTATTTATTTACATGTATGGTAAAGTAAAGTAAAAGTAAATGTAATAGATCCATGAGCTTACGTTGGAGTCTGTGTCACCCGTTCGGTCCCGCTGTCCTAAAAAGTATTCACAATTTAAAATGAACAAAAATTAAAAGTAGTAAAAATGTGAAAGTTGAACTATTTAATTAATAATATCCTACTATCACAATATAATGACATTCAATGTTGTTGAGCGTTGAGTCATTGGTGCTCACCACTCACAACTTTATGTAATTGATGTGTAATATATGACTGCTAGTTTTATGGAAAAATGACATAAATATCCTTTATTTTATCCTAGTAAATCTCAGCTATCTCAAGATGCTTTCATTAAAACTATGAACGCTTGGTTGGGTAATTCATGTGTAAAGTGAGATAAGAAAAGAAAATGGGTCTTATCAAAAGTATAAGATTTAAAAAATTATCTCTTTTTTTTTTAAATGTCAAAAGTCTCCCATTTCACAAAAAGACAAAGTGGTCCCTACTTTTTATCCAAAAAGGTCAAAAATATTCCTTCACACGCCACAAAATGACAAAAAGTTAACGGGGTGTATTTTGAGATTTTGTATAATTTGATAAATCCCCTACTTTATTTATTTATTTTTGTCTCTTAAAGTGAGCCACGACTTGAATTTACTTTATAAGAGAATTACCCAAACGGGCCCAAATTCATTTGAAATATTTAAAGAGTAGGGTGTCAAGATCTTTTTTGCTTTTCTTGAATTTGATATATTTAAGAATGAACATTGATCGGTAGAAACGGTTTTATTGATTGACCAGCCACAGTCCTCCAGCCTCTCTCCTCATCCCTCCTATTGTTGTAGCTATGTGGAAAAAAAATTAGTTATTATTTCTTTATTGTTCACACTATAATTGGAATTGTAGTGGAAGGTTTGTTTATTTTCTTATCACTCAGATCAAAATATTCATAAAAAGAATAAAACAAACTAGCAGCAGATTTGTTGCAGATTCTATTATGAACATCATAGTGGTTAATAATTATTATTAAGGCTACGTTAGGGGTGCTATCACGTGATAAATTTGTAAGGTAGTTTATATATATATATATATATATATATATATATATATATATATATATATAATCTCATTCTTCATTTATTTTTGAAAATCAAGCTTATATTTTGTTTTCTTCAAAGAATGGAATTGAGTAGTGATGTATGCACAGGAGAATGGTGGATGCGGTCGTTCGCATTCTCTTGGACAAATTGCTGAGAGTACTTGAAAGTGAATGGCATCGACAATTCGCTTTAGGTGAACACTTTAATAAAATGAATGATGAGTTACTCTTCATGCGAAGCTATCTCAAGGATGTAGAAAGGGTGAGGAGAAAGGATCAAACTGAGACTCTCAAGACAGCAACGAAAAACTTAATGGAATTAGTATATGATGCTGAAGATGCCATAGCGGACTGTCCAGTTCAATTCGCCAAACAACATCAAGGGCGCCTATCGAATTATATGCAGTATTGCTCTCCAAAACTCTTTAAATTTCGACAGGAGATGACAAAACGCTTGATAGTAATCAATCAAGGAATCAAAGAGGTTAAGAAGAGTATGATTTCTTATTTAAGTACAACTCCTACGCCTACAAGGAGGGAAGAAGGCAACACTCGTCCGTTGAGCTACCCCATTTTAATAAATGAGGACAAAATAGTGGGATTAGAAGATGACCTGGACACAATTAAAAGGTGGGTGTTACAAACAGATGAGTTGTTTACATTGATTGGAATAGTTGGCATGGGAGGAATTGGCAAAACCACGCTCGCTCAGAAAATATGCAGTAACGAGACTGTAGAGAACTCTTTTGAATACAGAAAAATTGTTCCTGTATCTCAATCTCAGTGTTTCAAATTTGAGGACCTACTCTTAGAGATGCTTGAAGAAAAGATTGCTAGTAAAAGTTCTCCCAGTGGAAGACAAGTTCATGAGCTATTGGATATGCTTAAGAGGGAATTAGAAGATAAGAAATACTTATTGGTTTTGGATGATGTCTG
Source organism: Umbellularia californica (assembly GCA_028538565.1). Lineage (NCBI taxonomy): Eukaryota > Viridiplantae > Streptophyta > Magnoliopsida > Laurales > Lauraceae > Umbellularia > Umbellularia californica. The sequence continues at coordinate 10,232,438 of JAPQWN010000006.1, read as the reverse complement.
GGAAACAGCTGAAGGGATGTGGTGGGATAGTCTGAACTCCGTTTTACCTAAAAGAAATGGTGGTCGTGTCATTGTTACGACAAGGAACTTGAAGGTAGCTGCCTCAATGGGAGTAGACGAAAATCACATACATGAAGTCAAAACTCTTTCACATGATGATAGTTGGTCCTTATTTACTAAAATAGCATTTGCAAGGACTGGTGGTAAGTGTTGTAATCCTGATTTAGAGCATTTTGGTAAGGAAATTGTTGCAAGATGTGAAGGGCTCCCTTTGGCAATTACAGCCGTGGGTGGAATGATGCTTGCAAAAGGTGATTCAGTCCATGAATGGAAGAGAATATCAATGCACCTCAAGGAAGAGATGGCAGAACACAAGAAAGGTATGCTGGTCATGTCAAGTTTAGAGGTCAGTTATGACGAGCTTCCTTCCCACCTAAAACCCTGTTTCTTATGCTTTGCCATGTATCCAGAAGATTGTCACATATACATTGATGAGATTATCGGCAGGTGGATTGGTGAGGGTTTTGTTTCAGCAAGGAATGGAAGAACGGCTTTCGAGACCGAAGAAGAATACATCGCGGAGTTAATGGGTCGGTGTTTGTTAATAGCTTCAGAGAAGGATGCTTTTAACAGAAAGTTCCTTTTTTGCAGGATGCATGATATGGTGCGGGATATGGTTATTAAAATCGCAAGAGATGAGAACTTTACCAGTTTTGATGAAAAGAAAAGGCCAGTATTCAATATGCAGCATCGTCGTGTAGGCATATCCTGGAATTCTGCTATTGAGAGCAGTGGAAGCAAAGTGGTGAAGAATTCAATAACCCATAGCAAATTGCGGACCTTATTTGCCTTATACATAGAGAAAGAGGTCATTTTAAACCTAAAATTGAAACTCTTCGATTTAAAGTGGCTGAGGATTTTATACCTTGTGTTATCAGAAACGATGATAAATGAAGAAATCCTTGGTAAGGACTGCTTGGATGGAATAGGTTCATTACGGCATCTGGTTTACCTACGTATATCAAATTGTGCATTGGAAAAGCTCCCAGATTCAGTTGGAGACCTTTCTAATGTTCAACTTCTGGGTTTACGTGGTTGGCCAAATTTGAAAATGCTTCCTCCATCAATCATAAAGTTGGGTCAGCTCATTTCCTTCCAAATTCATTATTGTCCTTCTTTAGAATGCCTGCCAGATGGGGTTCAAAATCTTTTAAATCTAGAGAGATTGGGAGAGTTTTGTCCTGCAAGTTCAATACATAAAAATGCTTTTCAAATTGGTCAGTTGAAAAGCCTGGGTCAACTGAGACGCCTTCATATTGTGTTCAAAAGCCCAAACCAATTGGAAGAAGGAGAGTTAAAGGTGTTGTCAGAGCTTCAAAATCTTCGAGTTTTATTGATTGAAATTGATAATAATAATGATGAGAGCAGTGCCCTTATGAATAAGCTGAACCATCAGCTTGCGCCTCTTCAAGATCTAGAAGAGCTTTGGCTTATCCAAATTCCAGGAGAAAGCACACCTATTTGGCTGAATCCAATGACCTTTCCTAGTTTACGGTTTCTGGGGATTTTTGGAGGAAAACTAACCCATATGGGTCCTGGGTTTTGGGAAAGAGAGAATGCGGTTTGGAAAATCGAGGTGTTGGTTTTGGATGATTTGTCTGAGTTAGAGGAGGACTCGTCAAAGTTCCAAGAAGCAATGCCGTCTTTGAGACAGTTGATGGTTCCTCACCGTCCAAAGCTCATCCAGTCATTTCCTTCTGACGTTTCCAGACACGATGAAGTGCAGGCAAAAAAAGCAGATGACACATCTGATGTTTCTCAAGTTTAAGAGCTATCAGGAACTGCATCAACCAAACATTTGTCTTCTGTGTGCCTTGTAAGTCCTTTGTACCAGTCTTTGTAAATCGTACGGTGTTGTAGTGTTGCTTTTTTTTTTTTTGTTTTTTGGGTATCAGGTAGTGTTGCTTACGTTCACTGTAATATGCATTATAATAGAACATGTGGATTGCTATTGTCTGTGCATTTGCTTTTGTTTGAAAAAATCAAATCCCACTTCATAATATCCAGCTTCTGTTCACTGGGCACTCATTTGCAAAGAATCTGGATAATACCAGTCCTTCACCAATTGAAGTTGGGACTATGATCAGATTGATCATGTCTGAACAAATTATCAAATGAAAAATAAAAGGGGAGTTGGGTCATGGATTTTATTTATGATCAATTTGAACATGGGTCCAACTACTATGTGCCTAGTGCTGGCCCTAGTACATGGGGTGAGCGCATTTTGGAGCAATCTGGAATATTAGTAAAGGTGGGCTCTGCCTGCCCAGCAAGGAATACTGATTTTCATTTCTATATATATATACCAGCTTCTGTCTCTCACTTTCTATTAATGGCACTGAGGGCAGCCTATGGGAGGATTATGTTTTATTTGCCCTGAATGTTAGGTCCAATGGCTGGGCCCAGGGTGTGTTGTACCAAAACTTCGGGAAGATTTCCCATTCTATTCTTGAGCCTGAGTATGTCATTAGCCTAGCCCAGCTTCTTTTTTCTGGGTTCTCTCTCCGTTTTTGTTTTGTTGTGTTGAACTTGTGGGGCTCGTTCCTTCTAAGCCGGTTCTTTTATTTAATATACTTTTCCTTAAAGAAGAAAACAAAATCATTAGCGCTGCAAAATAGTGGTTTACCAGGATCAATGCTTGATGTGGAAGATGGAGCAGCCATCCATTTAGAGCCCCAGCCCCGCTAATGATTGACCTAAATTTCAAAAGCCACACCAATCAGATGATGCTGATGATCTAATCAATGGCTCTAAAGTTAACTTTGCATATTATTTGAGGAATCTAAGATTTTTGTTTGAGAGCTGTTTAGCCAAACTTTCTATAAATGTCACTGTAAATAAATTTAAAAGAAAAAAAAAGTGCCCTACTAACAAAACAAACACCATGTATGCAGCAATGCAATTATGTTTGAAGACTGTGGGTATAAATTAATAAATAAATAAAATGAGGAGATTTAAAAGAAAAGGAGACACCCACCCCTCAAAAACATTTATTTTTTTTTATAAATTCTTAAAAATTTCTTTAAGCAACACTTTTCCTCTTCAGCCTACGAAAGATTACTTAGGGATAGCATAAGAAAGTTGAGGGGGAAAAAAAGAAAAGAAATTGTTAAAATTGTTATTCTATATACTATGTATTGTAAAACCTCATGAGATGGATATGGAGGGAAAAAAAAAACAATATACATCTCTTTGCATAGATTAGGATTTGATTCACTAGGGTCGTGGCTAAGAATTTATTTACCATCAAAAGGATGATTATTTTATGTTCATTTATAGTTCTTATGCTCAAAACCCACCCTAGATTTGCCAAGTGTGTATTTGTGTAGGCTTAGCTGATGTCACATGGGGATTTAGTCTTGTTAGGTCAAAGATCTCAATGATACCCGCATCTAAAAAATTATAATTTTTTTTTTGGGGATTTAACGGGAAAAACCCTCCTACATGGGCATTCCTTTAATTTGGCCCCAATAAAAATCGATAGACAGAATGGGCCCTAAATTTACATTTCTCTTTCTTTTTTTGTCTTTTAGCGCTATAGTCGATATCGACTATCCCTACATGTCTACTGAAGACCAAACCCCTTTATTCGTTATTCGTCTTCTTTCTCTTTTCCTTCTTTTCCCCTTTCTATTTCCCATTATCGTTGTCTACACCCCCCTCATCCCCGATCAGTGTTGGTTGGAATTGAATGGGGACATTCTTTTATGAGTTAAAAGAAGCTAAATCTTGAATTTTTCAGTTTCGAATAGGAAGATGATTGCTTTTGAAAATGGAGATTGGGTTCCAGAAGAAGAGCTGCTGTTTTGGAAGGGGTGTTGAGCAAGATGGGTTTGGAATTGCGACATGGGGTTTTAGGGGGTGGATGGAAGTCGAAACGATGGGATTTTGTTGGGTTTGAATCGAAGAGGGGTAAAAGGTAAGGATTTTTACAGACATTACTTTGAAAGTTGGGATTTTGGGAGATGGGTTTTCATCTTTTAGGCTGTAGCTGAGTTTGGGTTACTGGTATTTTAAACTAGTAACGTTTTTCGTGGATGTAGTTATTGAGAATGAAAGGCTCTTGTTTTCTTTCAGAGGCTTGTGGAGATGCATTTTTTCCATTACAAAGAGATGTAATGAATCAAGTGGAAAGAGGAATGGAATACAAGTTTGGAGCCCTTAAACGGATCATTTAACTGTATCCATATCAAGCTGGAGGGGTTTTTAAAATGAAGCCCTTGAGAGATAGAAGTAAGAAATTTGGAGAAGACCTAGAAAAGAAATACAGTAGAATCTTGTAAGAAATTTGGAGAAGCAATGAGCCACAAATCTGTATTGGGGTAGTTTCCATGAAGGTGTTCGATGAAATAACGAAGCGAAAGGAGAACGAGATTTCACGCTCATTTCTCTTATTTTTCTCATGGAAAAGAAGTATGTTGCTATTGTGGAGTTTGTCATTCCTTGATTTTGGTTACTAGGAGATATTGGAGGAGAGGAATTGGAGAACATGGGTGGGGTTTTCATTTCTTGATTTTTGTAAATTTCAAACAGATTTCATGTATATATTTTTTGAAATGTAAGGTCAAGACACAATGAACTTGTAATGTTGTGAATGGTTCCCCCTATCTGAAATGTTTGAAATGTGTTTGACGTGTTTGAAATGTCCAAACTCTTGAGCTTTTGAAATGTCTGAGTGAAGGGCCAAAACCTTCCCCACCAAAACTCTCTACTATGACGTCAAAGGATGAAAATGGTATTGGTTGAATCGGTGGAAGCATTTTTTAGAAGGGTGATGCAAGAGTCAATGTGAACTCCTTTTTTGCTAGTGTTAATATTTGGTGTTAATGTGATAGAAGATGCAGCCGTTATGGACAACGTACAGTCTATTGAAGCATTTTTTGAAAAGGGATTGTAAGAGTCAATATGAACTCCTTTTCTATTAGTGTTAATATTTGGTGTTAATGTGATAGAAGATACAACCGTTCTGGACAATGTACAATCTACTAAAGCATTTTTTAGAAGGGGGATGCAAGAGTTAATGTGAACTTCTCTTTGGTTGGTGTTAATATTTAGTGTTAATGTGATAGAAGATACAGCCGTTCTGGACAGTGTACAATTTACTAAAGCATTTTTTGGAAGAGGGATGCAAGAGTTAATGTGAACTCCTCTTTGGTTGGTGTTAATATTTTGTGTTAATGTGATAGAAGTGCAGCTGTCTTAATAATGTAATCTCCACATGGAAGATATTTTTTGGAAGGGGGATGCATGTGTTAATGTCATCATGTCCATTTTGATTGGTGTTGATATTTGGTGTTAATGTGATCGATAGAAGATGTAGCCGTGATGGGCTTGCACATTTTTTTGAACCATATTTTTGGAAGAGCACAAGTGTTAAACATGCTTTTCCCTTTTGTAAGGATCGCCCTTTTTTGGGGTTATATGTTGTTGAAAACTTATCTATGATAATATAATGGTTGTTTGTATTGTCCCATTATTGATGTTTTTATTTTTTCCATTTTAATTATTGAAAATGATTAGTTAACCCCATCTAAAGCTACACTTAGTAAGTTATAGTATTATAATATAATCGATATCGACTATGATTGTGTTTTTTATGTTTCAGCTAAATAGTCGATATCGACTATGACTGTGTTTTTTATGTTTCAGGTAAATAGTCAATATCGACTATGAATGTATTTTTTATGTTTCAGCTAAATAGTCGATATCGACTATAACTGTTTTTTTCAGGCTTCAGCTAAATAGTCGATATCGACTATTGGTCATGTTATACAAACCAGACAATGGTATATTCCATTGTACTAAACATTGTTTTGAATACATTGGTACATTCCATTCACACATTCAATTAATAATCATACATTAACAAACCATTTAATTTCAAATAATGGTACATGAAATTTTACAACATAATCCAACTGCCCAAAACCATAGAAGTTCCACAACCACTACCCACAAATTCCACAAGTTCCCTCGTCCAATGCTTTATTTAAATCGTTGCTGGATACCATGGTACAAATACTAGCTAGTTCTTCCTCTCTACATGAAGGAGATGTTTGTTAATAAAACACAATGCTACAAATATTAATGAAAATGGGTACTACATGAAAGTAATGGGGAAACATTAGTATAAAGTTTTGGTGGGGAAGGTTTCATCTGACTCATTTCGCAACTTCCATCGATTCAGCCAATACCAATTTCATCATTGGACGTCATAGTGGAGAGTTTTGATGGGGAAGGTTTCGGCCCTTCACTCAAACATTTCAAAAGCTCAAGAGCTCGTACATCTCATACAAATTTCAAATATCTCAAATAGGGGAAAACCATTCACAACACTACAAGTTCATTGTCTCTTGACCTTACATTTCAAAAAAATATATATATGAAATCTGTTTGAAAATTACAAAAATCAAAAAATGAAAACCCCACCCATGTTCTCTAATTCATCTCCTCCAATATATATCTCCTAGCAAGCAAAATCAAGGAATGACAAACCCCACAACAGCATCAGACTTCTTTCCCATGAGAAAAATAAGAGAAATGAGTGTGAAGTCTCATTTTCCTTTCTCTTCGTCATTTCATCGAACACCTTCATGGAAACTATCCCAAAACAGATTTGTAGCTCATTGCTTCTCCAAATTTCTTACAAAATTCGACTGTATTTCTCTTCTAGGTCTTCTCCAAATTTCTTACTTCTTTCTCTCAAGGGCTTTATTTTAAAAACCCCTCCATCTTGATATTGATATAGATAAATGATCGGTTTAAGGGCTCCAAACTTGCATTCCATTCCTCTTTCTACTTGATTCCTTACATCTCTTTGCAATGGGAAAAACGCATCTCCACGAGCCTCTGAAAGAAAACAAAAGCATTTCATTCTCAATAACTACATTCACGAAAAACGCTTCCATCTTAAAATACTAGTAGCCCAAACTCAGCTATAGCCCAAAAGATGAAAATCCATCTCCCATAATCCCAACTTTCTAAGTAATGTCTGTAAAAATCTTTACCTTTTACCCTTCTTCGATTCAAACCCAACAAAATCCCTTCTTTTCGACTTCCATTCACCCCCCAAAGCCCCATGTCGCAATTCGAATCCCATCTTCCTCAACGCCCCTTCCAAAACAGCAGCTCTTCTTCTGGAACCCAATCTCCGTTTTCAAAAGCAATCATCTTCCTCTTCGAAGCTGAAAAATCCAAGATTTGACTTCTTTTAACTCATTTGTGAAAAGAATGTCCCCGTTGAATTCCAACCAACACTGATTGGGGATGAGGGGTGTAGACAACAACAATGGAAAATAGAAAGGGGAAGAGGGGGAAAAGAGGAAGAAGATGAATGGCGAATAACAGGGTTTCGGTCTTTAGTAGACATGCAGGGATGGTCGATATCGACTATAGCGCTAAAAGACAAAAAAAGAAAGAGAAATGTAAATTTAGGGCCTATTCTGTCTGCCCATTTTTATTGGGACCAAATTAAAGAAATGCTCGTGTAGGAGGGTTTTTCCCGTTAAATCCCCCTTTTTTTTTTTTTTTTTTGCTTCTTTTATTTTAGCCACTTTTAGGAATATGTTTCTTGGAGATCCTAAAACGTCAGTTACATGACACGCGGTAAGAGGGCAAAGCTCACTTCTGCTATCCTATAGCAGCTGTACTTTGGACATTGTTGTCTGGGCTTCAGCTATGTATTTCTATGCAGCTAGCTGGGTAACATCATCTTGGAGGGAGATCGATTTCATGGGAATTAATGACCTATTGGAAGAACATAACTAAATGTCTTCAAAATATCAGCAATTGGAAGACGTACGTATTTCTGCAACTGTTCAGCCAATATGATGGCTAATGCAATTGCTAAATGGGCTCCTCCATTGTTGACTGCCTTTAGCCATCTTTTATCTCCTCTTTCTGATTTGTTTATGCAGGAGCTTGCGGGCATCTGACGTGAGGAGTAACAGACAAAAGCCCCTCTAGAGTTTTTCTTGTATTGATAATGTTTCTAATTAAATTTTTTTTTTTGTTGCTTGTAGTTTGTTGTTTTTGTTCAATAAAATCCATAGGATGACTTACTCAACTATATTTATTTAATTTAACTTTGGACCATTAAAAATGTGGCCCACAATATATTATTCAATGATTGCACATACACACAACGCTTAATTATCGTCATTATCATCAAAGCTTTGTCCCAACCATGTACACACAATCTCCAATGCAGTTTATTACTTCATCGCACATGACCGCAGTTCAATAGATTTAAGTAAAATTTTGTACTAGAAATGTGGCCGACGGCAGATTATTCGGATGGGTTCGACTGGGCTAGATGTTCAAGGCCGCGAGCTTTTTTTTTAGCATGATATGAGACCCATGGCCCTGGCCCAATGCAGGCCCTGAATTCATAATATTTAGGATCCAAAGCGGAGCCCAAGTCCAATCCTGCCTTGGAAAAACATTACTATTGGCACATTCCCGCCTCACTTTTTCTTGATTTGAGCCATTTATATTACATACTTCTTAATGAATAACCGGATACTTAAATTTCATTTTATTGACTATTAAATTTATAAACAATTGAAAAGAGGGACTAAGTAATGATTTAAATCCATGCTTATCCACAAAAATTGATCTTATGTCCACAAAAATTGATCTTATGTCATGTATCACTTTAAATGAAGTGACACTGGGTGAGATTAAATAGTGATCTAAATACACGCTTTTACGCCAAAAATTGATCTTACATCGTATATATATCAGTATAAATGAAGTGAAATTAGGCTGATAACGTACTCAAGAGAGCACCTGTGGTTAGAAAGGCTTAGGGCTTGTTAAACAAATTTTATGTGTGTGAAACAGATGTATGAATAATAGGCCTGTGTAGAAATGATTTGTGTAGAATAGATGTTTTCCAAATGAACTGTTTAGGTGAGCCCAATTCACCTTTTGAAAAAGACATTTTAGAATCTTACGGACCAAAATTTTTCATGAATTTTTTGAGATCATTGAAATTTGACATCATAGCTGTTCTTGATCTTATGAAGGGGATCAACAGTTTGGATATGATATAATATAAGGTCAGAAATGAACGATTCATGGGCTTATGGGTTTTTTTTTTACAAATATCTGGAGATTTGTGAATAAGCAACGGCTGGGATTTTCACTCCATGGTTGTGTATGAGCTCATGAAGAGGTTCAACGATTGGAGCCCCCAATTTAAAAGAGAAAAAAAAGAGCGAAAATAGGACTAGGTTTCATCGTGTGAAGCCCAGTCAATGTGCTGCAACCCAGTCATCATAAAGCTATACAAATTCAACGGTCAAATGTTGTTTTAGGGGTTTTTTTTTTTTTTTTAAAAGATCCAAGAAAGATCAGAAGCTGAAATTTAGTACCATAACCGTAGTGGGCTTTGGAAGACGATCAACGGTTTGGATATCAATCAATAGGCCCACAAAGTCCAGAAATATAAATCAAATGGTCTACATTTTGTAAGAAATATCTAGAGATTCATAAACAATCAACGGCTGGAATTTCTTTCCATATCCGTGTTTGAGCTCATCAATAGGATGAACGATTTGGATTGATAGTTTTGGCCCTAACGTTATGAAAAAAAGGAAAAAAATAGATCGGCCTGGGTTTCTCAACAGAAACCCAGTCAATTGGTTTAAACCTTTGAAATCAACAATCCCACGGGTTTTCATGATTTTTGTGAGATTCATGATGAATCAAAGGCTGAAATTTGATCTCATATTTATTCTTGGGCTTCTGAAGAGAATCCATGGTTCGGATCTGATATAGGGTCCCATAGAAGGTCAGAAATGAAGATCCAATGGCGTGTAGCACCAATGGTTCCAAACAATCTTATTATCTAAATATCATAGAGGTAAGGATTCAGACTTGCCAAATGCCATTTTAGATAAAAAAAAATTTAGGAAGGCTTGGCTTGAAAGGACAATTCTTCATTTGAATTTAAATAATTAGAGGAAGACTGTGTAACAATTGAATGGATGAATATACAATACATTGCACACGATTCCAAGTGAATTGCATGTGACAAGAGTTAGACCATTCGAGTTGTGTTGCAAATATATTAATCTTTTCCTTTAATATAGTGAATATGGTTTCTCATCATCCATTTAACTATAATACAGTTGCATCGATGATTGTAACAATTCATTTGCATTGCACATTATTCCATGTAAATTAAATGTAATTCCAGCAGTGGCCTACAATTGTCTAGTAAGATCAGACCACTTGTTCGATTGTTTATGACGACTCTGGTGTCTTTAATTTTGTTGAGTCTCTTCCTCGTCTCGTTCCACAAGGCCTTTTTAAGACATTAGAGTCTTCATCTTCCTCAATCACCATTTATTTGTCTTCCATTCTGTTCTCAATGCAATTTCTTGATTAAAATCCTCATTAGCTATCCCTTCCACTTTCAAAGTTCAATTTCTACCAAATGACAGTTACTCTACCACCGTGACGATTGGAAGGTGAGTTTCATCCATCTTTACCATTTAATAATGCTTTCATTACTACGCAAACAAAAAACAAGGAAATAGTCACATACCGTAGCTATCTTAGCCCCTGGCTACACACACAAGAGATAAACCCATACAGAGAGAGAGCCAGATACAGACACAAAACCCATACAGAGAGAGGCCCCATATATAGACACAAAACCAGTTAAAAACCAACCCAACACTTGTGGGCTATGGTCGATTGTCAGATCCGGATTGAGGATGACTGTATTGGAAATGGCTCGAGTGTCCATTATATTGACTTCAGATCCGGATGCATAGGGGCTGTGTTAAAAGGTTAGTGGAGATGGCCTTTGGGCCAGTATATTGATTTCAGATCCGGATGCATAGGGACTGTTTTGAAAGGTTAGTGGAAAGCCTGAGTGTACAGTTTATTGACTTCAGATCCAAATCATTAACCCTCCTTTAAAACCCAAAAATGGCCAGGGTCAAATTTATCTTCTTAACTAACTCATTATGAATTTTGAGAAATCTTAGAAAAACTTTAGAGTGATTAGATTTCATTTTTAATTTTTATGGGGCCCAAAAATTATGATTTGTTGGTTCAATCTTCAAAATTAAACAAGGATAAAAATTATTAGAAGATCAAATTTTAGCGGCCCATATTTATTGTTTTTTTTCATTTCTGACCACTTCTCTCTCTTTTCCTGGTTGGGGGCTGTGGGGGTGGTTTAGATAACTGTCCCTCTATTCGAAAACTTAATAATCAGTAATCCCCAATTTGAAAGTTGAAATTATTCCTATGAAGGCCTTCAACGTTGACCACTTATCTTTTGTGATGTGCTGCTCCGGGGCCCAACCTATATATATATTGTAGGGGAGTCGCCCCCACAGGAGATAGGCGGGGCCCAGAGCCCTGGGCCTATTGTATACACTTCAGTAGCCCAAGTGGTACCAGGATGCTTCCCAACTTGCTCTTAAGGGAGAGGTTGCGGGTTCGAGTCCTGGGGAGGCCCCCTGGTGACGAGCCAGGGACAAATGCATGATTAGGGAGCCCGTCTCCTGAAGTGTATACAATAGGCCCGGGGCTCTGGGCCCCGCCTATCTCCTGTGGGGGCGACTCCCCTACATATATATATATATGAGAAATATTCATATGCATCTATCCCTCACCATTTTTGGTGAGGGACACCCCTTTTGGGGGTGTTTCAAGTACAAAAGGGAGGTATTAATTTTTTTTACAAGATTTTTGTTGTCACCATCTCACTTAAGATCATTTTTGTGACTCCACAAGTTAGTAATTATCAATCAAAAGTTTTATCATCGTTCTGCCATGATTGTTATTTAGTCCATTATCAATTTGTTTAGGGTTGTGCAATATGAGGAAGGCTTTCACCCACGAGTAGATTGCATCTGCATAACATGTATTCTGGTTCATGTGGTCCACTTTAAGTTGTGATTAAGATGAGGAAATATTCAAGTGAGAAATGAGAACTAGTTCTCACCTATTATATGAAAACTTTTTTGGCGTAAGTGGGAAAATTAGGCAAACAAAAAGTAATTTTACTTATCAACACAAATGAAACCAAAAGACTCTGTAAAATTATTTTATTTATCTTGTTACCATTGCCGCTCAAATTTCCAATTGGGAAAAGGGTTATTTGCCAAACTTTGAATCTCCTTGCTCCCAAAATTCCAATTCCAGACATAGATTCCAAGGACCATCCATACCTAAATCAGACGGAACAAAGGTCAGTGAGACAAGGTGAAAAGACTGAAATAAATGGAAATAGATTAAATTATTTAAAAAAAAAAATTTAATCAACAACATCCCCACTAACAAATCAGAAGCAGTAGTAACAAAGCAGAAATCATAATGCAAAGTGTCAATTCATTGAGAATACAAAAATCCACTGCATTCTATTCTATTTTAAAAAAATTAAAGTTTTTATATACCCAAGCCTTTGTTGCTTTTTATCCATAAATGTCCAACTTGATAGAAGTTGATGATATTGTTTGCTGGTGGATTGATGAGGATTTTCTCATTTTCTCAAGAATACATCCATTAGAGTTTTCAATTATAGAGTCTATTTTCTCATTTTCTTGAGGTCCCTCTAGTTAAGCATTCTCAAGATGCCATCTACCATAAAGGTCTATTGATTTCCATTCTATTCTTTTAGGGACAACGACATTATTGTGAAAATTAATCATAAAAAGAGTTGTAATGCCTTTAATTTGATTGGAATAAGCAATATCAGGAACAACAAAATTCATGGCTTTATAATATACTAGTTAAATAACAACAATATTTTGAGGATTAGGCGTCATATCAAATCCTTGAGTTTGAACTCCTAGGGAAATGGCATCATGTGCACGAGGGACTGCACGAGGGACTGTCTAAGCGACTGAGAAATTAGGAAAGCAATTAATTGAAGAAATCCAGTCCATTTGCAAGACGCACACACGCACACCATTGCCTACTGGTGGTGGATTTCAAGATCTAGGGTCCATCCCCTATATGCGGTGTGCATGGGAACTCCCATTGCACATCTTCTTGTGGGGCTCATTTGAAGCCCCACCCAAGGATATGGCCGAGGGTATCGAATAATTTCCTGAGTCCTACCTATGTATAAGATATGGGGTCCCTGAGATCATCTTAACTATTTTATCAATGGCCCACGAGATTTTACCACTTACAAATGGTTCGTTGATCGAAAGGTGGAGTGCATTTGGATGGCAGTAGGAAAATGGGGTCAATGACTAATAAGGATGGACCATCAGGTGGGCCGCACTAAGAGGCGTGCACCATAACACCCCAAAAGAAGTGTAGGTGAAATTTGAAATTTGAAATTTGAAAATTGAAATTTACATATATTTTGATAATCCTCTTTTATTGGCCAATTAGAAAATCCTTAATAATTGGAAACTCTCTTATAACTCCACTTTAGTTTTGGGAAAACCAAAATAAGATGGAGCCCATTAATAACCATGGTTGTAGGGATTAAAGTGGGTCGGGCCGAGCCGGCTTTGACAGGCCCTAGGCCCGGCCCTAGTATTTTTTAGTAGGCCCTAGCTCAGCCCGAACTTGAGAGGGCCTAAAAAGTCCTGGCTCGGGCTCGGCTCTTATTAAGTAGGGGCCGACCCTTTGAGCCCGGCTTGATTGAGGCCCTAGGCTCGGCTTGTGAGTCTGGTCCGTTTTATAATTATATAGTTCAATGTTAATGTAGATGAGCATTATCAAACACTCCAATGTTAAGGGAGCCCAGTTCCAACACTCCATAATAGTTCAGTGTTAATGTAGATGAGCATTATCAAACTCCAACAATAATACAAATCAAATTAAACTCCAATAGCATCATAGAATAAAATAAAATATTCGGCTAGCATCATAAAATAAAGGTTTAGGGTTTAGGGTTTATGGATTATTTAGTGCTTAGATTTAGGGTTTAGGATTCATGGATTATTTAGTGCTTAGGGTTTAGGAATTATTTATATTGGATTAAAATTAGGGTTCAAGGTTTAGCGCTTAGGTTTAGGGTTTATGGATTATTTAGTGCTTAGGGTTTAGGGATTATTTATATTGGATTAAAACTAAGATTTAGGATTTATGGATTATGTTATATCATATATGTATTATCTACTGTATAGTGTACATATATATATAATATATGTATTAATATATGTAGGCCCTAGGGCTTACGAGCCGGGCTTCATAAAGCCCGAGCTCGGCCCTTTTAAGCAAACGGGCCTCCTCCTAGGCCCTAGCTCGGCTCTTTTGTCTTTTGAGCCGAGCTCGGGCCGAGCCTATAACGGGCCGTTCGCAGGTGGCCCGAACCACTTTCACCCCTACATGGTTGGGATGTGGTCATGTGGGCCACACCTTATGTCCAACACCGAGGGCTTATAGAACAACCATTGTACACATGGAAAATTATGCTGTGGTCGTTGGCATCATCATTTGAATCTTAGCCATTAGTCTGAGGTCGGCTAAAACAAGATATGACCAAAAATATATATATCGAGCATGAAAGTAAGGTTTCTATATCTGAGTTACATAAAAACCTGATTTTAATTTAAATAGAAGAAAAGGAATATTGTAGAATTTAGCATAATCCTTAATCTTTGCTCAAATATGTTTCTTTCCACCTAAAAAAAAAAAATGTTTCTTTGCAATTATTATCAAAACCAAACACTTTTTTCTTATAAATCTTTCAAACAAAGTATAGTGATATTTCACTCTTATTTTGACAAATTTGATGCCTGACTTTGTCGCTTGTTTGCAGTCTTTTACATATGTAAATGTAAATGGTGTACATGCCTAATGGATACGCATGTTTATGTCTGTCTGAGATTATTTACGCATGAGGTGTGAAAATTGGGGGTAAAACCGTGTAAAGATGGGCTAATTTTGAGCCAATAGTTTTCACACCTTAGGAGATGTGAAACCATTTCACATGCTACTACTACCGGGCGAAGCTACATTGATTGGGAGTCCTCACCATCTAACATGTTTTTTTTTTTTTTCAATTTTTACACTTCTGTGCACCCCAAAAGTCTAATCTGAATGTCCAAAGCATTCAAAAGATAAATTATGGCCAAGAGACCAATTTTCAACCGTTGATTTGTCTTAAGTTTTAAGATATTGGCAAAAAATAATAATAAATAAATAAATAAACCCCAAACCAAAAAATAGACGTTTTGGGAATATGTGGGCCCCATTTTCATGATCCGGACCATTTAAACTCTTTAAAAGGCAAATTATACCTATGGGATAAAATCTCACATCTTAATTCATCAAAGATTGTGAGATATGTGTAAAAAATATACAACCGTTGGATTATTTATTATTTTTATACACCGTTTTCACGTCCATGGAACCAATATGGTTTTTTGCTATTCTCAAAATATATGGGCCCCAACAATCATGATCTATACCATTTAAACACTTTAAAATGATAAAAAGGGCCATGGGACCAAGTTTTGTGTCTAAATTCCACAGATATTATATATTTATAAAAAAAACCCATAATCAAAATTTTGTGATTCTGAATTTTGTGGACCCACTTTTACAATCTGAACTGTTCAAACTCTTTAGAATGCTATTTTTTTTTCCCGATGGGATCAAGTCTCATGCTTTTATTCATCATATATTTTAAGATATTTGTGAAAAATGTGAAAATGGTGAAGGTTTCGAGAAAAAATGTTGAACAGTTGGATCCACTCTGATTCACATACAAAGATGTGTGAAAAAGAGAAGCAATTGAAACTGTTTCACATATGCCTCAACAGCATATGAAAACGTTTCATATAGGAGTCATCTACATATGTAGACAAACCAACCCCTAAACGACATTCAGTACGAGAGTTATGTTTGAAAGCTTTTTTTTATTCAAAAGTTTTACAAATAAACTTAGGCTAATACGAATGATTTTATCTAATTACAGTAAATGAATCTCCACCCTTTCTCTGACCGAAGATATATAGTTGTTGCTATTTACTAAACTGCATTATCAAAATTGTCTAGTGTGTGGTTCAACTTTTAGTTGGCATTATCTTGGAAGATGCGATTTTCTTAAATCAGCCAAATCGAAAAGGAAAAGAATTAGATTAAATTAAAACATTTATAATGCTTTAAGTTTTGCTTTCTAAGTAATATTTTTTTATCTAGAAAGTAGTGTTGAGCTGTGTTATGCACAGGACAATGGTGGATGTGGTTGTCGGCGTTCTCTTGGTTAAGTTATTAGCATTCCTTGTATGTGAAGGACAACAACTACTTGAATTTGATAGCCAGTTTGATAAACTGAAAGATGAGTTGGGCTACATGCAAAGCTACATCAAAGAAGCAGATAGAATGAGAAGAAAGGAAGGCGGGGAAATTCTCAAGTTGGTAACAAGAGAGCTGTGAGAGTTGGTGTATGATGCTGAGGATGTCATAGCAGATTGCTATATTGAATTTATGAAACAAAATGATGGGTATTTGTTGAACATTGTGAGTTGCTGCTCTCCCCGACTTTTAAAATTTCGGCTCAAGATCTCAAGACGCTTAAAGAAAATAATTCAAAGGATTGAAGCAGTTTAGGAAAGAATGAAATCCTACTTGTCTGTAGCCCCTAGTACCATTACAAGCAGAGAAAAAGAAAGCACGACTTTATTGAGCTATCCCATTTTATTGGAAGAGGCCGACATAGTGGGATTAGAAGATGACGCTTCAAAGGTTGAAAAGTGGATCTTAGAATCACAGGAGCCCTCAACTATAATTGGAATAGTTGGTATGGGAGGAATAGGGAAAAGTGTAAAACCACACTTGCTGGGAAAATATTAAAAAAAAACAGGACAAAAAGCTCGTTTAAACTCATGATTTCTGTTACGGTTTCTCAAAATTGTGAAATTGAAGACATACTGAAGAGGATATTGATTGAAATGAATGTAGATGAAAAATCTTTGAGAAAGAAAGAAGTTTCCATTGGTTATTCTACATTTCAAAGGAAGTGAACAGGAATTGATGCTTGATAGCTAATTGAAAAAAAAAAAAAAAAAAGACGGAAGAACTTTTTGAATTACGTGTTACATAGATATCTATTATACAATTGTATAGGCGTTGAGGAGGACCTTGTGTTGACGGGACCAATTTAGTTTATTTCTTACGTAACTAACTGTGTTTGGAGGCCGTTGCAGTGTGGAAGCTTAATTGTATGATGGTTTAAGTTGTTACTAACTGGACGAGAGAACAACGGCTCTTTATATGAGCAATAAGGAGCGTCAGTTCTTATCTAGCTGTCTGGCGTTCAAACCCCGTATACGTCATTTCTTCCCGCATATGGGGGCTTCCTTCCCACTTGAATGGGCTGCTTTCCCATGTGTAAGCGGACTCTTTCTTGGATCTCAGCCCTCTAGGCTTGGGTGCCAAAAAACTGTAAGAGAGAACTACACGTCATTTACGATCAAGCACCTGTTGTTATCGGCGTCAAGAGATGATTCTTGTCTCATTTACTCCCTACAGTCCGAGAGCTAGGATGGATAGTCTTGTATGTGTGTGTGTGGTGGTTTTTTTTTTTTTTTTTTTTCCAAAGTCTTATTGTTGAATAAGCTATAACTTTGAGGTAGGTATCCAAAAGAAGGGCAACGTTCTACACCACATACTTCTCATTTGCAGTCCAGCCACTTAGATATTTACTTATCAGTGGGGGTGGGGTGCTTTGAAAGGTGTCCTTGATAAGGGTCAGCTAAGAAATCAGGCCCTTTAAATCATCCTAGCCTTGATTTAGTGGTCTTTTAACTATAGATTTCTTTGACATTCAATCCCACACTGGATAAAGGGTTGATGACAGTAAAATTGGGGCTGGTGCTAAATCATAGGGAAGTGAGAGTCCGAAAGGGCCTGCACAGATGAATGTTGGTCGGTTAAAAACACCTTTGACATTTTAGATAACTTTACATGGGATTTGAAACCCTAAACCATTTGGAGTAACTGATAACGAGGGTGTCCTGAGAGTTCCAATATCTTCGATTTTCATTCATCATTTCCCAGGTCATTATGAGTGAAATGCCGGTCAAAGAATTGAATCATCCCACGTCAGCTCTTCAATTACCTGAAAGAGTTGTGGGTTGTGGCTTAGCAGGGCCGGACCCAGGAAATTGACCATGGGGGGTGTTATGTTAAAGAAATATTGGGAAAAGGGCAAATGTGAAAAAAAAAAAAAAAAAGAACATATAAATTTGCAGAATTTGTTGGGAGGTATTTTTAAAATTTTAAAGCTTCTTCTTAGTATGGGTGGGGGCTTCAACCCCATACCCATATACCCGGGACTCCCATGCTTCTCAAATATTCCAAAGAAATTACATATGTGTGGATGGAGCCGCTTCCTTTCCCAATTTAAAGATTCTAGCAATCATTAGAGAAAAACATCCCAACTTGGGCAGCTAAAAAATTACATGGTATCAAAGCCGATTTATGTCATTCTTGTGTAGCCCATGTAACAGTCACATCCCTAAAATCTATCAGGCCTACACGTGAGGGGAAGTGTTTGGAAAGTCTCATATCCCACATCGTCCAAGTAATGGATCTCATAGGCCTTCATATACCTGTTTGGGCCTTCCATCTATTAACTTAAGCTTGTGAGTTGGTACATACTAATCTTACATTAGGCATATGAGTACTGAAGGCAATGCAATTTGGCCATTTGGGGAGTGGCAATAGTCAAGAACTTGTGCTTATTCTTTTGCCGTGTCTTACATAAATATTATTGTTCACTTTGATAAAATATAATGAATTTCTGAAAATTCTGCTGCCATCCACAAAACTGTATTTTTAGAATCCTAAATGGGCTCCACCTCTATAAATCTAAACTGCTCGTACCCATTCTCACTGTAGAGTAAGACTAATCACGTGTTAAATATGTGATAGAAAATTAGATCCAACATTAAATCCTATGTTTTACTAGAACGTGGACTGCAAGCTTGTCTAAGCCCAGTCCTTTTAGTTAGAGGGCCCAGTATTTGTTTCTGATCAAGTCATGGATCACGAAAGTCATACCTAGAGCGCCCCATTTGTAGCAGATTAGGCCCATTTATATTACATGTTCTGAGTCAACCAAAGCCATTTAGATCTATTTGGGTCTTGAGAAAGACATTGGTCCATGGTATCAAAATGATATTGCTCGTTCCTGGACTTATTTGTCCTCTTAGAAGGTTCTGTCTGGGCCAACGCTTGATAATATGGTAGGCAGCTTCATTCATTGATCAGAACATCCATCAAACGGTACTTGCTCCAACAATGCCCTAAATTTAAGAAGACACGAGAGTAAAATTATCATGGCCGTTCAATCAATGGCTTTTGCATTGTTACCAGGCAGTTAATCCTAAAGTCTAATGGCCCACAATGCCATATGATTCTTTTTTTTTTCGGACAACAATGTTAGGTTGAGTCCAAATCAATTGGACGGCTAGCGAATCTGAACTCTTGAGATGAATGGTCATCACATACTTAGGGTAACACATCAAGTGTGGATGATGATAGTTCCATTTCATGACCTTAAATCATAAGATCTGTGTAGATGCCAAATGGGCCGCACAATTTTCAGTTTCCCAATTGCACTGATATAAATTATAATCCGGTGTTTGCCGTTTAAAACGAATCTCATTCTAATATTTAATTTAAACTTTCACAATCATGGCATATGGCTCCATTTAATTTAATCTTTCACAGTCATCTTCAGAAATTAGGAATGGAAATTGCTATAGAAGAGCTTTGTTTTGGGTAGATTCGGCCGGTAGTTTGTTCTATTGTTGGGTAGCCTTGTTTTTTTTTTTTTTTTCCTCCTTCTTCTTCTTCAATGAAATCATCCTTTTAAGCCAAAAAAAGATATAAAATAAACATACATAAACTCCATCAGATTATCCTAATCCTTTTCACAATAAATCGGAATAAGTTTATTTAAAATGAAAATACAAATAAGTAAAACTTTCCCTTTTCCTTTGACTTTGACATTAGTCTGTGAAGAAAATGATAAATAAGGAGGATTGTATTACTTCAATGGGTGTGTCATGTATTTACACAAAAAAATCAAGTAAATAAAACACTCAATAATTTTTTTATGGTGAGCCCATGAATGATCCAACTTTATAGTGAAGCACGGTAGGGGACTTCCAAAATATCACCCTCACCCGGGGGCAGTTTGCCCTTCTTCTTGCGTATGGGGCGGGGAATGGTTGGATTGTGTGGAGCATATTGTAGCAACTAAGGGTTTGTATGTAGGTGGTAGATTTTGCAATCAATTCCTACTGACCGTCCATCCTGATGGGCCACCCCCAGAAAATTTCATCCAACGGATGTTCTGTGTCCCACTTTATGGTTCACGGAGCCCAGATCACCCTGAGAAAGATGGCCCAGTTAGTAAATGGACATGGGACCCATTATATTATTCCCGTGGAGCATACAAGGGTTTAAAATCGTTTTCTGATTGAAAACAAGGTCTGAACTACTGAGTTGACTCGGCTGAATAAGGTAGGTGACTCGGAAAATTTTTGTTGAACCGAAGTTGTCAGGCATTCTAGGGCCAAAGGAAGAGTGAGGCCTTCTTCGCCTAAGCTCAGTTTTCTTTTCCTTTCTTTTTTTTTTTTTTTTTTTGTATAATGGTTAAGTTTATTGATAAAGAAAGGAGAAAAAAGATACCGAGCCCTAAAAGGGGAAAGCTGAAAGTGTTTATCTGCAGCTAAAGCTCAGTTTTCTTTTCCTAATTCTATTGAATTTGATGTTGCTAACTCTGCTGATAAGGACATCAATTCTATTTAATGCTTTTCTCACGATATTATTTTTGAAGGCTTCAAAGTTCGAACCCATCCCCCAAAGCCGCTTACGCTAAAATTTTAGTGAATCTAAAGTATCTATAGAAAGTCATCTTTTTTCTATCCTTTCTTTTTTTTATAATGGAGGGTGTCCCTTCTCTTTAGACCAGAATAATCCCTACGGCCTAAGGGGAGCTGTGTAAATCCCCTATGGCCCAGTGTGTAAGAGCAGCTTCCATCCTTTTGTTAGTGATGACCAGAGGTGAGCCCCGAGTATCCAACTTGCATGTGCATTGCATGGCCCACCAGATCCATCATCTTCAATGGTCCCCCTCTCAACCTGATATTTCTTTTGCAGTGAACACAACCAACATCCCACTGATGATCATTAGATCCTTGTCAAAAGGATTCTTTGGCATCACAAACTGACAATTAATTATATTCTTCATATTAGACAATTCCATAATCTTCACTTATCAGCCCTGATTATCGAAAACCTCAAAGGGGATATTTAAATTACTTGGGTCCCAATCTCATAATAAACGAACTATTTATTGCCCGATCTCACTCTGAAATTGATCTCTTGCACGTACCGCTTCAGAACTCACATGATTTAGACTGTTCTCCTGGTCTTTTTCCACCAACCGTACCAACACTCTGGTGTGATAATATTGGCTCAACATATTTTCAGCAAATCTAATTTTTCATGCCCACAAAGTACATTGAAATGGCTTTTCATTTTGTCCGGGACAAATCCAATTTTTCATGCCGACAAAGCACATTGAAATTACGTTTTATCTTGTCCGGGACAAAGTTGCTAAACAAGATCTTCAAGTTAAATTCATCTCCACCGAAGATCAGCTTGTCAGACATTCAAACAAAAGGACTATCAACAGTTCGATTTAGTCTTTTGCAAGGCAAACTCAACATTATATCCATGCAGCTGAGTTTGAGGGGGCATGTAAAGCACATGTGATATTTGCCACTCCACCAATCTTGGATCGGATTACACAAATCATGGAGCCGTTATCTTTCTCAATTCAAATTGATTTCAATCATTGATTTTGAATTAAATGCATTGCCATACACAATATACATGACAGCAAAGATACTCAACAAGATAATTATAAGGGCATTTGGCTGGAGCCTAGAAGTCCCTTAATATTAGTTTTTATTGCAAACGATCCACGAATTAATTTTGTAGAGGCAAATGTCCCTTCCGCCTTTCATATACTTGAAAGGACAATAATGCCCTCATAATCTCTTATCTCTTTATTAAAAAAAGCTAAGCCTAAAATCGCGGTAACTTGCCAAAGAATGAACGAAAGCGAGAAATTAGAAATTTTCAACACCGAACGCAAGGAAAAGAAGGAAAAGTGAATCAGGGAAAAATATTACATTACAAAACCACAAGCATTCTTAACATCTTCTAAAAAACGGTTTCATTGTCTTTTTAGTAGTTGCAGAAGTAGTTCGTTTGATTTCAAACCCTAAAAGATACAGAATCTATACCAGTCTAGGCATCTCTTTATACAAACTGTTAACATTCACTCACTCCAAGACAAGTAAGTTAAATATTTTCTCATTTACGAACCTTCATTGTGTTGGGGAACTCAGATAAATTTGTGAAAAACTTAGATAAATTTGTTTCAAAACTCATCAGACAAATTTATCCAAGTTAGCGACTTATGAATTTATCTGAGTTTGTCACATAAACTCAAATAAATTTATAACGAATGACATAACTGGACTGTACACAGAATTACTCAAGATATAAGAAACATAAAACAAAAACAATATGACGTTGCATTGTAAGAAGCTCTTCTTTCGTTGAAATATGAGAAATCTCAACAGAACTTCTCCTTGTTCATCGGGATTAAAAAAATGAGAAGAATTGTGGGATATAGATCTAAGTCTAAATCATCTGACCTCTATTTCTTTGATCAGATTGCAGATGCTATATTAAACTAAAAAGGTTGCAGGATCTGCCCCACGCCCAGAACGAGTGCATATGAATTTCTTTTAGAAAGGAGATTTTCTACACATATCACTAATTGATTGTCATTACCATTTGAAATTCAAAACTCGATCTACAAGAAATTACAGGGGCAAATCAGTTATAAAGGATCGTGCTTATGCGCATAAAATGAGGGCTACAAATGTGTGACATGTTCAGACCATTAGAGGTGCAAATCAGTTATGACAATGTGTGATCTGGCGTACTTATGGACCTCTGGCTGAAATATGTCCAGCTGCATGGACTAGAGCCTTAATCGAAAATCTTGTGGATTAGGGGCCATAAATGACCATATTAAGGGACCTTGGTCTAATTTTTCCATAATTATAACCTTTTATCTAATCCCCCAAGCCTTAAGCCACCCACCTAATCTCCTTTCTACTACTACCAGCCCCTCCTCTAAGGCAGCATTCGGCACTGCACCTACTCCTCCCCCATCCAGCTCCTCCACTGACCATCCTCTCAGCTCTCCCCCCCAATACAACTTAGCTAAATCAGGCACCAACCAAACCTCAGCTCCTCTTGGGAAATCTAAAGGGAAAACAAATTCCACAAAAGGCCCCATTACTAGAAGAACCAGAGGTAGAGCTCCCCCCCCCCCCCCCCCCCCCCCCCCCCCAAATCATGTTAAAAGTCCTCTATTGGAATTGTAGGGGAATTGCCAACACCCCTACTAAAAGATCCCTGGCAAATATGGTTTCCTGTCATTCTCCAGACCTCATTTTCCTCTCAGAACCTATGACTCTTTTCTCTTCCACCTCCTCTCTCCAATTGAGCAGCTTTGGCTTTGACACTTTCCACCCCAATTCCACAAATAACTCAGTCCCTACTCTCTGGTGCCTCTCCAAATCCTCTCATCCTTTAACCATTTCCATAGTAGACTCATCCTCCCAACACCTCTCTATAGTGCTTCACAACCCCTCAACAACTCTCTCTACTCAAATTACAGGCGTCTATGGTTCTACTAATCCTACCAAAAGAAGGGAGCTCTGGAAAGTGTTTGCAAATTGCTCCCTCACTACATTCCCCTGGTGCATCCTGGGAGATTTCAACGCCATCCTCACCCATGCAGAAAAGCTCTCTCTTCGCCAGTCCTCCTCCTCCTCCAACCTCAAAGACTTTCAAGAAGCAGTCCTCCATTCAGGCCTCACAGAAGTCAGCTTCTCTGGAACCAACTTTACCTGGTCAAATAACAGGCAAGGCTTATCTTACGTTGCAGCCAGGCTGGATAGAGCTTTTGTAAACTCACACTGGTCGACCCTTTTCCCAGACCCCCTCCTCAGCCACCTCCCTCGAATTTCTTCAGATCACAGCCCAATTCTCCTCGCCAACAAAACCAAAGCCGACCCAAGCAATGCCCCTTTCAAATTTGAAAACAAATGGTTGCTCCATCCTACTTTTCTAACAGTTGTTAAAAATAGTTGGGACACTCCTATCATGGGAAACCCCCAGTTCGTCCTAGCTCAAAAGCTCAAGGCTCTCAAATCCTCTCTCAAGAATTGGAGTAAACTCAATTTTGGCAATCTCCAGTAAGACATCCAAGCAGCAGAAGCATCAATCCTTCTTCATTAGTCTCTGCATGACTCCTCTCCTTCAGACCAGTCCCATGCAGACCTCCTCTCAGCAAAGTCCAAGCTTCATGATGCTCTTAAGGCCTAAGAAATCCATTGGAAGCAAAGATCTAGGACGGCCTGGCTGAAAGAAGGTGACCAGAACACAGCCTATTTCCACAAAGCTGCCAGAGCCAGAAGCTCTTTTAACCAAATCAATTCCATCACAGATAGCAGTGGCAGAACAATTGAAGACTCAGCTACAATCCAGGCCATGGCAGTTGACTATTTCTCCAAGTTGTTTCAGCCTCCTGTTTGTCCCCCAAGTGCAGCCTTGTTTCAAATTGATAGCCCCAAAGTCTCAGATCTTCAGAACTCTATCCTGTCTTCCACTCCTTCAGCTGAAGAGATAAAAGCAGCAGTTTTTGGCCTCGAGAAACAGAGCAGTCCAGGCCCGGATGATTTCAACGGTGTCTTCTTCACCTCAGTTTGGAGCATCATTAGCCAGGATGTCATACAAGCAGTTCAACATTTTTTCCTTTCAAAAAAAATCCTGAGAGCCTCCAACACTTTCTTCTTAGCCCTCAATCCCAAATCCAAAAACCCAACTAGCTTTGTTGATTACAGACCAATCAGCTTACTGAATTTTTCATACAAAATTACTTCCAAAATCCTAGCAACCAGACTGGCCAAAATCCTTCCTAATCTTATTTCCCATCACCAAGCAACTTTCATCAAAGGGAGGAACATCCACCACCACTCAGCCTTGGCTTTTGAACTTTTCCAAAGGCTGAACTCAACCCTCTCCAAAGGGAGCATCTATCTGAAGCTAGACATTACAAAGGCTTTTGACAAACTTAATTGGAGCTTCCTCTTCTCAGCCCTGAAGTTTTTTAACTTCTCTGATTCTTGGATCAACCTCATCAAGGAATGCGTGTGTACTTCAATGTGCTCGGTGCTTGTCAACCGTTCACCTCAAGGTTTCTTCAGCTCCTCCTGCGGCCTCAGACAGGGAGATCCCCTATCTCCCTACCTTTTCATCCTGGCAGAAGAAATTCTAAGCCTCCACCTGCATAACCTCCAAACCCAAGGCATTTTCAGACAGATCTCCACAGTTCCATCTACTCCCTGTCACCTTCTCTTCGCAGATGACATTCTCATTTTCATGAAAGGAGTCACTTCAAGCATCCTAGTCCTTCAAGACCTTCTTGAAACCTACCAGGCCGCTGCTGGTCAATTTTTTAACCTCAAAAAAACCCAGCTCCATATTGGAAAATGCGGAATTAGAAGGAAAAACAGAATTAGCTCAATTCTGGGAATCAGAGAATCCACAACTCACCTGAAGTACTTGGGAATTCCAATTTGTTTCGGTACCCCGAAGAAGCGTCACTTCTCTTTTCTCCTTAACTCTATCAATGCAAAGCTCAGCGCTTGGAAAGCAAAGTCCCTCTCCTTTGCAGGCAGACTTATTCTTATCAAACATGTGCTCTCCAGTATGCCTCTCCACCTTGCCACCATCCTGCCTCTCCCAGCCTCAATCTGTAAAGAGTTGGAAAGATTGATGAGACGCTTCCTTTGGTCTGGCCAAGCAGAGAACGCCAAGATCAATTATGTGAAATGGGGAGCAATTACCCTTCCTAAGGCTGAAGGAGGTCTGGGAATAAGGAAAATCTCTGAAGTGAACACAGCTTCCTTTCTGAAGTTGGGCTGGCACGTTGCCTCTGGTTCTTCACTCTGGGCATCTTGGTTCAAGGATAGGTACTTCAAATTCAAGTCCATATGGAGTCTCCCCTCTTCGCCCTCCGGATCCTGTATTTGGAGAAAGCTCTGGCGCCTCCTCCCCTTGATTCAAGAAGGTAGCACTTGGATCCCTGGCAATGGAAAGGTAATCAACCTTTGGCAGGACTCTTGGAATGGTGACAAGCCCCTCTCTGGAACCTTTCCTAACCTTCATTTCCCTCTGGACCAGCCTCTATCCTCTCTCCTTCATCAAGGAAATTGGTCCCTCCCAGACGGCTACCCATTAGAAGTCCAACATCAACTCTCAAAGCAACTTTCAGCTCTCTCTCCCAGGCCAGATACCAGTGACAGGCTCTGCTGGCAAAACACTCCCAATGGCCAGCTCTCTCTCAAAACAGCCTGAAACATAGTCAGAACCAGAGCTGAAGTCCTCCCCTGGGCTCCTCTAATATGGAACTCCATTTCTCCTCCAAAATCCAAATGCTTTGGCTGGCGCTTGCTACACACCAAGACTCCCACTGAACATCATCTGAAACGTCTGGGCTTTTCTCTAGCTTCCAGATGCAGTGGCTGCCATCAAGCTGAAGAAATTGTTCCTCATCTCTTCTTCTCCTGCACCTGGGCAAGAGCAATCTAGCACTAGCTGTTTGTAGCTTCAAATCAGAACCTCCCCTCTCCCCTCTCTGCAGCCAACCTCTGGAGATCTCTCTCTCATAGAAGTGATCACTCAGGTCACAAATTCATGGCAGCTATTTTCATTGACGTATTATATGCAATCTGGAAAGCCAGGAATAGAGCAATTTTTGAAGATTTCATCTTGCCTCTAATACCATTACTCAGCAGCTGAAAGAGAGCCTCTTCTTCTCCCTGCAAAACTTTTCAAAGCCTTTTGTTAACCTCCAGTTGCAGAGCATCTGTACATTTTTGCAAGTTCAGATAGACAGGTAAATTAGTCTCCTTGTTTTCTCCTTCTTTGTCTCTCTAATCCCCTGTTTCTGGCTCCTCTGTTCTGAGCTTTTTTCTGGGCTTTTGGGCTGCTGGGGATCATATTGATCAGCTGTAATTTTTTCTTTTTCTTTTCCTGTTCTCTCTCAATACAATTTACCCTTATAGCAAAAAAAGAAAGAGAACCCATTCAAACATATTCAATTATTTCACCCCCTGTTTTGCATGTTTACCAAGGGTGAATGTCACGTAAGAACCATATTATAAAATCCCCCTCTTATAGGCAAAACTTAGCTTAGACAAATAATGAGCTGATAAAACTCTTAAGAATAAAAGACAACTCAACACAAAACAACTGTAGTTATTGTAGTGTGAGCGTGCGGGTTTTTCTTCTTTTTTTTTTCTTTTTTTTTCTTTTTTCACGTGACCGGTTTGTTATTAATAGACAAAAAAAAAACCCATTATTGTAAGGGTCTGTGTAGTTGTAATGGAAAACTACTTGAGTTTTAGAATTTTGCCGCCTCCATTTTCTTCTCTTGTGAAGCTTTTTTTTTAAATTCTTTTGTGAACTTGTAAAATGTAATTTTTTTTAATTTATACAATTACTTTCCTTGTAGATTTCGCATCAAATTTTACTTTTACGTACTCATTGTCTTTAAGTGAAAGAGGGAGGAGCTGCAAAATATTAAGGAGGTATGCGAGGAATTTGTGAAGGACAAAGCTATTTGTCTTTCTGGGAGGGCTCAAGGTTTCCGAGAGTGACATGAGTATGATTTAAGTTGTGATAAGGCGTGCACAGCAACTTACTTCACTGGTAAGTGGTGGCAGTTCTCTCACCTGCTTGCCCAGGGTTCGAATCTTGAGTACACCACATCTTTTCATTGCATGGGCCTTCTTCTTGTGTGTTTAGGCTGTCTTCTCATGTGTGCAGGCTCTCTCTTATGTCCCGGCCCCTTAGCTGGGTTAACAAAAAAAAAAAAGTTTTGATATAATAATTGGAACCGCATTTGTAACGATCATATGCTAACTCGTAAGGTACTAAGTTGTGGTGTTGGATTCTCTACCCCTCTAAGTTTTTCAAGAAGAAAAAAATATTATCAACGTTAATTCAATTAGAGTGCTTTGAGAACGGCTCCTTATTCGAGTGGTAAGAGGTGAGAGTTTTCACCTAACTGTCTAAGATTCGAATCCTGAATTCGCCACCTCTTTCTGCGTGTGTTGGCTTCCCTTCCATCTCCCTTGGTTGAGTTAAAAAAAAAAGAAAAAAAAAAAAGAAAGAAAAACGAAATAGAGTGCTTCAATTGTAATAAAGCGTGTAGATTTTTATAAACAGTACGAGGGCACCTTTCTTTATCTGAATTTGTGAGTTGTAGAATAAAGGTATATATAAATAATTAGCCCCATATTTAATGATCCTATTGAAATCAATTAAACTAAAAAAAGTATCAGAATAAATCTTTCCAATTCTCCTTTCGACCGTCTTCAATCAAACTGCTAGAAATTTATATATATTAAACATGTTGGTTTTTTCTTAACTCAATTTTTATTATGACTTATCCAATTTTAATTTTGACCACCCAAATTAACTCTGACTTTACATGGAGCCAAACAAATTTGGCGATGTTGGTACAAGCCTTGCTGATGAAAAGCTAAAATACATCACTTAAAAATTTTGAACTCACAGTGATCGGATGTGATATGAATCGTAAAAGTATAGATAAATTCTAAAGATTCCCCACTAATGCAATAAACAGCAATGATGGTGTCATTCGATTATGGAGTCAGTATCCTCTATCGCCTTTGTTGCACGGTGACCGATGACCATGAGTGGACCAATCATGTCTGTCATATCGGCAGCAAACAATAACTTTTGAGCTTGAGCTTTTTATATATACCCCCTGAGGTTTTAGTATTTACAAATAGGCCTCTGCATTTTCATTTTAATACCTTCCGTGTCACTAAAATCAATGTCTTCCAACCACCGTAAGTTTATAGAGTGAAATGACACTTTTGCCCATATCTTTTATCCTTATATATATAATTTCAAAAGCTTGGATTCAAATTTTTTATAAAGCATGTAACATTAACAATTACTTAGTGGGAGAGAACAACCGTCCATAAATTCTTTTTATTTTAAATCAATACAGGGCTTATTTCATTAAATCCAAATCAATCATGACGACAATCAACACATGTACTTAATTATAATCGATTATGATTTAACCAATCCATACATAACCCACCGTTGGATGATGAAAGCTTCAAAATACATAATTATGGTTCATGTATAGGGGGGTGTAAAAGAAATATTGGGGGAACGGACAAATGTAAAAAAAAAAAAAAATGCAACATTAATTTTTAGGATTTGCGCGAGGTGGGGGGGTTGTGTATGACTCTATGTAAAAGAAAGAATATTAACTTTTCTCAGATATGGGTGGTGGCTTCAGTCCCCAGGCCCATGTAACTGGATCCACCCCTCGTCATGTACATGAGAAGGTTGTTGAGAGAAATCATTGGGACTTGAGATATAATTATAACATTTTTATAAATAATAATAGACTCATTTTTATTTGATTGATGTAAAGGTAAAATTGTCATTTATATAAAAGAGCCAACGCATATCTCATTCTAACTGCTCATTCTTGTTAGAAATATAGATTTTTGGAACATTAAAGGTATTAAAAAGAAAAGATAGGCATCTATTTATAAATACTAAAAACCTCATAAATCTATTTACAAATCCTACAAACCTTTCTGGGTATATATAAAAAGCACTTTGAACTTTGAATGGGATGGGTAACATGTGTACTTGATTTATTTAATATTCCCCAATCAAATGGTGATGAGGATTTCCTTCTCTTCCTTGAAACTTATGCAATGATCTGATCTGCCAAAACCTTTTTGTTTTCTTTCCAAAAGATCCCATCTATCTATCTATCTATATATCTAAGGGAATGTACTCTCCCTTAGATAAAGACACCTGCTACATGAAAGACACCTGTCATCTCCACTCTCCTCCAAACAAACTTCCCATAACTTCCTCAAACAAAATCTTCCTCAAACAAAGAAGTTCCCACTACGTAAATGATCCCTTACCTTACTGGAAAGGGACTGCTAGAAGAGAAACAGAAGAAGAAATACACAAGTTGCAGAAAGGAAGAAGAAGAGACGTATATACATCCAGAGATTTCCGATCCTGATTAGAGATGTGCATTGTTTGTTCTTCTAAGGTACTACTTTCTAAATTCAATTTGCAGATTTGCATTCCTTCTTGATTAAAATAAATAAATAAATGAAAAAAAAAATAGTATTGATAAAGGGAACTGATTTTCCCGTGTTGATACCGGGACCCAGGTGGGTCACCTGAATACTCATCTAATCCGTGTATCCGAAGGAGGACCCATGGGCGACCCAGTAGGTGGTGGACCCGTGCGAAGTGGGCCATGTTTGGCCCCATCCAGCATCTGATAAGAGAAGGGAGAGGACCAGGAGGCCTAATTTTCTTGCGTTAATACCGGGACCCAGATGGGCCACCCGATGAACCATCTGATCCGTGGGTCCGAAGGAGGACCCACAGGAGACCCAATAGGTGGTGGACCCGTGTGAGGTGGGCCTTGTTTGGCCCACCATCCAGCGTCTCATCTGAGAGGGAGAAGACGTGTTTTAGGTTTGAATTTATTTGGGTGTTGATTCTGATTATTCTAGGATGGGAGGATTCAATGAGAGCTTGATTTTCTTGCATTGATACCAGGATCCAAGTGGGTCACCTGATGACCTATCTAATCCGTGGATCCTAAGGAGGACCCACGGGCGACCCAGTAGGTGGTGGGCCCGTGAGATGTTGGGCCTGGGCTTAGCACGGGCGTTTGTTGCTAGTATGGATTCATCCGTTGAAACTGATGGACGGTATTATCCGTTGAAACTGATATTTTTCGTCAGTCACATCTTAAAGCGAAGCTATAGGCCCTAGCCCCTATGGCATTAAAGCGACATTTCTGGTCATCGTCCAAAGAACGCAAGGCAGCCCGGACTAAAACAAATTGGAAACGGATTCCCTATTTGGACCAAACAGGGAACCCCTGGTTGGACCAAACGGGGGGTGACATGTAGCGGGGCGGATGATTTCTCTTTCCTCCCTAAGGTCTTGTAAAACTCCTGTACCGTAAATCAGGCTCCCACTTGTCCATCACGGCAGAAATTTGGGCTGTCGGAAGAGGCTTTGGAATTGGCAATTCAACTTGCATGGAGGAAAATAGATTTCTTTAGTAATTTCAAGATTGTTATTGATTCAATAAGAAAGTCTCAACATTATTTTTCATGTCAAATTTATGCCCCGCTATATAAGATTTTAGAAAAAAAAGAAAAAGAAAAAGATGTCTTAACTAGAGTATCTTGTGGTGATTAGTTGAAGACTTGAAGCATTAATAGTGAAGCACATGGTACAGAGAGGGCGCGGCTATGTACAGGCACTCATACCTACATTAGTAATCATGTTGAATCATTTTCCAATTATTTATGAATAGACTATCATCTTTTCCAAAAAAAAAAAAAAACAAAATTATGAATAGTATAAAAATAAGAGTTTTAAACCGGTACATGTCCTTTACCATGCCGGGCCTAGACCTGACTCAGACTCAAAACTATCCAGACGAATCAACCCAGTGCCAGCCCTGATTTAAAAACATAATTTGACCACGATCCACACAAACCAACAGCTAATGGTGGAAAAAACCCAAAATATCATTCCTGCCAACTCATGAACTTAACTTGAGGACTCCTGGCATCATCTTTCCGACGTTTGCATGTGACATGTACTTCAATAATCGAGGGGAGGGTTGCTATCTACATGAATATATTTAAGTAAATCCGGACCATTGGAAATGTGGCCCGCGGCACATTAATAATTTATATTTCTCCATACATCATCAACATGGGATTGGTGACGACACTTGTTTTACAATACCTTGACTATTGTGGGTCGTCTATGGCAACTGCATTTTTTTTAACAAAAAGTATACTCATGTCCCGGGACTGGCCCGACTCCATAGGAGGAGGGCATTTTGGTCATTTGTCCCGGGACAAGTAGCATTCCTCTTTTTTCAATCCGGGACCAGAAATGTCGCTTCAATATTGCCATAGGGCCAACACCTTCGCTTTTATGATGGGACTGACGAAAAATATCAGTTTCAACGGATAATACTGTCCATCCGTTTAGAATCCATATCGGATCGTTTGGAAAGAAAACAAAAAGGCTTCTCTAGTCTAGATAAATATCAGATTGGATCATTCTTGAAGAAAAAAAGAGAATTTCTCTGAATTTATCTGTACTTTTACAATTCATCACATCCGATCACTGTAAGTTCAAAATAATATTTTAGCGTTTCATCAGCAAGACTTGTAGCAACAGCGCCAAATTTGCTTGGCTCCATGCCAAGTCAAAAGTTAATTTGGGAAGTCAAAATTAAAATTGGATAAGTCATAATAAAAATTGAGTTAGTAAAAAACCAATAGCTTTAATATATAATATTTTCTAGCAATTTGATATGCCATACGACCTCCGTCTGAATAAGTTTAGACGTATGGCCTAGAGGCCTTAACCAGAAATCCTATGGATTAGAAGCCTTAATAAACGTCAATATTAAGGGATCTCCCGCTAATTTTCTATTTTTTAAGTTTATGGATGGAGGCCATCTCCTTGTATTACTCTTTGGGCATGACTGCATACAATTCTCAGCCATCATTGAATTGTAAGCTTGGCTTTCTAGTAGCTAACATTTTATCTTTTGGCATTTCATTTTTTTTAGTCCTCTTAAATAGTTGATAATGCTTTTACAAGATTCTCGGGATAAAGTTTTCTGTGATTTTTCTAAATTAAGCATGTTAGGAATTTCTACAAGTTGTACTATTTATACAGTAGAATCCCATTTGTTTTTCATACTAGGGTCTTCTGAAAAGAGCGATCTATACAATCCTTGGATCATATTCAATTAGTGGCTCATAATAGAAGGAGTAGCTAAAAGAGCAAAGTTTAAAATGAAAAATCAAAGAGAACAATCAAATAAAAGGATTTGGTTTGAGACATGTGTAGTGGTCACACACAGTTGAAGAGTTCTTCCAGTGCGGCTCACTAAGGTGCATAACCTATGTGCAGAATTTGAACTCCAATAGATCCCCTAATCCCTTGAGCACGACCCTTAATTTTATGGTTTTAGAGACGTTATTTTTTAAGAATTTTTATAAAAACGGTAAGTAAAAGTTGGCTGAAAGTCAATTTTGGGCTTCTGCAAATTCGATCTTCTGCAAATTCAATCAGGGGGAGGGTTCGGTGTGTGAAAAAGTTGGATTAGTTCAAGATGGCCCCATGCCCTGCAAACATATGGGGACTAAAAAAGAATTTTCTAAAAATGGAGAACTTTTGGAATTTTATCACATATAGCGTTGTTGAAATCCTCCGAATTTTATAATTTCCAAATGTGAATTTTCTTGGCAAACATGAAAAAAGAAGAAAGAAACAACAAACTTTTCCGAGGTTCATGCTTGAGTTCACATTTTCCACAGGCAGGGCATCCACAGAAATTAATTATCCAATTTTAGTGGAATAATAATAATAATAATATTATTATTATTATTATTATCCTGACTTGATCTGTTGTTCCAATCAAATGATTAGGATTATCTCAAGAGATCATTCGCCTTGATATGACAATCAAAGTATGGACATGATTATCCACAGAAAATTTTCCGTTTCTTTTCTAAAAGTTAGCTGATCTGATATTCCAATCAAATGGCCAGGATTACACAAAGAAACCCAATTTTTTACATCTGATACTGAAGCAACATTTCTCGCCAGAATTAAATCCTATTTTCTTTTTCAGCTTAGAAGTGATCCACACTGATATTCCCTAATAACATAATCAGTATTATCTGATACTCCACAATAATATGTCCTGAGATGATTGATGTCTCTTTTTTTTTCACGGAAGTGATCAGATTAGATATTTCCCACATGAAATGATCAGGATCTGATATGTCCCAATACAATGGCCGGGGGGATTTTCTATCGGTGGCGTCTTGTTTTCACTTTGGAATTGGAAGTGGCCTCAACTGATATTCCATTCAAATGAACATTACTACCCACAGTCCACAGACAACTTCTTTTTTTTTTTTTTGTCACATCAAGAATAAAAGCTGTAGGCCCTCTCTGGCTTTATAGTCGATGTCCTTTTTATATGTTCTGCAGCTTCTGCTGCATAAGCTTTCCTCCGTTCTTCCTCAATTATTACCCGATTCTCTGTTCTCGGCTCTAGTTGTAAGCTTTGACTTTCAAGTTGCTTTAATAGTTTATCTTTGCATTTTCATTTTCTTCTTTTTTAATTGTCGATGATTCTGTTGTAGAGACCTTCAATCACCAACATTCATCCTGCTGTGGAAGATACTGTCAGGATAGATACTGAGATAGTCCTTTAAAGATCAACATTTGAAAGTGAGTTTCAATTTTTCTCTTCATTTTGTAAGCTTTGACTTTCAAGTTGCTCTAATTATCTTTGCATTTCCATGTCCTCCTCTTTTAATAGTTGATGATGCTATTGTAGAGACCTTCAATCATCAACATTCGACAAGTTGTGGAGTTAGTCCTATAAAGATCAACATTTGAAAGTGAGTTTTAAATTTTCTCTTCATTTTGTAGCCCCCCCTCTCTCTCTCTCTCTCTCTCTCTCTCTCTCATTCTTTTCTATGAAAGGATTTGTGTCTCTACATTTGCTTTTCTTTTTTATATTTAAGTTTTTTCTATTTATATGTCCTGCTTAAAAGCACGCCCCAATTTTTTTATGTTCCACTTGGAAGCATGTCTTCTTTTTAATTTTTTTTCACCCCATCTGAGGGGTGCTGGGATCATAGTTGTTAATATTGTTTCGGTTTCATTTCGCTCTGGCCTGCAAAATGAAAAGTTTCGGCCGATTCGAGATTTCGGCGAAACTTTTCGGAATTACATTTCGGGGAAAATATAACAAAATATATGTACATATATAAGTAAAAAAATAGAAAAAGTAATAAACATAGATTTAATCCATTATAGTAATTTTTTTTGGAATTATATTTTGTGAAAATATTAGAAATACAAAATATATGTGAAAAAAAAGTAAAAAAAAATTAATTTTGTAAAATTTCATTTCGACCGAAAAGTTACATTTCGGCCGAAATCCAGAATTTCTGCCGAAATTGGCCTAAATCTTGAATTTCGGCCGATATTGACCGAAATTCAAACCGAAAAGTTTTGGCCGAAATTTCGTTTCGGCCACTTGACCGAAACGAAAAATTTTGGCCATTTCGGCCGAAACGAAACGAAATTAATAATTATGGCTGGGATACAGTAAGTAAGCCTTAAATCGGATGAGAGAAGAAGACTTTGGGTGAGGCGAAGAGCCCTCGGGTAAGGTAAGGTGACCTGCCTAGGTCAATTCCAAGGCAGCCAGGCTGCTCAATTACATGTTTAAGACAAAATAATTAGAAGGATGCCATGTGTGGTGTGTATATAGAAAATATGGGTAATTAGAAGGGCACAACGTGTGTATTTGGGTTTGAGAAAATATCTATCATTCCAACCCTTGATTTTAGTGCTTTAAACTTTACTTCTTGTTTAAGTGTATGTTTTAGTGGACTCAAATCTCAATCCAACTATAGGAGATGGACCAATTACAAAATTAAATAGAATTGGGATCCTCTTAAGGGATTTGACCCACAGTCACTGTGGGAAAAAGCCTCACCAGATCTGGACTCAATTAGATAGTGCAAATTTGCAGGTCTGCATCGGGCACTTTTGTTGGATGATGGGTGGGCTTTATTATAAGATGTTTTTGTTGTTTGTTTCCCCTTTTTTGAGAAAATATTTTATTTTTTCCGACTTTGATTATGCGATTTGTGGGAGTTCTGCACGTGATTTTACACTAATTTTTTCTAATTCATATGACTTGCACATATGTGCCACAAGCTGTAGTCAAAACCACCCAGTTTGACACACCATGTTTGCGGGCCACCTAAATGAGGGGGGCTGGGGGTAAGGGAAGGTTGGCCTTCCCCCGTAAATCCCAAGCCATCCAAGTGAGAACTGCCCCTCAATTACATGTTTAAGATAAAGTAATTTAAAGGATGCCATGTGTGGTGTGTATATGGAAGGGTATGTGCCCCTGCATTTAAAATAGGGGTAATTAGAAGGGTACTATGTGTGTGTCTCCTTTTAAGAAAATATCACTTCAATCATATCATTCCAACCCTTGATTTTAGTACTTTAAACTTTACTTCTTGTTTAAGTGTATGTTTTAGTGGACTCAAATTTCACTCCAAATATAGAAGATAGACCAAGTATAAAATCCGATAGAATCGGGATTCTCTGGGATTCGACTCATGGTAGGCTGCCCACGAAGACGTGGTAGACAATAATTAATTCACTCGCGGGGGGTTAAAGCCTCACTAAAAATCTGTACTCAATTAGATAGTGCAAATTTGCAGCACTGGTTTGCATCAGGCACTTTTGATGGATCATGGGTGGGCCTTACTATAAGATGTTTTTGTTGTTGTTTTTTTTTTTTTTTTTTTTTCATTTTGTGAGAAAAGATTTTATTTTTTCCGTCTTGGATGATGCTGTTTTGGCGGTGGGAGTCCTGCACGTGATTTTACACTAATTTTTTCTAATTCATATGACTTGAACATATGTGCCACAATCTGTAGTCAAAATCCAGTTTGACTCACGTCACACACCATGTCTGCAGGCCACCTAACCTCATGATATACCAACCTAATAAAAGTCTTTATAGAGAGCTTGTACCCGGAGAAAGGAAATAAAAAAGAAGAAAGAAAAGAAAAGCATAAGGCTCTTGTTGAAAATCCAAACCCATTAACAGAACAAATACTCTTCTTTTCACCGCATTAGTTGGCCCACTATCACATCAGTCATGTATAAAACACAAATTTTTATTTATTCATGTATCATTTCATATGTGATCAAGTTGATGATAGGCTTATCTTTTATTAGAGATCAATTTTATTATGATCCATGCTATACAGGTAACTTCTGTTTACCAATTTATAGATTTTTAAAACAAAAGGCCCTATGGAGGAGCTTCAAGGATTTCTAGCGGATCCTGGGCTTAGGGGATACACTTCCCCGATTTTAATTTCAAAGTGACCATGGTCTTTATGTAGAGTTCATCATTAATTGCATCTCATCCGGGTCTTATTTGGTATCTTTACTATTATTTTGATAGAGCCATCCAAATCAGGACCATAAAAACATAGCTATTAAAAAAAAAGTCTAGAATAAAAAAAAAGGTTATGATCGCCTTTATGTAGAGTTCATCGTATTTAGATTTAAAAAAAACAAAAATAAAAAATATATATACATATATTGAAAAAATAGAATAATATAAATAAAATATAAATCATGTATGTTTCTTGCTATAGATATTGAGAGAGAAAAAAAATAAAAAAAAATAGTAAAATTTGTGCTACAAACTAAAATGGACTGGAATAGACAAAAAATGACAACTAGAATGGACCGGAATTCAAACCGATTTTTTTTTACCCTTATTCCGTTTTGACCGAAGGATCAGAACGAAAAACTTCATCCATTCTAGTCGAAACGAAACGGAATTGACTACCATACTTCAGATCCGTATACATAGGGACCGTGCTGAAAGGTATTGGTATCGGTCAATCCTTTTTTATTTATTTATAAACTAATTCCTTTCTATTTATTTATATATTGTCTCAGTGAACTTTGCTAAGGGGTTTATTATGGACATCAATTTCAAAAGATTGAAATCATTTTTTATTTTTTATTTTTTTTATTTTCCCAATTTTCTTAACGTGTCGTTTTTCATTTTTTTGCATAAATGATTTTCTTAAAAGAAAGGACATCATAACTGATTAGTGTCATGTTAGCAAACCAAGAGTTATCTACCCATATACTTAAAAACGCAGTTTCACCAAATGTTTGGCCCGACAACACTTCACTTCAATTTTTCTTTTTTAATTTTGGTAGTTCATCTTTTTACCATTTTTAATTTTGTTCGGCCAAAAAGTCACGATCTGAAGAGTTCATCCTCTAAAGAAGAATAGAAGCGGCTTGGCAATCAAATTTTAGCCGTTAGATCATCACCGATTGTAAGAATTTGTTAAAACTCTAGACAGTTACATCTTCGTTTTTGGCAATTCAATTTTTCAATTTTTTTATTTTTGTCACCCCTAAAATTACAATCTAAACTATTCCTCCTCCTGAAGAGAATAAAAAGGCTAGGGGAATAGAGTTTAAGTCATTCGATCATCACGAACTGTGAAAAATTTGTGAAAAACTCTGAACTATTAGATTTGCATATTTTTTAATTTTTGGGCCCCATTTTGATGATCCAAACTATTCACCTTTTTTAAAGGGTCAAAAAATGGTTAGAGGGTCATATTCCACTTCTAAACTCATCAAACATTTTTAAAAACCTTGGAAAGAATTAGAAACGTTGGATTACATTAATGTAATTGACCGTTTTCATGTCCCTAAAGCTCCAGTCTATTTTTTTCACATTTTATATATATATATATATATTTTTTTTTTTTTTTTTGGGTACGAAAATCAAGGTCTGATTTGTCCATCATATGAAGTACAAAAATGGAAAGGAGACCAACTTTCAGCCCTTGGATCATCACCGATTGTGAGAATTTTGTGAAACAATCCGGACCTTTAGATTTGCATTTTTGAAATTTGTGGGCTACATTTTCACTATCCAAATCATTAACCCTCAAAGTCCAAAAGTGGCCATCATAGATTTTGAGAAAAACTTTAGAATCATTAGATTACATCAATGTAATTGATTGTTTCATGTTGCCAAACAACAAGTCCAGTTTTTGTATTTTCTTAATGTTATGGGCCCAAGAATTAGGATTTTTTCCGCCTATCTTTCAAACAAAAATAAAAAAAATTAGAAAATCAAATTTCAGCCTTTGATGAACTCGTTTAGTAACAAGCACTAGGTCTATGAGAGGAGGCGACCAATGATATTTGGCTACACGGAGCCCTGAGTGACACGGGGAAAGAGTTTCCGAATCCCGCCAAAACTCCGATTTTATTCGCCTTTTATAAACTCCTCTTTTACCTTCCTATCTAGAAAAAAAGAACAGTAAGGCTGTTTTGCAACTACTTTTACTGTACCCAGGGCCAACAAAACCACCATATTTCAAACAGACATTTTGTACTTAAGCGGATAGTTTGTGATCGACGCAGCGCCCAAATGTAAAACACATGGTAACCTAGGGCAGTCCGTTTGTTTCCTTTTCTTCTGATTTATGGGCCCCTATATCAAGATTTAATCCATTGAATAGATTTATAGGGTCAAACACAACTACATATCCAAATTTAACCCGTTGGATGATCTTAGAAGTTTAGATATTCTATAATAAAAAAAATCCCTGTCTAGTTTGATCCACATTTTTCACATTTGCGGGTCCCAAACAAAAGATCAGAACCGTTAATCCTCTTTGGAAAGATAAGCACCGCTATGAGGTCAATTTGTAGTGTCAGATCTCAAAAAATCTAAAAAAGACTCTGGACTGCTCATGCACCAACCATTACTTAACCGGGTTTTGGATTTGTATCACACAGTCAGATTTTCCTCATTCTTTTCCAATGGTGGGGCCCTAAACTATAATCTGAATCATACAAGTTCTTCGGATGACTAAGAACAGCCACCATATCAAATAGCAACCATTGATCACTCACCAATCTTGAGATATCTGCAAAACAAAAGTGAACAATTGAAGTTAATTTTTGGACTTTGTGGGCCCCTTTATGAAGATCTGAGCCATTGATCCTCTTAGGAATACTAGAAATAGCCATGTGGTCAAGTTCTAGCCACTAATTCACTGTGTATATCAATAAATTTATAAAAAAAAATATGTCAACCATTGATTTAAAAAAATCTATTTTAATCAGTTTAAAAGTGTTAGCAAATAGCATAATTCTACACTATCTATTTCAAAAAGGGCCATTTAAAACAAATCTGTTTTATACAGTTCTATTTCATATAGATAAGAGTCAACCCAACTGATTTGAGTAACAATCTATATATTGATCACTACAATAGGGTCTGTCTATGCAACCGGTTTAAATTTTTGAAAGAAAGGCTCCACCCATGTATTTAACAATGGTCCTGCAGCCTGTTGCTGCATCATAGTTCTGCCCTAAAAGTAGTGATGCTAGTCACCAGTTATTGTCATTTTTGCAAGCACAAAATAAAAAGCAAACAATTAGATGTTATGAACAGAGTTTGGAGAAAACTCAAGTTCAAAAAGAAAATAAAGTGCAAAAGTTTAATCATGTGGCCTTCTTTGTGCAGGGGTGAAGCATCCTTAGAGGGCTGTTCGAGCTGCTCATTTTATCTCTTGATCGGGATCCTTTATAAATTAAGCTAACTTCTAAAACTTGCTTTTCTTTATATTATTTTTAGAGCATTTTTGTATATACCACGCTAATGTTTATAGGACTTGTAAATAGACCCCTGAGGTTTTAGTATTTATAAATAAGCCACCGCAGTTTCTTTTTAATACCTTTCATATCCCTAAAATCAATATTTCTAACAAGAATGGGCAGCCACAATGAGATTTGTCCTAGATTTTTTACATAAATGACAGCTCTGCCCTTACATCCATTAAACAAAATGAGTATATTATTATCTACGAAAATAGTATTATTTTATCTCAAGTCCCAATTATTTCACTTAATAACTCTCTCTTGCACATGACCAGGAGTGGACCCAGGTACAAAGGCCTAGGGACTGAACCCCCCACCCATATCTCAAAAAAGTTTAAAATCTCCCCCTCCCCACTCAAATTCCAAAAATTAATCTATTTTTTCAACCTTTGCCCCTTCCCCCAATATTTCTTTTACATAGAGCCAAACCACCCCCCCGGAAATTCTAAAAATTAATTAATTATTTTTTGTTGGAGTTGGTCCCACATTAGATTGACCATATTTTTGGAAGGAAAACTAGCAGCTGATCGCATGCAAATAAGAAGTTCCATGTGATCAATCTAAAATGAGCCCCGGAATTCACCTACAAATTATCATCCAAGCGGAATTGGGATCACCATCAGACTTAATTACACAATGACTTAAGTTTGAGCCCAAACCTATGCACTTAAACCCTTTATTGGTGGCCCACAAGTTTATGGCTTCATATTCAAGTTTAATCGGGTACCCATTTGCATCCCTAGTAACTTCTCATCCAACTACTCACTCATTTTTCCATCAAATCACTCATGTTTAGTTGTTCCTATCTAACTATAGTCTTTTTTCTTCAATTTTCTATCCTTATTTTATCCAATTTCTCCTATGATGTGTGAATACTTATTTTACAGTCATGGGAGAAACTGTGGTGATCACGGGTTACTGGGCTAATAACATTATTGTAGGGGACGAGCGGCATTAACTTGCGGACTCTTGACATCATCTTGCCATCCGTATGTGACATGTACTTCACTAATTGGAGGGGCGGCTACTTACTACTTTGTAAATGAATATATTTAAATAAATGTGGACCATTGGGGTTGTTGGGAACATTAATAATTTGTATTTCACATTTTAGAATACCTGAACTATTGTGGGGCCCTTTTACAAGAGAAAAAAAATTGTGGGTCTCTATGACAGCTATTTCTTTTAACCTTAGCTGACCCTTTTCTACATGCGTACCTCTTCGTTCCACAGCTTCATCTTCCTCATGCCCTCCACTCCAACCAGCTCTCTCTCTCGATTGAAATCCTCATTAGTCTTCTCTTCAGCTTTCAAGTGTAATTTTTTCGCTACAGTCGAACAATATTAACATTTGGAAGGTGAGTTCTGTTTATTTTAATCATATTGTAGCTATTTTCTACTTGTATGTGTATTCTCTCATACCACACTCTCTGTCACTGATCCCTTGGGTTTGCATCTAGGCGAATGATCTGGATCGTTGGATTGATTGTACACCCATTTTTTACGGTGAAATTTATTTGAGAGTGAATGAAATGGTTAGGATGATTAGATGGAGCTTTTTTTTTAGAAAAGGGGCTCCCAACACATAAGATGAATGATATATATATATGAGAGATGCTCCTATGAGATATATCTCTCACCTTATATGAGAGATAAGGTTGGGGCCTTCACATGCATATCTAATGTCAACAAATTAAATGTGATAAATATATATAGGGAGATGCTCCTATGAGAGCATTTCTCACCTTACTATGAGAGATAAGGGTGGAGACCCTCACATTTAAGTTGTATATAGGGTAATATTCATGTGAGAACTAGTTCTCACATATTATAGGAGAATTTTTTGTGGGGCCCAATTGTGGGCCTCATTTGGGGATGGGACCAGGTAGGATGGAAAGATCTATGTGAGACCACCCCAAGTATCAAGTTTGAGCCCAAACCTATGCCCTTAACCCCTTCATCGGTGGCCAACAAGTTTAATAGCTTCATATTCAAAAAAATATTCAACCCTCGATCCAATGGTTAAGTCCATTCGGAAGTGTGCCAATCCTTCGGATTAGTGACTATCAGGGGGTTATCCATTGGTTGGTAAGTTTGGATGGGTTGCTAGTTGGGCCCCGCAAAAAAGCTCTCATATAATAGTTCTCACTTAAATATTTCCCCCATATATATAGGGGGATCTTCAAGTGAATCCATCCCTCACCATTTTTGGTGAGGGACACCCCTTTTGGGGAAGTTTCAAGTACAAAACGACCCTAAACTTGAATGATTTTAGAAGCATTATTTTCTTAGGATTTCAATCCAACAATGAGTAAAAGTTGGATGGTGTCAAATTTAGAATTGTGATGATTCATGGGAGGGTTGTGTGTGTGGAGAGGCATGCTTAGCTCGAGATGAGCTCCACACCCTAAAAAGATAGACTGATTGATGAGGTGTAGTTCAGGCAGTCCCGTATGTGTAGGGTTCAAATTGGTGTTAGATGGGCCATGTCATTCTACTTCTCTCTGTAATACCATGAGGTATGTGCATATGAGAATCTTTCTCTATCTACACACACCAGCAAAACACGCCCACGCTAAGCCCAGGCCCAAAATAAAAATATATTCGATTTAGGGCTTTTTTTTAGATCTTAATTAATAAGATGAACACAAGTCCAAAGTAAATGAATATTTCATCTATAATATTCAAAATTTTATATATCAAAGTTTATTTTAAAGGGG
This sequence comes from Umbellularia californica, assembly GCA_028538565.1. Taxonomy (NCBI): domain Eukaryota; kingdom Viridiplantae; phylum Streptophyta; class Magnoliopsida; order Laurales; family Lauraceae; genus Umbellularia; species Umbellularia californica. Next base: position 10,189,143 of record JAPQWN010000006.1, on the reverse strand, counting down.
AATGTGTAGTGAAACTACATAATCTGCAAATCAAATTTGAATTTACGAAATTTCATGCACATTATTATTTTTAATATAAAAATTAATGATAAATAATAATAATAACATTAAGTCTTTAAATTCTAAGAAGAAAAAAGTTTATAAACTATAAGGAAAATTAAAAAAATAGTATAAAGAGTAAAAATCTATCGAAAACAAAACGGGCAAGAAAATAAACCTAAGTAACCACAGATTATCCACTTTGAAAACAATGAAGTCATCCAAATTGTAAGGAAACGGGGAAGAGTCCATTAGTTTAGATAACATTTTAAGGAATAAACTAGTGCAATAGGCCCGCGCCCAATACGTGCAATGATAAAAATAATAAGAATAATTAAAATTTTAAATTAAACTATTTATGATTATTTAAATGAACTATAAATGAATATTAATATATAATTTATAACATAAACATGATACTCTAAAACCTAATTAGGTTTAAAGGAAGAGTAAATAAATTTTCAAATGGAAGCCCTTCAAATCAATTATATGAAAATAATAACAACAAATCAAATTGTAATTATATTAAGAAACAAAAGGGAAACTCAAATAAATTATAAATAAAGTACTAACATCCATTGGAAAACAAAACAACATTAAAAATTTAAGAAATAACACTTCTACAACATTGGCCATGCATTTAAAACAACAACCATTATATAAAAAGAAAAATCCAAACAGCCAATGAAGTTATAGTTAGTTGGTAAGAAAAAATATATAACCTCCAAAATAGCAACTCTATTAAATTTAGGCAGGAGGATTAGCAAATTTTGAATAAATTTAAATTTTGGTTATAATTCTGTATTTGCCTACTTACCATGCAAAATCAACAAATATCTTGCTAAGTATATATACTAATGCGCAACTACATTATAGAAAAATATCATAAAAAGGTAAAACATATTTTTTAAAAAAAAACGTAATTTGTATATGGCATCTATTCAACTTAGGTACCCGGCTAATCGAGTTTGTATATGGCATCTTACATTGGTTCATGGCATCATTGTAGAAAACCCGCCTTAAAAACCATATCCTAATGAAAGTGGGTCCCGGCCCGTTTAAGAACTTATTGGTGGACATAACATGATCGATCATGTTGTCCAACCAATTTTATTTGTATATAGGCATTTTGTACTAACAAAACATACCCGCGCTTAGCACGGGCAATGTAGTTTATAATATTAAAAAGAATATAATTTTTAAATAATATTTAGTTTAGATTATATTGAGATGGTAAAAATTACAATCAAAATTAAAATATATAAGAAGGCACGATGTCGCAGTCTACGTCATATCTCTAACAAGGTGTGAGGCCGGATTAAGTAGATCTCACTGTAGATGAAAGATAGCTTCGAATTTGAAGAAAGCAATCCATACCCAAAACTTGTAAAAAAAAAAATCTCCCAATAATACTTGCATCATCCAAACTCTTTAATCTCCAGGCCATAATTGATATTTTAAAATTTTAAATTCACCTAAAGAAGGTTCACAAAAGTGGACTCTCGATGTAAATCTTAATTGGAGTTCCAATTTTGCAATTTAAAATTGAAATTGAGATCCAATTGCTCAATCAATTGCGAAATTGGACTCCAATTTCGAAATTGAGTCCTACTCCTTGCCCGTGCTTAGCATGGGCAATAGAATCATAATATAAAAAATTATTAAAAAAAACTTTATGATCAGTTTCTTTAAAATTATATACAAAAGGACTTAGTCTGAGAGAGAGGGAAAAAAAAGAAAAAAAAAGAAGTGCATAAGAATTCAATACCTAATTCCATATAGTTTTTTTTTTTAAAAAAAAAACACAAGCCCATGAAAATTGAAGATTAATGATCAAGAAAACTAAAAAACAATATCAAAAAAAACAAACAATATAAGCTATGAATAAAATCCAATGAAATTTGAAAGACACATAGAAATAAAAAGTAGAAATGAAAATCCATAATCAACTCAATAACATAAGCAATTTAAAAGAATTAAACGCTCATGAGAAAAAAAAAACTAAAAAATGGAGCACAAATGGGTAAAGACAAAAGAACCCACAAATTCATGAAAAAGCCATCATAAAAAGAAAACTAAAAACCCATCACAACTGAGAAATTATAATAAAAGAAATACAAAATGAAATGAAATAAATTTTATTAAAAAGGCTATAAAAATAAATATAAATAAAGATCCATATACAATACAATGATAAAAGAAATCTGATACTCAAAAATGGAAATCTGAAGCCACAAAAGAAATAAGAAAAATCCATAAAAAGATTTCACAAAGAGAACTTAAAGAACCCAATGGAAGTAAAATAAATAATTAACTCATTATAAGCATTAAAAAAATAAAAAAATACAACACACAAATGAGAATTTACAAAAAATCTCATTATAAAAAGTGATTTAAAAGGAAAAGAAAACCAAGGAGAACCTAGTACCCAAAAGTTGACCCAAAAAAGGGGAAAAAAAGAAACTCACAATCTATGAAAACCATACAAATACAAACCATAAAAATATTGCAAATCTATAGAAATTTTAAAATGATGATTCTTTTCTAAAAATCATATTAAAATGACATAATTAAAATTGCTCAAACAGAATATGATGAACTCAAAAGTAAATGAATTAAAAAAGATTTACCTCTCAAATTGAAACGTTTAATAATTGCATCAATTGGCCCAAGATGCTCACATTTTAAAATGGGTTGAACATTGATTTAAACTAAGCATGCAAATGAGACATGAGACGGTATAAAAAAGAGACACAAAGAAACAAAAAAATTATTGAAGTTTCTGTAATAAAATACAGTGAGCTTAGAAGTAAATGAATGGAAAAAATGAAAGTTCTCTTGTTGACATAGAGAAATAGAATTATACTGGAGAAAGTAGAAAATGATGAAAATAAGAATGGGCCTAATTCTTTATTTAGATGGACCAATATTATTGGAGATTCTTTTTACCATTAGTTCCGCATTCTTAAAAAAAAGTGTACAATCAAAATCAATATATAAAAAAGCAACCAGACAACCCAGAACCAAAAGTGGATTAAATAAAAAAGACTAAGGATTAAATAAACCAGACAACCCAGAAATCATCATTTTACATTCTTAAAAAAAAGAAAAAAAATCATATAATCAGAACAAACAAAAATACTTGAAATTCCTTTGAAATCCATATTGCTTTGAGTCCGAGTCTCAGCACATACCATGATAATTATTTTTATCATGTCATCAAAAATACACGGGTCGGGTTGGGTCCAAAAAGTGTGCTTTATCTTTGGCCTGACTTAATTTACCCCGACCTGACCCATTTGCTAAGGTCAAACTAAATTAAATTGATGAATCTCAAAATCAATTGGAGTGAATTCGAACTTAATCTACCCCGACCCAACCCATTTGCTAGGGTCAAACAAGATTCAATTGATGAGTCTCAAAATCAATTGCAGCGAATTGGAACTGATTTCCACTTCGCTTCATATATATATATATATATATATAATTGATTCACTTCATTTAGATAGTAACGATAGTCCTAATTTAAAGGAGACGATAACTAAATAGGGTGGATTAGCTGTTAGCTTGTTTTTAGGAACTTGAAATTGGGTAAAACTAAAAAAAACGGATGGGACATAGCTGTTTAAGTATGTTAAGTAAATGCCTACGTCAGCATGCAACTCTTAATTCTTATTGGAAGTTAGAAATGGCCGTTTTTCCCTCAAAACGCCTAGGGAGTTTTCTAGCATCCCCCTATATATATGTATCTGTATATGTGTGTCTATGTCTATATATAGGGAAGTGCTCCTATGAGAGACACTCTCACCAACTTGGTGAGAGATGGGTGGGGGCCTACCAACTCCTCAAAATCCGGATCAATTGAAGTAAATTTAGGAAATAGTCTGGTTAACTCGAGATTATAGTAAAGAAATAGTAAGAGACTAAGATTTGGTCCTTATCTAAAATTCCAAGTGTCAAAATTAGGTCAAATGGGTCCGGTTTGCTAAAGAACAAATGATAGGAGTCATAGGATCATATACCTCTCTCACCTTCTCTTTTAATTTAAGATGAAACAAAGGGAACTGATTTGGATAAGAAATAAAGTGTCAAATCAATAAAAAAAGATAGTGTTTTATTTTCCTTGACTCCACCCACCGATCCATGAACTTACCCTATAGTTTGTGTCGCTCGTTCGGTCGTGCCGGTCCTAAAAAGTAGGGGTGTACAAAAAATCCGTCAATCCGTCAATCCGATCCGATCCGATCCGATCCGCGGATTTTAATCCGATCCGAAGGTAAACGGATTGGTGGCGGATTGAAAATCCTGTAATCCGTTAGCAACGGATCGGTGGCGGATTTCATCCTCAATCCGCGGATTTAATCCGATCCGATCCGTTGACATTAAATATATATAAAAAATAAAAATAAGGGGTCTAGATATAAATTAAGATGTCTAAATATAAAAAAAAAAGAAAAATTATAGGGGCTCAAATGTAACTATTCTCTATCACTATTTATCCCCAAAAGGCCAAAACCGGAAAACCCTACCCATTTTTCCATATAATACTTTCCCTACTCACTATTTTTCCAAAAAATGTACAGTGACGGATTGAACGGATTAATCCGATCCGATCCGTTCATCCACGGATCGGATCGGATCGGATTTTAATACCTACGGATCGGTGACGGATTTCAAATCCGTCAATCCGTAGGTAACGGATTGGTGACGGATTTGGCCTAATCCGATCCAATCCGATCCATGTACACCCCTACTAAAAAGTATTAGAATTTTTAAAAAAGAAAAATAAAAAATAGTAAAAATGTGAAAGTTAAGATATTTAACTAATACCCTACTATCACAAATATAATGATATTCATTGTTGTTTGAGCATTGAGTCATTGACTTGGTGCTCACCGCTCATGACTTTATGTAATTGATGTGTCACACTAGTTTTACGGATAATTGATAAACCAATCCTTTATTTTATCCTAGTGAATCTCACTATCTTACGATACTTTCATTAAAACTATGAATCATGGTTTAAAATCTCGGTCTCGGTCGCGGTATCGGCCGGGCCGAAAAACCGATATGATATCGGTATCGGTCGCGGATATCGGTCCGTCGCGGTCGTCGCGGTGTGAATTTTTTTTTAATCCAAAAAAATTTGCAAAAATATCCAAAAAATCCAGAATATTAGAAAATGCTGGAATACAATATTTTTTTCCATTAGTAACAACAATAAATCAAAATCTCGGTCACCTTAAGTTATGAGTCCTGTTTGTGTCGCAGTTCGCTATCTTTTTTAGTATTTCATATAATGCAACCATTATTGATGCTCATGATCAATTTATTAGTGTAAAATATAAGAAAATAAAGATAACATATCAATCATCATTTAATGCTAACTCAATCAACAAATAAGTTGTGAAATTCAAGACCCTGAAGATGACACATTAAAATCAGAAACATAATAGTGAGATAGATAAATCATAATGTACTTGGGCATCAAAAGGTTCATGATTCACCTGAAATTAGAGGGGACTGGTACTAGGGAGAGGTTGATGAGTATGAGTGTATGACAGATTGACAGCCTAATTCCAAGTGGAATGTCGCCCTGGCTCGATATCATCATCATCATCATTTCTTCGGTATTGGCTAAAAAGATATGCTCCATACTGTTGCGCAACACTACCATAACCATGACCATATTCATATTGTTCTTGATAACCATGACCATACAATGATCATGAATCATTAAAAGAACATATTTATGATGAAATCCCCAAAAAATGATATATTATAATTCAAATATTAAAAAATCCGAAAATAAAATAATTAAAATAAAAATCTAAATCATGTTTATGAGTCTATGACTATGAGTAGATGTAGATCTATCATCTACACACTATTAATAAGCCTTTTGGTATCACAAATATTCTAACAAGTTACAAGTAACAACAATTATTTTTAAGAAATTTTTTTTTTAATAAAATCATTTACAAAATCCTAAATACATAGATCTAGCATAAAAGTTTGTAAATCAATCATTTATACACCATACAATGATCATGAATCATTAAAAGAACATAGTTATGATGAAATCCCCAAAAAATGATATATAATAATTCAAATATCAAAAAATCCAAAAATAAAAAAAATCATTTTATATCATCTCGGCCGATATTTTCAAAATATCGGCCGAGATATCGGTTCACAGCGAGATCATCTCATCTCGGCAGATATATCGGGATTTTTTGGGGATATTTACCTGAATCCGATATCTCAGTGAGATATCGGTTCGGTATCGGCCGATACCGAGTCATATCGGCCGATATGACTCTGTAGCGGCCGAGATTTTAAACCATGCTATGAATGCTCGTTTGGGTAATTCACGTGTAAAGTGAATTCGAATTTTAGGAAACAAGAAAAGAAGATGGGTCTTATAAAAAAGTACAAGATTTAAAAAATTATCTCTTTGTTTTATAAATGTCAAAAGTCTCTCATTTCACTAGAGGACAAAGAGGTTTCTTCTTTTTATTCGAATAAATAAAAAAAATATTCCTTCACGCGCCACAAACGGGTTCAATTAATTAAAAATATTTAAAAGAGTTGGGTGTCAAGATCTTTTTTGCTTTTCTTGAATTTGATATATTTAAGAATGAACATTGATCGGTAGAAACGGTTTTATTGATTGGCCAGCCACAGTCCTCCAGCCTCTCTCCTCATCCCTCCTATTGTTGTAGCTATGTGGAAAAAAAATTTAGTTATTATTTCTTTATTGTTCACACTATAATTGGAATTGTAGTGGAAGGTTTGTTTATTTTCTTATCACTCAGATCAAAATATTCATAAAAAGAATAAAACAAACTAGCAGCAGATTTGTTGCAGATTCTATTATGAACATCATAGTGGTTAATAATTATTATTAAGGCTACGTTAGGGGTGTTATCACGTGATAAATTTGTAAGGTAGTTTTTATATATATATATATATATATATATATATAGGGGGATCTGGGGGATCTTCATATGCATCTATCTCTCACCAAAAATGGTGAGGGACACCCATTTTGGGGTTGTTTCAAGTACAAGAGGGAGGTACAAAGTACCCTTCTTGTACCACTCTTGTACTTGAAACACCCCCAAAAGGGGTGTCCCTCACCATTTTTGGTGAGGGATAGATGCACATGAATGTTCCCCATATATATATATATATATATATATATATATATATATATATATATATATATAATCTCATTCTTCATTTATTTTTGAAAATCAAGCTTATATTTTGTTTTCTTCAAAGAATGGAATTGAGTAGTGATTTATGCACAGGAGAATGGTGGATGCGGTTGTTGGCATTCTCTTGGACAAATTGCTGAAAGTACTTGAAAGTGAATGGCATCGACAATTCGCTTTAGGTGAACACTTTAATAAAATGAATGATGAGTTACTCTTCATGCGAAGCTATCTCAAGGATGTAGAAAGGGTGAGGAGAAAGGATCAAACTGAGACTCTCAAGACAGCAACGAAAAACTTAATGGAATTAGTATATGATGCTGAAGATGCCATAGCAGACTGTCAAGTTCAATTCGCCAAACAACATCAAGGGCGCCTATCGAATTATATGCAGTATTGCTCTCCAAAACTCTTTAAATTTCGACATGAGATGACAAAACGCTTGATAGGAATAAATCAAGGAATCGAAGAGGTTAAGAAGAGTATGATTTCTTATTTAAGTACAACTCCTACGCCTACAAGGAGGGAAGAAGGCAACACTCGTCCGTTGAGCTACCCCATTTTCATAAATGAGGACCAAATAGTGGGATTAGAAGATGGCCTGGACACAATTAAAAGGTGGGTGTTAGAAACAGATGAGTTGTTTACTTTGATTGGAATAGTTGGTATGGGAGGAATAGGCAAAACCACACTCGCTCAGAAAATTAACAATAGCGAGATTGTAAAGCACTCTTTTAAATACACAAAATTTGTTCCTGTATCTCAATGTTTCAAATTTGAGGACCTACTCTTAGAGATGCTTGGAGAAAAGATTGCTAGTAAAAGTTCTCCCAGTGGAAGACAAGTTCATGAGCTATTGGATATGCTTAAGAGGGAATTAGAAGATAAGAAATACTTATTGGTTTTGGATGATGTCTGGGAAACAGCTGAGGGGGTGTGGTGGGATAGTCTGAACTCCGTTTTACCTAAAAGAAATGGTGGTCGTGTCATTGTTACGACAAGGAAGTTGGAGGTAGCTGCCTCAATGGGAGTTGACAAAAATCACATACATGAAGTCAAAACTCTTTCACATGATGATAGTTGGTCCTTATTTACTAAAATAGCATTTGCAAGGACTGGTGGTAAGTGTTGTAATCCTGATTTAGAGCATTTTGGTAAGGAAATTGTTGCAAGATGTGAAGGGCTCCCTTTGGCAATCACAGCCGTGGGTGGGATGATGCTTGCAAAAGGTGATTCAGTCCAAGAATGGAGGAGAATATCAATGCACCTGAAGGACGAGATGGCAGAACATAAGAAAGGAATGCTGGTCATGTCAAGTTTAGAGCTCAGTTATGACGAGCTTCCTTCCCACCTAAAACCCTGTTTCTTATGCTTTGCCATGTACCCAGAAGATATTAAAATATACATTGGTGAGATCATTGGCAGGTGGATTGGTGAGGGTTTTGTTTCAGCAAGGAATGGAAGAACGGCTTTCGAGACCGGAGAAGAATACATTGCGGAGTTAATGGGTCGGTGTCTGTTAATAGGTTCAAGGAAGGATGATTTTAACAGAAAGTTTCTTTTTTGCAGGATGCATGATATGGTGCGGGATATGGTTATTAAAATTGCAAGAGATGAGAACTTTACCAGTTTTGATGAAAAGGAAAGGCCAATATTCAATATGCAGCATCGTCGTGTGGGCATATCCATGAATTCTGCTATTGAGAGCAGTGGAAGCATAGTGGTGAAGAATTCAATAAACCGTAGCAAATTGCGGACATTGTTTGCCTTATACATAGAGAAAGAGGTCATTTTAAACCTAAAAATGAAACTCTTCGATTTAAAGTGGCTGAGGGTTTTATACCTTGTGTTATCAAAAACGATGATAAATGAAGAAATCCTTGGTAAGGACTGCTTGGATGGAATAGGGTCATTACGGCATCTGGTTTACCTACATATATCATTGTGTGCATTGGAAAAGCTCCCAGATTCACTTGGAGACCTTTCTAATCTTCAACTTTTGGAGTTACTTGAGTGGCCAAATTTGAAAATGCTTCCTCCATCAATCATAAAGTTGGGTAAGCTCATTTCTTTCCAAATTCATTGTTGTCCTTCTTTAGAATGCCTGCCAGATGGGGTTCAAAACCTTTTTAATATGGAGAGATTAGAAAAGTTTTGTCCTGCAAGTTCAATACATAAAAATGCTTTTCAAATTGGTCAGTTGAAAAGCCTGGGTCAACTGAGACGCCTTCATATTGTGTTAAAAAGCCCAAACCAATTGGAAGAAGGCGAGTTAAAGGTGTTGTCAGGGCTTCAAAATCTTCGAGTTTTGTTGATTGAAATTGATAATAATAATGATGAGAGCAGTGCCCTTATGAGTAAGCTGAATCATCAGCTTTCGTGTCTTCAAGATCTAGAAGAGCTTCACCTGATCCAATTTCAGGGAGAAAGCACACCTATTTGGCTGAACCCAATGACCTTTCCTAGTTTACGGTTTCTGAGGATTTTTGGAGGAAAACTAACCCATATGGGTCCTGAGTTTTGGGAAAGAGAGAATGCGGTTTGGAAAATCGAGGTGTTGGTTTTGGATGATTTGTTTGAGTTGGAGGAGCAGGAGTCAAAGTTCTCTGGAGCAATGCCGTCTTTGAGAAAGTTGAAGGGTTCTCACTGTTCAAAGCTCATCAAGTCATTTCCTTCCGATGTTTCCGAACACGATCAAGTGAAGGCAAAAAAAGCAGATGACACATCTGATGTTTCTCAAGTATAAGAGCTATCAGGCACTGGCGCACTGCATCAACCAGACATTTGTCTTCTGTGTACCTTGTAAGTCCTTTGTACCAGTCTTTGTAAATCGTACGGTGGGGTAGTGTAGCTTTTTTTTTTTTTTTGGTATAAGGTAGTGTTGATTATGTTCTCTGTAATATGTAATATAATAGAACATGTGGAATGCTATTGTCTGTGCATTTGCTTTTGTTTGATAAAATCAAATCCCACTTGCTTCTGTCCATTGGGCACTCATTTGCAAAGAATCTGGATAATACCAGTCCTTCATCAATTGAAGTCGGGACTATCATCTGATTGATCGTGTTTGAACAAATTATCATATGAAAAAACAAAAGGGAGTTTGGTCATGGATTTTATTTATGATCAATTTGAACATGGGTCCAACTACCATGTGCCTAGTGCTGGCCCTAGTACAAGGGGTGAGTGCATTTTGGAGCAATCTGGAATATTAGTAAAGGTGGGCTCTGCCTGCCCAGCAAGGAATACTGATTTTCATTTCTATATATACCAGCTTCTGTCTCTCACTTTCTATTAATGGCACTGAGGGGCGAGGGCAGCCCATGGGAGGATTATGTTTTATTTGACCTGAATGTTAGGTCCAGTGGCTGGGCCCAAGGTGTGTTGTACCAAAACTTTGGGAAGATTTCCCATTCTATTCATGAGCCTGAGTGTGTCATTAGCCTAGCCCAGCTTCTTTTTTTCTGGGTTCTCTCTCCGTTTTTGTTTTGTTGTGTTGAATTTGTGGGGCTCATTCCTTCTAAGCCGGTTCTTTTATTTAATACTAGTGATAGGTACGTGCGTTGCACGTAGTTGTTAGTGAAAGCCTCAGTGTCTAGTGACATGTTTACTGCTATAAAAAAGGTTAGATATACAGGTGTCTGGTTCTTATTATGTATGTTTGAGTTCATTAATGCATAAAAGAAAGCTTTCATTTTGATCAAATAATGTATTTTAACTATGATAACACATTGTAAGATGCTAATATATGCTTCAGTATAATCTTCTACAGATATTTAACATCAAAACTCTAAAGAATGTGAAAACCTAATCAAAATTTACAAGGAATAAGATGGAGACAAAAATTTCCTGAAATCATAGGAGGACTGTTGTCTAGTTAATTTTATAGGCCAAAAAAGACTGAAGTAGCACATTTTGTGCATGTTATACAGAAATGTCAAGACTAATATCAAGAAATCAGAATGAAAATAGCGCATTGAGTTACCCTTTCTTGAATCGTTGATAACAATACATCCAAGAACCTTTGCAGAATTGATGTAGAGAGTGTGGGTTTCATTGCTTTTCCATGGAATGAATACTCATTTGGTATTCAAAACCTATTTATCAATCATCCTTGGAAATGTCGCATTGATAAACTTGCTGCAAGAAAGAACAATCATTTGATCAATTATTTTAGAAGATTAAAAAAAGGCATGCTCTACAATCAATATTCCAGAGAAAGTTTAGTAGAAAATTACCATAAAAAAGCTCTATCCTTGGCAATCTTAAAGAGATCATTTGTCAAAGGATCCATGGGAAGGCATTTTTTGAGGAAAGCATTTTAGTTGAGGCGGCTATTGATATGCGAAAAAATGCATAAGAGTTCTCTGCATTCCCACGTGAGATAGTATTTACAGGCACTTGGAATTTCAAGTAGACCTACATCATCACCGCACATAGTTAAAGAGCATACCATGTTCTTCATTACTGGAATTTGGATTTGAAGCCGTGCATAACAGTAAATCCCATCGCATGGAGTTTTAAAGAGGACTTCCAATTTCATCCTCATGATTTAATCAAACACATGGAAGCCTTCGACTGACAAGAGTTCAAAGCTGCTTTTCTTCTATATTTTACTATCTATGTGAAATACTATCGCAAAATATTCTTAGCAATTACAATCTTATTAAGACACTTAAGGTTTACATATGTTGGTATTAGTGCAAGTTAACATAATTTGTAAGGTTTTTGGGTGGCATCTTAAATTTTATTGAAAAAGATTTCTACCTTAACACAGGTAGAATTCCCGATTACCAGATCTCGATTAGATATCACACTACTGTGCTTAAACTAGTATTTAATCCTAATTCCAATAAAGTTAACCAATCAAACCACAAGTAGAGAAAGACACAAGAGTTATACGTGGAAAACCCAAAAAGGGAGAAAAACCACGGGCCTTATCGTCTAGGCCAACAGACAACCAAGCACTATGTAAACGCAGAAGATTACAAGACACTTACAACCCTTTTCCCAGTTGTTGACTCAACCTAAGGACTGCCTCTGAGATTGTTGACGAATCTTCACCGTGCTTGCACATAACCACCTTCGGGAAGGGGATGGAAACTAGACCCAAAACTCAAATCTTCAGCACAGCAACAGCTTGAAGTCTTGGGGGGAAGAAGATGGATCTCTCAACCTCTCAATCTCAGGAATATATGTCTTAATCAGTATCACCAAAGGTTGAGAGAAAGGGCCTATATATAGTCTTCAATTCGTGCTTGAAAGGCTCTAGGAATAGCAATTAGCATCTTGATAGAAAAAGGAATCCTCAATACTTCAGGAATAGAAACTTCTCTGTTCGCTCGAGCGATGGAATGGGTTCGCTCGAGCGGACATCTTTCTGTCACATACATTCCGAGACAGAACCTTGAACAGTCGAGCGCACACAAAGTTCGGTCGTGCGAACTAACCTCTGTGATGGGTTCGCTCGAGCGAATATGGGTTCGCTCGAGCGACCCATAGAATCCTGTAAGAAATAGAAAGCTGCAGGAAACTTGGAGACCTTATTCTTTCTTGGACGAAGATCTTTGACAGTCCGGACTCTAATCGAAATACAAGATTAGACACCCTGTTTTGTCCAGACTCTATGAATTAGCCAACAACTAAAGTCCTAACAATCTCCCCCTTTGGCAATTCATGGACAAAACCCTAAATACAAGAAAAGAAGTTCTACTCTTCTATTTTAAACAAGATAAACCGATGTAGAAGGATCCAAGATCGAATTTCCTGCGATAACTTCCAAAACAATGATCAAGTGCAGCATCATTGAGAGGTTAAAGATAATAGAACTGAGTAAGCACAAATTCCAAGATGAAACATTGATGATAATAAAATGCTGAAGTCTTAATAAGATAAGCATTCTTAAAGTGCAGAAGTTAAGCAGTCTTAAAGTGCAGAAGTTAAGCAGTTCTAAAAGTTCTCCCCCTTTTTGTGCAGAATTGACATCCATAGGGGGAAAAGTTAGCAATAACGTAAATTAAAACCAACCACGTCACAAGCAACTGTATAGCAAAAAAATAAAAGTAGCAGAATGGAAACAGAAGATCAAGGATCGCGTGGAGCCAAGCGAGAGAGTAGATCAGCCAACACTGTATCAATTCGAGCAAATCCCTCAGTCATGTGATTGTGCATTTGTGTGAAACCGGCTGTGACTTGGCCACTAACTGTGTCGACCCTGGCTGTGAGATGCTGTAGCTGTGCAGCCAATTGACCGACTTGCGGCTGCTGCTCCCCCTGAACAGGATCACCGGCCTGTTCCTCATGAGCCTCGACAGCTTGCTGCCCAATAGGTATGTGTGAAGTAGATAAAGACAATGTTCTGGCATTGATTGGATTTTTAATCTTCATCAGCAAATCATTTGGCCTTGGGTTGATTGCTTTGTAGGCCAGAAAATCCGTGAGAAGAACACCAAATGGAAGAAGGGAGTTTTTCTTCGCGGAGAGAGTCTTGATGAAGACATTCAGAATTACTTGCGGGATATTAACCCGACGCCCAGTCCCAATGCAATATAAAAGATAACCGTTTCGCTATGCAACATCAGAAGTATGTCCCCGGGGCTCCAAATTATGACAGACGAACCTATTGAGAAAGCGGTATTCATCTGTTAAATTTCCATGGAAAAGAAGACCCCCTGGCCAGCGAGTATCACCACCACAAAGAGTGGAAGCTACGACATCGTAATTGATGGGTGCAGTTAGTTCATCAGGAATGGGGTAATCACAATCTTCAACAATTGGGATTTCAATGAAATCTGCAAGATCCTGAGCGGAGATTTGGATCCACTTCCCTCGGAGAAAGGACTTAACTGACCCATTGTCCAAAACCTCCAAATTGCAATAAAATTCACGAACTAAATCAACATTGATGGACGAGGAGTTGAATTTTACTAATGAAAACCAGTTCCGGGTGGCAAGACTCCGGAAGACACGTTTGCCATGTAATTCTTCTGCAATCTCTCTTTCGGATTCAACATTTCGATTTGCAAACAGGGTGAAAAATTGCTTAGATTTTCCCGCAGAAGGGAAACGAGTGTGATCGAATGAAGATGAAGAAGAAGATTCGGCATGAGGTCTCTTCTTGGGTGCCATTACTGACTGAGACACAAGGACAGTAGAGAATCCAACCAATCAAACTGTTCCTGCAAAAGAAAATGGCAGCGAAAAGCCACTTCATTGTCCATCGTTCCTATGCAAATTCCAACCCAACATAGCAAATGACACATCCATATTAAAAAAAACAGTAAATGCTCCAGCCAACATCAGTCCCACCCTGCAAAAAAAATTTGCCAAACATCCAAAACAGAGAAACTGCACTCCATACTCCATGACTTCTCATCCAGCACATATACACAAGAGATGTAATACTTTCAAAATTTGACACCTAAGAAAATCAGAATCATAGTGCCAGCGAAGGAGAAAGAGCAGGACACCAGTATGTCCGAAAACAGAACATGAAAAAGGGAGCACTAGCCATCCAAAATTTTGAAATCGTCCATATTGTGAAATAGGATGTGCATGTGGTATGCAGATGGGTATGGAAAATGAAAAGAACAAAAGAGATGTGAAATTGAATGAACCCTAATCGGGAAAAAAAAAACAAAATCGAAACTGATAGAAAAAAAATAAAACAAGAACACGATTAATATGCAACAAAAATAAAAGAGAATAAAAAAAAAACATACCTTTGGAAGAGACAAAGGGAAACGAGACGCAAGAGGAAGAAAGGAAAGGGGCGAAATCGCCTTCTGCGCAGGAGAAGAGGAAAAAAAAAAAAAGGAATGAAGAAGGAGAGGTGTCTCGGGAATTTGTACCGCCATATTCGCTCGAGCGAATGTGAATTATCGCTCGAGCGATGTGTCCAGGGTTTTAAACCCTAGAGTGCAGCGCGCGAAAAATTCCTAACGGTTACGTTTGGTCAAATCCCTCCATAGAACAGTGTAAACAGAGACACGGATTCTAATTTGCATAAATTTAAGCACACAGTGCAAAAGGTGAATAAAATGACCATTTAAAATTTTAAAAAAAAAAAAAAAATAACGATCAGTGTGATCAACTCCCCCTAAACCTCTTTGAGATGAACAAAATGTCACATGGGGAGCACACCCGTCAACACAAAGTTGGGTAAAATAGTTTCCTCCCTTTTTTTTTTTTTTTTTTTTTTTTTTTTTTTTTAATTATTATTTTTTTTTTTTTTTTTTTCGTATCCATATTTTTCTTTTGAATCTCACCGGTGTCCTAAACCTCTTTTTTTTTTTTTTTTTTTTTTTTTTTTTTTGAATATAAAAAGAGGACGGGTTAAGCCATCATAGGTGACTTTCACACTAAAGGTCGTGGTAGCCTTCTCCAAGAGAAAATTACCAATCAAATGGAAGCTTTCACGCACAACCGTAGGTAGCCATCTTCCTCAGGGTTAACCTTAATACCAACACATCTCTAAAGGATAAAGCAGGAGATAGCTGTGAGAGAATCGAAAAACGACCCGTGCGGTGAGAAAAAAAAAACAATGGTCATGTGTACAAGTGAGTGTGTACATAAATAAATAGAAACTTATGGAGTGTAGGGAATAAGAGAAATCCCTAATGATTTTCGCAGGGATTCAAAGCGCGTTGCATCCAATGGTTTAGTAAATATATCCGCAAGTTGAGTTTCGGTGGGAATATGGTGCAAAGAAATTGTTCCCTCTTCCACAAGGTCACGAATGAAATGATGCCTAATGTCTATATGTTTTGTGCGGGAGTGTTGGACAGGATTTTTTGAAATATCAATGGCACTCTGGTTATCGCAAAAGACAGTCATGGTGTCTTGCTCAATCCCATAATCCTGAAGCATCTGTTTCATCCAAAGAAGTTGTGTACAACAACTTCCTGCAGCAATATATTCAGCCTCAGCAGTCGACAGAGAAGTCGAAGTCTGCTTTTTACTATGCCAAGCAACAAGATTATTTCCAACAAAGAAACAGCCACCAGATGTACTTTTCCGATCATCCACACATCCAGCCCAATCAGCATCAGAATACCCAACAATGATCGTGTTGGTATCTTTGGACATCCAAATCCCATATTCAATAGTACCACAAACATACTTTAAGATCCGTTTCACAGCCTGAACATGAGACTCCTTAGGCTTTGACTGGTATCTCGCACAAACACCGACACTATAGGAAATGTCAGGACGACTAGCAGTTAGGTAGAGTAGACTGCCAATCATACTTCTATAACTTCTCTCATCAGTATCCAGTCCATCAGCATCAAAACTGATTTTTACAGTGGTGCTCATAGGTGTTCGAGCATGTTTTGAAGATTGCATTCCAAACTTTTTCAGCAACTCCCTAGCATATTTTGGTTGAGAAATAAAAATGCCAAAGGGGGTTTGTTTGATCTGTAACCCCAGGAAGAACGACAACTCACCAACCATACTCATCTCAAATTCACTTGACATTTTTGCTGCAAATTTATCGGACAGGACCTCAGATGTAGATCCAAAAATGATGTCATCAACATAGACTTGGGCAATTACAATGCTATTCTTGTCTTGTTTGATGAACAGAGTTTTATCCACAGTTCCTCTTGTAAACCCATGCTCTAGCAAAAATTCAGTCAATCTTTCATACCATGCTCTCGGAGCTTGCTTTAAGCCGTACAGGGCTTTTTGCAATTTATAGACATGATCAGGATGATGAGGATCCTGAAAACCTTTTGGTTGTTCTACAAACACTTCCTCATTTAAAAACCCATTCAAAAATGCACTTTTAACATCCATTTGAAACAATTTAATGTTTAAGTAACAAGCAATGGAAAGTAATAAGCGCACAGATTCAAGTCTAGCTACAGGGGCAAAAGTTTCATCAAAGTCAATACCCTCAACTTGGGTATACCCCTGAGCTACTAATCGAGCTTTATTCCTAATGACTTGACCAGTCTCATCGGTTTTGTTTTTAAAAATCCATTTGGTTCCGATGACATTTGTATTCGACGGTCGAGGAACAAGCTCCCATACACAGTTCCTTTCAAACTGACCTAGTTCATCATGCATTGCATTTATCCAAGAATCATCTATAAGAGCATCTTTTATATTTTTAGGTTCGAATGAGGAAACATAACATACATGACTTACCTCATTGCGTACCTGTTTCCTAGTTTTCATAGGTGCTGAAATTTCACCGATGACTTTGTCCAAAGGATGATCTTTGATGACTTGGCCTTTTTGAGATCGAGGATGAACAGATTTTGGAGTAGCGCTTTGCTCTTCAAACTGTCGAATTTTATCGGGAACTGTAGACTCAGAGAAAGGTTCCATTGATTCGAATGTATCAGCATCTGCGTTTGAATCCTTGGGTGATTCCAAATCAGGTTTGGCATGGCTTTCTGTTGGAGGCGTAACCTGTGCAGAAGACGGAGGAAAAATCAGTCCCTCATCATCATCATCAGAGAAGTAATCCGAGGTACCTGCATCATCCACAACAACATTAATGGATTCCATCACAATAGAATTTTTTAAGTGAAAAACACGGTAAGCTTTGCTGTTCATAGAGTAACCAAGAAAAATTCCCTCATCGCTCCTAGAGTCAAATTTTGACAAGTGTTCTCTATCACGAAGGATATAGCACTTGCTCCCAAAAGTTCGAAAGTATTTAATGTTGGGCTTGACTCCAGTCCAAATTTCATAAGGAGTGGTTTTCGTTCCTGGTCGGAGATAGACACGGTTGATGACATAAACAGCTGTGTTAACAGCTTCAGCCCAAAACCTTTGAGGCAAATGTTTACTGTGTAACATCACCCGAGCCATATCTTGAACGACTCTATTTTTTCTTTCCACTACCCCATTCTGTTGAGGTGTTTTAGGGGCTGAGTACTCATGCTTAATCCCATGTGTTGTGCAAAAGGTGGCGAATTCGGAATTTTCAAATTCGGTTCCATGATCGGAACGAATCCTTGAAACGCCGCCAAATTGCTGTCCTTTATCTGCAAGAAGTAAGGTCCACAAATCATTAAAGACAACAAAAGTTTCGGATTTATTTTGCAAAAATCTTACCCATGTTAATCTGGAAAAATCATCAACAGTCAGAAAGATATACTTTTTACTACCAATGCTTTCAATTTTTGTTGGTCCCATGAGATCCATATGCAATAACTCCAAAGGTCGCTTAGTGACAAGTGAATCAACCTTTTTGTGAGGAGCTTTTATCTGTTTTCCTACTTGACAGGGACCACACACAGAATTCGGGGCTCTTTTGAGTTTTGGAAGCCCACGAACAAGCTCTAGATTTGACAATTTTTCCAAAACTTTGTAATTAACATGGCCCAACCGTTGATGCCACAAATCAAAGTCACTGACTAACGCAGAATTACAGGACATTTCTTTCTCAGAAGCAACCACATAGCAATTGTTAGAATTCCTTATGCCATGTAGAACAGTTTTTCCCTTTTTATCCACAATTATGCACTCTTGGGAAGAAAAATGTACCTCATGTTTGTTATCACATAACTGACTGATACTTAAGAGATTTGTTTTGAGACCATCAACCAAATAAACATTTTTTATGTTAGACATACCTGGGATTGCCACAACTCCTTTTCCAACCACTTTAGCCTTACCTCCATCTCCGAATCGAACACTCCCACCATTATAATCTTCTAGAGATGTAAACAAGGCTTTGTTCCCTGTCATGTGACGTGAGCAGCCACTATCCAAATACCAATCATCAGAGTTAGTAGCACTAAGTGCTGTAAGGACCACATTACAACGTAGATCAGATTTTCGGACCCAGACTGGTTTGGTCTTAATCTGATGTGAAGAATTTTTGGGCCTTCTACGCTGATTTCTGTTGTAATTTCTCAATTTATTACAGTGTGGTCTTATGTGTCCAGAGATTCCACAAAAGTGACAGATAGGAATGAATTTTGGTTTAGACACATATAAAGGATAATAACTCTGAGGATATTTTGCATTTGGATAGACAGTAGGTATGGATTTCATTGTAGAACTTTTAACAAACACAGTTTTACCTTTGTCTTTTGATGAAGACGAACCTTCAAATCCCAGCCCAAATTTTGAAGAAGGAGGTAATTGACTTCCCAGAATTTCATTCAGCTTCATTGATCCAGTGTTCATTCGGTTGATAGAAGCTTTTGCTGAATCCAATTCTACAAGAGCCATCTTTAATTTTCCAGTAAGATTATCTTTCTCAGATTTGCACGTGTTCAGCTCTTTTTGCAAGGTCAATAGTTGAGATTCAGACTTCTGAAGCTGTTGTTGCAGGCGATCATTCTCTTGGCCTGCAAGAATCATTTTGTTAGACAATATACCTCGATGTTCTTCCAACTGTTTTACCTTTGATTTAGAATCTAGCAATGATGCTTGTAGAGTTGAATTCTTTTCCTCCACAGCTTTCAATTTTAAAGCTCTTTTCTCATTGATTTTGGACATTCGAATAGACTCATGAAGTAATTTTTGATAATCTTCATCTAATTCCTGTTCTTCATCAGAAAATTCATGAAGGTCTAAATCATCTTCAGACTTGGATTCCTGCACAGAAGAGATATTGGAGAGAGCCATGAAAGCAACATATTTCCCAGACTCACTGGAGGGTGAATCAGGTTCAGAAATTTCTTCTTCAGATTCCTCATCCCAGGCAACATTTAAGGCAGTTTTGCCGTTATTCTTATCTCTGCGATTTGCACACCTGGAAGCAATGTGTCCATACCCTTGACACTCAAAACATTTTACAGGTTTTGTGGTACCCTTAGATTGATTTTGAAAAGGTTTTTGCTCAGTCTTTGGTACAAACCTACCTTTCCCTTTAGGAGGAGCTTTTGGGTCTGATGAATCTTTTCTAAAAGACTTTCTGTTTTTCCAAATCTTGTTAAGTCTCCTAGCAAGATATGCCTCAAACTTTTCATCATCAGTATCACTGCCATGGTCACTAAATGCAGGGACATCCAGTGAATTAGAGGATACAAGAGCTATGTCCTTTCCCTTTTTCTGTTGACAGTGATTGGACTCAAAGGTTTGCAAATTACCAACCAGTTCTTCAACTGTTAGAGAATTTAAATTCTGGTGCTCCTCAATGGCAACTACTTTTGGACGAAATCGTTCTGGGAGAGATCTCATGATTTTCTTAACCACTTTGTTTTGAGGTACAGATTCTCCCAGATTATAGCATGAGTTGACAATCTTGCACAATTTTGTGTAAAATTCGTCAAAGGATTCAGACTCTTTCATGCGTATTGTCTCAAAAGCGGTTGTCAAATTCTGGAGTTTAGTTTGCTTGACAATATCAGTTCCTTCATATAAGGTTTGAAGGAGATCCCATGCAGCCTTTGCAGTAAGACAAGCAGAAACTCTATGAAACTCAGAAGCAGTGATTCCATTGTAAATTGCATTAATGGCCTTGTTATTGCAATTTGATCTAGTCTTCTCATCAGGAGTCCATTGGGCTTTGAGTTTAGGAATTGTTTTCCCTTCAACAACCACGGTAGGTTCAATGTAACCTTCCTTAACAACATCCCAAACTTGATCATCAATAGCCTTCATATATGCAATCATTCTAGACTTCCAGTACGAGTAGTTAGCTCCATCCAGAAGAGGAGGCTTACTGGTAGATGTGCCTTCTCTGTTGATATCCATTGGAGATCAGTAATAAGATCACACAACAGATTAGTGTAACCTGCTCTGATACCAATTGAAAAAGATTTCTACCTTAACACAGGTAGAATTCCCGATTACCAGATCTCGATTAGATATCACACTACTGTGCTTAAACTAGTATTTAATCCTAATTCCAATAAAGTTAACCAATCAAACCACAAGTAGAGAAAGACACAAGAGTTATACGTGGAAAACCCAAAAAGGGAGAAAAACCACGGGCCTTATCGTCTAGGCCAACAGACAACCAAGCACTATGTAAACGCAGAAGATTACAAGACACTTACAACCCTTTTCCCAGTTGTTGACTCAACCTAAGGACTGCCTCTGAGATTGTTGACGAATCTTCACCGTGCTTGCACATAACCACCTTCGGGAAGGGGATGGAAACTAGACCCAAAACTCAAATCTTCAGCACAGCAACAGCTTGAAGTCTTGGGGGGAAGAAGATGGATCTCTCAACCTCTCAATCTCAGGAATATATGTCTTAATCAGTATCACCAAAGGTTGAGAGAAAGGGCCTATATATAGTCTTCAATTCGTGCTTGAAAGGCTCTAGGAATAGCAATTAGCATCTTGATAGAAAAAGGAATCCTCAATACTTCAGGAATAGAAACTTCTCTGTTCGCTCGAGCGATGGAATGGGTTCGCTCGAGCGGACATCTTTCTGTCACATACATTCCGAGACAGAACCTTGAACAGTCGAGCGCACACAAAGTTCGGTCGTGCGAACTAACCTCTGTGATGGGTTCGCTCGAGCGAATATGGGTTCGCTCGAGCGACCCATAGAATCCTGTAAGAAATAGAAAGCTGCAGGAAACTTGGAGACCTTATTCTTTCTTGGACGAAGATCTTTGACAGTCCGGACTCTAATCGAAATACAAGATTAGACACCCTGTTTTGTCCAGACTCTATGAATTAGCCAACAACTAAAGTCCTAACACATATGTTGGTATTAGTGCAAGTTAACATAATTTGTAAGGTTTTTGGGTGGCATCTTAAATTTTTGTAAGTGATATCAGAGCAATTTAGGTAATGGGAGTTCCTTCGTGCCTATAAACTCGGCGGTTCCACACTTAAGGTCACTTGTATTTTTAGAACCCAAGTAAAGCATCTAGTGAACAAATACACATCTTAGCAAGGCACTTTGAAGTGGTTTTCCAGTATACAAGAAACAAGGCTAACAGAATTACCGATTCCTTGGCTAAAGAGGGAGTTTATAGGCCTTATATTCCAGTGTCCGTTATTTAATGCCTTTGCATGTTTTCTTTCTAGTAGTGTTTTTTTGTTTTTTCTTCTAACAAAATATATATTGTTCTGGTAGTAAAGGCTCCCCTGTCTTGCTCTTTCTCCACTGCCTTGACATTTTCTTTTAACGGTAACTTTCATTAAAGCAAGTAGTATAAGAGAAGCATGCTGACAAGCTTTTAAGAAAATCAGAAAAATAGAAACCAGCCAAAACAAGGGCACCAGCAAAAACAGAAAGGGACAAAAAAAAAAAAAAAAAAAAAAAAAAAAAAAAACAAACAGAAAAAGTTGCTAGTAAATACCAGCCACTTCCCTCCAATTCCTCGTAGTTTGATCAACAAAGTAACACTTGAAAAGGTTGATTATGTCCAACAAAGTACTCAAATCAACTGTGACCTCCTCAAAACATTACGGCCATCATAAATCTTACTGTCAGTTAAAAAAAAAAAATTTAAAAAGATATATTAAAGACTTGTTATTGTACACATGGCACAGATGTAAAACATGCTAGGTGCTCGTTTGGCAGGTCTTGGGAGCTAAAAGACATAGAAATGCACCAATTCCAATTAACTGATTGGATGAATTCTAACAAAAGAAGAACGGTGTTGACCAACTTCATATTCCTTGAAGATGAACTATATAATATCATCTTGCTATATTTCCATTTAAATTCATTTGATTTGTGTGGGTTGATGCAAATTTTTCAAAAAGATAAAGATAACTACATAAATGATATTACTAATATAAAAACCATGCTCTTTTGTTAGCTATATAAAGCATAAGCAATGAATAATCCGTGTCAGTCAATCTAAAGGTTGATGTTACAAACCTTATGCATAAGCCAAATGGCTATTCCTGGGAACTCCACAATGGCAATGCATCTGTCAATCCAAGCTAGCATCTTCAGGTGCTTCAACATTCAGTGTAGGTGCACTTGGGATTTTGTGTTTCTATAGCTATATTGAAAAAAAAACCAAACTTTATTAGCATGATTAATGAGGCCCAAAAAAAGTTATGGGTATAGGGCATCCAGAGTGAGCTGGCAACCAATACCCTTTTAACATGTCCATGATGCAAGGAGTTATATAATACACATTTTTTGGATGATCTGGCTGAACCTCAAGTGAGCTATCACCATTATTTTAGAATGCTTATTATGAAAACAAGAGAGTCTTCTATATTATATTATTAAAGAAATCACTTTTTGAGAAAAAAAAAAAAAAGAAAAACAGCTTGCAAAGTTTCTAGAGTGAAACATTCTTAAAAACAAATTATCTAAAGCCGGAAAGTTCTATACTTCTTTTCTTGTATGCCATAGTCATTGCATATCATAAAACATATTAGGAGAAGAAAAATGGTCCTACATGAAAGTTAGGGACGTTTTTATGAGTTTTGCAAAAATAATCACTAAAAGTAATAATGGCTAATGTCATTTTCATGATCATTGTTTTATTAATAACATGAAAGGCTCTCCATCCAAAACATGAAACCTTGATTGCATCAATTATTAATAATTCTTTATTGAGATGAATTGGTATTTGGTCATGCTAGGAAACCCACGTCAGGGTTAATTCCATGGACCTCTCGGACTGGGCTTGTCCTGGCCAATGAGCATTCATATTGGGCATTATCCATTAGTTTGAAAGTGATTCTTAACGCATTGATGTTAGTAATTTCAAAAATAATTTTATGTGTCACTATTTTCTTTTTAATCCTAACCTACTATGGTAAGCTGCTCGATGTAACCTATTTTCTTAAAACGCTGCTACCTTAGCTAACCAATAGAAGCTTCCAGCTACTTGGGACATCCATGTCAGTTTCCAATTGAAACCAATGTCCATATCCAATATAAAATAAAGGGGTTTTTTGTAATCAACCAATTTATTTTGTGTAATGTGGTCCGTCTTTGACAAATCTAAGCCATGCATGCTCGCTTACCTCCCATGAATCTACATTGATCCCAGTTTGATACAAATTCAACTATTAACCATAAGTAGATCAACATAAAATAAAATAAAAATACATAGTGAAAAATGATTAGATTTTAAAGTTTCAAAAATGAGCATTAGAATTACTTGATCACAAGGACAACATGCCTTTATGAAACACAAATGAGCCGTAGGTGAGCCCAGATAGGAGAGGGCACTTTTTGGGATATTCCAATGGTTAATCTTAATCCCAACCTCAAATGCTTTTCCAGCTTCTTTAATAGAGGAATATAAAGGAACACATGCAGTCTTTACAAATAAAGAGAAATATTAGAGTAACATAAACAAACAGATGGTGGGTGTTTTCTATACACAGAAGCAAAACAACAAGCAATTGGAGTTCTGGTTTTCCCTTTTGTTCTTGAGAAAGAGAGGCATTCATGAGAGAATTCCAAATCAAATCAACACCCACAATTAAGAAATAAAAGCACAAAGCATGAACATCTCAGTCAATGATATTAACTGAAAAGAACAACTTAACAGCCACAATAAAGACACCTTGCATGTAAGGAAGTAAAGAATTGACAAAAGGAGAAAATATGAAATCTGAACCTGAAAGAGGAATGTAGTAGGTGAGATAGATCAGTTGGGTTGCAGGGATGAGGAGGGTGGCCTTAGTGGTGTTGCAGTGTGGTGAGATTGTAGTTGCTTTGGTTGCATTTTGATGAAGAGAAATCCTAGATTGAAAGAGAAAGTAGGGATGGACGCAGGAGGTGAAACTGTAAGTCGGTGCTAGGGAAAAAGTCCAATTCTGCATGACAGATCTTAACCAA
The DNA here is from genome assembly GCA_028538565.1 of Umbellularia californica. Classification (NCBI taxonomy): domain Eukaryota; kingdom Viridiplantae; phylum Streptophyta; class Magnoliopsida; order Laurales; family Lauraceae; genus Umbellularia; species Umbellularia californica. The sequence continues at coordinate 10,164,192 of JAPQWN010000006.1, read as the reverse complement.
ATACCTAGCACGTAAGGTCCCATAGGGTTTATGTTGCAGGATGGATAAGCGAAGCAGGAGGGGAGTTGCAAGAAAGCAGGAAAAGGACAAAATGAAGGGTCGACAAAAAAGTCCTAAATTGCTGCTTTTATAATATGGCTAGTGGAAAGTACGTGCAACTATAAGTGAGAGAAGAAAGTCTGGTTGTAATACATAAGAAAATCCAAGTAAGTGAAAATATCATCACTTCAAATTAAGAAAAAGAAATCTGAGGTGCAAGATTTTACATGAATTCAAGTTGACCTGAGTTGAGAAGCTTCTTAACTATAATTTGGATTCTATTACTCTTCTATCTCTACCATAGTTGGAAAAGTGCCTGTAACAACAATGATGATGACAATGATGGTAATGCTAGCAGTTATAACAAGAAGCATGATGATAATGAACTTGCCTATGCTACATATATGGATTCTTGACTTGTATCCGTCAACAACGTCGCAACAATAAAATGCAATAGATTTTCAACTGAAGCTCCCTATCAAAAGACATACATATAATATAAACATATTATGTCCAACATTTATATATTGCTTTTTATGCTTAATTAAGTTCAAGCGGGAAAAAAAGAAAAGTACAAATTAGAAAAGACTATAGATTTGGTACTCCTTTAAGGGTACAAATAGTATAATTCATGGGTTTTGTAGGTTGTTGCTAGAGATTCTACAATCCTTCATTTTGTGGCTATGTTGAAGGTGGCCGGTTTAATAGGATTGGTACATTTATTCCATTTATTCCATTTACTTTGTGAAATCTATGGAAAGATATTTGAAGTTAGAGCAAAGAAAAATTTGTATAAAATGAATCATACATATGTTATTATATTCAAATGAAGCAAAATTTGTAGCGTAGAGTCAAAATGGTGTTCCTCGACCATGAAAATTCTGTGCGTTTGGTGAGCAAGCATATAAACCATTACTCTAGGTTTTGGCCCCCATTGTATGCTAAGGACACCATTTGTAAGGGCACACTCATAATAATCAACATATGTTATTACTTAGGTGCATCATAATAAGTTGTGCGAAACGTACATAAAAATAGCATAACTACCTATAAGAAAGAAAATAAAGAGGAAAAAAAATGGAGGGTGTATTCTATTGAGTAGCTCAATGCTCTTACATGAAAACATAGAGAGAAAAAGTCTCATACAGTAAAAGCAATAAAAGAAAAATAAAAGAAAATGTAATTCTATTTCACATGATAAGTCGATCCTAATGCATACAAAAGAGACAAAAAAAGATCTTACAATATGCAATTGGAGTGAATAGGATAAAATAGAATGAATACAACTTGAAATATAAATCAATATTTACTTCTCAATTGGAATTATGTTCGCTTGATCCAGGCAGAAAAAGATAATCATATCATGATGAAAAGCAAGTAGATTGTAGACAAACCTTGAGCATATTTTAAGTAGTGCCGGGTTCTTCATCTTCTGTACCTAGAATAGTAGCTAAATGTTTCAGATCAAAACTAAATATAGAAAAAAACAATAATGTTTGTAAACAATCATAGTTCAACAAATTCAGGTATCCTGTCTCCATACTTGCAAAAGATGAAATTGCAAGAATTTGAAATCCCTAAAATAAAATAAGGGAAGGAAAAATCAAGGAAGGAAAAAAAAAAAAAAAGATAAGACAATCTACAAAAGCACTTACATGTTGAGCTCTTTGAGAGTGTATGCATTATGAATGAGGCAAGATGATGTGAATTGTGATGTATGTTCATATTGGCAAAGCTCAACTTCTGTCTAACATAGGAAAAGGATGAAGTTAGTGAGAAATGAAAAAGAGAACAATCTATAGACATAGGAAGATGAGGAGATAGAGAGAGAGAGACTAATGATTTTCTGTACATTAAAAGTATAGTAGAGAAACCATATCCAATACATTGTAGTCATGGTTTGTAATACAAGACCAACAATCATTTGGTAATCATAAAAGCATATTGAGATGAAATATGAATTGAGATGAATATGGAATTGATAATAATACCATTAGGGAGACGAAATAGCTGAGACGCCGTGTTTAATATGTAAAAAAAAAAAACTGTCATAAACGATAGGGAAGAATTGTCATCATGCAGGGAAAGTATATGATTTAAAGAAGCAATGAAATAGAGATAGAACCTATCTAGTACAGATTCTTTGATGCATACCTTTGGGAGCTTGATTGGATTCATCACACATTGGTGGGTTTCTTGAGGAGAGAAGAACTATGTATATAAACTAACTGGATTAAGTTCTCTTTCATATAGACAAATCGGTGAGCTATATGAATAGATATTGGTGAATTATAGGTAGTAAAAGACTGAAAGTAAAGTCTCAGATTAAAAGTTTTCTATCAGTAAATATGTATGTGGTAATTCTTTACAAAATATAAAGCAGAAGTAATAGATACAAGGATTGTATAAATCCCATCATTCAGAAATTTACATGTTGCTATTGGTTAATTACATTCTCCCTATTACAAAATGATCATCATAAGAAACAAAAAAGTGACCAACATCAGCATTTCAAATTTGCAGTGATGCGACTATCATTGTCTTCATATGCCATCGGCTTTGATCCTACAAAGGATACAACATTTCAACATTTCAGGAAGGGATTAACAAGTATCAAAGTTATAAATGTTACTTTGAGTAATACTTTTAAAGTTAGTGAAAGAATAGTGTTATGAGTCTAATAGTCCTTTCTCTTTTTTTTTTTTTTTTTTTTTGTGCTATATGTGATTAGCTATCTCAATTAGGAACCTAATTTGACTCAATAATGAGTTACGCTAGAGTCCTAAAAGCATTTTGAGTTTTATAACTATCCTTGGGTAACTATTTTAATTAGAATGATTGGATATGTAAGTGATTAGATGGATGAGAAAATACCGTTTTTGCTACATAAACAAACTAAAAGCTATTCATTCTTTTGCGATGTGATAATAATGGCCCTTTTTTGACCACTCTGATGTTCTTGTACTTTGATGCAGAAAAGAAAAATCTTGTCTTCACAATTTTTCATCCATATTTTGACTTGATCATGATTTTCCTGCAAATGAAAATAAAGATAAAATATAAAGATTATATTTCAAAACATCTTGAATAGATTATATTTGAGAATTACAAAGGTTATTGAAATAAAATCACCTTGATTTGAGTATTCATAATATATTCTCCTGTACAAGAGAATATTTTTTGTGCTTCATCTTCAAAGAGCGTTGCATGAATAGACGTGGTTGAGTCTGTGATTTCAACATTGATAACGCATCTACAGTTTAATGAAAATTAGTATGTGTTTTGATTCATAAATGTAAAGTACATAATTTGTCTACATTATTAGCATACCTTGGTACTGCAGTGTCTAATTTGTTGCAATTGAGGCATGTAAATGATGAACCGTACGTTTCTTGTGTCTTTTTTTTGCAATGATTGCATGCCATATACCAGAACTGTTGGTTTTCTGGTATGCTTGTAATTGAAGCTTTGACCCAGTGAATGCTATCCTATAATAATATAATTATGATGTTATACATGTGGAATAAATAATAAAATGGAGTACATAGATACATACATGTTGTCCAGAATCCATGATTTTCTGGATCGATGTTGTTTCAAAATCTTTTGGCTTTGCTAGTTGTAAGTATGATTTCTTTGAAACAATATCATCCAATACTTCTTTTTTTTTCATAGAGCTGTAAAACACAAAAAACAATTAGTTAGTTTGATTTTTTTATTTAAGCATGTGTAATTTTTTTTAAAAGAAAATACTCACAACGAAAGCATTTCTTCTGCCTCGGGTATGGTCGGATTAATGAGAATATTTGAGGATGACCTTGTTGAGAATGACCTTCTTCCTTAATTGAGGATGAAAACACCAATTATAATTTAAAAATTATAAGTACTATGAATCAATAGTAGTATTCAAATTACTATATATTTTATCCTAAAATTGTTATTAGAAATGAGGTAGATATTATAAATTAATTCAGCCATTTTTGTTTCATACCTCTAAACTCTTTTGGAGCTAGATTTGTGGCGACAATGACTGGCCTGGATAGTAAGATCTCGAATATTGTTTTACATTCATCTTCTATGAATTTGTCCCAGGCAGCTAGAAATATAGGCTCCAAACTATACAATAATGAAGTTTAATAGTTAGTATTTTTTTGTGGGTATCTTTGAAAAGTTTTTAAAATATGTATACATTGAAAAGTAATAAGATTTTGAGAATGTGAAAAATATACTTTGAGTCAATGACAACTATTTCTTGAATTAATGCATCTTTGTTGTCCCATTTCCTCTTGAATGTTTTTTTTGGGAGAATATCCAAGACAACGCCAATAATATCTAAAAAGCAAGAAAGTATTGTTAGGGATTTTATTTTTCAATATTAAAACTACTGATGTATTTGAGACATTGGAGGATTGATACCTGCTGCTGTTGTTGAGCTAGGATTAATGGAAGTGGATTTGAGAGGTGTAAAATTATACTTTTTTTGTGTGCTGATAATGGATGCCTCTTCAACTACCTCCGCTTTTGTATAACTGTTTATGATCATCTGATAGTCATGCTCTACAAGTTTATACTGCGGTGGAATTTTTTTAATGAGACCATTTGATATGTAGTATGTACAATCCTGTGTGATTCTTGAAGCAAATATATTGATGTCATCATTGAAAATTGTTGCTTGCATTTTTGTCCCCTATATTGAAGAAACAAAGTGTTTGCATTAATAATATAATAGGATATTAGTTTTCATGCTAACATTAACTATAGATAAAGTAATACCTCTTCATCAAGCAAGATTAAGTGTTGGTAAGTTGATTTACTGTTCTTTGAAGATTGTGGACGTCTCATTTCATGAATGCAAACCTTTGTAGTCCAGCTTTGAGTTCCATCATTAATTTCTTTAAGCAGTTGATATTGCATTGCCATTTTTTATGTATGTATGTTTAGAAGAGTAGTAGCCTGAAAAGAGAAAGATTGTCATTTGAATTAGAGAAGCAGTATAGGATATTACTAAGCTAATAATAAATATGTAGCATGTATATAGCAATGGAAAAAATACAAATATTACAGTAAGAATCTTATTTTTGATATTTTAAAACTCTTTTCTATTTAGTAAATTCATGCTTTTAAAAAAATCTTCAAATCAATTTTTAAATTGGGGACACGGACTGTTTTGTGTAATAGAAAATAGTCTTAAATGTAGAAATGATAAAACTTTTTATGATAATTTGAGAAAACAGGAATGTCTTTGATGCAGCATTTATATTATCATTAGACATTAAAAATAAAGAAATCCATGTAAAATAATCTATTGATAGTTATATAAAATTTATTTGGGCCATGATTGGACTCTTATATTCAAAATATGATATACCTATCCCTTAATTAGAACCACAATTAATTTCAAAATATGGTACTCTATTGGGGGATGTAGTAAACCTTTTGAAGCTCAAACTCGTAGAAGAATTTGCTTGCTGCCCTATTAAACTTTGTTGGGCCTTAAGTCCCTAATTCAAAAGCAAGTAAGTTTATCCGGCGTATACATACTTGAGGGACAAATAGAATGAAAGATTCAAGTAATTTTGGTAGAAAATGAAATTTGGATGTACCAAGCATGCTTCATAAATATATGATCTTTACAGAAATAACTCATAAGATATCATAAAAAGGAAAAAGACCAAAAGGACATTGATCCTTTGAAAGGATAAAGCATCCTATAAAGCAAATATTATCTATAGTAACATTAGACACCAATGCATTGCTTACATTTTCATCAGTGAACTCCACAGTGAAGAGATGTCTCTGTCCTCTATTGTTCTTGTAACTTGCCAAGTTGCCTTTATTTGTTAGCCTAGCCGTTTATCCTCCAGCTTTGATGATATGGATTTAAAGAAACAAGAGGATGAACTGTTCATATCATTGCAAGATAAAGTGAGAATATATATATACATACATATATACGTACTGGTAAATTTTAGCATTTAGGAATAAATACAAACAAAGAACAAATTTTTGGTGCTCTAAATTTGAGCACAGAAGAACATGAAAGTGGACTATTTGAAGGGGTACTAAGAAAGGATCATGAGTGCTATAAGTCATAAAAAGCGAGAAACCTGAAAAAATTCATGAAAAAAATCATTTTCAACCTAGATACAATTGTACGGTTTTCATAGACTTGTAAGGTGTGATCTTTTTAGTCATTTCGACTTATAGGGGAGTATGTAAAAGTATATGGTTCTCCAGTATTGATCATCAATAATAGTGATGCAAAATTGTAACATAATTTTATTGATTTTATTAAAAGGCCGCTTGCATAGAAGAGATTAATGAGGAAAGTCAGTTCAATGGATCCAAGAGATATTTTATCCATTGTAGCCTATCTATTGTTGTGTATTTAGATGCAAACGATGAGTAGCATAGTTATGTTTGAGAGTGCTCACTTTGATGGATGCTTATGAGGGAAGTGTGTCATAGTTATTATTTCAGGTTAGTATATTAGAATAAGGTTAATGATTTTGTGATGTAAAATAGTATATTTGAATTATTTGTATTGAAGTATAAATAAATAACCATTTTGGTGTTATTTAGCTCTAAAGAGAAACAATGATTAATATTAGAGAGATAGAAATGAAAATATAAAAATATCATATAAATTTGTATGTTAGAGCAATATGTATTATGTATGAAAAAATGTATAAGAATAAGAAGCCATCTAGCTGTTGACATAGGTTATGGGGCAATGGAATAAGAAGGTAATTTCAAGTTTTTATGAATCAAGTATAATTTGTAATATATGATATATATAAGTAAATGTATAAAAAGTGGTCTATGTGATAACATATACCTGTATTATATGTTTGGCATCATTAGCTGTTAGAAGCAAGTGCCAAGAGCTCTCTGTAGACAACATTTCTTGTATATGATGCTTCATTCTTATTGTTGGAAGATGGATTTATTAATATTTTGATGGCCTCACTTGATCTAACTCTTGATAAAGCAACGTATAGTTGTCCATGTGAAAAGACAGGTTGAGGTAGATAAATGCCAACATTTTCCAATGTCTGCCCTTGAGATTTATTTATTGTCATTGCAAAGCTCAAACGAATGGGAAACTGTTTTCGTTTGAATGGCAATGGAAATTTCTCGTCCTGATCTGATTGCAATGGGATTCGTGGTAGAAACACCCTTTTTCCTTCATGATGACCAACAATAATTTCAGCATCAATTACATTTTTTTGAAAATTTCTGCAAATTAATCGAGTGCCATTGCAAAGGCCAGAAGAAGGGTCGATGTTACGTAATAAGATAACTGGACAATTTTTCTTCAATATTAATTCATGTGGAGGCAATCCACTTGGAGTCAACCCATTTAAAAATTCTTCTGGTAGATTTTGTTGTGCCTCATCTATTGCAGAATCAAAGCTATAGTATTTGATTGAATCTCCTGGGAATTCTTCAATCAAGATTTGGTTAAGCTCATCAACAAATTCATTTTTTGTTGTCAATATAGCTCGGTTTGTCATGAAATGTGCATCATATGCATTCATGATGAGATTTGGAAAGACACAATTGATAAGTTTGAACTTTGAGCTAATATCATCTATGTAAGGGATGAGCATTGTTTTTGGAATTTGAATTTTTTCTTCTGAAATAGCTATTTCAGTTCCATTCCCGATACGTAACAGAAATTCACTAAAATGTGGATCTATTTTAGCTCTCATGTTTTCTGTTAGTTCTATTTTCTGAATTTTTTTCCATAATTCTGACACCACCAAGCTTGCATCAATTGTTTCCTTTTTTCCACCACGAATGACAACAGGGGGTATTTGTCGAAAATCTCCTCCAAATACTACTACCTTTCCTCCAAATAGTAGTTTGCAATCAGTTATATCTTGCAGCATAACATTAAGTGCTTCAATTGCCCGCCTATTTGCCATGGATGCTTCATCCCAAATAATAAGTTTTGCTCTACGCAATAGCTCTGCCAAGCCACTTTGTTTTGATATATTACATGTTGATCTATCTTCAAAGTTTAATGGTAATTTGAATCGTGAATGTGCAGTGCGGCCCCCTGGCAAAATTGATGCAGCAATACCAGATGTGGCAGTTGCTAGAGCAATATGTCCTTCTGATCTCATAGTTATGAGTAGAGCTCGATATAAATATGTTTTTCCTGTTCCTCCTGGACCATCAATAAAGAAGACTCCATTATTGCCACTTCTTATTCTTTCTAATATGATGGTATAAGCTCTTTTTTGTTCAGGATTCAAATTTTGAATTGTGAACAACTCATTTTCTGAAATTGGGATGTTTAGTTCTTCATGAATTTCTTTTAGGAGCTTTTCATCTGAACTATCAACAATCATTATTGCTGGTAAAGCATATTCATTAATACTTTTACCCATTGATTCAAGGAAGTAATTGATACTTTGTAATGCTTTTGCCTCAATGTTTCTTGCAGACATGAAGTTTGTTTTTGCAAAATCTTCAGACATTGCATCTTTATATTTGTCCCATAATGCTGCAGGATTATGCACTCCACAGTAAACCAAAAGTGTAGCAAATAATCGCCGCAATGTAAAAGGCATTTGGAACAATGATGCTTCTTCTAAGCATTGATCAATATTGTTATCAGATTCAAGCAAACCGAATTCCTCTGCTGCTTTACGGAATGTATCAAATTTAGTTCCATTGACAGTTTGTAAACTTTGATATGATGTAGCTCCTTTGACATGATTTAATAGTAATCGAAGATAATATCTTTCTCCCTCAACTGGGCTTGTAGCAACAAGTCTACCAATTGCATTCCGTTGCTTTCTTTGGCTCCAGTATTTTTTATCTTCATTCCAAACATAATATTCAGGGAATTCCTTATAAAGAAATCTGCAAGCATCTTTATCTAGCTTATTCATTTGAAAGTATGCAGTCAACATTGTTTTAGATGCTTGTTGATTATGCAAGATGCTCAATAAATTCGTATCTCCTCGGAATCCAACAGTTTGCATATTTTCTAGATGAACTTGTAAGCTTTTGACTGATGGATACATTTCATTTAAACAGAACTGGTAAATCCTCCACATTGCTTCTGGAGGAGATATCCATCTTGCTTGTTGAAATTGTTGTATCTCATCAATATCTTCAGGAACAACATTGTTGCCAACATTAAACATGACTCTATCATGTCCTTTATAAATATATTTATACAAATATTTTACTGCTTTAACTGTCGAACAAACTTCAACATTCATGTGGCAATTGAATTTTGCTAATAGATACGGGTTATATGGAACTACCCATCGGTTATCCAGCAAACAACCACGAACTTTGATCTCTTCTCCTGTGTTTTGTCTCTTATATAATGGATAAGAATTCTTTGTTTGTGTTGTGAGAGAACAAAATTCCCGAGGATAGTGATTTTTGCATTGTCCATTTCTCATACAAACATTATTCGGATTCAAATTCCCACATGGTCCATGCATCATATGCTGAACAACCATTTTGTATAGATGTGGATAATTTGTCCTATTGGGAAGTTCAGCAGACACAAATTTGTCATACATCTCTGGGGTTTTAAGTTTGTACTTATGCCTCAAGATAAGTAGGAAATGAGCATGTGGAAGTCCTCTTTTTTGAAATTCTATAACATATACATGTGCTGCAACTGCACCAAAAATATTATTCTTCATTAAATCAAGCTTAAGTTCTTCTATCTTTGCTCTAAAAACTCTTGCAATCAAGTCTGGTCTGTTTTGTGCTTCTTCATGATGACCAAGTTGATCTTTAATTTCTGACCAAGCTGGATTACAAGTGATTGTCAGGAAGATGTCTGGTTTGCCAAACTTTTGAACTAATGCCATTGCATCAAGGTATCGACGACGCATATTTCTTGGACCTCCTATAAACGATGGTGGCAGTACTATTCTTTTTCCAATCTTCTTTCCAGAAGTTTCACCAGCACTAATGCTATCCATTATTCCTTGATATAAATCTGCTCGGATTGAATTTTGATCATTTCGAAAGTAATCCAACCGAGAAGTTTCAAGTTTTATATACATGTCAACAACATACTGTTGTAAAAGACGACCAGAATGTAGCAAGATTGAGCTTTCAGATGGTCGGATTTGTAATTTATAACAGTAATATTGTCGACATGATATTTTTTCTTTTGCTGAACTTTTTTTCTCTGAGGCTGACAGGAAAAAAAAGATATTATAAGTTTTTTGTGTTCAAGTTGATTTTATAATAGTTTATATGAAGATAAGATATACCTCGCTTTTCTTTGTTGATCAAATCATCAATCGAAACTATATTTGGATGACCTAATAGCTCGTTTCTCTGTCTTCGTTTGATACCTCTATGCCAACCTGAATCTCCATAAGGAAATAGAAGTGGATACTCCAATGGATCATAGCAACCAAAATAATGCTTAATTCTGTGGCTGTGTCCAGAATGACTATATATGATGATGTCACGTTCGGCTGATTGGTTGGTATCCGAATTCTCAGTCCAGATTCCTGCAACTTGTGATGCTGAAGGTGCATTGTATACCCTTTGATCAAGTTGAGGATCACATCTTATGAATATTCTTGTTTCTTCGCTGATGGACAAATCTCTTAAAGATCGGAAAAATTCACAATAAGGATTGATGGTCAATATATTCATTAGCCTTTGAACAACATCAGGCCTAAGCTTTGGTGATTGATACATCCTATTCTCCACTTCATGATCAGTATCATAAAAGTATAATTGCAGATATGATGGATGGCCGTCAAGAGGTAGCAATTCATTGATATAATGGTAAACTTGGCCTTGAACCTTGAAAGTGTAAATACCTTTGTTCCTCCTACAAAGATCTTTTTCATATTTGACACCAAAGGAGGTGAATGCAAATGTATTGTTATATGTTCTTACATGTGTTTTGAAATGAACCGCCTCTTCACTATTTGATGTGAATAGAGCTAGAAGCTCTTCAGGAACAAAATTTGAAGCTAGTAATACCTGACCAGTAGAACAGCAAAAACCCTTTGGTTCATAAGCAAATCTCTTTGCTCCACAATAGCCACAATCAGGTTTTTGTTCTAATATCGATGGTTGGGAAGGAATGCTTATGTCAAAACTATACACAGCTGCATGTAAAAATTGCATTAGTAGAATTCTGTTCTTTTAATAGACCTAAGTTATTTTCTTATATAAATATGCTTACCTTTTTGTCTGTAGTTTAATGTAGAAGTGTTTTCTAGATAAACACTTGAAGAAGCATCTTCATCACATTCAGCGGGTTGTCTCGATGTTGACCCTGGTAGAAGATATATATATATATATATAATGTTCAGAAGTTTGTAGTATAAATATATATTCGATCAGATGAACATATTTATTAATTTTTTAATATAGAACTTACCAATCTCATAAGTATGGTATACTCTTTTTTCCATCTGCACTGTAATATTTGCGGGAATATCATTGAGACCGATACCCAGCTGTGTATTAGTGCCTTCTGTTTGGTGCAAAAGACAAATATTTAATTAGAAATATTTTTCTTATATTTTTCAAAGAGTTTTAATATTGCACATAAGATTATAGAATTACTTACCTATTTGTTGACTTGTATTAAATGATGAAGTAAGATTTCTACAAGTTTCTCCTTTTAGTAACTTTTTTCTAGCATAAGCCTCCCTTTTTCGTAGAAGAAGTGCATCTTTTTTTTCTTTTGGCAATGATGCGTACCAATGTTTTCTTTGTAGTCGCTTTTGCAGTGTTGCATGCTCTATATTAAGACAAATATTGGAATTAGTAATTAAAAATACTATTATTCATCGTAATTATAAACATAAATGTATTATAAAATTTAGAGCAAACCTAAGCTTGATGTTGCTTTTGTGGGATTTGCACTTTTAGAAGCATATCTTTTCTTCTTTGCAGCAGGTTCTAATGTTTCACTTTGTAATATTTGCGTCCTTTTATTTGCTTCTCTCGTTTCCATGTTGATTCTTTCTTTTTCTTCAATAGACAACTTGGTGTACCGAGTTGTGTTGCCTCAGATGACGCTTTTTGGAGTTATCTTTTATAGAAAGGAACAAATAAGTCACTTTTTAGGTTTGATCCTATATTTAAGTTATGCTCAGTTCTTACGTTTGATACTATATTTAAGTTATGTAGTATGAATTTAACCTTTTAAGACTGTGTAAAATGTCTTTCAAAATGTAAATTATCTTAAAGCATATGATGGTAAATCAGACAAGAAAAATCAAGTAAGTTCATATAAATTAATGAAAAATTACCAAGATTCCCATTTTAGATACTTATTTATTTGTGTTTAAAGATAACGAAAAATGATATTAGAAGTCCATTTTCATATAGGTGGACAACATTAGCAATTTAAAACAAAAGAATAAAAGAGAGCAAGGAATCCATTAAAAAATAGCATCAAATGTAGTAATAAAAGAACTATCAATTATTTAAATTTACTGCGAAAATGTACATATGTTCCAACAAATACTAAATTAAATGGAAGGTAAGCATTCCATCAAAGAAAACTAAGATTGAAGAAATTAAGAAAAATAAGAAGAATCATAAATGAAGGAGCCATATTTTTGGAATAAGTAATAACATGAGAACATCTTGGAAAGTTATTTCATACATTGTAATCATAGGAGGCACATTAAAATAAAAGAAAACTGATCTTCAGGTAAGAGAGTTGAGATCTACTATTGGACGAACCTATTGTAAATCTCAGCTATTGAAATGATGAATCCATCTAGATTATAGCATATTGTTATATTTTATTCCAATGGTACTTAATAAGAAGATAGTTTATTTGACTAAAATAAAAAATTAATGAATATGCATAAGATTTTGCAGATCATCAGAAAAGGTGAGAGAGTATGAGTGTAGTAGGGGTGGGACAGGATTTACCTTACATCATTAGAAATATGTGTGCATATAGAATATTATATCCATCATTGACTTTAAAATATTTGTATTAAAAATATTCAAAAAGTATAAGCTTAGATTCAAAATATGAGCCAACTTTTTGTAATAAATGAGCTATCAATGTAGAATATTAGTCCATGAAGATATCCAATCTCTATCAATGTAGAATTCACCAAAAGGAGGTGTAGAGAACTATGAAGCATGATAATAAATTGAAAGAGGAACAGAGAGATCATAACAGTTGATAATACAGTAGTAGTAACAGAAAAAGTAGATGTTTTACTACCTTGGGCTCACAATGATCAAAACTTATATTTTGTGGAAGTACAGAGAAGGAAAAGATGAAAGAGTGGTACCCAACATATAAATGTAATTCTAGTTTTTTTAGCATGTAGAATTCAAACACAATAGAGCTAGACAAGTAGTATTTCAATGGTAATAAAATAAAAAAGTAAAGCTGAGCTTATTTTTCATTTAGGAGTGTACAGATTTGTTCAATGTTTCCTATAAGGATATAAGAATTAAAATTTTCAATATTTATGGATTCATTGCTATGGAAGATAGGATCAATGTATAGTGCTATTGTATGATTAATAGTAGATCAAGCCGATTATAGACAGGTATTTAAGAATTAATAAATGCAAATGAAAAGAATGATTATTAGAAGCTTGTTAGATGAAACATTACATACTAAAAAAATACCAATGCAAGCAAGAGATTTGGTTTAAAACACATCATTCGCAAATCTGTGCTACTCTGAAATCTAATACCCTATTGAGTCTATGCCTGTTATTTCTTTAATTTTTAATTAACTTTAACTCTGATTTTGGCAAACAAATAATGACATAACTAAAACCAAAGAACTTATCATGACAACACCAACAATGACTTGTAATTATTGTTATAGAAGATTGAAATTAAGGAAGAACAAAATGAGATACTTATCATGTTAGTTATTATACTATTACAGAGTAATCAATAGGATTTGCAAGCTATTTTAATGGGATGTAATAACTATAGGCTAAGCAAAAATTATTGGTAGGATGTAATAACTAAAGAAATCATCACCATAAAGCTGTTGAACATCCACCTCTCATTTCAGTCAAAATGAGTCTTAAAGAGATGACAATGGCTATTGCCAACAATGAAATATATCTAGGGAACTGATCTATTGAGATTGTCTAACTACTAATATAACCAATGTTCTGAATTTCCTTTTCACTATAAAATGGATTTACTACGAAACCAAACCTTGATATAATAGACGATCCTCTTTCCATCGTGTGAAGGTTAGAAATGAATACCATCTGTACCCTAGTAATTAAAACCCTAATAAAGTCAAGGTTTCATATCCAATGCCACCTAATATGCTTCGACCTTCACCTCTTTAATAATCCTTCAGTGGAGCTGATTTGACCATGAGTTCCTATTTATTCTATGCAAACCAACAGGCCTATGTCTTTACGAAAAGGGTTGTTGCTTAGTTGTTTCAGACACACCCATAAAATTCGATGCAAATATAGGCAAGGCAAGATTCTTGAATTATTCAATTATATTACAACATTCTATTATATATATATAGTAGAGTTATTGAGTCTTTATTGGAAAGAAATATGAGATTATCATGAGGCAAAGTGATCCCCTCCTAAAATCTTTTTTTTTCATTTTTCCAATCACAATTAGGGTATAGGTCACGAGCATACATTAATTAATATAAATTGTGCATGAATACAATGTGAAGGAATCAATCCTAGCTCAGACCTAACAAAAAGAAACCATACCCAACAACCTATGTTTGTATATTTTTGGCACAGTGTGGGATTGGCAAGGAAGAGATAATGGAATAAGTCATGTAAGTCATGCATTTCTTAAGTATACAGTAATATATTCAAATATTTAAAATGGTAGTTAGGAATTATCAAACTAATAAATGAAAAAATTTTCAAACTAATTCTTTTACCAACATCAAATTTGTGATGTTAGAATAGGCTATCCAACAGGACATTAAGACAAATAGTCTTCTAAGAACAATCCATTTGGCTAGAGCCCATGAATGAGAATATTCCACTGATTCGTTAGTCTCAGTTATAATGATTCCATTTTCCTGTTTCATCATGTTATATAATGTTGGCATCTGATTGATGTTCTGGAAATTAGTAGTTTTTCTTTATTTGGGTTAAAAAAATTAGTAGTTAATCTAATATTGTAGCAGAGACTTGAGATGCCTACCACATTGGATTATTGGTTTGTTCCATGGAATGTTCCCAAAATCCAGATTTGTTAAAACAAAATGTTTTGTATGAAATGTTGACTATAGTAGAAGTGCTTTTCTCCTAATAACAGAAGAACATATAATACAACAAGTCTGAAGTTGTCTAGAGGCCGCCATCACTTCATTAGATTAAAGCAACAGTTGGGCAGCCATGATCATCCAGTGAAGATCTCTAAAGCAAAAAACACTTTCTACATTTCTACCCAAAAAATAAAAGACATGCAGACACATACACTTTCTACATTGCTTATATGTGAAAGAATTGTAGGAATAACCTAGAGGCTCATAGAGATTTTCTTTTTTTCTTTTCTTTTTTTTGAAATTCAAATATTGATTTTCTTATGAGTTCTTTTTTCCCCTCTAATAAGAAACTTACCTTTTTAATTCCAAATGATTCATAAATGTGGAACACTGATCCTAATTCTTGGTTCCTTGATAAAAAAAAACTCTTGGTTCCTTGATATGATGGTTCATAAAATCAATGCCATCGATTAACCGAACAAGTGTTTATAAGATGAAATTGCTGGATATAAGTTGGTCTTAATATCCAAGCATGGTATAGAAGAAGATACTCTGGCAACCATTCCTATATTGTAATACACAACAAATTGAATATCTATTTAATAGAGGTTGAAAAAACAGCTGTGTTAGATAGTGCAGTCTTTTTTGGAGCAAAGTAGGACCATTTAACAACTGTTTTTAAAATGAGATTTAATACAATGTACACATGTGTACCTTTTGCAATTGTTTATAAATGGTAATACACAACGAATTGATATCTATTTAAGAGAGGCTGGATAAAATTTGTATTATATAGTATAATCTTTTTAGAGTAAAAAATGTCCATTGAACAACTGTTTCTAAGATGGGATTTAATGTAACATGGGTGCGTGTACCACTTTTTACTCTATGACACATTTGCTAGGTGTGGGGTTATTAGGACATGGGTTACACAAATGAAGCCGGACAATTTAAAAAAACTTTTTGGACCAAAGAAGATACATTTAAATGCTGTTGTTGACATGGAATTTAATATAATGCATGTGTGTGTCCAATGGAAGTTCCATTTCTGTATGAAAGAAATGAAGTCATTTTCTTTCTTGAGCTAAAGCACTGTTCAAGCAGGGTAAGTAGTCGTTAATAGAATTCCTGATTCTTTGGATAAAGGTGATAATGAAGTTTCACTATTCTCTCCCACTCTGTGATTTTTCTTTCGTTTTGATAAGCGTTATGATACTCTTATACCTGTGTACTCTAATCCTACCGATTGGAAATTTTTTCTTGTTGTATGCTTTCCGTTTTAGCATGTCACTAATTGATAAAAGAATATTAGAGAGCGAGTAAAGACAATCCAAACCAATTTAACAAGAAGATAGAGTTAATGCGATACAGGTGTGTCTCACCTTTCACTCCATGAGGAAAAAAATTAGTGGCCTCATATATGGTGCTCCATCACAATTAAAAAAAAAAAAGATCTTGAAAAAAATAAGTACATACCCTTGAGTGGCAGAACAAACATGAAGAGAGTGAGCAACTCACGAGATTAATGGTTTAGATACATATCAATGAACCATATGCAAGCATAACATCAAATTTTAAACAAAAACAGATTGATTGGGTATTGAATTGAAAGAATTATTCCCATCTTATATCCAAAATAAATAAGTACATGAGGCAATCAATACACAGTTTCTTTTTTGTTTTCTTGGCAGGCATACACCTGCTATTTTAACTATTAAAATTATTATTATTTGGATTATATTTTAATTCAGGTATATATCAATTACTACTAATGAAAACAAAGGTGTTAAAGGCAAAGGTATAGGAAGCAAAGTTATGGATAAGCTCTACCAAACTTACAATACTGAGCTTCCGGGTAAGCATTTTGCTTATAATGGAGAGAAAAGCTTGTTCACGGGTATTTCATTGAAACAATTATTCTCATCTTATGTACAAAATAACTAAGTACATAAAGCAATCAAGATATAGAAATTCAATCTGCACCATCAAATTCAAACATTCTCAGTACATAATCAATCCAGTAATAGAGCAAGTGTAGAGATTTATGATGTAATAACAATATTTAATCATAGTTTACAATTAATACTAAAGAAGCAACCATTCAAAAACACAAAAATATTTATGAAATGTGTTTTCGCCATCTTCCATGAAACTCCAAAAGTATCATGTGAAAAAAAAAGTTAGTGATAGCTCTATCCAAGAAGAGCAGAATGATATATAGGTTCCCAAGCCTCTGTTTCTAATAGATAAGAAACATTGAATTAGTCTTCTCTAACCAATAAACATAAAAAAAAATAAAAATTAAAAGTAGAGGCATAAGGCATGATATTACTTCCCAAATATTAAACTGACATACTAAAAAAGAAGAAGAAGAACTGGAACATGAAAGAAAACCCATTATACAGAGCATACCAATACACATCCAGACCCTACAAAACAATTTAAGCACTTTAGAATCCAACAACTTGAAAAACGACTGGGAAATCCATAGGTTTTGTGCTTTGTTTATGATTTCTGGGGTATTTCTGTTATGGGTTTTACATTTTTTTTTTGCTCTGGGGATAATGTAAGTTTGTTGTTTTGGTCTGTTCCTTGGGAATCCTCCATTTTTTTCCCCTTCATTTTTTTCTAGGTTGAGGTGGCGACATATGAGGTTTATGCTCAGGTTGTCTGGTTCCTGAAAGTGAGGTTAGAGTTATATTTCTGCTTCTCCTTTTTCTTACTGCAATTTATATTTCCTTTGAATCATTCTCTTTTCATCTATTTGTGTTGGGCCTTAAAAACCTTTTTTTAATGTCTGTTTGCTAATTTGGGACAATGGGTTTCTTTTCTTTTGACATTTTTGTTGTTCTTTTGATTTCTTCTTTTCATAATGTCAGCAGAAGGTTGAGGAGAAACTGCAGGAAGTGGACACTACAGGAGATGGGGAAGAGGAAGAAACTGATGGCTTGAGTAAGTCATCAACACCCCATATGTTCTGCAAGAGACTTACTGTATCAGACACAAGCACCCATGGAGGCTTCTCTGTACCGTGGCGAGCTGCTGAGGATTGCTTCCCTCCACTGGTATATTCACCATATGCAGCTGCATTCTAATTCTTTATTGTCGGTATAAATTGCCGTCAATGGATCTTTATTACTTCCTTCTTGTGATAGGATTATAGACAACAAAGACATTCGCAAGAGCTTATTGCTAAAGATCTACATGGCAAGGAGTGGAGGTTTAGGCATATCTACAGGGGTGGGTATTTGTTTTGCTGGTCCAAAATCCAAATGGTAACTGTAAATGTAGAATAAGGAAATGCTTACCTGAAAATATGAGGATTTTTTAGTGACTAAGATTTTTGAGTTTCCTATCTTAGACACCTCCTTGTTCTACCTGTAGAATGGGTTAGTTTATCAAGTTCTGCACTTAGTGAGAAGATTCCAGCTAGAGCTTTCTTCTTTTAGTTGCATGGAAATTTTTGTATCCTTAAAAAAAAGGAAAATGCTTTGATGTGGATTGATGTATTTACCAATCTTTGCTTACCCTGAAAATTGAAGCAGTAAGGTTTCCATGGTTGGATTCTGCATCAATGGAAGGGTGGGTCCAATGGATTTAGGTTACTCTTGATCGGAAAGTTATGCACCATTTCGTTCCAAACATCATAATAATCTTTTCTGTAGCAAATATTTCATTCTTCCTCTGGATTACTTGCAATATCATGTGTTCTGGAAACTTGGAATGAATAGGTGAAAAAGAGACTTGTTAGATTCCAGAATGACATTTAAAATGGGGAAGTAGATCTCACCAATTTGATCCTAATAAAATGGAATTAAGCTTCAGTGGTTGTGATTTCATATTTAATCATTCAGAAAATGGCATGTTGTTGAAAATGTACTTTCATGACATAGATGATAACTGATGAGATTTTGCTTCCACACGTCGCACAGAAGCGCGCACACACATCAGTTTTAGAATTTTAAATTTCTGTTTCCTTTTCTCAGGTCAGCCACGGAGGCATTTGCTCACAACTGGATGGAGTGCATTTGTCAATAAGAAAAAGCTGGTCTCTGGGGATACAGTTCTTTTCCTTAGGTATATATAATCGATATGTGTGCTGTTATTCTGAAGTTGAAACTACATTTTGACTGTTTTTTGTTGTTGTTGTTGTTGTTGTTGTTGTTGTTTTCTTTTTTAATCAGAATTGTTTTTGTTGTTCTTATTTTTGTACATTGTGATTATTGTTATTGTTACCCTTATTGTAGGGGTGATAATGGAGAGCTGAGGTTGGGAATTCGAAGAGCAGTTCAGCTTAAAAATAGTGGGCCTTATTCAGTTCCTTGTAGCCAGATGCTGAACCTTGGAACCCTTGCTGCAGTAGCTAATGCAGTAGGTTTGTTCCTACAATTCACCTACTACAAACAGAAAGCTTTAGAATCAACTTTTTTTTGAAGGACCCTGTCCATCTCTCCACCAACTTTCTAAATTCTTAAAAATGGGGATAGTTAGATTAAAATGTAAGTTGATTAAAATTGGATAGATTTATATGGTCATAGGCAATTGCTCTAAATCCCGGTTGTTCATGAATTCCTAAAAATTCATGGTCAACTGAGATCAAACAAACTAATGAATAAAGAAGTGAGGAGGGAACTACATCAAGTGGAGATGTGGATAGGACTCTGCCTTTGGATAATTTAATTTTCCAATTAGTGACAAGTGTGTAATCATTTCAGCAATAATTTAATAACCATCTGTAGAGGCTGAAACATCAACTTTAGTCCCTCAAGAGGTGCGCCTATTAGAATTCATATCAATTTAATGCTGATGAGCAAACAGCTCAACCACCAACCTAGTTAATCAGTTCACAAAATCCTCCAATTAGAAGGCTAGGAATTTTTTTATCAATGCAAGTCAAGAACACACACGAAGATATGACATGAATCACGGTTGAATTGTCGGTGAATAACTGTTTGTAAATCTGTGGACATTGTGTTAGAAAGTGTCATTGGTCTATTGCAACATTTTTGTTTCCATTTATCTGTTGTTGCCTAATACCATTAAATTCAGATGTGATGATCTTATGACTTGTGTAGGTTCTGTTATCATCTTTTTAGCATATTTGTATGTGAACAAAAGACACGGTTATCTATACCATATTATAAAAACGGCAGTTTGTATAGCCAAATCCGTATCCTGAATAATCCCACCAACATAAATCAAACAGAGAACCTAAATCAAAATAGACCTTACAAAACAATTTAAGCACTTTAGAATCCAACAACCTAAAAAACGACCCTTGAAAGAAGAAAACACCAATATTTTCATAAAACAGAATCCAATGCTATTATTAATCTTTGGAAGGACTGCAACCACATTCACATCAATTTAAGCATAAAAGTTGAAAAAGAAAAATTGCCACCAACATAAATTAAACACAGAACTTAAATCAAACAGTTTCACAACGACACAAGGAAAAAAAAAGCAGAGAAAAGAAAAGGAGAGGGAAGAGGACGTGCAGGAAGAAGCAGAATCAGAGAAAGAAGAGAAAACAAAAGGTACCTGAAACCGAGAGAGAAGACCGCTCCAGCGACTGATGGCTTGAGTTCCAGCAGCCGATTGACAAAATAGGGCACAGTAGAAAAAAGATCAGCAAAAAGTGTTTTCCTAAAAAAAAAAATAGAAAGGGAGATGGAAGATGGAGGTCAGTGAGAGAGTAGGAGGTAATGAGAAAGAGATGTGAAGAGCACTTGTTCTTCTGCAGATCCTTGAGAAATAACCGAGAGAGGAAGAGAAGAAAGAAAGGAAGAGGGTTCTTCACCTGAGAAAGAGATGTGAAGATCACTTGTTCTTCTGCAGATCCTTGAGAAATAACCAACAGAGGAAGAGAAGAAATTGAGAAATAACCGAGAGAGGAAGAGAAGAAAAGAAGGGAAGAGGGAAGAGGGTTTTTCACCTGCTCCATACGTGTCCCAATCTGCATTAAGCACGATTTGGCATATGACTGGCCCATTTGAGTGGCCCATTTAGGGGACCCAGTTTTAGGGGAAAATGCAGTCGCCCAAACTGCCATTTTTATAATATCTATAAATCAAACAGTTTCACAACGACACAAGGAAAAAAAAAGCAGAGAAAAGAAAAGGAGAGGGAAGAGGACGTGCAGGAAGAAGCAGAATCAGAGAAAGAAGAGAAAACAAAAGGTACCTGAAACCGAGAGAGAAGACCGCTCCAGCGACTGATGGCTTGAGTTCCAGCAGCCGATTGACAAAATAGGGCACAGTAGAAAAAAGATCAGCAAAAAGTGTTTTCCTAAAAAAAAAAATAGAAAGGGAGATGGAAGATGGAGGTCAGTGAGAGAGTAGGAGGTAATGAGAAAGAGATGTGAAGAGCACTTGTTCTTCTGCAGATCCTTGAGAAATAACCGAGAGAGGAAGAGAAGAAAGAAAGGAAGAGGGTTCTTCACCTGAGAAAGAGATGTGAAGATCACTTGTTCTTCTGCAGATCCTTGAGAAATAACCAACAGAGGAAGAGAAGAAATTGAGAAATAACCGAGAGAGGAAGAGAAGAAAAGAAGGGAAGAGGGAAGAGGGTTTTTCACCTGCTCCATACGTGTCCCAATCTGCATTAAGCACGATTTGGCATATGACTGGCCCATTTGAGTGGCCCATTTAGGGGACCCAGTTTTAGGGGAAAATGCAGTCGCCCAAACTGCCATTTTTATAATATCTATATATATATATATATATATATGGTATAGATACTTTTCCCTTAAAGAAGAAAACAAAATCATTAGCGCTGCAAAATAGGGGTTTACCAGGATCAATGTTTGATGTGGAAGATGGAGCAGCCATTGATCAGACCATCCATTTAGAGCCCCGCTAATGATTGACCTAAATTTCAAAAGCCACACCAATCAGATGATGCTGATGATCTAATCAATGGCTTTAAAGTTAACTTTGCGTATTATTTGAGGAATCTAAGATTTTTGTTTGAGAGCTGTTTAGCCAAACTTTCTATAATCTGTCACTGTCAATAAATTTAAAAGGAAAAAAAAAAGTGCCCTACGAACAAAACAAACACCATGTATGCAGCAATGCAATTATGTTTGAAGACGGTGGGTATAAATTAATAAATAAATAAAATGAGGAGATTTACAAGAAAAGGAGACACCCACCCCTCAAAAACATTTAATTTTTTTTATAAATTCTTAAAAATCTCTTTAAGCAACACTTTTCCTCTCCAGCCTACGAAAGATTACTTAGGGATAGCATAAGAAAGTTGAAGGAAAAAAGAAAAGAAAAGAAAAGAAATTGTTAAAATTGTTATTCTATATACTTTGTATCGTAAAACCCCATTAGATGGATATGGAGAAAAAAAAAAAAAACATTCTGCGTGTCTCTTTGCATAGATTAGGATTTGATTCACTAGGGTCGTGGCTAAGAATTTGTTTACCACCAAAAGGAAGATTATTTCATGTTCATTTATGGTTCTTATGTTCAAAACCCACCTTAAATTTGCCGGGTGTGCATTTGTGTGGGCTTAGCTGGTGTCACATGGGGAATTAGTCTTGTTAGGTCAAAGATCTCAACGATACACGCATAAAAATTTATATATATATATATATATATATATATATATATATTTTGCTTCTTTTATTTTACCCACTTCTAGGAATATGTTTCTTGGAGATCCTAAAACGTCAGTTACATGACACGCGGTAAGAGGGCAAAGCTCACTTCTGCTATCCTATAGCAGCTGTACTTTGGGCATTCTTGTCTGGGCTTCAGCTATGTATTTCTATGCAGCTAGCTGGGTAACATCATTTTGGAGGGAGATCGATACCATGGGAATTAATGACCAATTGGAAGTGAAGGACGTAGATGGAGCAGAAGCACGGATCTAAATAAGTTAACTGCTACAAATGCGATCAGGACTGCATCCGCTTGAATCAGGCAATAGTTGTGGAGATCTGTGACTATCTACAAGATATCAATCACATGTGATTCACTCTTCAAGATCCAAGGGCAAGGATGGACACCCTACATGTAGAAGATGATGATGGAGAATAGTAGGTCTAGTGGAAGATGTATTGTTAAAAAGTTGGTCCCAACTATTATTCTCATGTTTGGCTAATGGGTGATAATATTTCCATTCAAATTCAAAATGAAAGATGATAAGGATAATAGGTTGGATCAAACTCTCTCAATTAGAATTTTAAATGGAGATATGATAAGGATAGAAGTTTAGATAAAACTCAAACTATTCTTATCTTTATCACTATGAGATTCCTTGTGAGGGTGTATCTTTGTGAGTGGGGTGGGGTCGGGCCAGTCTCGGGACAAGACCCCCGGGACAAGTAGCATGACTCTTTTTTTAACTCATAAACTTGTGGGCAGCAATCAAGGAATTGGGATGTGACTGACATGACTAGTCTTACATTTTACCGGCTGGGCCAGGGCCAGGGCCAGGGCCAAATGACCAGACCATTAAGCATACATGGGCCAACAGCAATGATTCAGATGATCTGACCCAGACATGCCAATTCCTGAGTCAACCCGGCTTAGTGAAGTTCTGAAATCTGTGTCCTCATCCTTGTTCTAGAACGGTGACTGAAGGGCAAAAGAATGTCAAATCCCACGGCTATGAGGTAAAGTAATAAAAAAAGAGGCAGCCACGAACCTTTATTCAATAAGAGGGAATCGATTCTTCCTACTTTGACAATCAAATCAAGATTCAACATCGCTAATCTTCTAAGCATCATATGCATGCATTTCCCTGCCATCTCGTGTACCCATTGAAATCTTGCCGTCCGTTCTGTTCCTTTCCAGGGGTTGGTTTGGACTCTATAATCTGCTTTTTTTTCAGCAGCCAAACATATGGTCAAATGCAAAATAATTTTTATATCATGAGACTTATAGGGATATTCACATCAGGGCTATTAAGAGGTTGTTTTTGTATAAACTAGATACAATAAAATATATATTGTGAAGCCTCAAAATCATGGTTCAAAATAGTAGCGGTATAAAGTAGTAAAGGTCAAGTAATCGGACAATAAGGGGTTGCACAGTTGGTCCTTGATTGGCAACCTCCACTTCCCACTCAGATAGAACTCTCACTCTCAACATATATATATGAAGTGAAACTAGGCTGATAACGTACTCAAGAGAGGACCTGTGGTTAGAAAGGCTTAGGGCTTGTTAAACAAATTTTATGTGTGTGAAACAGATGTATGAATAATAGGCCTGTGTAGAAATGATTTGTGTAGAATAGATGTTTTCCAAATGAACTGTTTAGGTGAGCCCAATTCACCTTTTGAAAAAGACATTTTAAAATCTTACGGACCAATATTTTTCATGAATTTTTTGAGATCATTGAAGTTTGACATCATAGCTGTTCTTGGGCTTATGAAGGGGATCAACAGTATGGATATGATATAAGGTCAGAAATGAACGATTCGTGGGCTTATGAGTTTTTTGTTTTACAAATATCTGGAGATTTGTGAATAAGCAACGGTTGGGATTTTCACTCCATGGTTGTCTATGAGCTCATAAAGAGGTTCAACGATTGAAGCCCCCAATTTAAAAGAAAAAAAAAAAAAAGAGGGAAAATAGGACTAGGTTTCATCGCGTGAAGCCCAGTCAATGTGCTGAAACCCAATCATCATAAAGCTATACAAATTCAACGGCAAATGTTTTTTTAGGGTTTTTTTTTTCAAGATCCAAAAAAGATCAGAATCTGAAATTTAGTACCATAACCGTAGTGGGCTTCGGAAGAGGATCAACGGTTTGGATATTGATCAAGAGGCTCCCAAAGTCTAGAAATATAAATCAAATGGTCTACATTTTGTAAGAAATATCTAGAGATTCATAAACAATCAATGGCCGGAATTTCTTTCCATATCCGTGTTTGAGCTCATCAATAGGATCAACGATTTGGATTGATAGTTTTGGCCCTAAGGTTATGAAAAAAAAAGAGAAAAAAGATCGGTCTGGGTTTCTCAACATGAAACCCAGTCAGTCGGTTTAAACGTTTGAAATCAACAATCCCACGGGTTTTCATGATTTTTGCGAGATTCATGATGAATCAAAGGCTGAAATTTGACGTTATTTTGTTCTTGGGCTTCTGAAGAGAATCCATGGTTCGGATCTAATATGGGGTCCCACAGAAGGTCAGAAACAAAGATCCAATGGTGTGTAGAACCAATGGTTCCAAACAATCTTATTATCTAAATATCTATTTCAAATCTTATTAATGTTGTACGCGTGTATGCGGAAACGTGAATAATCGATCGAACAAACAATCAACCACATACAAGAACAAAAGAATTACGTGGTTCGGCAAACTTGCCTACGTCAACGGAAAAGAAACTCTACTCTCTTTTGGATTCACTCTCTGTATGATATGCAGTACAGATCTGTCTCATGGGTTACTCATTACATGAATATATAATGCTCTCTTTCGTATCCTCCAAGAAACCCTATCTTAGTCAATAAGAAAGTCCTGGTACAATTATCATAATACCCATGACCCTGAACCTAATTGGTCTGAACCCACTAGGCCAACAATCTCCCCCTCTAGACCATGGGGAAGACGCCTCTGAAACCCCTTACTAGGAGTCCAGTCCTGCCAACTCTGAACACAGCTCCAGCTTTCCCTTAGACACGACCTTAGTCATCATATCCGAGGGATTCTTGTCAGTATGAATCTTCTCCAGCTTCATGAGATTCTTTTCGATGACCTCACGAATCCAATGATATCTCACATCAACATGCTTCATGCAGTCATGGTATATAGCGCTCTTGCTAAGATCTATAGCACTCTGACTATTACAGTAGACTACATACTCTTCTTGCTTCAAACTCAGTTCTCGAAAAAATTTCTTCAACCAAATCATCTCCTTCCATACTTCATTAGCAGCTATGTATTCTGCTTCGGTTGTAGACAATGCTATACACTTCTGCAACTTAGACTGTCAGGAAATAACTCCCCCTACAAAAGTAAATACGTACCCAGAAGTAGACAACCGACGATCAAGATCGCCTGCAAAATCAGCATTTGTAAAGCCTTCAACTACTAGTTTTGAGCCTTCGAAACACAAACAAAAATCTGATGTACCTCTCAGGAATCTGAATATCCATTTCACTGCTTCCCAATGCTCTTTCACAGGGTTAGAAAGAAATCTACTCACTAAACCCACTGCATGAGCAATGTCTGGCCGTGTACACACCATGGCATACATAAGACTCTCAACTGCTGAGGAGTATGGAACAGATGTCATCCGTTCCTTTTCTTCATCTGTAGTACGACATGATCTCTTACTGAGCTTAAAGTGACTGGCTAAAGGCATGCCAACTGGCTTAGCATCTTTCATGTTGAACTTTGCTAGCACCCGTTCAACATATTTCTCCTGTGACAACCACAGCTTCTTGGCATTCCTTTCACGACGTATTTACATTCCCAAAATCTGCCGTGCGGAACCCAAGTCTTTCATGTCAAAAGTCTTTGACATGTCCCTTTTCAACTTGTCAATCATTTTAATTTCATATCCAACTATCAACATATCATCTACATATAGAAGAAGGATGGTAAATTTGCCGTTACCAAATTTACGAATATAAATACAGTGATCTGCAACTGTCCTCCGGTACCCATGACTCACCATAAATAAATCAAACTTCTTGTACCACTGCCTCATTGCATGTTTCAGCCCGTAGAGACTCTTCTTTAGCCTGCAAACCAACTGTTCTTTTCCTTCTACCTCAAACCCCTTCGGCTGAGTAATGTAGATCTCTTCTTTCAGATCACCGTGAAGAAATGCAGTCTTCACATCTATCTGCTCAAATTCAAGGTCCATGCTAGCAACTAGACCCAAGGCAACTCTAATAGAAGTCATCTTCACAGCTGCAAAGAAGATTTCATCGAAGTCAATACCCTTCGTCTGCGCAAAGCCTTTAACCACTAGCCGTGCTTTGTGCTTAATCAGTTTTCCACTGTCATCTCTCATCAGCGTGAACACCCATTTGTTCTTCAAAACCTTCCTACCTTTTGGAAGTTCCACCAGCTCATAAGTATTGTTCTTTTTCAAAGAACTCACCTCATCCTGCATGGCCTTCATCCACTCATCTTTATCTGCATGAGTTTTTGCTTTTGGGTAGCTCTCTAGCTCCCCCTCATCAGTAAGCAAAATATAATCTGCTGCACGATATCTTGTTGATAGTTGACGCTCTTAAGTAGACCTCTTAACCTGAGGTTCTGTGGTTTCTGACTGAGGAGACTGCTCCCCCTGCTCAACACCTTGTTCATCTGGCAACCCCTACGCCTCATCACGATTTGAATCGTTTTGTCCACCTTCTCCACCTGTAGTCTGCACTGGAGAAGGAATCGGTGTGAGATCAACCACTCCATCAACAACTTCTTTAGACTTTTCAGTCTTCTCAATATCTCCAAAGAACTGGTCTTCATGAAACACCACATCCCTACTTCTGATAATTTTCTTCTTCTCTGGATCCCATAATCTGTAACCAAACTCAGCTCCACCATAGCCAAGGAAAATGCAACACACTGCATTATCATCCAGCTTTGAACGCTGCTCCTTTGGTACATGTGCAAAAGCCTTATATCCAAACACCTTCAAATGAGAAAAAGAAACATCTTTACCTGTCCATTTCCTCTATGAAAGGTCAAAATCCAAAGGAACTGCGGGAGACCTGTTAATCAGGTAAACGGCAGTCAGGACAGTTTCACCCCAAAATGACTTGGGTAGCTGTGCCACTCTAATCATGCATCTCATCCTTTCAAGAATAGTGCAGTTCATTCTTTCTGCCACACCATTGTGCTGTGGAGTACCAGGAATTGTTCTTTCATGCTGAATACCATGCTTCGAGCAATAGCCTTTAAACAGGTTGGATGTGTATTCTCCACCATTATCTGTGCGGAGATATTTCAAGAGTTTTCTTGTTTCTCTTTCAACCTTGACATGAAACTGATGAAATACCTGAAACACCTGATCCTTCGATTTCAACGCATAAACTCAAACTTTTCAGGATGCATCATCAATAAAAGTGACAAAAAACTTATTGCCATCCAATGACTCCATCTCCATGGGACCACAAACATCAGAAAATATCAAATCCAACACATTAAATTTTATCGTTGATGTTTTAGAGAAAGATACCCTATGTTGTTTACCAAACAAGCAATAATCACAAGGGTCAAGGGATGTACCTTTGGAGTAATGAATTCGATCTTTCTTTGCCAATATCTGCAGTCCTTTCTCACTCATATGTCATAATCTCTTGTGCCACAGATTTGGAGAGGATCTGTCTTCAACAGCATTCAACACACTTTTGCATAGCTTCACATGTGCCTTGTACAGCGTATTACACGCTTTCCCTCTCGCAACAATAAGAGACCCTTTAGTGAGTTTCCACCTACCATTTCCGAAGTAACTCTCATAACCTGCACGGTCCAATGAAGTTCCAGAAATCAGATTCAACCACAGATCAGGAATATGTCACACATCTTTCAGCGTCATTGTGCAACCAATATCGATTTGAATACAGACATCACCGATCCCAACAATATCCGAATGACTTGTGTTGCCCATTTTCACAGTGCCAAAGTCCCTTGCTTTGTACGTTGTGAACTTCTCCTTACAAGGAGTAGCATGGTAGGATGCTGCTGTGTCAACAACCCACTCAACATGATCATCTGCAACACTCAAACACTTTTCATCGTCACTGGCCAGTACCACTACTGCATTATCCAAAGTAGCTGTTGTGTTAGTGTCATTCTTCTGCTCATTGTTGGCTTCTTTCATTTCCTTCAAGGCAAAGCAATTCTTCTTAATGTGGCCCTCCTTGCCACAATGAAAGCATTTTCCAGACTTTTTCTTAGTTTGTGTTTCACCTTTAGACTTGCCACGACCCCCCTTTGGTCCCCTACTCTTACTCCTCCCCCTTTTCTTAGTAACAAAGGCCTGTGCATTATCTGTCCCTGCAGTTTTTCTTCTTGTTTCTTCATTCAACAAGCTGCTAGTAACCTAACTCATTGATAACACACCATCTGGAATAGAGTTGCTGACGGAAACAACTAATGTTTCCCATGTATCTGGTAAAGAGCTTAGAAGAAGTAAAGCTTGCATCTCATCATCAAGGACCATCTTCATTGTAGCCAGTTCATTCACAATGCATTGGAAATCATTCATATGATCTTCAATTTTACCACCATCCTTGAATTTCATATTTACAAGCTTTCTAATCAGAAAAGTTTTGTTCACAGCAGTTTTCTTCTCATATCGTTCTTCTAACTTTTTCCAAAGGGTATTCGCATTGGTCACATTAGACACGTGATGAATTATACTGTTATCCACCCACTGTCTAATGTAACCAATGATCTTTCTATGCATCTTTTTCCAATCTGAATCAGATATCTCTTTTGGTCGGGCAGCATCCCCCTCAATGGGATCATAGAGGTTTTTGCAATAGAGTATATCTTCCATCTTAGGTTTCCAAATCAACCAATTGGTATAGTTGAGTTTGATCATGGTAGTGTTCACAGTGTTGTTCTCCATCTCAATTGAATAATCAAGAAAAATAAACAACTTTCGCTGACCTCAAATTCTACACCAATCTGTAGATCTCGTCACCACGAGCACGCTGGAAGAAACGGATCTGATATCCGAGTCTGGATGGCTCCGATATCGCAAAAATTGTTTTCTATGCTCCGATTGGACAAACTTTCCTGTTGACCGTCAAACTGCCAATCTTCTTCCATAGTTACATAGATCTGCTCGCAATGAATCTGTAGGAGCAAACGGATCTCCGATCTGACCTCGGATGATCAAGTTTCAGCCGTCAATCTTGTCAAACCCCCGCTGACCGTACGGTTTTGCTGACGTGGCGCTGACGTTAGCGGCTGCTGGAATGGGCTTCCTGCTTCGCGGGTCAGGCCGAATTGACCCAAAACCGAACCTAAAATTGGACCTGGCCTTGGCTGATCTATGGGCTGGGCTTTCTGGAATGGGTCAAGTAAATAGAGATAAGGCTTCAGACTTGCCAAATGCCATCTTAGATAAAAACTTTAGGAAGGCTTGGTTTGAAAGGACAACTCTTCATTTGAATTTAAATAATTAGAGGAAGACTGTGTAACAATTGAATGGATGAATATACAATACATTGCACACGATTCCACGTGAATTGCATGTAACAAGAGTTGGACCATTCGAGTTGTGTTGCAAATATATTAATCTTTTCCTTTATTATAGGGCATATGGTTTCTCATCATCCATCTAACTATAATGCAGTTGCATTGCATACGATTCCAGCAGTGGCCAACCTGTGATTATTACGGATTTTTGTACTAGTTTAAATAATTGTAGGAAGCCTGTGAAACAATTGAATGGATGAATGTACAATACATTGCACAATTGCACACGATTCCAAGTGAATTGCATGTGACAAAACTTGGACCATTCGAGTTGTGTTGCAAATATATTAATCTTTTCCTTTCATATAGTGCATATGGTTTCTCATCATCAATTTAACTCTAATACAGTTGCCTCGATGATTGTATCAATTCATTTGCATTGCACATTATTCCATGTAAATTAAATGTAATTCCAGCAGTGGCCTACAATTGTCTAGTAAGATCAGACCACTTGTTCGATTGTTTATGACGACTGGTGTATTTAATTTTGTTGACTCTCTTCCTCGTCTCGTTCCACAAGGCCTTTTTAAGACATTAGAGTCTTCATCTTCCTCGATCACCATTTATTTGTCTTCCATTCTGTTCTCAATGCAATTTCTTGATTAAAATCCTCATTAGCTATCCCTTCCCCTTTCAAAGTTCAATTTCTACCAAATGACAGTTACTCTACCACCGTGACGATTGGAAGGTGAGTTTCATTCATCTTTACCATTTTATAATGCTTTCATTACTACGCAAACAAAAAACAAGGAAATAGTCACATACCGTAGCTATCTTAGCCCCTGGCTACACAAGAGATAAACCCATACAGAGAGAGAGCCAGATACAGACAAAACCCATACAGAGAGAGACCCCATATATGGACACAAAACCAGCTAAAAACCAACCCAACACTTGTGGGCAATGGTCGATTATCAGATGTGGATGCTCCATGACTGGTCACGTTGATTGAGGATGACTGTATTGAAAATGGCCCGAGTGTCCAGTATATTCACTTCACTTCAGATCCGGATGCATAGGGGCTGTGTTAAAAGGTTATTGGAAATGGCCTTTGTGCCAGTATATTGATTTCAGATCCGGATGCATAGGGCCTGTTTTGAAAGGTCAGTGGAAATGGCCTGAGTGTCCAGTTTAGTGACTTCAGATCCAAATCATTAACCCTCCTTTAAAACCCAAAAATGGCCAGGGTCAAATTTATCTTCTTAACTAACTCATTATGAAGTTTGAGAAATCTTAGAAAAACTTTATAGTGATTAGATATCATTTTTAATTTTTATGGGGCCCAAAAATTATGATTTGTTGGTTCAATCTTCAAAACAAGGATAACAATTATTAGAAGATCAAATTTTAGCGGCCCAAAATTTTTATATTTTTTTCATTTCTGACCACTCTCTCTCTCTCTCATTTCCTGGTTGGGGGCTGAGGGGGTGGTTTAGATAATTATCCCTCTATTAAAGCTACTAAAACCTCAATAATGCAACACTTCTTGTATACTTTCATCAAACATGTAACATGCGAGTAGAACATACAAGCTCTTCCCCTAAAACTAAAATAATCAAAACTCAATACTCAAGTTAATATATACGGTCGGTTCGATTTTGGCGGTTAATCGTGGGTTCAAACCGATAACCAACCGATGTAAAGCGGTTTCTATGATTTTCAAACCGTTGACCGAACCGGTCTACATAAAATCGATCCGAACCACCCGGTTCGGTCGGTTTAGTTTGGTTTGGCAATGATACTGGATTTTTTGTGCAGCCCTAATATGCGGCACTCGAGGATAGGCCAAAACAGTATTTTCCTATTTTAAACTCCATTTGGATATATCCACCTTCAATGCACTGTCCTAAATCAAGAGCAAGATCACAGCTAATGCCTGTTCTTATCTAGCAATCGATATGGGGGCAAATAAATGCCCATTTATCTGAAGGTCTTCAACTTGAGACTTGCCCTGGCTGACTTGGCTTTATTAAATTTTGAGTCAAGCCACCTTTTTTTAGTCAAGCCACATTCTAAGCAAATTAAGTTTAAAAAAGAGATTAAATGTAACAAATAAAATTGACCCACAAGTGGTCTATCTGTTTGCAATTGAACAGAACCAAGTAAGATTGTAATGTTTTTGAACTATTTTCATGCCATGTTAAATGCAAGGCAGAAACCAATAGCCCATTGCTGTTTGCTCCGAAGCTTCCGTGGATTTGAGATACATTCAGATGGTCATACATATTCCAAATACAAAGGCTGATTACAACAAAGCTTCCCTATTCAGATAGTTCCAAATGAGTCTATATTCCCCATTACATGTTCAAGTTCAGTTTGCCATGTGAACTACTAGATTTATGCTTCCAACTCTTACATGAGGGAACGTAGGAACCAATTTATATATGTTGGAGATAAAGAAGTGATGATTAGGTTCCTATTATTTACTACACCAATGGATTGGTTGATCATTTTCTATGAAGGAGGAGATTATTTGATGGCCCTTTATGGATCTCACCTTTAATTCTTAACCTTTATCACCTTTGATAGAAGGTGTTGCTTAAGTTCTCTTGAATAGCTTATTCAGCTTCATTTATTTTGGGCTTTTGTTGAACCATTGCCCTTGACATTGTTTGATAATTATTATATTTTCTAAAGATTCCAATTTACCATATTCTCTTGGCAAATCTCATTGTTTCATCGGATTGCATTTCAGATCCCTGTATTGTCATTGGTTAGTTTGGTCCCAGGTGAAAACTTGAAGTTTCTAGAACATCAATTTTAAGAATTCTTTGATAGCTTGTCCAACTTTGGGCAGGCTAGAAAGTTAGGCCCTTTCTCCTTTCTTATTTATGTGTGTCAATTAAAATACTCATCCACATACTCTCTTTTTGCCTGGTAATATCATTGGGGTTTTGATTTTCTTTTTCATTTTCATTTTGAGTCTGTTTTCATTAACAATTGTTCATGTAGTGAGTGATATTCATTATGTTGGTTACAATCTTTCCTTATTTTCTACTCTGTTTTATTTTCTATTAGAAATGTATAGATGTTGATGAGTGGAATTTGATGAGTCCGGCCCAAATGCCCCGATCTGTCATGAGCCAAAGCCCAAAGTCATCAGTGATCCGTTTGCAGTCCGGGCCCGTATCCACGATGCCCGGCCACGTCATGGCAGTCCGGAGCGCTTCGGAAGCAGTCAGGCCACGTCCCGCTCTT
This sequence comes from Umbellularia californica, assembly GCA_028538565.1. NCBI lineage: Eukaryota > Viridiplantae > Streptophyta > Magnoliopsida > Laurales > Lauraceae > Umbellularia > Umbellularia californica. Next base: position 10,130,549 of record JAPQWN010000006.1, on the reverse strand, counting down.
ACCAGGTCTAGCGAAGAGTATCGCAACTGCCTCGCCAGTCGAGGACACCTCGAACGCTCCTCGTGAACCGTGCTGAGAAGTCTCCCCATCTGTTAGGGGAAGCTTATAAATACGAAAGCCCCTCGGTACTTGAGGGGTAGGCAATTACGATTTACTAGAAAAGCTCTCTCTCTCTTAAGTTGTAACCCTTGAATATTAATACATCAGGCAACCTCAGCCTTTCCGAAAGTGGACGTAGGTCACACTGACCGAACCACTATAAATCCCTCTCTCATCTTAATTATTTCATTGATTACCATTATTACTTGACCGGTGGTGTCCGAACCAGAGTTTGGCATCATCAGTTTGGCGCCGTCTGTGGGAACGTACAAAAAGTTTTCACCCTCATTCAAATTATGGTAACCACCAGATCGACAAGACGCGAGGAGGGCGAGGATGGTCCTCCACTGGCTAATCATGGCCCGAATGCTCCTGCTCCCACTCCTCAACTAATGTTGGAGACTATGCAACAGATGGTAGCCCAAAACCATCAAATACTACAACTCATGCTCGCGGGGCAAGGAGGGGTCGGAGGAGTACCGCAAGGAGGCACACGCCCGGGGCATCAAAGAGCTCCACGACGGCGAGGAGCTCCCCACCTAGGCGCCCAGGCCCCGGGCGCCCATGCTCCTGGCGCCCAGGCCCCGGGCGCCCATGCACAGGGCGCCCATGGTGTACACCCTGGCGGCGCCCATGGTGTACACCCTGGCGCCCATCCCCAGGGCGCCCCCCGTGGGGCCCAGTTGGGAGGACCCCCACCTCCGGGAGGGTCAAATCACGGAGAATTTTCACATCCTCCCTCCGCTTCTGATGGGGAGGATCCTCATTTCCAGGAAGGGGAAAGTGAGAATCAGGAGCTGGAAGGCGCGAGCTACTTCTACGATTCAAGCAGAGCAGCCCCCAACCGATGGGACGAGAAGCTCAGAGAGATGCAAGATCAACTAGGCGATGTTTTCAACGCCATGAAGGCACGCGCACCAGAGACCGTGGATTACCTAGTCAGGCGAACGGACACACCGTTCAAGCCTGACGTGGTGAACTATCCACTCCCTTGTAAGTTCAAGATGCCATCCATGGAAACCTTTGATGGAGCAAAGGATCCGCTGGATCACCTAGAAACTTACAAAACAATAATGCAGCTGCACAGTATCCCGGAGGAGATTATGTGCAGGGCGTTTCCAACCACGTTGAAGGGTTCCGCCCGACAGTGGTTTTCCAATCTCGCCCCAGCTTCCATCTCCACATTCGAGGAGCTAAGCAGGTCCTTCGTATCACATTTCATTGGAGGACGCCGCCACCAAAAGCCAGCCACACACCTGCTGAGTGTAAAGCAGGATAGTAATGAGAGTCTCCGGGCATACCTCACTCGTTTTAACGAGGAGGTACTTCAGATTGAGGAAGCCGATGACAAGGTAACCATGACAGCCTTCTTGGGAGGCCTCCGTCCTTCCAGTTTCTACTTCTCAGTAATGAAACGCCCGCCAAAGAGCATGACGGAGCTACTGGCAAAGGCCCAGAAATATATGAATGCTGAGGACGCTACCAGGGCCAGGCAGGGCGAGTCCTCCAGAGGCGAGTCCTCCAGAGCGGCGGACAAAGGAAAGCACGATAGAGACGACAAGAGGGAGCCAAGCAATAAGCGGAGCAGAACCGAGAGGATACCTGCCAGAGACCGACTCGGTCCTGCTCCCCAGAGAGACCGACTCGGCCCTGTTCCGCCAAGAACCCAACAAACTTTTACGGCTCTCAATGCTGCCGTTGGGCACATTCTGCTGGAAATACAAGATGATCCTGCAGTAAAATGGCCGGGGAAAATGAAATCTCCACCAAACCGCAGGAACATGACCAAATATTGTCGCTTCCATCGTGACCACGGTCATGACACTGATGATTGTTTCGACCTCAAAAGGCAGATTGAGGATCTCATCCAGCGTGGACACCTGCGCCAATATGTTGCTGGTAGGGGGCAGGCGCCACCGCCACCTCACAATGCCGAAAACCAGCACCCTATTGGAGAAATCCGAACCATCTCTGGAGGGTTAGCGGAGTCTTTCTCCGCCATGAAAGCCTATGCCAGGAAGGCGAGGCATCCTGAGGAGCCACGCCCGTCAAAAGCACCGAGGCACAGCGCCGACGAAACTATATCCTTCTCGGATAAAGATCTAGAAGGGATCCAGCACCCTCATGACGACCCTCTGGTGCTCTCGATGACCATCGCCAATTTCCAGGTACATAGGATCTTGGTGGATAGTGGAAGCTCTGCAGATATCTTGTTTGTAGAGGCTTATGACAAGTTGAGGCTGGGCCGAGAGAGGTTACAGCCTGTCAAATTTCCTCTCATTGGTTTTTCGGGGGAGAAGGTGTATCCCTTGGGGAGAATCACATTGCCGGTTACAGCCGGGACAGCCCCCCGAACCTCCACCACAATGGTCAATTTCCTGGTGATAGATTGTCCATCAGCTTACAACATCATCCTGGGGCGACCTACTCTTAACTCTTTAAGAGCAGTCCCTTCCACCTATCATCTTATCCTCCGCTTCCCAACCCCGAATGGAGTGGGGGAGGTTAGAGGAGACCAAGTAGCAGCAAGAGAATGCTACGTCACCTCGATGAAGGCCAAGATAACACAGGAGGCGATGCAGGTTGAAGTCTTGGACCCAAGAGATGATGCCACCACAGAAAGAGGGGAACCTGTTGAAAAACTTACTCCTATAATCTTGAATGAAGAGCATCCAGAGAGGAAAGTATATGTTGGCTCTTCACTCCCGGAGGATCTGGTTGGCCAGTTGACAGATTTTTTGAGGGATAACATGGGCATATTCGCATGGTCACATGCGGATCTTGAAGGAATCGACCCAGCGGTCGCCACCCATCGCCTCAATGTTAACCCTCTCCACAAACCTGTCCGGCAAAAGCTAAGGGGCGCCTCCACTGAAAGGGCCCAGGCAATAGACAAGGAGGTCGGAAAGCTGATTGATAACGGGGCGGTCAGGGAAGTGGCGTATCCTGAATGGCTCTCCAATGTGGTGATGGTGGCCAAGGCGAACGGGAAGTGGCGCCTTTGCGTAGACTTCAGCGAACTCAACAAGGCATGCCCAAAAGACAGCTACCCGCTGCCCAGGATTGACCTCCTCATCGACGCCACAGCGGGACACGAGCTCCTCTCCTTCCTGGATGCTTATTCTGGATATAACCAGATTAGCATGCACCCTCAAGACCAGGAAAAAACATCCTTCATCACTCCGAAGGGCACCTACTGCTACAGGGTTATGCCCTTCGGACTAAAGAACGCTGGAGCAACCTACCAACGCCTGGTGAACAGGATGTTCCGCTCCCAGATCGGGCGAACGATGGAGGTGTATGTGGACGACATGCTGGTGAAAAGCTTGGCTGCAGCAGATCACATCGGTCATCTTCAAGAGACCTTCGGTGTTATTAGGACCTACAACATGAAGCTGAACCCCGAGAAGTGCGCCTTCGGCGTGGGATCAGGAAAGTTCTTAGGCTTCATGGTCAATCAGAGGGGGATTGAGGCAAACCCCGATAAAATCAAGGCTATACTGGACATGAGGTCGCCATCATCGACTAAAGAGCTGCAGCGCCTCAATGGAAGAATTGCAGCACTAAACAGATTCGTCTCAAAATCTGCAGATAAGTGTTTGCCTTTCTTCAGAATTCTTCGAAAAGCTTTTGAATGGGGATCTGAGGCCGAGGATGCCTTCCAGAAGCTCAAGGCCTACATGGCCACACCTCCTCTCCTTTCACATGCTTCGCCTGGGGAAGTGCTGTATTTGTACCTCTCTGCTTCTCCCTCGGCGGTAAGCTCAGTTCTCATTACGAACCATAGTGGGGTGCAAAAACCCATCTATTATGTGAGCCGAGCATACCGAGGGGCAGAGGTCAGATACTCAGAGTTGGAAAGGCTGGCGCTCGCCCTCATTTCTACTGCAAGGCGTCTACGTCATTACTTCCAGGGCCACAAAATCATCGTCGTCACTGATCAACCTCTGAAGAGAGTTTTGGCAAAACCTGACGTATCTGGGAGACTCCTCAAGTGGGCAGTAGAATTGGGCGAATTTGATATTCAGTACCAACCAAGGGTCGCCATCAAGGCACAAGCACTGGCTGATTTTGTTGCTGAGCTTACACATGTAGAGGACCCCACCATGTTGCTACCTGCAGACCCAACCTCTCCCCCGGGCGGCGCCCAAGCATCACTGGGCGCCCAGGATTCTGAAGTGGGCGCCCAGGCACCTCTGGGCGCCCAGGCACCTCTGGGCGCCCAGACTGAGTTGGGCGCCCAGGGCTCCTCTCTCGGCGCCCAGACTCCTTCTGGCGGCCAATCCTCTCCCGGCGCCCCGACACATGTGGGGAATTCTGCTCCCGACGCCCCGGTAACCTCTGATTCTTCGCCTGGCGACCAAATGCTTACCAAGACATCAGACTTTTCTCCTATGCCTCAGTGGGAGCTGTACGTTGATGGCTCCGCAACAAGTGAAGGAGGCGGCGCAGGACTCCTTCTGAGCAGCCCAGATGGTACACCCATCAAGTATGCGGTAAAACTCCACTTCAATGCCTCAAACAATGAAGCCGAATATGAGGCCCTCCTCTCTGGCCTGAGGTTGGCGATTGAGATGGACGCCCAGTACCTCGTCGCCCACAGCGATTCACAATTGATAGTGAATCAGGTAAATGGGCAGTTCGAAGCAAAGGAGGCAAGGATGCAGGAATATGTTGCCATGGCGAAGAGACTAATCCAGCAGTTCAAGCACTTTAAGATTTGTCACATCCCCAGAGGGGATAACATGGCAGCCGATGCACTCGCCAGGCTCGCCTCATCCTTAGAGGCCTCATATGCGGAACCAACTTTCATGGGGCACCAGTTCGAGCCAAGTAAGTTGGATACAGACACCACTAGCGTCAACTGCACCACGGCCGAATTGAACTGGATGACCCCCATCAAGGCGTATCTCCAAGAAGAAACAGTCCCAGATGATCCCCTAGAAGCCAAGAAACTCAGGATGAGAGCTTCTAAGTTCACCATCCTACAAGAGGTACTCTACAAAAAGGGTTACAACCTGCCTTTGCTGCGCTGCCTTTCCCCAGAAGAGGCTGACTACGCCCTCAGAGAGATTCACGAAGGGGTTTGTGGAAATCACTCTGGAGGACGCTGCCTCGCCCATAAAGCGCTTAGGCAAGGGTACTTTTGGCCAAGCATGGTAAAAGACGCCAAAGAACTCACCAAGAGGTGTGACAAATGCCAGCGCTTCGCCACTGTGTCAAGGCAGCCACCAGAGGAGCTGACTACCATCCTCAGTCCATGGCCTTTCTCCAAGTGGGGCATTGACATCTTGGGCCCCCTGCCTTTGAGTAGAGGCCAGTGCAAATTCATAGTCGTCGCCATAGACTATTTCACAAAATGGGCGGAGGCAGAACCCCTAGCAAAGATAACAGACTCCAAGGTGAAGGATTTCATCTGGAAAAACCTGGTCTGTCGCTTTGGGATACCTCACGCCATTGTCAGTGACAATGGCAAACAGTTCGACAACAGGCTACTCAATTCCTTCTGCGCCGACCTTCAAATAAAGCAGCCTCACTCTAGCCCGGCACACCCCCAGGCAAATGGGCAGGCAGAGGTGATGGTGAGAACAGTCCTGCGCAACCTCAAAACAAGGCTCGAAAGAGCAAAAGGTCTGTGGGTCGACGAGCTTCCGGGGGTATTATGGGCCTATCGAACTACGCCACGGACGCCTACTGGGGAAACCCCTTTCTCTCTTGCTTTTGGGACTGAGGCGGTCATTCCTGTCGAAATAGGGGTACATTCCCTAAGGGTCCACCGCTACGACCCTACCACCAATGAGGAAGGACTCCGCCTCAACCTCGATTTGCTAGAGGAGGCAAGAGAAATGTCTGTGGTCCGTAATGCGGAGTACAAGCGACGCATGGCCAAGTACTACAATTCGAGGGTGAAGCCTCGTTCCTTCCAACCAGGAGACCTGGTCCTCAAAAAGGTGATCCTCGCCACAAAGGACTCTCGGGAAGGAAAGTTGGGACCAAATTGGGAAGGTCCCTATCTCATAATAGAAGTGGTGAGACCGGGCACCTACAGAATCCAGAACTCTGAAGGAAAGGTCTTACCTCATCCATGGAATGCAGAGCACTTGAAGAGGTACTACCAGTGAAGAGTTTGAACGGGGTGGATTAGGGTTTTTGTTTAGGTACTTGATGTTGCACTTTTTATTGTTCAAAGCATTGTTCAAAGCATTGTTCAAAATAAAGTAATGGATAGATAAATAAAATTATGTTACTTTCATTACAAAAAGGTGCATAAGCAGAAGCAAAAGTCCCTATACTCTAATCACTCTCATCCCCCTCCTCATCATCCTCCTCTACATCGTCCTCAACATCATCAGAGCTGCAGCCAACATCATCAGGCGCCTCCATCGGCACAAAGCCTGATATGTCAATATCTGGAAAGGCAGCCGAAATCTTCTCTCGAAGCTCCTCGTAGCCATCAATGAAGGCATCTGCAAGGCCAATTTGTAGGTCCCTCTCAGCTTGAGAAGCTCTCTCGTTCGCTGCCTTCATCTCTACCTCCATAGCAACTTCTCTGAGCCTCGCCTTCTCAAGGGTCCGAGCAAGCTCAGCCTCACTGAGCGAAGCCCTCTCACGGGCCTTCATAAGCTCAGCCTCACTGAGCGAAGCCCTCTCACGGGCCTTCGTAAGCTCAGCCTCATTGAGCGAAGCCTTCTCACAGGTCTTCGAAAGTTCAACTTCTGCCTCGGCCGCCCTCTTAGTGGCTGCTGAAAGTCTGATCTCAAACTCGCTCACCCTCTCACGGGCCGCAGCAAGATCAATCCCCGAAGCCCTACCAGCGGCTTCCAAAGCAGTAATCCTCTCTTGAGCAGTGCAGAGCTCTAGCTGCATAGCCTCCTTCTCTCGTCTCATCTGACCATAAGATTGGGCTCTCGACAGCAAGCAGATGGATGCAGTAGAGACCTGAAGAGATAAGGGACGAGGAATGAGACGGTTAAAAAGAAATAAAGGGGTAAACGGCCTGGAGAAAAAGGAATAAAGAATAGTGAATCTTTACCTGAGCCAGGCCCTCTACAAATGAGTCAATAACCCCCTCCGTGCCCAGGGCATTAACCCGAGAAGCCTCATGCGGCAGTACATATCTCCCTAGCCTTTCCCGCATCTCCCACGAATGACCCAGCATGGAACCAGTCCTAGCCGATACCCCTGTAGAAATGCCCGGTTGTGGAGGACACAGTTGAGGAGTAGGAAGGGTAGCTGAAGAGGAAGACTGCGGGAAAGCAGTCTTAGCGGAAGAGATCCCTGCCTGAGGAGACACTATGGGTGAAGCCACTCGAGGAGGAGGTACCCGGGACTCGATGCGAGTCGCTGGCGGAGAGGTTCTTAGAGAGGCGTCCTTCGTCCTCGCCGCCTTGGGGGAATGGGTACCCCTATCCGAGAAGCGGGTCGAAAAGCGGGCTCCAATCATCTCTCTGCTTATCTCTATGCCTGTTAAGGAGAAGGGTTAGCGAATGGTACATGGATACAACATATCAGGTAAAGTTTAAGATTATTGCCAAAGCAGAAGTAGCTTACTTTTTCTTTTGGATGACGGTCCAGACGGGGACCCGCTTGTCCTATCCGAAGAAGAGCCCGGAGGAGGTCCACTGACCTTACCACTTTCTTTAGGGATAAGAACTCCCAAATCTTTCTCGGGGTGATCCCTCACCGCTTGCAGCTTCGACTCTTGATCTTTGGAAAGTATAGGAGGATCTGCAAAAAGACAGTAAAAAAAAAAATATATATATATATATATAAAGGTATGGAGAAAAGGACAGTAGAGAACATACCGAGTCTCTTGGCGTCAATCCACCCCGTGGGTACCAAGGGTCGATCTGACTCAGCAACCCACTCTCCACCAATGAAGAAGAAGCGACATTTCCAATCGTGGCAGTTGGAACGCAATCCCGTGAGTAACTTGCCGCCTCGAGGGGTAAAATAGTACCATCCCCTGTTTGGGGATGGTGACTCGATCAAACTGTAGGCAGCATGAAACTCGGGAGGAGAAGCGTCCTGTTGATGTACTCTCCTCCACAGTGCAAGGAATCCGATCAAAACTCTCCATCCGTTCGGTGCTAATCGCCCCGGAGTTAAGGAAAAATAGTGAAGAATACGGCAAATAGGAGAGGATATTGGAAACCTTAAACCCGCCTCGATCATCTCCTCGTAAATGACAACATCACCAGAAGAATCATCGCATGCTGGCTCGTCTGGTTCGGCCCGGCGGCACAATACGGTGGGTGGGATACATACAGCAACCCTCAAAAGATCATTGTCAGTTTTGAGTATACTAAAAATACCACCTACCTTGGATCCGGCATCCTCAACAATTCCTTGACATTTTTTGCGAGGACGTAAAATTCTACTCGATAATCCAACCTCGCCTGCAACTTCCGCCCGAGATGCTGTGGTAATCCCCGCGTTCGCCGCGCCTGCCGCACCGGCGCCCACCACGCTCACTCCGCCTGGGGCGCCAGGCGCTGTCGCCACCTGGACGCCCAAACCGGGCGATACCGTGCTGCCGACGCCAAGACGGGGCGCCGCCACGGGACCGGCGCCCCTGCCGGCGCCCGCAGTGCGGCCGGCGCCAAGGCCGGGCGCCGCTAACAGACTGACGCCCCCGCCGCCGCCCGCTGCCGAGCCGAACACCGCCCCAGGGCCAGCCACGCCTGTGCCGGGCGCTGCCACCACGGCCTGGACGCCGCCCGTGCTGGGCGCCGCCACCGCCCCAGGGCCAGCCACGCCTGTGCCTGGCGCTGCCGCCACGGCCTGGACGCCGCCTGTGCTGGGCGCCGCCACCGCCCCAGGGCCAGCCACGCCTGTGCCGGGCGCTGCCGCCACGGCCTGGACGCCGCCCGTGCTGGGCGCCGCCACCGCCCCAGGGCCAGCCACGCCTGTCCCGGGCGCTGCCGCCACGGCCTGGACGCCGCCCGTGCTGGGCGCCGCCACTGCCCTAGGCTCTGTTGCGCCTGTCGCCACGCCCACGGGGGCTGCTGGTCCGGTCGGCGACTGCGCCGACGATTGTAAGCCGGCGCCCGCGTCTAGGCCATCCGCACCGGCGCCGCCAGGACCAGAGCCGTCCACACAGCCAGCACCGGCGCCGCCAGCGCACGTGCCCACGTCGCCCACACCTGGCGCTTTTCCCTTGGAGACCCCCGAAGGGGCTGCCACGACCGGCGCCGCCCCCAGGCCGGCGCCCGTGCGTGGTGCTGCTTCCCCCACGAGGCCCGGGTGTGCTGCGGTCGCCTCGCCCAGCAGGCCGGTATCCACCTTCTTTTCCATTAAAATCTCTTGAAATAGGTGGGAATGGGTTTTGGTCTTCTGAATGGAAAGGTGGGAGTGGGTTTTTCTCTTCTACTTACAGTGAAGGAGGATGAGTCAAAGAAGATTATAAAAGGTGAAGATGGAAGATATTTTCTTTCTCTGGAAAGGAACCCAGTTGCAGAGATAATGGGTGGAGGAGGATGGTATCCTCTCTTTAAAGAGGGATTTTTATACCCTAGGTTTTCCAAGAGCAAGAGGAGTTCACACTAAATGGACTCTCCCAAAATTCTTTCTTCTCAGGACCTGAGAGGAACACAAGAAACTGGCAGGGAGAGAAAGGCGGCAACCATTATTTGAAGGGGAAAGAAGCCCGGATATTCAAAATGCCCCCCTTTCAAAGCTCGTTTGGCGCGGGGCATTGAGGGGCAAATGATGAGTCCGGCCCAAATGCCCCGATCTGTCATGAGCCAAAGCCCAAAGTCATCAGTGATCCGTTTGCAGTCCGGGCCCGTATCCACGATGCCCGGCCACGTCATGGCAGTCCGGAGCGCTTCGGAAGCAGTCAGGCCACGTCCCGCTCTTACCAGGTCTAGCGAAGAGTATCGCAACTGCCTCGCCAGTCGAGGACACCTCGAACGCTCCTCGTGAACCGTGCTGAGAAGTCTCCCCATCTGTTAGGGGAAGCTTATAAATACGAAAGCCCCTCGGTACTTGAGGGGCAGGCAATTACGATTTACTAGAAAAGCTCTCTCTCTCTTAAGTTGTAACCCTTGAATATTAGGATCACCTTTTTGAGGACCAGGTCTCCTGGTTGGAAGGAACGAGGCTTCACCCTCGAATTGTAGTACTTGGCCATGCGTCGCTTGTACTCCGCATTACGGACCACAGACATTTCTCTTGCCTCCTCTAGCAAATCGAGGTTGAGGCGGAGTCCTTCCTCATTGGTGGTAGGGTCGTAGCGGTGGACCCTTAGGGAATGTACCCCTATTTCGACAGGAATGACCGCCTCAGTCCCAAAAGCAAGAGAGAAAGGGGTTTCCCCAGTAGGCGTCCGTGGCGTTGTTCGATAGGCCCATAATACCCCCGGAAGCTCGTCGACCCACAGACCTTTTGCTCTTTCGAGCCTTGTTTTGAGGTTGAGAATTATTTTGATGTTTTATTCCCCTACCATTTTGTTATCTTGTGAGATTGATGTTTTGTTTGTGGATTATGTATCGTTTACATCTATGTTAAGTAGCACGATGAATTAATGCCTTTGCAAAGACTTATCCCAATTCCAATAAGGGCTCTCGTTTGATAATTTTACATATAAAATAAAGTGTAGTAAAGTATCAAATCAAAAGAGAATAAAATATGAATGTATCTTATCTACTATAGATTGGTGCTAAAAAAATATGTTTATAAAAGAAATAATATTATTTTTGAATTTACATCTCTTTTCTTATTTCAACTCGAACACTTACCCTAGAACTAAATTTGATTAGACTTGACACTTATTAGTGAGTTATCATTAATCATTCATCATCAAGGTTTGTACATTGTATATTCTTGGTCACAATTCTGGATATCATTGTCATGCACTTTTCTGGATCAATTTCATTTATTTTCTTAGTCAGAATTCTGGAAAATCTATATATACGGAGTACATCAGTATGCATGACAAGATTTGGGATCAGTGGATCAACCAGTGTAACAAGATAAGAAACAATTTTCAATTAACATGCTATGATAAATACAAACATGGATATGAGAGAAGCAACCCTCAAAGATTCAACAAAGACTAGCTGCATAGAAATGGGAGTTATACAACCATCTATATGTTATCTCGTTGTGGTTGGATCCATGATGAGACCCACCTAATAAATAATCATCTGCCCAAAAAATTTCCTCGGGCCATTTCTACGCTGGTATTGAATGTATAAGACTTCCATGGGCACGCTTATTTTATGCAATTGAATTCCAATGAATTTTAAAGCTCTGTTTTTGAAAGGTGGTTATAAATGAGGAAACAAAGATGAATATCCCAAACGACCATCAAATAATTTTTACTGTATTGGAAAATAAATTGAGGAGAGTTGGGAATGAATCTCAAAAACTAAGAAAGTCAAGGTCTCATGCCCATCTTCTCCTCCTTTACCATTCTCCTCTTTGATTAGTCTTTTTGGAGCACATTGGACAAGGAAAGCATATGTATTAAATTCCCATGCAACTAAACAGGGCATTTAATAATGGGGGATTCGGCGACGGGTCCCTGAACATTTCATTTTATTGCCTTAGGTCCACAATCTTTTTTCATAGTGTGATAGGTCCTTTTTTCAAATTTGAAGACCTAAAATGTCTAATTTACCCTTTCTTCATAATCATATCCCACGATTAGTGGGATATGCAATTAATAATGGTCAATACCATTAAATTAGCTAAATAAATTTCAAAATATCCAAATAAATTTCAAAAAATGTAAATAAATTTCAAAATATGTAAATAAAATTAAAAATGCAAATAAATCAGAAAAATACAAATAAATTCAAAAGAATGCAAATAAAATTTAAAAAATGCAATAATTTCAAAAAACGCAATAAATTTCAAAAGAATGTAAAGAAATTTAAAAAGAAGTAAATAAATTTCAAAAGATCCAAACAAGTTTCAAAGAATATAAATAAATTTCAAAAGATGAAAATCAATTTAAAAAGATGCAAATAAATTTCAAAAGATCCAAATAAATTTAAAAAAATATAAATTAATTTTAGAAGATGAAAATCAATTTTAAAAGATCGAAATAAATTTCAAAAAATGTAAATAGATTTTAAAGGAAGCAAATAAAATTAAAAAATGCAAATAAATTTAAAAAATGCAAATACATTTGCCAAAACTAAGATAACCCAATTTTCCGAATTTCAGAAAAAATTGCCAAAAACTAAAGTATTTTTGCCAAAACTCAGTTAAATTTATTTTTAAAAAATGCAAATAAATTTCAAAAAAACATCATGAGTTTATTTCAAAAACTTAGTTAAAATTTTCCAAATGGAGATGAATTTATTAGAAAGTCAGCTATATTTTTCGAAAAATAAAAAGGTAATTTGCCAAATACTCAGATAAATTTGTCCAGAACTAAGATAAATTTGTTCCAAAACATAGATAAATTAGCCAAAAATTCAGATAAATTTGTCCAGAACTCAGAGAAATTTGTTTCAAAACTCAGATAAATTTGTGCAAAACTCAAATAAATTTGACAAAAAAATGTAAATTTCAGATAAATTTGACATAAACTCATATAAATTTATTAAAACTCAGATAAACTTCTTTCTCCGGCGATGGCACAGCACCCTCAACTACGTTTGGATCTCACGGTGGGGTCTAGGCGAAAAAACAACTCGGCTTATGAAACCGATCAGGTCGAACCTCACCTCGACCCAACCTGGAACTGTTGCAAAGCACAAGCCACCTTTCGATGCCGAACCGGAGAAGGAATGGTAGGGCTGGAATGCTTCGCACGTCGCCAAACAGCAGTTCGGGCGGCCACCTCCGTCGAAGAAGAAAGGCCGAAGAGCAATCGCTGTCTGGGCTTTGGCGACTGGCAGAGCAGTCCAGATCTTCGTCTTACGGAAGACCGACGGCAATAAAGCAGTCTCGCTACATCTCTTCTCCGGTCAACAAGTTCCGGTCAACAGCAACGTGCAGCAATCCCATGTTAGATTCCGAGAATCACTCACCGGAAAACCCGCCGGCTTTCCCGTCCATCTTTTTTCCAAACCTTCCTGAAGGATGAAGAGAGACTACCACTAGCAGCACTGCCGTCTGAAACTTGATATTCTCGAACCGGACCGCATCTTGATTTGCACATGGATAATCTGCTGGTGTGGTTCACCGGTTCCACCGACTAGACCCAAAGATGAAAAGGCAAAAGATTCCCACCACATATGCAATTACTAAGTAATCCATTACCATTATGGCTTCAAAAACCGACGTCTCGTCGTCATAGAGACTAGAGAAAGACACAATTGTCGAGAGAAGGCAGAGAAGAAAAGGCGCAGAGGAAGAGAGCAAAGTCGAGAGTTGAGAGAGGGTGAAGATCAGGGTAATTTTTTTCCCTTCCCTTTCCTATCGAGAAGACACCGTTCCAGAAGAAGAGGGATAATCCAAAATTTGAAATTTAAAATTTCAAAATCTCATGCCTAACATGGTTGAAATGGTAAATCAGTCATGTAAATTGTTTCCAAGGACCTTTGGCTGCAAACAGTCTAGCCACTTGGACCAGAGCCATTAAAAAGAATTTGCCTGGACTGGAGGCTGGATAGATTCGATTCTAGGGACATTTCGCTAATTATCTCTTTAATAAATGTCTTCTTATTAGAGGGGCATTTTTTCTTGAATAATGAGAAAACGTTGCCATTAAATTGTCTCTTCACTTAGCAAGGAAATGAGTGCAGAACTACAATCCAGTGCCGCTGTGGCTCCCTTTTTCAATCCATGGCGAGGCCTACCTTATCAAAATCCAAGCCAATCATAAACGGTAACACCCTTGATAAGTGAAATCCCTTAAAAGTGAGGATTCATTTACTTCTACATCCTATATATTTGTAAGACCCCGTCCCGAGTTAATCAATATTAACTCTAATTAATCGAGTCTAATTAGACTAATGATGGTTAATGACCCAACTCGATGAGATTAGTCTCAAATGATTGAATTAAGCCTAATGAAATGATAATGATGGGTATTAAGTGAATTGAATGAGTTTTAAGTCTAAACTAAGGGAACAAGACCTTTTTCGTAAATACGGATTTATAGGTATTTTGTCAAATACGGAAACTCTTGATACCAACGCATGTATCTCGACGAGTACGTTAACTTTCATAATTGGCTCGAAGTCGTTTGACGAGGATTTCGTCAAGTGGTCCTTCGTTTGACTCGAAATACAAATAACCTTAGTGGAATGGACTTAAATGCAAATGAGGGCTTATGTTAATGAAATGAACCCTCCTTGAGTCATTTTACTCCTTTGCATTGTAGAGGAAACCCTAGGCACCCCCCATTTCTCCTTCCATCCTTCTTCATCAAGAGAGAGTGAGAGATTGGAGTGTTTCAAGCAAGTTTGTAGGAGTTCATCTTCCTCATCTCCTTCCTCATCTGTCTTCCTCCATTGGAGAGTTTGGAACTTGGGAGAAAAGCTCAAGGATTTCCTTTCCTTAGAACTACAAGTAAGTAGATAATCATTTTTAGTGAGTTTCCAAGTTATAATGAGTGATTAGATATGGTTTCTAGCCAATTAGCTCATAGGATAGTGTTTCTTGTGTTTTTATGGAAACAAGGTTTGGATTTGGGGATTTCTCATCTCAAAGTCAAGCTATTAAAGGATTCTTGCTAATAGTCTTTAAGAGGCAAGTATAAATGCTCATTTGTGATTCAAAATGCTAGCCTACAAGTTTTATTGAGCTATGATTTGCAAGAGTGGGTTTTCAAACCCTCTTTGTTGTAGAAATAAGATTTTATGGATTTGTTTGAGTTCTATGGATTTAATGGTGTTTTAATGATGGAATAGAAGTGCCATTTTGTGTTTAAATGATGAATGAGGAGGGGATAGGAGATCCTTAAATGTGTTTGTAGGTGGTAGTTGGAAGTGGAAGAAGAAGAGTGAATGTTCGGAGTTCCAAAAATGGAGTTCTGGACAGTTCGCTCGAGCGAACCAGTTACTGTCTGATGCGAAAAGTGTCCGCACGAGCGAACATTATGTGCGCTCGTGCGACGAAGGTTCTGTCTGATACGTATGTCGTTTGTAAATGTCCGCTCGAGCGAACTAAGTTCTGTTTGGGTCCGCTCGAGCGAACTTGATACTGGCCAAACATGAAATTGTAAGCAAAAATTTGGCCAATCGATCGGACCTGATACTGTCCGATCAGTGGATTTTGAAATTATGGGTGAAAAATTTTTGGGGACTAAATGCACATATTAAATGTAAATGTGATGTCCATCGAAAATAACACGTGCATTTAGTAACTAAGGATTACACCTAGAAATTGTCTAGATTTGGGATAGAGACAAGTAGAACCGTAAATGACTAATGATTCTCTAATTCCCTTGAGTCTATAGTGACTGAATACAATGAACCACTGAACAATGAATAAATGCAATGAACCATTGAATAATGAATAAATGTAAAGAATAATGAATAATCCTGCTGCAGCAGATGGATGGGGTGTTCCGGAGCTCCGTGGTGATGCCAGTGATCTTTGATCAAGACACTGGTAGATCCCACATATAGACTGAAAAGTCAATGAAAAGCCATGTACAAGCCATGTAATGAAAAATGTATTGGACTGAAAAGTCCCATAAGCCATCTAATAAATGTTCAATGTAATCCGAATGACATGAAATGAATTGACTAATGCTTCCTTTGGAAGACACTGAATTGAATGATGATAATATTATTGTACTTGTAATCTAGTCATTGATTATCAATTGACTACACTATTCAGGATATTGCATTAGCCTAGATTTAATTGTCTAGGGTTATTATATTGACAATGGACAAGTTTAACATGAGTTATCATAAATGTGTTTATACATTGTTGAACCGTCGTGTTCATAGTGTTATTGATGGCATTACAGGCCCAGTTGCCCCTCCCGGCCTTGCAGCGGCCGCGCCGCGTGCGGAGGAGGCCCATCCGATACCTCCAGGAGGTTTAGCCGAATGGGCATAGTTCGGAGGGCGTTGATTTTGAATGTTTTGAAGATTATTTTTGTGAATCATTTGATAGATATTTTGTATATCATTTTGAGATGTAATTAGATGCCCCCTGCATTGTATTGTGAATATGCAGTGGTGGACTTCATTGGATTATATTTTTGTATGTGGGAACTTTACTTGTAATGTAAAGTCAATCAATTGTTGTTAATGTATATATGTATTTCCGCAAAATTGTACATTTGATAGGTATGTATGTTAGATCCCTTGTGAGTCTTCGTCTTAACTTCGGTTAATTCGAGATTTACGGGAGTAAGTATGATAACATCGCGATCCGGGTTAGGCACCGATTAGTCCGGCCTCGAGCCCGGGTCGTGACAATATTTCACTACTAAGGATTTATTGAAGTCACTATCCTATATCTTTCGCTACTTATCTTTAGTGCCTTATTTTACCTTTTGACTACACACCATGTAATTTTATTGTGATAAAATCTAATAATAAACAATCTCTCAAATAATGTGGAATTTGAATAATGGGCAGGGAAAACCTAAAAGCATTTCGATACGAGGGATAGAAGGATGGAAGCCCTCATTATGTGTTAATATTGGACAAAAAAACAATCCGATTAGATATATCTATCTTTTAGTCTAATGTCTTCAAATTTTAATGATTATATAGCCTTGCTGTATTTTGAGGTTCAATCCAACAGTGAGTATAAGTTGGATAAGTGTCCAAATCAGTCCTCATACCAATTCAGAGGGTGAAATGAGGCCGATTGATCAAAGGTGGGATCAACTGAGCTTCATGAGTTAAGCAGAATAATTGTTTTTAATTGTTTCTGAAGTGTTTAAAACAAGTATTTTTAGAGTATTTACATGAAGGTGAAAAACTGTACTTTCTTTTAAATTATCTTACATTTAGAGATAGAGTACTAGAGGAAGACGTTTGGGCGATAAATGAGAGTGCAAATAATATGTGGGATAAGGTAGCAGAGTGTATTAGGAGGGTAGGGAAAGAAGTCTTAGGAGAATCCAAAGGGGGTGCTCCGGCACAGAAGAAGGCATGGTGGTGGAGCAAGGCCGTTCAAGACAAGATAAGAGTTAAAAGAGAGAGTTTTAAAACTTGGCAAAAGGATCGAAATGCAGCAAACTTGAAAAAGTATAAAGAAGCAAAAAGAGAAACCAAAAAGGCAGTTAGTGAGGCCAAGGCAAAGGCATTTGAGGAGCTATATAGGCAACTTGACACTAAGGAAGGCGAAAGAGAGATATTCAAGCTTGCTAAAGCCAGAGATAGGCGGACCAAGGACTTAAACCAAGTTAAATGCATTAAGGATGAGGATGAAAAGGTATTAGTAAAGGACGATGAGATAAAGGAGCGTTGGAAGAGCTACTTCTACAAGTTATTTAACGAAAACAGTAGTAGTGACATACAATTGGAACAGCTTACCATTTCTAGGGAAAAATCGAATCATATGTTCTATAGGAGAATCAGTAGGGAAGAAGTTAAAGAAGTATTGAAAAGGATGAAGAATGGGAAAGCGGTTGGGCCAGATGGTATCCCTATTGAGGTCTGGAGGTGCTTGGGGGAGAATGGCATAAATTGGTTGACAAAACTTTTTAATGTAGTGCTAAAGAGCAAGAAGATGCCTGATGCATGGAGGAAAAGTATTCTTATACCCATATACAAGAACAAAGGAGATATTCAGAACTGTGCGAACTACCGCGGGATTAAATTGATGAGCCATACGATGAAATTATGGGAGAGAGTTATTGAGAGAAGACTAAGAAGAACAACAAACATTTCAGATAATCAATTTGGTTTCATGCCTGGGAGATCAACCATGGAGGCAATCTTTCTCCTGAGGAGGTTAATGGAACAGTATAGAGAAGGCCAGAGAGATTTACATATGGTGTTCATTGACTTGGAGAAGGCCTATGACCGTGTTCCTAGGGAGATTCTGTGGGGAGTACTGGAAAAGAAAAGAGTGTGTGTCGCATATATTGAGGCGATAAAGGATATGTATGATAGAGCCGTGACATCTATAAGGACGACTGGCGGAGAGACTAAGGAGTTTCTTATCACGATTGGTCTACACCAAGGCTCAGCGTTAAGCCCGTACTTGTTTGCCCTAGTTATCGATGAGATTACAAGACATATTCAGGATGAGGTGCCGTGGTGTATGCTATTTGCAGATGACATTGTTTTAGTAGATGAGACGAGAGAAGGAGTGAATGCTAAGCTAGAAGTATGGCGGAAGACGTTAGAGACAAAAGGGTTTAGGCTAAGTCGATGCAAGACGGAATATATGGAGTGCAAGTTTAGCCAAAGTAGGACACTTTGTAACATAGAAGTTAGTTTAGGCACACAAAAGATTGTAGAGAAAGAAAACTTTAGGTACCTTGGATCGATGGTGCAACAGGATGGAGGGATTGATACTGATGTAAGTCACAGGATTCAGGCCGGGTGGACCAAATGGAGGAGTGCTTCGGGGGTCTTGTGTGATCGGAAAGTCCCCCTCAGGGTTAAAGGAAAGTATTATAAGGTGGCGGTAAGACCAGCATTGTTATATGGATCAGAGTGTTGAGCAGTAAAGCATAATCATGTTAAGAAGATGGAAGTTGCGGAGATGAGAATGCTAAGATGGATGTGCGGGATCACAAGGAGAGATAGGATTAGGAATGAGGAGATTAGGGGCAAAGTAGGAATAGCACCGATTGGAGATAAAATGAGAGAAAATCGACTAAGATGGTTTGGCCATGTTAGAAGGCGTCCAATGGAAGCACCTGTTAAAAGGTGTGAAGGCATAGAGATTGCCAGGAGTAGGAGAGGGAGAGGGAGACCCAAGAGAAGTTGGAAAGAAACTATTAAACATGACCTTGCCTACATGGATCTAACGGAGGACATGGCCCTAAACAGATTTGATTGGCGTCGTCAAATCCATATAGCCGACCCCACCTAGTGGGAAAAGGCTTGGTTTGGTTTGGTTTGGTTATCTTACATTTAGAGATTAGAAGGTGAGAGCATTCAAGATTCAATGCAAAGTGGGCTAAGATTCACTGTTGCGAAATTGGAAATCAAGCTGGTCTGAGTCAACTCAACTCAGTCAGGGGCGGGCGTAAGCTTGTAAAATAATTTAATGGCCCTTGTTCAGATGGAGTCGGGTTTTACATCGATCCAAATGGACAGAGCGATTGAAATCAAATTTTTTTAACTGATAAACTTGTGGGCGGCAATCAAGGAATTGGGATGTGACTGACATCACTAGTCTTACATTTTACCGGCTGGGCCAGGGCCAGGGCCAAGGCCAAATGACCAGACCATTAGGCATACACGGGCCAACAGCAATTCCTGAGTCAAACCGGCCCAGTGAAGTTCTGAAATCTGTGTCCTCATCCTCGTTCTAGAACAGTGACTGAAGGGCAAAAGAACGTCAAATCCCACGGTATGAGGTAAAGTAATAAAAAATGGGCAGCCACATACCTTTATTCAATAAGAAGGGAATCGATTCTTCCTTCTTTGACAATCAGATGAAGACTCCACATCTTCTAAGCGTCATATGCATGCATTTCCCATTCTTGTGTGCCCAATGAAATCTTGCCTTCCGTTCTGTTCCTTTCCGGGGGTTGGTTTGGATTCTATAATCTACTTATTTTTCAGCAGCCAAACATATGGGTCAAATGCAAAATAATTTTTATATCATGAGACTTATAGGGATATTCACATCAGGGCTATTAAGAGGTTGTTTTTTTATAAATCAAGATACAATAACCATACTGGGGCCACAGGTAAGTTTACCCGGCTTTCCTCTAGGCTCGGAGGGATTAGTCCAACCCAAAGGATTGGAACCCTCCAAGAGCTAAAAGAAAAAAGAAAAAAGATACAATATAAAAAATATATTGTGAAGCCTCAAAATCATGGTTCAAAATAGTAGCAGTAAAAACTAGTAAAGGTCAAGCACTTAGACAACAATGGGTTGCTCAGTTGGTCCTTGATTGGCAACCTCCACTTCCCACTCAGAAGGACTCTCACTCTCGACATACTGCTAAGTGGGAAGGTCAAGACATAGGGATGTACACAGGTCGGTTCCTGATCAAGTCTATGGTGGACCTAGACCTAGAGCCTTTAATGAGAATGTGGACCTAGAGCCGTTTCGGAGCCGGTTTCTTGGTTCCTGAACTGGAACAGTTAATGAGAAGATGGACCAGGAATTGGAACCGTATATAGGACGGATCCGGTTCTAGGTAGAGAATGCTATAGGGAAAAAATGTAGTTTTTTGGAGAAATTATTAAAAATTGAGGTAATATATTGGGTCTTGGATCCATGGATTAGAACAAATGTGGAACCAGACCTGTTTAGGTCATGGGTCCAAAAAAGGACCCGGACCCATTTACTTAATGGGTCCTAAATAAGGACACAAACGCTGCTTTTAACGGACCAGAACCAATGGGAAATCGGGGAATCGTTGACCTATTTTCATCCCTATCTAGATACCTCTGGGCCACCCGGCCAAGTGAGCCCAAAAAAAAAAAAAAAAAAGTCCAAGTATTTCACTTCGAACCCACTGCTAGGGATGTGGACTAGACCTGCACAAGTTTTATACGGTACCAATCCAACCCGACTGAAGTTCAACCACAGTGACACAAACACCCAAGTAGTGGCTATATGTTTTATAAATATGGACCGCTGACCCTTTTCCTTTTGACTCTCCATTTGATGTTCACCAACCAAACAGTATCATCTAAGGTTTGTGTGGGCCTAAACGGAACCACTGGGCCAGGATTAGGATGTTTCATTTCATTCTATATTCATGCCATATTAGCGCTTATACAATACTTTCTTTTTGCTTACTTAGAAAATAACTATTATGAATACTAGCCATCTCAAACTCATTTCAAAACCTTCCTCAAGCTGTTTCGATGCCCAATGTCTATCTATACATGCCACATAAACATCAATGAATATGGCGCCGCTCTCTTTTAGAACTCGTACTCGCATTTAGGAAAATTTTCTACATGAGATTAGCTACATTCTTATCAGAATCTAACGTGCTTGATTTTGTATATGACAGTTTCACGACTTGTAACTTCTCCTTGATGGTAAAAAAAAGAAAAAACCTTCTCCTTGACAGTTTGCAGTTAGATATGATGACATGATGGGGCTTGTTAGTGATTTTAGCTTAACGAATAAATACATGGAAAAAATCAAAAAAATGCATCTGAACTTCCATTGGTCACATCATATGTGGAATTTCAGATATGAGTATTTAGTATATACCCCCCTATGATTTGTAATACTTATAAATAGGACCCTATTATTTGAGTATTTAGTGATAAATCTTTGCATTTTCATTTTAATACCTTACATCTAATAAACAATAATGAGTATGTCATATTTATTTATAAAAATATAATTATTTTTGCTAAGTCCCCCAGTCTCTCTCCATGACTCGTGAACTTGAAGCCCAACCATGTCATTTGAAACTTTCACCAACCCAACGGTGGGTTGTCTATTAATTGGGTCAATTGTAACCAATTATAAATATAGATCTTAATTGTCACTAGAATCCATTTGAATCTACTGAAATGGTCCTCATATTGATAAAAATGGATTAAACTATATATATATAGTAACTATCAATGTTCTAAGCTTTAAAGAAAGACAAGTACAGGCTTTTACGATTATGTATAGAGATGATGGTAAATGTGTCATTTCACTCTAAAAATTCATGTTTGTTGCATGGCCACTTATTTTGGGGAGAAAAAGCGGGATGTACTCAAACTAAAGAGCCTATTTACAAATCTTAGAAACCTTAGTGGATATACACTCAAGATATTTACACAAAAAACTATTAAGCTGGGTTATTTTATATGGGTCTAATTTAAAGCAATAAAATGGATAATCATCAAGCAAGTAGGAAATTTTCTATTTTAACCAATCAATTCATGGCCCCATATAGGATGGCTTGAAACAATCATTGGAGTATCCGATTCTTGTCCTCTCATAGGATCCAAACTTTCCCCAGTAGAGCATTTCAAAACTTAAGAAAGAGATTATTCTTTTCCTCAAGAGTGATCCAATCTATGTTTCCAAAATCCCATCAAATGGTCAGGATTATCAGAAGAATCCAGTTCTTTTCGTCTATGTCATGTGTGAAGGAAAGTTGTGGCCCCTAACCTCAGAATTACCTTTTCTTTTTCTTGAGTTGTGGGACTGATGCTTTGCTTTGGTTCGTTTATCTCCATTTCTCCTCATTCTATAAATACAAGTGATTTAAGTCCTTCTCCAACATTACCCTGATCTCTCTTCCCCCGCTATTTGTATTACACAACTCCTCTCTGAGAGCCAGCATTGCATTTGTAAGATTTTGTCTTTTATGTTTCTTATTATATTGATTTTGCATTTAAATTCCTCATTTTGAAGTGGTTTGATGATGTTATTCTAGAAACCTTAAATCACCACCGTCCGTTCGGCGCTGAGGAGTGAGGAGGTAGTCCTAGAAAGCAACATTCAAAGGTGAGTATCAATTTCTTTATCACTTTGTATTACATATATATCATCTGTTTTTGTGTATTTATTGTTATTTTCTCTCATTTTAATTGAGATTTGCTGAGGAATTGAGTCTTCCATAAAAGGAAGGTTTGATTGAGTGAGCTTCATATTCACCAAGTTAGCCACATTTCGACGAGCCTTCGTAATAGTAGTCTACTCCTAACTATGATGCCTCTACGAAACCTAAATAACTTGAGGAATTTAGTATTTTGCAATGTCGCAAAAAAGTATATTTGTTTGTGCGTCATCATTTGATTGCAATTACTTATGCATCCAATGTGTGTGAGTGCATTGTGAAAATGGTTTGTAAATGAAACCATTTAAAAACTAAAAACTTTACACCAAGTCAGCTGTGAAAGTGATTCGTACCCCACTTGTGAAAGAGGCGTGAGGACACTTCTTACACAGTGATTGTATTCTTGTGGGGCCCATCAACCACTTTTTTTCTTATTACTATAGGCCCCATATTTATAATCCAAACATTTCACTTTTCTTATTGAACTAATAAACCACAAGATAATGAAACAGAGGGGCTGTTTGGGAGGCCGGACGGGTTAATAGAAATGATGAAAGTCATTTACTGAGCTGTAAATCAAATGTAGAAGTGATCGCACTTTTTTTCGGAACAACTTGTTGGAACACAATTTAAATCTTTCATCTTCCAATATAATGTCCCACTTGAGGATACGCCCTCCCTCCCTCTCTGCGCCAAAGTCTCTAGATCCCGCCTCTCACTCTCTCTCAAGACCCAAATCTATACCTAGTATTTACCCCATCTCTCTACCTTCCACACAACCCTCAGTTAGATTGGATTCAATATTTAATGTAATCACAGGATCAACCCTTAGATTGGATCGGTTTGATCCGAATAACACAATTTGTAAATCGCATAAATCACATGCATACCTGGCGCAATCTTAGGGTTGGGAGTATGGCAGAGAGAACCTCAGATGTGGAGTTTACAACTCACTTCTACTTCTTTGATGCTTGCAACTTGCAACTAATGAGAGAGATGGACAATAATGTTTTAAAGGGGAGCAAGTTACCATATACCTATATATTTATAGATCTTATGATAGTCTCCTAATTTAAGTAGGATTCTCCCTCTCATCTCCTTCTAATTAGTAAACTATCAACGAATTTTAAGTTATTTTTTGTGTATAAATATGAAAAAGAACAAATTTAAAGCAAACAACTAAAGCATTCATTATTCATTATGAAGAATGACGATGCTGATAAAATAGTTCGAGAAGATTTAGGAACGTTTAAAATTGATTGTGATGAGAAAGGTATTAAGATTAAAAATTTTGTAAGCAACTACAACGGTGGTGGCTCCGCACCATGCATTGAACATTTGAAACTAAATCACAATTTTAATGATTTGAACTTAGTTTGGAGAGGGACATTGACATGCAAACTACTAAATTAAGAACGATAAGGATAATTTAAATGATTTGAAGTTAGTTAAGTGAATGGTTAATGTCTTTCATCTACATAAGGATTACCTAGATAAGGATAATTTAAATGGTTTGAATTTAGTTAAGTGAATGGATGTCTTTCGTAAGGATCTCCTTGTAGGAAAGAAGATGAGAAATTTAATAAATCCAACCGATGGGCCATATTGAGAAATTACTATTTAGAATGAGGCATTTCTTCACAAAATATGGTGATGACATGGCGCCATGAATATACAGCACGCCTACGTGGCAAAACAAATCATATTGCATTAATATATATAATTGAGATAGTTTCCAAGTCCAATAGATTTCTAAAATATCATATAAATTGATTACATTAGGCGCCCAAAGTGGGACCCACTATATGCGTGCTGCCCCCCTGCCGAAAGTCCTACTCTGCCATCCACCCCTCTCTGCAGAAGGTCCAAAACGAATTGTTTCGTTTTTCCTTTGGTAAAGTAATTGCTGGTGTTAATACCATCCTATATTAGGTATTAACTCAAATCATCGACAGCCATCTATGTAATTTCTAGAACTAGTTTCAAGATCTTAAAATTGAAAACTGCGCTCTCTATCTCTCTCATTCACAACATTTTTATCTTTATTTCTTTCTACTTATTTTCTTGAGAAGATGAATGGAGTCCAAGTAATATTCAATTGTGCATTTTATTTTCTTTCTTTTCTTTTTCTTTTCCTTTTCTTTTTTTTCGCTGGTGGCCTTCGGCTGGGGAATTGAGTGGTGTACACAGGATAATGGATAAAGGGTCCTTTTTTATTTCATAATAAAACAAAATCTACAAGATGGATTCACGAATACACCACTCATAATAAATTATGAGTAGGAATTATTTCATAATAAATTATTTTTTATACTCTTAATTGTGATAGGAATTCATAAATATTTATAGTAGATTAAAATTTAGGGGTTTTTATCAAAAGAAGCATCAAATATCCCCATACCTCCAAAAGCATCATCAAATACATGTAATGCTTAAAAGTATCTTATACCGTAGACTTCTTTTTCTTTACTAAACCAAATCACCCTTCAATTTATCTCTCGCGACATCGAGAGTCGACTGCATTCATGCATTGAAGTATTTCGTGACGCGTTATTTTTTATTCAATTCTCGAACTTACTAGTTTATTTTGAATATTGTGACCAGTTAATGTTTATTTTAAATTTATATTCTAAAGCAAGAAACGTGGAGGAAAACATTATCGACTTTGTAGATAATCCTCCATAGGTTGTAGTAAAAGTAGGGTCATGAATGGGGAATGATGAGGAGCACCATTTTTATGTTTTTCTTTCTAAAAATAAAATGATTGGTTTCTTTTGGAAAAGAATCTCCACAGATTGTACTAAAAAAGGGTCGCGGTGAGTACATTCACTATTAAACAAACTCTTAATGGAATGGTTTGACTCATACATTCATAGAAATTGTTACTTTATGTACCTGTAGGTATCCTATTTGAGAAAACTTTAAGTATTGAAATCGAGAGCCTCTTCTCGAGACATCGTAACTTAATCATGTTAATGTTCAATTCATACTCAGAACTGAAGAAAGTGGGGGAGAGCATTTTAGACTTTGGCGCAAATTCTCCACTGATTATACTAAAAGTAGGGTTAGAATGAGTGCATTAATAGTTAAACAAAGTCACAGTAGAATTATTCAACCCCTATTTCATAGGTTCTTGAGCTCGACAAAAGAGTCATATCTCATAGAAAGTTATAGGTGAGGCTATGCTAAATTTCTATAGGTTTGAGCTAGTTTTTTTTACAAATTGTAGTAAGAGTACACTCAGAATGAGGATATTATTGGAGTTTATAGAAAATATAAATCAATCTAATATGATAAAGAAGCTTAATGAATGCTTGGGAGATGTTGGTGAATTGAATTGAACAAAAGCAGAAAATCGGAGCTCGCGAATAATGTTGGCTACATATATGGACACTAAATCCCGAGCTTTCAAGTGTTATGTCTTAAACTCGCGAGTCATGTCTCGAACTAGCAAGATAAAGTGAAGGGCAATTTGGTCTAAAAAAATGATGTCTATGGTATAAGATGCATTTGGGCATTGCATGTATTTGATGATGCTTTTGGATGGATAGGGATATTTGAGGCTTCTTTTGGTAAAGAACCCTAAAATTTATTAACACTTGGAACAAAAGTTTTAGACCGTTACTAGACAAGTACTACAAAACACATTCTCAACAAAGTAATTTGATATAATGTTACCAAATAAGTTTTGCACACCATAGTTTGAGTACCACCTAATCTCAGCACAACCTAATGGTAGCAAAAAAATGGGGAAAAACTCATAAACAATGCCAAATTGAGTGATTTATGAAAAGGTCCCCAACCTATAGATCTGATTTTCTGCAATTCTTTGGGCCCTCAGTTCATACTCCAAACATTTCAACATTCTTATATTAATGGCAAATATCATGATGTTTCACATTTACTGATGTAAAAATGATGATTTTGACAAATATGATAATATGGTGTGTGTTGGTGTTTGAGAATATTCATGTGCATCCATCCTTTACTATAGGTTGAGGCACACTTACATAATTGAAAATATTTATGCGTAAAAGTAGAAAAGTCATATATGGTCGTATGTAGAAGAAGAATGTTCATATGTGAGGAGGGAAAGCCGGTGAGGGACACTTACATGACTTTCCCTTTTTACACATAAACATTTATCTTCTGCATATGATTATATATAACTTTTCCTCTTTTATACACGAATATTTCCTCCTATGTAAGTGCCTTTCACCCTATGGTGAGGAATAAATGCATATGAACATTCCTATATATATGTGTGTGCGCGCGCGCGTGCGTGTGTGTAACATAAAAACTTCACATCATAATCTTACTTCTCAACCCACTTTTTTCATCCAAACAGACCGAAGTAAAAATTCAACATACCTACTTGCTCTTCCTTACTACTCCTTTTTTTCTAAACAAACAAGGGGTTGGGAGAGTCTGAAACGGGGTGATGTGGAGAGATTATCCTCTTCCTTTGCTTTTAACCTCGGATTTATCCTTTACAGACACTGACACATGCGCGCGCACAGATTTGATAAAGCCCAATCATATTCATTTTCTCTTCCCTTAAGAAATTGTGATCTAACCTTTGTCCCTCGGATTTCATGGTTTGGCCTCTTCTTTCATGGTAATTTTTATAATTAGCTCTCTCTGCTCAATTTTGATCAAACTAAAATCAGTTGTCCAAACTTAATCCTTATTGACCTCGCTTTGATACCACTTGGTTCTATTTTATAATTATCACAAAATATAATCAAGATGGATCTAAACAACACAAGCTGAAATTAAATGTTTACCTAGACCCATGATCAAACGGTTCTTCCTTAATGCCATGATCAATTGGTACCATTTAGTAGAGAATTATTGCATTCCTCTTCTTGTTCAAGTTTTAGAAGATCCACTTTTACTAGCCATGATAAGAATCATTAATGATTGGAAACTTTCCTATAAGTCCACTTTAATTTAAATAAAAAAACCAAAATAAGATGCAATCATTTAATACAAATGGCTGTCCAAAAATGAGGTCCCACCATGCTTGGGATGTGGTCATGTGGGCCACACCTTAAGTCCAACACCCAGGTCATATAGTACAACCATTGTACAAATACAAAATTGTATCATCAATGTCATCATCTTCATTTGCATCTTAGCCATTAGTCTAAGGTCGGCAAAAAGGGTTATACTAATAGACTCTGAACAATATAATAGGACCAGAAATATATCCATGGAACAAGAAAGTTAATGATATTTTTACTGAATTACATAAAAACCCCTTATTAGTAATAGTAATAGAAAAAAAATCCTAAGATTTGACGGAATCCTAATTCTTTGCCCAGTCCTTATTATTTGCAAAATCAAATACTTCTTTTTTGTTATACTCAAACAAAGTATAGTGAACTTTCTGCCAGTAGAATAGTGACATGTCACTCTTATTTTGTCACAGATGATGCATGTGCTTCATGTATTCTTTTATTCAAGAATTTTATGAATGAACTTAGGCTGCAAATATGAATGATATTATCTAATTGCAGTCGACTAATCTACACCCCATTCTCTTACTAAATGTAGTTGTTGCTATTTGCTAAATTGCACACACAAAACTGTCTAGGTGTCGTGTTAGCCATCATCTTAGTTAGCGTTACCTATTTCAGTTGGCATTGTCCAAGGGAAAAAAATAAAATTACAACAACTATAATGCTATAAGCTTTTCTTTCTTTAAAGCCTCTTTTAGAAAGTAGTATTGAGTGGTTATATGCACTTCTCTTGGATAAAGTGTTAGCATTTCTTGTAAATGAAGGACAACAACTACTTGAATTGGATGGCCTCTTTGATAAAATTAAACATGAGTTAGGCTACATGCAAATCTACGTCAAGCAAGTAGATATGATGACCGATGAGGAGAAAGGATGGAAGGGATATTCTCAAGATGGTAACGAAAGACCTCAGAGAGAGAGAGGTGATGTATGACGTTGAAGATCTCATAGTAGTATTAGATCTTTGTGAGAATTTGTTAAAACTCTAGGTTGTTACATCTTTGTTTTTGGCAGTCCACTTTTTCAAAAAAAATAAATTTATTTATTTTTGTCACCCCTAAAATCACAATCTAAACTATTCATCCTCTTGAAGAGAATAAAAAGGCAAGGGGAATCAAGTTTAAATCATTCGATCATCACGAACTGTGAAAGATTTGTGAAAAACTCCAAACTATTAGATTTGCATTTTTTACATTTGTGGGGCCCATTTTGATGATCCAAACTATTCACCTTTTTTAAAGGGTCAAAAATGGTTAGAGGGTCAAATTCCACTTCTTAACTCATCAAACATTTTGAAAAACCTTGGAAAGAATTTAGAAACGTCGGATTACATTAATGTAATTGACCATTTTCATGTCCCTAAAACTCCAGTCTATTTCTTTACATATGTTTTATTTTTTTTTGGTCCGAAAATCATGGTCTAATTTGTCTATCATTTTGAAGTACAAAAACGGAAATGAGACCAACTTTTAGCCGTTGGATCCTCACGGATTGTGAGAATTTTGTGAAACAATCTGGACCTTTAGATTTGCATTTTTGAACTTTGTGGGCTACATTTTCAAGATCCCAATCATTGACCCTCTTTAAAGTCCAAAAATGGCCAGGGTCAAATTTTTCTTCTTAATTCATCATAGATTTTGAGAAAAACTTTAGAATCATTAGATTAAATCAATGTAATTGATTGTTTCATGTTGCCAAACTACTAGTCCTGTTTTTGTAGTTTCTTATTGGGCCCAAGAATTAGGATTTGTTCGGCCTATCTTTTAAATAAGAATGAAAATGATTAGAAAATTTTAATTTTCTGCGGTTGGATCATTGCAGTTTGTTCGTCGTACCATCATTTTAGTAAAAAGCACTTGGAGAGGAGGAGGCCACTGATATTTGGCTATACGGATCCCTAACACGAGGAAAGAGTTTCCAAACCCGCCAAAACTCCAGTTTTACTCGCCTTTTTGTAAACTCCTCTTTTCCCTTCCTATCTAGAAAAAGAAAACAGTAACGGAAGTTGATTTGATGTTCAAGATTTAGTCACTCCTACTTATTTGAGTAACAATTTATATATTCATCACTGCAATGGGGTAAGTTTGGATTTTTGAAAGATAGGCCCACCCATGTATTTAACAATGATCTCGCAGCCTGTTGCTGCATTATAGTTCTGCCCTGAAAGTAGTAATGCTAGTCAGTAGTTACTTTCATTTTTGCTAGCACAAAATAAAAAGTAAAGAATTAGATGTTATGAACAAAGTTTGGAGAAATCTATAATTCAAAAAGAAAATAAAGTGCGAAAGTTTAATCATGTGTCCTTCTTTGTGCAGGGTTGAAGCATCCTTAGAGGGCCGTTCGAGCTGCTCAATTTATCTCTTGATCGGGATCCTTTAAATTAAGGTAACTTCCAAAACTTGCTTTCCTTTTTATTATGTTTAGAGATTTTTGTATATACCACCCTAATGTTTATAGGATTTGTAAATGGGCCCCTAAGGTTTTAGTATTTATGAATAGGCCACTGCCTTTTCTTTTTAATACCTTTTATGTCCCTAAAATCAATATTCCTAATAAGAATGGACAGCCACCATGAGATTTCTCTTAGATTTTTACATAAATGACAGCTCTGCTTTTACATCCATTAAACAAAATGAGTATATTATTATCTACGAAAATACCATGATTTTATCTCAAGTCCCAATTATTTCTCTCAATAACTCTCTCTTGCACATGACCAAGGGGGGACCCAGGTACAGGGGCCTAGGGACTGAAGCCCCTACCCATATTTGAGAAAAGTTTAAAATCTCCCTCTCCATACTCAAATTATAAAAATTAATATAGTTTTTTAACCTTTGTCCCTTCGTCCAATATTCCTTTTACATAGAGTCAAACACCACTGACCACCCCCCTCGCAAATTCTAAAAATTAATTAGTTAATTTTTTTTTTTTTTACATTTGCCCGTTCCCCAATATTTCTTTTACACCACGCCTATAAATGAAGCAGAATCATGCATTTTGAAACTTTCATCAATCCAATGGTGGGTCATGTATGGATTGGGTTAATTATAACCGATTATAAGTACAAGTGTTGATTGTCGTCATAATTAATCTAGATTTAATGAAATGAGCACTGTATTGATAAAAAATGAATATATGTAGGGTTGTTTTCTACCACTTAAGTGCAATTGTTAATGTTACATGCTTTATAAAAAAAAAAAAAAAAAATTTGAGTCCAAGCTTTTGAAATTGTGCAAATAATGATAAAAAAAAAAAAAAAAAGATTGACGAAAGTGTCATTTCGCACTAAAAACCTATGGTGGTTGGAAGACTATTGATTTTGGGGACACGGAATGTATTAAAATAAAAATGCCGAGGCTTATTTGCAAAAACTAAAACCTCAGGGGTGCCCTATTTACAAATCATACAAACCTTAGGGGGTATATACAGAAAGCTCTTATTTTGTATCTCTTGATACTTAGTATGCATGTGGTTCAGATTAATTTTTTTTACAATATTTTTTATGTCATTGTCTCACTTAAGATCATTTTTGTGACTCTACAAGTTAGTTATCAATCAAAAGTTTTATCATCATTCTCACTGCCTTAGGTCATTATTCAGTCCATTATCAATTTATTTAGGGTGTGCAATACGAGGAAGACTTTTACCCACGTGTAGATTGCATCTGGAGAACATGCATTCTGGCTCATGAGGTCTACTTGGATAGTTTCGTGCCATTGGCTTATCAGATCATCCTGGTCCTTGGGTTAACATTCTTAAACTTCAATAGTCTTTTAGCTATAGTTTTTTTTTTTTTTTTTTTTCTCTTTTCCATTTGAGATTCAATCAAACGATGAGTAAAGTTGATGAGGATAAAACTGGTCATGATTCTAGATCATGGGAGGGATAAAAGTGAGGAAATAGATGTACTTATCAAAAGTGTAGCTTAAGTGGGGCCCATAGTGCAGTATACTCGTGGTCGTGGACAATGGTTTTATCAAGCATTGCCATAAAACTAGCTAGTTTGCGTGGACACTCTCACCTGAATGCCATGTGTAGGTTATTTCTTTGAGGATACCATTCCAATTAGAACGTTACTAATACAATGTATTAGCCAAAAATGAAGCATAACTATGGTGGCAAGTGGCAACCATATGGTTGTGGATTTGTTTTCAAATTAAAAAGAAGATATTGTATGATATAGTAAATAGATTCTATGTTTTTCATCTCTAATATTTACATGTACTTTATCATTTAAAAATCTTAAAAAAGGAATTATAAGAATCTAATATATATGAAGAAAAAGTAAAAAAATTGTCAAAACTTTTAAAGAGTAAGGATTTTTTAGAAATAATCATGCTTAACCTCAGATCAAGCAACAAAGTAAAGAAAAACATATTAAAAAAAACTTGAAAGGTGCCGTACCCTTTTTTTAAAAAATGGCCATGCTTGCGATATCGCTACTAGTCTCATTTACACACTCGGCTGGATATGAAAATCAGAGTCTTTCTCCTTTAATTAATATCTTCAAATTGAAACACCCTTTTGATATTATATATAGGGAAATTCTAAAAGATGCCCCTTTTCCGCTCCCCTTTTTTTTGGTCACGGAGCCCATATTGAGTCATTTTAATTTTTTCACACACATTACCCCCCATGAATAGGGCTGTCAATCTAGCCCTTTGATTAGGGGGCCCGGCCGGCAAAGCCTCAAAGGGAGGGCTTCTTTTTTTTTGTCTTAAAGCCCGAGGGTGGGTAGGGGAGGGCCCTATTTTCAAAAGCCCGCAATCTTGAGGGCCGAGCTAAGGCTTTACTCATCCAACCCGAGGGGGCCGGCCCTCAGTTTATAAAACTTTGGAAATTTTGAAGAGTTAATTTTATAAAGCTAATTTAAAATCTTCAAGAAGTAAGTACTGCTCCGACCCATGCAGTGGCCCACCAATGATCTCCAAAGTCAACAACGATGTAGAGTCCGGATGAGCCCAGATTCTTCTCTTCTCCGGCTCCGCAGATCGGTGCACTCCACTCCTTTGCAAATCCTAGCCATTGAGCCACCGAACCCAGACAACGATCCGGACTGCCCACCTCTCTACTCTTTCGCCCCACGCATAAGATTTTGATTGCGCCTAAACCTCTTGATCGAACCTCTTGATCGGTCTACAGGTGATCCATCCCTAGATCTGTGCAAGATTTCCAAGATCCACCGAATGTGACCCTCTTCTCGCCTGATCTTCTCGTAATCGGTGAACCGCACAGAAAATACATAATATGGTGTTCTCATTTTCCAAATTACAATCACCAATAAATAAAAAACCAAAGGAGCCCCACTAAATAAGAGTTCTAATATTTAGGAAACACAACCATAATAAAAAAAGAAAACCCCTAACAATATTCTACGCTAGATAGCGCCACCGACCCAATCCCTTCTGTACGTGTGCTGAGTCAGCAATGGCTTCAACACCCTGACATTAATGATTTGCAGTAAAAGAATGGTATTTCGAATAATTCTTCTATACTAAGAAATTTTAAGAATGAACATTGGCCAATATTATTGATCTTATCTATCTGCATTCAACTAATCTCATCCCCCTTTTCCCTATAGTAGCTACAACAGAAGATTTTCACCAGTGCGATCACTCAAAGGTGCATGTCCCCACCCCTTGGACGTTCCAAACGCATTGGGCTCATATGCACGGCTATTAATCCTAGTTAGTTCCATCCAATTCCAATTGGCATTATAATGGAAAAAACAATTTTTGCACATCAACAAATCAAAATGAATAAAAAATAAAATTGAAACATTTATAGTATTCTTAGTTTTGCTTTCCAATCAAAATGAATAAAAAATAAAAAAAAAAGGGACATTTATAATATTCTTAGTTTTGCTTTCTTCAAATATACTTTTTTCTTCATAAAAACAATGCTGAAAAGCAATATGAACAGGAAAATGGCGGATGCGGTCGTTAGCGTTCTCGTGGAAAAATTGCTAAGGTTACTTTCAGAAGAAGGACAACAACTCCTTGAACTAGATGACCAGTTTAACAAAATGAAAGATGAGTTGCGCTACGTGAAAAACTACCTCAAGGATGCAGAAACAATGAGGAGAAAGGATGGAAAGGAGACTCTCAAGTTGATAACACAAGACTTGAGAGAGTTGGTGTATGATGCCGAGGACATCATAGCAGATTACCAAGTTCTCTTCATGAAAGAACATAATGGGTGTTTGGCAGACTTCATGAGTTATTGCTCTCCACGACTTCTAAAATTCCGGCACAAGATCGCAAAACGCTTGAAGGTAACAAATCAAGCAATTGACAAGGTTAAGGAAAGAATGAAAAGCTACTTGGCTCCTATTTCCCCTGCTACCATTACAAGCATAGGAGAAAGTAGCAAAAGTCGACCATTGAGCTATCCCATTCTAATGGAAGAGACTGACATTGTGGGATTAACGGAAAAATCGATAGAAATTGAAAATTTGATCCGAGAAGCAGATGGGTCCCCAATTGTGATTGGAATAGTTGGTATGGGTGGAATAGGCAAAACCACACTTGCTCAGAAAATATGCAATCGGGATACCATAAAAGACTCTTTTAAATGCAGAATATTTGTAACTATTTCCCAACATTGTGAATTGGAAGACCTACTGGGGAGGATGTTGACTAAAATGAACGTTGACGAAGAATATTTAAGAAGGAGAGAAGTTGTGGACTTATTGAGAACACTTAGGAGTAAGTTAGAGGTGGAAAATGAGAAGTACTTGGTGGTTTTGGATGATGTTTAGGAAAATGAAATGTCTTGGTGGAATAGTTTGAACTCTGCTTTACCAAAAATGAATGGTTGTTGTGTAATTGTTACAACAAGAAATGAAGAAGTGGCTAAATCAATGGGTGCTATTGACAGGCACATAAACCGTCCCCAAATTCTTTCAGATGATGATAGTTGGTCCTTGTTCACTAAAATAGCATTTGCAAGGGATGGAGGCAGGTGTCCGAATTCTAATCTAGAGAGCATTGGCAAGGAGATTGTTGCAAGATGCGGAGGGCTCCCTTTGGCAATCAAGGTGGTGG
Organism: Umbellularia californica; assembly: GCA_028538565.1. NCBI lineage: Eukaryota > Viridiplantae > Streptophyta > Magnoliopsida > Laurales > Lauraceae > Umbellularia > Umbellularia californica. Next base: position 10,095,852 of record JAPQWN010000006.1, on the reverse strand, counting down.
GTGGAATGATGCTTGGACAAGGTGATTCGGTCCATGAATGGAGGAGAATAGCACAACACCTGAAGGAGGAGATGGATGCAAAGAAGAAAGATGAACCACTCATGTTGAGTCTTGGGCTAAGCTACGAGGAGCTTCCCCCTTACTTAAAACCTTGTTTGATATGCTTTTCCATGTTGCCAGAAGATTATTCAATAGAAGTTGATGATATTGTTGCCTGGTGGATTGGCGAGGGTTTTGTTTTAGGATCAGAAGGAAGAACAGCTTTTGAGATTGGGAGACAATGCGTAGCAGAGTTGCTTAATCGGTGTGTTTTAATAGGTGGCGGAAAAGATGGATTATCAGGACAGCTTTGGTCGGTTAAAATTCATGATATAGTGCGGGATATGATTATAAAGATTGCAAGAGATGAGAACTTTACACAATTGGATGAAAGAGGTAGGCCAGAACTTACAGTCCAGTCTCGTCGTATGGGCATGTTCAGCAATGGCATAATCAAGAGTATTGAAAGGACAAAGCTGAAGAAGTCCACAATTGAAAGCAAGTTGCGAACATTGTGGGCGTTAGACATAGGCAAAGAGGATGTTTTGAGTAAGAATATGGAACTTTGCAAATTAAAGCGGTTGAGAGTGTTATCTGTTTCTTTCAAGAAATATTTCACAAGAAATGATTTCATGAAGGATTGGTTGGATGGGATAGGGTCATTGTTGCATCTAATCTACCTAAAGATTGAAGATTGTGGACTAGCAAAACTCCCAAATTCAGTTGGAAATCTTCATAATCTTCAAATTTTGTGCCTATCTAACCGGTATAACTTGAAAATGCTTCCTCCAGCAATCACAAAGTTAGATAAACTCACTTCCTTTGATATTATTGATTTTGAAAGTTTGGAGTGCATGCCAGATGGAATCGAAAGGCTTTCAAGGCTGGAGAGATTGATAGGTTTTCGCCCTACAATTTCAAGCCATAAAAGGACTTCTCGAATCCTTCATTTGAAGAACCTTGGCCAACTTAGAGAGCTTTTAATTTTTCTTAACAGCCCAAATGACTTGGTAGAAGGAGAATTGAATGTGTTGTCAGAGCTCCAACATCTCCGACTTTTGACCATCGAATTTCATTGTAATGATGATGATGCTACCCCCTTTTTAAGCAAAGTGAATCATCAGCTTTCGCCTCTCCGAAATGTAGAAGAGTTGCGTCTTGATTTTTATCTTGGAGAAAGTACACCTATCTGGTTGAATGCAACGACATTTCCCAATCTACAATTTCTTATACTTTTTGGAGGAGATAATATCAAGCATATGAATCCTGGGTTTTGGGAAAAAGAGCACGGTGTTTGGAAAATTGAAGGGGTTTGTTTGTTTGAGTTGCCTAAGTTTGAGGAGAAGCGGGAAAGGTTCCATGAAGCATTGCCGTCTTTAAAAACGCTAGAGTGGTTTCATGTGGGGGAGAATACAGATGACGAGTGATTTCCTTTTTGATAATGTTTTTTCTTCAATGTGGAGGAAAAAATGTCAAAACACTCGTGGGCGTCAGTGACGTGTAAGGGGTATGAAGAAATAAATTTCCTTTTTATGCTTGTTTCTTAGCACTTATTTTCATTGTATTCTGAATCGCACAATATGGTGGTGTTGGCTTGTCACTTTTATTCATCAAATGAAATGTAACAACATTGTTCGCTTGTCGCTTTTATTCATCGAACGTAACAAATATTTGCAATTGCATACAGATGATGAAGTCAGATTGCATCTTTTCAAAATTCATCTCCCATCAAAGCCCCTACATGCATTTCAAGAATCTGGATGCTTTCTGATTTGGGTTCACCTTTACAAGACCAAACTACTCAAATTTCCATTCTCCTTGGCTAAGTTTCGCCCAACTGTTCCAATCCGAGCTTTGCCAAGAGTCAAATTGATCATGAAGGTAATGTGATTAAGAACATGGTCAATTTGAAGATAGGTCCAAATTCGATTATAATAAAATTTGGTCAATCACTAAATTTGAAGATTGTGTTGCCCATTGCTGCTGGGCCTAGGTTTTTCCGAAGCCTTTGCATTTTTAGCTATTGGGCGCTTTTTTAGCTATTGGGCCGAATGTTCATTTATGACAAACTCAATTGTCTTTGCAGAACAGACCTATACCAGCCGATTTGCAGCATATTAGGCCCATCTATATATATTATCTATTTCGGCTCGGGCCAGGCCTTCTAATTTTAGTTGACTGTTTAGATGCACATCCGGCTGTGGATGCCAAATTTGTGCAAAGGATTGGACATTCAATACATGAGACTGAGCTTATCTTTTCTCTGGGACAGTCAAAAAGAAAAACGAGTTGTGCCTGGTCCAGTAATTGTTAACATGACGGGCAAGGCCAGCCATTGATCAGATCATCCATCAAAGAATTCCTGTACCACTTATGGCATAGATTTCAAAAGCCACACCAGTGTTATGATCCTAGTCATTCAATCAACGGCTTTAATAGGCAGGTAGCTTGACATTACTAATTAAATGGATTTCCATCCAAAATAAATAAATTAGATCAAGCTTTTACCTCCTCGGAAACCAAAATGAAGGAAAGTTTTTATGACACGTGGGGCTGAAACGAGATCATCTGAGGATGTCTCCCACCGTGAGTGGACCAATCCTAGTCCGTGACGGCATTGTGGGCAGCCCTTTCCCGGATGCATGGCATGTTGCCCGCGGTGACGCAGCAGACCTTGATTGGTCCACTCTCAAGGTCACCGTGGAGGGAATCCTCTGAGGATCCGGACTCGGGTGGAGCTTAGATTTTGAGCGCTTCTCATTTACAAGGTGCAGACTACACAGGGTCCCTACTTGCAAGCTCTCATTTGGCCAAATTTGGCTCCCTTCCAAGTTAGGATGGGGTAAAGGGAGTGAATTATGTGTAGGGTCTTGGGACGTTTGAGTGCTCTCTATTTACGAGGTGAGCCACACCGACTGATTTTTGGAGTAGACGCGACAAATCAGGAAGCACTTGCGAGATCAGTAATGTATGTGCGGTCCAAAAATATTATCAACTAAATTGGGCCCACCATTATTAAAAAGATTATTTGCATTCAGGTAATTATGTATTGTATACATGCATGACGTAGTTAAAAATGAAGATCAAAGTAAATTTTCAAAAGTGAGCATCAATATCCAATTTGCCACAAGTTTAAATCATCGCCAGTTCAGGAGCGAGTCAATTGCAAGTTAGACCCGCATTAGATTGACCACATTTTTTAAAGGGAAAAATCAATTAAATCACATGTAAATAAGACATTTGCATCTGATCAATTTGACATGGGCCTAACTCTATAGATAAAATTTAATACCGACCATAATTCACCCACAAAGTTTAATCCTGCAGAGTTGGGATTGGCATCAGACTCGAAATGTCTTGGAAAGGGACAAAAACAAAGGGCTTTCTTTCTTCCAAACTCAAATTGGAGTGAAATTTGGCCTAGCCCCAACATGTGGGGCCATGATCTTGGGCAGTTTAGGCTTAAGGCATCCATGGTTCTTCTTGGAAATTTTTTTTTTTAAACCAAACTAAAGAAGATATCAAAAAATTGCCGTTACATAAAATTGGCCTATGGAGCAAATACAAAGGATGGGTCCACCTTCATGAAATGGGAATTATACACCTATAGAAATTTCCTCCTTGTGGTTAGGCGCTTAATAAGCGATCATCTACCCAAAAGTTGCCTCGCGGCCCATTTGTTTGCTTGTATTGAATACCTAGGACTTCCAGAAGGCTCCTTTTAATGTAATTGCATTTCTGGTAATTCTAAAAATTGAATTCTAAAAATAGTTAAAACTTAAGAAACCAAGATGAATGATCCAGAGTGACTTATCATATAATCTCCTCTTTTATAGAAAATGAGTCGAGGGAAGTTTGGAAATGAATACCAGATATCGCCTAATTCAAATTCGAGAGAAGTCAAGTCTCCATGTTATTGTCTTTTAAACCTTCACCTTCAATGATCTTTTTTGAGCTCATACTAGTCTCTGCCTTTTGATTAAGATCTTTTCTTTTTTAAGCACGGACCATGAATTCATGTGTATTTAATTTCCATGCAATGAACGGGGCCTTAAGCAATGCCTTCCTATTTGAGGGGCAAAATTTGAAGAAATTGTTGGTGTTTATGGAATTGGATATGGGTAAATAGACCCAAAAAAAAATGTTTTCAAGGTACATAATCGCTTTCCTTAAGATGTTTTCAAGGAAAACCGGACCAATGTTGAAACCTAGTCATTATAAAGTTATACAAATTCAACAGTGACATTGTTTTTCAGGTTTTTTTTTCAAGATCTAGAAAAGATTAGACGTTGAAAGTTACTGTCATTATCATAACACTTCGTGGGCTTTGAAAAAGCATCCGGCGGTTTAGATCTTGATCAAGAAGCCCACAAAGCCCAGAAATACATATCAAATGGTCTGCATTTTCTCTCAAATATTTAGAGATTCTTGACCAATCAACGGTTGAATTTCCATCCTTAGTCGTATTTTAGCTCATCAATAGGATCAACAAATTGGATTGATAGTTGCGGCCCCAAGCTTAAAAACATAGAAAAAATCGGTCTGGGTTTCTCAACGTGAAACCTAGTCAATCTGAACATTTGAAATCAGCAGCCTCAGGTTTTCATGTTCTTCTCGAGATTCACGATGAATCAAAGGCAGAAATGTGACTTACTACCCATTTTTGGGCTTCTTAAGAGGATCAACGGTTCGGATCTGATATGCAATCCCAGAAAAGGTTGGAAATGAAGATCCAATGGCTCATAGTTATTGGCAAATATCTCGAGATTTGTGTAGCATCAATGGTTCAAATTCGTTCTTGGGCCTATTGAGACATCCTATGATTTGGGTCTTCACTTAGGGCCTCGTAATTTAAAAAAAAAAAAAAGAAATAAAAAAGAGGAAAACATGGACAGCCTTCTCAAGCACTTTAGCACCACTGTGGTCTTTCCGCTTTAGACGAATTTGTCTGTTTAAAAAGCGTCGATTATGGGTCTTCCTGTGCAATTGACGCTTGCTGTGCAACATCACAACATCTTATTATCTAAATATCTATTTGAAACCAATTCATGCCTCTTTAATGAGAATTCATTCCTTCATAAATATGGTTTGTCGTTTTTTCTTCCTGTGTCGATGAAACCATTTCATGTTTTTTTTTTTTAAATGTTTGTTCGGTTTTGATGATTCATTTCATTTCATGTTTTTTTTTTCTTTTGGTCAAGATTAAGAATCTGAAGTTTTCCATTTGCAAATTGGTAACATCTAAAAAGTGGAGGAAAGAAAAAAGGTTCTATCGGTAAATTCATTTGTCTGTAAAGGAGTCAATTACTTAATTTTCAACTCCTATAATTAATTCATAAGTATACATTTTCCTTCTAAATGAAGGAGGGCAAAATTGCCTTTAGATTTATGGGAGATCTGAATCTCTAAACTTCTTTTTCTTGTCAAGCAAACACCGTTACTGATGTTGTTTTCCATTACATGCTTATGATGGCCAATTCAATGGCCAATGCTTTAGCCAAGCAAGGAGTTGATAGAATTTCTCCTTGGGATGTTATTCTGTGGGTGGTTGAGTTGGGGGTACAATGCTCTTGTACCTCTTTGTCTTTTGTTTTTTTTTTTTTTCTTACTTTTTTTTTGCTTGTCTGTAATTGTTTCCTCTCTTTTTTTTAATAAAGTTTTTAATACCAATAAAAAAACACTCTTCTTGTGAATGTTATATGTGAAAATTTTAAAATTGAATGTCATTTCCTCCACTGGGATAACCTCAAATTTTACCACAATAGGATTCATTCCCGCCTATGCACATGGCTGATAATGTAATTGATGCATAGGATTACAAATAATATATAGTCATGGTATCAATTATGTGTTTAATCTCCAAAATTTCGATTGGAGTAAAATTTGAAGGTATACAATTACAAGACGTGACATCCAATTTTAAAGGGTTTCCATCATCATTAGGTAAGCCCCACATTGAGTTATACACATCCCACTGTAAAGGAAGTGTGTATAGACCACTCATGGGACCGTACTTGATAGGGCAAAACCCCTCTCTTGTAGGGATGGGTTTGAATTGCAGAGAATGAAATAAAGAAGACGACAACAGGAGAAGCAGCTCAAAACGAAGCACAAGAGATTCTCAAAGGCAAGTAAAAGCATCTCTCATCTTTTCCATTCCACTGTACATCCAAACGCCACCGGAGCCAAATGTATCGCAATATTTTCCACCCTAGAAACCTCAATAATCTTCCAAAAACTACTTTGAAAAACCTCCCGCACACTACAGAAATCCCAAACCTTAGACTTTCATCCTTCCCTTTTCACCCCCAAATCCACAGAAACACCAAAACCTTACGTTCTCATCAAACCCAACAAACCCATCTCCCCAAATTCACATTTTCTCGCATTCCAATCGTCCCCAATTCAGTTTCGTTGTACTTTGCATCTGCACGAATAAATAATCATCCATTGTGCCGCCATTTCGCTTCTGAGAAGACACCCACGGATGGTTCTTCCGAGTGGACTGATGACATCGTCTACTTGGACGAATCTGGGGACGTTATCTTCTCGGGAAAGGGTATCCGGTCCGTCGAGCCAGGCCTCGACGGCCATGTCATGGTTGGGAGCATGAAGAAGCCATTTTCGAATGCTTCTGCAGTTGCGAAGATGATCGAGATAGTGAAGAGATGGAAATGGGGACCTGAAATGGAGACCCAATTGGATAAACTCCATTTTGTCCCAAACATGTCTCATGTGAAACAGGCATTGAGCGAGATTGGAGAGATGGATGCGTCAATGGGGTTGTTTGGTTGGGCCAAGAGGCAATCTTGGTACTCCCCAAAAGATGAAATTTTTGTGCTGTTATTCGATCAGTTGAATCAGAATGGAGATTTCGATGGAATTCAGTCTTTGTTTGATGAAATGATTAGAGAATGTGGGGATCATGGAATTGGTTCTTTCACGGCTTATAATCGAGTTATCCAACATTTAGCCAAGGCTGGAAAGTTGGAGGTTTCCTTCTGTTGTTTCAAAAAAGTTAAGGATTCGGGCTGTAAGATTGATACCCAGACTTATAATTCACTTATAACCTTGTTTCTAAACAAAGGTCTTCCTTATAAGGCATTTGAAATCTACGAGGCCATGGAAGAGGCCGGGTGTTCGCTGGATTTTTCGACATTTGAGCTGATGATACCAAGTCTTGCTAAATCCGGGCGCCTTGATGCTGCCTTGAAGCTCTTCCAGGAGATGAAAGACATAGGTATGCGTCCAAGTTTTTCAGTTTTCGCATCCCTTGTTGATTCAATGGGGAAAGCTGGGAGGTTGGATGCTTCGATGAAGGTGTACATGGAAATGCAAGCTTCTGGGCTAAGGCCCTCTGCGACCATGTATGTGTCTCTGATAGAGTCATTTGTTAAGGCCGGGAAGCTAGACGCAGCATTGAGGCTTTGGGATGAGATGAAGAAAGCTGGGTTTAGGCCTAACTATGGGTTGTATACTATGATTGTTGAGTCCCATGCAAAATCGGGGAAGCTTGAGATTGCAATGTCAGTCTTTTCGGATATGGAGAAGGCAGGTTTTTTACCAACTCCATCAACCTATTCGTGTCTCTTAGAAATGCATGCTGCTTCTGGGCAAGTTGATTCTGCTATGAAGCTGTATAATTCGATGACAAATGCGGGATTGAGGCCAGGGCTAAACACCTACACCTCTCTATTGACAGTTCTCGCAAGTAAGAAGCTTGTGGATGTGGCTGCCAAGATTCTACTTGAGATGAAGGCTGTGGGATTTTCTGTTGATGTGAATGCTAGTGATATTCTGATGATCTATATTAAGGATGGTTCTGTGGACCTTGCTTTAAGGTGGTTGCGTTTCATGGGTGCATCTGGGATAAGAACTAACAACTTCATAATCCGGCAGTTGTTCGAATCATGCATGAAAAATGGGCTGTATGAGTCGGCCAAGCCCCTACTTGAGACATATGTGGGTTCTGCTGCCAAAGTTGATCTAATACTCTACACTTCTATCCTGGCCCATCTTGTAAGATGCCAGGATGATGAGAATGAGAGGCATATTATGTCAATTCTGAGTGCAACAAAGCATAAGGCACACTCATTCATGTGTGGACTCTTTACAGGCCCAGAACAGCGGAAGAAGCCTGTTCTGTCTTTTGTAAGGGAATTCTTTCAGGGCATTGATTACGAATTGGAGGAAGGTGCAGCGAGGTATTTTGTTAATGTTCTCCTTAACTATCTTGTGCTCATGGGACAGATCAATCGGGCCCGCTGTGTGTGGAAGGTTGCCTATGAGAATAAACTTTTCCCCAAGGCCATAGTCTTTGACCAGCATATAGCTTGGTCACTGGATGTCAGAAGCTTATCTGTTGGAGCTGCACTTATTGCGGTCGTCCATACACTCCACAGGTTTAGGAAGCGGATGTTGTATTATGGTGTTGTTCCAAGACGGATAAAATTAGTTACAGGACCAACTTTGAAGATTGTAATAGCACAGATGCTAAGTTCGGTGGAGTCTCCATTTGAGGTTAGTAAGGTTGTCCTGAGAAGCCCAGGAGATTCTGTCCTCGAGTGGTTTAAGAAGCCAATTGTTCAACAATTTCTTCTGAATGAGATTCCGTCAAGGGCTGACATCCTTATGCACAAGCTTAATACACTATTTCCTAGTTCCGCTCCTGAAATTAGGTCCCTTTCTCCTCCAAAGCCTTTGGTTTCTCGAAGGTAGTGTAAGGATACTCCAACATACATGTGTGCAGTGGTGTACTGTACCTAAAAATAAAAATTGGAAGCAAAAATGAAGTCTTTTTCTAGACTTTCTATCTAATTGTGTGTGTGACTATATGTGACTCATGTGACATGCGATAGGCTGAGCAGTAACTGAAAATTCACAAAATTAGAAGATAATTTTCCATGTGCTCAAAACGCCAAGGTACTACTAGACCCAGCCTTGTTCATTTACTTGTTTCATTCTGTATTGGTTATTGGGCGTGCAAGTTCATCATGTGGGATGTGTTGGGATTGATATATTAACCTGTTAATTTTGGTTGGATTAAATTTTTATATTTTGATCATCGTCGTCATCATCAAAGCCTTGTCCCAACTATGTTGGGGTCGGCTACATGAATTCTGCTTCTTCATTTCTGTCTACCCTCGGATGGCTTGCATTTCTTCTTATCTATCCTTAGTACTTCCATCCTTGTTCCTCTTCAGCCTTCCCCTTTTCCTTGATGGGCCTACAATTTACATTGAAAGACTTTTCCTCAATGGTGCCATTGTTGGCCTGCATTGGACATGTCAAAACCATCTCTATGAGCTTTTCTTAATTCATCACCAATTGATGCTACCCCTAAATGCTCTCAAATGCACTCTATTTATTCTATCTTTCCTAGGTTTATCACATGTCTATCTCCACGTTCTCATCTTTGCTCCACTCAGTATGTGCCTGTGTTGCTTTCTAATTGACCGAAATTCTGCCCAAAAGGTCATAGTTGGTCTAATGTCTGTAAAAATTTTCCTTCTATTTTTTATTTTGATATTAATAATTATTTGCAAATGCATGAACTTTTCAGAGTTTCCATAAGCAGGCAATGCTTTAAGTTTAAATGCTAACATTATTGTAAATAAATTAACTACTTAAGATGTTATATTAGATATTCCACGTTAGTCTTCGGTCTACTTTGGTTGGATGTGGATCCAATCTTGAATTTAATTGCTTAATTAGCTACAGGGAAATGACCAAAGTGGACATGGCCTTGATGGCCTCATAATTACCGTAGTGGATGATTGCAGTGCTTTTGACGCTGGATCACCTGACTGTTATAGCATTCATTTAGCACCACCGAGCCCTGGATTTATGCACAAAGATGAAGGCACTGAATTAATTCCATAACCTCTGCCTATAAAAGGGGTTGTGTGAGCAATTCTGTCTCCACCATTTTGTTGTAACTGCTGGTCCCAAGCCCATATAAAAGAGGGTTGAGTCAGGCAGGTTGACAACTTGTGTAAAACATCTGTCACAACTAAAACATGGATTCTGAAAACTTGGCATTCCATGGTAGACTGGAATAGTGAAACAGAATTCATGTAGTTGACACCAACATAATTGGGACAAGGCTTTGATGATGACGACAACAATGATGAGCAATTCTGTTTGTAGATGCTGCGATTAGTTCTCCAATATGAAGTAATTAAATTTGGTAATCTGTGCTTTCTAGAATTAATCCTTACTATTCGATTCCATACTGTATCTAAATTCCAAATGCAGATGTATCATTTCTTTTTACGAGAACTCCAGGTCTTGGACCCATTAGTGTATATGTTTGACATGATTTCTCCCTCTTTTTTTTTTTTTCACTCTACCCTCCTAGGGATCAATCCCTTGGTGGTATGCTGAGATCGGAAATCCTATCCTCAGTGTCATCTCTGAATTCTCAATATGATTTCAGTCTAGTGCCTCATCAAAATGCTAGATTTTGTCAAGGAGTCAGAATGTGATCTAGAGGGAAGAGAACTCATGTCAGGTCAAAAGAATTTAACAAGTCTAGATATGGATTTTGTTTCAGGTTTACCCCTTTTCTAATGGTGCGTTTGAAGTTCACCCTTCTCTTGAGTGAGAGATTTTACTGGAGCTGAATACAATAAAGGCCCTTAGTAAAGACGAACTGCTCACAAATCACAATTCTTTCTATTCTGACTTGTTTCTAGCATATTTTTGTGTCAGTTGCATTTCTATGAAACACTTGCAGGTATCAAGAAGTTATGCTGACGGTCAGGTGGCTTGCTCCAAATTCTTGGACAGTTTCCTCATGCACATGAATAACTTAACCTGTTTTCTGATACTTTTGGGTGGATATCGATTTGCTAAAGTCTCAAAAGGTTTGATGGACTTTATGATTTATTGTGTTTAAACTGCATCATTCTTCTCCTCCTCCTGAAAGGTGATGAAATAGTCACTCCGATGAATTCAGCATAAACATTTTCTCCAAGTACAATAGAGGAAATATATGTATATATATATATATATATATATATGAAGAATATTCAAGTGCATCTATCCCTCACCATTTGTGGTGAGGGATACCCCTTTTGGGGAAGTTTCAAGTACAAAAGAGAGGTGTACTTCTCTTTTGTACCTCTTTTTTGTACTTGAAACTTCCCCAAAAGGGGTGTCCCTCACCACAAATGGTGAGGGATGGATGCACTTGAATATCTCCCTATATATATATATATATATATGGGAAATATTCATATGCATCCATCCCTCACCGTTTTTGGTGAGGGACACCCCCTTACAAAGTACCCCTCTTGTACTTGAAACACCCCCAAAAGGGGTGTCCCTCACCATTTTTGGTGAGGGATAGATGCACATGAAGATCCCCCTATATATATATATATATATATATATATATGGGGGGTCTTCCTATGCATCCATCCCTCACCATTTTTGGTGAGGGACACCCCTTTTAGGGAAGGTTTGAAGTACAAAAGTGTTCTTGTACCTTACATAAAGTACATTTTTGTACTTCAAACTTCCCCAAAAGGGGTGTCCCTCACCAAAAATGGTGAGGGATGGATGCATATGAATATCCCCCTATATATATATATATATATATGCTGGTTTCAACCTGAAGGTCAAGAAACACATCTCAGTAAACCATCATAGTATTATGACAATAAACTCTACTGCTACTTGCAAGGCTCCTGCACATATCTTCAGGAGCTTGGCTCCTGTTCACTGTTGCAACAAATTCTCTAGACACTTTCTCATGGATAGCAAAACTCCCTGGATTGTTCGTAATGATAATTTTAGGGTGGTTATAAGTTTTGCAAGCTGACTAGAATCCACCAACATCGGATAGTCATGATATGAATTGACATGCTAAGTCTTATAAATACATCTCATGTGCTCATGCAGCTGTTTACAACTGGTTTTTTTTTTTTTTTTTCCAATGAATGATGTCCATTTCGCTCTATAAGCTTCACAATAAACTTGGCAAGCTTTCGAGCTGAACAGCCAGAACACATCTTGTTTAGGATGTATTATATATGACTACCTATACTTTTTGTTTACTTTGAACAACTTAAAATTTTCAAAGCTAGACTGACAGGTTGAACTACAAACACCTTTTACATTCCATATCTGATTCATCTTACTCTGATAGGATTTTAGAAATTGGACTCTGACGATCTCCTTTGATAGCTTCATCAAATTGATTTATCAGTTGATAAAATGGGGGCAAGTTTTAATATATATGATCTTAAACTTACTGAACAAGTTTCCTTACTTTAGGAAGCATGTCTGCAAGTCCTTTTCGAACTAGTCTACAGTATATCTGTACCAGGTGATGTTTCAGGCAGAAAAATGGAACAGACACTTCTAGTTCTGAGTAAAGAGTGTCTCATTTTCATAATATATATATTGAAATTCCCCTTCTTTGACATCTTTGTGATGAATAATTGAGTAAACAGATGATCTCTGACTTGGGCAATATATAGGTTTCACGCATTTCGGTGCACAATGTGGACCACATTTTGAGTTAATATTTTATCCTTTTTAGTTAATGGCCGGATGATTTGCCTTTGGGAAGTTCATTTTAGGAGTTCTTTTGCTAAAAAAGAAAAGAATGGGTCCCATGCATTGCTTATTATGCTCATACCTTCTATGAGCATGCACAAATTTTGTGTGGCTTATGCTACAAAATTGATGTGCTTGTTCTTATATGTTAATCGCTGTTTTGTATTTCTCCTATCCCATCGATACAGTTTATGATCTACAAATTTATGTCTACTTTGAAATATTTTTCCATTATTCAAGAAAAAACTTATCCTATTTGACTTTTCATTGGCTTTCTATTATAAAATACAAATACAAGTGAAGCCACAGATCATTGGTTGAAATATAGAGGAATTTAAATACTTTGTTTACTTTATGAACATGTGCCGGACTTCTTAACCACTGCCATCGAAACAACAAAACCTTCTCATTACAGTAACTCTTCCCACTTTAGGGAGGAACGTAAGCATGGAAAGTGGCAGAGTGACAGTTTTCAATAGTCAGTCATGTTTTGTGTAGCAGGAAGGGCAAAACGATTTAGGAAGAAGATCAACATCTTCTACCTAAGATCAAAGCCCTGAATACACAAGGAGAACACTAGGGCAAGAAGCACGAAAGGATTTAGGAAGAAGATCAGTGTTTCCTACCTAAGATCAAAGCCCTGAATCCACAAGGAGAACACTAGGGCAAATCCCAAAAGCTTGATTTCCTGTTATTTGCAATTAGAAACGTAACAATGACCTATGTAGTATCCCAAAACTCATACCTGAAATAGTAAAAAAAAATAATAATAATAAAATCCCTAATTCCATAAAAACTCCTTACAATGACTCTAATTACTTATTACAACCTTCCTAAACAATCTCAAACTCAAACTGATTCCAAAAAAAGTGGCATCATCATCATCTTAGTGTTGTCTCAACTATGTTGAGGTCAGCGACATAAATTCTATCTCTCAATTCTGGTCTATCTTAGGCCAAATCCTCGGATAGGTTGCACTTCTTTAAATCTAACCTTACTACTTCCATCTATATCCTCTTCGGCCTATCCATTTTCCTTGGAGGGATACTAATTTGCAAGGAAAGACTTTTCCTCGCCTATGCTATTGTTGGCATGTGTTGCACGTGTTCAAAACATCTCAAACGAGTCTCTCTTAATTTATTACCTATTGATGCTACATTGCTACCTATAAATGCTCCCAAATGCTAATTCTATCTTTCCTAGTTTTACCACACATCCATCTTAACATTCTTATCTCTGCTACACTCATTTTATGTCAGTGTTGCTTCTTGACCGGCAAACACTCTACTCCATGGGTCATGGTTGTTTCAATCGCTATCTTATAAAATTTCCCTTTAATCTTGCTAACATGCACCAACACAAAGCACTTCAGAAGCAACTTAGCTAGTCTCTATTTCAACCATTCTTACTAATTATTGAGGCAAGGTATCTAAAGTAGAAAATTACTATAAATAGTAAGTTTTCTATTTTCCAAGGATTTGGCCCAGAATAATTATGTTTCTCTATATAGATTGATGGCCCCTCAGGGAAAAGGGAATAAGGGATAGGTCAGAGAGGACATGGATGGAAGTAGTAAGGATAGATTTGAGGAATTATAACGTATTCGAGGATTATGCCCAAGATAGACTGGAATGGCGAAACAAATTCATGTAGCTAACCCTAACATAGTTGGAACAGGGCTTTGAGCATGAGTGAGTTTTCCATGAAAACTGTATTTTGAACTTCAAAAAGGACTTATTTCACCTTGAAAATGGTTGCTCATGTTGTAGAGCATGTCAATAGCTTTGGAACGAATACTCATGTGTTGAAGACAAGACTATCCTTCTGGCTTGATTTTCTACGATCTTCATAATCTAGAAATTGTTCCTGCACTTGTTCTAAATTGCATTTTCTCTTCGCCCAATTTAATTTGTGAGAGTTGTCTTGTTCCTCATCTATGTTTTCCATGTTTACACTCTTAAACCTTTGAACACATCACTCTCCACCCTTTTGTCCCATTTGATGGCTAGCAAATATATGGTTAAAAGCCACAATATTTGTGTTAATTTTTTTTATCTATGCACCATCTACAGCACCATGATTTCGACATTTTGGGTAAATGTGCATGTATACCATATTTATAAATATTGCATTCTTTTAAGTTGAAAAATAGAATTCATTGACCCCATAATAATCATAGATGTGATAAGGCTTCTCCATGTTCTATTTCATCCTTTAATCTAAAGAGAAAATCATGGTATAATGCTCTTATACATATGCTTCTATTTTGGCTCTCTTTTGGTTTACCGTTGTAGTCCAGAATTTTATTTTAACCTAATTTTTCTGTTACTGATTAAAAAAAATAAAATATAAAATAGTAGAAGAGAAATTATCGCACGGGACAAATATCGTCTAGTCATATCACTCGCTTTGCATTTCAAATGGACCCCTTTCTAAATGAGTATGAAGCGACATTTATTTGTCGGGAAGCTTTTTGAAAGATATGGTGATTGAGGAGGTCCGCCCCAATCTTTCTCATTATATCTAAAAAGTAAATTGGTGATGGATGGTCAAAGAAACTATGATGTATGGATTTGATTCTTTTGAATTTTGTTGTCTGAAGAAATTTCACCAAATTCTTGTTGTCAGAGAACAAAAGGAGTTGAAGAAAACCTGGTTGTTGGTCTTGCACCCCAAACAATTTCATGGTAAACTCATCCACTATGAAACTATGTTATCCAAACGGGCACCTTATTGTGGATGGAATATACAACATGAAACTTGTGTCAATCAACCTACCATCATCATCAAATAAACAGTTAAAATGATGGCCAATGGTTCAAGACAAGTAAGAACAAATGCTTGAGATCGTTGAACCAGACTCCATCCAAAACAAGATCCACAATCTGGATGGTCGAAATTTGGCATTCCTATGCAACATGTATTTTTTTAATGGAGATGACTTGATTTTGTCTTTCTTTATATTCTCTATGCAAATAAGAAATACAGGATTGCAGACCATCCCACCAAGCAAAGAAGAAATACTGGATTGCAGACATTCCCAACAAGCCGCGGAAGTTCTCACCACAGAACCAGCATCTGACTCTGAACCACTGAACTTGGTGTTGAATAAAATAGGTAAAGCTGGAATTCTTTTAGCACAATTGGAATGGAACCAAATTGGTCAGTCTTTCTTCCCTGTAGTTGTGCTTCTGCTTTTGCTTTTGCAGCTCTGTATGTGTCCCGTGGAGCCTAGTACTGTATGGTTCTGTTTTAAGGGTTTGTTGGATGTGGGGAAATGGAGTTGAAAACAAGTGGAAGGCTAGGGTGGAGAAAACTGTCCACAGTTCATATCCATATCTTACAATTTTATATCCACTTTTCGCGCATCATTCAAACAAGTGCCATGTGGATGAGATTTAAATTTACTATTTTTCAGAAAAAAAAAACTAATTAATAAAAGACCTTAGGGAAAATTTGTCCACACAAGTTTGGACTTTGGACAGTTTCCTCCACATTTTCTCTGTTCAAGCAGACCTTAAAAGCCGTGTTTGGAAAAAATTATAAGCAGAGAGTCTCCAATTGATGGAGAAACAAGTAGATATCTATAGGTGGTGAACCCTCTTATGGAGATTTACAACTTTCTTTTTCTTCTTTTTTTTTTTTTTCTAGTAGTGATTTTTCACTGTTTGGATTTAAACAGAGAAATCCATGTCAGCAAATATTATTTTTAGAACTCCTCCTTTGAACAAAACTATTTTTTGTGTGTTTAGTTATCACCTTTTTTACAACGAAAAGTCCATTTAGCTGGAAAAAGGGTTGTTTTCTCCACCCCTTTAGAGAGAAAACATCTCTATTTTTCTAGCAAAAAAGTAGTCAAGTGGTTATGTCCAAATAGAAGAAATGAGATGTCTCTGGAGAAATGTTTTTTTACTCTCCATTTCTCTCATACAAACAAACCCTAGTGAAAAGGCGGAGAAAATGGAAATGGAAACACCTTTTAACCCTCAAATTTGTTCTATGGACGGTTTTCGCCATCATTTTCTCCACATCCAAAACAGAATCTTACAGCCCAGCCCACCTCGTATCTGCGAGGTCTAAATATGAGGCATGGGCCCATCCTACAGGACTAAAAGCTCACCCCCCATATTCAATCCAAAGTGGATTTGCTAGGTCCACCTTGATTTGGCCCAGACCATTTTCCACCGTAGTTTTTTTCCCCCTCAAAAGTCTCCATCATTTCTTAAAGGAAAGGCCATTGAGATGATGCCTCTGAGAATGCAGAATATCACTCAGTGAGTCAAAATACATAAGACTAATCAAAGTGCCCCTCAAGTCCTCTCATACATGTCACACACAACTTTATTCACTGCCAGGGCATACCTAAAAAAGACACCATCCAAAGAGAATAATGGCATTTTATTCTGAAAGAGAATGATAGCAATGATACTCTGCTTAAGCAAGATGACCCATAAACGTACATGTGGAACCTTAAGCAAAATGTCCCATACACATTAGATCCACCCATATCATCCCAGCCAGAATCCTAACAACCATTACTGAACATATCTATGTTGATATTTGATCACTGAATCTTTTTGGTTTTTACCATGCAGACATCAGGCCCTTGGGAATGTCCATGGCATCCAGTTTGCCCTAGCATCTGAATGAATACAAGAAAAAAGGAGAAGGCCCCTTTTAGAGCTAGTTTCTATGAGCGGATCCTACCTTCCACGAATTTCTCTCTGCTTCTGTGGGGGTGAGGTTGGGAAATTGAAATCCTCTCTATCGAGGAAACTCAGTTCATTTTTTCCCCCTTTTTTGGCAAGGATGATATATTGCTTTTTCCTTTTAAACAAGAAAGATGTGTCTACACCAGAGAATTAGTGGGCTACATGTAAAATGAGAGCATTTTTCCTTTGTCAAAATTCTCTTATCGCACAAATGCACTTATAATTTTCGTGGATCTTCTAATATTGTAAAAATTCCATGATCTCACACTCCCTTTCCCTGACAGATGTGCCATGCACGCATAAATAGGGAGATGGGATTTGGTCAAGCCTGGCTGGTGAGCTAATGTACCAGGCCTGATGTTGGCCACAAAGCCAAGTTATGCTGAAATCATAATGACTCCTATGAGCCTGTTTGGATCCTTAGAAAACAAGTGAGTACCTCACTTTACATGTAAATTGGGGTTGAACACGTATTGCTTTAAAATACTAAGATTTGAGACCAGGTGAATTGTGTATATAGCCCACGAATCAAGAATCATGAATTGTGATCTGGCAATCAAGGTAACCAGAATCCTAGCTGCGACTGTCTTATTTCTTTTTTTTTTTTTTTTTTTTTTTTAAGTTCTTAACATAACCAATTCAACATTTTCCTTAAAAAGAAATTGTGATACATGTTGAAATTTGAATTATAACTAAAGTGCCCCCTTTTTCAACAAGGGGGCACACCAAATATACCTTATACGGTTACATTTTTATTTTTATTTTGTTTCTTTTCCAAATGTAAGGTGAGGCACACCTCAAACTGAGCTCTAGGATGATTTTCAAGGAAAATCCTCAAATGAGCACCATCTCACATATTTTTACTAGCATGTGGCACCCGGCGACCTGCCCACAATGAATTGGCAGAAGCCCAAATTTGAGGATATTTTTTTTTATTAAAGTGATGCCTTCTAAACTAATTTGGACCATACAAAGGGTTAGAATGATCTAATAGGGTTGACTTTTGTATACCCCAAGGTCTCATTCAAATCTTTTGATCCCCCACCTCCCCAAGGGGGCCCCACAACCTTGATAGGTGCCTAGAAGAGGGTGCCCAAGTTTTGAAATACAAACCTTTGGTCTGAATGTAAAGCGGTTTTAGGTCTAGGATAATTTTGAAATGTCTTATTTCTAATTTTAAGCAGCCAAGGATAGATCCATGAGGGACCATCAGATATGGGAGTGAATTTCAGTGCAAGCAGGGAAGAGGACCCGGGGATCAATCCTGATGGAGGACTAGGAATCGAACCTTAGACACTTGGATGAGAAATGGATGTCCAAACATGTGCTTATCTCAATGTTCTCAAACAATGTCTTGTTTGAAAGGAGCCCAGGATACCTTATTTCATTTTACATTACCAAAGAATTGATGAAGAGATCACCTGAAGGGGTGGATCCACAGAACACCTTCATATTTGATAAAAGTATATAATGAGGTGACTTCTCAAGAGTCAAAATCAATAGTGACTCTTTAACGGATCTGCAACCAGGCATGTAGATTCCTTAGGAAGCTTACTTGATCACAAGTATGTACTTGTGGGCCATGCTTCAGTGATAAGGAGCATTGATTTGAGTAAATCATGCCTATCGTTGACTAAAGATCATGCCTATCGTTGACTAAGTCCACTACGATTTGTCATGTTGTGGAAGAGCAGGACTGGTGCCTAGGGTGATTCTAAATGCACCCACCATTCTTGCTGAACACACCCACCTCTCTCTGTGAACAGTGATTTAAACACACCCACCTCTCTCTGAGAGAGGTGGGTGTGTTCAGCAAGAATGGTGGGTGCATTTAGAATCACCCTGCTGCCTAACCGATACAGATACTTTCTAATTCCTGTAGGTCAACCTAGGTAACTCTATTCACAGGATCAGGCATCCTATGCTCATGGGCTAGGTGCCTAGGCCAGCGCCCACCTGGACTGGATGTGGGTGTGTTTTAGGCCCATAGCTGGACCTGGACCCACTTCTTTGCCCTATAACTTAAGTGGGCTAGGCCTGACCCTATTCATACTAAAAGCCCCAACACCTATAATGCCAAGATACAAATATATACATGGGGATCGGGGATACAACTTAACACTCGCAAAAATTTAGAATGCATATATGGGTGCCGGTGTCTTAATTTTTTCTTTAGATCAATTTTGAAGAAGTAATGTGATTATCATTATTAACATTCAATTCTAACATATATTAGGTTGAGAAATAAGAAAATTAAAAATATATTATATATGAAATAATGAACTTGATAAGTAGAATATGCTAAACTTATACCGTTAAGTATCGTTGCAGTATGAGGTATCAATATGAGTGTCGTATTGATGTAAGTATCTGGTTATAGCTCAAGCACAACTTAAGACATTTGTTAGTCAAGGGTGTATATACACACATACACACCACAAGCTGCATCCTTAAACACAACAGAGAGAATTTGTCCACGAGTTGTAGCACATGTGGTTAAGGACATGGGCATGTGAATAGAGCATGTGAGTTCAAGTCCCCAATGTCGGAGGCTTAAATAAAATTAAATTAAAAAGGAGTGCATGCTTGAAACTTACCCTTTCCCATGGTTAATTTTAAGACCCAAGCCTGGGTCTCAACCCCGAATCCTTTCTTGAGCCAAGTTGACAAAGTCTATTAGTCTTAAAAGAATAGATTTTATCAATATAAAGGAAACCATAAGAGCAATTCCAGTAATTATATGGTTCAAAGCAGTATATGATTGATCACCCATAACAGGATTTGACAAAACAGGTTGAAGTAGGCAGCTATGCACATTCTAAACAAAACTAAGGGAAGGGATGGTGGTTCTTCCTATATCATGCATTCATTCATTCATGCCCATTTGGCCACAACGGACATGCAACCTGCACCTAGAAGAAGTGAAGCATTGGTCCACATCTGAAGCTTCCCATTGTTCTGCATTCTTGGGCTCATGAAATCTGCCGCCAGTAGATCGACCAGTGCCATGTAAACCAAAATTCCGGCAGACGCCGAATTGAAAATCCCTTCAACTATCAGAGCAGTCGGACTGTTCTCATTGTAGACGGAGGATATGCCTATACCCATTGCAATCCCAACTGGGGTGGTGAGAGAGAAGAAGAGTGCCATGATAATGGTTGATTTCACCTTGAATTTTGCCTGTTGAAACAACAAAAGTGCCATTTAGCTCATTCACAGGGGTGGGTATCAAATAAATTGGACTGAGTGATGTTCTTTATCCCAGTAGGATAAATGGGAAGTAGCCCATTTGAAGATGACAAATTCAATCCAAGGGTGAGTCTTGACTCCCGCAGAGGCCAATCTCAATTTACACATTTTATCTATTTAATCAATCATTTACCTTACTAGATTTGGGCCCCACACGGATTTGCTCTGATGTGTCCCAATTTACAGTTCTATCCCATGTATAATTTACTCATCTACAAAAAAAAAAAAAAAAAAAAAAACTCTGATTATATACAGCACATACCTGAACTATACATCCTCCAAGTCCCATCCCTTCAAAAAACTGATGGAAGCTCAAGGCAGCTACCAGGGGCTTTATTGTTGAAGGGCTCTCTGAAGCACCTAAAGAAATCCCAATAATTACTGAGTGGACCACAATTCCCAATTCCAAAACCTGCACCACCATATCCTCCATCAGAACAAGAAGTGCTTGAAAACCAAATTTACCACTAAAAAGGAAACATTGATATTTTTGGCATTTTTTTTATAGACAACGAAGAAAATATATTAAGAAAGGAAAAAGTATTACAAAGATGCCCCGGCCAAAGTACACTATGGTATAAAAGTATTAAACCACAAAACAAGTTACATAGTGAAAGCTAAGAATTTAGAAGACCTATCAACCCCTTGTTTAGCTAAAGATTCAGCAAAACCATTTAGTGCCCTCCCCCCATGGCATGTTTTGGCATGTCTAAATTACATTTGAGAGCAAATGAATTGATCATTTCTTTCTTGAATTGCAATGAAAACAGTGGAAATCAAGAGATGAGTTTTTACTGTGTAGTCAACAAAATGAAAACGACCCATTTGGAGATTAGATTATAGTAATCTACTAAACCATTTCTAAATCCGCAGAAAAAACAGGATCACTGATTTACTGAAACCCATTAGAAAAAATTACCATAAACAGTGACTGAATCTGATCTAATGAAAAAAATACCATCAATGAACGAAATGCTATAGACAAGTTGGTGTGGTGAAAAACCCATACACAGTCACAAACACAGTAGAGAATATACAATGATTTATTGGAAATGACTGAACTTTAACTATATTTGAACTGGAAATACATCCATAATTTCTATAATCTCATCTAAGGGGGAATAAATGTTATAACCACACATTAAACAAAATCTCCATCAGAGAAGCTAAGAATCCATCAAGTAAAAGGGAGAGAAAGAGTAAAACAAAGCACAGAAAGATGAGAAAAAACAGAGCCTTTTCATTCCTTATGACTGAAAAATCTCTAGTCACCATCAAAAGAACCAAAGTCATAAAAGAAAAAAAAATCACAGATCAATTGAAATTCACCAACCACAACGTTCCCTTAAATCAAATAAAAACCTCACCTGCGAAACAACCCGATGCCGGATAAGATCACCAGAGCTTGTCTCCTGTGAAACAAACGCCTCCCCATGGGCATGACCATTCGTTGCATGGGTGTGCACATGAACATGACTCACGTGCTCTTCATCCTTGTTCCCATTATCCACAGGCTGAGCCTTGTTAAAATGAGAACGCTTATAATACCCCGTCGCGTATGTATCAACCATCAAAGTAGCAATTGCTGCCATCATAGCAACAAAACCCGCGAAGGGGAACTTCCCCCAGGGGTTCTCTTTCAAGCATGGTGATGTCAAGTTCTCAAAAGCATCAGGCAATACATGTATCATGCCGGTGGCGAGAATTACTCCGGCGGCAAAGGCCTTGATCACAAAGAAGATGTCCTTCTCAGGCCTAAGCGCGGACACTGATCTTCCTAAGATTGGAAGGCAAACACCAATAGCACCAGCAGTGAGAATTGAAGCGATCGCGGCAAGCTTCAGTCGAAGCGCCTTGGTCTTGTTTCGATCATTGTCACCTTCTTCGCATTCGCATTCAGCTCGAACCAGTAATGGTACAAGGAGGGAGTAGAGCACTAGCAGCTTCATATGAACACAGAGCTTATTCATGTTCATGGTTGAAGAAGAGCTTCAAAAGCTATGAAACAAGGCTCTATATGCAGCAACTTGATGGAGAGGGTGGTTTTATAGAAGCCCAAGATCTTTAAAAAAAAATCATGATGGAAGTCATTAGATTTGTAGAAGGACAAAAGGGTAGATTTGCATTGCGAAAGGGAAGCAATCGTGGCTAGTTTTGATGGAATTGGAGGCTATTTTAGTGGGGATTCGGGGTTAGTTTAGTCTTTTGACAGAAACTGTGATTAATTTTTGGTGACATGATGTTGTCATTTGAGCAGTGGCTGGAGTGGAGAGAACTTCTACCAAGCACTGAACCTGATAAAATAAGGAAAGTATTTCATGTATTGTTACATCAGATGGAGGGAAAAGGGACTTGGAACTATCAATGCTCCATCAATTGAAGATCATGTGGTCCAACTGAACCCGTTAACATGTCACATTCAAGGTCATAGGTAGCATAAAGGTCCCATGTTTGGGTTGGGTCAAGGTGGCTCAACCCAATTTGTCTTGGTGGGATCCCTTGGATAATTCATAATTGACATTGAATCAATTGACATCTGTAATTTAGAGGGACTGTAATTTTGGTGGGATCTCTCTCTCTTTTTGGGTTGACATGCAGGCTACCATACTTTGAAAGTTTACTGTTATGGTATACAATTTGAAATGAAAGAAGGCTTTCTCTAGTGGTAAGTTGGCATGAACACATTGTTTCAACATAACAAACTTTTTTAAGAAAATGACCAAAAGGCCCCATTGCTCTTTCCAGGAAAAGCGCCCTCTTTGCTCTGTAAGGATTTTCTTTTGAAACTCTTGATCTTAAGTTTAGTAACTGAGATGTTGACACCATGTTGTCATTTAAAACACTATTAAGGAAGTAAGGCTTGAGATGCAACAGACGTGGCTCTGAATTTGGCTTGAGACAGAGTCACTATGTCGTTATCCATATCCCACTGTATAATAAATATTGCCCGTGTGGTTTTGGTAAGCATTGAATGCTTGTGGGATTTGGTTTTTAATTGGTTGTGATCTGTGGAGTTTGGGACCCAAGAATTTTCATGGAAGCATGTGGACTGATTTTTTTTTTATACGGGAAGAGATGGATGGCTGAGAATGGTGTGTGAATGTATGGTTTTGATCCCATGATCAATTAGGGTTCATTGTGGGTAAGATAGAACGGTCTTACGGTGCGAGACACTTAGTGGGGCCTACTTATATGATCAATCCAAATGGATTATCTAGACCAAATACGTCACGGATCCCATACGGTTTGCACTCGTCAGAATAGAATGTATCGTTGAATTTAGTGTGAAAAGTTTTTCTAGTTTAAAACCTTTTAAATTTATGGGCCACAAATCAGGAGGTTAGGATGTTTGCATCCCCTTTTATACTGTTTTCAACCCATGATGTAGTATCGTGACCAGCTTTATTCCCATTGAACCCTCACCCACTGTTGACTGAATCTTAAAATAATATATAGTTAAGATGCTACTAAACTTTTAACATTGTTAAATCTGTTGGGCAAATATTGTATTATGAATTAGTGATGTAAATATAATCCAAACCCTGATCCCAACAGCGAGGGAAAAAGAGGAACTGATGAGAGCACTTTCAGTGGACGTAGCCACATTGCCGAAAATTGCTTTAATTTTTGTGTGGGTCGTGTGTGATTGAGTCGATCGCAAGTTGTTCATTCCTTTGCGTACCCAACAAAATCAAGAGTTAGCTAATCTAGTGGTGCTTTTTTTTTTTTTGCGGGGGGGGGGGGGGGGGGGGGGCTTCTTCTATCTATAAAGAGATATTTTTATCTACCCTCCTGAGACATTTTTATCTACCCTCTTGCCATTATGGATATATCACATGTATCTAAGTAGGTTCCATGAGTTAAATTACATACTAGCAATATGCAGTCTGCTCAATGGAATCAGCTTGACTCAAACCCGACTTTTAAAGAGGAGGTCATTTGATGGTGATTTTGAATATTCACCATTGATTTTTTATTTTTAACCCTTTAA
Source organism: Umbellularia californica (assembly GCA_028538565.1). Lineage (NCBI taxonomy): Eukaryota > Viridiplantae > Streptophyta > Magnoliopsida > Laurales > Lauraceae > Umbellularia > Umbellularia californica. Next base: position 10,071,294 of record JAPQWN010000006.1, on the reverse strand, counting down.
AGAAATACGAAGTCTTAAAATTCCTAGAAATCAAATTACATGAAACACAATCCCATAGTGTTTATTATGGCATCATGTGAAACTACCCTTTTATAGGCATTTGGTTTCATTATAATTTTTAAGGGCTATCTTATTGCCTTAAGGGCAGCAAAGGGACGAATACTTTCTAACACAAAAACTGAAACAAGATTGATCCTCCGTACAATTAGAGGCGTCTAGAGCTTGTGAAATCTCAAAAATCCTCTTATGCTCCAATTCTATTTTGTTTTTCTTGATTTTATGTACCAAGCCCAAGAGCCCACTAAGAAAGAAAAGCCCACACAAACAAAAAAGCAGAAAATACTCCTCCTGAAGTAATTAATGCTATAAGGGGAGGAAGGACCCCAACATTCAAATGGTCATTCAGTGTTTCGGGAGTACTTTCACTTTTTTTTATGCCAGTTATATCACCAGGAATCTTAACCAGATGGCGCACTATCCTGCTTAGTGCGGCCTGTTAGTATCTAAGATGGCTTGGGACATAAATCAAACCCACGGATATAGACTTATGTATTAAACAATGGATAATCAAATATACTGAAAACATATCTTGCTCCATGATCTTGATGATGGGTGGTTCGGATCTAATCTTTAGATTGTCCCACCTTGCAATCGAAGGCCTTGATCAAATAGGGTTTTCTCCTCTCACCCTAGAGAGATCTATTTTTATTAAGAAAACCTATTAGAAGTCGGTTTCCTTAATTCTCTCATTGATTAGCCAAACTTGAGTCCTAAATCGATTGAGCTTTCTTGAAGTAAACCCGAAATCAAATTTATTCAAATCAAAACTAAAAGTGAAATTTGGGTTGGGGCTCCTCAGTCATGGCCTGAGTTTTGAAACCTTGATGAAATTCAGGTCCAGTTTGGATTTAAGCTTCCAGAATCCAAATTAAATCCAATTACTTGATTCATTTACATATAAATATGGGAAGTGCTCCTATGAGAGTTACTCTCACTAACTTGGTGAGAGATGGGTGGGGGCCCTCACATTTAAATTGGGAGTCCTTGCATTTAAATTGGTAAGAGTGGATATGTCTCTCATAAGAGCACTTTCCTATAAATATAATGTATAATATATAAGAAATATAATTGCATTATATATGAAGTAGATATATTTCACATAATTTATAAATATCTACTTTTAAAAAGCAAACCAAACTCAGAAGTAAGTACACACCCCAATCCAAATTCAACCTGTGTAAACACAAATTGCTTTTGGGAGGGAACTTTAAAGTTGGGTCGGGTATGTTTCGACTTTGTCGTGTTATGCCTGCCGACATTCAACTAGGTTGGGCTTGGGTTGAATCAATACCCTGACCTAGTCTGCCGGAGTTACACTAACTTAGATACTCTCTGTAGGGCAAAAAGTCACATAATAAGGCCAAAAGTCATATAATATGACAGACTCTGACATAGTCACCCATAAGTCATCTAATATGACAGACTCGCTGCAGGGAGTGGGGCGGTGTTGACTGACTCAGGGTCATGCTATGCACGCATAGTTGGCGTAGACATTATATTCAGAGTGTATTATTATTAAAAGTCTTTTGGACGAATTTGAGCCTATATATTGGGTGTTTCTTTCAACCCTAACATATAAATAAGAAGTTAATTCTCTTTATTGATATGAGATTATAATACCTTAATAAGAGAGATTTCCTTGTTTCTCTAGAACCATTGAGCTTCAAGAACCGAAGATTGAATCCAGTACTTGTGCTACCACCTAGGGGCCACAGGGGTTTTACCCGGCTTCTCTCTGGGTCCGGAGGAAATAGTCCAATCCAAAGGGTTGGGAACCCTCCGTTAGCAAAAAAAAAACCATTGAGAGATTATTTTGAATGGCTGCTCTAGAAGGTTTTGTTGCTTCTACTCTCTTGTAGAAGATTGATCATCTTGGTTGACAAGGTGCGAATAGATCAAGTAAGGAGAACAGTGCACGGTAGAAATCGTGTCAGTGAAAGTTGTGCAAGAGCAACTACAGTCCTAAGGGCGTGTTTGGATGTGTGGTGAAGTGAGGTGAGGTGAGGTAAAGCCTCCATTATCCATACAAGAAAAGACAATGGGTTATATCAAAAGTACACAATTTCAAAATCCCCTCCATCTTTTCAAAAAAAGTCAAAAAAGCAACATCCTTTCTCCACTAAAAGACAAAAAAGCTCCACTTTCTATACAAAAAGTCAAAAAAATTCCATACCAAACAACTAAAAACAAAACATCATCATAATACTTTATATTTTATTCTCTCTTGATTTGATGCTTCTCCTCACCATACTTCAATTCACCATACATCCAAACAGGTCCTAAGGTTGAGGTAAAGACTGAGATAATGGACCTATGAGTATATCTTATACCTATTCGTAAAATATTGATTTCTAGATCGTGAGTTTTCTCCCTGAAAAGGGTTTCCACGTTATATTTGTGTATGTCTTCTTATTGTGATTACTTGGTAGATTTATTTGCTAGTTCTGTCTTTTTTTATTAGTTGCATCCGCTGTATTGATTTGATTAATTAGACTAGCATCCATTCTAATGGGTCATGCAAAGCCTTCACTCTCTTTCTTACCTTGAAAAGAGAAGGGGGTATTAAATTTCCTCTAATACTATCAAAACATCGAGGTGTTAGTAGATCAGCGAAAATGCTTTTCAACCTATTTGTTTTCAAGGTGGAGTAAAATAAAATAAAATAGAGTGTCAAATCATAAGGAAAAAAAATAGTTGAGCGATTTGATAGTAAAAGCACATTTTTGTCATTTTGTGCTTTTTAAGAGTATATATATATATATATATATATATATATATATATATATAGAGCAAGGCTCTCCTAGGCTCAAACTTAAGATAAAATCTTGTAAACTCATGCTTGTGGGACCCACATTTGGTCCATCTAAATGGACCAAACACATGACCCCCCTAAATTGCACACGTCCACCAACTTTCGGTTAAATCCGAATTTACTGGACCGTTTGATCGACTATATATCGATTCAAATATATTGTTAACCATTAAACTTTTGAGCTCATATGGAGATAGTAGAAATCACGATTGAGGCTGAGTAAGATCTCAGGGAGTCCTTGAAATTCTCCCCATCCCCATGTGGGTCCCAAGGTGGGCCCCACCACACACTTGAGCTTACCTTATTTTAAGCTTGAGTTTAGGAGAGCTGACCCCATATCTATATGTAGTTATTAGGTGTGCCCGACGCAATAGGTGGGGCCCACTTGATCGTCCATCAGAGTGGACCACATGCACACCCCTCAAAATTTCACATAGGACCAAACACATGACACCCCCTAAATTGCACACATCCACCAACTTTCGGTTAAATCCGAATTTACTGAACCGTTTGATCAACTATATATCTATCCAAATGTATTGTTGACCATTAAACTTTTGGGCTCATATGGAGATGGTAAAAATCACGATTGGGGCTGAATTTTTTTGCAGTGAGTAAGATCCCAGGGAGTCCTTGAAATTCCCCCCATCCCCCATCCTCATGTAGGTCCCCAGGTGGGCCCCACCACACACTTGAGCTTAACTTATCTTAAGCTTAAGCATAGGAGAGCTGGCCCCATATCTATATATAGTAGTTATTAGGTGCGCCCGACACAAGAGGTGGGTCCCACTTGATCGTCCATCAGAGTGGACCACATGCACACCCCCTTAGAATTTCACATAGGGCCCACCTTTGCACCTATCCGATATACTGTACACCGTTGGATCGACTGTACACCCATTCTAATGGACTGTATACCGTTAAATTTGTGGGGCCCAGATGGAGGTAATGATGATCAAGACTGATTTTTTTCAGAGATGAAGGGCCAAGGGAAATCTTTCGATCCCCCCTGGTCCCAGTCCGAGGTGGGGCCCCACGTTGAGGTGCTTGCACCGATCGAGTGTGCGAGTCCATGGTACTATATGACCTTGTTTCTTTAGTGGAATTTCTACCAAAAATTCACTATGTCCAGGAATTCCTGGACATGATGTGACATGTTGTCCCTGGAATTTTTGAATCCCATGTTTCTTCAATAGCATTTCTGGATTCTAGCCACTTGAAAGTTCTCTTTTGACCTTTGGGCATCCAGGAATTCCACTCCCTTTGCATTTTTATGGAATTCCTGGATGCTCAAGCCCAAGGGGAATTCAGAGAATTTAGGAATTCTCAGACAAGAATTCCTGAAATTCCAGTAAAGAAACAGACCCTATATATAATCACTGTGTGCCTTTTTAGAGCTAATAACCAAAAGTGGTTTTTTTTTTCCTCTTTTTGTGCTACTACCACATCTACCTTGAATATCCGTTTTTCTTGATTTGAGACTCTATTTTATTTTATTTTTCTACGACTATTTCATTTTATTTTACTCTATCCTACAAATAAACAGGTTGAACTTGGTCGGCGTACTTCTAGCAACACGCATATTTTGGCACCGAGTCGTTCCTCTTAGAATTCGAATTAGCTACAGATTTGCTCTAATACCATATTAAATTTTCTCTGGTAATCAATACTACCAAAACCTTAGTGTTAATACATATAGCAAAAATGATTTTCATCAAAACAAATAACTACTTTTACCACAAAAAAAAAAGAAAAAAAAAACCAGAACAAATAATTAAATCATAAGAGGTTGCTAGTTGGTTGCCACCCACAAAAGTCTCCTGCTGCACAGGAACCGTCCCTCAGTATCTCACTTTTCCAACATTTGTTGGCTCCTCTTCCCACATATACGGTCTACCTTCCCACCAGTGTGGGCTTCCTTCCGTCCCAGTCTAGTTGGCTAAGTGAAAAAACGAGACAAACAGGAGTGTTGCACGTGACTTGTGAAACATGGGTTTAATTATTGATTTCTGTACGGAATTCTCAGCTTTGCAGTCCTCTAATGTAAATGCCATGAAAAAGAGACAGACAGCTCATACTTGTGTAAAACGCGGTACCTTATCTTTTTCCAAAATTGAGATGATTCTATTAGAGACTTCAATCAGAAATCAGGGTCTTGAGGCCCACTACAGCTAACAAGGCAGAATAACAACCTCAAAGCCACAATAAAACATTCCAATGGCTTTGTGATCATAACAACTACTTGCCAAAAACGAAAAAAAAGGCCCGTGAACGAACTTTTTCAAAAATAGGCTGAGTCCTACTTTCTTTTAACACTGACCATTCGTACTGCCATTGCCTTTATGACCCACTTAGATTTATGTGTATCAATTGGAAAAGGGTGGATGGAAAAGTTAAATTCCTTATAAATAAAAGGAGAGTCTAAAAATCAGCCCAATTAATTATCTTAGTTAATATACTTGAAGTTTAGTTAATAGCATTTTAACCGTCTTTTTTAGATTCAGGTCAATAGTGAGTCAAGGCTCAACGGGTGTAAAACTAATGTCGCATCGTGGGATATATAACAAGAGCAAAAGGGGTGCTCATCAATGGGGGCCCCAAGTAGCCAAATAGAACTGGTGTGCACATGATATTGTCTGCTCGTAGAACAGTTTCTTAAGAATGAGACATGGGCTTACCATATCAATAACATGAAATCTTTTAAACCTTAAACTTCACTTCTGAATTTTAAAGATAATTGTTGTATTCTTTTGAGCAATGCGTTCCTGGATCAGCGGCATGAGGCAGAGTGAGATAAACAGCTCATGCGTTATCCGGTTGGGTAGGGATGGCAAATGGTAAGGAAGCTAAATAGATTGTTAACATATAGACCATAAGGTCCACTTATGATGGCTACAAAAGAGCCTCAACGGCTCTATTTAAACACCATAACTTCATCATAACCGTAACTGTAACTGTATCATCAAACACAGTAATTTTCTCCGATATTATCTTTTACCATTGATTGAGAGCCATTTCCTAATCATCAAAGCAATCCAACCATGAAGGAACCTTTATATGAACTCCATCTTCGCTTGGGATGCAGATCACTAAATATACATGGGTTTTAAGAGATGTTCAGGACCAGCTATCACCAACCTCATGGCAAACCCTGTCCTTCTCATTCCCCTAATTCATTTGGAGTACTATTCTTGTGGCCATGGTTGGGATGTGCATGCCGAAAGTTTTTTTTATTTTTTCCCGGAGTGGGAAACAGATGTGAAAACAAACGCCATCCACTCGGGAATAAAACTACTGTTTTTTGGGTGTTGTCTTGTCATGCAACATTTTGTTTGCATGCACATGTCATTTCCTCTTTTTCTATGGAATTTGCATATGGTCATATTCATTATCTCATGTGCATTCATTGGCGTTAGCCTTTTCTATATAAAGGAATTGAAATTGCAGCGACTCGAGTGTGGTTTGGACATGTGGAAAAGAACACTATGGCAACAGTCCCTACCATTACTTTTCCCCCTTTCTTAGTTGGAAGTCAGAACGTACAGATTTTATTTTAAGAGAATAAATTCATTACATCTACGGTATAAAATTATCCTTTTTCTCCAAACCAATTCAAGTACACCACACCATTAAAAAAAGTACGAAATATCATAAAATTACAATTTTTCTCTACTGCTGGTTATCAAGGTTAATCTTAGGGCTAACTTAAGTTTAAAAATTACACAAAAAGCCCATTACATATAATTCCCACCCCCACTTTTTATCTGCATGAGTTGATCTGCACTCGAACTTTTGATGGGTGCTTAGTTTTCAAAGTGGAGTTGGGTGATTTAAAACCAAGGAATTTTTCTAGGAGGGTCCATCATGGAAATGAAAATTCTTGGGGCCATGTTGCCCCCAGCCCCAAGGTTCCACTGCTCTCAAGTTTTAAATTCATACTGCTGTGGATCTGTGTCTGTTAGATTGCACAATAACAAATACATACCCACCATAAAATAAAAAAAGGAAAAAAAATTCGTTTAATCGTGATTCATTGATGGATTGTTTACATGTAAATCCCATGATTAATTCAACAATGAGGGCACTATGATTGAAGTGATTTTTTATTGTGTCAATTTTCAGAACATTTGGTAAAACAAGGTTGAATTAATCACAAGTGGAGATATCCCATACAAGGTCAGATTAGGAAATTTTTCTTCCGGAGGCAGGCCATATGTTTTTTGCAAGGCTATGGCCACTCCTGCTGTCCTGCCCAGGTTTCTCTTAATTGCACATAATGTAAAAAGTGTGGGGCAAAAACTCAGCTAACCTTGGTAACCAGCAGTATAAAAAAAGGGTGGTTTTATGATGTGGTGTGCTTGGATTGGTTTGGAAGAAAATGGTGGTTTTACACCGCTGGTGTAAAGAATTTATTCTCTTATTTTAAATGGAATCAATTACCTTCTTCCCAAGATAGACTCATAGACCTCATCACTGGAATTGTCAAGGGCATGTTGGTGTACAGCATCTTTCCCTGCATTTTATTTCCATGGTGATGTGATATTTTACCAAGTGAAAATTGAAGGTTTCATTTTCCATAGTTTCAGCTTCTAGCTTCTATTGTATGATGGGGCAACATATTTCAAAGAGTGATATTTCTTTGGGCCTGTTTGTTTGTATTAAATTAGAGAAGAATTCTTGATGAAATGAACTCATCCAAAGAACTATTAAAGAGAAGGATATATATATATGGTGGAGAGAACCTTAACTTTCCTTTATGTTGTAAGTACTAGGGTTTAATTTTTGAGTGGTGTTGGCACGGGTGCTTTCAACGTTTTAAAGAAGCACTCTTGACCAGTGGTCCAACGTGGCTGGAAAAAAATGGGGCATGTTTGTTTGTTTAGAATACATTGGAATTGAATGCATAGGAATTGGTCAAATGTGCTCTCCCCTAGAATTAATAAGGAGGTTAGTGTTGAAGGTTATGAGGTAGTGATATGAGATTTTCAATTTATTAAGATTTTTGTTAATAGGGTGATAGCTAGCTATTCGTTTCTCATCTTCTCTTTATTCAATTTTGATAGAGTTGGGGTGGTTATTTCATGGTCTTTTTTCATATTTACCCATAATTTTTAATTTTTAACCACTTATATAAATACAAAACCTTGGTGTTCCTAGTAATTCAATTATATGAAACAAATAGGTCCAAGGGCATGTTTATTTGCATAGAATGCATATGAATTGAATATATAGAAACTCATGCCATAAATGGTTAAAATTGAATAATAAAGTTGGATATATGAAATGACCGTCAAATGGCCTCCCCTTTGATGAAAATCGAACAAATGAAAAATGAATACCTAGCCATCACCATAGTAATTCATGTTGGAAAATGGCTAAGAGCACCACTAGTTTTGTTCAGTTTGAACCAAAAACTAAGTGGGACCCACTTATCCTTTTAGGTGGGAATACATGTGAATGTAATCTACTGCATGAGTAGATTAATGACATGTATTGGGTTGCTCTAATCTATTAAAGAGTGAATGAGAAATTGCATCCTAAACATCACTACTTGAACATGTTAAACATGAAAAATAAAGGAAGTGGTGAACTTGCTTCCCACATTGCTTGGGAGCAAAATATTCCTTGGATATAAATATGCTTACCTTGGTAATATAGAATGAGCGCCAAGGGGCATCCCACTTTTGTGAAGGAGGAATGACCTAGATCAAGGTGGGGTTGCCACCACAAGCGCACCCTGCCTCGGGCTTGGGCTTCAAGCTCGAATTGGGCCTACCTCGGCCCACTACCCATTTATTATTTTTGGAGAAATTTTATTTAATAAAGATTTTCTTTTTGCAAATGGGATGTGTCCTTAGTGGTGTGTCCATTCACATCTGAAAAGGTATGTCCAACCCCATTGAAGAGACCTGATTCAAGCTATAAATATGCATCTCGTTCATGCCTTTTGTTCATCCCATTCACTGCTGTTGCATTGCATTTTCGAGTCATCGTCAAAGAGAGAGTCCTGCTGCTGCACTTTTGATTCACCTGTCACACATTTTGTAGTGCTTCAACTGTTGTGGAACTGATCATTGTATCCTGGGAGACAAACCTTATTGCAGCTCGTAAGCACCATTGCGGGGGCGAAATTTGTCTTCAAGACATAGTGTTACACACTAGCCTTGATCATCCTTCTTCTGCGAGTTACTAGACTTCAAAACTTCAACAACAACACTCCGTTTCTGCCTTCAAACAGTGAGTGAATTTATACTGTATTTACTTGTTGTTTGGTTCACTGTGTTCAAACCTGTCTCCTAAATACTAAACTATTACTGTATGTACTCGGAACAACAATTCAATACCTAAGGAAGTAAATGTCCTACCTACATCCCCACCGTATATGATATATCTTTTAGCCCTCCCCTCACCTCATCTCATATTATTTACACCCCTCCTCTTTACTGATATTTTGTTAGAGTTCATTTGACCGTGAATTCTTATATACTCTAATACAAACAACTAGACACTTACATTTAGAAGTACGCGTCAGATAATAGTGGTGTAAAGGAGAAGTGAACTTTTGATAAAGTAAAATCTGGGTTTGTTTTCTTGAAATAAAGTAATTTGAAGTGAGATGAAAAGTTTCTTAGAGGTAAAGTAACCATTTTACTTGAATTATATATATATATATATATTTTTTTTTTCTGCATATGACTATATATGGCTTTTCCTCTTTTTCACACTAATATTTTCAATTATGTAAGTATTTCTCACCCTATGGTAAGGGATGGATGCACAAAAATATACTCTTATATATATCTTCTGCTACTGACAAATTAAAAGAAAATTTTTATGATAGCTGTTACTTTACTTTTCTAGCTGTGGTGACCATTCAGTCTAAGGGAAAGTAAAATTTCAGGGTGGGAGTAGTTTACCAAGTAGGACTCTGCCCTGCCAATGTATGAAATTGTGACATTCAAACATGAAGCATCTTCTCACCGAATTCTAGGCATCATATTGGCTACTGAACAGCCCATCATTGCCAAGTGAAGAGAACTAGCTTGAGCCTTGTCATTTGCATGAGATCATTGGCGTTCTTTCTTAGTGCCTTCGTGTTCCCATATGACCCTCCTGGCTCCTGACTTGTTTGCAGTTGCTTCATTATTTGGATTTTGTCTCCTTTAATTAAAGATGCATCGGATGTGGATTGTGGTGTTTAGATCACTCATTTGTCTCAGATTTGCAAGGATTTGGTGTATCTATGCCCCCACTTTTTGTCTACTAATGAAAGAGTGGTGTAGATTAAGATAGAGTGCTATTTTCTTGAAGGAATGACCCTAAGTTGTCATGCTCAATTACTTGGAATCCACTGGCACCCTAGAAAGTAAAGTAAAGCTCACCACCTTCTTTACAAGTCCCACATAAGTCATTGTTTGGTAATATATATATTTTTTTATTAAAGAACATACATCCAACCAATTACAAAATCTTGGTGGGACCCACTGTTATTTATGTAGTACAGTGGATCAGCTCATCTACTTGTACAGTACCCTTCGTATATAACATGCCAAAAAGAACTTTGGGAGTGTAAAATTTGATTTTAGTCTTCAATTATTTAAAAAAAAAAAGAAAAATAGGGGGACAATTGATTAATTAATTCATCCTACGTGTCAATGTGTCCACCCTATTATCTTTTTTTTCTTGCCACCATTTTCTTGATGATTTTTTTTTTTTGAATTTGCAACGCGAATTGGATCTCTCTCTCTCTCTCATGAATCCGGGTTTATCTCATAGGTTCCGAGCGAAGACCAGATCTAATGCTGTGAGAAGCCTTAATAAAGGGGAAAAGGAAGATAGATGAACCGGCTCCCTTCCAATGGCATATCCTCACATCTCACTTCAAAAGGAGTGGGTTTTCCGTTATAAGTTTGAACAATCAAATTTTAACTACTAAAATCTCTCAACACATATTGAAGATAACTCCTTCCCGATCTTTTTCTCGATCATTCTTTCAAATCTTCAATTCCCTAAAATCTCTCTACATATACCACTAAGAGGAGAGTCTCCATCTCCTGAGGGAGCTATTACCCTGGCGCCATGTAACACACGTTGGAAACTCCATCCTAGGGCCCACAAGAGAATAATCCGGACCATTCAAGATGATCTCTTTTCTTCCGCTAACATATCCTCATACTTCACTTTAATAGGAGTGTGTCCCACCGTAAAATTGAAGACATGATTGAAAACGTGAAATAATGATTTCTTAGGTCATAAAAAATTGAAATTAATTAGTTATCCTAAGATTTCACTTTAATAGAATTGTGTCCCACCATAAGATTGAATACATGATTGAAAACATGAAATAATGATTGCATGGGCCATAAAATATTAAAATTAATTAGTTATTCCCGGATTTCACTCTAATAGGAGTGGATCCCACGCTAAGATTCAACACATTACACATGATTGGAAAGGTGAAATAATGATTGCCCAGGCCAGAAAATATTGAAATTGATTGGATGGGTCATAATATTCTTAGATGGTACTTTCATACTCATGAATATATTAACTAATCAATTATAATGGTTTAATGGCTGTTATTTTTTGAAATAGGCCCACAAATTGAAAAGGAGAAATATGATCTAATAATTATCCACAATATAATGGATGGGCCATTAAGAATTATTTTGTGCCTATTTTTATTCTAATTTACATTATGGCCATCAAATATAGCCAGTTCCATGAAATACAAAAGTAGGCATCTCGCAGGTTTACCGCGATATGCATCAACGGTATATTTGATTTTGCAAGTTTTCCTCTCTTCGAAGCGAAGGCAAAGTTGTTCGCACCTATAAAACTTCTTGAAGCTTGAATACAAAGATTTATATGTTTTATTTTCTGCATTGAAGTTTCTATGAGTCTAAAAATATTTTAAATTCTGCTTCAAAAATTGAACAAATTATTAATCTAAAGAGTGAGTTAAAAATTTAGCAAAATTCTACAAACAGTATTGATTGGTCATGGAAAAATTAATTTAAAATTAGTAGTCTAGGGGGTTTAAATGATTTCATAAACAAAAATCAAGGGTCTATAAATAATTATTCAAAAGGCTGGTACTTCTACAAACAGACCCAAAGGTTGAGGGTACATGTAGATTTGCCTAAATTTAATTAAAGTTTTCTGATAGAACCTTACCCACCTACCTGAGGTTGGGTTAATGGGTTCTACTAATTAACTCAAATCTCTCTCTGTGTAATCACAGGCCCATCTTGTTTATAATCTGACCAAAAACCAAGCCCAGTTAGCCAGTGCAAAACGTGTTAAAATCTCTTTATATTTAATTTCATCCAGCCTTTGATATTTTTCTAATTAGGTGCTAATAAAATTAAATGATGTTTGCATTTACACAGTATTGGTTTAAAATAGAGATTATAGATCCCCAAGCATACCCCAAAACCAAGAAGGAAGAAAACAACGCGAGCAGCAGGTTTTAAAGGGCCTGGAAGCTTAATTTCAAGAGCCTGGGCCCAACTCTCTTTATGATCCAGATAATAATCTCTATAGGCAGGGCAGCCAAAATCCTAGGGATTATAAGGAGTTGGGTTAAACAGGTGACCCACTACCAACTCACCCCTATCAGGGGAAGGTTTGGTAGTGATTTTGATGGCTTCGGGTGGGCACAGTGATTAGATTTTGGCCCAAGTTTGGTATGTGCCTGTTTGGATTGTAGTTGCCACAGCCAGTCCCACTCCAAACTTTGGGTCGCAATGAGTCGGATCAGGTTGGGCTGAGTATGCTCAGTGAGAACACTACCCATTTATTAATAGGGCTGCTGAACATGTCAACTAAAAACCCAACAGGGAGTTAAAAGGGTTAATCCAAACCCGTAAATTACCGATCAGTTTTTTATTGGATTGATGTGTCATAGTGCAATATGTCGGCTTGGGTGAGGTTGGGTCATGACTTATGATTGCATTTGGCAGGTTAAATTACAACAAGTCACTCACGCAGTCACGCCCGACCTGATCTATTTTATAATTGGTTAAGAACTGCTAACCCAAACCCAATTTGAAAATAAAAAGGAATTGACCCAACCCCAACTTATCAGTTCAGTGTTGGGTTGGATTGGAGTTTGGGTCAGGTCAGGAACTCCCACCCGACTTGAAATGACCATCAAATAAACCCAATGAAACTCAAACTCACCAGTAAAACCCACGTATCATATCAAAACCTATGATCCTGGCCCACCTACTAAAATCCAAACACCTCAAATCAAACTTCCCTTCCACCAATGGGCTAAAATCTGCCCCATTAGATAAAAAAAAAAAATGCTAAACTTCAATCACAGCAATCAATGGTGGGCCAAACTCCAATCATGTGAGATTCGTCCCAACCTCCATACAAAGAGGGCAGTGATTTTTTTGAGTCTCTAGCATGTTTGGATAATGCACTCCGAGTGGAATCCTTTCTGGTTTCCCTCAATTTCGAGAAAAACCCACGTTTGAATGAAGAGAGGAAAAGTGAGAGAGTCCAAACCCATAAAAAAAAAATCCTCTTTTCCATTGATTCCTCGGTCTCCACCTCCCTCATTGAATTTTGCATATCCATAAAGGCAAAGGAGTGCTTGAGTTATAAAGAATAACACATTTTTTGTGTTGTCCAAACCTGGAATGTAATGATTCCTTCTATTAGGAATCCTTAGAGAGGATAGTACGTAGGGTTGCAAATGGGTATCTGATTCTTCGATTATTCGGAAGTTTCGACCCAAAAAAATGGGGTCCGGAACTTATGTTAGGTTTCGATTAAAAAACGGGTTCTGTTATGAGTCTATATGGGTTCCGAACTATGGACTTAGGACTCGGCATATGAGCCTTTAATATTGCAAATTGTACATCAAAATCAGTCTTTTTTTTTTTTTCCACATTTTTATGCATAATACTTGATGTAGTAGACTTGACGCACTGATATAAGTTGAAAGATTTGTTTATTTTAAGAAAAATGAAGAATAAAGAAAAATTAGAATCGATTTTGGAACTAGATTTCAGTTCTCTTCTTGCACCCGTTTCTGAATCTGGATTTTTCTATCGGAACCGGGTCTAGAACAAAAAATACCTGTTTTGAGTCAAAATCGAATTCAAAGTTAGAATCGTTATTTAAAAGCAGGTCTGGATCCATTTTATGATTCCGATCCAGAAGTGTCCTGTTTGCAACCCTACAAAGCAACAGGGGGAATGAAGGAATCCGCTCTTTTTACCAAATGCGCCCTAAATTTCAAAGGTGGGCCACAATGATGGAATTAAGAGTTGGCCCACATCATGGATATTTGGGGCCCACATAGAAAAATGACTTTTCTTCAAACATATTAAAGGGCGGTCTTCTTTAACGATCCCCACAATTTGAATTCTCTACAAAGCAAAAAGAGGAACAGTCATTTCTCTTCTCTCTCTCTCAATTCTCAGCAGAAATTGGGAAATCTCGAAACCATGGTCTCATCTTTCAAGGTAATTCAAAACCCTAGCTCGCCCTCTCTCTATCATTTGATCCTAAATTTGGCTTCTCTTTCTGCAAATCAGGGGAAAACGAAGGGCAGGGAAACACTAGCAGAAGATCTTCGCACTTTCAAGAACTGTAAATCACACTCGTTCCTTTCCCATTTCCTCTTTTTCTTTCCATTCTCGTTCGATTCCTTAATTTCTTGTGCATTCTTGTGTTTCCCCCAAACAGTCTCTGTCAGAGATTTCAAGATATATTCTGATAGCGAGAAGATGAAAACCCGCGCTAGAAAATCCTTAGATGATGATGAACGGTATCTCTCGATCTTTGGGGTGCGTTTTTTTTTGTTCCTTTTGTAGTTCTTGAGAATCCCTCGTTGTAATTGGTGTTGTTTCTTTTCTTTTTATAGGAAGATTGCAAGAAAGCCTCCGTTGGCGACTCGGTACTGATGTGAAATGCAGTTTGGGGTTTCTGACTTATAATGCTATCTTGTCATGCTAATGAATTTGTGTTTATTTTTGTTTTGTTTTGAAGGAAATCTGTGCCGGCTAATGTGGTTTCCAAACAGGGTGTAAAGGTTAATTTCGTTCTACTTTGAATTAGTGATCTGGGGTTAGGCATTTTTCTTATGTTAGATGTTTGTCATTCTACCCCATCTAGTACACGGGTATGCGATTTAGACGGTGCTCGACCTACTGTGGATTGGGGTTCTTGGGGTTACTGAATATTTGTCAGTAGTTGGATGATCTTGATTAGCAATTGGGCTGTGTTCAACATTTTTCCATGGCATTTTAAAATTTTAGTTTACACAGTGACTTCCTTTTCTGCGAACAATGGATACTGAAGATTCCTATTTCCTACAGTTTTAGTTTCTATTGTTTGTTGATGTAAATGATTTTTCATGGTGATGTGTTTTTGCCACTTCTTTGCAAGACTGCAGAAATTGGTTCTCTAACTCTTAGGACTAAATCCGCTTTCCTCAAAAAATGCAGAAAATGTTTTCACCTCATAAAATGACAAGCGTATGAAACTAAGGAAAATCTTTCTTACATGGAAATGATCCACACAGACCATGAGGTCGTTGTGAGTACTATGAGTATGAGTGGACAGTTGGAGAAAAAATCCAACCACCGGTTCACATTCAATGGGCAAAATTTTTCTATTTGGGTTATTGGGGTGAGGCCCATCTGTGGAAGAACTCATGGCAGCTTGGGAATTATACATGTGTTGCTTGTATGTGGGAATGCTGGATAATTATGGAATGCGGGTGGCTAACACCAGACCTTTTCTCTTTTACAGCTTCATCTTTTCTATTTCTCTTGGATAGATGGATTGCTAATTACATGTGGCTTGTCCTGTTCGTTTTATAGGTTGATGTTGAAAATAGAGGGAAAATTATGGAAAAGTCTGTTGCTTCCGGTGTGTTGCATGCAACATTTAGTTTTTCTTTACGGATTGTAGAATTGTGTATTTGGTTGTGATAGCATTTGCTTGTGTTTCTTGGATTTAGTCAAAACTAAGGGTGGCAGAAAAGCTTTGGCGGATGTTAGTAACATTAAGAGGAATCCATTGGGAAATCGACCAAGTGATGGTTCCAGACTGAAGTGAGTGAACATGCTTTCTTTTACTTTCTCTTCTTTTGATTGATGTAGAACTTCTCAATTTGTGTCACATGACAAACTTTGCTCATTAAGAACGTGGTATTATTGCATTGAGAGTTCTTACACTTTCTGAATCTTTCCGCTGTCTGTTAAAACTGGAAGGAACTGGGACTGGGAAATCATCTCACTTTGACTTTAAGAGTTGGTAGGATGAAGCAGGACCTAGTTCCTTTCATCATAAGATTACGCCAATGGCATAGCAAGTTTTTACTATAATTTTTCTCATTGGATTATCACCTTTAATTACATTGATATTATTATCATGCCTCAAATTGGTTTTGTATTTTCCTTTGAAAATATTTGTTTTTGAGAAGTAATCTTAAATGATGTTGAGATTGTTATGTTATCAATTATCCTGTCTCAGGAAAGATATTTTTAAAAAGTTAATTTGGTGCAATGGCATTCTTGGATTGTTGCTTTTGTCCCTGTTTTAACTTAAGAAGAACAAATATGCTACTTATTTTGTGTCTTACCTCAAATTTCTTATTTGTGTCTCATTACTTTCTTGCAGCAAGACTCAAACTGCAAATCTCTATATGACAAGGTGGAGAGTTATTTTAGATTATTTATTTTTTATTTTATACTTTTTATTTTTTCTTCTTTTTTAAAATCTTATTTTTATTTTTGCATGATGTTATTGATTCAGGGTCTCAGTGAGGTTTGGTACCATAGATGCGAATTTGTCATCAAGAAAACCTACAATGGTATGTAGCCACATTTTGAGTATATTTTATTTTTCATGTCTAAAATTGCCTGTTTGTTTCCTATCAATTAAATTCTGCCAAGTTCTTATAACTCCATGTGTCCTTGTTTCACTAATTTTAGTTTGAAAATTTTTGTTTTTGAGTATTGCAACAAATTTTTTTCCTGCATGTTTCACTCTAATAAAGTGTAATTAACAAAAAAATGCCAGAGATGTGATAATAATGCATTAGTGGATCCTAAAAGACATCTGTATGTGTATTGTTATTTGATAAAGATCTTTGAAAAATTACCATCATGGTCATCTCATGGCAAAACACAGTTAAGTTAGCGCTATAATGGAGATTATGAAGAGGAAATCCAATGAGTTGCTCACTCATTTCAGGGAATGCTGGGTGGAGGATATGTGGATAACTGCTTAACTACTACAGTACATAGCCATCAAAAGTGGAACTCCATACTAACTAAAATTAACTCATGATGATGTTTTGTTTTATGTAGCTTCTACAAATTAACTGATAACTACTGATCAAAGAATTTAACTTGTGGTTATGTTATCTCTACATGGCTTCTAGACTAACATTGTTTCATTAGAAAGAGATGGGTGGGCTGCCAATGGGACCCACATATAATTATTGCCAACTCCTCCTCCCTCCTGACTCTTTCATGCTGAAACTCCTCATTTCTCTGCACTCCTCTCGTCTTCTCCGTATGTTTCCAACATTTTAATGCATCCTTTCTTCTTCTTTGTGTGTCCGTTCTCTTGCATTTCCTCTCTCTACATCTCTCTGACTCTATTTCCGAAGCCTTTTTTTTCTTTCACAACCAAACCCATCTTCTCCAAAACCACAACCAGAAGATACTCTTGAATTTTGATTTTCTGATTTTTTTTTTGTTGTATGTGTTTTCAGTAGCCTCTCACCAATAACATTCACCCATCATCATTCCGGCGTTTGGGAAATCTGTTTAAGGTTCTTCCTTGACACAATATTTACAGATTTAATATTCACCGATTTAATTTGTGTTCAGAAGGGAATTGCAATATTGTAATACTACACTTTGCCATTTTGTGATTGCTGCAAATTATAGCAAATCCAGAACTGAAATGTTTGGCAGTTTGGGAGTGGGATCCACCTAATGCTGTTTATATGGTCGGACCACTTCTTGTTTTCCATTAATGCTGGGGAACACTGTAAGAGAAACACCTGCATTATAGTTGGTAGATTAGATCCCAATCTACCCACTAATATTCCAAAATTGTAAATTGTGTCTTGTTTCCAAACACCCCCTAAACTAGCCAAAAGCCCCCACAGCAGGAACCGAAGTAGAGCTAGTTATAGAAAGTTGACAAGCTTACTGGTTGACATTTGCAAGCACTAAGCAGTCATAACTTCTAATAGAGCTGTCCTATGAATTCAGGTGTTGATTGAGCTTATCATAGCAACTAGCTTGGCCCAAAAGATTTGTATTTCTTTAACATACGTGCAGTTTGTTGTATTTGAAACTTAATATTGTCTTCTTTGATCAGTGACCTTTGATATAAAAAAACATATTCCGATGAAGGTTTTTAATTACTATACGAGGCATGTTTGCATTGGTGCATGCTGGATGATAGTAACTAAATGCCATTTGTGGTAGTCTGCACTCAATGACCTTGTCACTAAAATGTTTGAGAAATTTATTGAACCAAAATTTAAATAACTGATATATATGGCCTAGATGTGGAATTTGGAGATGCACATGGGCACTGGTATCAGACATGGAATCATGCATGCAAGGTATTCAATGCAGCAACTTCAAGAAGCCCTGCATCCCAAGATGTCTTTTGAAATATATTGATATATTTTAAAATTATGTATCACTATAATATTCCAATAACTAATGGAAAACAATTTCTAAAAGAGTAGAAGTGTATTAGATCATGGATGTAATGCAAACAATCTGTGTGTACTTAGTGTTCTGATGTCAAGGTTGTGGTTGGACAGATAAAGGGTAACTTAAGTTATCTCTAAAATATATGAATAAAAATGGAGTCTCATTACCACCACCACCACCACCATCATCCAAGCTATATCCCAGCGATTTGAAGTTGGTTAGTAGAAATGGAGTTTTGGACACAGCATTTGCTTATATGATTTTATTTCCTTTTCTTGCTATATGTGTCTAGTTGTGTCTGCATGTCTGACACTGGGAGTATTGGAAGCAGCAATCTTCTTTTTCTTATAAAGTTGGGATTTCATTATTTCATGGACTAGTGTTGGACTTTTCCCCTCTTGCTCCAGCCTCCAATTATTTATATTTTGATTCCTGATGGTTTTAATCTTCCTTAAATCATAATCTCAAATGATAACCTAGAGGCTAAGAAATGCCTATTGTGCACTACCTTTTTCATGTTCTGCATGTAATTCCAATTGTGAGTCACGAATGAACCTAACTGGTTGTATTTGAATCAGGGAAAGACTGCAATCCTCAATTCTCAAATCTTAGAAGATTGCCATGAACTCAATAGTGGTAAACTTCTTGTTATATGTGCATGTCCTTTTCATTTGCAGCAGCTGCAAAAGCCAACTTTCCTATTCCTTAATGCTTGTCCTTATATGTGATACTTCGCTTTGAATTGGGTAGGATCATGCAAAACAGCAGGTGCTGAAATTGTGAAGAATTGTTCTGATAATGAAAAGATTAATGGGCAGTCTCGTAGATCCCTGGTTGAAAACAATGGGTAATTTAGTAATCTTCCTTTGTCTCCTTGTATAAGTTTGTATTTGTCTGAATTTGGATTGTAAGGAGCAATTTCTCTTTTTAAGAGAGGAAGCTCTTACTAAGTTGTCTTTGGCACGAAAAGTAAGCATCCAGCGGCAACACTGTAAATTAGCATGAGCTGTATAATGGCGACGTATCTCTTACATGCATGAACTATTAAATTAAGTTGTATCTGAATTGATGTTTTGCTTCCTTTTTTTGTTGTGAAGGAAGTCAATATCTTCTCGAAGAATTTCTAAAGGATTATCAGGGTAAATTTGTTTGTTACCTGTTGGATCTACTGTGGATTCAGTTGCAAGACTAGACTTATATTTGCTTTGCAATATGCAGTGAAGCAAAAGCTGTAAAGACAAAGGGATCTCAGCACAAATCAAGCTCTGTCACGGTTGGCATGCTTATTGCTCCTTTCTGCTACACTTTGTGTTAATTCTCAGAATCTGCTCTCTGATTCACTTTGTTCTTTTTCAGGTAAATTTCAAATACTCAGAGAAAATTAAGGCAAAATCGAGCATTTCTGGTGAGTGATGATGTTGTAATTTTCCAGTACCCAGCAGAACATGGGAAGCCAATGCTAGTTTATGTTGTATATATTCATCTAGTCTTTAATGTAATGACAGCTATGCTAAATTCGTTTTCAGTTGATAGCAGAACCAGAAGAAAACCATTGGCAGAAATCAGCAATAGTAGGACTCTTCCGTTGAAAGGATCAAATGATGGCTTAAAACTGATGTATGTAGATAATTCGATGTTTCGTCAATTTCCTTAGAACATGTGCTTGTGCCTTTATTGATGAAGACTGAGTAGATTGTGAGTAATTGTTCATAAACATGCTAGAAATATTTCTTTTGGCATTGTTCATTGTGATTCATAGATTTTTAGAGTTGTGGGGAAATTTTAAATACTCTTCTTTAAATCATTTAAAATTTTAATGCTTTGGTGCAAATTGGTTTGATTCAATTATTGTGACATTGATGTGTCTTTGTCTGAATCTCTATTGGAATGAACTTAAATCTCTATGTTCCTGATTTTCTTCTGGACCATTTTTTTCCTTTTCCACCGTCTATAAGAAGTGCTTCAATTTGAGTTTAATTTTTACCAGCCACATTTTTCACAAGAGCCTGTGGCATAGTGAAAGATGCTCACTGTTGTAACCTTGAGTTTGAGGGTTCAAGTCATGGAAATATGCAGTGCAGCTCATGGGTGCTACTTAGATGCAAGTTTACCAGTGGGAGGAGGGAACATTGAGGGGTTTCCTCATGGACAAGGGGGATCCAAAAAATCTGCCCCACCAGATTATCCTGGCCCTTGATTTAATAGCCTTAAAATTTAATGGCATCTTAACCATAGATTGTCTTGAAATTCAATCCAACGGCAAGTCAAAGTTCACTGTGATTAAAATTGGGCCTGATGCTAGATCGTGGGATGAAAAGACTATCAAAGGGGCTGCTCTGATAAACGGTGGGCGCAGTTGGGCCCCAATGGTGGACTGAACTTGCAGTTGCTCATAGGCGAACATTTTCCCTAGTCATATATGTTACCACAATAATAAAAAAAAAGTCTTTTTAACTAAAGATTTTGTCTTCCAATCTTGAGCATCTGTTAGAAATCCCCATTCAAACTGGATTTTATCAGTTGTCAATATGGAACTATAGATGACCGATTGTTACATATTAGCTCCACATTGGTAGAATTGTGATCTCAGGTAATGTAAAGTTTACAGAGGCTGAAGACCTTGTAGTTCCTTATTTTTACATCGTTATGTAAAGTGGAAATGAATTTTTTAAATTAAATTACATTATTGCATGTTTCATCTCTTCGATGTTTAAATACTTTTCCTCCCTGCAGCAAGACTCAGAGTGTGAAGTTTCTTTCCAAGCCGAGGTATGCCTAGTATCTAGCTTAATTCAAGTTCTAGTTTTCCCCAAGCATCTAATTTAATTCAGATTCTATTTTCCCCTCCTCTAAATCTGTAATATGGTTTTCTATATCTATGGTATGTTTGTAGGCTTTCATTAACAATTCAAAAGGTCAAGGATGCAAATACATCGTCAAGAGAGCCTGTTGTGGTATGCAAGACATATACTGCACTTTATATTTCTATTTCATTGTCAATTGGATGCTATGTGATGCAATCTTAATGTGTTCCACTCCACAACGCTTAGCTAGATTATTGGTGTACCTTACAAGCTTGAATTTTTGGAGGAAAAAAAAAAAGCAGTTCTTTATGTGTTCTCTTACATGGATAATTTTTACGTTTTGATGTGAGAGAGAGAGAGAGAGAGAGAGAGAGAGAGAGAGAGAGAGAGAGAGAGAGAGAGAGAGAGAGAGTCCAACTCAGTCTAACCTAGCGAGTACCTTAGCACAATAGGAGATTCAAATAAAACGTTTCCAAAATCTCACTTTTCACTTGTACCAATCTAGTAGAAGGAAAAAGGTGACAAAAATGGATCTAAATAATGAAGCAATGTATCTTAGAGATGCTACAGTATTTGCGTGCCTAAGCTAAAAGACACCCAAGGCCCTTGAGCTGCGAATAGTTCATTTCAAACAATTCACCTTTCAGTGTGCTAATTGTTTTCATAAAATTCTCTAAGCTGGTTCTTACAATCCATTAGTGAGTCCCACCAAAAAATTCAAGTTGCTTTTAACCACTACACCATATGTATGAAAATTACTCCATTTCTATGTCCAATAAGATTCAGAGGTGGCCCCAACTTAAGGCCAGTCGATCATGTGACTATGTGAGACTCCAATCCGCCTAGGTAATCCCTTGAGGTAAGACCAGGTCAAGTGATCCCGTGAGCCAAGAAAGGGGAATCCGCAGGGGTAAGGATGGATTACTTTAGTTAGCACCATGAGGCTTTGTCCAAGTCCCACGTCGGAAATATCCCATGTGCAACCTGGCCTTAACCCCACATGTGGCCTTTTAAAACTGTAAGGCAAGGTTGGGTGGAAATCCCATGAACCAAAGCGGACAATATCATGTGGATAGTGGGCTTGGGTCGTCACAAAATGGTATCTGAGTCGAGGACGGCTCTATTTCCGTTGGGGGAGAGTATGAGACCCCAATCCGCTTGGGTAATCCCTTGAGGCAAAACCAGGTCAAGTGATCCTGTGAGATAAGAAAGAGGAATCCGCAGGGGTAAGGGTGGAGTGCTTCAGTTAGCAGTTAGCACCGTGAGTCTTTGTCCAAATCCCACATCAGAAATATCCAAGTCCTGACCTAGGCTTATAATGTGCGACGTTGCGTTAACCCCACATGTGGCCTTTTAAAATCGTGAGGCAAGATTGGGTTGAAATCCCATGAGCCGAAGTGTACAATATCATGTGGATAGTGGGCTTGGGTCGTCATAGATCACCTGTAGAAATGTGGAATTTCACTTGGTTTTATTTTAATCACATGATGTGCATGTCACCAATCTGATGGAATTTTAACCAGATTTGAAGGATAGATAAAGAAGCCTCTGGTGAAATGCAAACATTAAGAGAATACCAATTGAATATACATACGTATATTTCTTTAATATAGACTGTTACATGCAAAGCGAATTAATGATATACATATGGGAATTTACAATGCTTAAATTAAATGACATCCAATGTTCTCCTAAACACTTTATTCTCACTCCAGCCTCCCATAAGGCTTTTTCTTTCACTATATGCAATGATTAAATATTAGCAGACATTCTTCTAAAGAATGATTAGAATCTCATCTCCCATTAGACTTGTTGTCTCACCAGTCACCACATGCAATCCTATCATCAACTGCTTTTTTCTAAATTTATTAATTAATATCCAATCTCTCATAAGACTTCAACTGTACAGATACAAATATTAATGCAAACACATGTAACTACTATATCAAATTCCAAGTACATCATTTCACCATTATCATGCACAAAGGCATTTATATGGTGAGTTGGATGTTCCCACTAGGCCTGATATGGATAGCCCCACAACAAATGTGATGCAATCTTATGATGATGGGGCTTATTTGATGATATCTCTGACAATACATTTAATTTTAGAAAGTGTAAAGTCTTGGAACTGCATCAACATCTTTGAGTTTGGGATGTGAGGTATGTTTGAGTTGGACCAGTATATTTGTACTAGCAACCGGGCTCTTCATGGTAAGATCTAGCAAGTGGGTGTCCATGCTAGAACAAATATTCACAACATGAATGCCAATTATTTTCTAACTCAGCATGCAAAATGACATACTGACATAGTCTTTACCAACATTGTTGATACTTGATTATTTCGGTTTTTTTATTATCATCTGAGTGCTGTTGTGTCAAAGATAATGTGAAAGAAAATATAATTTCTGGAGTGTTGTCTAATTTAAGGACTTCATAGTAAACGAATTCAAATTTCAAATGTGTTGGGATGGTTCTCAGATGCCCATGAAATAATTCTCCTTTACTTAAATGAAGATCATTCTCTAGGTGGAGCTCAATCTAAACATCTGCAATTGATACTTTTAATAACCTTTTATCTTGTTCTTCTTTAATCCTTTTCCCTTTGTGTGTGTGTGAGGGGGGTGTTGTACATATACACACACATATAGCCACATACAGACTGCCTGACAATTGTTGGTTCGTAGTACAGTACTAACGTTCAGGAACAAATATAATCACTAGAACATTTATCACTACTTCTTGTGCACTCACTAGTTGAGTTCTTTGAATCTTATTGTTTTATTGTGTGATTTAGACATTACAGAGAATTACAAATACAAGCTCAAAGGTCAGAATGACTTCAAAGTCCAAACATACTTTGTGTACAGAGAAGAAATCCATGTCTAGTGTAAATCCATCCATGAAAAAGGAGGGGAAAGTAGCAACTGGGTACACTTGCGAGAATGCTGTACTTGTGGGTCCGTATGGACGTAGTCTAGAAAAGAACCCATCTGATGGCAATGAGTGCTCCAGCGACAGTGTGACGGCAGTTATTTCTAAGCCTAAGAGTAGACGTCGGAAATCTTATACATCCTTGATAATGGAAAGATCTAAGGTAGATCCCTACATAAGCTTACTAAAAAATTTACTTTAGATGTGCAATTTAACCATAATTGGTGTTGTTTCTTCAGGTTTTAAGTGAATGTGCAGACTCTGTGGAGTTGCCAAATATTGATGATCCCACAAATCATCTGGAGGTAGTGGAATATGTTGATGACATATATCAATATTATTGGATCATGGAGGTATTTTCCTTTGCATTTTCTCCGTTTCTTTTGATCATCGTCGTTATCAGCAAAGCCATGTTCCAACTATTCTTCTTTTTTTTATCGGTAAAAGTAAAATTTTATCCCTTTTTTTTGTCTCACCCAAATTTTATTTTTGAAATTTCATGTATCAAATCTTTACCTCCCAAACTTTTGTTTGTAATAGTTACGGCTTTTGCCTTCATCATTAGTGAGTTCTTTATGCATCAAGTAAACATCCAAAATCATTTCTCTTGATTCCAGATATGTTTTTTAACCCTCAAAATAGGAGAGAATTTTCTCAATTCTTAAAAAATCATTGCCATGACCAGATAAGAGTTATTACTCATTATCACTTTACCTAGAAATTCAGTCTTAGATTGATTTTGTAAAACTGCAATCACATCTTTGTTAATGTTGCCTGTAACAGCAAGCAATAAATCCCTCACTGGAGACTTACATGGCAATACAGACAAACATAACTCCTAGAATGCGGGGCATACTTATCAACTGGCTACTTGAAGTATGATATGTTGTTGATGCATGTCTTCCCATATACTTTTTTTTTCTCTAAGTTGTTTTGAATCAAATTAAATTTTTATCCTTTTCTTTTCATTGATTACAGGTACACCTCAAATTTGAATTGATGGAAGAAACACTCTTTCTCATGGTAGAATTGCTTGACAGATTTCTTTCTATGGTTACAATAAGAAAGGATGAAATGCAGTTGGTTGGCCTCACTGCTCTCTTGCTTGCCTCTAAATATGAAGACTTTTGGCATCCAAAGGTTGATCCTAGTCATGAATTAATGATCCACAGTAGTTATGGTCTTTTAGATAGACAGTCCTTGAACTGTAAAGATGTATAGTTTACTGATTTCAGCTTATACATGTGGGATGCGGTCTCTTATAATGACCAAATTAATACGACCTTACCTATCATTGGTGGCTAATGAACAGATAGTCTCCCATATGGGAGTCATCTGTCACGACCCGGACCCGAGATCGGGTAACCCTTAGCCGTGAGCCCATACTTACTCCCGTAGATCCCGAATTAACCGAAGTTAAAACGAAATCCACAAGGGATAACATTCACAATAAACCTGTCAATTACATAATTCTGCGGAAACAATTTCACTTAACAATATCAATCAAGATGTACATGTATACAAAATAACGTCCCTTATACATGTATCAAATCCATCATTTACTTTTCCAATAGTGCATGTCCAAAATATTGTGCAGTGACCATAATTACATTCCAAAATGATTATACAAAAAGAATAGCTTCACAAAATGTTTCTCAAAACAAATATTCCTTCTCGCACTCGGATGCCCGTATCAAACGGTATCCCGGCCATTCCACTCGATCAATCCTCCTGGAGGAACCGGAGCGGTCTCTTCCGCTCCCGCCGGGGGCGCTGCTGCACCGGCATGGGCAATCTGGCCTGTAATGCCATCAATAACACTAATGAACACGACGGTTCAACATTGTATAAACAATTCTCACAATATCATGTTAGTCCATAAGTCAAAATTAATCAATCTATTAGTAACAGTTCTAATTCTAGATAAGTCTAGAAAGTTCCTACAATAACAATATACAACTATAAAAGTCAATCTTGTGGACCCGTTTATGGATGGTCACTACCATAGCATTCATTGTCATTTCATTCATTTCATTTACCATCTTCCCTCAAAGGAAGGATTTATCATTACCATCTTCCCTCAAAAGAAGGATTCATCTTCCAATTGGAAGGCATCGATTAATACCCATTAGATACGATCGGAATTTAGTGGGACTTACTAGTGTCCGGGCCAGGGACAACTAGCATCACCACGGAGCTCCGGAACGCCCCCAAATCCATCTACTGTAGTAGGATTAGTCAATTCTTTCATTTATTAATTCATTGAACTCATTTAGAGTTCTAGTACAATTGCTAGGTAGTGCCAGACTTCAGGGTCAATGTTCTTCAGTGAGCAATCAAATCCTGGATTTAATTCCATTCAACGATTCCCAACATGACGAGGGAAGGGAACAATAGTGATACCAATCTCACTAGATTGGGGCACAAAGTTACAATGAGGGACTTGTCAGTCAACCCTGTTTCTATTTAACTCTATCTCCAATCTAAACAACCGATGAGGTATAACCATTAGTTACCGAATGCACGTGTTATTCTTGATGGACATCACATTTGTAATATTAGTGTGTGCATTCAAGTCCCCATAATTATCACCCATGGAAGTTTAGTCCATAATACATTATCTATGAAATCCCTTCTTTATTATTCATAATCCTTATCGGTCTCAATTTACCCCACGATTAGTCTTAAAACTAATATAAGGGGGTATCTATACTCACGAGGAGTGCTTCAAGTTTATGCCAAAATCCAAAACCCACTGTTTGGATTTTCGCTTACAATTTCATGTTTGGGCCAGTATCAGGTTCGCTCGAGCGGACCCGAGTTCGCTCGAGCGGACCCAAACAGAACCTTCATCGCACGAGCGCACCTAAAGTTCGCTCGAGCGGACACTTTTTCGCGTTAGGCAGTAACTGGTTCGCTCGAGCGAACTGTCCAGAACCCAGATTCCGGATTCTGAACATTCACTCTTCCTTTCATCCATTTCAACCACCATTTGCACATACATTAAAGAATCTCATATCCCTTCTTCATCCATCATTTAATACACAAACAACACCTCTATTCTATCATTTAAAGCATCAAAATCCATAGAACCAAACCAAATTCATAAAATCTCCATTTCTAACAATAGGGTTTGAGAACCCAT
The DNA here is from genome assembly GCA_028538565.1 of Umbellularia californica. Classification (NCBI taxonomy): domain Eukaryota; kingdom Viridiplantae; phylum Streptophyta; class Magnoliopsida; order Laurales; family Lauraceae; genus Umbellularia; species Umbellularia californica. The sequence goes on along the minus strand of JAPQWN010000006.1, from coordinate 10,043,826 downwards.
CATTATAACTCAAAGAAAACTTGGATACTAGCATGTTCAATCATAAGAAGCATTTATACTTGCCTTTCAAGCCTATTAGCAAGAAACCCCTTTGATAGCTTGACTTTAGACAAAAATCCCCAAATGAAAACCCTCTTCAAGCCTATTTCCATGGAAACATCAAAACACAAACCCTATGAGCTAAATGAGCTAGGAATCACTCCTACCCACTCATCACAACTTGAAAATCCTTTAAAAGCTCTAAGTACTTACTTGTGGTGTGAGTAGGGAGCTATTGAGCTTTCTTTTAAGCTTCTACACTCTAAGGGAAGAAGACAAGTTGAGGAAGATGATGAAGATGATGAAGCTCCCACAAAATCCACTTGCAAACTCTCCAATCTCTCTCTTTTGATGAGGAAGAATGGAAGATAGAAGGAGGAATGGGTGCCTAGGGTTTCTCTTGAATGTAATGAAGTGGAATGCATTCAAGGGTTTCACTCTTTACATACAAACCTTCTTTTTCATTTAAGTCCAACCCCACTAATGTTATTTACATCCTGAGTCAAATGGAGGGTCATTTGACCAAATTCTCGTCGAATGACTCCGAGTCTATTATGAAAGTTAGTGTACTCGTCGAGATACACGCGTTGGTATCAAGAGTTTCCGTATTTGACAAAATACGTATAAATCTGTATTTACGAAAAAGGTCTTGTTTCCTTAGTTTGAGTCTAAAACCATTCAATTCACTTAATACCCATCATTATCATCTCATTAGGCTTAATTCAATCATTTGAGACTAATCTCATCGAGTTGGGTCATTAACCATCATTAGTCTAATTAGACTTGATTATTTAGCATTAATTGCAATTAATTAGAGTTAATCTTGATTAACTTGGGGCGGGGTCTTACATCATCTGAATTCCTTCAATTTGTAGGTAGGCAAAGGGGAATTAAGTAAATTGATGCAGCCACGGGTTATTCATTTTCAAATGGATAATAAACATTATAGTTTATTTTTGTATTTTTTTAGTAAGTGGCTGTACTGGAAAAAATGTGGTGGTATTTCATGTCTATATTTGAATGACATGAGTTGTAGTCAATTACCTGGCCAACAAGCCCAAGTTGCTACCACTTTGACAAATGTCGATAAAGTCAAAGGCCCTTCTGTAGAGGTTATGGTAGAATAATGATATTTAAAGATTAGTCAATTCTCATCAATGGATATGTTAAGTCATTTTTCATTTTATTATGTTTGGTTAAGATGAAAACATCTATTGATGGTTTGAGTGCTTGTGATCGTTTGTATGGCTTTGCTTTTATGTCAAATATGCAACTATAACAAGAGAGTTGAATCCTGAATGGCCATAGTTTTTGGTTGTCTTTTTGTAAAACATCTATTGATGGTTTGAGTGCTTGTGATCGTTTGTATGGCTTTGCTTTTATGTCAAATATGCAAGTATAACAAGAGAGTTGAATCCTGAATGGCCATAGTTTTTGGTTGTCTTTTTGTTGTATTGTGCAAATCCCAGGAAGTGGTCATTTTGATGCATGTATTCATTTTACTGTATTATGCGAAACTTCGTCGTGCATGTCTCCATGTGTTTCTAGCTTTTTGTTATTGTGTATTGTAGTCTGGTTATTTTTGTGGTTTCAGTGGAGAGATAGAGGAAAATAGAAACTCTGGATCTCTAGTTGCCTGGGCTGCATTAGACTGTTTCCACTGTGTCACAGATACAAAATATTAATAACTGAAAAGGGCTAAATATTGGGCTACTAGAATTTTGATCGTGAAATATACTGTACATGGCCAATCACAGTGTGATCCATCATAATATCAACATGTTGGATCACTGAAGTGTAGCCCTCACTTGTAAAGATTAAAAAACAAAGAAGCAGCAGCAAACTGCTCATCTTTTCTGGCTGAGCATTATATGTTTCCTTATTTTTGTATAGTTGTCTCAGTTACCTTGTCACTTACCTTGTTTGTAATATCTTGCAGATAAAGGATTTGATTAGCATCTCAGCTGACATTTACACAAGAGATCACATGCTTACAATGGTTTGCATCTTCCTTTGGTCTCTCTGATTTATTTGCATTAGTGGGAAATAACAATTTGTCATCTCCGCTCAGGAGAAGCTTATTCTCAAGAAGTTGATGTTCCGTCTCAATACACCAACTCCATATGTTTTCATGTTAAGGTTTTTGAAGGCTGCACAATCAGATAAAAAGGTGTGTCATAATGCTTTTGTAATATGCTCCTATACTTATTTGTCGCTTGATATGTTAATAGTAGTTTGCCTTTTTATGTACTTCATTATCAGCTGGAGCATTTGGCATTCTATCTCATTGAATTGTGCTTGGTGGAGTATGAGGCTTTGAAGTTTAAATCCTCCATGTTGTGTGCATCGGCAATCTATGTTGCACGTTGTACTCTGCAATTGATTCCAGCATGGACAGAACTGCTTACAAAGCATGCACGCTATGAAGAATCACAACTCAGGCATTCTCTTTTACATTTTCTTTCTTAAACAGAAGAGTTTATTCTTGTTACCGATTCGTGGCATTTATTATGTTTGTGTTTCGTTTGCAGGCCTTGTGCGGAGATGATCTTGAGATTCCAAAGAGCTGCTGGTCAGGGTCAACTTAAAGTTACATATGAGAAGTACCTACTGCCAGATCGCAGCTGTGTGGCTGGGATAAAAGCCATAGATAGGCTTCCTCTGTGATATCAATTGTGCTTTGTTGTAAGTTTTTTCTTTCTTTCTTTTTTTTTTCTTTTTTTTTTTTTTTTTTTCTTTTCTGGTCAGCTTTAGATTTGTATCATCATTCTGCAAATGTGATGGGCAGATCCTCATTTCACCTTGGCAAATGTAATTTTGGGAAACCCTGTTTTTTCTTCTTACGAATCATGTAACCATGGAAGCTTATACAGCATAATTACATTCCCTAACATCACTTTTTCATTTTTTTTGGGGAGGATATGGAAACTTTTTTTCCTTGTATAAGTAATCATCATCAGTTCAGTTGTATGACTATAAATGGCATAGTTCTTCACACCAACAAATGACAGACAAGAACTGTCAGGTGCTTGCTGTCACACTAAATGAATCTGGGGATTCCCTGCCTCTCTCAATGCTTCCCACGTGTAAAGGGAGTGGAACTCCAAGGTGGGTCCCACCTATTGAAAATATGAACCGCTCAAATTGAAATGTGCTTCCTTTTAGCAAGATTGTTTTCAAATTTTACTCAAATTTTACTACAATATTATGCATTGATCATATGCATTAATCATACGCTCAACCTTGTGATGAGACCAACTTCTACTGGAGTAAAAGTCAAGGGACATCTCACGAAAGGGTAAGGCACTCATTTGGAGCTTTCAGATTTTCAATAGATCGGCTCCACCATAGAGTTCCACTCCCTCCACTTACGAACACGTAAGTGAGCCAGCTTGAGGGATGCAAACTTACACTAAGGACAACATCTGTGCAATGCTGAAGATTCCTAGGTAGAAAGAAGTTTTTCCGATTTTCCGCGCTTGCTATTTTTCCATCAGGTGCAATGCTTTTTCGGGTGGAAAGAAATTTTTGAACTATTCTTCTTCAACTCCACAAAAAATCATTTGGGAAACAGAATTCAAGAGTACACAAACACATGCTATATTTGACTTAAGTTGACATCACATGATCTATGGAACTTGTCAGCTAAAGTTGTTGGGCAGGAAGTGCCATTCTGTTGGCTCCATGATTCAATTATTCTGACAACTGCAGTTACTGAGAGGAATATGCAGCTTAAAAATCCTTCAGCCTCCATGCCGCATCAAGTGAGTTTTGGTTATCAGGATGTGTCTGCGGCTAAAAAAGTAGTTGGTTATATATAATTGGAGACGCCCCTCATGTGCTTGGATTTTATACTTTTGAGGAGGGGCAGAAAGTTTTGGAAGGTCCTTGGTTTATATATGGTTGCCCTCTGATTCTGAGAAGATGTGCGGAGAATGTCTCCATGCACATACAGGAATTTAAGACTATTCCACAAATGGGTGCATTTCTCTCATCTCAATCTATGGTCCAAGTCTCATTCTGCCTTCTGGTAGAAAACAGTCTCTCAAAAATATGCTGATTACATGTTTAAGATGGATTTCCTAGTAAATATTCTTCTTTTCTATAAGTTTGCCCATGTAACTTCAATACACGACAAGTTTGCTGGTACTACTTTTACTACAACTTCATTACATTGTCTCCTATCGGTACTAGCACAATAAATGTAGCTTTCAACCGATTCAATAAAGATCATGCTTGGAAGAACTCCATAATTGTAGAACTAACCTCTTTCCCAATAATAGGCCAGCAAAATTTAAAGAAGTGCGCATTGAAACCATTTGCATCTTCCTTATGAGGATTTGCAATTTTCAATGCATATTCAGTCTTCTCAATGGAAACTGGCTTAAGGAGCTTAGCTACATCCTCGACATTCAATCTCCCAAATGGATTAGGCAAAGAAAGATCTTCCTCAATTGGCTCCAAAAGTAGGACATAATAATTGCTGAAAATGAGAGACAAAAACTTGAGCAGTTGCATGAGGATCAGAGAATGTAGTACCTTTTGGAGTCTGTGATTTGGGAAATGAAAGCCTGAGAGTGTCCTTTCTTCATTAATCCACAGAAATACCTTGTATTACCATCACCCAGATTAATATGAGTACTCTGAGATCTTTGCTTAAACACACTTTCTTCATAAAAAAGAAGCTTCTCCAACTTCAGCCTAGCTGCTTTTTCCTCCATATGCATAGATTCATAGCCAATTTAGATTGAAGATCAGCAATAATGAACCATACCTCTGCTGTAGCATTAGGCAAATAAATCTGAAAATTTTGCCATTCAATTAGACTACGCTTAACATCCTTTAACAACTTGGAACATCATTGTGCTCTTAAATTTCTGGTTCCAAGAAGATTTTAGAATCTTGAAAAAAAAAAACACTTTTAGCCCAAAAATTAAAGTATCAAAAGGGAGCTCGAACATTAAATAGCACTCTTACTCTTCAAAAGGATAGGAGAGTGGTCCGATATTCCTGGATGAAGCACTTCACCACAAATAAGCCTGTTCTTTTAAGAAATGTCCATTCACCAAGATATGATCCAATTTGCATTCAATCCTTGCATTACCACCATGATTAGACCACGTAAATGTGGCCCATTCAAATGAAGATCTTCAAGGCTACTTCATTCTCACAATCACTTGATTTCAATGCCATGAAAAATGTTTTCTTACAAGCCGACTGCATGTGTAGTGAAGCTATAAATAGGGGTTCGGTTAGCCCCACATTTGATCAGTATAGTTCCTTTTATAACCTCTACTTATTGTTTGATTGAATGTCGGAAAGATCTACGATTAATACGCAATAATTTTTAATGCTATTAAATTAACTGCAAAGGATAATCTAACGGCCTAATTGTTTGTACTCCCCATTATCTATAAAGAGACCTTTCCATTTGCTACGCTCACACTTATAGAAATGTATTTAAGTGGTCTCTACGGTGGAGGCCACGAGCAAGATTGCTCATTAATTAGCAATATCCAGTTTGCTAGCAGGAGAACATTCTCCAAGCAAGCATTTACCAAAAATAAACCTCAGGTAAAAAGTGAGAATATGTTTGACCAAAGGTCTAAATTGAATTGTGAAAATAACCCGGGAAGCTCTGTTAATTATGAGCTTTTTTTAATTTAATTTAATTTTATGTTAAACAGGAATAGAGACTTGAGGATTTTTATTTGCAGGAGCCTCTCAGTCAACCATTGCGCTCATGTGATCACATGTGGGGCCCACTGTACGGTCCATCCGAGTGGACCATAAAATAGGAACCCCCTCATCGGGGTTTAACGCCTATCAAAATGCATTGGACTGTTAGATTGACTGTGCACTTATTTTAAATGGTTCAACTTGTATGCCGTGGATCAAGTGAAACAGATGATAATCCGAGCCTCTATCACCATAAACAGAGCGGGGAGAGCGCTGGCACTCAGCTGAGTGGCTCCCTATTGTAAAATTTCCAAACGATGAACATCATACTTCCAAATGGTTGACCAATGGTCCAGATTTAACTCTCAAATCAAGGACTTGGATCCTCTACAATCCTGATTTACTGGGCATGATCATATCAAATGAATCATGGCCCACCAATAACGGCCAGATCTTTACACACGATCTACCAATTCCCACGTATATAGATACCGCGCCCGGACTAATATATTACACACTGCATGTGTGAAATGCATACGGGCGATTTGGGTCTGACCCAAAATCAAATCGCGAATTTTCGTTTTCCCCGAATCGTAATCTCCCGAACTCCCAATCACGAACGCGAAAAAAAGCCCTCGCTCATTTCCTTTCAAGCCAGCCCTAGAACACGTTTTCCTCTTTCGAATCTCCAATTGCACGCCCTCTTCCTTTCTATCCGACATTAGAAACCCTAATTCCTCACCCGCGAATGCATAGCTCGATCGATTGAGGTACGGATCCATTTGATCTTTGAACCCTAAAATTTGGAATTTTGAATTGATTTTAGAGGAATTACAGTGGGTTTCTGAGGTTATGGCGTCTCGATTCGACTGAGAACGCGGTATTCTTTGATGGAATTAGTTGCTTAGCTTCGCTGCTGCTCGTTTCATTTGGTTTTGTTACCGTCATTTGGTGTTGGGTCATTTTTATTTTTGGTGTTTGGACAGCTTTTGTTTCGTTTAGTTTGATGAAGTGGAAAGTGTTTTGAATACAATTTGTATTACGTTTTATGTGATTTGTGTCGGCTGACATTGTGAAGAGAATTAGGTTTTACTTGCGTTCTTTGTTTGAATTCGATTGGTGTGGAGCTTTCTTTGGTTTGTTAATTTACTTCAATTTGTTGCATTCAATTGGAATTTGCTTGCATTAGTCGTTTTAGCATGGAGTTTCTCTCTCTCTCTCTCTGTGTGATTGTTAATGATAAATTTTAAAATTGTTGGAGACCCAATGGTGTTTGTAACAGTTTATTCTCTTATATCTGTTTGAAACATTTATTGAGTTCTGGAGGTATCATTATCACTAATGCATTTGTTAAGGAAAAGTCACTTCACTTTTTTTCTTGTTACTTTGTTATATATGTGGGAAGGTGATACTGAAAAAGACTCTCTCTCTCTCTCTCTCTCTCTCTCTCTCTCTCTCTCCTGGAGACAATGCTTGTGTGGGGAACACTGATGTTCTCCTGATGCTTGTATAGTTTTTACAACTGACAAATGCTTTTGGACCCTGTGTGGTGCAGGTTTAAATTGGAACTTGACAGTGAACACTTTTTTTTGTTCTTGGAAAGAATTGCCTGATCCTTTGATTCTGATGAATTGTTGTCGCCACCAATCAAAACCTTATGATTTCTGATTTTAATAAAATCTCTTGCAAAATGATTTGGATCTCTTGATTGAGTTCCTTTTCTTAGAATTTTATGATTTCTCTTGGTAAATATAAGATTTATGGTTCCTTTTAGACTGCGGGTGTCCATTTTTTGTACTGAGCTATAACCAATAAGTTAAATTTTTTTCCTTTTTTCTTTCTTTTGTTTTGCTTTCATATTTTACCTTTTCGGTCCAAATAATATCTTCTCTAACTTATATTAAGCAATGATGATCGTGAAATGGCTTTGTCTGTCTTGGTTTTACCTCAAGCCAAATCTAATATGTGAGCTAAACGTGCATAGCAAGTCTGTAATGGAGATCCAGGTTTGAGCTTGCATGAGAGAGACTGCAAACTTCAGAAAAGGTTAAGAGGTAGAGTGTCTGTGAAAGATAATGTACCATGAGGTATGGTAAGGCTTTAATGATGATAATGGCAATGATGTAAAAAAATTAAAAATCTTATCATTTTGCGATTTACAATATACAATTCACGATTTTTGTGTTTCTTACAAGAACCGTGCAATTATTTAGTTTCCATTTGATGAAATATTGGGAGAATTTAAATGAAATACACTTACAAGTAGAGTTCAAAGAGTTTTGGTTTATACCAAGTACGTCTATCACAGAAGTCACTTTTGTTAAGATAACCCTTGGAAAGTTAAGATTGGAGGGGAAGAATGTACAATATAGTTTTTATTGATTCAGGGATAAGTTGGAGCATGTACAAGATAATGTGCAATACTGCAATGGACAGTGAAGTATGTCCAATATGGTTTTTATATGAGCCAAGGACAACTGCTGAGATGCATATCCTTAGATGGATGTGTGGAGTTACTGGAAGGAATAAATTTATGAATGAGCACACAAAATGAAATATATCGATTGCTCCTTTTGAAGATAAAATCTTGAAATGCTGTTTGAGATGGTTTGGGCATTCATATGGAAGGATTACAAATAGCACCCCTCCCAAGGTATTGAATTGTTACGACTTAAAGAAACTGGGGAAAGTGTGGGACTAATAAAAGCGTAGTAGAAGATAAGATTTGAAAGCTTGTGGATTTACACAAAACATGGCTTTAAATAGGGTTAAGTAGAACTTAGTAACTCACATATCTTAGATAGAAGGAATAAAGCTCTGTTCGTAATGTAGTTGTTTTACAACATCACAATCGAATTCAATTTTAAAAAAATTGGATGAAATTAGCTGATTTTCTAACCCATTTTGGAGGTGAATGAACTTTTCAATTGATGAGGTTTTTTTTTTTTTTTTTTTTTTTTTTTTAATATATTTTACTCATAAACTTTGTGAACAATCTAATTCCTCCCAAGTTGAAATAGATATGAGAAGACCATAAGGTCTCCTCTAGACTTTTATACACCATCTTGGAGTGGTTTGCTTTGGCTAAACCTTGAACGGTTGATGATTATTTTGTTTCTATTTAGTGGCATTTCTATAAGAAAATTTTGATGGAGATGAAATTATTTATTCATATTTCAAATTTCACAAACCGGAATCTTGACACAACCCTGGTGTAGTGCTGACTCCATACTTTCCTTTGTGCAACACTGGGGAATCCTAGGTGCTACTTCTAGTCCGATCTACTTGCAGAAGCCCATGAGTGTTTGGAAGGCCTTGACTGTATAATATCATTGTTTCAGCGGTTCTTTATTGGAAAATATTTTATGTGGAACTGGTGGGCGGTTATTATGGTTTATGGTGGAGCTCAGTGGTGGCCGTAGATTGGGGTCTCCTATATTTTTGTATTGGCTTTTTTTTTATTATCTATTTTTCTCATTCAATTAAGAGATAACTCACTCATTATGATTTGTGTTTCCTTTTATTTTCTTTACAGTTCCATTGCGGTTGAATGAAGGCTTTTTCAGCCGGAATGCCCTATTCTGAATTTAAAAGTCCAATGGGATTAATCACCATCTTGATGAATGTTTCTATTTTTTTTTATTCCTATTTGTAGAGGATGTTTCAGCTGTTTGGGAAAAATTAAGTGTATTTGGCAGTTCGTCTCTTTCTGCTACTGATAACTGACTGCTCAATGGTATTAGCACAAATACGATAGTCACAACAACCTGAATTTTTACATACCCTCAATATATTGAATTCGGTGGGAGATGGTCTTGAAATATTGGACCAGGTACTAGTAGGATGTAGGTGCAGGGAGCACACTGCTCTATTGCTGATTGTACAATTCCTTGACCTTCCATGAATTGTCGTTGTCATCATCATCATCATCAAAGCCTTGGCCTGGCCATGTTGGGATCAGCTACATAAATTTTGTTTCTCCATTCCGATCTATCTTTAGCCAAATCCGTGGATAGGTTGCACTTCATCAGATCTATTATTACTACTACCATCCACGTCTTCTTTGGCCTACCCCTTCCCTTTAGTGGGCCATTAACCTGCATGACCTTTCACGCGTGGAATAAATAAACTATTAATCTAGATACTCTTTTTGTTGTTGTTGTTGTTATTATTATTATTATTATTATATTTTTGACATCTGTTTTTTTTTACATCAGGCGTCATATCATCAGATCTCAATGTTAATAATAGTTTTGAACTATATTTTGAATTATTTTTTTAGTTTGCTCAAATTTCATCATTGTGCTTAATGATTCAGAAACTCATTAATCTATCTCTTTTTATTGTAGAAATTTGAGGGAACTCTTGGATTCATGGGACTCAAATTTCTGTAGATATATATATATATATATATATATATTGAAGTTTAGTTACAGAAGGAATGCATGGACTCAGCCCCTTATTATTATTATATTTTTGACATCTGTTTCTTTTTACATCAGGCGTCATATCATCAGATCTCAATGTTAATAATAGTTTTGAACTATATTTTGAATTATTTTTTTAGTTTGCTCAAATTTCATCATTGTGCTTAATGATTCATAAACTCATTAATCTATCTCTTTTTATTGTAGAAATTTGAGGGAACTCTTGGATTCATGGGACTCAAATTTCTGTAGATATATATATATATATATATTGAAGTTTAGTTACAGAAGGAATGCATCGACTCAGCCCCGGGTCTGCTTTCTTTGTAAATGCAGAAGTGGATTCCATGGGAGGGATCATTGATGGCGGAGCAGGTCTAGATAGCAAAACCTCTCCCCACCATGTGGCGATTGAAAAGGCTCAAGCGGAGCTTCGGTATGTTGGCATCATCTTTATATACGCATTTGTCTGGCTTTTGTATGGAGAAATTTTTTTATTGTTATTTTCTCGATTGCAGGCAGGAATTTGATGTGCGTGAGGAACGGAGGAGGGAACTAGAGTTTCTTGAGAGAGTAAGACAGTATAGTGTTTAAGTTACTCTTATTGAGAAAGTACAGATATAACTGCATAGTTAGGTGGTTCAACACTTTTGTTTCTTGCAGGGGGGGAACCCATTGGATTTCAAAGTCGGACCTGCAACCTCAATTAGTGTTCAATCTACTTCAGTTACAGATCAGCATACAGAGCAGTATGTTGTAACAAATTATCATATAACTGTATAGAGAAAATATGGTATTAATAAATTGTCTTGTTGGTTGATGTCTGTTTCGGTGTTGCAGTGAAGCTAAAGGCAGCGTTGCATTGACTGCCTCACCTCATGGGGATTCTGTTGATAGTAGTGCGAGACCTCTTGGTAAAGAACCTACTACTGCTGACAATCTTTTGCTTTTTGATGTTGAAAGAGATGCGGTTTATGGGGATAGAAATGTGGCATGTCCTAGTAGAAGGGGTGATACTGCTCTGTCAGAACAATCTTGCCGACGGGGTAGAAGTCAGAATGTAAAGGAATCAGAAGACTCAGCGATTTTCCACCTTGAGGTGAGAAGTCAAGCATACGCCCGACGGAATAGGTCCAGATCAACTCGTGATAATGCTCATGCTTGTTCGACCAATTTTGTTCCCTCTGGCCATAATAATCGATCTTCCATGGTACCCTCTTCTCGCCATAATTCAAGGGATGTAAAGGGTTCACTATTTGAAAAACACTTGGATAAAGATCACACTATTTCATCTATTTGCAACTCAAAAACAACAAGCCCAAATTCCAATGTGGTTTCCAGGATTGTGCTGTCTGATAGTCAGATGGATATGGATATAGGTGCTGATCAGGGTCATGACACCATGGTTGATCCAACAAAAGCTGGACTGGCGGGTAAGTCAGAAATCAAGGAGAGTGAAATTAATGAGCATTCTCAAATAGCCCTAGAGCAAGATCCTAATGTCTTGTCTTTACCACTTGTTTTGGTGGGAGAGGGGGAGCATGGAACTTCAGCTGGTTCCCATTGTGTGCCCTGTGCATCTTTGGAAAAGAAGGGAAACTCCACTACTACTGTTCAGATTAATGGGTTTAGTTCAAATATGGATGAGAACTCTTTGAAAAATGGAAGTCAAAATAACAGAAATGGTTCCTCTGATACTTTCATTGCAGTTGTTGGTGCAAAAGGTTTAGATTCGAAGTTCTTTTGTAACCAGATTAGTGGTAGCCTAGATGAAAATATTGCTAGCAATCGATGTACAATCTCAAGGAAGGTGAACAATAGTTCAAATGGAAATGCCAAAGAGCAGACAGAAGTATTTGACACAACCCCTTCCATGCCAGATGTAGGTGCTGTTGAAGAAAAAAATGAGTCCATATCGATTGATGTTCAAGCTACTGCTAGTGGCACTCTCACACCAGTTCCAATGAACCTTAGCAACTCCAATGTCCAGGTCAAAGCTGAAGAGGAATTTTGCAATAGCAGGTCTGTTTTGCAAAATGAGGCTGAACCTATCACCAGTATTGAGGGGATGAAGCTGATTCAGTTGGGTGATAATTCTGATTCCAAAAGGCCAAGTGTATGCCCTGAGCCTGGAACTTCATGCACTTCTGTATCCCTAAATTGTGAGCCTTTGGAAGCAAATTTTCCTGTGAAAAGTTCTGCTGCTGCTATGGAGCTTGAAAATAGTATGGAGAACCGCTTGCAGTTAGCAAACAAGGAGCACGAAGATGTTATTTTGGAAAAGGCTCGAACGATAGAGGTAAACCTGATGCTTTTATATATTTGTTTCTAATTTGTTTGGATGAATGCTGTCTACCATCCTAGCCAGAAATGTTCAACTATGATTTCAATGGACAGGCTAGACGCAAGAGGAGTGCTGAACTATCTTTGAGCAATGCTCCTTCAGAGAAACGGCGGAAATCTCATTGGGACTTTGTCCTTGAGGAAATGGCATGGCTGGCAAATGACTTCATGCAGGTCTGTTGTTCCCAACTTCTATTTTTCATTTTTGTTGTTTTCTGTTTTATTTATGTGTTATTTGGATGAAAAGTGGTGCTCGCTTATGCTTATTAGATTGATTTTGATAATTTGAGGTATATACAAAGCTTGAGATTTAGCTTGTGACTTACATTGTTATCAGAATCCTACAATTTGCATCCCGAATCCTATGATTCATATCGAATCTTAAGGAAAATGATTAGTACCTATACTATGAATCCCATTTACAAGCGAATCTTAGGATTCACGTGTGAATCTTACTATTCGATACTTATTTCATTGAACCTTACAATTCAAGCGATTTGGTTGATCGAGAATAGCCACAATCAAGAAGTTAAGCATTCGGGTATATGCATGGGTTTTTTTTGTTCCTGTATCCATTTTTTAAATTGTTTTTGTGATTTTTTCATGAACATTTTTTAACTTGAGGAGATATCTTAAAATGTAAGATTGATGATTTGAATTTTATTTTTTTATTTAACGATAAACAAAAAAATATCGCAGCCTGTTTATTTCCCTAGTAGCATAGATGCCGTAAACATATTTACCTATTTACACGTATCATTTATGATATATTAATATATGTCAATGATGTTCTAAATATGATTGTATCAATCTAATTTATCATTGCATTATTGTTGCCGTAGTTGGAAAATGGATGGATTATAAATAACTAATTTGTATCTTTTAAATATTTTTCATTTTTATAAGAAAAATAAAAGATCCTAGGATTTGTGATACGATTTGATTCATCCCCTTGGATGATTTGCGATATGATTTCAATTTTCGAAACAATGCTTACTATAGTTATCATCTGTTTCGGCTGAGGATTAAGCTTCATTGCTGCTATGCCTTTGTCTTGGGACTTACGTTTGCTTTGGATTCTGTGTATAGGAGCGGGTTTGGAAGACAACTGCTGCAGCACAAATCTCTCACTGCATTTCTTTTAGTGGTCGATTAAAGTTCAATCATGAAAACCTGTGCCGGAAGCAGAGGAAGGTGGCTAACACCTTGGCAAAGGCTATTCTCCAATTCTGGAATTCAGTTGAATTGTCTCAAGATAGAGATGATCCAAGTAATGACTCAGACGAACACAATTCATCTTTATTTGTATCTGGGAAGGCTAAGTCGGTGCAATCTATTAAGGACAAGATTGAGGAACCCATTGTTGCACAGGTTGTTACTGTGGCTCACCTTGTTACATGTTGCTGATGCCACAAGATTTTTAGTTGTTCTTTACACACTTTATTGTCACATTGGATGATCTTATTATTTACTGTCATTTGTTTCTTTCTTGGTGGATGTTCATTGGTTTGCATTTCTCTTTCCTGTATAGATAATTAAACTTTGAAGAAGTAGTGCCACATTATAAGCTTATGCAGATTATAGGTTTCTCTTTTAAACTTATATATATATATATATATATATAATAAAGTTCACAACAGTTATTTTGGAAATGTATACTCACACCATATGCACTACATATAGCGTTTAACATGAACATGCTTGCTTGACCAGCAGTAATTTCATACTCCTTCCATTTATTCCTCGTTACTGAATTTGTAACATGGGCATGCCATTTATGCTTTTATGGAGGTGGCAATGGATTGGGTTCATGTGGAACCCAACCTGAACCTGGCCATAACGGGTTGTAGATCTCAACCTGTTCCCATCCCATTTATGATCGGGTCATCCCTTACCCAACCCTTGTACTTAAGATTTTTATAATTATTATAGTTTCTTACCAACTTTAGGTACCTTGGATCGATGGTACAACAGGATGGAGGGATTGATACTGATGTAAGTCACAGGATTCAGGCCGGCTGGACCAAATCGAGGAGTGCTTCGGGGGTCTTGTGTGATCGGAAAGTCCCCTCAAGGTTAAAGGAAAGTATTATAAGGTGGCGGTAAGACCGGCGTTGTTATACGGATCAGAGTGTTGGGCAGTAAATCATAATCATATTAAGAAGATGGAAGTTGTGGAGATGAGAATGCTAAGATAGATGTGCGGGATCACAAGGAGAGATAGGATTAGGAATGAGGAGATTATGGGTAAAGTAAGAATAGCACCGATTGAAGATAAAATGAGAGAAAATCGACTAAGATGGTTCGGCCATGGTAGAAGGCATCCAACGGAGGCACCTGTTAAAAGGTGTGAAAGCATGGAGATTGCCGGGAGTAGGAGAGGGAGAGGGAGACCCAAGAGAAGTTGGAAAGAAACTATTAAACATGACCTTGCTTACATGGATCTAACGGAGGACATGTTCCTAAACAGATTTTATTGGCGTCGTCAAATCCATATAGCCGACCCCACCTAGTGGGAAAAGGCTTGGTTTGGTTAGAATTATTATAACATGAACATTTCCAACCATACCTCCACCATATACCTTATTTTTCCAAAAAACATTAAGTGCATGCGATGCTATTTATTTTTTGTTTAAAATCAAGCAATAGTATTTATTAAGCAAGCCATTTATACATGGGTTGAGCTATGAGCTTGCTATGCTGAGCCATCTATTCTGGACAGTCCAACCTGAATCTGATTCGGTCAGTTTATCCAGATCTGAAGCTAGGCTGACGTAGTCCTGATTATCAGAATCGAACTATCAAACGAAGGCTACCTTGAGATTTTCCTTTGATAAACATAGTCCTGATTAAGCAACGAATGTCTATACTGTTAAGATTCTCCGTTGATATGATTGTTGAGTGTTTCATTTCTTATGGCTGTTCACTTTTATTTTATTTAATTTGATTCTTTATTAAAATAATGCAAGTGTGCATTTCTATTCAATTATTTTTCTTGAACATTATGATATTTACCTGTTGTGGAGCCATTTTGCACTTGCCTCTATTAGCTCTTGATTGAAATTTGGCATTTTTTCAGGAAAGTAACAAGGATATGGAGGAAAACAATTTTAAGCAAAGGCTTCAACTTCCTATTAAAAAGTATGCATTAAGATTCTTGAGCTATAGTAAATCTGCTGATTGTTCTGTTCAAGCTGAAGCACCAATGACACCCGACCGGATATCCGATGCTAGAATCTTGCAACTGTCATGTGAAGATCGATATTCAGAAGTATGAGCTAGGTCTTTTTCCACTTAAAATGAATTTTGAATGGCCATACTCGTATTCGGTGATGATGGCTGATTTCTATAACTGATATCTTTTTAAAAGTCTTTGAGATATATATATTTTTTCATGCTTTGAGGATGTTCTAAATGCCCGTCAGAATTTGTATCTCTTGATGTACTGTGTAACAAATGTTGTTCATTTACATATGGATGCTTACAAACACAAGTTGCTTATTTTTTCCCCTTGGCAGGAAAGCCTCTTCTACACAGTCCCCTCTGGTGCAATGGAAGAGTACAGAAATTCCGTGGAATCTCATTGGGCACAGAATGAGGTAAGAGTATGCTCCCAAAATTCTTGTATCGGTTGAAATGAGAAATAGACCAAAGCAGTTAGCCTAGTTATTGTTATTTGAATGTTTTGTCATTTGCAAGTAGTTTAATAATCCACTGAGAGATGGCATTATTCTGTTATAATGAGGTACTCCTAGTTGCCTTGTGTGAACCACCTGAGTGATGGTGGCTGATCGGACAGACTGGACAGGAACTGCCTATAGTGGGTTGCATGCTCCTGAAGTACCCTGATTGGATGGTCAAAATTGTACAATTCAGGCTCTGAGAAATAGAAGCTTTTTACTATTATAATCTTCCAACTTTTAGGCGCTTGTTTGCATGACAATGATCATCAAAATCCAATCAGGGTGATTTTAGTCCATGTGCGGTCCACTGTGGCCATTCAAATTCAATTACTTTAGACAATGCAGGCGAGCTCTGGTAGGCTTCTCAATCAGTACCTTGTTGCATTACGTTGAAGCCATTTCTCACATCCCTTTGTGCAAGAATTAGACATCAATGCTTCTCTATTCATCTACTTAAAAGCTTGCCTAGAGCTTCTATTTAAGTATATGGATGCAGAAGTTTGAAGGTAGTCATTGTTTCAACCATGAGATTGCAGCTTTGAATCATGTTACTATCAAAGGAGGGAATAACCATCTCATTTTCTCATAACAACCTTAGTGGACATGCACATTGTCTCCGCAACATAGAAAAATCCTAGAAATTTCTTCTTGCATTCGTTTTCATCAACTAGACACTGCAATCATCATTCATCAACAATAAACTTGAAATAGAGTTTTCCATTCGTTTGGAACATGCATGTATTAATATGACACCATCATTCTGTTTTTCTGAGAATATCCATAACAAGCGTGCAGTGACTCTTCAATCTAACAAATCCCTGAACTCTTTCACTCAAACAACTGGACACCATAATCATAAATGAAAAGGTTGAAATTGGTCTTTTTTTTTAATTCCCTCTGGATGTACATTTCCGTCATGGAATGCCCTGGGTTTAATTAGATTGGATTAGTTAGTGTGGTTTTTTTATATTAATTTTTTAATGGGTAAGGGACTCATTCCGGTATCATTGTGGTTGCAAAACTGAGCACATTCCAACTGCATGCGGGCCCCCCCCCCCCCCGCGCCCCCCCCCCCCCCCCCCCCCGCGCTTTATTTTCCAAGTTTTATAGGCAGAGTATATGTACGCTTTAGACATGCATGCACTAACAGTTGTAGTAGGCTTGTATATCAGAGTATGATTCTTGGATACTTTCAAAGGGACAATGCATCCATATCATGTACTCCATTTTTATATGTTAAATACATGTACCAGTTATGTTCATGAAATGTCCTCCTCATATCCATGTTATATCTGACCATCGTAGTATCTGAAAGCAACTGCGATCATTGTCATCATCATCATTATAGTCTTATTCCATCATGAGTCTGTTTGATATGTGGGCAAGAGTCATGTACTAGGGCCTAGCTGGGTGATCATTGGGGAGTGGGCGGGTGGAAAGCTCTATGAGAATTGGGAGGTTAAGGGATGGACAGAAAATCATGTTTTCTAGATTTCAAATGGTGTAGATGTTGAGGCCCCAAAAAACCATCAGTGTGGGAAAGTGATTAAGCTTTATATAGCTTCAATCCAAGAGGATAAAGGTAGGATGAGTGCCAGAGTAGGCTGGTGCCAACCTATGATACCCATATATAGGAAAAATATTATGTCGTATGAAATCCAATGTCTGCCTGCCATATTAATGGTGTGTCAATCCTATGGCATCCCATAACTGGGCATCATAGGTGCCAACTCAACCGAGGAGATAGAGAGAAAAAAAGGTGGGTTTAGAGTTATGGGGATATCGGATAATAGGTGGGCCTCACATTTCCTGTTGCCCATGATAGTCTCATTGGCGACATACTTGATGGGGTATATTTATGAACTTGTAATCTGTGGATAAAACATCTTAGTTATGGTTATTTGGAGTTGGTTGCTTAGTACAGTAGATGAGTTCAAACTTCAAAGTGCTAAAATTGATGATTGATTATACCTAGAATTATCATTGCTATGTCGAAATTATTTTCTTGTTGTATGAGTTTGATATTATTATTTATATTTCCAAAGGGAAAATATTTTTTTTTTTTGGGGAAAAATTTCTTCTTGGTACCTGTGGTTTTGTACTCACATTTTTTCTTGGTACCTGTGGTTTTGTACTCAGTTATCTAAGGTTGCACATTTTGGTTATTCAAGTCCCTTTAGCGGCGTATTCTATGGTGACATTTTTTTTGCTCATTTTGCTGCAATGAGCTGGACATAATTTACTATTGTCACTTTATTTTTTACTAGTCAAGCAACCTAGTGAAACATGTCTTTTGTGTATTTTTCATTTTTGTTTATCATATTTTGGATGCCTGTCCGGATTTTGGATATGGAGCTCATGTTTTTGAATGTAAGAATAGTTTCTTGACTTTGAGATGGCCAGTCATGCTAACATTTATCTCTTTTTTCAATAAAAGTTATTTTTCATGGTGAAAGGGTCGGTCAACTATATTATTTGAATAATTTTTTTTTCGTAGCCATGCATCCACAAACATTCTTCCAGCCTATACGAGTGTCTTAATTTTTTCTTTAGAACGTATCTAAATTAATGAAACTATCAATGTTTACATGCCCTTCTAACATTTTTATATTGAAAAGTAAGAAAACTGATAAAACCGTATGAAATATTGGACTTGGTAAGTAAGATATGCTAACTTCTACCTTAGAGGTTTTGGTGGGGTATCGAGTACCGATACAAATGTTGTGTCTGTTCAACATGGGTACACTTGGCATGTACAAGCATCTGGGTATCATAGCGTACAGCCAGTAAAATGATTTTTTACCAGCTTATTGATGGTTCTTAGTTTATATAATCTAATTTTATTGAATGACATTGTTTTCAGAGAACTGGCAACAAAGCGCACCAAGAGGAGTTTGAGGCATCCTTTTTTGATTCTGTACCAGGTATTAATTAGGACTATTATAATCGATCTCTTTCCCTATAAACTGAGTATCCTCTTGTTCTTGACACCTTGTCATTTGGCTTAAGATTTTGGAGCTCGAGAGTGTGTGAATGAAGAAGATGAAGGAGAGACAGGCTTCTGTTATTTGCCTGGAACTTTTGAAGGTAGAAAGCCATCGAAGTTTACTCAAAGAACAAAGAAAGGTGTGCAGAAGTCATATCCTACAAGATCTTATGAAATTGGGTCTGATTTGCCATATGGGCATTGCCTAGAAAGCAAACTGGGAAGTCAACCTTCACCATCAACAGGAAAAAGGTCTTCCAGTAGCCTAGTGGGTCCAATTCCAACGAAGCGTGTCCGTACAGCTGCAAGGCAAAGGATTGGGGGTCCTTTTGGTACTGGAGTTGCTGGGGGTGGACAAGTAGCAACCAAGACTGATGCTTCAAGTGGAGATACTAGCTCATTCCATGATGACCAGACTTCAGTGCATGGTGGATCTCAGCCTAGGAAAGTCCTGGAGGTTGAGTCCACTGGAGATTGTGTGAAACAGTTACCATTTGATACTACTGACATATCCTTGAAACCGAAAAAGAAGAAAGCCAAGCAATATAGGAACACATTGAGTTCAAATGACTTCGCTGGGTTTGCTTGTTCAGTGAAAGTACGGTTTTCTCCTCCTTAGCATTCAAACATTTATTTTTAACTCTCAAGTTTCAAGTCTCTGCTTAATTGTGATAATCCATCATCATCATCATCATCAATTGTTCTGTCACACTTTGGCTGAATAATATGTTGTTGCAGGGTTCCAGTTTTGAGCCACGATGGCAGCTTGATTCCATTGCTCAACATGAACAGGTGATTTTGTTCAGTTCAGTTCTTCTTCTTCCTCTTCTTTTATTCTTCTTCTTTTAAGGGAAAAAGAAGAAGAAGATTTCATTAGAATATAGAATGTAGAAAGGATTGCTGCCCATCAAAGCGATGGAGTAGAACTCAAATGGAGCATAATGTAGAACAGATGTAGGAAGGACAAAAAAGATATAAGAAATTTCATGAGACTAGCCCATTTGCACCAATATAATTTTCCCTTTCCATTCCCTCTTTTGCTTAAACATCGGCCTCTATTGTTCTTCCTTCTGAATGTTCCCGAAAGAAGTATTTTATGGAGAGTGATAAGGCCTCTATTTCATTTAAGATATCGAAGAATATAAAAGGGCTCTCTATCTTACCACCTTAAAATATTGCATGCCGTGAATCGCCTTCCACTATAATGCCCAGATATGGCATGGATACGGTAGAGGCACTCCATGGACATGGCAGAGACATGGATTTTACATATAAAAAGTGAAGTATCAGATACGATACGACACAATACGTTGCCCATTTGGAAGTATCCGTGCATCATAGGCCTTCCATCATTGCTGAATCATGAAAATGAGAGCACACCAATTTAGAGTCTTTAGTTGGTAAGGTTTTTTGCTCTATTTGAGTCACCAATTCCCTGGGAACTGAAAAGACATGACAGTCTCTGAAATGGTTCTTGATGGTGTGCCGGCCTCATACCTGATGTGCTCAGGTTCCCTTTAGAGCTCCCATCAACCTGCATCTATTACCCTCACTCGGTATAGCAATTTGATTTGAGATCCTTGAAGGTGTGTCCACAGACCTTCATTTGTAGCTTGCCAATCTCTATGCAAATCAGTTGCATGCCTATCTAAAAGAATATTATCCTTTTGACATCAATGATAGGATTATGTCCTGTGTTAAAAGGGTTACTATGATATTTACTATATATACAGTGATAATTACAGTGGTGTAATCATCCGAGTGACTATGGAACCAAAATGTTCCCTTCAAGAGTTATTCTTTGTATTTTCGCAATACACTCTTTTGATGTCTATTTGTTAGAGATTGCTGGTTTTGGCTTTTTATTATGTTGACAATACAAAGGCTTTGATGTCATCAAATTAAACTTTTTCACGTGTGATCAATTCGGGTGTGCCTATCTCTTAGTTTTCTCTGCAGTAATTATTAAACTTTGCATGGATATCTTCCACTGCAGAGGGATCATTTAAGAAAGAAAGTGGAGAATCACCAGTTGGAATCAAATGGAAACACTGGTAAATTGCATCAACTCGAATTTTCTCATACCGAACTCAGTTCAACAATTGCTGCAACTTTCATGTTCTTTACTTTTTGAATGTACTGTTTGAATGATTTTCTATTGCTTTCTCTCAAGGTATGCATGGACAACATGCTGCCAAGAAGCCTAAGGTCTTGAAGCAATTGCCAGATGTTTCTTTGGAACCTATGAATCCAGTGTCCGGGTCAATTCCTTCGCCAGTTGCATCACAAATGAGTAATATGTCAAATCCAAACAAACTTATAAAATTGATTGCCAATCGAGATCGAGGCAGGAAAGCTAAAGCAGTCAAGGTATGTACTACACCTCTGAGGTGAAATCATCTCTGATATTTACTTGGGTGTATCCCAATCGATGCATGATTGATTGATGCTGATTTTTTATAATTCAAGTCATGATTCATTCATTTCATGATTTCTTTACCCAAATATGTATCATTTTTGTCCCATTCAAACAAATAGCTGCAATGATATGAGCAATTGAGGTTATAAAAATCATATAATTCCAACTATTGTATGAGATGGAATACTGGGATCACTTTTTTTTCCTAATGTTCTTGGAATCTTGATTAATCTTTAGTTTTTAATCCTTCACATTCCAGATTTTTTCCCTATGCTTTCATGTTCCTGAAAAGTTTGAGGGTTTTTTTTTTTATATTACTTCTGACTTCTGTCTTACTTACTCTTTGCTACTTCTCTTGCTTTGTGTTACACATTTTTTTTTCCACATTGAATTGCTTATGCATGGCCATTTCCATGGGTCCCACTCTACATATCCTCAAGAAGGTCCGATTTTCTCTAGTTTTAGTTATACAAACACTTTTGATTTTTCATTTATGTTACAAATGTTGATGGGGTTTATTATTTGATTAACAATAGGAGTCCTGTTTAGTATATTAATTAGCTTTCCCTTAGGGTTAGCTTTTTGAATTTTGATTCCATCAAGGGTCAAAATTTGTTGAGGGCCTTTTGCTTTCCATTATAACTATTAAATCCATTACTCCTGCGTAAGGGGATATATTTTTCTGCTTCTTTATTTTTTTTTTTTTCCAAATTTTGATATTTTGGAAGACTTTATGACATGGAAATGAAAACTATTAAAGCTGTGCTCTGCATTTCTGTGAATGCTGGAGGCCCTTTATCTTTTACCTACCTTCACCTTCCTTTTCTGCTTTCTTTTTGCTGTTGGCCTGTTGCTGCAATTCACTGCTACATGTTCTGGTTGATCCGCTACTATTTGTATAATTGTATCACAAACTGATGCAGGAGCATGCAAGGCTAACCTAAATGATATTATGAGATCAGAAAAGACTAACAATCACAAATAAAATATAAAATTAAAACTCAGCTTTCACCACTTATGTAGAATTTTAGTTAGGGAATTGGTGATGAATCCAGGCCTTGACACAATCCCAAAATGTGGACCTGCTAAATCTGAATGGCGAGTCTCAATGGAAGAACATCTCTTTCACCAGCTTAGGGCACTTTTGGTTAATGTCCACGGCACTGATTTCTCACGCTTTTCCATGATCGCATAGAAAATCCACATTTGGTTCATTAGAGAAAAGGGCATGAAGGATTCCCACAATCAATGCATGCAAGTATTTTGAGGATCGGACCTCTCCCTGTCGGATTTCGCAATTCCACGTGATGATGGAAAGCGGAGCTATAATGCTCCAAAATGGTGGTGTTGATCTCACCTGTTTTTTTGTTATTTTATGGGTCCCACAATCAAGATCCGAACCGTTCATCATCTTTAAAAGCCCCAAAATAGCTCGGAGGTTAAATATCAGCTGTTGATTCGTCATAAATTTTGAGATATTTGAAAAAAAAAAATCCAGGCCATTGGATCACAAATTCTAGACTTCTGTGAGCCCCTGTTGCAAAATCCTAACCGTTTAGTCTCTTTAGAAGGCCTGAAATGGCTACGGGGTCAAATTTGGCAGTGTGATTCATCATGGATCATGAGAAAATGGCAAAAAACTCCTAACTGTTGATCTGCCATAGTGCAAATTTTTTTTTTTTTTTGCAGTCCTATTTTTTTTTTTCAAGTTTTTGATACCCATGGGCCCCAAAATCATGATCCATATCTTGCATTATTTTGAGAAGACCAAACATGGCTAGGGGCTCAAATTTCAACCGTAGATCCCTCGTAGGTTTTGAAATATTTGTGAAAAAGTCCAGACCCAAAACTTAATTTTTATTCCATTTTATCCCATTTGTAAGATCCGAACTGTTCAAATTCTCTAGAGAGCCAAAAATGGCTAGGGGGTGAAAGCTCAGGTCTTGATTTTACATGATTTATGAGAAAATTGCAAAAAACTTATAACTGTTGGATCACACATTGTATAGATGGTAGGATTCCTTTATGTTTGCCAAACTTGAAAATCTACTTAGCATGGTTCAAAATCGCGGTATTGGTCAGGCCAAAAAACCGATATGGTATTTAACTGGCAATAGGTAGCTCTTTTCCCATTTTTTTTTTGGGACGGTCTCACTCTACGCCAGGTATAGCCTTTCCGTGACTAAAACCCGACACGTGGAGGTCGGCTTTGATACCAAATATTATGGACTTAACCAATACGCCCAAAGCCTTAGGATTGATGGAATGCATCAAATTAAATCTTATAACTATTCAAGACCTAACAGATGTCTGAAACTGTTGAATATGTCAAGTTTTAATGTTTTATCCTTGGTCCGTCCATATAGTTTATGAATCCATAAAGTAGCCCACAATTTAAATTCGAAATCCGATCAATTAAAATAATTGTCACTCTTTATAGTTGATTTGTAAAAAAATTCACTTTTTTATCATAAGGAGAAGGGCATTTATACTATTAAAAAAAAAAAAAAAAACGGAGAGGGGCATTTATTTTTAGTAGATTAGATATTTCATTAGTATACCCTATTAGAGGCTTACTAATAAAATAAAACGTTTGGATATTTTTTTATTTTTTTAACATTTTATTTTGATGTTTGTAAGTGATCAATGTGACATAAGGCCAACTCTAATTTAATTAATATTTGTTAAGGGACCATTTGAAAGGGACATTTATTGAGTGGGGAAACTAAAAAGGGGCATTTAATAGTTTAGACGATAAGAGAGGGCATTTAATGGTTTAAAATTTTAAATTCTAAAATTTATTGTGATTTGTGAGACCATTTAAGAGGCTGCATTTATTTAGTTTAATTTTTAAAAATGTGGGCCACAATATGTGTGGAAGACTCACACCTCGGAAATCAAATGGAGAGATAAAAACCCTCAAATGGGTTTGCTCTTTCCATCTCCGCCAGAAAGCAATGGGAGTGGGGAGATGGAAAAGAAAAAGGGAAAGAGGAAAAGAGAGAGGAGGAAGAAAAATAAGAGGAGGAGAAAGGGGCGGTTGCCGGGGGGCTACCTGGTTCAGCCTCTCAGGGATCCAAGTATGAGGGTTTTTTTTTTTTCTTTTGAATGGTGATCCATCTTTATGTTTTTTCCTTTTTTTTTTTTTTTTTAAATTGCATGTTGTTGTTTTTGTTGTGTTTTCCCCTTTTCTCTGGAAAAGTGAAATACATATTCCTGTCTTAACTCTTCCTCCTTTTTATTTATTTATTTATTTATTTAAAGTTTTGGTCGTGTTGGCTGTTACAACCGATACGACCAATAATTTGAAAATACCGGCCGTAACGGTCGATAGTTTGGCGATTTGGACCGTGACGATAACATTACCGATATCCCAACACAATATCGTCACGGTCCGAGCTGATACGATATTTTAAACACTGCTCCTCAGAAATCCTCTTTGAAGATTGCTTGGTTATCATAAAAAAAAAAGATTATCTTGGTTCCAGGTGAACGAAAGAGGATTCTTCTATGTTTACCAAATGTGCCCTTACAGATCAACCAAGGACAAGTAGATTTGCTGTCCCTCTTGAGGATTTGACAAAAGAGTCTAGGTTCAAAGGGATTTCAACAAAACTTGAATGTTTGGAATTGGGGATAATAAATTCAGATTTATAAATATAACAATCCCTGGAGTTGAATATTTCCAAATATGCAATAAACACATTCATATCTGATACATAGCAAAGAAATTGAAGGAGGTTGTTGAAATGGTTCCAAAACCCTATGACTAGGGTTCAAATAGAGTGGAAATTGCCTCAAAGGGGTTTGACTGGACTAAGTGGGCCTGGATAGTGCTCGGCCTAGTTGTTTGAGGCCTTGGATGGGCTTGGCCAGAGTTGTTGGGTCTGGATTGGTTCAGTTAGGGTGTATAGGGTATGGGAGGGGGTTTGTAGGGATGTATGATGGTTTTGGGGGCTCAAAATGGGTTTCGGCTGATGTGGTTTGGTAGGGTGATGATCGGCTATGGGGATCTTGGGCTCTATGGTTATGGTGATGGTTTTGATGGATATGGCTATGGTTTAGGGCTGATGTGTTGAAGATGACAGAACTTGGGAAGGTGAAAACCAATGAAACCTCAAATAATGTTAAAGGAGGAGCAGAAGATAACCCGCATTCGTGTGGCCTCACACCAATTCCATTCACAGGAGAGGAAGCCAAAAGCTAGAATTCTGCTATTCATCATTTTAATTGTGAAAGAAGCATTGCATGGCTTTAAATAAACAAAATCTAACCCTAAAACTGATCTCAATCATCTAACCATTCCTACTATTGAGATTAAAACATCTCAGCCTACATAAAACAGTACTATCATCATCATCATCATCTTATACCTTTATTTGGATCTAATCTCAAATTTCGTGGCAATGTTTTTGCATCTTTATTATTCCCACCTTCTATAAATGTGGTTTTTTGGGCTCCGCTGTCTTTTGTGCAGTTTGTGGGAACTGGGAACTGTTAAATTATATTAGGAATTAATAATAACTCATTTTGTTCCTTGAAGTTTTATATTTGTTACGAAGTCAAACATACCCAGTGACCTGGCTCGCTCTATGCAGATACCCACTGGACAGTCAGGGTCAGGGAGCCCATGGTCAGTCTATGAAGACCAGGTTAGTCTTCTTTCAGAGAGTTGTCTTTTGGGTTTGCCGTGAAAGCTCAGGAAGTTCTCTAAATATAAAACTTTTCTTATCTCAGGCACTTGTTGTCCTTGTGCATGATATGGGTCCACATTGGGAGCTAATAAGCGACGCTATTAACAGCACTCTTCAATTTAAGGTGAATATGTGTTATAAATTTTTTCAAAGGATATGGTCATCTAGGAAAACTCCAAGCTAATTTTCTTTTTAATGTTTTTCGAAATTGTACTCTAACAGACTAACACACCTATTCATATTGTTTTAATTTTGTTTTTGGTGACATAAGATATCAGTGCTGTTTTACTTGTTTGATTTTTCCAGTGTATCTTTCGTAAACCTAAAGAATGCAAGGAACGCCACAAAGAACTTATGGACAGGAACACCGGTGATGGGGCCGATAGTGCAGAGGACTCAGGGTCTTCTCAACCTTATCCTTCGACTTTACCTGGCATTCCAAAGGCATGCTATGGAGCCTTTTTTCTCTTCCCTTTCTTTTCATACCTGCTAAAAAATTGGTATACTTGCATAGTTTAAAAGACAACACATGATACTTAAATTTAGCTTTGTTATTGATGTTGGCATTCTACTTCAGGGCAGTGCCAGACAGCTGTTTCAGCGTTTGCAAGGACCAATGGAAGAGGATACTCTGAAGGCTCATTTTGAGAAAATCATCCATCTTGGCAGGCATTTGCATTCCCATAGGAGCCAGGTTTGTTCTTGCTTATCCTTAAATATTCTGTGTGGAACTTACATACATTTACCTCTCTATGTGGGTGGTCATGTATTTGTTTTCAGTGAATCCTGTATAGTGGATACTTTGTCTTCTCTGCACACTAGTGGCATTGGATACATCTGCATGAGCTGGCCTTTGTCAGCTGGGCTCCCCTATACGCTTTAGGTGAAAGATAAGATTTTTGCTGCTTGTCCGGTCCCGTGCCTTCCATTATAAAAATATGGTCTTTTAAAAACAGGATGTTGTCACATTCAATGTACATATGTGGTCCGGTACCCCAAAAAAAAATGTACATGTGGTTTGTGAAAGCTGAAAGACCATGTACCTTGTTGTCCGGTCTTCTACCATATTATTCTGTATCTTATTGAGATTAGGTTGGATAAGATTAGATCTCCTGTTCTCATCTCCATGAAGGGTGTGTAACCTTCTAGTCTGGGTAGGGAGGGAGGGAGGGGAAGGAGGGTTTGATTTGCAAACTATTAGTGAACCACTAAGTTGGCTCTTATAAATCCATTACTGGCGTGTACCTAAAAATCCTATCTTCCCAAAAGCATTGCACCCTTGCATGGATACAGATAAATTAGTTCATTGAACTTGTCGTGCACAAACTCTGAACCAAATGAATTGAAAATTGAATCAAATGAACTACTCTATCGAACTTTCTAATCAATCTAGGTTCTAAATTACCAATTGAAAGCTCAAATGAGAATTAATCGAACTATGGACAGGTATTATGATCTATCCATCTTCAACAGATTCAGGTCAACTAGATTTTGCCAGTTGTCCTCCTAAGGTCATTGAATTGTGTCCTAGGGTCATTGAATTGTGTATAACGAACTAGATTCAGGGTACTTTTTACTTTCTAAGGTCATTGAATTGTGTCCTAAGGTCATTGAATTGTGTATAACGAACTAGATTCAGGGTACTTTTTACTTTACTTTATTTTTTTATTTTTTATTTTTATTTTTTTTATAACGAACTTTTAACTATTTTTCAGATGTGTATTTTTGAGGTTTATCCCGTTTATCACTAATTGATGGTCAAGAATTTTGTTTCTTCCTGGTCATTTATACACCATGGATCGAGTGGGCTAGAATTGTCTAGTCATTTTAATATTTCTGTAAAAAAAAAGTTCTTGTGAGGACCTCTTGAATGAATGGTTTGGGTCTTGTTACCACTTTCCCATGTACACTTCTGACATGGAGTCAATGTGTGGCGCAAAAACTTTTTGTACTCCACATATATCCATTCCCTTGGTCTAAATCTGTTGTTGTGGTATTTACAAATGCAGTTTCTTTCAGAATTTCATTTGTTACAGTAGTTCAATTTTGATTGACCTCAGGCCATTTTTTATTCTATCATTTCATGCTCTCCTTTTGTGATGCATCTAATCATTTATGAATTACGTGCCCTTTTTTCTGCTATTTTTGTGTCAAAGATTGCTCATACATCTGGTGTTTTGTGAAGAAGGTTGATCAGGAAATGAAACCGAGCACAGTCCATAGTTCACATCTTCTCACTCTCTCGCAAGCATGCCCAACTAACTTGAATGGAGGCTTTTTAACGTAAGTTCAAGTTATTTGATTTATTTAATTGATGTTATTATTATTATTATTATTATTATTATTATTATTATTATTATTATTTTATCTCTCAGTTATCTGAAATGGAGCCCTACTGAATGGGGACACTCTCTCACACTTGCTCGTTCTCTTTTATATAATATATGCCTTTCTTTTGCTGATGTAGATCTAATAATAAGTCAGCATTGTTTGTTATGATGAAGGCCTCTTGATCTCTGTGATGTGGCTACGTCAAGTCCAGATGGCTTCCAGGGGTCACATGGTGGTGTAGCTGTTACAAGTCATCAGGGTTCTGTGGCCACAGCTCTATCTGCTTCTAGTGCAAACTCCATGTTACAAGGATCTTCTGGTATGGTCATAGGAAGTAGCCTACCATCACCTTCTGCTGCCATTAATGGGCCTGCTAGGTATTATGGGATTATATCTGTCCTGCAAATGTTGTTTTTCTATATTTGTCCCATACTAATTGCTTACTATGACATGGGTGGATTGCTGCTAGCAGGGATATGCAAAGATACGGAATGCAGAGACCATCATCTTTACCAGTTGATGAACAACAAAGAATGCAACATTATAGTCAAATGATTTCTAATAGAAGCAATCAGCATTCAAGTGCTGCTGTTTCTGGGGCTCTGTCAGTGGGAGCTGATCGTGGGGTTCGTATGCCACCTGCGGCAAATGGCATGGGCATGACATGTGGGATTAACAGAGGCATGCCAATGCCACGGCCTGGGTTTCAGGGAATGGGCTCACCATCTATGACTAGCATGGTTCCACCTGGAAATATGCTCCCTTCCAATGGGGTTGGAATGCCAAGCCCTGCAAATATGCACAATGGTGCTGTTTCTGGTCAAGGAAACTCCATGCTGAGACCTCGTGAAGCTATGCAGAGGCTGACGGTGAGATGATTTTTAAATATTTAAATTTCACATTGTTTTTCACGTATAATTTTTGGGATAATTAAGGGAATAACTGATAACTAGGAAACAAAGTAGAGTACCGATATAAAAAGAAAGGAAACAGAGAATAGATTGAATGAGCATCCTCTAGAAATTATGCAAATCTCTTGACAAGTCTAGTTTTACACAATTCTGTCTTGTCCCTCATCACTATCATGACATTTGTGGAAATTGTCTTCAATGTCACGTGCTTATTCATGAAATTTTTTTTTTGGTGAAATAACGAATTATTGAAAGGAAAATATCCCCAGGAAAATAGTTTGATGATTATTCTTTCGAATGCGTTGAGGAGTCAGCACCCAGTCTTCACAAGGCTTCAAGCCTTGATAGTCTTCGTCGAAGGAGCTTCAATGAAGTCAAGCACAAGCACCGAAGTATATGAGATTCATCACAGTACTCATGAGATTAACCAAACTGATTAAGGAGAATACATCACCTTATAGGGGATGGATGGGAGGGGGCATTCAGCCCTTTAGTGTCCCCATTGTAGACATTTCACCACTCTCACATGTTTACGATTCAATTAGGGGTCCTTTTTTTACACTGGTTTACATATGGAAATGATTCACTTGCAATGGTTATGCATCTTCATATTTGTTTGTGCACGTCTACGCATGTGATAAGTAAATGAGTGAGAATTGGTATAAATTATGTCATTTTCACACCTCAACAAGTGTGGAATAATCACATTCCCCACTTGCAAAAGGTGTCAGTATAAGTATTTAAGTAGTAGTGATCAAGGATCAAAATAGCAGTTGTGGTAGATGTAGCGGTCAGAGGCCAAAACGCTATGTAGTGCCATACATAGTAGTTGCAGCGATACGTAGCGCCGTAACAATGTGAATAAAAGTAGTTGTCAAAAAGAAAAAAAAAACTCTGATATTGAAATGTTAGTATTTGATGATCCTTTTCAATACTGAGTAAGATAGGGGAGCTTAGTGGTGCATTGAGGTCCTGTATTGTTGAATGATTATAAAATTATAATACTGATCAGTTTTTCTTTTCTTATGTATCCATGTTAGTTAGCCATACGAAGTTAGAAACTATTATGCATTTCTAGATTCATTTCGTAATTCAAATAAGTAATTTAGCGCATCTGTGCATACATAAGATATAGAAATTATAAAGTAATACTTAATTTTTTTTTATAGAAATAAAGTAATGTTTAATTAAAGTTTAAAATTCAAACACGAATGGCAGATTAACTTTCATCAAAACAAACAATGTACTTTCGTTGAGAGTTGAGAAAATAATGCCTCTACTAATACCAAAGGGGGGTGTTGTTTGTTTGGCTCAGGATATACCTACAGAAGAGCCCTTGAGAGGTACTCTATGTATTGGCCCAATTCAGCAAGATCTTGTATTTTGTTTGGTTTTCTTTAAATTTAAAGCATATAAGGTTAGAGGTGGTGTGTAGAAATGTTGTTTTAAGAGAAGAAGAGAAGAGAGAAGCGCTTCTTTTCTTTGTGTTTTAAAGAAGATAGAAAGTAGCTTTCAATCTAGTGGCCCGGGGCCGCTAAGGGTGAGAGCAACGATAAACTTAGTAGCGGCCACTACACTATGTAGAAGCTGCTATTTTAATCCATGATGTGATTGCATTTGGTTATGCAATTGTTCACGGAATCAAATCCCATCAACTACTTTTATTTATCTATTTTCATTCTTGTGGATCCCATATTTGTAACACAAACCGTTCAATTAGTTTATAATCCAACCTAGGATGACTTGGAGTTGGGAGTGTGACTATAACTGGAAATTAGGCAATTAGCCCATGTGATAATTGACTTTAGGGGTTCAAGTTTTCCCAATTTGCTGCATGTGAGGGTCCCTTTTGCTTACACTGTACACACAACTTGTGAGCTGCGTCAATGTGTTGAATCCTAACTTGGAATCTGTGAAGTGAGGATTCAAAACTGTCCTTACATTGTATTGTGCTTGGAATTCTAAAATTAATTCCAAGGAATCCTCAATCCTTGGTTTTGAAGGAATTATCCCGTCACTGAAAGTTGTTAGTCCTTATGTAGATACCTGGACCACATGGATGTCAGGATTCCATGCATCTAAATGGGCCGTCATTATTGTTACTTAGTGCAGCTTACCTCTAAGTAACATGCCCACATGAGCATCTGTTTGAAGTTTGTGAAATGAGGCTAATTTGTTAATGTATGCTTTTGGATCAAAATCTTGTATCATGTTCGCTGAATAACTTTAATCTGCAAGCTATAAAAAGATGCCACATACACTTGTAGCACAACTGGCCACCCATTTGCAATTTATGCAATGGGCTACTCTTCAAGGTATGCTGTTAGATCTAAACCTCTATCCATGTGAGGTCATGGGCCTTATTTTCACTATGATTGGAGTGATAAGAAGGATTCAATGTTGGATTGAAATCATCATAGAGAAGGTGTAATTAACTGCAAAATACAAGGAAGACTAGCCGATGAGTCAGTGGAAAAATTGGAAGGTGCTCAATGTTGTAACAACTAGATTCATGCCCGACCACCCTGCTAAATAATAATAATAATAGAAAAGGTGCAATTCATCATCATCATCGTCAAAGCTTGTCCCAACTATGTTGGGGTTGGCTATATAAATTTTGTTTTTCCATTTCGATCTATCATCAGCCAAATCCTTAGATAAGTTGCACCTTCATATCTATTTTTACTACCTCCATCTACACCCTCTTTGGCTTATCCCTTCCCCTTGGTGGACTATCAACTTGCATGGTCAAACTTTTCCTTTCCAACGCCAATCTGCGTTGGACATGCTCAAACCATCTCATATGGATTTCTCTAATTTTACCCCCTATTGATGCTACCCCTAAGTGTTCTCAAAAGAGCTCATTTCAATTTTATCCTTCCTAGTTTTACCACACATCCACCTCAACATTTTCATCTATGCTACATCCATTTTGTGCATATGTTGCTTATTGATTGGCCAATATTTTGCTCCAGAGGTCACAGCCAGTCTAATCGATGTTCTGTAAAAAAAATTTATTCAATCTTGTTGGCATTCTTTGATCACAAAGCACTCTAGAGCAAGTCTCCACTTCAACGATCCCGCTTTTATCCTATGTTCGACGTCCTCATCAATCTCCCCATCGTTACTAATTATCGAGCCAAGATAGCGGAAAGAATCTCTTTGTGGTATTTCCTGGGCTATAATTCTCACAGTAGCTTTAGTTCTTTGTATATGCCCCACTAAAGTTGCAGTTTATATATTCTGTTTTTGCATAGCTTATTCTAAAGCATAGCGATAAGGGATTAGGGTTGATCGCTCCACAGGTAGTTCTTACACTCATTATCGCTCCTGCATACATGTCTTTAATAATTTCAATATAACCTCTTAGAACATTCTTTTTATTTAAAATCCACCAAATTAAATCTCTATGTACCTTGTCGTAAGCTTTTTATAGATTAATGAAGACCATATGTAGATTTTTCCTCTTCGCTCGATATTTTTTCATTAATTGCTAAGTAAGAATATAACTTCCATAGTTGACCTCCCTGTCATAAAACCAAATTGATTTTCATAACTCTTTACCCCCAACAATTTTCTCTTTCAAGTCTTTATCTACAACTATACCCATTCCATTTCTTGCATTGTTCTTTCCTGCATACACAAAAAATGTGCGATTAACTACCAAATATCCTAACTGGTGCTAGTCCAGGCAGACCGGTTGGACCTTATCGTTCAAGCAGTCTTCTTTTTCTAGTGCTTTGTTACAGTTCAAAAATGGTTAATATTGGTAAGCATGCCTTAATTCTAACTTAATAATGAATTAATGTCTTTGATTTTGTGTTTTAAGCTTTTACTTAAGTTTTCCTGCTTGAACAGTACTTTTCCCCTTCTTTTTAAGAATGTTTCTTTGTGCTTGTAGCCTGGTCAGAATCCAGAGCAAATGCAGATGATGATGCAGGAGCTTCAGATGCAGGTCACACAAGGGAATGGTTCTGGCGTCATCCCTTATAATGGCTTGAGTACAGCATTTCCTAATCAGACAGGTCCTCCACCAGTTCAAACATTTCCAGTCCAACACCAACAGCAACAGATGCCACAGCAATCGCACGTTCTCAGCAATCCACTTCAGCATCATCTTCAAGGCACTAACCATAACCCACATCAGCAGCCAATTGTAATTCATATGACTAAAGAGAGGATACAACAGCAACGGATGCAGCAGCAGCAGTTTGCTGCTCGCAACTCGCCATTGCCACACTCTCAATTGCAAATGCAGCACCCTATGTCACCAGTATCCAATAATTCACACATTCAACAACAATCATCTACTCAATCAGTACCGCTTCCACCCCCAAACTCACAACATCCTTTGACACCTCCTATGAACCCTGCCACTTTGCAAGCCCAACAAAAGCAGCATCATGGGCCTCAGGGACTTAGTCGGATTCCTCAAACTGGTGGTGCTCTTCCAAATCAGATGCTAAAGCAACGTCCGCGTCAGCAGCCTCAGCAACAACCTAGGCACCACCCGCAACAGCGACAACAATCACAACAGCAAGCTAAGCTCATGAAGGGTGTAGGCAGAGGGAGCATGCTGCTGCATCAGAATCTCCCTGTTGATGCCCCACATGTGAATGGCCTTTCTTCTGCTGCAGGAATTCAGGTTGCTGAGAAAGGGGAGCAGCCGGTGATGCATCTGATGCAAGGCGAAGGCTTATTTCCTGGCTCAGGTCGAAATCCAGTTTCGTTGGGAAAACAGATGGGGCCCCAGGCCTCAAACCAGGTGCAACAACAAAAGATGTTTCCTCGTCCGGTGCAATCATCTTCAAATCAACAGTCACAGACAACCCCTCATCTTGATAGCAACAGTCAAGGTCAGGTGCAAGTTCCTCCTGGTCATCCCTTATCAGCATCTCAACAACCTGTTCTGTCTTCTTCACTTATTATGGCCTCCCAGCAACAGCAGAAAGTGCATAGGCAGACAAGTCAGCCACAACAAGCAGTTCAGAGAGTACTACAGAAGAATCACAAGACAAGCTCTAATGCTCCAATTCAAACTCCGGCTGATCAAGCTGATGCCAATTCTCTTTTGTTTAACAATACATTTCAAATGGGCTCAAGCACAATGACCCAGTGCACAGTTCCAAACAATGCCCCTGCTGTGTCCTGTGCTGCCTCCCCTCCATCTCAATGGAAAGAGTCGTCGTATGATACAAAAAATGTCTCCCCTCCCAGTCACTTGTCTTCTATGGGGAACTCACATCAATCAAATGCTTCTGGAACTGAATCGATGCCTTCGTCCAGCCAAAGACTAGTAAGCCAGGGGCATTTCTCAGGAAGCGTTCTGATCCATGGTCACGGTGTTGGTGGACAACGGCAACAACAGCTACATCCGCAACAGCAACAACAGCCTCAACAACAGCAACAAGGACAAGGGCAAGGTGGCAGTCTACATCCACAACCCTCAGTTTCTGGACCTGGGTAATGAAGCATGTGACTGGGCTGAATGATTGTCAATGGCGGATGAGGGACAGGCATCCGGCTTACATGATCTTGTAACATTACTGTACAGGTGAGAAAGTAGTGACTTACATGTTATCAAATGTTTGTATGGCTCTCTGCAGATTCCTCTTGATGGATTCTCATTGGTGGATAGTGATGGGACTATGGCTAGAGTGATGGAACCTTTCCCGATACTCTTTGTATCCCTTATCTTGACAGCCAATGAGAGTCCGCATAATTCTAGTTTGCAGATTACTGAAGCAGCCCCTTATAGCAATTGGGCATGACACTTCATTCCTACAACTACTTGTATGTTGTATGGCTTCCTTCAGTTGGATTGAAAATAGCAATGTCCATGCATTTGACAGTTTCTACACTGTTTCAATTGTGAGTTCTACATGCACATTTCAGTACATCAGTGTAGCTATGCATCAAGTGGTTTGATGGAAATTCTATTACCTTTTGATGTGATGCATGGGATTGTTCAGTTGGGAGCTGCTGATCCTGGTATGATGGAGAAACCTGTATCTGGTATCCAGAGCTGCAGTGGAAGTTATGGTTGCAGTCATCACCACAACCACAACCATCATCATTCGGCTTTGTGAAGAGGGTCATCGGGGCCATCTGTGCTGGATATATGGAGGGAGCAAAGGCTTCTCCGTCTGTAACTCTGGAGAAAGGATACATCGACATGGGATGGCATCTTTTGGTCTCTAATGTTGTACATGTCTACATTATATTTACGGTTGGTCTTCATTCTTTTTTGCCCTCAACTGATATGTACAGTCATTTCAATTCCTTTCTTTCCATGCCCCCATTGGCTGGGTTCCACAATGGTTTTTGGGCTGCGCATGTCATGCATAACATTGCTATGGGCAAAGGTCCATTCCCTTATGTATTATATCAATCAATCCAGGAAAAACTTTCCGTCTTTTGTGTGTCAGATTTCCTTCATGATGTTTTATTTACTAATCGCTTCATTTATATCTTTATCTACTCTTGGCTTCGGTTTATGAATTATGAACTATTTTGCCTGGTTATCCTTTTGCATTGGTCATACCCAAAAGGTCCTTTAACTTATTTGATCAATGTGACTTTCTTATAACTATGATGTTCTACGAGCAGACTGCAGACTTCTCATATGCAGTACAGGTCGTGGGACCCACTTAAATGCCTCCTAATCAGTGGTGGTTGGGTACGTTGGAAGGTTTCTATACGAATCAACAAGAAAATCAGCATCTTGGATTATTCTAGCCCTTGATTAAATTGCCATATAATTTAGTGGTCTCTTAACCATTAATTTTCTTAAAGGTTCAATCCAACCGTGGATAAAAGTTTTAAGAGTGGAATTGTTCCTAGTGCTAGATCAAGGGTGCCTGCACTAATTAAAGGTGAGCCCAAGTGGGCTCTACAGAGCTGGACTACATGTAAAATGTGGGCAAATATTCGGCCATTTGGCGTTGCAGGAACACTACCATTGTACTTTATAAGACAAGGAACTGCAACCGAATTACCGAAAAATTTGCCTCCAAGATTAACTACCAAGCCAAGCCAAATTGAATCAATAAATGGCTAAAGATGGGCTTTTCCCATGCCCTTTCACATCATCTCAATGGAAATGCATTTAAATAAGCATATATACTCCTTTATCATTGCAATCACTTCAAACAAG
Source organism: Umbellularia californica (assembly GCA_028538565.1). Taxonomy (NCBI): domain Eukaryota; kingdom Viridiplantae; phylum Streptophyta; class Magnoliopsida; order Laurales; family Lauraceae; genus Umbellularia; species Umbellularia californica. Next base: position 10,007,158 of record JAPQWN010000006.1, on the reverse strand, counting down.
GAGTTGTCAAAGCTATCATGGACCAGCAAATTTATTTAATTGTCTGCAACAACCAGGCGTGTGGTGAAGGTTTTGATCCTTTTTAGTTCTGTTTATATTTTCAGAGAGGATAATTTTGTGGCCCAATTGTGGGTTTGATCTGTTTTATACCATGCAATAAAACGTTTTTGGCATGTATCTGTCTTTTTGATACATTTGTCAATGGCTTTGGATTCTTTTTTAACATAATTTATATGCAGGCCAACGCCCAACCAATAAGAGGATGGTATACGACATTTAAACCTTCGTAAAATGGAAGCAAGCTATTAAGCTAACATGTGCTCTGTGTGTTTGTGTGAATTAGGGAAAAGTAAAACTTTGATAAACTTTGGATAGCCCACTCGTAAGGGCGTCCCATCTTACATGCCCGTCCAAGGATCAATCCTTTGGTAGGTACATAGTCTCACAAATAGTCTCACAAAATTTATACCACGCACCCAACTAGCGAAAAAACAAACATAAAACTTCCAATCCGGTGGTGGTGATGATAAAGCAGGAGAGGTAGCATAAATGTTTTTCAATGCTCCCAGTCGGGTGGAGCCTACTTTTCGACACTCTCTCTCAAGTGGAATCTGGTCAGTGCACTTTTGGAATTCGAACTCACGACCATTTGATACCATATTAAGTTTCTTCAGCCAACTATTACTGACAAAACCTTATGACATTAGTAGAGGCGGTATAAATACTTTTAAATACTCACGTAGCGATGAGCCTGCTCTTCAACATTATTCATGTAAACTCATAAGCACTTATAGACCACGGTTGTTAGGGGCCTGTTGGGTGGAGTCCTGAAAGAGCAGTGTGTGACATCATCCAAACTCTGCTTGTAATCTACTGTCCTGGACCACTCTAGCTTAGATGCAGGAGCCGGTCCCACCCTACTAGCCGTGTTAGAGTCTGGATCCTTGAGATATCCCCAGCCGAAGGAATGAAACTCCACATTAGGCTCAGGTTTTGAAAATTTGAACCGTTCAAAATAAATGACCTTCCAATTTTATAAGATGTTCCTAAATTTTACTCCAATAGGAATTGACACTACAATAAGATTGGCCTTTTGATTATAAACATTATTATCACCTTTTGATCAAACTCATTAATCATGTGTTTTTTAAAGGGTGGGGCTGCCTCCAATGAAGTTAAAATCTGAGGAATATTGTATATTGGGAGGGTATAATTTTTTAGTAAAAAATTCGAAACTCAGTCCTCATATGTAACAATTTTTGATAAATTTTCGTGAATTTTGACCGAGTCTTGGCTGAGTTAACCAAGTCACTACTGAATTTCGGATGAGTCTTGACCCGAGTCTGACCCAAACTCGTGAAGGACTGAGTGCCTGACTCCTCAACCTTTCTTCCCATCCAAGTAACTAGGACCAGCATTAACGAGTCCCGCCGAGTTTTAGAACTATAGCACCTAATTCCTTCCCGGGCCGGAACAATCCGCCCCGCCCGCCCGTTGCGGAGTTCTCAGACTCAATTCTGACTCACCAAAACTCACTTGGCTTGGTAAGTCTCAGAGTTGGGTCAGTCAAATGAGTCTGCCAGCGACTACTTGGTCAGTTTGGTGACTCAGCCAAGCCAAGCCCTCTTACAGTTTTTCAAACTATATATATAGCCTATGGCTTTCAGCATTAACCCCAAAGTCCATTCATTCCTAATTAGGGGCCCATATCCATTTTCAACCCTACCCATATGGGAATTGTCCCAATTTTGACAACGGAACCAAGGGTATTACTGTAATTTCATCTTCCATAAATGGCTACAAAATTGAAGGGGTGGGTGTGGAAGGTTAACCACTCAATAATTATCCACAAAGTAATGTAGTGTCAACACCAAACTTTTTACAGTTATAGGAGCTCCGCATGCTTTCATTGCTTATGTTCCAAGTTTTCAACATTATTATTTCAGTCATTCAAGTAAGAAGAATTCAAACAGGAAACAGTATCAAAATTTTCATCCATCTTCCAAAAGAGAAGATACTACTTGAAGCAATGGCTTACTATTTCTAATTTCTTCCTATGACCCACTTTGAAAAAAATGACATCTTTGTAGGAAATCTCAGTAAAGCACCTATCTTTCCATGACCTGCATCCACACCCCTTTCCTATATGTAATGGATGGATGCCCTGTAATCCTCTCCTACAGCTCTTTGATAGGCAGGAAGAAGCTGTTATGGTAATGATGGCTAGAACAAATGGTTTGGTGCTTACAGTGCTTATGGGGCTTTTGAGCTTGGCTGTGATCCAAGTTTGTGGGGAGAGATGGAATGTGGGAAGGTACTCCTTTGGCCATTACCATGAGCAGGTGAGGCCTATGGAGTCCATCAAGGTCTCATTCCTCCTTAGGAGTGGACCTTCTTCTTCCCCTTCTCCTTCTCCTTCGCCTACACCTACACCTTCACCTTCACCGAGTTATGCGCCTGCACCGACCCCTATGGTGATTATCATGAACTTGTTCTTAACAATTCTTGGGTGTTATTGCAATTGATGATGATGGGTTTTGCTCTTTTCTGTGTTAATAACACGTGAATTTGATTAGAAAGTAGGGGGGAAAAGAAGAAAAGAAAACAAGAAGGGAAGAATCTGAATTTTGATGTTCTTCTTGGTACTGGACTCGGCAATATTAATGCCGATCATGTACATTTTAATGAGTTTATGAACTTGACTCAATTCTTCTTGTTCTTTCATTGATCATAATTAATGTTGCTGTTTACTATAATGATGTTGATGATTCATGTTGTCTCAGTTCTTTCTTCCTTGTAAATCTTGGAATTATTGTTGTGGGACTCATTAATTATGACAATTGTGATGATCGTGTTGGTAATTGTGCAGATGTCCCAAAGTTCGCGTGTTCATCTAGTGACAACCTATGGTGCTGATCCAACCGGTGAAACTGACAGCACGGAGGCGATCATGAGAGCCATTTCCGACGCATTTCAGGATAAAGATGGCAAGGTTTTGATGACAGGAATCTCTGATCTTGGAGGGGCAGAGGTTCATCTTGAAGGAGGGACTTACAAGATTAGCCGTCCCTTGAGACTGCCTGCTTCTGGTGGAGGAAACTTAATGGTAAATGCACCCAACATATTGTGATATTCTGATATGATATTGGGAACTTTTGATTTGAAACAACTTTGCTTTAATTTCACTGTGAGTGATTTTCTTCCACTCAATTAATTGAAATTGGATGTGGAACATGATTGGTTTGTCCTTTTATCAGAGATGGAGGGGTAGCAGGGCCCACCAATCAAAGTTGTCTGAACCTTTATAATCAGATGGCCATGAGGTCTCTAGCCAAATCATTTATCTTTCTTCAATTCTGCTTCACTTGAACTCCAAGTTTTATTTTTCCAATATTGAAGAGACATCACAGAAAAGCTGCCATTCACATGCATGGCCACCACTAGATGTGTATGCCATTCACCTATTTCTCAACTTGATAGAGAAGACTTGCTCTGGTTGGATGGGCCACGGTTCCAATCAGCAACTGATTGTGATTGGACCGAATATTTGGATGGTCTGCTGTACAAAGTTGTTTCAAACTATATAATGAGTAAAAGAAGAAAATGCACCAAACACCTAAAGAAATAAACTGGGTTTTATAACTTCAATTTCTTAACAGTATTATTTGATTTGGTTTCAGATTCATGGCGGATCTTTACATGCATCTGAAAATTTTCCAACAGACAGACACTTGATTGAGCTGTGGCCATCTTCAGTGCCTAAGCGAAAAACTCAAGACCAAGTAGATGATTTAGAGAGTTCCATGGAACAAGCACCCTTGTCATTTTCCTCATCCTATGAATACATCACAATCAGAGACCTCATGTTAGACTCTAACTACAGAGGTGGGGGGATCTCAGTCATCAATTCACTTAGGACTACCATAGACAACTGTTACATTACACATTTCACAACAGATGGTATCTTAGTCCAAGGTGGCCATGAGACATACATCAGAAACTCCTTCCTGGGCCAACAAATTACATCCGGTGGCCACAAGAACGAGAAGAACTTCTCGGGCATTGGAATCAATCTCATGGGCAATGACAATGCTGTAACTGATACTGTTATCTTCTCTGCGGCGACTGGAGTACTAATTTCTGGCCAGGCTAATATTCTCACAGGAGTACACTGTTACAACAAGGCGACTGGTTGGGGTGGGACTGGAATTTATCTCCGGTTACCCAATCTAACACAGACACGAATCGTGAATTGTTACTTGGATTACACTGGTATTGTCGCCGAAGATCCAGTTCAACTACACATTACAGGTTCATTTTTCCTTGGCAATGCCTTTGTGCGGCTGAAGTCCATAAAGGGTGTTGTTCGCGGCCTGAACATTGTTGACAACATGTTCTCTGGGGATGGTACTGGGGTTGACATTGTCCAAATAGACCAATCAGGCGGGCCCTTCACAACCATTGATCAAGTTGTCATCGATAGGAACAATGCACAGGGGATGACACTAAAATCTACGGTGGCTAGGGGACTGGTGGAAGGGAATGGGAGCATATGGACCCTTGATTTCTCACGGGCACTTCTATTTCCAAACCTCATCAAACATGTGCAGTACACTCTACAAGCAAGTGCCCTGTTCCCTAACCATGCCTTACGGAATGTTTCCAGAAATCGAGTAGTGATCGAGTCAAATGTGCCGGTGCCGGCTATCGTCTATGTGTGGGTGGATCAGGCTTCAGTGAGCATTAGGTGATATGGCAAGTTGATATAGTAAAAATGAAGATACAAATTGAAAAGAATATGGACTATTAAGTTACTGGTGAAATATCATCATCATGAGGTTAATTAATTCCAGTGAAGGAATTGGTGTGTTGAGTTATTTAGCAAACACACTGATCATTCTTTTCTTGTTTGTTGCAAGAATTTCTTGCAAATGTGTATGCTTCCATGTTGTTTATAATGTTGTAAGATGGAGTTTTTTTTCATCTTGGGCACAATCCTTTATGTTAATTTCTCTGTACTTAAAGATACTTTTGTATGGCACATTTGTTTGTGGAAAACTAAGATGGTTTTTATGCTAGAATGACTTTTTGTTGTTCCATGTAACATTTTCCACATTGAGAGAGAATTTTTGCGCAAAAGAAAATTCAGACTCAAGAGGTACAAAACCATTTTCGACTATCCACACAGAAGCACTATAATAAATTTCAGAGTGGAAAATGCTTCCCAACATCAAACTTTGAAACTGAAACTGCAGAAGATGAAGTCAATTTCTTGTTAAAAACTGCCTGGCACAAACATGCCCTTTAGGATACGTTACCCAAGAACAATACCCAAGTAGGTTGTTAGAATATTAGAATGACATGTACCATTGAAAGTCTAGTGTTGTGAAGCAACGTGAGCTACCATTAACTGGGTGCAGAAATGAGTCCAGGAAAAAGGTTTTCAAAGGCCTAGAAAGGACTGTTTTTTCTTTATTCTCCCAAAGAGAGGACGTTTTGCAGGAAGGACTATTGTTTATTGAGACTCAGGCCCAAGTTCAATGAGGGGAATTTTTGAAGATGGAAAAATCAACATGGAAACAGTAATAGCATGGAAAATGGAAATCAGCCATGGTAGAAAATTGGACTTTGGTTGTTTATTGTAATGAGCTGGCTGTAACCCACATGGCCTGTTAACCTTTTCTTCCATTGAAATGATGTGAAGAACATGTTGAGTTTACTGATTGGGTTCCATTTCAGACATTGCTTTCAAAATACTTTTCTTCTTAAGGGCACATTTGCATTCAAAGAATTCCTTGGATGGTAAGAAAAATGATTTGTACTTTTATAGCCATGAAATCCATGATTTGTACTTTTATAGCCATGAAATCCATCATCATCATCTTACACTGCTCCATCGATATGGGGTTGGCTTAAATAATTCTTTTATAATTAAACTCGAGTCGGTCATTTCACTCCATCGGTAAAGGATACAGACCGTAAAGTTTTTTACCATAACTGATGCTGGTTTTTAATGTGTTTCTGGAGCCTAAAATGTATTGGGATCCCATTCTCGGTATTTTTTGTTCTATTCAGTTATCTTATTTAAAATAACAGAAAACCAATTCAAAATAAAAATTCATTTTTTAACATTTATAATAGTATTGTTAGAGAACAAGGGTCAAAATAATTGAAATACCAGTCCAACAACATGTAAATGTCCCAGGTCTGGCTTTAATTTTATCTGAAACTGATCATGTTCCAAAGTCATCCCTCTATCATCTGGCAAAGAGTACTATTTCTTCTCATATCCATTCTAACTAGTGAAAAGCCCCGTGCTTAACACGGTCAACATAATTCACAATATTATATAGTGAAAAATATTATAAAAAAAGGCTTTGTAAATAGAGTTGGGGAGATGTAGAGAGTAAAGGGAAGAGAACGGACAAATACAGAAAATGAAAGGATGCATTAAAATGTTGAAAACATACCGAGAAGAGGAAAGGAGTGGAGAGAAATGAGGAGTTTCAGTATTAAAGAGTCATAAAGGAAGAGCTTCGGTAGTAATTAAAGAGGATATAAAATCGGAGAATGTAGAATCCATCTATTAAAAGAAGGGATCAAAACAAAATTCACATGGTCCAAATCAAATTATAATTAATCTCTGATTTTTTAGTTCGCTTCATATTTGATCAATTGCATATATTATATATTCATTTGAGTTTAGTTTTATTATAAAATGGTTGTCATAGAAAATTAATGACTATATAGGAAATCATATAAAATAGTTATTTCAAAAGTTTGATCATCCATGCGTAAAGTACAATGCATAAGTATGAAAAATAATAACAACAGTATTTATAGGGGCCAATATTCTAAAAATATAGTTATTTTTATAAATACCTCGTAGATAAATTCCAACTCCCAGTCAATATTCCAAAATGGGGCTGTGTCCCTTCCTCATTAACTGATTTTAAGTTTTTATTGATAACTATTGACAAAAAGATGTTCTCTTCTGTAGTGGTAAGGTTGCCCCTTTGAAATTCATATTATCCTGTCTTGGTACATACCATGTTTAATTTTTCTCATGTCCGACCTGTTTGTTAGAGTCAAACTAAATTAAATTGGATGAGTCAAAATCAATTACTTAATTTACCCCGACCCGACCTGTTTGCTAAGGTCAAACTAAATTAAATTGAATGACTCAAAATCAATTGGAGCGAATTGGAACTGATTTCAATTTGAAACCACTTTGCTTCATATTATATATAATTGTTACTAGATATTAAAAAAAAAATACTAATATAGACTATATTGATATCTTTATATACGAAGAAGTCGTTACAAATTCAATCTTGTGATATCACAAATACTTTTTTGTAGATGCATTTATAATTTTATATGTGATTGGGGGCTTGAAATCAGGTCCAAGTCTAGGTTCCAATGTACGGTGGAGAGCATTAGAAGTCAATCTGAGAACCCATTAAAGTAAAAATTATGTTAGTTTAGGAATATAATAAATGACCCATTTCCGTTTGCTAAACAAACTTCTAACAAACTTTATACCCAAAGTAAAAGGAAATTATGTCAGTGAAGAATATATCAAGCTCCAAATGAGTTGGGTCCAACAGAAACACATGGCACTACATTCCACTCAACATCCCCATGATTATGATAAGACCCTTAAAAGTAATCATTTTTTACTAGTGGTTAATCTCAAGTGCACCAAACTTTGTTTTTTACAGATCTCTCCTCTTCTAGATACTTGGACTGGTTCCACCAGTAAAGTGGGAAAGCACAATTCAGATGTCAGAGAACCCTCCAAAATTCTAGAGATTCACAGTCATGTCACATGTGAGAAGTGCTGCAAGTATAACCAACATTGCCCATTGTGGCCTACTCTTTATGAAAATCTGAGTTGGTAAGGTGTTGCAAGCGTAAGCTAATCTGTTTTGAGGTGGAGTGGCTGCCAGAGAAGACAAACATGACAAGAACATCTGTAATTAGAAGTAGTTGGATAATACAAAAAGTGAAATCCTAGAAACAATATTACTCTTGTTGGTTGAATGTCTTGAGGATTCAGGCCATGAGATTCCATGGCTTTCTTTGATTAAATGGAAGCTCATTTATCCAAAAGTCTAGACCCAAAAAAAGAAGGGGATGAAACAATTTTGGGACCTATTGGTAAAAGGGACTCAGCCCAAGCCTGTTTTGGTCCACACCAAAATACCGTTTACTGGTGTATAATATTGTATATAGGATACATAATCATATATTATACACCCATTTATGTACAACATGTGTGGTCATCATCTGTGCTTACTAATAAAATTTGGGGTTAGTTGTAAGTTCCACTAATAAAATCTAAAGAAGCTAAGATCAAATATCTATCTATCTAACCATGCACATATAATATATACTTTACTATATAATAATCGAACTGAGAGAGTTAGATTTTAATTAATTAAGTAGATTCGCATCGTATTGGCTTAAAAGTGCAGAAGCTTACAAAGTGAAAAATAAATCATGGAAGTCTTCAAAGTTTAAATTCATTTGATAAGTTTTGATTCCTTAATGGTGAAATGTTTTGTGTTAATTGGGTAAATGATTTGGACTGAACCCCCAAAGGGGCCAATTAGTCAGGGTCCAAGTCACCATGCGCCCACGCTAATCTGACTCATTTATAGCGTTGAATGGTAGTAGGATGAGACAGGATTGACAAGGAGGAAGACACGAGAAACACTACCAAATGAGCATTCAAGGATGTCATGCACAGCTCAAAGCCGTGAGAGAACAGGAGAAAACAAAAGACAGGACTTTTCACTGACTTGACCAATCTATTGTTATTAATCAAGAAAAACGGATCGATCAATGGTGGATTTTGTCCTTCTTGGCCCATCAAATCAAGACTCTACCTTAACACTCACGTGCAGTTTTGTGTTGGGAACTTTGATTTCCATCCTTTTACCCATGTTTAATCATATGCTGGATTATTGGAGAGATAGTTTGGGGAATCAGTGGCCTTTGAGGCTCAAGAAATTGTACATTTTCAGACCTCCAAAAGTCCTACTATGTAGGGGTGGGCCCAGTACAAGGTCAGCTTTTGTGTGCGTGGAGAACGTACAGATCCGTAAAATGATTTGAATTAGTAAATCATAACCATCTGAGTGGATGTCTACAAATTTATGGTTAAAAACAATGGAAATTTTCATGAGTCTCAAATTTCTGCATAAATTAAAAATGGGTCCAATAAATTGTTCACATTGAAATAATTTTTATTGGAACATGTCACCATGTTTGTATTAGGGAAAAAAAAAAAAAAAAAAACCTACTTCCTCTTTTAGATGACTTTGTGGGTGTTCCAAAAACTTTTCACTTTACAAAAGATTTGATCTTACCACGCACAACGATACAAGACATTGTAGATTTTGAGTATTCTATTTTGATTATATTTTGTCATGAGAATGTTATTCTTAGAGGAAAAAAAAAATGATGTTTCTATACAAAGGAAACTCCCATATGCAATTTTTGTCAAGAAAATGGTTGGCCATTTGACTTTGGGCTTCCATGAGTTTCATTTGGGGGCATAATTCATGTGATACAGCTTGGAAAGTTCTTGAAAGAGAAAGCAAATTTGAATTTTGGATGTACAAACAGTATATTGTGCACTAATCTTTGAATTTTGGATGTACAAACAGTATATTTTGCACTAATCTCGCCCCCGCGCTTCTTACCTCTGTTTAAACACTCCTTACCTCTGTTTAAACAGTGAATCGTAAGGTGAACCATGTACATCTTCTTATGTTGCATGGGTGATTGATTCTCTTTTTCATACCAATTTATTCTGATATTGTGAATTACAAGTTAAAAACCTGTTGGACCTGTATGGGGGCCATCTTTCTTGATCTAATCAAAACCTTAGTTATACATACCGTTCGGGGTGATAGATATTTCCATGACGACCAAACAAATGGTGGATATCACTCTAATTGGAGTAAACACCATGCCATCGTACATACAAAAGATGGCGTATGATATGGGAACGTTCAAAGTGAGCCCCACACGTGCCAAATGAGGTATTCAGATAACCAAACGGCAGTCCAAGATCATTAGTCCTTAATGAATGCCTAGCTCATGCCAATGTTTTGAATGTAATTCCAAATTTTTCCTATTTGCATTCTTATTGTCCTCATCAGTTCTTCTACTATGTATGATTTTTTTTTTTTTTTTTCAATTCTTTGCAAAATCCTATTATTCCATATTTATCCTTGAGTTTTGAGAACCCTAACAGAAATGCACCATGCACTAGTTTAAAGTAGGGTTGCAAACGGGTATCAGATTCTCTGATTACTTGGAAGTTCCGGCCCGCAAAACACAAGACTGAAATCTATTTTAGGTTCCGATTCATAAACGGGTCTGGGTCCGGAACCTAATTTAAATTCCGATGGATAAACAGTTTCAATTTCTGGTCCATATAAGTTGTAACCCGTGGACCCAGAACCCGGCATAAGAGTATTTTGATATTGCAATTTGTACTTTAAAACTAACTCTTTTAGACATTCTTATACATAGTACTGAATGTTGTAGACTTTATGCACTGTTTTAAGTTGAATGATATGTTTATTTAAAAATAATAATAATAATAAAGAGTAAAAAATCGATTTTGGAACTAGACTCGAGTCTTCTAGGTGGACCCGATTTCGGAACCAAATCCAGGTTTCTTATCGAAATCGGGTCCAAAACCAACAAAATAGATTCCGATTCAAAACCGGATTTGGAACTGGAACTGTTATTTTAAAATGGGTCTAGATCCAGGTAAAAACGGGTTCAGATCCGGGTCCACTATGGTCCTGATTTGGAACCATCCCATTTGCAACTCTAGTTTAAAGAGAGAACACCTTTGATAGTACATGCAAACTACTCCAACAGTCGGCAAAACTTACCCCTCAAAATGCACCACAGTTAATGTTTCAAGAACCACTCAAAAATCTCATTAGTCTGGTTCAGAGTCCTATCTTTCTGGTTCTTTTTTCTTTTTCCTTTTTTGGCTAAAGGGCTATGAATTTCTTTGAGCAGCTACTTATCTTCGGTCTGAATGGACCAAAAGTGCACCACCTGTCCACTTCGGCTGGCTAGTTCAGCCCATTCAACATACTTTTGTACTGACTGGTGTGGCCATGTCTTTCAGATGATGATGATGATAAAGCAGGACGGCACACTATAGGAAAGTCCAATCAACAGAGTGATCTTAATAATTGAAAGTCCCCCGGTATGAAAGTATGATCAATCAGTGTTGGTGTCCAATGGATGAAAAGTTCATATCTCACGCATGTGCAACTTAAATATAAAATTTATCATCAGATCCATTGAGTACCTCTTCCATAGTTCCTTTCACTCTCAGTTCCAAACAGGTAGTGGACTAGTGGCTCTGAGCTAGTAGAAACGAGCTGCCCCCCGAGCCTCATAAACCTTGCAAAGGAGCGCTTTGTAGGGACTTGTTCGAATCCAATGCGACTTGGTCACTTCACTTTTAGGGGACTCGGACCCTAACTCGACTTGGGCATAAATATGGATTAGATTAGCTGGTCTTAAAAGCAAGGGCCAACAACCAATCAGAAAATCAACACCACCTACAACCTCACAAGGAGAGCCTAAACATAAAAGTTTGTGTAGTTTCTTGTATGTTGATAGAAGTACATCAGCTTAGGGCATCTCTCCATTGGATAATTCTTCACTGCAGATCTCATTCTTTAAATGTTGGCCTGTTGGGGGACCTGAGCTTCTTGGATAAGCAGCAGACCGTAAATTCATGGGCTTTGCAAGTTCCACATATACAACCCTGCCATCCATACGCTGATAGAGAGGGGGAAACATGTTGATGGTGAGCCAGATTGGTAACCTAGAATAATGAATAAATAAGCCAAGAATTAAAAATATAACCTTCCGATCCAAGTTTTCAATGGCTAGCATGGCATCATCTTGACACGTGTACTGTACAAATGCAAACCCTCTTGATCTTTCTGTGCTTTCATCCTTAAAAAGTTTAACTGGCATAACAATTGAATCATCATTAGAAATGCAAGAACCAAGAATAATATAAATAAATACTACTAATCATAAAATAGTGACTGTAAAGACCTTTGGACAGTGCCATCTTTGATGCTCATGGACAACATGATAGAAAGTCATACATAGATGGCACAGTCCCCACTGATCACTGTGATGGTTTGATCAATCAGTTAGGATCTAATGTCCACTGCAGCACACCAGATCTCATCTCCCAGGTTATTGTAACTAGCACTCAAAGATAAAAGAGATGTCGCATGTACCTTCTATTACTTGTCCAAAACTTGAGAACTCCTTTCTTAGGCTGGTTTCATCAGTAGAATATGACAGATCTTCCATGTGACACGCACAATTAGAAGCCAGAAAATGAGACACAAAAGAATATTGGAAGAGATTTACAGTTGTAGAAAAATGAACTTAAAACAGGAGAGAATCACACAAACAACGACCGTAATACACTCATGCAGATACATGATGTGATGCCAAGAAATGGCATAGATATCGCAGGGACATGCCATGGATATGGCAGGGACAACGATTTTACACATGAAAATTGAAGTATTGCAAAGAAAATGACACGATATGTTGCCTACTTTGAAGTATCCAGATACGAAAGGATATGTGAGCTTGTTCAGACATTATAGGGTAAGAGAGAGGTACAAATAGGTGACGGGTTCAATCTGGGTTGGTTTGGACCAAATTCTGTTTTAGCCTGAACACAAGTCAAGGCCCAAATCAGATCATCCCCCAGGTACTTATTAGTACTGAACCTCTTCATTCCAGTATACACTCCAGAAGTTTCCATGATACTCCACCAAGTGGCTACTCATTTGTACAATAGAGTAATGGACCAAAGAGAAAATAAGAAGCAAGCAGAGAAACATATATATATTGTAGTTTAACGTCTTCCCAGCAAATTATCCTCAACAGAATAATGGTTGGTGTTAAAAAAAACTTTAAACAGTTATTGTTGTGAAGCTTGGAACCTATACTGCTTTCATTGTGCTAGTGTATATTGGTGCGGTACCCAGCAATGGAAAACAAGCCATCTGTAATACAGTCACATGTACAAGCTTGGGCGGTCGTATTCAAAAAAGCATAACGAAAACCTCCCAAACATTCTGAACGCAAACTCTTCACTAAACCTGAAGCACGCCTGTCAAACAGGACAGAATAAAAGCAACAGGTTAAAACTTTCTGAGAAGGAAAAAAAAAGAGTGGAACTGCTTCCAGAAATCTCTTTCATGAACGTAGTTGTTGCAGTACAGAGGAGAAAACCAAAGAACAAAGATTTTGAATCAAGGTGACTAATGTTCAAGGCACATGCTTGAGCCAAGGAATCACATGGGATACGTATCACACCCAATTTTCACCAAGAAAATGAATAGCCTCAACTTTCAGAAAGAAATCAATGTGCAAATCTGATAAATCTCCATGAATTCAACTAAGATGGAGTACAGCTATAAACCCTTAAATATGTTTCTGAAACATTAATAAAATTCAATTCTATCATCATCATCATCCTCAATCCATTTTCAAGCCTCAGTTTGAAAAACTTGAAATAACTAGCATAGCCTAGCCATCTTAAGAAACTAAAATAGCAAAACAAATAAACTAACATTAAGGAGACATAAGCTACATATAAAATAGCCCATTCTCATAGAAGCGTATTGCCGACAGATACAAAATACATCAGCAGAGTAATACATATTGGCCTTAGCCACCACAATAATGATGTGGACTCAGTACTCAACTCAAATCCCCAGTATAGGCTGATAATATCAGCCACTACGGCTTTGATTTTTTAATTCTTATCTTTTTCTAGAAGTTTCTTGTTTAATAGGTATTAAATTCCTAGGAGTCGTAAACAATGCCCTTTTATAAAAGGGGCTATAAGTGAAACATCAAAGATGAAGACCCACAAAAGTCCGTCAAATGATCCCCCATTTGATATGAAATTATTACCCTACCATCACCCAAGTAAACTAAATCCTAGCGAAGTGATAGTCTCATCTGGATCTGCACCTTAGAGGCTTAGACCCTACACCCCTCACCATCACCCAAGTAAACTAAATCCTAGCGAAGTGATAGTCTCATCTGGATCTGCACCTTAGAGGCTTAGACCCTTCACCCCTCACCTCTTTAATACCCCTTTAATAAAAAAAAAAACCCTTTTGCTTATAAATTCCTAGGACTTAAAAACCATGTAGGTAAATGGGCTCTAGGGAAATATAGTACCGATTATAGTATGGTTCCCTCTGCGAAGTATACTTTGTTAGGGCATACTTGAGAATACCACCAATTGTAGTACAGAGTGGAATAGGAAGCATTCCTTATGATGAAAGGTAGAAAGCAAATAGAGACAACATATCAAAGATTAGAAGAACTTCATAAAAATCTCATGCATATGCTGCTACCATTTTAGATTGAAAAGCCAACCTCGAAGAACAATAAATTCCTTATAAAAAAAAGATGCAATCAGTAAATTTCAACAAATTTAACAATTTAAGGATAAAATAATGGAATACAAGACCTTATTACTCTGGGGTTCCACTACATATTATTATACTGGGCAGTGGGCACTAACGAAAAAAAAAGAAAGAAGATTTAGCATTTTGTAATATTTCCGTAATGAAACCTGATGGCCACAAATTCTTGCAGATTAACACAACGTATCACATTTTGTGGCTGACTATGATACTTTTGCAACTGCAATTTTAAAGCATGCATGGAAGCCATTGATAGAAAATATCAAAAACCCTCCTTTGGTTTTCTTGTGGAGTGAAAAGTAGGCTATAGGAGGCTCAGATGGAGCTAGGAATTTTCCTCTCCATCACTCCTGTACAACATAGATAGTGCACATACGTGTGTTTCCAGATTCTAAGACAATAGAATACACAAGTGGCAGTCAAGGCAGAAAAAGAAAAAGACACATGTTTTGAATCGATGCTGTTCAAATCTAAATCACTTGAAATACAATAGATAGATGCTAGTCATGAAACTTAATTATCCAACCTGATACATCATGCTACATAACTAGTGTAAAATGGGAACTTACGAAATAAATGAATTCTTTTGGAAAACCATGAAAAATTCAGGGAAGACTTGCTAATGAGCATGCGTTGATCATCTAGCACGTATGACTGTATAAGCACTACAATTAAATTTTGGCATTTTTCGTTTTCATTTTTTTGTTTTTTTTATCTCCTTGAAAAGAAATGTTAAGTTTATTAAAAAGAACATAGATTACAGGTGCATTGAGAAGCTAACAGGTACACCATTGCTAGGTCAACAGCATAAAAGAGTTGCCAAGCATAAAATTCAGAATTTTACCTATCCCCTCAGCCAGACTGCCCGGCTCTTCATTTTCATACCTAAGAAAGTAAGAATGTGGAAGGACACCATCACAAAATAGAGACTCTAGGATCATCTAAAATTTTTTCATCCGCCTCCAACAGTAAGTGTCAACAGAAACTCACCACTGTATGTCAGTTATATAGCTACTCTTTAACAACAAATAAAGGACTGAAAACAACTTAATCATCTTTTACAATTTGATTGACTCAAAACATAACAAATCAAATAAAGCCTTACCCACCCAAAGGCAACACTGTACTCTCACTTCATAACAGTGAAGAGCATTGGATGCATATGCTAGAGTCATAAGTTTGATTAGATCACAGAAACTCTTGCTTGGAAACTGATTCAAACATGGGAATGGAAGCCAATGGTGGTGGGTAGTACCACAGTGGAGGATGGGAGTAGGATTCAATGGTGGAAAAAAATTAATGGTTGGGGAGTTGCTTCATTGGCTTTTAAATCAATCTCTTCATATGTATCAAACTGCAAAGGTGCTCTCACCAATCAATATTACTAGTATTAGTGCAAAACATTGTCATGAGATTCAAGATTAAGAAGAAATCTTGAAAGATTTTGAATCTCAATTGGAAAAAAAAAAAAATGGCCCTTGAAAAGCCAAATCCTTCGTGGGTTTTTCTTTTTTAATTAGTTGAATCTTACCTTCACACTTCCTAACCATCCATCATTTTTTCCCTTCTTAACCAGTCCAGAGTTCACTCTTTGGATGTCTATATGGAATAAACATTTAACCCTACACAAACCCCAAACACCAAAATCCTCATCTCCCTGATAGTTGCTTAGGTGTTGGTCTAAGGAAAAGTGGGTTGGTCATCTTTTCTTTCATTGTTACACAAACTCTAAAATCCTGACCCCCCCACAACTGCTTGCTTAATGTAAGTTGTTTGATTGCCTTTTCTGCTTTGCATAATTTGGGGTCATTCTCTCTTGGTTTGTCTTTTCCAATTCCTTCTTCTTCTTCTTTTGTTATTCAGATTGAAAGTTGGCAATGGAAGAAAAGCATGAGCATCTTCAACATATAAAAAGAAGAAAAGATTGATAGAGAGGTGGGATTTGCGGGGCAGAGGAAAATGCTTACTTCGAACGAGTACTTTGCTAGCGAGAGGGAGATGATTAGCTGATGATGATGCTCTAAAACTGAAAGCCTTTGGATTTGGATGATTTCTGCGATTGGACGAGATGGGGAGGATGGAAGGGGATTGATTCCAACAGATGCCTCCAAACATTGCTGGGAATTCCAATCTAGAAATTGGAATGTGTTATCGAGATTTTAAGGAAAAGGGCCTAAAAGTTGTGTCATTCGCAGCAGCTAATTTCTATTAGAAGAGAGCTGCGTGTGTTTGTGTAATTAGGCTCGTGATATGGTGGGGCCCTAGGAAAATCTTAACATCATAGGACCCATCATAACAAAGTAAAGCACCCTTCTCTCCTCCTAAGAAAAGTTGAAGAAATTATTTAAACTAATAAGATTTTGGGAGATTACCAGTACAACTGCCCTTTGACCTGACATTCGTCCCTGAAAGTGGCCAAAGTTCAGCTTTCCCATCTATCCTCCTGAAGAGAAGTCTGGTTTCAAACTCTAGTTCGAACAGGAGGAGAAGAAAAAAACGTCCATCCTAATTGGAGCCACTACGGTGTATGACAATAATGGGATGCCGCTAGATGAAATAATCTAAATGAGATCTATCTATGTAATTTTTTTTAACTCCATTAAATTATTCCAACCCCTTGATCCATTGCCCCAAAGGTTAATGGTTTTAGAGGCATCACTTTCTTATAATTTCAATCCAATAGTATTTAAAAGTTGGATGTGTGTCAAATTTGGGCTATATACCAATTCATGGGGCATAAACGCGTAGTTAGTGTAAAATGATTAGGTTGGCTTGATGTAGGCTCTACGCCCTAAAAATATAGAAGGGAAAAAATAGAAAGTTTTTGAGAATTCCTTGTGTATGAATAGCTCAAATATTTAAACTTCAATTTGTTTTGGGTTAAATGTCTAAGTCTGAAGGCAATCGTGCAGTCAAAATCCCTAAAATTTAAGGAAAATGGCCTAAAGTTGTGTCGTTTTAGTTTATGTGATTAGGCTCCTAACATGGCGGGGCCCTTGGAAAATCTTAACATGATGGGAACCACCATAAGTAAAGCACCCTTCTCTCCTCTTTAAAAAAATTGGAAAATTTATATTAAAAAAGTATAATTTTTTTTATAAAACTACTCTTACATCATTTCTCTTAAATGATTTTCTAAAGAAAAAAAGTTGAAAAATGATATAAGGGTGTTTTTATCATTTTTCAAAAACTTTTTATGGAGGAGACTTGATTAAAAGAAATTTGGTAAACTATTTCACTTTTTTGAAAATTTCCAAGCTTGATGTACCTTTTTGAAAATGGGCTAAAAGTTATATATATATATATATATATATATATTAAATTTTCCCAAAAAAGAAATATTCAATGGAAGGTTTGGACGCCTGTAGTTGGGCTAGGTGACAGTATCAGCCGGACTAGTGTGACATAAAGTTGACATCAAATGGATGGTATAAAATGCCTCCAACCACTTTTTTGTTCTTTTTTTATTATCCTATTTTGACATTTGTGTTTAGAAATCAGCCCAATACTTGATTTCTAAACATAATACAAACATATTGAATGTTCCAGCAAAATTTTAGTTAAGCATACATAACCAAGAACATCTATTCTACATGCTAAACATATAAACCTACTCAAGCATTAAGGCATTAGGGCAAGTTCGTGTACAGGCCCTTTCCATGGAAAGAGGAAATTTTCACATCATAAAAAAGTCCATTGTTAATGGATACTAGGAAAAGGAGCTCTGTGGAAGTTGATAATTCATTTTTGGTGCAATTTCTTTCTCCATAAATTGGTGCTGATGTTATTTGATACGGATGCAGATTCCTTAGTCAAAACTTTTCTTTTTTTTTTGTTTTTTCCTTTTTTTTTTGGTGCTGCACTTTTATATGGAAAAATAACAAAAGTTCCACAAAAGTTCCATATCATTCAATCATTCTTTCACACAAATTCCAAATGACTACTGGGATAAATTCAAATTATATGATATCATATGGGTTGCTATACCAATACACAGACAAAATCCAGATTTTCAGTGGAAGCTTAACGAACTGCACTGTCAGCAAGGATGAGTACTTCTTTTGAGGTTTTGATCAGTACATGGATGGGTACACTTCAATTCAATTTCTTTAAGCTTCAAAGGCGCCATGCCCTGGAAATTAATGAAACTTCAGTCCATGGTGCACATGGATGCATGCCAACAAAGACAACACTTTTTAGAGCTAGAACACTGCTATATTCTTATAGTTGTAATATTAATATAATACCGTTTCCGTAAAAAAAAGCAAAAAAAAAAAAGAGTCATGCAACCTACATCATATACATTAAACTCATCAACACCAACATTCAACAACATTCATTACACTTAACCCACCAATGGACTAATAAAAAACAACATTTGCAAATATAAGAGTAACTCAACACTCCTTGGAGTTTGAATCATCAAAGTCAATAAGAAAAAGAAACACTGCATTTTTCATAACCTCCACAAATTCACCACATTCCTAATACAAAAACATACCAAAAGGCATCATTTCATCAATGAAGCGAAGCCCTGGATACAAAATTGTGCAAATGGCTAACACAGTCCAGAAGGTGTAGACATGGTAAAAAAAAAATAGCATCATTCCATTGTTCCAAATTCACAAAACAAAAATGTACTAGAACTTAATCACTCAAATGGAATGCCCCAATCATAAACCACATTGTGACCAACTGCTTTTCATCAACCACCACCATTTATAATCCAAAAATAACATATTTCCGTCATTCTCAAATCTAAATTAAACTGCATGACATCCACATCAGCCATTGCATATGTTAATTTCTATCATTCCATCACTCAAATGGAATGCCGCATTTATCAACCATTATGTTACCTAGTCATTCCAAATAGAAATTGATCCCATCATTTCAAATAATTCGATAAATGATCAAATGCTAAAAAAATATTAAAGATTAATAATTGGATAACGACATAATTCCTTCATTTTAGAAGATAGCCAAATATCTTGTGCTCAAAGTTGACACACCATGACACTAGTGCAGAACTTCTCTATTGCAACTAATTACTAACACAATTTCCCCGGTAAAACGATACGGCTGGGCTATGATCCCATGTATTTCTCCGCCTAACTCGAAGGTACGTAGTACGGGAGGGCAACGTCATAATTTCCAGCGGTACTAGCTTGTGTGAATGTGCTATGTTGATTAGATTTATGGTTTAGCTTATCATTTTATATTGATCCATGATGTTTCTGACTACACAATTTACCTAGCGTGGTTACCTGTTGTTACTTTATTGATCTTATCATTGTCTCTATTCCTTTTTTTTATGCATTCATACTATGTTATTTGTATACTTGTGTTGCTGGGTCCTTTTGGATATGACACATTATTTGGACACTGGCCCCTTTACCCCCAAGGGCGATGCGTTCCATGAGGCGCCACTAGTGGACGAGTTCGGTTAGGGTTCGGGTGACCTTTGTGGCGGTGCCCGACGTTGGAAAGCCTATGGGTAGGATTGAGTGACTTATTTTGGGCTTGAGTGTCATTCAAGTGAGGATTGGGCTCTATATCTCTTGATTTATGTAACTCATTGTATTTTGTACTTTGAGATTAGTTTAGACTATGCCCGTCTTTTATTTGACATATGGTTTATGGTACCATGAGTTTATGGTTTGCTTCCACTATTCTATATTTGCGTTCGCACTTAACTGTTATCATTGATATTGATGTAAAAGTTTTAAATTGGACCTAACTGCGGACCTAAGATCTTGAAAGTTTTCGGTTTTTTCAGGACGTAGTGCCCCAAATTCAGGTGCCTTGCCGGTAAACTTGTCATTTGAAATTGAGATATTACAATGTGATATACCTTCTATTTAATACATACCATGTTTATTATGTATTTGTAATGTAAACCAGGCTAATTTAGCTCGGGCTTGTCGTTTTAATGTGGGTCAAGGCATGGGCTCGCCCTAGAAGTTCAGGCTGCATCGCTCACACTCAGGCTAGCTTGCTATAAAGGTTGGGCACGGTCTTAATTGATGCCCACCCTTGCCTACCCAAGTTAAGGTTTTTCTTTTTTGGTGTCCACCTTAGGGGGCTGGAACCCAGCCCTAGGAGGGAAGTAGACCTCGTGTAAGGTAAGATAGCCTACTCAAGTTAAATTGGCACGGATAATTAAGACTAACATGATAATGATCGTTAGAAATGTTAGTCAGCCATCTATTACACCAATGATTTTAATAATTATTAGAGTTGAACCAATCTCAAGCCATGGAATTATTATTGGAAATTGAGATTTTTATGAAAAGTTCTTGTTAAACATATCACTAATTTGTTTTGAAGGATAAATTAAGGTCTTTATTAATGGGAAAAAAGTATTACAACAGGCAAGAACCACGCCCACCCAGAGATTCTCACCAGCAAACTATGATGGTGAGATGGGATGGGTTCTGAGATGATGGATTCTGAGATGAGATTGGTTCAAAGATGGTGAGATGGGATGGGTTTGGAGATGCTGGGTTTTGAGATGGTGAGATACTGTGATTGAAAATATAGGTTCAAAAATGTTGGGCTGGGATAGGTTCTCATGTGGTGATGGGTTGAGACTTGAGATGGTAAGATGGGTTCTAATCATAACCTAGAGGTGAGGATGGCATGATAGGAGTGTTCATGTCCGGGGGTAGGTAGGGCCGGGTCGAGGCATATCCAGGCCCAGCCTGATTGCTTTAGAAACACAAGCCCATATCTGGCCCAAGCCCGACATAAGCAGATAATGTCAGGCATGAGCCCACCCATTTAGTCAATCGGGCTGGGGGAACTAGGCTTTTATTAGTTGTTTTTTGCTTTTTAGCTTACAGTCGGGACGTGTCAAGGTTTGGGTTCTTTATCACTAAATCCAAGCCAAAGCACAGATACTAAACAAGCCTACATTCTAAATCCAAGCCCGACCCAAAGCATGATGGGTCCAAACTGTGCTCGGGCTGGCCAGGCCCATGAGAGCCCCTAGGAATGAGTAGCAAAAAGAAGAAGAGAAAAAAAAGAGATGAGGGGCGACTGAGTCACAACTCACTTGTTTATACTTTAGAACAAGCCCAAGAAAATATTTGGTCCACCATCATTTTTGGAAACATTTAGTGACACCAATGAAGACATTATTTTCATAGAAATTCCTCGAAAAATTATTTTTTGGTGAATGACTAACTTATAATTCATGCTCTCCCCTTGAAGCCACTTGTCCAAACAAAAGTCTGACTTATCCGATGGGCGTATGAGAGAGATAGGAACTTCATGTGCCCGAGAAAATAATACACCCTTAAGGGTAAATAAAATAGAAAAAGACTAACTAACAATTCTGATTGGTGGAGCCAATGAGTTCGTGAGGCCCATGCAAGTCGCGTGTTCTTTGACCGGAGGAGCAGAAGACAAATCCCACCTAACAAGGAGGATATGCGCGTGGAAAAATAACAAAAGTTCCACAAAGCTCCATATCACTCAATCATTCATTCACACAAATTCCAAATGACTACTAGGGTAAATTCAAATGATATGATATCATATGGGTTGCTATACCAATACACAGACAAAATCCAGATTTTCAGTGGAAGCTTAACGAACTGCACTGTCAACAAGGATGAGTACTTCTTTTTAGTTTTTGATCAGTACATGGATGAGTACACTTCAATATAATTTCTTTAAGATTCATAGGCGCCATGCCCTGGAAATTAATGAAACTTCAGTCCATGGTGCACATGGATGCATGCCAACAAAGACAACACTTTTTAGAGCTACAAGACTGCTATATTATTGTAGTTGTAATATTAATATAATACCGTTTCCGTAGCAAAAAGTTAAAAAAAAAAGTCATGCAACCTACATCATATACATTAAACTCATCAACACCAACATTCAACAACATTCATTACAGTTAACCCACCAATGGACTAATAAAAAACAACATTTGCAAATATAAGAGTAACTCAACACTCCTTGGAGTTTGAATCATCAAAGTCAATAAGAAAAAGAAACACTGCATTTTTCATAACCTCCACAAATTCACCACATTCCTAATACAAAAACATACCAAAAGGCATCATTTCATCAATGAAGCCCTGGATACAAAATTGTGCAAATGGCTAACACAGTCCAGAAGGTGTAGACATGGTAAAAAAAAATAGCATCATTCCATTGTTCCAAATTCACAAAACAAAAATGTACTAGAACTTAATCACTCAAATGGAATGCCCCAATCATAAACCACATTGTGACCAACTGCTTTTCATCAACCACCACCATTTATAATCCAAAAATAACATATTTCCGTCATTCTCAAATCTAAATTAAAATGCATGACATCCACATCAGCCATTGCATATGTTAATTTCTATCATTCCATCACTCAAATGGAATGCCGCATTTATCAACCATTATGTTACCTAGTCATTCCAAATAGAAATTGATCCCATCATTTCAAATAATTCGATAAATGATCAAATGCTAAAAAAATATTAAAGATTAATAATTGGATAACGACATAATTCCTTCATTTTAGAAGATAGCCAAATATCTTGTGCTCAAAGTTGACACACCATGACACTAGTGCAGAACTTCTCTATTGCAACTAATTACTAACACAATTTCCCAGGTAAAACGATACGGCTGGGCTATGATCCCATGTATTTCTCCGCCTAACTCGAAGGTACGTAGTACGGGTGGGCAACGTCATAATTTCCAGCGGTACTAGCTTGTGTGAATGTGCTATGTTGATTAGATTGATGGTTTAGCTTATCATTTTATATTGATCCATGATGTTTCTGACTACACAATTTACCTAGTGCGGTTGCCTTTTGTTACTTTATTGATCTTATCACTATCTCTATTCCTTTTTTATGCATCCATACTATGTTATTTGTGTACTTGTGCTGCTGGGTCCTTTTGGATATGACCCATTATTTGGTGCTTAAGTTTTGACACTGGCACCTTTACCCCTGAGGGCAATGCATTCTACGAGGCGCCACTAGTGGACGAGTTCGGTTAGGGTTCGGGTGACCTTTGTGGCGGTGCTCGACGTTGGAGAGCCTATGGCTAGGGTTGAGTGACTCTTATTTTGGGCTTGAGTGTCATTCATGTGAGGATTGGTCTCTATATCTCTTGATTTATGTAACTCATTGTATTCTTTACTTTGAGATTAGTTTAGACTATGCCAGGCTTTTATTTGACATATAGTTTATGGCACCATGAGTTTATGGTTTGCTTCCACTATTCTATATTTGCGTTCGCACTTAACTGTTATTGTTGATATTGTTGTAAAAGTTTTAAATTGGACCTCACTGAGGACCAAAGATCCTGGAAGTTTTTGGTTTATTCGGGATGTAGTGTGCCAAATTCAGGTACATTGCCGGTAAACTTGTCATTTGAAATTGAGATATTAGAATGTGATATACCTTCTATGATACATATCATGTTTATTATGTATTTGTAATGTAAATCAGGCTAATTTAGCTGGGGCTTGTCATTTTTATGTGGGTTAAGGCATGGGCTCGCCCTAGAAGTTCAGGCTGCATCGCTCACACTCAGCCTGGCTTGCTATAAAGGTTGGGCACAGTCTTAATCAATGCACACCCTGGCCTACTCAAGTTAAGGTTTTTCTTTTTTCGTGTCCACCTTAGTGGGCTGGGAACCCAGCCCTAAGGAGGGAAGTAGACCTCGTGTGAGGTAAGATAGCCTACTCAAGTTAAGTTGCACGGATAATTAAGACTAACATGCTAATGATCGTTAGAAATGTTAGTCAGCCATCTATTACACCAATGATTTTAATAATTATTAGAGTTGAACCAATCTCAAGCCATGGAATTATTATTGGAAATTGAGATTTTTATGAAAAGTTCTTGTTAAACATATCACTAATTTGTTTTGAAGGATAAATTAAGGTCTTTATTAATGGGAAAAAAGTATTACAACAGGCAAGAACCACGCCCACCCAGAGATTCTCACCAGCAAACTATGATGGTGAGATGGGATGGGTTCTGAGATGATGGATTCTGAGATGAGATTGGTTCAAAGATGGTGAGATGGGATGGGTTTGGAGATGCTGGGTTTTGAGATGGTGAGATACTGTGATTGAAAATATAGGTTCAAAAATGTTGGGCTGGGATAGGTTCTCATATGGTGATGGGTTGAGACTTGAGATGGTAAGATGGGTTCTAATCATAACATAGAGGTGAGGATGGCATGATAGGAGTGTTCATGTCCGGGGGTAGGTAGGGCCGGGTCGAGGCATATCCAGGCCCAGCCTGATTGCTTTAGAAACACAAGCCCATATCTGGCCCAAGCCCTACATAAGCATATAATGTCAGGCATGAGCCCACCCATTTAGTCAATCGGGCTGGGGGAACTAGGCTTTTATTAGTTGTTTTTTGCTTTTTAGCTTACAGTCGGGACGTGTCAAGGTTTGGGTTCTTTATCACTAAATCCAAGCCAAAGCACAGATACTAAACAAGCCTACATTCTAAATCCAAGCCCGACCCAAAGCATGATGGGTCCAAACTGTGCTCGGGCTGGCCAGGCCCATGAGAGCCCCTAGGAATGAGTAGCAAAAAGAAGAGAAAAAAAAGAGATGAGGGGCGACTGAGTCACAACTCACTTGTTTATACTTTAGAACAAGCCCAAGAAAATATTTGGTCCACCATCATTTTTGGAAACATTTAGTGACACCAATGAAGACATTATTTTCATAGAAATTCCTCGAAAAATTATTTTTTGGTGAATGACTAACTTATAATTCATGCTCTCCCCTTGAAGCCACTTGTCCAAACAAAAGTCTGACTTATCCGATGGGGGTATGAGAGAGATAGGAACTTCACGTGCCCCGAGAAAATAATACACCCTCAAGGGTAAATAAAATAGAAAAAGACTAACTAACAATTCTGATTGGTGGAGCCAATGAGTTCGTGAGGCCCATGCAAGTCGCGTGTTCTTTGACCGGAGGAGCAGAAGACAAATCCCACCTAACAAGGAGGATATGCGCGTGGAATAAAGCAAATATAAAAGCAGAGTCTCCGTTTAAGTAGAAGACTACTGAATGTCCTGATTGATTCAACTCCATCATCATGTGTAGGGAAGCTAGCTTTAAAAATGTCCTGATTGATTAGCAATCACTAGCTTTAAAAATGGGACACATTGACACATTTTTTTGATCCACTGGGTTTCAAAAAGCTAAAAATCATCCATTTACAGAAAGGATTAGTCAAAAAGAGTGTATTTTGACTGACATTTTCTTAAATTTGGGCATCTGGCAAGATTTAAGGTACTCAAGGTTTTATAAATGGGCTCCACCATCTCTTTCATGTGTCTTATTTAAAAAGTTATATTATATTATATTGAGCATCTACTCTCTGGAGGATTAGAATTCAAAACTAGTTATCTTCTAGTGCGACTGTTCAAGTCCATTTTGTCTCTATAGAGTGAATCCCAACATGTCCATCAGCTACATCCGTAGATGGATCACTAAAATGGTTTTAAGGTACTAATGCAAATAAAAGAGGAAGATCTTCACAACTGAGCAGACTTGGTACTTGTATATGTAGTCTAGTTCTTGGGGCCTATTTGGATGCATCAATTTTATTACTTAGGGGTTGGATAGATAGAAAGGTCTCTTCATGGATAGGGTCATGCGAAAGATCAACCCTATCAAATTATCGAAGTCATTGATTTAACATCCTAAAATTTTAACCTTTTTTTTTTTTTTAAATCATGTATGTATATATCTTGCGGATTATGGATAAATGGGTTAGAGTATTAGATTGACTTTAAATCGGATATCTACGTTGGTCCTTGTTCTATGGTTTGTAGGGTCCCAAGTCGGCCCCCATTAGGTGGCCTATGCTGTAAGATGGTAAGGGAAGACTACACACACACACACACACACACACACACATATATATATATATATATATATATATATATATATATATATATATATGAGCAAGGCTCTCTTAAGTTCAAGTTTAGAATAAAATCTCATAAGCTTGGACTTGTGGGGCTCACTTTTGGTCCATCCAAATAGACCAAACACATGAGCCTCCTAAATTGCACATGTCCACCAACTTTCAGTCATTTATGAATTTACTGGACCATTGGATTAACTATGTATTAATCCAAATGGACTGTTGACCATTAAATTTTTGGGCCCATATGGAGATGATAGAAATTACGGTTATGGCTAATTTTTTGTAAAGAGGAAGATCCCAAGGAGTCCTTGAAATCCCCCTCATCCCCATCCCCATGTGAGTCTCCAGGTGGGCCCCACCACACACTTGAACTTAAGAGAGCATTGTTCTCTCTCTCTCTCTCTCTATCTATCTATATATATATATATATATATTCAATCCAATGGTGAGTAAAGATTTGATGGACAAAAAACTTGGCATGATTGTAAATCGCCCGGGGGGTAAGAGTGTGGAAAGAGTTACATTGGTCAAAGATGAGCCCCAATAGGCTACACATGTACGTGCAGTTTGCCCATAGGAGAACATTCACTACAAAGGAATAGTCTCATTGTAGACTATGGACTATGGAACATGTACTCTGAGGGCAGCTTGGATTGCACGTATAATCATTTATAGGTGTGAAACAAGTTGAGGCAAAATTTTTACCCGCGCAAGTCCTGCGCAAATATGGCATTGGATTTTCAATATGAGCCCTGCTACTTGTCCCGGGACTGGCCCGACTCCACGTAAAAGGGCATTTTGGTCATTTTTTCTAAATGACCAAAATGCCCTTTTACGTGGAGTCGGGCCAGTCCCGGGACAAGTAGACTTTTTCTTTCAATATCAATCGTCCATACGAGACCACCGAATTAAATGCACCTACCAAAAATTCCGCTAACAGACCTATAGAACTCCCCTAGGTGAAAATATTCTCAAGTTG
Organism: Umbellularia californica; assembly: GCA_028538565.1. Taxonomy (NCBI): domain Eukaryota; kingdom Viridiplantae; phylum Streptophyta; class Magnoliopsida; order Laurales; family Lauraceae; genus Umbellularia; species Umbellularia californica. The sequence continues at coordinate 9,979,712 of JAPQWN010000006.1, read as the reverse complement.
GGATATGAACACTTGAAAGCTTATTGAAGGAAGATTCTTTTGTCGCCTATTTAGGTACCTTTGCAATCAAAATTCAAACATGAGGTGCCTTGTTTGAATATTAGTAGAGAGGATTAGATTTAATGCTTATGTGGGCCATGGCATGACCTCACATTCATCCCCTCTTCCCTTTTTTCTTCATTTCTGCCAACATGATTGAAAACAACTAAGACAGCATTTAACCACTTATAGATGAGAAATTCTTTCCTAATTGTTTCAAAGGTTCCTAACTACTCAAGAGCTTTTGATAGAATAAAGAGCGAGGAAAATTAGGCATGGCTCACTTTGATGCATGACAATCACACAGAAATAATATAATATTTAAAGGAACTGTTGCAGATTAAAAGTGGCCCAAATATGAACACGATCTAATAGATATAACCATCAATCAATGGCACTAACATTTAGTGTCCGCTAGTTTACATGGAATTAAACAAATGAGAACTCATAGTTAGATGAGCTAAAAATAAAATATTTTATTAAAGGTTAGGGAGTGAAGGATAGGATATAATATGTTGATGGAATATTCTTGACTTTTCTTGCTATGATGATGATGATGGGTATTCATTTCCCATTAGATTCAGTTTTTATATAAAGCCGTCTAGCTATAGCATTTACAATCTGTGGTCCTTGAATAAATGGTTATGATCAACAAATTGTCTTGATCTTTGACCCACTTTAATTCATATCTAGATCTTCTGTATGCATTACTAAGGTTTGGAAAAATGAATTTTGTGACTTCATTTGTTTCCTCAGAAAAGAATTCCAGAAAGGGAAGGAATCCATTTTTGGCGAACCCGTTTCTCTTGTGGGTGGGGCCTAACCCTGATGTAAAACGACGAAAGAATCCAACTCTTTTCTCATAAATTAAGAAAGATGATCTCTAAGCTATCTGTTCAAACTGCTCCAATTGCTGGTTTGTACAGAGTCTAATGGTCAAAACTAGTTTTGAATGCCTCTGAAGAGATGCTTGTAATGAGTAAACACTGTCCGGTCTAAGCTTTGGCTCCCTATCTGACCAGCAAGTATATAGTATTATTGCTCCCAAGTTGTCTATATATTGGTGTCCCCCTCAAAACTGTTGAAATTTTAGAACATGCCTTCCTATAAAAGGGGAAAATGAAGCATAAGTGAAGATCACAAATACTTATCTAATGGTCTGCCTTTATATCGAACCATGATAATATCTAGAGCGTCGCATCATGTAGATGTTCAATAGGTGAGCCCCATTGAGAAGTTTCACACTCTTTAGAGGAAGCGTGAGTGAGACACTTTGAAGATCAATAACTTTGCATTATATCATTTAAATCTTGCCTTTAGATGTTGCCCTCTCAACCATCCATGCATGCCTACAACTCATATCATCAGCCATCAAGGCCTCATTTACTAATTGAGCGAATGAGGAGTTTACATTTTATCAATCCTTTATAGGACCAACTTTGGTTAGAGTGCAATACAACTCTGATCAATGCTAAAATAAAGAGATAACTTATTTTGAGTCGTTGAGATTCAATAAAATGAGCCCTATTAGTTCAGTTTTTTAACTGTCCTCACAAATTTTGAGAAATTATGTGTTGAGAAATGTTGGGTTATTTTCAAATTCAGGATTCTCTTCAAACATTACTAAAATAACCAAAACCCAAATTTATCTTCAATGATTAATAATAGATCAGTAAATATAATATTTTATTGACTGACTTCCACATGCCTCCCCAAAAGGAAAAACACTTTCTGTGGGCTAGGGACCCCTATCAATAATTAGGTTAATTTCTGTGGGAGGTTTTTTTTTTTTTTTTTTTTGGGAGTGGGGGGTGTTGCTTGTGTTTGTTTGATTATTATATATTCTCTTATAAAAAAAAAAAAAAAAGAAAAAAACTAGCTGTGGCACTGCTAGTCACTCTATTAAAATGTTTGGATTATTTGATTGAATTTGTATTTCTGAAAATAGATCTAGGTATCTTGAGTCAAGATGACATTTGATTCAACCAAATGTAAGTGATTATACTCTATAAATAAGTCCTTATTATCAATTGAATACTACATACAATTGCAGTGTCTGTGTGACCTCTAAAGTTAAAAAACATGACCTCAAATAAAATTGTATGGGCAGCATGAGCTATGGACATGACCAATCCATGGTAACACACACAAGATGAACATTTCCATCCAAGACAATTGGTAGATATGACCAATCCATAAGTGTAGCATGCTAGAGCTTGATGATAATTGCATTTAAATGAATTGTTAAGTCCTGAGAGACACAAGACAGCTCAATGGTAAAGTCGTCTCCCTCTCAGCCACAGCATCAGGAACATTCCCTAGAGTTGCCAAAGCACAGAGGAGCACGCTGCGGCGTAGCGTGGATAAAAGAAACATACTTATGGTAGGCTCCACACCCTAAAAACATATAGGAGCAAAATGGAAAGTTTTTGAGAATTTCTATATATCAAATATATAGATATATTTATATTAAAATATTGAAATTCTAGAAGTACTATTATTTGCATAATTCATGATCTATTAAATAAATGTTTTACAATTCATGATCCAAAAATTATGCATCATTTATTTCAATCTTATTTTTTCCAAATCAAAACCAACTACCTCAACGGTCAAACACAACCTTGAGACATCCAAAACAGAGCAAAGCAGATCAAAGCTAAAAAACAAAAAAGTACCAAACCAAAGATCATATATTATGTAAATATACTTGCAACTTGGGCAACAATCTGAACAGAAAGAACTATCCACATGTGTAAATGCCTGGCTATGAAAGTTAGTACTGACTTCTGAACCTATCTTCTCTTGTAAAATGCAAGCCATTGTTGTGGTCATTTGAAGTCTGCCCATAAGAAGACATACCATCCAAGAAACCATTTGAAATCCCCATATCAGCACTGGCTCTGTTATTGTTTCCTAATGAAAACAAAGACTCTCCTCCCCTTGGGAACACCAGCTGCTGCTGAACCTGTTGAAGACTAGGATGAGTCTGAGAGGGTGGCGCCATCATGCCCTGATATGGACCAAGCCCATGCCCACCAAACCCAAAGTTGATAGTAGGGGGACCTGGCTGGGACCCAGATGAGATGGCCACGGTTCGAGCCCCCGTATATTGCTGCACCGTGGCCCGAAAATTGGCGGTGTCAGTGTTGAAGAGAGTGATGGGCCCCTTCCTTGAAGCCCTGGACCTCCTCTTGGTTGGTTTTCCGATGCCACCATGAGCATTTACATGCATGTTGGTGTTTGTGGTGGTGGAGGTGGTGGTGGTGGTGGTTGTTGTGAGGGTGGATTCTCCTCCGATTGAGGAGCGTTCACCGGGCGGTGGTGTCCGGACAGGATCCACCTGTCGGCCTATGGTCCTGCCATAGTGGGATTGCACCCACGCACTTGGGATTTGTCTATTGTCACCCATGACCATAAGGCTTGCTCTTTGTATAAAGGATTAAAGACGGCCATTTCCTCCCTACTTATAAACAACCAGTTGCAACTTTCCTTGAATCAGGACCGTTGAGTGAATGTCGACAATGTGGGGTCCACATGGAGATATCCTTGAATGGTCTTTTGATTATGCTCTGGTGGGTCCTACAAAACATTGGATATGAAGATCTAAGAAACTGGCAGCCACTGTGTCTCCAACAACTTTTTGGGGTCATCATCATCCATGATGTGGCCCACTGTTTAACGGTCTAGATCAATGCCAGGGGGACACGTGTACGGTGCATGATTGGGAAGTTTGAGGAGGACTTAGTCAGTCGTTGGATCTAATTTCAGGGGTCTTCTGGAAGGTGGGATGAAGCTGTGGCATGGTTCGTACAAGGCCTGACGTCATCCTTTTGGTCTTTTCCTTTATGGCCTTCCTTTGGACACGTGTTCGCCGTCTGCTTGTGAGTCCACGGGTTCATTCATGCGGCTCGATACAAAGTTGAAATGTCTCATTGTAGAAAATTCACATGCATCTCCAACCGTTGGTTTTTGGGCAATGCGATCAACGGAAAAGATGAATGGCTGCAACTACTCCCCAGCTAGGGATGCAAATGGGGCAAATTCGGGTTGAAACCATGGTGGATTCGAAATTGAATCCATCTTTATAGTTGTAAATCCAATTTTGGATATGGTCACCTAATAATAAGTCAAAGAGATAATTCAGTTGGTCTAGGACCACGGTTTGCATCCGGATGTTGTGGGTTCAAAACTACATTACCACACTGGGGCCATATGAGAATTTTATCCGGCTTTTTTTCCTGGACCCGTAGGAATTATTTTGGCTGAAAGGACTGAAACCTAGCGTTATAAAAAAAGGATATGGTCACCTAAAACAAAGCCTAACTTATTCGGATCCGGCATCAACTTAACAAGATGAATCTAATTTTGAATCCAAATATGAAAGAAAATTAGAATGTATTCGGACTAGATATAGTGTGGTTTAGGAAGTAGGACCAGGTGATGCAAGACACATGCAACTTTCTTTCCAAGAAGTAACGTATTCTCAATTTGGACCAGATCAGTTTTTGTTAATTAGTTGTTTGGTGATGTTTAACTTTATTCTATGAAGATGATTAGATATAGTGAGGCCCACACTATTATCTTACCTCTTGCTATTAATCGGTTTATTTATGGCATGTGTCAGCTGAGTCTCCCAGCATGCCCACCTATGACTTGACCATGCTTTGAACAGGTTTTGGACATGTCCTTTTAGGACTGATATTTAAGTTTGTTTAAGCACTCTTATTCTAGAAAACAGTTTTCATAAAATTTTCAGAATATGAAAAATTTATGATACTCCATTTGGGACATTTCCTTTTTCTTTGAGCCATCAACCCATGTATCGATACGCAATGTAGACTATAAGAAACTGCTGTTTTAAAAAGGGATTTTAACTGTACAGCTATCCTAAGACCTGATAGTTGCCTTTTAACAGTTGAAGGTTAAAAAAAATTCTTACAGAGTTGTTCATGCAATATCTTAGGCCGTAAGATATCGCGCTCTGCGATATCCTACATCTATAGGATATTTCACAATTTCTCCTTCATTCGTAACTTTATTATATGAATAACTTTGCGGGAATTTTTTAAATCTCAATTGCTAAGCAAATGTTAGGTCTTTGAACAGCTTTATAGTCAAAATTCCTTTTAAAAGTAGATATTCAATGCCTAAATTCAAAACTTGTTCACTAAGAAATGATATCTGTGTCATCTGATTTGACAAAAACAACTTTACTTAAATAAATTGTAGAAATTAGAGACATACCAACTTTTGTCAGTACATGTAGGAAATATAGAATAAACTACCTTCCTTATTATTTTTTAAGAGAGCAAATATAAGATTGATTAAGACTCATCACAAACATCATATTCGTGGATTACAAGATCATGAATAAATTATGGAACATAATGTCTCCATATATGATCTGTCAGTTGGAGCAAATCTTCCTTCTCCAATCTATGTGCCACCATATTTGCATCCCTCTTGACATGTTTAACTTGCCACAATTGAAAGAGTTCAAAAATAATTTAGCAAAGTCAGTCAACTGTCAATAGTGACTGGAATTCCTCTCTCCACACAACGGCAAATGGATCACCTTCTAATATCAAATGTTAAATCTGCAAAGATTTACAGAAGTCTACGGCTACCTATGCTGCCATAGCCTGGGCTACAGTCAGTCACGTAAGTAAGGTTTTGCAGCAATGTTACATGCCATAACTGCATGCTTCTGGTCAAGAACAACAGCACCCGCTCCCACTAATTGCCTTCATATATCTATTGCAACATCCCAATTTGCCTTATTCCTTGTTTCTTAAAAATCCAATATGAAGTAGGCAAACAAATTGTTTATATGAAGATGCTAATCCGACGGCTCTAATTGCACGGAAGAAAGCAATTGCTTCTTAAAATGAGAGCAACTGCTATATATATTCTTTATTTAGTGTTAGCCGTTTAGAGGAGCATATGGTTAAGAGTTTTCTAATTTATCACATTTAGGGCTTGTTTGTTTGTAGAAATTCTGATTATTTCTATCGAGGGACATATAAATTCCCTATATTCTATCTATGAGTGGGATTTTAGATTCTCAAGCACAACGTAGCATTTCTTTTTTTTTTTTTTTTTCTTTTTAAAGTACGACTAGGATAATCTCATTTACAAAAGCAACATGTTAAGTGGCTGAATTTCTTAAATTCTACTTATCATATCTTGAGTACAAATGCTCCATAAAAGCTACTGCCAATGATGTTAGAAATTCCTCACACATAGAGTTCCAGTAAAAAAAATTCTCCAAACAAACAGGCCCAAAGCTATGTGCTTGCCGAAGAGTGCTTCTCATCTCGTTAATGCCTTCTCTTTTTTTGCCCCGAACAGGTATTGTTAGTCCCCAAATTTATTTCTTTCCATTGTGGTGTAGTGGGATAAGCTTGCGATCGACAAATTGCATAATGCACACACAAAATCAATCACGTAAATAAAGATTTATGTGATTCGACAAGCATGCCTACATCCACAGGGAAGAATTTTCTGTCCTATCCTCTTTCTAGCTATCACAAAGTGAGGTTGCAAGCTACATCAACAATATATATTTTTCATATATATATATGGAGCCAGCTCTCCTAAGTTGAAGCTTACCTTATCTTAACCTGAAACAGTGCTGGTCCCACAAATCAAAGTCAATTATCGTTGTTTTTTGCACGATGGTCGTCTCCAAAATCTAGATAAATCCAATTAGAACTGGATTTTCTAGTTCCATCATACAAAAAACAGATATAATCAACATAAATTTGTGGGACCAGCACTACTTTAACTTAGAATAAGGTAAGTTTCAGCTTAGGAGAGCACTGCTATATATATATATATTTTAATTCAAAATTGAAAGCTAGATGCATAAGATGAGGTTAATTTTTATATTTTTATTTTTACTATAACAATAACTTTACAATGTATTTATTAAGAAAGGTGGCAGACCCATGATTTTCATTTGGGTGGTGCAAGCAATGGTCGAGTTAAGAAGTCAAATGATAAAATAGAATTTTTTGAAATCTTATTTAAAGAGTTTCCCAGATCTCACTGGTGCGGTTGTACCCGCGTAGCAACACTTAGGGCTTGTTTGGTTAGAGGCATTCTTGACAAGGAATTGTACTTGTTGGGGATTTATGACATGGTATGACTTCTTGTCCCCTAGACATTTCAAATGTTCTGTTTGATGCAAGAATTCAAAATTCCGAATCGCTTGAAAAGCACTTCTAGCTTTATGAATTTCCAGAGTTCCAGAATTCCAAATGCTAGAGGGGGAGTGAGTTGAGCATTTAGAAATCTACTTTTTTTTTGGGGTGTGAGGGGAGTTTAGCATTTGGAATTCTACTTTGGGGGGGGGGGGGGGGGGCAAGAATTAGAGTTCGGAATTCTCATAACTCCCCCATATAAGAATTCTCACAATTCTTTTAACCAAACGGGGGGAGGGGTTGGTGGTGGGGGCGGGCGAGAATTAGCATTCAGATTTCTTAGAATTCCCCCATACAAGAATTCTCACAATTCTTTTAACCAAACAAGCCCAGTACTGCCCAGATAGGGGTGGGGGGGATGGTTTGGTTTGTTTTCAATCTCCAGAGAGAGCTGAAAATGGTAAAGTTATTGGGATGGTGGCAGCATGGGGGGCTGAAAATGGAGAAGTTATTGGGATGGTGGCAGCATTGCCTTTGACTGTTGACTGTGATTTAATCGATTCCCAACCATTGCTTGATTTTTTGAATCAAGACGACAGGAGAATTAGCAAGCAAATACCTACTTGTGGCAGTCAAAGATAGCTAGTTTGGCCTCGTGACCGATAACTCTTTACACTTTATTAAGTATTTTAGAGACTGCTTGCATCACTGCAGGAAAATTGCATCCCCCATATCGCCATCCCTTACATATGATTGATGTGGACATATTCAAACCATCTGCTACAAGTGGGGATCCGTGGGCTGAGACATTAATCCAAAGTTGCCTTACACAAATTGTTAACTTACAACTAATGGACTCTCACAACATTAGATGAACAATCAACAGTTTTGTCCATTTGTAATCTAGTTTTTAGATGGTTAGAATTAACCCATCATTGAGAATGACTGCCAATGATCCATCCCTGTATGGATCAGATGAATGGAAGGCTCTGATGGATGGTCGGATACCAGCCACATGTATGGTTTTGTAGCATGGAAACTAATGATTATGTCTGTCCCCCCTTCAAGAAGCCCAACCTAAATACACCATCTAATGGACAAAACTCACTGGGTCAGCCCAAGCACTGGAGCATAATGGGCTTGATTTGGGCTCTGTTTTTGCTCTGGGGTAGAATGGCCTAAATTTTCTTGTCCGATGGTTACATGAGTCGAACCTTCGTCAATATGTGATCATGGTTAAAAACATGATTTTGGACCTCATAATGATCATTAGGTCAGTATAATGGTCCAAACCATTCATTTCAGTGCCTTTTCGTTATAAAAATAATTTCTATTAAACACACCGTAACAAACAAAAGTTTGAAAATGAATCAGTCATAATTTCCTCTTTGAACTAATGTGTCATTGCTTAATGCTTACAACCTCATTTTCTTCTGGAATGTCAACTTTCTACTATTTTGAAACCATCTAACAAAAATTGGCATGCATTTCTAATCTACCCATTTTTGGATGTATTGCTCATTGAGAAAATGGTCCATTGATTGATTGAATCATCTAGATCCATAATGCAATTCAACATGTGGTCCAGATCCAACTATAAGAACTAATATTCTGGAGAATCAAATTCATGATTTAAGTAAAAGCTGCTTACATTGAGATAAAATAAGATTATCCCCCTCAAGCATTAACATGGAAACATTCAACTTAAGGATAAAACAGTACTCAGAAGAGAAAAAAAAAAACCTAATTGTGGGCCAGTTCTGGGTATAAAAGTATGGCCCAAACACACCAGTTTAGAAAGGCCAAACAAGCCTAGAAACAAGCTCTGGTGCATAAGCAAACAAAGCATGACATAGTTATAAAACTGGTTCAGACTCGCTCGAGGTGACTCAGATCAGTAACTCAAAGGAGTCAGGCGAGTCAATCAGGCCAAGAGTGGCTGAGTACGCGCTTAGTAACTCATTTCAGGGACCTTCTGAGTTGGGTTAAGTTTGGAGGTTTTTAAGTTATGAAACCATATACGTGTATAACATAACAACAATCATAAAAAAGACTAAATGAAATATCTGCTCTAAGGTTTGATCAAAAGCTTCTTCAATGTAACATGCAGTATCTTCTTTGCCAGCGCCATTGCTGGTTCTTTGCACCCTCCTCATGGCTTCTGCTTGTGTTCTGGCCTGTGACTATACTCAAAATCGATGTGAACAAAGGCGCGCTCAATTTCTGGCAGGTCTTCAAGCTTCTCCTGAAGAGTCTCACCTATGTTGTGTGCCTGGCTTAATGGCATATCAGCAGGCAACACTATGTCCACCTCTATGAAGTAGTCTGAACCAAAAGTATAAGCTCGAACGGTGTCGATGTGCTTGATTTCTTCGTGATGGTTCCAGATGAGGTATGTCATCTTCGACAAGTAATCGGGCGGTGCTGTTTTTCCAATTAGGGACCAAACATTTTCAAGAACTGTCCGCGCCCATGTGCTCATTGTGTATAAAGCTATCTGCATTAGAATTCCAGCATACCTAAGTTTAATGTTACTGATGGAGAATTCATGGGACAAAGCTGGTTTCTTAAATGAGTAGAACTTACTACGTTGACCCCAAATGGATGGAATGAGGCAAAGATGATGAAGAAATTGAAACCATGGGCTGATGTTCATAAAAGTAGGCAACTAATACATGGACTATGGTGGGCCATGAGCATCCCTAAGGGCCTGTTTTGCTTGCATAGAATACATAGGAATTGAGTACCTATCAATTCATGACAATGAGTGAAAATATACAAAAATGACCATCAAGTAACCTCCCTTCTAAAGGAAAGTGAATCAAGAGAAGATAGAGATGAATACCTGACCATCACCTTAGTAATTCAAGTCATTCAAATCCTAGGAAGGTTAAGGTCCTGTGTACATTCTTGCCTTACATCCTTCGCCTCCCACCTCATCTCATTCACAACCTCACATTTTTAATAATCCTTTGGTGGAGCTCGTTTGACCACGAATCCCCTATACATTCAATTCCTATGTATTCTAATATTGCAAACAAACGGGCCATAAATATAAATGAGAAATTGAAATTGAAACATTAGTAACTTACCAGTATGGCCCCAGTAGGATCTATCCACCAATAGAATCTGACTGCAAGCACTGCTGTAGCCAAACCAATTGAGTTTGTAATTACATCAAAGAAGTGGTCTTGGGCATAGGCTCTGACGATTTCATTCTTAAACCTTCTACAATATATCACGAGGCCAAATTTCACAACTGTAACTGACACCATGATTCCAATCATCCACTTCTCCTGTGCAGGATTCATTGAAATTTGGGACTGCATTTGAATTAAATGTAAATTAGGAACCACCTGATGAAAAAATGTCTAATTCCTGTAAATGTTAGCTAAATCAGGAAAATGATCCAATGCATACTGAGATGTTCAGAGGCAACCGAGTCCTTGCCGAGTCGATTGAGTCTTTATCGAGTTAACCGAGTAAGGCTAAAACTCATTAAGGACCTTTTTTCTCAGCCAAGTCCCAGTGAGTTTTAGACTATGCTTATAACAGTGACATGGATCATTTTCAATTTTACTATACATTTCCTTAAAAAAAGAAATTAACTAGTCATACCTTTGTGATGATTTCGCGACCAGACTCAAGCAATATCTGTAACCCAAGAGTTGCCATTACTGAAGCAAACACAATAATGCCCTGCAATTAAAGTTGTTAATTTCACTTTTATGTGTTTTAATATTCATTGCTGGATGATTGCTTTGCTGCTGGCCTTTGTTGATCTTCATGTCCTAATCCATACCATTCATTTAGTAGGCCCCATTTTGGATGGTCTACAAATTAGGACATTCCACTAAATTTAGTACTTAGTTGGTTTACTGATAAATGACAACTCCCTGACATAGAATAACTAACCAATCCAAGAAGTGGTCCACTGAAAGCATGGCTAAGATTGACGTCAAATAGCCACCATTGACAGTGTTTGCACCATAGACCAGACACAAGTCAACTTGGCCTAGTTAGCTCGGCCAACACCTTGTCAAGTGAATCGGGTGCATTTGACCGAATTTGACTAAAAACTCTTCCAAACTCGGTGAGTTACTCGACATCTCAATGGTGTATCGAGTCAAATTCGAAGTTTCGGTTTTAAGACTCTGGTTTACAACTTACCACTGGCTGCATTCTCTTCTTCCCAATCGGATACCGATACTGATTGGGCTTTCTCATGGCATTTGAAGTAAACCATAAAATGAAACCTGAGAGAAGATCCAACAGAGAATCCAAAGTCGACGCAATAACTGCCAATGATCTGCTCTCTATTGATGCATAAACTTTTGCCACAAAAAGGACTAAATTAGCAAAGTTAGACAATCGAATTGCGAAAGTTTCACTCCATGCAAGATTCTTCATTTCTTCCTGTGGGATAATTGAATAGAAAAAAAGAGAAACTCATTACTAAAGTTAATGACATTGCCTTTTATTCTCTAGTTGAACATTAGCCATAAGTACCAACCTCTGTGAGACTTCCTGGTGCACAACCCAACTCAGTAAATGTCTCCATTTCGGTGAATCCTTGTAGAAGCTCCTCCTGCCTCTTGTAGTATTGAGCAATCATGCCTTGTTTGTCTGAGGAAAAAGAGTCAAACCATTTTCACCTTTAAAAACACAATTTGGAATCAGCACTGACATGGCTGAGTCAACCCGGCTTGATGTGCTTTTGAGTTGAGTAACTCTGACTGAGCCTATCAAAAAGTGGGTCAAAATTGTGCAAGTTCTTGACCATGGGTCACTTGATTAGAAGGGCCAGCTCTTCCAACAGTGACCTCCCCCCACCTTCCAAGCTTACATTGTTGCAGGGGTGGGAATTCCTAACTTGACTAGCAAAACCAACTCAAACCTAGCTAACATGGGAATTCAGGGTTTGAATTGAAATCTCTCACCCAACAATAATAAATAGGTTGAGTTTGGGTTGAACCATTCTTTGTGCTTTACCCATTGATCAATCCGAACATGACCCAACTCTACTAATTTCACTATGACTCGCCGACTCTTTAAACGTGATTGTGATTCGTTAATTTTGTTGGGACCGGTACGTATTCGATACATGCTTAAAATAACCGCTATGTGATAAGAATATTGTGTAATGGTCGATACAGAGTAATAAGCAGTGCATCCGAATCAAATATTTTTCATAGGTGTGGCACAACTTTACCTCTTAAATTTGGAAGAACTGGTTGTGAAGTGGGTTATGAGGAAGAATATATACAGAGGTGAAAAGGCAGATTGATAGACCCTCATTTTTCTAAAGGATATGATTTACTAGATTCTTACTTGAGGAATTGACACCTAACAAGGGAAGATCAAATTGATGGCCCCATGTAGGTCTCCATCTTTAGTCAATTCAATTTTAGCCTTTTATGTATACATACAGGGAAATTATCCCATGCGAGATTTGCGCATAGTGTGCATCATTAGTGGCGCCCACATGATGGTCCATCTAAGTGGACCAAATCCAACCCCCTAGTTCGCACCCATGCAAATGGATTGGATCATCGCATCGACTAACACCCCATGTGAATGGACTAGATTTGTGGGCCCAATATTTTTACATAGGAGGGCCCACCCAGATCTTCAAATTCCCCCAAGTCCCATCCATAGCGTGGTGTGCATTGTGCACACTGTATCACGACTCTCTCTCTCTCTATATATATATATATATATTGCCAACTAGGGTATTCCCATAGCATTTGTAACACATATACACCAGCTAAATCTAGAGGGTATCAAACACACTTAGTGAGAGATTAGAACAGATAGCCGTTTAATTGGAAAGCATTAGTTAGAATTCTTAACAATTCAATAATCAATCAAACCAATGAGGTAAAAAAAAAAAGATTTTGACCATTTCAATCATTTTCACATTGTAATCAGAATCCCATTGATAACCTGAGGAGTAGCGGTTTGCTCCCGAAAGTTGAAGGTCTAAAACTGCGATACCACACTAGGCCATAGGACCACAAGGGATTTACCGGGCTCCCCGGAATGTAGGTACAAAAGGTTGGGACAAATACCAACCCTGTTATAAAAAAAAAAAAAAGAAGAAGAAGAAGAAGAAGAATCCCATATATATATATATATATATATATATATATATATATATATAAACCATTCACGCTGAAACAAAGAAAGTCTGGTTAAAAAAAAAAAGAACCTTCTTCTCTCCTAATCTCATTCATGTCATATTTGACTAAATAAAAAATACAATGAAAGCTACTCATTCTCTGACTTCACCGCATGAGCACTGTCTGAAAGGGGAGGTATAACCACCTCAATCGATGGTGGACCCCACCTCGAAACCCTGTGCATATAGCTGATCCTCCATTAATGGAGGATAATCCCCTATTTCTATATTTTATTTTATTTTTTATTATTCATAATTTGTGTTATTAAACTCATATTATAAACAAGAGAGAGAGAGAGAGAGAGAGAGAGAGAGAGAGAGAGAGAGAGAGAGATCTTACAAAGAGGCCTGATGCAGTGGTGAATGAAAGGAGGAGGATCTTTGGGTCGATCTGGGAGTTGAAAATCATTGAAGTTGAGACGCCATGAGGGCTCATTTGGTCTGATTATTGTATCCGCACCTCCTGGACCTGGAGATAGAAGCTCCACCCTGTAATCTGCTGACTCTGTTCTAAGATCAGTCTCATTCATCTCTCTCTCTCTCTCTCTCTGTGTGTGTGTGTCTGTCTCTGAAATTGTGATTAGTTTGAGTAGGAAGAAACCGCTCTCCCTCTCTCCCTTTTGTATTACTTTTTTTTTTTTTTTTGGGTTCGTTTTCGATGTAACGGACAACATGCATGCACCATGTATGGATTATGCATGCGTTGCTTATATGAATAGAAAAGCGCACTTATTTTTCGGGGCGCACTAAAAATCCTAGATGCCTATCCTATCCTATCCGAGATGCTTACTTACAATAGAATAAAAGTGGAAGGAAAGCACCACGAAATTTCTTGATGAACTCACCCACTCTCCTCCTCTCCCCTATCAATGAGACCCTCCACGCTTGGTCCCAAAGGATTTTAAATTCGGACCTTTTGTCCAACCGACCATATTTCAAAAACAATGCAGATTGAAAATCCAAAGCATTTGACATGTGATGTGGGCCTCTTTCTTCTGCAGAATTCATGTATGGACAGAATCATAAAATCTAAATTGATGAAACATGCACCACTACGTCGTAATTTACCAAGTTACGAAAGAGTCTTTCTTTCTTTTGTGAATAATATCATTCAAATGCAAATCAAACATCTGAATAATATAAAATAATCAAACAATTAGCCTGAAACTTATTATTGTTGCTCTCACAATGACTTAAATCATTGAAGTTAATTTTTCAGATATTCTGGCTCATCTTATGAGAATAGAAAAATCACAAAAAAATAAAGAAGTAGCAATAGAAAAATAGGACTGAAGATCAAAATATCTTGGCAATAATTTATAGTTGAATAAATCATGAAAATCACAAATTACATTTACGTACCTTGTCCGATCCCATAATTTTCTTATTCGAATATCATAAGATTATCAAAATATTATAAGATTATCAAAATGACACACATGTCTGTGACGTTGCTTGCTTTTCTTCTTCTTTTAATATTTAATCTTCCAGCGCGTGCCTCTAGCAATCTCGTTTGGCCATAATTGGTTTTTATAGTATTGTTGACGATGTACATCAACTTGTCCTAGCTACTCAGAGTTCCACTTTGTATTATAAGTGCAGTAGGTAGGTATATGACTCATCTGGTTGTTTAGATTACTATCCTTTTGAACAAAAGATAAAAAATAATAATATCCCTATAGTGCCAAACGTTTGGCTCTAAGTTCACATATATAAAATTTGCAACTGACTTGCTACACTATGCAGAAATGGGCAAGGTTTATGACATGCAGATGAAAAGGGAAAGGGTGTATGACATGCCCCATGTTGTCTGCTGTGTAACCACTTACTCCACTTCGAGAATGGGACGAATGAAATTTGCATTACCCAAGGATTCTCTTTTCTTTGGGCATGTTTGTTTGTCTTGCAGTAGAATAAAGGAAAATTGAAATGGGCTGCAACAGTTGGATTTTTAACTCTAGGGGGTGTTTGGGGAGATATCAAGGGTTGAGCAAAGTAAAGTAAACACATCTTTTACTTGAGTTGGTTTTGGATGAAAGAAGTAAAATAAAAAGTAGAGTGTGTTATAACTTCTTTACTTCACATTATTATTTGGATGGAAAAAAGGAGAACAGAAAAGAAGATTTTAATATGACAGCACTGGTGCCTTCTACTCCACTTTTGCCTTTTTTTTTTCTTTATTACTATTAATATTTTACTATACTCATTATTTGATCCCACTTTCTTTTTAATCCTCTTATGTAAACAAAAGGATAGTTCATCGGTTAGAAATGAATGTGCATGGTTGGATGAAATGCAAAAAGCCACCTCTCCCCCTTGACAATTGAAGACAAAAACTAAACTAGTATTTGGCTGCAGCAGTTACTCAGAATGCCCTTTTTAAGAATTATGTAGACTCAAATAATAAAAGAATATTGTAAAATTATGTGTTTGACGTATGATTAGTATGATATTGGGCTAAGTGAAATTTATCCTAGCACTTGTATGGAGTGATTTTGAGTGATTTAGATTTCACCGTCAAACCAAGTAATAATTTATGGAGATGGCCTCTAAGAATTCCATATGGTTTTCTCTACACAATCTGGATCCTATCCTTTTTCTAGACAGAACCATAGGCGGAGGCAAGTAGAGTTGAGTCCCTTTTGGGGAGGACACTCCTATAGGAAGTTGGTCCCATTGTAAGATAATCATATGCTCAATTTTATGATATAGACTGAGTTCCCTTTTTTTTTTATTATTATTATTATCATAATGAAACTTTCATTAAAGAAGACAAAGCAACATACAAAGACAAAACAAAGAAAAAAGAAAGAGAGTACAAGAGTGTTGCACCACTCTCCCACCCAATTACATTGCCACTCCCACCCAATGAGTTGACCTCTCAACTCCTTGCTAAGCTAGAGCATCTGCTATGGAGTTAGCTGATCTACTCACATGACAAAACTCGATAGGACTCGTAGAACATTACTCCCTGATTTCATTAACTGAAGGAATTCCAATTAGAGTAGAATTTGCCCACTGAAAAGGAGGGTGTTTATATTGAACAATTCAAGTTTCCAATAAATGGGCTCTGCTATGGAGTTTCACACCCTTCACGGGACTTCACATAATAAATTGGTGAGTGGCTTTCAATATTATGCTCTCAACTATGCACTGTAACATTATCACTGATCAAACGATCACAACTAACCAATGAATGAATTTCATTAAGTAATTATAAGTGGATAGGTTTATATCTTATTAATCCAACGTATAAATCCTACTATGTAGGAGTGAGTAGAACTCTCACTGCTAAAATAAGGAGAAAATTATTATTTTGTATGGTTTGGTTCATCATGATGAGGAAGTGGACTCCATCCTATTCCATTTTCCATTTTATATGTTATGAATTCCATCCTTTTCAATTTTCTGGAGGAAGGAGAGAAATAAATGAAGCCAATCATGTGCTGAACATGTAAACCATCCAATGATGTTCATCAGACTAATTTGAGGGAAGCTTCATATGAAGCCACTGAAAGGGGTCCTATCTAGAACAAGTTGTGGGATAATTGCTAAACACAAATATCATAAGAAATCAAGCCTAAAAGATAGTGTCAGCTTCAAATGATGATGACTTTTGAATCAGGTTTCATATCACGACACACAAGTAAACATTTCAAAGTTATTGATGTGCTCTATGACATGTCCAACTACCGAAGATGATTATTGACATTGAAGGGGAAATTAATATATTTCAAAGGTCAAATTGCAAATTTCGTACAAAACTTACTGTTTTAGTAATTTTCAACACTTCTTATTTTAGGAGTTTTTTAGCATGCTTGAGTCTAAATTTTTATAGAAGATCTCAAGGTAATTTAGAGTTAATTCAAAGGTTTTTATGTAATTTGGTTTTTTCACTAGTTTCAGTAACCTTTTACAATTTCGGGTACATTAGAGTGTTGGAATGCCATGTTAGTCATTGTAGTGTTTTCAAAGAGGAATAATGCAAATCTCATTTCTCTCTAGGTTTTTTTTTTCTAATTCTTTCTTGTTTAGATTCAAGATTTTATTATTAGTTTGAGGACGACGATCTTCTTCCTTAATCCTTTTGCGTTTTTCACTATGTCATAAGAGTGTAAAGATTTTTTATGGTGAACCCTATTTATGAGAAGCCCATCTGCTTACTAGGGTAAATTGTACATTAATAAATTTGTATTAAATTTTTGTAGACTAAGTTAATGACAAGATGTTGTAACAAAATCAAGAAAATACCTCAACTTTGAAAATACAGAATAATGAAAATTATAAAACAAACCAGAACCAAAATATGCAAGGCTGAGTAGCGGACAATGTCGATCTCTTTAAGACAATTTCGCGGCTCTGCCTTCTCTTGTGCAAGCAGTATATCAAACGCATTGCCCCCAGGATAAAACAGCCCAGATTTTTTCTGTCTCGATCTTATTGGCACGGAAATAAGATCGATATCTACTACACTTCAATCTCTTGCTCAAAAACAGAAACCATGAAAACAGTATAGAAGAATATGAGAAAACTTATATCATTTCTCTGATAAACAAATCCTCTATTTATAGAATAATCTGTAACTGATTTGGTAAATAAACCATTAAGGCAAAGAAAACGTTTTCTCCAACAGTAAAAAAAAAACGGGCAGAATTAATAAAGGCAAAACGTTTTGTTTCCTTGGCTATTAAAGCCCAGTATTTAAAGTCTATGTTATTATTGCCCAAATGCACTAGGAAGGGTTTAAATCCACAAAACCTTTATCACTTGGCTAGCAACCAACAATTGATAAAACTTATATTTTGAAATATGTATATAAGTTTCAACAATCCCCCACTTACATATTTAAAACAAACAATGAGCAAGAAGATATAGAGAAATGCGTAAGTATAGGTATCTTTCGATTTGAACCTGTACATAGTGTAATGAATTCAGAGTATAAGAATATAGAGTGACTTTTGTCTTGAACTCTAATTCTAGGATATACAATGAATGCACAACACACACAACTCTACTAGTGTATAGTTCTTATAGCCAGCACATTTCGGCCATGTGCTACAATCCCAGTTTAGTGAATGTTCTAGAGAAGCTTGCCCAAGGTTCTCATAGAAGCGGCCTCACTTCTATATTCACAAAGGTGAGTCTATCAAGAGTACTCCTGCAGCTAAGTACTCCACTCAAAGATAGAGATATAGAACTCATTAAGAGTATAAAATTACTCAACCTTCAAACATTACAGGTTTCATTCTCTATAGGGATGGACTTGGAGTAAACTCCATGATTATCTATTCAAATATCACCATGTGACTCATTCTTCCCATTGAACCTATTTCTTGGGATCTCCAGTCTATAGGTTGGGTATCTATCACAAGTGATTCATTTCTATAAGGGCTTTAGTCCCATCCCTTTCGAAGTGTTCCACACCTTTTCCCGTGCTAGTCCTTTCGTCAAAGGATCAGCCAGGTTCACTTCAGACCGTATATAATCCAGTCTCACTGCTCCTGTAGTGAGAAATTCTCTAACCGTGCTATGCTTACGTCTTATTTGACGTTTCTTGCCGTTATAATAGTGGTTCTAAACTCTTGCAATAGCCGCTGTACTATCGCAATGGATTAATACGGCTGGTATCGGTCTGTCCCATATGGGAACATCTGACAGGAGATTTCTCAACCATCCTGCCTCTTCACTAGCAGAAGCTAATGCTATCAATTCTGATTCCATAGTAGAATGCGCTAAAATAGTCTGTTTCTTCGACTTCCAAGAAACTGCGCCACCAGCTATATTGAACATATATCCACTGGTAGCCTTGGAGTCATCTGAAAGGGAGTTCCAATCAGCATCACTATATCCTTCAAGGACAGCGGGAAACCTTCCATAATGTAAACCTAAGGTCATAGTTCTCTTAAGATATGCCATAACTCTCTTTATTGCAGCCCAGTGTTCTATACTAGGTTTACTAGTAAATCTACATAGTAATCCAGCAACATATGCTATGTCAGGCCTAGTACAGTCAGTAGCATATCTAAGACTTCCAATTATGCTAGCATACTCATTTTGTCTAATACTATCTCCTATATTTTTAAACAGTTTGACATGAGGATCATAAGGAGTACACACAGGTGTACATCCAAAGTAACCATATTTCTTCAAGATTTTCTCAATGTAATGAGACTGATCTAAAGAAATTCCACTTACAGTTCTAGTTATTTTGATTCCTAGAATAACACTAGCTTCTCCTAAATCTTTCATGTCAAAATTATTACTAAGTAAACTTTTATTATCTTTAACAGCAGTAATATTAGAACCAAAAATTAGCAAGTCATCTACATACAAACAGATAATGGTGCATACATTATTCACATATTTATAGTAAATGCACTTGTCACTTTCATTTATTCTAAAACCATTAGATATGACTAAATTGTCAAATTTATCATGCCATTGCATGGGTGCCTGTTTTAGGCCATACAAGGACTTATCCAATTTACAGACTTTGCGTTCCTTTCCAGGAACCACAAATCCTTCAAGTTGGTCCATTTATATTTCTTCTTCTAAATCACCATTTAAAAAAGCTGTTTTAACATCCATCTGATGTACTACAAGGTTATGTAAAGCAGCAATGGAAATTAAAACTCTAATAGATGTAATCCTGGTGACAGGTGAATAAGTGTCGAAAAAATCTATGTTCTCTTTTTGTCTATAGCCTTTGGCTACAAGTCTAGCTTTATGTTTTTCAACTGAACCGTCAGGTTTCAGTTTCCGTTTCAGAATCCATTTGCATCCAATAGTTTTGCAGCCAGGGGGTAAGTCAACTAGATGCCAAGTCCTATTGGTCTCCAGAGAGTCCATCTCATCATTAATGGCTTCTTGCCATAGGTCAGCATCTGAAGAGCTAAGAGCCTCTTGAAGTGAAGTGGGATCACCCTCAAGAGTAAATGCATAAAAATCAGGACCAAAGTCCTTAGCAGTTCGAGCTCTCTTGCTTCTCCTAGGTTCAAGTTCATTATTTGTGTCCCTAGAGTCCTCATTTCTATGTTCGGGTATACTAGGTACATTGTCAATAAGATTACCCCCACTATGCAGTAAATTACCCCCACTGTTCCTAGATTTAAAGGGAAATTTATCCTCATAAAAATCAGCATCAATAGATTCAATAATAACCTTATTCTTGATATCATAAAATCTATATGCTTTGCTATTAACAGAATAACCAATGAATGCACATTCACATCCTCTACTAGCTAGCTTTGATCTTTTAGGGTATGGAAATCGTACATATGCCAAACATCCCCAAATCTTAAAATAAGAAACATTAGGTTTTCTACCTTTCCAAATTTCAAACGGTGAGATTCTAGTTTTGGAATTGGGAATTCTATTAAGCACATAACAGACAGTCAATATTATTTCTCCCCACCAGATTGGGGCAGTTCCTGAACTAATCATGATAGAAACTACAAGTTCAGTCAAGGCTCTATTTTTTCGTTCAGCTTTTACATTCATTTCAGGAGAATAAGGGGCAGTCCTTTTATGTATTATTTCGGTGGATGCATAAAGGTTATTAAATTCAGTTCCATCATATTCTGTTCCTCTATCACTATGAAACCGTTTAATCTTTCGATTAAATTGGTTTTCAATTTCAGCAACGAAAATTTTAAACATATTAATGGCTTCACTTTTATGTGACATCAGATACACATAGGTATAACCTGAACAGTCATCTATAAAAGTGATGAAATATCTTTTCCCATTTCTTGTTAAAACTCCATCGAGCTCACATAAGTCTGAACGAATTAAATCTAGTGGTTCAGATTCTCTAACAACAGATTTATGGGGAGTTTTAGTTATCTTAGCTTGACTGCACGATTCACATTTTTCAAAGTCCTTTAACAACAATTCAGGTATGAATCCTAATATGCTCATATTTTTAACTAGTT
Organism: Umbellularia californica; assembly: GCA_028538565.1. Lineage (NCBI taxonomy): Eukaryota > Viridiplantae > Streptophyta > Magnoliopsida > Laurales > Lauraceae > Umbellularia > Umbellularia californica. The sequence goes on along the minus strand of JAPQWN010000006.1, from coordinate 9,958,410 downwards.
TTTTGTTTACATGATAGAGTCTAGCATGCCATATGTTAAAGGAACACACGATGTAAGAAGACGATGCGGTTTTATTCATGTCAACATTCAATTTAAACATACAATCAGTTGCATAGCCTTTACCTACAAACATACCATTCTTCGTGATAGTGTACTGATCAGCTCCAATTGTTTGGGTAAATCCAGCTTTGTTAAGAAGGTACCCAGAAACAAGATTCTTCCTCATCTCTGGAGTATGAAGAACTTCTTTCAGGATCAGAGTCTTCCCAGAGGTAAACTGTAGCTCAACCTCACCAGTCCCCATTACTTCAGTCATGTGGGAATCTCCCAATAACACCTTCCTATCATTTGTTTCAGAATATTTCTTAAACAAGGATCTATCAAAACAGACATGGCGTGAAGCGCCAGTATCTATCCACCACCCTTCGGATCCATTCACCATGTTGATTTCAGAAATCATTGCAATTAGTGGTTCTTCAATCATATTAGCCTGATTGGTATTCTTGTTTTTGTTATTGCGGCAGTTTCGAGCTAGATGCCCAGGTTTGTTACAGGTGTAACAAACAAACATCTCACATGCATTACCATTTCGTGAAGGGGGTTGGTTTCCATTCTGATTTCCTCTATTCTGAAATCATCGGTTCTGAAATCCTCGGTTCTGATATCCTCGGTTCTGGTTCCCACGACTCTAATTTCCTCGGTTCTGGTTCGGCTTCATTTGTTTCTTATAAGGCTTCAGACTAGCCTTAGTCGCAGTCTTGTTGTTTGAGACAGCAAGAACTTCATCTTTCTGGTCTTTTTTCCGGGCTTCTTCTTCAACACGAAGACGCACGATCAAACTCTCCATCGAGAACTCCTTCGACTTGTGACGCAGGGTGTTCTTGAAATCTTTCCAAGCAGGAGGCAGCTTGTCAATCAGCGCAGAGACCTGAAACTGTTCACAAATCTGCATACCTTCGGACATAACCTCATGTGCAATTTTTTGCTGCTCATGAGATTGGGTTATTACAGATTTTTCATCAAGCATTTGATATCGCACATACCTACTCATAGCATACTTTTTCGAACCAGCTTCTTCGGTGTCATACTTCTTTTGAAGAGCATCCCAAACTTCCTTAGCCGTTTCAATTGCAGCATAATAATCATAAAGATCACTAGCTAAGGCATTCAGGATGTAGTTTTTACACATAAAATCATTTTCAGTCAATTTCTCTATAACCTTGGTATTTTCATCAGAAGGCGGATCAACTGCCTCAGGTTTGGTCGAATCACAAACAGAAGCAACTTTCTTGACGGTCAGATAAAAGAACATCTTTTGTTTCCACTGCTTAAAATGCAAACCCTCAAACTTGAAAGGTTTGTTATTGTCGGCGTTACCAGAAGATTTCTTTTCATCATCAGATCCCATGGCAGATGGAAAATTGTCTTAAAATGTTCTAACAAAATCAAGAAAATACCTCAACTTTGAAAATACAGAATAATGGAAATTATAAAACAAACCAGAACCAAAATATGCAAGGCTGAGTCGCGGACAATGTCGCTCTCTTTAAGACAATTTCGCGGCTCTGCCCTCTCTTGTGCAAGCAGTATATCAGACGCGTTGCCCCCAGGATAAAACAGCCCAGATTTTTTCTGTCTTGATCTTATTGGCACGGAAATAAGATCGGTATCTACTACACTTCAATCTCTTGCTCAAAAACAGAAACCATGAAAACAGTATAGAAGAATATGAGAAAACTTATATCCTTTCTCTGATAAACAAATCCTCTATTTATAGAATAATCTGTAACTGATTTGGTAAATAAACCATTAAGGCAAAGAAAACGTTTTCTCCAATAGTAAAAAAAAAACGGGCAGAATTAATAAAGGCAAAACGTTTTGTTTCCTTGGCTATTAAAGCCCAGTATTTAAAGTCTATGTTATTATTGCCCAAATGCACTAGGAAGGGTTTAAATCCACAAAACCTTTATCACTTGGCTAGCAACCAATAATTGATAAAACTTATATTTTGAAATATGTATATAAGTTTCAACACAAGAAGAGAAAAAAAAACGTCGAGTTTGTTACTCCAATATAAAGGCATCATATTCTCATGCCTTCAAAGAACAAGAACACTGGTTGATGCTTAAAAAAAGTAGGCCCACAAATGATCTTGAATGGTGACAATTTGTTGCTTTCAAAATTCAAGTGTACGGTTGTTACTTGCTAAACCTTCACGCAATGTGGGGGGATGTAGTAATCTTAAATCTGACTAAAATAAAGAAAGCAATAAACTTGGAGAGTGAGAGATAGCTCATGACCTTATATAAGAGGGCTGACTTATGAAACGGCCCATAGGCAAGGTTTAAAATAACGGCCGTTACCGTTACATAACGGCCGTTATGTAACGGTAACGGCCGTTAACGCGACGATATAAGGCATATAACGGTCCGTTACGATATAACGCAAAATATCGCCGTTATGTTGAAAATATCGGACATAGCGTTATAACGGCCGTTATATTGAATATAACGGCCGTTATATCGCTGACAGCATTTTTTTTTTTTTAAATCCCGTCCACTGCGCTGCTGATGGTTTTTCTTCTTCTTCTTTCTCCCTTTCCATTCTTCTTCTTCATGAGAGCTTCCTAAGCATACAATAGGGCTTTTTCAACTTATAATGCATGGAAAAGCTTAAATCTAAGCTACTTTTGGGTGGATTTGTATGTGGAGAAAGCTAATCAAAGTAACTCAAGAGTCAAGAGACCTCTTTGGTAAGGTTTTTTTTTTTTGGTTTTTGGAGTTCTTTTCAAGATTCAACATGAAAATAACTTAGAGATGGTTGAAATGTGTTAGATCTATACTTTTGGAGCAAAAAAATTCAAGTTTTAACACTTTTTGTAATATTTTTTATTTTTTTATTATTTTAATCCGAATTATTTTAGGTTTTTTTTTTTTAAAAAAAGATTGTGTAATACACTAATACATGGACCAAAGGCTTTATATTGAGTTAGATATGATGTCACTCACTAATTTTTCCCTAGATCTAGTGTTTTAAGGTGTAGATCTAGAATTTTTTTATTTTAAAAATTTGGGGCTTTTCTTGATATCATTTACATTTTTTCAAATTAGTGTTCAAATGCATTAATAATGTGTTAGTTTATAATAGATCTACACTTTTGGAACAAAAAAGTGTGAGTATTAGCACTTTTTGTAGTATTTTTTATTTTTTCATTATTTAAATCCGAATTATTATAGGTTTTTTTTTTTTAAAGATTGTGTAAATTGTAATACACTAATACATGAACCAAAGGCTTTATATTGAGTTAGATTACTTAGATATGATGTTACTCACTAATTTTTCCCTAGATCTAGTGTTTTAATGTGTAGATCTAGATTTTTTTTATTTTAAAAATTTGGGGCTTTTCTTGATATCATTTACATTTTTTCAAATTAGTGTTCAAATGCATTAATAATGTTTTAGTTTAAAATAGATCTACACTTTTGGAACAAAAAAATGTGAGTATTAGCACTTTTTGTAGTATTTTTTATTTTTTCATTATTTAAATCCAAATTATTTTAGCTTTTTTTGCTTTAAAGTGATTGTGTAATATTCAATACATGGACCAAAGGCCATATATTGAGTTAGATTTGACTAGATGAATGTCCAAAAACTTACATTTATTATATATTTATTTTCAGATTTTTTAATAAATCAATATTAAAATATATTTGTTTGATGATTTGTCTAACATTTTGTTGTTTTATTATTCTAAGTTTAATGTATAACTCATGTGTATGTTTCTAATGCTAAATGTACTTGAAAAATGGATATAAAACATTTTGTTTTAAGCTTCTATGTTTCAAATTCTAAACTACTTTGCTTTATGGATTATGTGTTTAGTGTTATTATTTCGTAGAAAACAATGGTACGTGAAGTTGACCCGGCGTGGCAACATGGTGTTGATGTGGATGGAAAAAAGAGTAAAATTAAATGCAATTATTGTGGTAAGGTTGTAACTGGGGGAATCACTAGATTGAAGGAACACTTGGCACATAAATTGGGAAATGTGGCAAAGTGTACCAAGGTATCCCCAGAGTTAAAGAAGGAAATGCAAGCATTATTAAATGCAGGGAAGCAAAAAAAAGTAGTAACTGAGAAAAGGAGAGAAGCAGAGTATGAAGCATGTAGAGAAGAGGTGTATGGGCCTAGGGACTCAGATGATGATGATGAGGAATCAGATGGAGATAGAGCAAGGAGAGAGAGCATGAGATCATATAATGAGGAAGAAGAGAGGAGAAGAATGATCTATGAGTCTGCTTCTAGAGGGGGCCGATATGAAGATGGGGGTGGCTCAGCTAGTGGTGGTGGTGGGATGCCGCGTCGGATGTTTAGTCAAAAACAGACTCGCCGACCACCGGATTGGTTAGAGTCTAGCGAATCTCCCACACAACAGGCTCGTAGACCAGAAGGTGTGGGTCCAATTGACCCAGCTGCTTATAGGTCTCCATCTGCAAAGCAACCTTCTATAGCCAAAGCCTTAAGCGGGAAGATGGGTTATGCAAGAAACAAGTTGGTTAGGGCAGTTGGGAAATTCTTCTTCGATGGAGCCATTGCACCAAATAAGGCAACTTCACCTTATTTGAAGACCATGTTGGACGCTGCTGCAGAACATGGTCCGGGTATAAAGCCACCCACACCGTATGAGATTGGCCGCTACTGTGTTGAAGAGGAATATAGAGAGACGATGGATTGGGTGAATACCTTTAAGAGGATCTGGAGAGAAAGGGGTTGCACACTCATGTGTGATGGGTGGACTACCATCACTAGACGGTCCCTATTGAACTTTTTAGTATATTCATCTTTAGGGACTGTTTTTATTAGATCGGTTGACGCAACCGAGTACGTCAAAGATGCGATGTACTTGAATAAGCTTTTCAATGAGGTAATTGAGGATATTGGGGCAGAATGTGTTGTTCAGATCATCACAGACAATGATGCAAGCATGAAGAAGGCAGGAATGATACTCATGCAGCAAAGGCCCAATATTTTTTGGTCTCCATGTGCTGCACATTGCTTGGATTTAATGATTGAAGACATCGCTAAGAGGAAAATGATAAAAGGTGTGATATTAAAGGCAAAAAAGATCACTAATTTTATCTATCAGTCAAACAGGCTCATAGCAATGATGAAGAAATATACGGACAACCATGAGCTACTACGGCCCGGCATTACAAGATTTGCCACCCACTTTATAGCTCTAGAAAGCCTTTATAAATACAGAGGAGGGCTACACCAACTATTTACGTCACAAGAATGGTTGGAATCAAAGTGGGGGAAGAAGCCGACACCCCAAGTAAAGCAAGTTGTAAAGATTGTACAATCTAAGAGATATTGGCCATTTGTTGGTGAGACCTTAAAGGTTTTAGAGCCTTTGATAAAGGTCCTTTGGTTGGCCGATGGAGATGACAAGCCTACAATGTGCTTCTTGTATGAGGCTGTAGCTCGAGCTAAGTTAGCCATACAAGAAAATTGCAAATACTACAAGGCTTATTGGAAGATCATCGACAGACGTTGGGAAAACCAACTCCATCATGACTTGCATGCTGCATGTAAAGAATCACAGACTGAGATTGCATTTCTAACTATTGTTAAATTGTGATTTTATCTCTCTAAATTAACATACTATGCAGGTTATTTCTTCAACCCACAGTATCGATACAATGAAATTCAAGACAGAAGCTTAACAGATGAGATACGTGTAGGTCTAAAAAATGTTATTGAAAAACTTGCTGAGAATGAGGATGATGCATGTGAGGCTATTAACCAGGTAAGTGTAATGGACTAAGTAATGGGTACCTTTTTTTTAGCATAAAGAGTTAGTTCATCCTTATTTTATTTATGGTATATCCCAGATTGATATATACAATGAAGCCTACGGTAGTTTTGGGACACCGACCGCCAGACGAGCTATTATGAAGTCATTTCCAGGTAAAGATCATGGTAATTTCATTCATTCTATATCAGTTTAAAAGTTGAGTCATGACTCATGTATGATTTAATTAATAAATATACGTCCATTTTATTTTCAGCTGAGTGGTGGTTAAACTACGGAAAAAGTGCTCCAATATTAAGGAAAATAGCAATGAAAGTCCTTAGTCAAACAACTACATCATCAAATTGTGAGAGGAATTGGAGCACCTTTTCATTCATTCACACTAAAGTGAGAAATCGGCTGACGATGCAAAAGTTGAACAAATTGGTGTATATACATTACAACATTAAGCTCCGCAACAGACAAAGAAGAAGGAGAGAGTTTGAGGACCAAACAGATTACTTTTGCCCAATCAATCTGAACTATATTTTTTTAGAAAATGATGATGTGTTGGCACAATGGATAGAAGAGGTAGAAGAGCCAGTGCTAGATCATGATAAACAGATTGGTGATATGGTCCAGGATTTGACTGGGGAAAGGCCAGAGCCAATGAGAGCTGCCGAGCGCCTACGTGAGATAAATCTTACCCATCAACGAAGGCGTGGGGTTGACCCTCAGGAGATGCGAGATGAGGTTGATGAGGATGATGACACTAGCATCAGCAGTACTAGCTCATCTTCAGATGTGCCGCATGATTCTGATGGGGATGACGATGGTAATGGTGGTGGAGATGGTGGTGATGTACTACCACCCTACATGATGGAGACAGTGTAACATTTTCCTTCTTCTGGTAACATAGACCCGACTCGTGGGTACCGGAGAATTGTCCCACCAACCGAATCATCACATGCAGGTGCTAGTGGTAGTGGATATGGTGAGGGAGAGGGTACTAGTGGTGGTGATGTTGGCCACCAACAAGTCATGTATGGTGACTACTATGTATTACATCCAAATCAGCAACTTGAACTTCCCTATGAATTTTATCGGCAGTACCAAGACTACCCTCAGTCATCTCAGTCTACTAATGACCCAGCCTCACTTTATGAAGCAATCTTCATTCCTCAACCATATCCACAGGCACAACAACCTTATGGGCACTATGGGAGTGGAGGCTGTGTAACACAACAATTTGGTGCCTTCTACCCTTCAAGAAATGATGATGATGATGATAATATCGAGCCAGGCCGCCACTCGTTCTGGCATTAGGCACATGCACTAACTCTATTAGTATTTATTGCTTGCTTGTAGACTTTAAATGTTTAACAATATTAGTTTGCCCAAAATTATGGTTGCATTATGTCAATTTTATGATATTTCAGCTTATTTTAGTATATAAATCGATACAGCAATGACACAGGATATTATAACTTGAGGGGACCGTTATTTTGCTTTAAAGTGTGCACTAATGGAAAAAAACATTATTTTCTATCATTTTATAATATTCTGGATTTTTTGGATATTTTTTCGGATTTTTTTGAGGTCAAATAAAAATTCGCTCCGCAATGGACCGCGATGACCGCGAACCGCGACGCGATGACCGCGAACCGCGATAGCCGCGAGCCGCGACGCGATGACCGCGAACCGCGATTTTAAACCCTGCCCATAGGTATGAAATAAGAGGATACAGAACAAATTTATAGAAATAGATAATAATCTTGAACTAAACTAACATACTAGACCAGTTGTGGTGGACCATTATAACCTTATACATGTTCATTTTCTCATATTTTCATATCAAAATAAAACAAGGCATACGTACGATATATTTTTCTGTAAATCTTATTGAGTTGCAACCGGAGACAAATGCCGTGGGGCTAGTGATCTTCGACTAATGGTTTTCTCCAAATATCTAGCTTTTTAAGGATTTTTTTTTTGTGTCATTCATGGATCTCAACATCCATATATGTAACACCCAATAGTTCGGTTTTCTCCATTAAGCCAGGGAAATAGCTCTCCATGTGCAAAACTATCACCGGTAATTTTGTTCTTATCGTGAAAGAGCAATTAAGAATTTGTGATCAAACCATATGGGGCCCCACCAGGCTTCCACAGTCCAACATATTCTAATTCTACACCATTTATAAGCCAATAGTTGACTAGAAGTCGAGTTGACGTGGAAACGAAGGATAAATTCCTTACACGTTAGGGCTTTTCTTGAATATGACTTGGAAAGATTTACACAGGAAGGAGAGATTATTCCATTCACATTATTCCATGGAAAGAGATTCCTTATACACTATTCCCATCCCTTTTTCTCACCCACCCTATCCATCAGCCCCACAAATTAGAGTCCTTCACTTCTCTTTCTTTTTTTAATTCACCAGAGAGTAGTGTTTATACTAAAATATCTCCACATTCCAACAGATCAAGTTGATTATGCAGAGTTTATCCATGATCCTCTTCATCACTATTTTCTCATGTAATTTCATACTTTAAGTTGCGCAATGTGTCACAGATGATGATGCATACATGCACAAAAAGAGAAAAAACATGGAGGTTGTTACTCCAATATAAAGGCATCATATATACCACTCATGCCTTCAAGTAACAAGAACATACTGGTAGATGTCTAAAAAAAGTAGACCAACAAATGATCTTGAATGGTGGCAATTTGCTGCTTTCAAAATTCAAATGTACGGTTGTCACTTGCTAAACCTTCACGCAATGTGGGGGAATGTGGTAATCTTAAATCTGACTAAATAAAGATGGCAATAAACTTGGAGTGTGAGAGATAGCTCATGACCTTATATAAGAGGGCTGACTTATGAATCAGCCCATAGGTATGGAATAAGAGGGTACAGAACAAATTTATAGAAATAGATAAATAAAATAAGGGCTTGTTTGTTTCATGCCAAAAAAGAATTTAATGCCGCAAAAACAACTTATTCTCTTCGGTTTGGTGCAGCATTCATCCCTGTAGAGACATAAAACTTTTGAACTAAACTAACATACATGACTAGACCAGTTGTGGTGGACCATTATAACCTAATACATATTTATTTTTTCATATTTTCATATTGAAATAAAATGAGACATACGTACGTTATACTGATTTGTAAATCTGATAGAGTTGCAACCGGAGACAAATGTTGTGGGGTTAGTGATCTCCGACTGATGGTTTTTTTCAAATATCTTTCTTCTTTAGGATTTTTTTGTCATTCGTGAATCTAAACATCCATGTATGTATCACCCAATAGATCAGTTTTTTTCATTCTTTTCTTGTACCCCAATCAAGGGGGTTAGGACCCAAGAAAGAGCCCATATACATACGGGAAGACAACCCGCTTAAATGAGAAAAGAACTCACAAAAGTGGAAAAGGAGCCCGCACAAGCGGGAGCCGAGAAGAGGTGGCATACCCATGATTCGAACTACCACTCCTTTCCACTCGGGTAAAGTGCCAGGAAAATAACTCTCCATGTGCAAAAGTATCGCCATTAATTTTGTTCTTATCATGAAAGAGCCATTGAGGGTTGGTTATCAAACCACGTGGGCCCAATTGGTTCGAAATTGCACTACCACACTCGGGGTATATGAGAATTTTACTCGGCTTTTTCTCCTGGACCTGGAAGGATTATTCTGGTCCAAAAGGCTGAGAAACCCTGCGTTATAAAAAAAAAAATGTGGGCCCACCAGGCTACCACAGTCCAACATATTCTAATTCTACACCATTCATAAGCCATTAGTTGACTATAAGTCAAGTTGACATGGGAATGAAGGATTGATTCCTTACAGGTTGAATATGACATGGAAGGATTTACATAGGAAGGAGAGATTATTCCATTCACATTACTCCATGGAAAGAGATTCCTTATACACTATTCCCATCCCTTTTTCTCACCCACCCTATCCATCAGGCCCACAAATTTGTGTTCTTCTCTTTCCTTTTTTAAGTCACCAGAGAGTAGTGTTTATACTAAAATACCACTACATTCCAACAGATCAAGTGGATCATGCAGAGTTTATCCATGATCCTCTTCATCACTATTTTCTCATGTAATTTCATACTTTAAGTTGCACAATGAGTCGCAGATGATGATGCATACATGCACAATATACAAGATCTCCCTCCAAGGGATGATGTGTGCTCTTTGCAATAATTATTTTTCCTTAAGATCCATTTTATAAATGGAGTTTTATGTCTCACAATTTTAATGCTAGAAAGATCTTCTCTCCCAGAATTCTCCAACTTCATTTATAAAATTGCAAAAACAAGGTACAGTGAGATTGATAAAAATGGGCAGGTTGCTGTGAGGCCAGTGGTCATGTATCCAATGATTTATCTAAAAATGGATTTGTCAAATGAAATTTTCTTCTTATCACATTCTATCATGCTCTTTAAATATAAATGTGGATGGAAAGATCCAATCTGTTAAGGCCCTTTTGTTTCATGAAATTGAATGCTTAGAATTGAATTTGTAAATAAAAAAAATCTAAAAATGATCATCGAATAACATCCCCCTTATGAGAAATTGAATAGAGGGAAGATAAGAAATGAACATTCACCAATTACCCTAGTAAAGCAATACGTAGAAAAGTCAAGGTCACATCTACATCTACACCTTATATGGACTTCACCTGTTAGTCCTCACCTTTTTAATAACCTTCCGTGGAGCTCATTTCACACCATGAAATCTTATGAATTCAATTGATTTGTATTTTATATATAGAAAGAAACAAGCCTTTAGTTTTAGTAAAAAAAAAAAAAAAATGTTCACACATTGTGCAATCTTACTATGATGAAATCCAACTGAGACTAATGTGTGAATTAAGATAAAGTGCCAATTTAGTAGGGACATTTGAGTGTCAGTAGATTGGATTGATCATATATCAATCTGGTATGAAAAGGATAAATAGAGAATTGAAGGGCGGCTCTGTAGAAGTTACAAGTGAAAGCAACTCCATAGTGTGTAGAAACTTTATGCATAAAATAGTGGGTAAAATAGATAAAGAAAAAAGGGGACTGCCAATTTTGAAAGGCAAGGATTTTCCAATCTCTCTCTCTCTCTCTCACACACACACACAGCTTCTTATGTGAGGCATTGTAAAGAATAATCTTTAATTCAAGAGAAATGGCAATAAACATAAAGATAAGAAAGTCAATATTTATATTATTAGAGATTTCACTTTTATAACTGAATACAGAAGTACCTGGAAATAGGCAGCATAGTATAACCAAATTGGATCAAATAAAGATGGTCCCTTATAAACATGCGATTGATATCAATAAGCTTTATAGCCATAAGTTTTACATGTAATCATGATTTTCATATTAATTGTTCTTACTATTTCTTAGAAAGAGTAAAAATTACAATTGTGAAATTTATAAACATTACTACTTTAAAAAACTCTTTATTCATCAAGTTTATACATGAATTGCAAGGGACTTTTTATAGCCCAAGTTGTAGTTCAGCTGGTCAAGAGACACAATGACTGCATATGGTTGTACATGAGAATTAAAGCCTCTCCCGGAAAAAAAAAAAAAAGAAAAAAAAGAAAAGAGGTATCCACATGGTGAGCAATTTTATTTGGACCCATGATCCAAAGTAGGAAGGGGTTGGAATCTCTAGCCTAAAATCGTTCTTTTAAATATAGCTCCACAAGGGATCCATGTTTGAAATTTAAGATCCTACTTCTGTTTGGTCTCTTGTAAATTATTCACTGTTCAGATCATGATTTCAAGGCCTATGAAAAATCAAAAAATTGAAAAAAAAAAAAAACGTACTGACAAAACATCCCATTTTTTACACTATGGCATATCAACGACCAGAAGTCTTTTACCATTTTCACATGATCAATTATAAATCACATTCTCAAACTTGACCCCATAGCAGGTTTTAACCTTCTTAAGAGACAAAACGGTTCAGATTGCTCAAAAGGGCCCAACCAAAATCTAGATCTAGTAATCTAATGTTCTAGACTTTTTCATAAATACCCCAAATTATAGGCAGCGCCGATGGATGATTTTTGGCTTGATAGCCGTTGGCATTCTTAACACTATTACCGGTTCGGATCATAATTGTAGGGCCATAAAAGAAAAAAAAAAAATAGTTGTCCCTTCCACCGAGGAATATCGGAGTCCTCTTTGGTGTTTTCCACGATGATCCAAACGTCGATTTTCCTTGGGATTGTGAAAAGCTGCGAAAAATCCTCAGCGACGATATTTGCCAAACATGCCCTTTGGATTTTGGATTTTGGACCCTTTTTCACAGATACCATTAGAAAACTCTCTGTCATAACTCGGAGGGGAGAGCTTTGGAGAGAAGAGAGGGTAAAAGGAGGCACCCAATGGAGACAGGTATTGTGGTGGTAGAGAAGGTCGCTGGGAAATCAACGGTCACTCGCTGCTTTTGCAAGTGCCCCCTCAAATTAATCGTACCCACTAAGGTATGCATCATCACCACCATCTATCCATCAACACCATCTCAATTCATTTCATGTCATGAATCATAATCTGACAATCATTCTGTTGTTGTTATTATCACAAAACAAACCCACATGCACCCCAGGTGGGTTCCCCCAACACAGATGCAGTGTGGATCTACACCCTCTCCTATGGTGGCGGATTGGTCTCGGTATACTTTTTTTTTCCCTTCTGCCCCTCTCTATCTATCTCTGTTTGAAAATGAAACAGGCCCTCTAAGTTGATTTCTATTTCATGTTGTGTATGTTGGGTGTAGGGAGATAGCATTTGTTGTGCAATAACAGTGGGAGATGGGTGCACCACTGTCTTTACCACTCAGGCTTCCACTAAAGTAAGTTTCTCATTCTGCAATGCCCATGCCCAGCATTTTCCCCTACCTTACTTGTTCAATTGTAATCATTCACTTTTCATATGGAATGGGTCAATGCAAATGTTTCAACTCTTTAACCCTTGGAGGAGCTGATTTTGATCTGGAATAGGCCTTGGCTGAATCTCTGTCAGTGTGCCATCTTGGAAAGTGGGCCCCACTTACTTGGACCTTCTGGGAGATGGTGGGGTTTGACATAGTTTGGCACCCACTTCACCATCTTATTGATTGATCAGTGTGATTCTTCCCCTGCAGACCATCTGCCTATGCTGGTGTGAATCTTTATCAGCATCTGATCTTGGAAAGTGGGCCCTACTTCCTCTTGGCTTACTCTTTATTGGAAATACAATTTCATTTTTGATTAATCAATTTGAAGACATAGATAAAAAGAAAGCTATAACAACAGGAAAACTGCTGTGATGTTACAAACTTGTGATTAATGGTGTTTAATTTGTTACTATCAGTGATCACAAACATAATTTGTCATCAACAGGTGTTTCACTTTCACCTCATTAGAAATTTTGCTTCTATGATTAGTCTCTGTAAGGATGTTTTAGCTCAAGGCATTGAAACATTTATGCGTATTATTGCCTTCTTTTTACTCAAATTGGATTTTATTTGAGCACAGGTATACAAATCTGTGGGATCCAAGTGCTCTGAACAATTCTTAGAGGTATATTCTTTTAACATTCTTTTAAATTTAAAATGAGTCAATGCAACAATATGGAATAATTGACATGTGACTCTTTGGTCCTAACAAAAAAAAAAAAAAAAAAATCTTAACATGTTAGTGCTGAGGATAAAAAACAGAATTGAACATCTTGATCATGGACATTTTATTTTTGTTTGTATATGAATTAACCACTGTTTGCTTAGCTATCCAGTGTAGTTGCTATTTTGTTGATTCTATAGTCATGGCTAATGTTTCCAATTAACAGTGGCTAGTTTATGCCATGCAGTAGGTTAGAGTCGGAGGGAATGCTCTTTTGGCTGTTATTCCAGACCCAGTGACGTGTTTCTCCACTGCGAGGTATTCTCAGAAGCAAGTATTCAGGGTCACATCTGACTCAAGTTTGCTCATTGTAGATTGGCTTACTAGTGGGCGCCATGAAAATGGAGAGAAATGGGATTTTGAGTTTTATAAGAGCACCAACAACATCTTTCTGGAAGGAGATCAGCCTCTTTTTCTTGATTCGGTAACACCCTTTTCTCATGCATTTTTACGTTGTATTTCAATTAAAAGCTCAAGACGGCAGTGTTAATGGAGGCGGTTTGCTGGAATATTTTGTGTTCTTTGTGTATTGCATGTTTGTTGATTACCATTGTGCAACTGAAATCACATGAGTATTTGGAACTACTAAAATTGTTTATTTCTTGACAATATCCTTTCCTTTTTATGCTCGTAAAATTGATGCTAACATAGTGTTTGGAAAACAAAAACAAGAACATGAATACCTTTTAAACTTCCGTGAAGACTACATTTAGACCCCACATCTGGCCCTCACAAGGACTTTCAAGATGTGAATAATGGATATATAACTTCTGGCGCTTGCATAGTCTTATATGAAAGTTCAATCAATGAGTGTTAGTGTTTTTACAATGTAATCTGCATCTATTAGGAAATTGATCTTGGATCTTCTGTAGCTTAGTAATCAATGGAGCTATAATCTTGTCAGTACTAGTTGATTAGGATGAGGTCAAGCTGATGAGAAGAAGCAGATTAGAGTAAATCTGCATCACCTTTTTTTTTAATACTTTTTAAATAGAGAATCTTTTTCATTACCATTCTTCCATTGGATTGATGCTGCTGATGACGAGGTAGGTCATGGAAAACTTCAGCTGGCCTTTCTTATTGTATTAAAGGATAGATGCATGGTGCTTCTTAATTTTCATTGCAGTAAGATTGGGAAGCATAATGTAGAGGCTTATGGCTAATGAAAATGGCATGTTGTGCTGGAGAGATGATGCCAATTGCCAACCCACTAGGATATGATTTGATATTTTGACTACCGTGACTGACAATTGCTAAAGGCAATCTGTTTTTTATTTATTTTTATTAATAGTATTTTGTTTTATGATCATCACTACCAATAATCATACCCTTATCCCATGAATCTTGGATCGGTTCGAGGAGTTCTGCCATAAATCTATAGAAAAACAAGTCATGTTATATTATAACTATTCGACAAAGGTTGAAATAGTGGCGGACTCAGGTTTTTCATTTGAGGGGGGCGGATGGTGGTCAATTGAAAAAGTCAAATCATTATTTTTCCATTTGTAGATGAAAAGAAATGGGATTTGGTGTTTTTGGGGGGTGAGGGGTGGATGGTGGTCAATTGAAAAGGTCAAATCATTATTTTTCCATTTGGAGATGAAAAGAAATGGGATTTGGTGTTTTTGGGGGCTGAGGGGCGGATGGTGGTCAATTGAAAAGGTCAAATCATTATTTTTCCATTTGGAGATGAAAAGAAATGGGATTTGGTGTTTTTGGGGGGTGAGGGCTAATTCCTGGCATGGCCCACAGCCCCTTTCGGGCTTTTTCTATGTCCACTGGGGCACCTGGTCCCAAAACCTTATACCTGGGTCCACCCCTGGGTGTAATAAAGTTAGGTCTTCTCTCTCTCTCTCTCTCTCTCTCTCTCTCTCTCTCTCTGTGCGCGCGCGATTAATATTTCATTTATCACTCATGAAAATTCTTTAGCATTCTCTAACCTGGTGAGAATAGGAGATTCTAACAGAGTGCAAGTGATCACATTAAAAGAAATATTTTGTGTCTTGCTTTTATGGTTTCGTAGTAGTTAAGTAGGAATCTAGAAATACTATTAATTGGGCTGAGAGAAAATCTAAAGCGCCTTGGAGATTTCACTACTACTTGAACAAAGTCAAATCTTAGCATCATTCCTTTTATCATGATTTTAGAGAAGCAAATATGGAAGCAAGCATGTAGTTTAACCAAATCTGAGGTGCCTAGGAAGAAATTCTGCATTGGTCGTTTCCTCCCAAAAAATCCTGTTGTAATTTTCTGAAATGATGGTCTTTTGAGTAAAGAATGCATCGGATATAATTAATGCGTTAATGCGAAGAATAAATTTGAAGGATTTTGAGAAAAGAAATTAAAGAATGTTTTTATCCTTGAATGAGAATATGAACAAAAGCATGGGCATCAAGAAGTTTTGGCATTCATTGGAGACTAAATGTCTTTCTTTTGAGGGAAGTGGTAATTTAGAGGTGGAAAGTGTGCTGTGGAGGAAGGAAAAAAGAACAATTGATATCTGATAATAAAGCCACAAGGGGAGGAAGGTGGGAAATGATCTAGAAGAGTGAACATTGTCTAACACGTAATATGAAATTTCTTTGGCCAAAAGTGTTTTATTTTCTTTGGAGGTGCTTGATTTCTACAAAATCGCTAAAATGAGCACCGTAACAATATTGAATGAAAATCAATTATCTAGAGTAGCATTTTTGCTTGTATGGTTATTCCAATAATAACTTGCGGTTAACACTAGATTTGTGAGCTCATGGACCTTACTATTTGCTTCATGATAATAAAATAAACCATCACACAAAACAGATTAAAGGATAAATTTAATTTTCTGAGTCTTCTGAGTTCTGACATCTCAGCATGTCTGCAGTGGTGAGCTAAAGTGTTGCCTTTAACCAAGTAAGTCAGTTCAAGGAATGCCATTGATCGATATTTCCAATTGAGAAGGTGAGCTACTCTTGTTGTGCCAGTTCATGTGAGAATGTTTACCTCAACAACCTGTGGTTAGCCTATTTGCTAAGAATATGTGGTTCTCTTCATTGTGAAACACATTCCCTATCCTTCCTAGCTTAGAGGCACCAAAGGTGATAGGTTGGAGTTTATGGCTCCACGTGTTAGAGAGTTGACAAATCTCAATGCTCCTGAAAGACACTTTTTTTTTTCAAAGTAAAAAAATGTTTGATAAATATTGGCTATGGAGCTCTAGTTGATTCAGCAGCTGGAGGTTCTCTTCTTTGTTTTTTCTTTTCTTTTGCTGCTCCCTTAGATCAGGATAACTTGAGCTAAAAGCCATTTGGTACCTTTGTTGACCCCTTACTCCTATAGGAGGTAATCCAACCCCCCTTCTTCAATATGGATCTTAGACGTTGAAATAATGGATATTTTCCTACTCTAAGAGAAGAAGAGGAGGGGTTTGTGTCAAATTATACATGAAAAATCTCACTGGTTCCCCATTTTATATTTTATATGCACTTGAGGAAAGTTTTATTTTATGTCATGTATATGAAAAGACTCCAAACTTATTGGAGAAAATGTTGAAACAAGTGGTGTAAAGTATAAACCCTCATTATGTTAGTCCATTGTCATGAACATTGTCCTTGGGAAATTATCATCTTGGTAATATGTTGGGTATTTTTGAATTTGGTGGTTTTCTCAGGATATTATCAGGAAAATGTCTAAGAAAATAAATTTTTTTTTATGTGATTAAGAATTATTTATGAATAAACATGAAATACTTCTAGCAGTACATTTTTATGGATTTTCCTTATTTTCTCATTTTTTTCATTATTTTTGCGCAAAGCTTTCATTTTCTGACAAATTTTTGAATTTTCCAATATGATTGAGAAAATTCTGTTTCAATTATACATCTTGATATTATCAAAATATTGCCAATAATTGGGGTAGCGGTTCTGTTCTGTTATCTGGTTGTCAAGTTCTTGCTGGAGGCATGTCAAGGAATGACACTTAAACCTGTATGAAATCTTTTATGTGCAGTTCATATATCTCAACTTGGGAAGGAAACATTTGTGATTTTAGTCCCCTTATTATCCTTTTGATTTAGCAGTAAACAGTTACTGATATGTTCGTTCTGTTTGGTACTCAATACTTTTATAAATTATTATAGACGTTCTCAGAAAGATACTAATTTAGTTCTGGACATTCTATGAATGGCCTTTTGAATGCCATTGCGTATTATTATGAATAGAGCTGGAGTTTTATATTCAAATAGGTTTCCTTTTCAATGATGATCTTGTATTTCACCAACTCCAGGGACTACACCTTTTTGGAAACCCAACCATTGCTGCACAAAAATTATAACAGTGCCTGTGATGTGAACCATACATTATGCAAGGCTTCTGCCTAGTGGTTCATTGGGAAAAAGGGTCCCACTGACAGTGCTTTAAGACAAAACCATTCTCAGTCATCTGCGAAAGATCTGCAGAACATTATTGGCAACATTGGATCTTTCATGGATCACCTGATGAACTCCATGTTCCGTACAATTGTTGCATGTGCATTCTTTTTCCTGGTTTTGGTTCATGTATTGGTATGATGTGCTTGGTTTATAAGATGAGAATGTTTATCTTATCAAGAGAAGCAGTGGTGGCTGTATTATGCTTCTGGCTATGGGAAGAAACTGAAAATATATTTCATCAGGGTTTTAGAAAGACTTTTATTTGCTGAAACAGGTACTACTAGAGCAAGGGTCTTGTTCCAGTATCGCAGAACGCATGCAGGATTACCAAGTCATTGCAATGGTCATACTCATGGGGTATGTTCACATAGGTTATCCTGTTGTGAAAGTCCTTGGCACATTGTTTTTATTTAGTGCTTTCTTCTAAATTGATTTACATTTGCATGACAAAAAGCATTACTGTTATCATCACCATCATTGTCATGATCATCGGTCAGTCAAATGAAAACATCAAAATGAGCAAGAAAAAAAAAATCACTCATTTTAATGTTTGTATACAGGCCACAGTTAAAACATCTTCAGACTCAAGTACAAGGAGAAGTCAAGAAAATTATGTCAACACAATTCTATGCTCCAGGCATGAAAAGGAAATCAGAGCATTGCCAAATTAAACCAGCTCTGATCGCTTCTTGCAGTGCATTTGGTCCTAAGGTACTTTTTTCTGTCTGTCTTGGACATGCTTTCCCATCATTATGTTAAAAGAATACTCTCAATAATATCACAATGGAGCCTGTATATCTGATTTCCCTTTTTTCTTTTATTTTTTTTATTGCTTCTGGTTCTAGTCAGTGGGCGTTGTGGTTCGTATAGCTGCAATGACAACTGAATCAGTGTACAGTTTTTTACAGCATCAATTGGCTAGCATGGAGCCACTTCTGGGGGCATCTCCATACTGCTGAACATGTTGTATGGGATTTCTGATCCATAATGAGCACAAATTGGAAGATCATTGTAATTTATGCCGTCAGAGCATTCTGTTGTCATTTTATATCCAATTGTGAGCTCACTGCTCCTCTCAAGTTATTTAATTTGGAAGAAATTAACTGCATGCATAAAATATCCAACAACCCCCCAACCCCCCCACCCCCATGCACACACACGCGCTGATTGGAAGGGGAAAAGGGATTCATCCTATAGAAAGGCATATAAAGATCTTTCAAAAGGAAATACCTACCCATGCATGCGGTAAGGTCACTATTGAATAAGCTCACGAGAGACTAGTAATCTCTGTACCTGTTGTTCATAAAATGGTTGTTATGTTACCCTAGGAAGACAGAAAACTCTTAAAGAAAAATACTAGAAATCTACCATACCACTCCTTTAACAAGCATTATCCAATGTGATATTCTCAGACTAGTCACTTCAAGTCTTCAACGGTGATTGCCAACTTTGGTAAGCGTAAAGAATGTCTCCTTGCCCAAGTGGTATGGAGCATCAGTTCTTACCTAGCTGCCTGGGGTTCAAACCCTAGGTACGACACCTCTTCCTGCTTGTGTGGGCTCCTTTCTCACTTGTGTGGGCTTTCTCCCCGCTTGTGCAGGCCTCCTTCCCTCTTGAGTGAGCTACCTTCCCGTGTGTTTGCGGGCTCTCTCTTGGGTCCCAGCCCCCTTGGCTGGGGCACCAAAAAAAGGAAAAAACTTTGGTAAGTGTAGCCCTAGCGCATCTATTAAGGGTCACCTTTGTTTTACTTTTTCACTTGTCCCTATTGGAAGCCATACTCTATGCAACTCCACATTCTAGTATGTCTCTGCTGCTTTGCCCAATACTTCATCCCAGGTCTTTGCCAATCTCCCCATTTTCCTAATTCCTTTGCACTCCTAAGCTTTCAATAATTCACTGTATTAGGGCTATTTCTGCCCTTCTATTGTGAAGCACATAGGTGTCCTTTTACTTGGTACTCGGTAGGAATTTCCTATTTTTTGGACAATCAATGAGTAGCAGAAGTTTCCACCATCTTTTAGTACCAAGTTTTGTATTTTTTTCACCCAAAGAAAGCATTAAAGAAAAAAAAAAGTCCTTTTCTTTTTGATACCCTATGAAAAATTTCTCATCAAGATTGGATGACTTGACAGATGATAAGATGAACTTCTCTAACACATGTGAAAAATCTTCTGCATCAAATGGTCTTAACCATCCATAAATTATGCATGCCACTATATGTTATCCAATGTACTAGACACTATGGTGCCCAGATAATGCATGGATACGGTGGTTACACGCCATGGATATGGTAGAGACACAGGTTTTACACAAAAAAAAAAAAAAAAAAAAAAAAATGAAGTATGGGAAATAATATGACACTATACTTTGCCCATTTTGAAGCACCAGGGCATCCTAGATTAGAGAACAATACGGATGATGCATCAATGTGCAATTACAGTTTCAGCGGTTGGAGTCATTTACGCATAAACAGCCTTCATTTGGACTGAAATACAAACGCAGCGAAACATTTCATAGATAAAATACTTACAACAAAGTAGATGGTAAAACAATGCATCCCAAAGTTGGTGGAACCAGTTAGAAATAGGAATGCAATTGAAGTTGGAACTGGATAACCATGCACCTTTATACTGTAGTTTCAGAGAACTTACACCACTAATAGTAGAACCAGTTAGAGAATAGATCGCATTTTGATCATCATT
Organism: Umbellularia californica; assembly: GCA_028538565.1. Lineage (NCBI taxonomy): Eukaryota > Viridiplantae > Streptophyta > Magnoliopsida > Laurales > Lauraceae > Umbellularia > Umbellularia californica. The sequence goes on along the minus strand of JAPQWN010000006.1, from coordinate 9,937,828 downwards.
ATTAGCAGATCCTAAATATCAGATATGATGTGGGACAATAAGCTGCCTATTTTAAAATATCTGGCATCATAGATTTTGTATTGTGATTATTGTCACAAGAAGTTTTTTTTTTAATTTTTATTGTCATATGTCGTAGCTAATAAGAGGATGCAAATTGCTGTGGCTCATATGGGCCCCACTATTTACTGAAACTATGCCATCGTGCAAACCCCATTGTATAGGTAGAAACCCAAATCTTACTTAAATTGAAGTAATATTCAACACATGGTTGAACAATGTGGAAAAATGAGATTAGCTCAAAAACTAAGTCCCTATTACATACAAATTGATCAAAGATGTATAACACTAGTAGATAGTCAGGGAGGGTATTGAACTAAAGGCAGAGCTCACTCGTGTGAAATGACAATGGAAAATCTTCCCCTTTGAATGACAATGTAGCTTGTCATTACTTTGTTGGCTAACATTAGTAACCAAGAAATGGCATTAAAAAAAAAAAAAAACAGAAAAGAAAATTGCTCTTTTTTTTTTAAACTCATCAAAGATGTGTTCCATCAAGTCAGGATGATAAGAGGGTTGATATGGACCTCAGCAAGGACAGGACTTACCCTGAAAATCTTCAAAATTAGAAGATCTTAGCAATTCAAAAATAATACGGTGCCTCACTGTAATTATGCCATCTAGTACACTAAACAATAATACCATTCATACATCACTCTGCAATTACAGTATAATAGAACATAGATTGTGATAACAGAAGTTCAGGGAATGAGATACAAATTATATTGTTGCAAGATGTAAATTGCTAAGATCAAAGTAAGTTTATTACTTTTTCTGTGAACTTTTAGAGGTAAGATGGTCTGAGTAAAATGAAGATGTTCTTCAAGAGATAGTTTCGATATTTCCGCAACAAATAATCACATTGCGAAAACAATGAACCCTAAAGACAGTAGAACCATGGTACAGATTATAGATAAGAAAGTGATCAAAGGTGGAACCCGGGCGGCATCGCTTCTTATCACAAAACCTTCAATTATCGGATAATCGCAAATTATTATGAACAATGTGAGAGCGAGCTGTACCATCAGCTCACTGTAATTTCCCTCAGCAATCACTCTCCACACACCTCCAATCAAGGCAGCCATGTTTAGCATTGAGCTGGTAACCACAGGCACAAGTATTAGACTTGCACCTTCAAAATCGAACACCTCATTTGAGTATCGGTCTACTTGGTCTTTCTCAGTAACTTTGCTTGTCAACCCAAAATCAACTCGCTTTACACCAAGCATCCTTGTAGCAACATCTAAACATCCAAAGAAGTTAGCTGAAATTGACTTGACCATCCATATCCTCTGTTCATTCCACCACATTCTAAAGGTTCCTCCCGTATGAAGAACTTCGAATAAATGTTGACAGGAGCCTGATATAAAGACCGCCAAGAAGATGGCAAACCATGGATCTGAAACCTGTTTGTTGAACAAAAGATTAAGAAAATCAAAACCATTTAACCTTTTAATTACCGAATACAACCAGTATCATACTTGGATATTGCTAATGTAAAACAGGCCGTGTTTGGGTTGGGTACATGATGGACACAGACCCCGCTTGGATATTGCTAGTAGGTATGTAAAACAGGTCGTGTTTGGGTTGGGTACATGATGGACACAGACCCCTTATGTTTGTATAGCTTGGACATGGACACGACTCCATACCTGACTCAAAATCTAAGCGACATACTCTATCAATATCTATCAAATTAAGTATCAATTAAAGTAATTGACCCCAACATAGTTAGGACAAGGCTTTGATGATGATGATGATGATGACGAAGTAGACAGTTATTTGTGTATGGTCCATATGGACCCAACCAAACCCAATTATCAATTAAATAAAAAAAAGAGTGACCATACCCAAAAATCTATGTGATGTCCCTTATTGGCTGATGCATTTCATGTAATGTCAGTTCAAGTGAAACAGAGCCATTGCAAAGGAGTGTCAGTTAAAGCACTAGAATGAATGAAAAGTAAGCTCAGAAACAGAGTACTGTTTTACCTTGGGATACAAGGAGATGCCATTCAAGAGGCACAGCTGTGGAACAGTAGCATAACAGAGCCCAAATACACAATAAAATGGCATGGATGCAGAATAACTGAGACACATTGTATGAAGGATGGAATGCCCAGACATGATCCCATAGGGGAGAGGGCTATACCGAGAGAATGCGATTTCGAGTAACCCCGACGACCATCTCTTGTACTGAACCAAGACGTCGTTCAGATTGATAGGGGCGCTGCTAAGGAACTGTGGGCTTGGAGGGTTATAATAAACAGAATTCCATCCTCTACAGTGCAACCGGATTCCGGTCATGATGTCCTCTACCACTGAGTCATAAAAGAACCCAACCTGATAACACATGCACACAAACACACACATTAAAAAAGGGGTAAGAAGTTTGAAAAAGTGCAGGGGTCTCCGGGATTTTTAGATTGGTTTACTCAAACAATCAACCAATGTGTGCAGAAATAAACAATATGCAGCGGAAAATAAATCAACAAGCACACACCATAAGGACACCAATTTTTAGGTGGAAAACCCTAACCGGGTGAAAAACCACCGATCCAAACTGGATCAAATCAAGCACTATGAATCTCGCAATTACAAGAAACTCAGATCTCCTCCCTAGATATCCCCTACCCAAGGACTGAAGTTACCTTGTGTCGCTTCACGCTTCAACGACTTCACACCGTTGATTGCACCAGATCCAGACCAGCACTTGACTCCTCAAATCTTCTCTCAGGAAGATAATCTTCTACAAAGGATGCAGAAGAAGTGACTCTAGAGAGCTTGGCAGCACAACTTCATAAAGCTCTAGAGAAGAACTCTCTCAATGATAAATTCTAACTCAGCACTATGAGAGGTGAGGTCTCCATTTGGAATAGCCTTAGAACCCTTTAAATAGCCCTTGGTTCGTGCTTAATGTTTCTTAACTTGATTAGGATGGAAATCAGCAGTTTGAGCACAATTAGAATATCAAGTTTCCAATCTTGAACCACTGTCCGCGCCAGGTTCGCTCGAGCGATCTCTCGGTTCGCTCGAGCGAACAACCCACTGTTTCAGAACTGGGCAAGACAGAACACTGTTCGCTCGAGCCAATGAAATGGTCGCTCGAGCGAACTCCCCTCTGGACTTGATCCGGAAATTCAGCTCTTTCTCCAGCAGACTTCTTCTAATTCCTTCAGGCTTTCTCCTTCTGAGTCCTTCCAAACTTCTAACTTCAAAGGCCTTTTCTAAATAGAAAATTACAACTCAGAGACCCAGAGTTTTGTCCAACCCATGAATTTAGCCAACACTAAAAAACCTAACAAAGTTCAATTCCCTTACTTGATAACGTGGTTCTCAGTAACAGCCCATGTATAATGTCCATATATACCAGTCCATGCGCACCTTATATTAGTCATCCATGAATCATGCCCACCAGTAGCTTTTAAGATAGGTATGGCAATGAGTTGGGCCAGCCTTAATGCTAATTGGCCCAATCCAAACCTGGCCTATTTTCAATCTGGGTGGAAATGTGTGAACGAACCCTGATTTCTCAGGTTAAGTAGCATATATGAGCCAAGTCCATGTCTATTAAACAAGCTGGGGATGTCAACCAAAACCCAGAATGACTGGGTTAAATTCAGGCAGGTCCAGTGGGTTGGATGAGTAATTGCAAACCTTACATTAATGATTGGAGCATAATAGATTCAGGGATTAATTATCTTACCGAAATCCTTATAAATTTCATGGTTTGTAAATGACTTGCCTGTTTGCCCCATTTTGTGCCTGTTTCATAGTTGCATGATGCTAGAATGTGGGCTTCTTGTAGCAATCCATTTGACTGGACTCCATTCCCAGCATTGCATTTGTAGTCTGGGCGTAGCGTCTTCAATAGCTCGTTTGAATTCCCAAACCATTGTCTACGTTGAATGAGATCCTTGGGTAGATCCAACCCTGTCATGTACAAGATTAATTCACGGAAAATTGCTGTCAACTTTCCATTAACTGAGTTCAGTTCGAACCAGCATGTGGGCCCTTGGCCACAGTCTAATAGTCTTTTTTCCCACGTCGGGTGCTTGAATCCCGTCCTAGATTTATCCGGTGCACATGTGTAGGTTTCATATGTGCACACGGGGGAATGATCTTGGGGAAACCGTCTTCTTCAGAAAAAAAAAAAAAATGTTTAATGGACTTTTAGCTGTACAATTGTCTTGGAACTCAGTCAACAGTAAGTATATGTCAGTTGGGTGTTAAATTTCCCAATTCAAGGGCGATAAGAGAACGAGGGGTTGTCAGGTTGGTTTGAAATCCCACCTCTCACCCGAATGAATGGGGATTGATCGCTGGCCCTGAGTTTTACCCTTCTCACATATGTGAGTCTTGTCTCCTTGCATGTGTGAGTGTTCTCATGGGTCCATCCTCCTTGGCTGTGTTACCGAAACAAACAAAAAAAATAAAAATAAAAATAAAAAAATAAAGAGGAGGCAGGAGAAAGATTGATGTTAGCCTACATGAGCCCCACTAGCTGACCCACATTTTCCTTATATTATACCTTTATGTAGACTGTTCTTAGGTGAAAACTTTTGTGGTTTAGTCAACTAAAAGAAATACTATTAGTATGAGATTCATTGGATAATCTGGTTCTATGGTTTATTTAATTAAAATAAAGAGTATAAAGTACTAATAGTAGGAGATTCATTGAATTACCTGGTGCAATTCCATACAATGCCTCCCTCTTCATATAAAAGCCTGATCCTGACAAGATTGGCCCATTAAGGCCATCGCAGCCATACCACCAAATCTGAAAACAATCCAACCGTTAAAAGATTAATGTATTGCATGATCTAGTGGTCACTCCCAACTGTGAGCCCCAGTTGAAATCATGTGAACTTGGACCAGGAATTTTTTTGGGGGTGTAAATATTCTTTAATGTGTTGAAAGGGAAGCAGTTGAATAGCAAAATACCATTGGTTTTCAATCTTGTTTAAGTGGCTATTATCAAATCAATCAATAATAGAGAATGGGATGGGCCACATGCATTGATGTGATGATACCTTGAAGACATCTCTTTGTTGGCAGCCGTAGATATCGTTAGGGCTGATATTGTGGAAGTTCTGAGAGAACTGAACAAAAGCCAAGGTGGGAGAGAGGGTGGGGTCAAGGTGGAAGCACATGGCTGCTTTCGCAGAGGTGGGATCATTGGAGTACATGTCACAATCCAAGACTAGTATGTATGAACCATTGCCCAATAAACCTGACACACGAAGCTGCAACAAACACCAGATACATGTTCATCTAAAATGCAAACACAAACACACACACTAATTAACAGAGAGAGAGAGAGAGATTTGTGTACTATACAAGGACATTGAGGGCATCTTGTCATGGTCCTCCAATCCATTCTGACCTATGACCTAAAACACAACAATCGATTAATTATATCATAATTATGATGATGATGACACCAGAGTAGGAATTACCTAAAAGGGAGAATTCTGAGCTCACCCATCTCAACAATCGATTAGAAGATTAGAAGATCCTAGACACTAAAAAGGAAAAAAAAAAGACACGGCCCCATCGTAAGTATCTCAAAACAATAATGTCACTGATACATCACACTTAGCAATTGCAGTCTAAGAGAACATACATTGTAACAGAAGAGTTCAATGAAGGAGATAGAAAGTATATTGTAACATTTCATATCGTAGAGGTAAAGTACAAACATCAAAGCAAGCTTATTAATTTTCCCATGAACTTACAGGACATATGGCTATTTGACTGAGTAAAATGAAGATGTTCTTCGACAAGTAAGTGAGATATTTTCACAACAAATAATCAAATTGTGAAAACAATGAACCCTAAAGACAGTAGAACCATGGTACAGATTATAGAAAAGAAAGTGATCAAAGGTGGAACGCGACCAGCATCTCTTCTTATCGCAAACCCTTCAATTATCGGATAACTGCTAATTGTTATTAACAATGTAAGAAAGAGCTGTACCATCAGCTCACTGTAATTTCCCTCAACAATCACTCTCCACACACCTCCAATCAATGCAACCATGCTTAGAATTGAACTGGTGACCAAAGGCACCAATATTAGGCCTGCACCTTGGAAATCGAAAACCCCTTTGGCGTGCCGGTCTACTTGGTCTTCCTCAGTAACTTTGCTTGTCAATCCAAAATCCACTCGCTTTACACCAATAAGCTTTGTGGCAAAATCCAAACATCCAAAGAAGTAGGCTGAAACGGACTTGATCATCCATAGCCTCAGTTCATTCCACCACATTCTAAAGGATCCTCCTGTGTGAAGGACTTCGAATAAATGTTGAAATGAGCCTGATATAAAGACGGCTGCGAAGACAGCAAACCATGGATCTGAAAGCTGTTTGCTAAATAAAAGATTAACAAGATTAAAACCATTTAACCTTGTAATTGCCGAATAGAATCAGTATCATGCTTGTATGATTTGGACATGGACACAACTCCATACCTTTATATTAAATATCGGTTAAGAATACGAGTATTCTGGTATGGACCCAACTGGACCCAATTGTCAATTAACTAGAAAAAGAGTGACCATCCCAGAACTTTTTGGGTTGGGTACTTTATAGGCATCTGGGTAATCTGAGGATCTTGGTACCCTTGTCTCATTTCAGTTTTAAGTGAAACAGAACTATTACAAAGGACTGTTACTTAAAAGCACTGGAATGAATGAAAAACAAGCTCACAAACATAGTTTTGCTTTACCTTAGGATATAAGGAGATGCCATTCAAGAGGCCCAATTGTGGAACAGTAGCATAACAGAGAGCAAATATGGAATAAAGCGGCATGAATGCGCAATAACTGATACACATAGTATGAAGGATGGAATGCCCGGACATGATCCCATAGGTGAGAGGGCAGTACCGAGAGAAGCTAACTGCGAGCAACCCCGACATCCATCTCTTGTTCTGGACCAGGAAGTCATTCACATTGTTGGGGGTACTACCTAGGAACTGTGGCCTCGGAGGATCGTAATACACAGAATTCCATCCTTTGCAGTGCAAGCGGAATCCAGTCATATAGTCCTCTACCAATGAGTCATAAAAGAACCCAACCTGATTATGAGAAGAATAAAAAACATTAAGGATAGTTCCCAAAACAGACCGTGTGCATCAGCGGAGCAGGGCTTATGACAGGGGGCCAGTTAGACCTTATGCCTGAATTGGTAGTGCTTGTGGTTTAGTGACGGATATTTACACAAGTGATAAAAAGTCCCAAAAAAAGGTAGAAATTAAGTTCGACAAGTAATAGAAAGCCCAGCCTGATTCTGGCCTTTTCTTACCAACACCCTTTACTTGCAAGGTTTGTAAGGGACTTGCCTGCTTGCCCCATTTTGTGGCTTTTTCGTAGTTACATGATGCTAAAAGGTGGGCTTCTTGTAGCAACCCATTTGATTGGAGTCCATTCTCAACAGTCAACAATATTGCACTTGTAGTCTGAGCGTAGCGTCCTCAATAGCTCGTTTGAATGGCCAAACCACTGTCTTTGCTGAATGAGATCCTTAGGTAGATCCAACCCTGTCATTTTACAAGCAGATATAATTTAGTGAAAGTTACACATTGATTTGCTCTCATTCTTCCATTAATTGATGTATCCCCCACATGAGCCCCACCAGTTGATCAACATATTCTGCATATTGTCTTACTTTATATGAGTGTTCTTAGGTGAAAACTTATGAAATTCAGTTAAATAAGATAAGAAATTAAAATACTGATAGAATGAGATTCATCAGAAAACTTATGTGGTTCTGTTAAATAAGATAAGAAATTAAAATCCTGATAGAATGAGATTCATCAGAAATAACCTGGTGCAGTTCCGTACAATGCCTCCCTCTTTATGTAAAAGCCTGTTCCTGACAAGATTGGGCCATTGAGGCCATCACAGCCATACCAATAAACCTGATAATAGATCAGAGCGCAATCCAACCATTGAAAGGTTAATATACTACATCAAGCATGACCCAGTGAAAGACATGGATAAAGCTGTAGGCGATTGAATGGAGTCGGTCGCATGTTGTGGTCAATCCAACTGTAAGCCCCAGTTGAAATCATGTGAATGTTCTCTATGGGCTGAATGGGCAGGAGTGCAATAGTATACTACCATTGGCAAACCAATAATAGATAATGGGATGGGCCACATGCATTGATGTGATTGTCTGATGTACCTTGAAAAACTCTCTGAGCTGGCCGCAGTAGATGTCGTTGGGGCTGATATCGTGGAACATCTGGGGAAACTGAACGAAAGCCAGGGAGGGGGAGAGTGTGGGATCAAGGTGGAAGCACATGGCTGCTTTGGCTGAGGTGGGATCATTGGAGTACATATCACAGTCCAAGACCAGTATGTATGAACCGTTGCTCAACAAACTTGACACCCGAAGCTGCAACAAACATCATATATCTTCAGTTAATTGCAAACTCTCTCTCTCTCTCTCTCTCTCAAACATATACACACACACAAACAGAGAGCTAGACTAAGAGAATAAGCCATACAAGGACATTGAGGGCACCAGCTTTGAAGTTGTGCGGATGGGTGGGCCTCTTCTCACGGCGAACGTAGACTAGATGGGGCATCTTGTCATGGTCCTCCATCATGTCCAATTCCTTCTCACCTATGACCTTTAATTACCACAACAATCGATTAATTAAATCATAACATGAGGTCTTTGTTAATTATTTCATGTGGACCCCCAAGCAAAAACAATTGATGAAATGACGAAGAAAGTATTTGGATTGGTAATCAGGTATAAAATACTTGATATTAGGACTTCATATTATAAGAAAGTATGATGATGATCACTCCGTATTAATAGGAATAAATTAAAATGGAAAATTCGGAGCTCATCCATCTTATATTTTCCATTGCATAAAATATGCACATACATCTTGATATCATGAGAATCATGTCTTGATATCACGACCAGTTTCTTTCGTTTTTTTATGAGTAAGGCACCCTGCAACCATGGCGGAACCAGCGGGGCTGCCGGCGGCTATAGCCCCCAAATTTTCATAAAGCTCCTTTAGGTTTTAGAAAACTCTCTCTCTCTCTCTCTCTCTCTCTCTCTCTCTACATATATATATATGGGGTATATGGAAATATTCAAATCAGAACTAGTCCTCACCTATTATATGAGAAATTTTTTACAAGGCCCAACTAGCAACCCTTATTTTTGTGGGCCACGAATGAAGGGGTTAGGGGCATGGGCTTGGCGTAAAACTTTATACTTGGGGTGGTCTTACATAGTTCTTTCCATCCCCCTTGGTATCATCCCCAAATGGGGCCCACAATTAGGCCCTACAAAAAAGTTCTCACATAATATGTGAGAACTGTTCCACCTGAATATTACCCATATATATATTTTATGTAGACCTGTCACACCCCCAAACTCTTTTAAAAAAGCTACTATATATTTTGAAAACCACATGCATTTTTTAAATGTGGCCCTCCCAAGAGGTTTTTTTCTACATAGTGCGCCGCCACCGCACCCCACCCCACCCCACCCCACCCAAAAGGAAGAATTCCTCTTATTACTTGTTAGTATTATCTCATATTTGATAGAGAAGGAATTTTTTTTTTTTCTCATATTTGATAGAGAAGGAAATTTTTTTTTTTTTTAAATCATTTAAGCGTGCAGTTGCTTTTGTCTACTTTCTCCCAGGATCAACATAATGGAAACTTCCTCTCACCTGTATTACACATTTATTATACATCAACCTACACACACGTACATTTAATTTGTAGGTAACTTTCATCCTATGAGTTGAAATGCTAGCATGTGGTAGAGATAGTGGAAATAGCAACTGTAATTGAATGGGAACATGAAGAATAATTACCCATCAACAAGGTACTGTTTTGCCTAGTTAGGAAGATACTATTTCTAAGTTGGTATAATAATTCTCTCTTATCACTTATTTGGTTCGAGAGTGTCAGTAGCTAAAGGCAACCAGAGGGTTACAAAGATACATGATTTAAAAAAGAGTTCCTTCTTCGTCAAATCCAAGATAAGAAAAATTAAGTTGCAGGGTCAGGGTGTCCTTTTACTAAGAAAAGAGAGCATGTCCTGATGTGGCTAAATTGATTAGATTGTTTTAAAATCACGATATATAGGCATTTTTGTCAAAAAAAAGTTTTGAGTTTACAAAGCACTCTGAACACATTATTTAATTGGGAGCTTCTATTGGCAGGGACGTTTTTTCTTTCCCCACCCCACTGCAAGATAAAAATAAAATTTTCTAAACTACCCCTCCCCCCCACGCCACCCTTCCAGTCTCCCGTGGAGAACGCCCGGCCTCCCTCTCCCTCTTTCTTCCTCCCTCCTGCCACCGCCGGCCAATCTCCCTCCCCTCGGGGGCGGGCGCGGAAGAGGGTGGAGGGGTAAAGGGTTGTTTTGGGAGTGGGGGGGGGGGGTGCAAATTAATTTTTTTTTTTTTTTATTGTACTGCGGTGAGAAAGCGGTGCCAATAGAAGCTCCATATTTAATATCGCTCCATTTTGCTGTCTAATAAGGATTTAAGATTAATTCACACATAAAAACCCTAAATACTATCATTGTAAATGTATGTTTTTCTTGTGTTTCTAAGGATCAAAAAGTTCATTTTCCATTTATTCAAACAGGACATAAACAGGACATTACTAACACTAACAATCCTATTTAATCTCGAACATCAATTTATACCTATCTGTCAGTGCTAGAGTACCACATACCTCAATTAAGGGAGCACGATCCGCTTTAGCCTTCATACTCAAGTTTTCATCTCCAATCAAGCTCATTTCTTCAGCTCTTTCTACTTGATCCTTGAAAGCTTCATACATGAACTATGTTTTATAGAGGTAAATGTATAAAATTAGTTCTGAAGGAGATTGTAAGGGACTGATAAATCTGAATAGAGGTCAAATCCTCTCACCGAGTGAGTTCTATCTCTATTGAGAAAATTAGTTCTCAATCAAAAAGGTCTCTTATTCCATGTCTGATTTGTGTACAATATTAAATCATCTTCTTATAAAATAAATTTACGATGGATCACTCGTTCAAATTGAATTATCACATTGGTCAAAATCATCGATCATACTACCTTAGCCGCAGATATATAATGCAGAATTTCCGGCCACAAACCTGGTAAAGGGCCCACCTCATTTCATGTAACTCGGTGATTTTTTTTGTATTTATTACTTATTATTTTTTTTTATAGAAAACTCAGTGAGGTTAGTGAGACTAAAAGACCTCTTTTATAGTAGAGGGGAACCAGACATGGGAGTACATGGCCACAATCTAATAATTATGACCGTTTATTTAAGGGACTCAAAGGTCAATGATTTTGCTATTACAACAAAATTTCTCAACTCTTAAATGGTGGGCTCGTAAATGAATGGTTCTTCGTAAGGTTGTTTTTACCTCCAGAATCCTATTAACACTTCTCACAAACTTCTTTAAATTTAGGTTTTCTCTTTTTTCTAAATATAAGTTCAGGTTTTCCATGTGACTTTAAGGCATTACATTACTATATTTCTCTTAAGACATTCAAAATATCAAAGTCATGAATAGTTTTGGTCATGACAGGCTAATTTTCACTCAAGATATGTAAAAGCCTGATAGGACTGACTAGGTACTCATCCCAATCATATCACTGTAAAACTATTAATATATATTTTTATTATAAATTCAACGTAACATTTAGTAAGTAAAGTTTAGATAAATGTCAAATGAGGGTGAGTGCCATTTAACAGTCTATACACATAATAAGGCCAGACCTTAGTGTCCGGAACCTCCCATGAGCCCTCTCGATCCCGCTCTAAAAACGCGGATCGGCGTTTTCGGAGTGGATTTGTCCTCGGAGCACGGTTTAACCAATTTCGGAGCACGGTTAACCATCCTCGAAGCACGGTTCGACCAAATATGGAGCAACTAGTGCAGAATTTTTAGTTTTTTGTGCATTTTCTTTTTCTGTAAACTTGATATTTATCTTTTGACTGAAGAAAGTTTTTTTAATTTATTAATTATTTTCTATTTTATGTGGTCTAATTGTAAAGTTAATTTTTTTACTCCATTTTTAATACTTGAATATATGGATAGGATATATTTGTGCCAATTATTAATTGTTTATAAACTCACAAACACTTATATTGTATAGGCCCTCTGGACAAATAATTATTTCATAATTTAATATTTCAGTGCTCCCACTACACACTCTGGGCGCTTAGGGCTGGACTACCTAATAAATTTTGTTTGTACCACCAAAATTTTTTTTACTTTTCGTGAGAAAAAAAAATTCTCGGTTTTTGCCCTCTCTAGATTGGAGTTGCTAAACAAAACAACTCCAACCCCCACCCCGAAAGAAAGAAAAAAAAAAGCTCACAAAACTAGACATCATGATACCTTCATCTTCTCCCTTTCATTCCGGAACTCAGCACTCCTTATCTGACCATCACCCCCTTTGTTATCCATGGAGAAATAAGCATTTGGGCACCTGGTTCGAACCCCATACTTCCTACAGAAGGGCAGCCACACCATGGCAAAAGAAAAGGCCTTCCTCATAGCATAGAGCGTGATGTCGGCGCCGCCATCATCCGACAGATACACCCACAGCTTCTCTGCCGGATAATCCAGCGCCATCGCCGACACCACAGTGTTCATCACATCCAATGGAGGCTCCTTCGCAGGATCAGCGGTGCAGATGAACACGTCGATCTCTGGAAGCCGACGGTCATCATCGGAAAGCCGCTCAGGGAAAGCAGCCCGAGAGACGGGCATCCATCGGTAGGCGGAGCCCAGCAGCCAAATGAAGGAGAGGGTGAACTCAGAAGTGAGTAGAAGAAGCCATGCAGGTGTGAAAGTCCAAGGGTGAGAGTGGGAGGTGATGAAGAAGAAGAGACATGAAGCTCTGTAGTAGAGCAAGGCCATGACCAGGAGAGAATGCACAAATATGTGGGCTCTGTTCATGGTCACAATTGCCTTGTTGACTTGGAGCGTGTGGAGAGGTAGGGACCGTAGGGTCTCCCTATTCTCCATCTCTTCCTCTTCTTCTTGTTACAGGGGACGTCTAAACCATACTGCTAAGGGTAATAATATATATCTTTTCTTGTGGACAGGGCCGGACCTCCTCTTCTGATGCGCACCCACATAAACTTAATTTTATTATTTAACTTTTTCACTTGATCATACACCGCACCACCTTTTTCTTGTGGACAGGGGCAGACCTTCATGAAAATCTTGGACAGTAAACCAATGCGCTAATTTTGCATACATAGCCTAAAGAGAAAACATAATCTTGATTATGGATATTATAAAGCATGCCGATGAAAGATTTAAGGGTCAATATTTGTTTGCACCCATTTACATAATTAAATGTTACACACATGTAACTGGAAATATTGATGGGTAAATAAGATCATTTTTAGATGAAAGTTTTCGTACTTAAAAAAGAGACCAGTACAAGAGATGCCTGTGGCAGGTTACAGAATAAACCACCTTCTCACCCATTTTTATTTTCTATAAATACTGAGACGTATGAAGATTTTACATATGTAATTCAAAGCATTCGAAATTTACCCATGTCAAAATGGTGATTCCAAACAAACATGACATTGCGTTTCACGTATAAATTTCACACAAATTATATATATATATATATATATATTGAGACGGTAAGAAGAAATTTCTATAAAAGAGATGAAAGATACAAATAGAAATAAAGAGATTTTCATTTTATACAGTTCTTCACGATAAATTTTATACATGTAAATTCCATTTTCATATCACAAATGACTCCTTAGGTATCATAAATCGGCCCCACTATTATAAAGGGCTGGCTTTTAAATACCTCATGAGCTTATAATTTCACAGGATCCAATTCCCACATATCCTATGCTAGCTACTGCTGTGTCATGAAGAACGTGGATCACTCACTGCTCACGGGAATTACATGATCTACGATTTAAGGTTGAGGATCAAAAATTTGGCTAACTTGTTCTCCATGAGAGTATTCTATTATTATAGTGAGGCTTCTAATTTGTTTCAATTTCAAAAATAAAAATGTCATAAACAGAAATCTATATATGTTTCTATAAAATATTAAATTTTTAGTTGAAATTTTTTCTTTTCGAAATCTATAATTTTCAGTAATAACTATATAAGCAACGGCAGTTCTCATTAGGAGGCCCGGGCCTCGTACCTGGGTTCACCCCCGCCTAGCATATGTGACACCCACAAATTTTATAATATAAACATACATATGATTAAAACAATAGATTGTCTTTATCACAAGATGTCATGTAAATGCAATAAAAAAGAAAGATAAAAGAAGCTTAGAAAAAAAAAATATATATATAAACCAAACATAAACAAGAACAAAGAAAAAGACATTGTGTCTGCCGAATGTGGACATCTCGTCGCAATGTAGAACTTCCAACTAATACGTGAACCGTTTGGAAGGCTTCTTCGCAAATTATTTCCATTGTTTAATCATAGTCATTATTTTTTGTTTCAGACTTCTACTTTGATTTTCAAGGGTAAGCAAGTTTGGATTTATTAGTCTATTTCCTCTGAAAGTTCAATGCCCGTGACCGGCTATTGCACAATTGCTAATTGGATGTCCTTGGTTATTCATTTCCCCACCTTCCTTTTGATTCCATTTTTATAAAGGAAAGACGATTTGATGCTAATTTTTGAAAATTTCTCTTTAATCTTCACTTTTAACCACTTATGGCATAAGTCTTTGTGTCTTCAATTCTTATGTATTTTAGTGCAAACAAACTGACCCTAATTAATGCATTTCTCATTTAGTATTGAATTTCAAGAATTTTAATTCATATTGCTCCTTTTAGGAAATTTACAAAAACCACTTGCATTATTTGACAATTACAATTAACTGCTTGGGTTTCTATTTTCCAAATAACGACCTATATTCTAAAAATCTAGGTCAACCACTTTGACCTTTTTCATTGGTTAGTTTTTCTTCATTTAACGAAAGTCACTTTGTTCTCTTAAAAGAATAAAATTTTCCATAGAAGTAGACTTATTTGGAATATATTCGAGTCATTAACATGAAAACTCGATTTAATCTAATGTCAATTTAATTCACTTTAGTGTCCTTATTTGAATCTTAGATTAGATCTAGGAAAGCTTTAATCCTTCTATGGTAAAGTACATCAGATTTCGTCTTCGTTAACTATAAAAAGATAACCTTTGATTGCATTCACAGATTGTTGACACAGAATTCTATATTAATAGAGGTGGCTGATGTTATTAAAAAAAAAAAAGAAAAAACAAATACCTAGTGGCCATCAATATTTGCTACTGAATCTCATGACATGGGAAATGGATCCCCTGTTTGGACAAATCCGGGGCGACACGCACGGGGCAAAGGAATTTCTCTTTCCTCTGTCCCTGTGCGTCACCCCGCTGATTCATCCAAACGGAGCTCCCCTGTTTGGACGAAAAAGGGGTTTAGGATCACATGACATGATAACAGTGAAACTTCATCTGTGAACCTTACAATATTTCTATCTCACCTACCACATGGTCTTCAACCTAAGGACGAGTCCCACGTATTGGTAGAACGGACCTAAAATTGGGTTCCACACTTCCGTTTCTAAAATAAGGGGTTTAGAATTTAGTCTCTCGTGCAAGCCTCTCTTAAGAAGGGTGGTCCTTGTATAGCTTTGTAAGTTTTTTTGTATCAATTAATCCTTTTTATAGTGGATATGGGTTGGATGGACAAAGCTTGGCCCAGTCTTCCCAATTTGTTGTACGGCCTCAACTCTTGAATAGAAAATTCTACATCCTTAGTTGAAGGGGAGACTAACCGGAGCCCTCTTCCTATGCAAAGAACCCCGCAGGGCTTACCATTTGAGGTAGCTTACTGGGGCCCACCGGGGGCTCACGGATCATAGGACAAGAGGGTATGGAAATACCCATGTGGGTGGAGTACACATATCGACTTTCAGATTAATCCCATGCCCTCAATTCCTTGATCCATCCGTGTTACGCAAATTTAAGGGCTTTAAATATCTATTGAAAAAAAAGAGATTTGACCCTTGATCAACCGGTCTAGTCCTCTTTTTTTTTTTTTTTTTTTTGCTAAGTTGCAAATTGAATTAAAAAAAGGGAAGGGAGAAACAACAATGACAAAGCAAACAAGAGGAAAGTGTTGGAAGTAGGTGGGCCTCGTGGATAGTGTTTTAAAACTTTTGACCCACTTAACTCAGGGATCAAGTATCTACAAGGCCAAAAACCCAATACAGGATGCAAACCCTCAATCTCACATATTAAGATCAGTAAAAACATCTATCTAGAAGATAGAATCAGCAACATAAAAGCTTCAAATAAATCTACAACATGCAAGGAAGTAGATTATACATTCGGAGCTCGGTTGTATTCTAATGGAGAAGTTGCTACTTTATTTGATGTCGAACTCTTTCGCAAATCAAATCAAGATCCCCAATACCCAATTGTCTTCCACACTATGTCCCTTATCAGATTTCTTTTCTCAAGGAGATGGGTGGGATCTCCTAAAGAAAACTACTAGAGAACAACTAGAAGAGATGTGCAACAACTTGCACAAGAGAGGAGAAGAGAGAGAGGGCTAGCCTTGCACAATAATGCTTAGGATGTCCAAAGGGGTTTGCTCCTCTTTTATAGTCTCTTACAACTCCTCTAATACTAATTCCCAAAGAAGTCTTACTTCCATTAATTAGTAACATTCTCTTTCTAATTAAAATAGAAGTCCTACTTCCATTAATAATTAGTAGCTTACTATTACCACTATTAGAAGTCTCACTTCAAATAGAAATAGTAATTCTCTAATTCCTTTCTATCTAGAGTTCTAATAGAATTAGTATCTATCCAATACTTGGGCTAGTGTGGAGACCACTAGGGATTTCTTAGAAAGCTGGCTCCAACTGGGACACGCGACCCCACATCTCATGTGCAATCCGGACCCACAGTTAATTGCAAATAACTCCACTAGCAATTGAACTCCAGTCTTAGGAATAAATTATATAGAAGACCATAAACTTTCCTATGACCACAAGTAGGCCCCTCTATCTATATCTATGGATCAATTGGACCTGTCCACCTAATTAGATCCATATCTTATTATCCTTGAGCCCCAATTAATTATAATGATCGATTGGTACCTATCCAATTAACTCTTAATCGGAATGGGTGCGCACTTACCAATGATAAATCCATTAATTGGCACAAGGGGATAATCAGGATAGATTCCATCTTGACTATTGAATGTTCTCACAGCTCTACTACCATTCACCCAAATCACCGAGGTGTTGACCTACAATTGGCCTCACTCATTGGTGACTCAAAACAAATGAATAGATAGAAACTTGAGTTCATTAATGTCTCAGGATTGAGAGCCTATTGCTAGGGAATTATGAGAGCAGACCTTAAAGTAAAGACAAAATCCCATAAGGTGCTTCTCATGGTCCTTCAATACATCCAATGTACCAGAACATTGATCCAGAATCTTCTATTCTGATGATTGAGACAAATCACACTATCTTATAGTGATCAAAGTGTTGCAACCTTATCAAATGAGATGCCCAGTCTCATCACTGGTTGTGAAGATATTTTAAGTATAAGATTTGTAACATATATCTCCCGTGTGTGGATCTCATCCATACACATATATCACATCTAATATACTATTGGGACCCGGTTCAACTCAAGAATCATTGTGTCATATGTATTGGTCATGTGCATAAAGTAATAAAACAACATTCATCTCATGAAAGAAAAGCATGATTTTATTGATAAATAAAGAAATTAATCAATTTATGACATCAACTGATGGATTGAGTCCATACAATCTAATAGAAAGACGACAGAAGAAAAACAGAGCTCACCCTATCTCTGGCCTGGCTAGAGATGGCATTGTCAAGAGAATCCGGTCTCGGCCATTTAGGTCGGTGCAAACTAATGGAATCCGGTAACATTTGCAAGGGTGGAGGTAGTTAGGGAGGGGTATATGGTTAATTCCAATTGATGGATAGATGGGCTCCACATACCATCTTGGAGGCAGTCTCTTTGCAAGGTGGATGAAAAGGAAAATTGGCCAAATAACTGAAATATATAAAGGGTATGGGAGTTCATCAGCTCCGCACAACTTGACTTTAGAAACACAACCCGGTCTCCGACCCAAGCCCAACATGGCCCCTAAATAATGTCAGGCTAAAGCCTGCCCATTTAGTCAATTAGGTAAGGCCAACGTAGACTTTTTTATCATTTGTATGAACTTTCTTATAATTGATTTGACAAATTACTAAATTACAAGCACTTTTTATTCAGGCCGAGATTGGTTGAGCTTTGGGGTCCCTAGCACCTAATTCAAGACCAGTCCTAATATTAAACAAGCTCAGAGTATATATCCCGAGAATAAGGAGTGCTTATAATTAGAGAGAGTTTGTCTAATCAATTACTAGAAAGCTCATACGATCCATAAAAAGGCCGTTTCTGCCATGCCCGATTCACGAAATGGGCAGGATTGAGCTTCACATTTACCGCTTGTGTAAGGTTTGGGCCAGATAAAAGCCTGTGTTTCAAAAGTCAGTTTGGGCTAGGATATGGCTCAAGCTAACCCGGATGTGAACATCCTTTAACTATAATTGGGCTTTTGGTGAGTGAGACATGTGGAACTCCAAACTGTCGAGCCAATAAAAAATGAATGTCATCCTCACCTGTAGTACCTCGCAAATTTGATTTCAATAAAATCGGTCTCATCGTAATCATGTGCTCAATCTTACAATGACATTAACTCCTACTAAAATAGACCTTAAAGATTTATTATTTTACCCGTAACCTCACGAAAAAGATGGTGATCTGACTGAGTAAAATGAAGATGTTCTTCAACATGTAATTGCGATATTTTCACAAGAAGCAATCACACTGTGAAAACGATCAACCCTAAAGACAGAAGAACCACCTTTTTATCGACATCATTTTCCTTTCCAGCATCATGGCACTCCTTCGGTTTGAACATAGCAGACTCATCAAAGGTCACATCTCTGCTTATAATGCATTTGGGAGATTTCCCATCTAGGCACCACAGCCTATATCCTTTCACACCATCTGCATATCCTAGAAATATGCACTTTATTGCCCTTGGTTCAAGCTTTCCATCATTCACATGAGCTTAGGCAGGACAACCAAATATCCGCAAGTTGGTGTAATCAGCAGGAGATCCAGACCATACCTCTACAGGAGTTTTACATTCTATAGCTGTAGAAGGAGACCGGTTAATCAGATAACAAGCTGTGTTAACAGCTTCCGCCCAAAACTTCCTAAGTAACCCTGCATTAGAGAGAATGCACCGAGTCTTCTCTAGAATTGTCATGTTCATTCGTTTTACAACTCCGTTCTGTTACGGTGTATTTCTGATTGTGCGATGTCTAACAATCCCTTCATTCTTGCAGAACTCATTAAAAGCACTATTACAGAATTCCAAGCCATTGTCAGTTTTCAAGCGCTTGATTTGTTTACTTGTCTGCTTTTCAGTCATAGCCTTCCACTGCTTGAACTGCGCAAAAGCTTCATGTTTGTACTTTAAGATATACACCCAGACCTTCCGAGAATAGTCATCAATGAAAGTCAACATGTATAAACCACCACCAAGAGACGGAACACGAGAGGGACCCCAAAGATCAGAGTGGATGTAATCCAAAGTACCTTTGGTCCGATGAACAGCTGTCTTGAACCTGACCCTACACTGCTTTTCGAAGACACAATGCTTACAAAAGTCCAGCTTCCCTATTTTCTGACCACACAGCAAACCCTGTTTAGCCAACTCATCCATACCCCTCTCACTCATATGCCCAAGCCGCATATGCCATAACTTGGTAGTTTCTAAATCTGAATCTGAGGACGACATGGCTACAGTACCTGTAATTGTACTGCCTTGAAGAAAATAAAGGTCATTCTGCTTCAATCCCTTCATCACTACAAGAGCACTCTTCGAAATTCTCATAACTCCACCTCCAGCTTTGTAGGTACAACCGTTGGAGTCAAGCGTATCCAAGGAAATCAAATTTTTCTTCAACTCCGGAATATACCTAACATCTGACAAAGTTCTCACAATACCGTCGTACACTTTGATTTTGATTGAATATATCCAAACAACCTTACAAGCTGCATTATTTCCCATAAGCACTTTACCATCATCAATCGATTGATAATTGGTAAACCAATCTCTGTATGGACACATATGATAGGAACACCCCGAATCAAGAATACATTCAGTAGCTAAGCTACCAATAGTAACCGAAAGAACTTCTGCATCGTCAGAATTACTCTCTGCAACTTCGGTTGCAACTCCGGCAATTTCTCCAGAATCAGATTTCCGCTTCCCTTTCCGCTCTGGACAATCTTTTCTAAAGTGCCCTTCCTTGTGACATTTGAAGCACTTTAATTTTTTAGTTTTTGATTTGGACATAGATCGGCCTCTTCTATTCTGCTCTTTTTTCTCTGTTCTGCCACGCGCTACCAAACCCTCACCAGAACTGTCAGTGTTTTAAATTTCAACTTTTTTCTTCAACTCCTTAGGGCGTGTTTGGCTGTGTGGTGAAGTGAGGTGAGGTGAGGTAAAGCCTCCATTATCCAGACAACAAAAGACAATGGATCACATCAAAAGTACATAATTTCAAAATTCCCTCAATCTTTTTAAAAAAAAGTCAAAAAAGCAACCTCCTTTCTCCACTAAAAAAAAAAAGCTCCATTTTTCTATATAAAAAGTCAAAAAGATTCCATACCAAACAACTAAAAACAAAACACCATCATAACACCTTATATTTTATTCTCTTGATTTGATGCTTCACCTCACCATACTTCAATTCACCATACATCCAAACAAGCCCTTAGAGTTCAAGGCTGACTCAACATCTTCTTTAGAAAGAGTTTCTTTACCATACATCATGGTATCAACAAAGTTCTCATACGAGGGTGGTAAAGAGCATAGCAACATGATGGCTTGGTCCTCATCATCAATGTGAACATCTATGTTTTCAAGATCCATAATATCTTTTGTAAAAGAATCAAGGTCGGTTGAAATAGACGTACCTTCCTGCATTTGTAGGGTGAACAATCGCTTCTTCAGATACAAGCAATTCGTGAGAGACTTCGTGATGTACAAGTTCTCAAACTTCTGCCATATGCCAGCAGCAGTTCTCTCTTGAGCAACCTTTCGCAGTACATCATCGCTCAAAAATAGCAGAATTTGACCGTACGCCTTCTCCAGCAACTCTTCCTTCTCATCATCTGACAGTTTGTTAGACAAAGCATTCTTTCCTTTTAAAGCTTTCTGCAGCCCATTTTGTATCAGCAAAAGCGTGTATCTTCAAAAGTCATAGACCGAAGTCATTGTTTCCGTCGAATTTTTCAATCTCAAATTTAGCAGTCATTCCGCAAATCTTTCACTGTAAGTGTGTAGATCTCCTCGAGTCGAGTCTGTAGGTTCAAACGGATCTCAAATCGGACTTTGGATCGTCAAGATATCGCGAAAACAATTTATGCCGTTGATTTGGTCAAACTTGTGTTTGACCGTACCTTGCTGACGTCAGCGCCTTTATGCTGCTGGGCTTTGCTGTAAACAGGTCAGGTCTAACCTGGACTGACCCCACCTGGACTGGCTGGCTCTGGGCTTCCGAACACGGGTTGGGTCGAAATGGACTGGACCCAAAAATTGGCCTGGCCCAGAAACCCAAAGATCTCCTTCTTCAAGTTTCTGTTTACTGCAACAGAAATCCAAATGACTTCGGATGTCTTCCTTCCTCGCTCCGGCTACGGGACGACGGATGCACGGAATCCTGCGACACGCAGCGGCACCGGCGGGAGACACGCGGCGGCGGGGGGAGACACGTGGCGATGACGGTGTGGGACCCAGCCGGAATATCAGAAGGAAAAAAAAAAACAAGTACGATCACATCCTTTTTTTTTCAACAGATTCCGGCAGCGCCCCTTGTATTGTTTCAGAAGATTCCGACGATTCCTCAACAGATTGCCCTCTTCTCCAGTTTCCTTCTTCTTCCATGTGGTCCTCAGGCGACGAAAAAGAAATTAGCGACGTTTCTGTCCTTCCTCTTTCTTCCTCCGATCAGTGATGGCGGTTCCACAGACCACTTCTCCGATCAACCCTCTCAAATCCGAACCTTTAGATTTCTTCCGATCACGCCAAATCGCTCTGATACCAATTTATTGTGATCTAGGGCCTATCAGAAAAGATCAATTACGCACAAAAAGAACACGGATTTACGTAGTTCAGCTTTTGACTACGTACACGAGAAATACAGGAGAAATCACTATGCAATCGGAGAGAGCTACATCCTAAAGACACTGGTCTCTATTTATAATATCAGCTCCAAACCCAGTCTCAACTTCTAATCACATTAGAACTACCATAATAGACCTACTTCTAATCAGAATACAATTTGGGCAATCCCGGGGCCGGTTAACCATGACATGTTAATTCAATTGAGCCATATAAATTAACAAATCCAGAGTTCGTCATTGATGGCGATAGATCAATTCCCTCCTTCTGGCTATTGGCCGGCCTCATAGAGCTGAGAGTGACATCGGCGCCGCCCTCATCCGATAGATACACCCACAGCTTCTCTGCCTGATAATCCAGCGCCATCGCCGACACCACTGATGTCATCACGTCCAATGGAGGCTCCTTCGCAGGATCAGCGGTGCAGATGAACACGTCGATCCCTGGAAGCTGACGGTCATCGGAAAGTAGTTCAGGGAAGGCCGTCCGAGAAATGGGACGCCATCGGTATGCGGCTGCCAGTAGCCAAATGAATGAGAGGGTGAGCTCAGAAGTGAGTAGAAGAAACCATGTGAGCGTGAGAGTCCACGAGTGAGAGTGGGAGGTGAGGAAGAAGAAGAAGAGCCATGAAACTCTGTAGTAGAGTAAGGCCAGGAGCATGAGAGAGTGCACCGAGAGAAAAGCTCTGTTTATGGTCGCACGTATCCGTTCGACTCGGAGCGTATGGAGAGGGGGGATCTGCTTCGTCTCCATCTCTTCAGCTTCTGGGGTTCAAAACATTACTAAAGGAGATGATGGGTGTTGAGATAGACACTGAGAGGTGCCCTGTACTCCTATGTCCATTTGTAGATGTGATCTTGATGAGTCCAAATCGTCCTAAAGTGGGCATAAAAGTGGACACGTCGAGTGAAGTGGGGTCCAATGGACCACACAAGTAAAAGTAAAACCACCACGTACCTCTGAAATGTTATTTTTACCATTTGTATTTACTTGAAGCTTCGGAATGTATTTTAATTAACCGATATAATGTTTATACCTCATCCCGGACTTCGCCTCCGTGGAACATGATTGGGGCCACGTTATGTGATTTAACAATGAGCCCTAATTTTACATATAATCTCCGTGCCCATCAGTGTGAGCGTGACACTTACCTAGAAAATCTTCAGAATTAGAAGATCAGAGACATTAGAAAAAAAAAATAACAGAGGGCCCCATCATAAGTATCTCATCTAGTACACTAAACAATTATGTCACTAGCTAATGTAACACACTCTGCAATTACAGTCGAAGAGAACAAACATGGTAACAGCAGAGTACAATGAAGGAAGGAGATACAAAGTATATTGTAAAACACAAACATCAAAGTAAGTTTATTATTTTCCCCGTAACAAGTCATTGAGATATTTTCACAACAAATAATCACATTGTGAAAACGATCAACCCTAAAGACAGAAGAACCATGGTACAGATTATAGAGAAGAAAGTGATCGAAGGTGGCACGCGGCCGGCATCTCTTCTTAGCACAAACCCTTCAATAATCGGATAACTGCTAATTGTAATTAACAATGTAAGAAAGAGCTGTACCATCAGCTCACTGTACCTTCCCTCAACAATCACTCTCCCCACACCTCCAATCAATGCAACCATGTTTAGCATTGAACTGGTTACCGCTGGCACAAGTATTATACCTGCACCTTGGAAATCGAAAACCCCTTTTGCATATCGGTCTACTTGGTCTTCCTCAGTAACTTTGCTTGTCAATGCGAAATCGACTCGCTTTACACCAATAAGACTTGTAGCAAAATCCAAACATCCAAAGAAGTTGGATGAAACTGACCTGATCATCCATATCCTCAGTTCATTCCACCACGTTCTAAAGGATCCTCCTGTGTGAAGGACTTCGAATAAATGTTGAAATGAGCCTGATATAAAGACTGTTGCGAAGAGGGCAAACCATGGATCCGAAACCTGTTTGTTAAATAAACAAATAAGAAAGTTAAAACCATTTACCCTTGTAATTACTGAATACAATCAGTATCATACTTGGATTTTACTAGTAGGTATGTAAATGAGTCCGACTTTGGGACGGGTCCATGGTGGACATAGGCAACTCTAAACCTTTACATTAAATATCAGTTGAGTACAAGGTCATTCAGGTATGGACCCGGCTGGACCAAATTGTCAATTATGTACAAAACGAGTGACCATCCCAGAACTTTTGGGTGGGTCCATTATAGGTATTTTGGTAATTATGAAGATCATTAGCACGCTTGTTGGTTGATACATTTAGTCTCATGTCAGTTCAAGTGAAACAGAACTATTACAAAGGAGTGTTGCTTCAAAAAAGCACTGGAATGAATGAAAAACAAGCTCATAAAATAGTTTTGCTTTACCTTAGGATACAAGGAGATGCCATTCAAGAGGCTCAGTTGTGGAACAATAGCATAGCAGAGCGCAAATATGGAATAAAATGGCATGAATGCCCAAAAACTGATACACATCGCATGAAGGATGGAATGCCCGGACATGATCCCATAGGTGAGAGGGCAGTACCGAGAGAAGGTAATCTCGAGTAACCCCGATGACCATCTCTTGTACTGAACTAAGCAGTCATTCATATTGTTGGGGGTATTACCGAGGAACTGTGGCCTCGGAGGATCATAATAGACAGAGTTCCATCCTCTATAGTGCAAGCGGAATCCAGTCATATAGTCCTCTACCAATGAGTCATAATAGAACCCAACCTGATTATGAGAAGGAAGGAAAAAAAAAAAAAAAAACATTTAGGATAGTTCCCAAAACAGACCATGTGTATCAGCAGAGCAGGACTTATGACAGGGGGCCAGTTAGACCTTAGGCCTGAATTGGTAGTACTTGTGGTTTAGTGACTGGTTTTTACACAAGTGATAAAAAGTCCGAAAAAATGGTAGACTTTAAGTTGGAACAAGTAATTGAAAGCCCAGCCTGATTCTGGGCTTTTCTTACCAACACCCTTTACTTGCAAGGTTTGTTAGGGACTTGCCTGCTTGCCCCATTTTGTGCCTTTTTCGTAGTTACATGATGCTAAAAGGTGGGCTTCTTGTAGCAACCCATTTGATTGGAGTCCATTCTCAACAACATTGCACTTGTAGTCTGAGCCTAGCGTCCTCAATAGCTCGTTTGAAAGGCCAAACCACTGTCTACGCTGAATGAGATCCTTAGGCATATCCAACCCTGTCATTTTACAAGCATATATAATTTAGTTAAATTTACAAATTTATTTGCTCTTATTCTTCCATTAATTGATGTATCCCCCACATGAGCCCCACCAGCTGATCCACATATTCTGCATTTTGTCTTACTTCATGTGGAGTGTTCTTAGGTGAAATCTTATGTGGTTCTGTTAAATATATTAGATAAGAAATTAAAATAATGATAGTATGAGATTCATCAGATAACCTGGTGCAGTGCCGTACAATGCCTTCCTCTTTATGTAAAAACCAGTTCCTGACAAGAGTGCGCCATTGAGGCCATCACAGCCATACCACCAAACCTGATAATAGATCAGAGCGCAATCCAACCATTGAAAGGTTAATATACTACAACAAGCATGGCCCAGTGAAAGACATGGATAAAGTTGTAGGCGATGGAATGGAGTCGGTCGCATGTTGTGGTCTATCCAACTGTAAGCCCCAGTTGAAATCATGTGAATGTTCTGTATGGGCTGAAAGGGCAGTAGTGCAGTACCATTGGCAAACCAATAATAGATAATGGGATGGGCCACATGCATTTATGTGATTGTCGGATGTACCTTGAAAATCTCTCTGAGTTGGCCGCAGTAGATGTCGTTGGGGCCGATATTGTGGAACATCTGGGGAAACTGAACGAAAGCCAGGGAGGGAGAGAGTGTGGAATCAAGGTGGAAGCACATGGCTGCTTTGGCTGAGGTGGGATCATTGGAGTACATATCACAGTCCAAGACCAGTATGTATGAACCGTTGCTCAATAAACTTGACACCCGAAGCTGCAACAAACATCATATATCTTCATTTAATTGCAAACTCTCTCTCTCTCTCTCTCTCTCTCTCTCAAACATATACACACACAAACAGAGAGAGAGAGAGTAAGAGAGTGATCCATACAAGGACATTGAGGGCACCAGCTTTGAAGTTGTGCGGACGGGTGGGCCTCTTCTCACGGCGAACGTAGACTAGATGGGGCATCTTGTCATGGTCCTCCATCATGTCCAATTCCTTCTCACCTATGACCTATACCACAACAATCGATTAATTATATCATAACTTGAGGTCTTGTTATGTGTTGAACCCAAGCACAAATAACTTAGGAAATGAGGAAGACTGTATTTGGATTGGTAATCAGGTATAATAAACCTATATGAACAAGACTATAATCATGATGACGACGCCATAATAGGAATAAGCTAAGAGGAAAATTTTGGGGTTGTAAGTAAAAGCTTCTGTCCTTCGGCACTCATTGAATTACTAGTAAATTAAACAACATCTATATTGGCATTTTTATGTTTTAAACTTTCCGATACCTGTAAGTGATACTTCAAATACAATCCTATTTGAATTCGAATATCAAATTATACCTATCTATCAGTGCTGCACCACATACCTCAATTAAGGGGGCGCGGTCTGCTTTAGCCTTCTTACTCAAGTTATCATCTTCAATCAAACCCATTTCTTTAGCACTTTGTACCTGCTCCTTGAAATCTTCATACATGAACTGTGATTTATAGAGGTAAATGTATAGAATTAGTTCAGAAAAATATTGTTATATTTGAAACAGTAGAAAGTACAACGTCTATGTCTGATTTGTTACAATCTTAAGTTCATCTTCTTACAAAATGAAATTCGGAATAGATCACTTGCTCAAACGGAATGATCACATTGGTCAAATTCATCAAACTATCTTAGCCGCAAATATAGTGCAGAATCTCTGGCAACAAACCTGCTGGTAAAGGGCCTACCTCCTTTCATGTAACTCAGTGAGGTTATTTTAAAGAAGACTCAGTGAGGTTGGTGAGACTAAAAGATCGATCTGTCTTAAAAATCTAATAATCATGACTACCATTCATTTGTTTAAGGAACTCAAAGTTCAATAATTTTGCCATTACAATAATTTTTTCAACTGTTGGAAATTAGGGCTCATAAATGGATGGGCCTGAATAATTGACGAATATTCCTTCTATATTGCATTGTCTGCGAACTTACTTAAATTTAGTTTTTCTAAATCTATAATTAGGTTTTCCATGTGACTTTAAGACATTACCTTACTATAATTTTGAGAATTTACTTTTAATCTTCATTTTTAACTACTTATGGCATAAGTCTTGTGTCTTTAATATATATATATATAATGCAAACAAACAAGCCCTAATTAATGTATTTCTCATTCAGTATTGAATTTCGAAAATTTTAAATCATATTGCTCCTTCTGGGAGATTTATTAAAATCATGTGCATTAATTAAAACTTGACAAATATCGAGTTCAACCACCTCGACCTTTCCCATTGGTTAGCTTTTGTTCATTTCGCGAAAGTCACTTTGTAAAGGCTTAGTAAAGTACATCAAGTCTTTGTCAACTATAAAAACTTGACCTTTGTTTGCGAGAAAAGATTGTTGATGGAGAAATCTACATTTTTTTTCATCGAGTTGGTGGTTGTTAAAATAAAAAAACAAATACCTAGTGGCTATCAATTATATACTACTGAATCTCATGACAGCCAACCTTCACCTATTGAACCTTAGATTTCAATATCTGACTACCAAGAATCAAAATAATGGTTCGGACGAACGTAGCAAAGTGCAATATAGCAGTGTAGTGATATAAATTTTTTAAACAGACAAAAGAATTCAAATCTTATGTAATATAACAACCAATCTTTTTTTTTTTTTTTACCATATAAGGATAAATAAAACTTTAGAAACTCTAGTAGGTTTTAGACTATACCCCTGATACAACGGTCTAGTTCAGTAACTGAACTATATAAAGGGTAAATGTGTTTATCAGCCCGGCCCAATCTGACATTAGAAACACAAGCCCATATCTAAGCCAAGCCCAATATGGGCAGAAATGTCAAGCTCAAGCCCACCCATTTAGTCTGTCGGGTAAGGCCAAAGCAGACTTTTTATCATTTGTATGGACTTTCTAACAATTATTTGGAAAAAATTACTAAATTAAAATCACTCTTTATTCAGGCTGAGATAGGTTGAGCTTTGGACTTTCTATCACTTAATCCAACAACAGCAGCCCTAATATTAAACAAGCTCAAATTATAAATCCAAGCCTATCGGGAAGTGGGCGGGTCCAAAATCAGCCCTTGGCTGGACCGGCCTGGGCACCCCTAAAAAGGGTGAGCCTTGTATACACCAACAAAATATAAGCCAAGACTCTTCGTTGGTAGGCATAACAGATGCTTGCAAAAAAAATAATACCATACGTAGCGTTGCTCATGGGACAGGCCGGACCAATCCAGGCCTAGATTAAGTGATAGAAAGCCCAAATCCTTGTCCACCACGAATAAGGATGCTTATAATTGAGTGATATTTTGTCCAAATAATTACTAGAAATCCCAATATGAAACTCATAAAAAGCCTGTTTTTGCCGGGCCTGACTCATTAACTCGACAAGCTTGGGCATGACATTTACGGCTCATGCCAGACTTGGGCTAGATACAACCATGTATTTCTAAAGACAGGCCAGGCTTGGATATACCTCAGCCCGGCCCGGCCACGAACATCTTTAACCATACAGACATTATATCAAGAGTCTGCATCCCATTAGTTTCTCCCACATATTTCCCGTGAGTGAGATATGTGGAACTCCAACCAAAGCCCACATATTGATGATCCGAACCATTCAGAAATGAATGATATGTTTTATGAAAAAAAAAAAGAAAGGAGTAGTATGTCAATTAATAATAGTCTTTTTATAAAGCCCACTGTTTTTCTAAGATGATCGGGAGAAAATGGAGTGGGGGAGAAAAAGAAATAGGTGGGAAAAGAGGAAAATATACGAGGAAGAATAGTGTTTTGTGAAAAGCACGTGGAGTGACGCTAGCGCTACTCTAGTGTCACTCCTCTCGGCATTAAAAAAAACGGAAGAGGCCCCGACGGACCCTATTTATGCTACATAATATTCAAGGACCCTTCGTGAGAAATGATCAAATTTTGGGGTCGTTTCGTGTAAAATCCTCTATTATAAATAAAGGGCAAGAGTCTTTGTATTGTAAG
This sequence comes from Umbellularia californica, assembly GCA_028538565.1. Taxonomy (NCBI): domain Eukaryota; kingdom Viridiplantae; phylum Streptophyta; class Magnoliopsida; order Laurales; family Lauraceae; genus Umbellularia; species Umbellularia californica. The sequence continues at coordinate 9,908,244 of JAPQWN010000006.1, read as the reverse complement.
TCTCTTCTGATTACATAGTAGAAACAAACTCTGCCCGTTTTCTCGTGTGTACTTATTCCAAAAGCCGAATCAGATAAACCCAGGTGTGCTGGGCTCTTATGCTTGTTTCTTAAGCCCTAGATCACAACACAAAAACTAAAACATGAAACAAACAAGACAGCAAAGTACCTTCATCTTCTCCCTCTCACTCCAGAACTCACCCCTCCTTATCAGACCATCGTCCTCCTCGTTCTCCTTGGAGAAATAAGCATTTGGGCACCTGGTTCGAACCCCATACTTCCTACAGAAGGGCAGCCACACCATGGCAAAAGAAAACGCCTTCCTCATAGCATAGAGCGTGATGTCGGCGCCACCATCATCCGACAGATACACCCACAGCTTCTCTGCCGGATAATCCAGCGCCATCGCCGACACCACTGTGTTCATCACGTCCAACGGAGGCTCCTTCGAAGGATCAGCGGTGCATATGAACACGTCGATCCCTGGAAGCTGACGGTCATCGGAAAGCAGCTCAGGGAAGGCGGTCCGAGAGACGGGACGCCATCGGTATGCGGCTCCCAGTAGCCAAATGAAGGAGAGGATGAGCTCAGAAGTGAGTAGAAGAAACCATGTGAGTGTGAGAGTCCATGGGTGGGAGTAGGATGTGAGGAAGAAGAAGATCCATGAAGCTCTGTAGTAGAGCAAGGCCAGGAGGATGAGAGAGTGCAGAAAAATGTGGGCTCTGTTTATGGTCCCACGTAACCGCTCGACTCGGAGCGTGTGGAGAGGAGGTATCTGCTTCAACTCCATCTCTTCCTCTTCTTCCTTATTGAATTCAAAACTATACAACTATATCCAACGTATCATGAGAGATTTTGGATCTGATACAATGAATCCATCTTCTTCTACTCTGATGGATGGCTTATCTTAAAGTCATACGTTAGGTATAATTTGTTTGTCCACAGAATAGTAAGAGCTGCAAGTGGCCAAGTACATCCAAAGCTCCTGTATATATCTTCTATTGATAGATGTGGCTGTGACATCATTATAAGGCTCTGTTGGCCAGGCAGCGGCCACGTCGCATGAATTGGGGTCCACTTGACCACAAGCAAGAGTAAAACGACCCTTCTTAAAATGATTGACCGAAAATTTCCATCCCTACACAGTCTTTTCATGATAATTCCCACGTCATCCCACGTCATTTGATCTCTTTGATTTGATCTTAAGATAATATCTCCTTGTTTTTTACACATTAGAGTAAAAAATGATTGTCTGTCATCCCAAGTCAAACCAAATAGGGCGTAGGCCAGGCCACTAGAGAATGCAATCTCATCATTTCTGATAAGAGATGATAATTGCACATAAATTTCCAATTACGCGTCAGAACCTCCATTTCCAAATCCATCAAGTAGGCCTGTGAAGTCCAAATCCATCAAGTAGGCCTGTGAAGTCCAAGTCATAAAGTCCACTGTACATGTTTCATATATCTTGTGGGTTTTTTGGTCCTGATTTAGCTTTTAATATATAATAAATAATATGGGATTATCTTGGACTTCCTCGCACTGTTTGTTTTTTCTTTTTTGTTTAATTATCTTTTTTTAAATTTTTTTCTTTTTTTTTATGAAACTTGGTGGCCAAGTTGGAGAGGATTAAACCCTCTCACCCACCCTGATGGGAGGGATGGGAGGGATGAGAGGGGGAGCTGTTGTTATCATCACATTCACACCATCCCACCATCCCTGTATTCCCGACCTCCCAGAGCTGGTAGGTTTAACGAGGAATTTCATGATCGGAAGAGTCCACATTCCCTGGATGTCGCCCTCATGCTTTTTGTCAGCAGCAGTAGTAGTGTGGAAGTAGGACTCAAAGTGGAGACGGGAATAAAGGATCAAATCCCTTAAAAACAAAAACCAGCTTTCTTATTTATCAGTATTCTCACGTCCCCAAAATAAGAAATTAGGAAAAAGGTGAAAAATTAAAATTAAATTCAAATTCCTGTGTTTAATACAACACAAGCTTTCAAAAGTGGACCCACATAAAATTTCAACATGTGGTGAGTCAAAATAAATTTTATTAAATGCAACGGAAGCTTTATTCAATTGGTATTGAAGATTCATAAATAAAACCCAACATAAAAATCAGATAAACATTAATAATTAAAGTTGCAGAATGAATTCAATAATTTCTAAAGCGTCTCAATACTAAAAGAAAGTTTATTCAAAGAGAATTTCTAAGATGACGTTCTCTCGTTTGCTGGCTCAGACGGCTCCAAAGCCATCTCCGGCATCCCACTCGGGCTCGTCAGTTGGCTCAAACGTTTGAAACGCTTGATCCTCCTCCGTCTCCTGGGTAAAGTAGGGCTCGGTACCTATGCACCAATTATTACAAAGTAAATAGCAAGAACATAACCATAATTCAAAATTTAATACGATAACGAGAGAAATATAGACAAGTGAGATCAAAATAAAACAATGACAATGATAATAACGAGAAATAATGTAAAACAAAAGTCCAAACGATACAAAGGGAGCAATATAATTCACACAAAGACAAGTGTCCCCGTTTTGGGTGGTCAGTCCTAAATAAATCGGGAAAGACCGTCCACAACGTCGGTGGTCATAAACCGATCAAATAAAACAAATATCAGGATAACCTGTTCACATTCATAGCGGATTATAAGTGATCCGATCACATCGGTGATCAACCGTCCACATATCGATCTGCAGTCGTCCATAAATGACCCACATAAACATATAAACATATAATCATAATAGACCTGATTATTATTGCTCCGACACAAGAATCCTAAGTCAAACAAAGTACTGGCCGTTCCACATTCAATATCATATTCAAATAGTCATTTACATATGCAAACCCAAATGTCAGAGAATAAGTACAATCGAATCCTAAGGTCAAACATAAGGTCTCGTACTCAATAACCACAGGAATCTCTAATAGATAAAAGATCAACGAATCCCTTCTAATTCAATGGTGCATAGACCCAATTAAGGGTTTTCCAAATAGAGATGGGTTGAGTTCAAATCTATTAGAATTTACCCGAGATCATACAAAATACTAAACCTCACATTAGTAAGATACCGTGTGCCCAGACGGTATTTACTCAAGTCCATTGATCCAAATAAAAAGTCCAAAAATATAATTTTAACACATTAAAATCAAAGATACCATTTAAAATTAATTTGTAATTAATAATAAAAAATAATAATCCTTAATTTATGATTTTAGAAACCTAAGGACCCATTCAAAATATTGTCCACATTCACCTATAAGTCAAAGGGTCTAATTAAAGTTTATAAACAATGGAGGCCTTTATTTAATTTAAAAGAAAAACACAAACTAATGGGTTAAGTTTTAAAGGTCAAGGGGCTAATAGAATTCCTTTTTATAAACACTAATAATAATGTATTGTTAACTATAATGCATCTTCCATACCATCTGTACAGAACTCATCCATTACTTTTGTCCTTTTTATTCTAATGGTACCATATTCATAAGGTCAAAGTTGTGTGCTGGCACAACTTTCTCATCTCACTCACACGTCCCATCCTTCCCATCCATATGCTACAGTGAGCTTCTAGTCACTACAGTTATCTTCATCCCTGTATTTGCACAAAATCGATACCAGCACTGATACCGGCACCTGCACACACTAACGTCTAATCTCTGGTTAATGGCCCACTGATCAAGAGTCCGCGATCAGCCTCCATCAATATGGTCGCCCAAAGCTATACGGCCGGATGCTCGGACTAGATTTGTGATCACATCACCCAGTGGACCCCACCACTGCCTAATTCCCAAAATAAAACCCATTTGATTATTGACGCCCAAATTGTGTAAACCCTTAGATGAAGGGCAAGATGGGACTCAATCTCCACGGGTCCACCACCACCAGCTTCGCCCCTGGGTCCCCTATCAGATGTGGGGACCCGATCTGTAAACGGTGGCCCACCCGGGTCCCATGGTCAAAAATCATAAACGGTCTCAACTTCATGCGTTGCCTATTACACTTCCCTGTTACAAATCAACTTTCCCAGTGCAAGGTTATTTAGAATAATGGTTGCACATCCCTTTACCAATCTATATCTAAACAACAGAAGATGAACAAAATAGGGGTTTTGAAAATCCAAACAATAGTAACCTCGATGGTTTAATCACAAAAAGAAGAAAACCGAACAAAAGTGTCGTGATCCCCAAAATCTCCGATCTCATTGCAAAAATAATCAACATAATAAAAAGGGCATCCAAAGGGTTTCCATATGCATTTGACACACCAATCAAAGAGAAAACAAGTATTAAATTTATAAATCATAATTAGGTACTTGCCTTTTATCGGGGTTGAAAAAGAAAGCGACAGATCCTAACCAATACCCAATCTGAGATTACCACGGCGCTCGAACACAATCCCAACACCAATCTGACAAAAGAGATGGGAAAGAAATACCCAGGTGATCAGATCTATGGTTCTCCCAACCAGATCTACCATTGGAAGAAAAAGAAGATAAAACTCAAGAATATAGATCTACTCCTAATGATCTGAGCAGAAGGTTACCTGAGATGAGAAAGTTGAACCAATGATGGTGGTGTCCCCTGATCTCGGTTCTGATGGCTGGATCTTAAAGCTGGAATGGTTTGGGAAGTTGAAGGAGGAAGAAGACCGGGAGAAGTTGCAGACGAAAGAGGGGAGATAAGAACGTGCAGTTCTTTAAAATAGGGATTAGGTTAAAAAGGAGATCTCTTATGGGCTTAAGTTATTCGGTCAAACTACGGGTCAGGTCATTTACCCATTAACCCAACTCACCAATTCAAGCAATCTAATCTATCGTGTGGCCCAATTAATCCTACCCACTTAAATAACTAGAATACATTTAATTAAAATAATAATAATATTCTAATTAAAATATAATAAAATATTATAGCGGGACCGGGATCTTACAAGTATTCTCTAAACGAACTCCCCACGCCTCATAGTATGATAAATAAATGGGGAAGGAGGTGTCTCACTCGGTAAAACCAAACCCAGAGTGGAAGCCCGGAAGGAGGTGAACTCAACGGTTCCAAAGTGGAGCCATCTAGTGTAACAAAAGAAATTATCTAAAAAGAACCCCTCCCTTCCCTTTCAGGGGATATCTCCAAATTCCACTCTAATAAGAGAGGTGTCCAATTAATATACATAAAATTGAGCATATAATTGATAGTACACACTTTGTATTTCAATATAGGGAAATCCAATGGTCGCCATATTACTTATTAAAAAAAATAATTTACACGTTGATCGCACATAGGACGCTAAGGTTGATCAACGGCTAGGATTTTTAAAAAAATGGGGCCCACCATGCATTAAAGAAGAAGTAGGGCTATTATAGCTAAAAAATATAAGAGGAGTAGTGCTATATTAAAGTTTCAGAAAAAGCCCATAATATTGCAAAGGCTCTTGCCAAATTTGAGATAGACCAACTTTAGAGGCTCTTATATAATTGTGTTTCATCTGTTATCAAGGTAGATAGACTCTTCTACACAAAAAAATAAAATAAAATAGATAGACTTCTGCCTATTAAGAGTCTAAATTGTTCAAAATAAGTACTCCTTTATTGGACGTGCCTTTGCCAAATGTTATTCTAATTGGAAATGAGTTCACTACCTGATGGATCACATGTACTGCATATGAATCTCTCAATAATATATTATTCAAGTAAATATTCATAACAAGTATTAAGGTGGGCCCAAAACATATTGGTTTGTAGTTTTGTGACATCCTACACAAATAGAGGCATTTTTTTTATGAATTGTTCATATTCTTCTAAAAATTAAGATTGGTCCCACATAGTATAAAATATATGAATTTTTTATAATATTTTATTCAAGTGTATTACACTTGATAGATCCCTCGAGTCAAAATCTCTTATAATGGAATTCCATTGCATGTAGAGGTGATGCTTTGTTGTGAGCAATTCAGATTTTTAGTAGTTGGGCTCTACAGTGGATAAGGGACATAAATTTCATGTAATATTTTATTCCAATGGATGCCCAAAATATATTAAATTGCCATATATCTCATATAAGGGAGACATATGATTTTCATAAGAGGGCCCCATGGTGGATTTTTTTTTTTTTTTATTTTGGGGTTTTTCAAATTAGCCCATGGTGTCTTCTACATAATTGTTTAATCACACCTTGATAATTAAAGTGGCATGAGTGTCACAAAGATTTAGGTTGACAAGGAAAGTTGTTATGCTGTCAATTGTGGGATTCACCCACTCCAATGAAGCCAAAAGAGTAGGTTTAGATGCAAAAAGAAAAAAAAAAAAAGAAAGAAAAAACACCAAAAAATAATATTTTATGGAATATGATCTTTCAATTTAAAAAAAAAGATTGTGCATTTGATAATCAAGAAAAATAAAAAAAAAAGGGAGAAAATATTATTTGAGTGAGCTACCTTCCCCTATATTTGTGGGCTCTCTCTTGGGTCCCAGCCCCCTTACTGGGGTACCAAAAAAAAAAAACAAAGAAAAAACTTTGGTAAGGGTAGCCATAGCGCATCTATTAGGGCCTGTTTCTTTTCAAGTATTTTTGACAGGAATTCAGGTTGTCTGTGAATTCCTGAATTCCAATCGGAAATTCTATGTTTATTTACTAGAATTCGCAGCATTTGAGGCAAGCAGCGTTTTGGAATTCCAAAAAAGTGGAATTCCCAAATGCTAACCCTTGCTCCAGCATTTACAAATTCTGGCATTCCGGAGGCTTCCTTGGAACTCCGGCTCTTCTCGACTGTCAAAGAAGAAAGATTAATCAATATGGGTTTGGTGGAGATTGCACTGCAATTCCATCTCCGGGTTGTTGCCATATCTCAGGTGGGTCCCCATAAGGCCTCCATTGATCCCCGAAAAAACCCACCTTCACAGTTTCTGATGGCTCCAATCGCTTGTTGGGTATCTCCAAAGAATAATTCCTATCGCAATGATCTATATGAAATCTCCTCGAAGGGAAACCAACTTGAATGGGCTGAAATAGTAAGGAGATCTATATGGAATCTCCTTGAAGAGAAACCAACTTGAATGGGTTGATATAGGAAGGGGTTCTTGTCCAGGAATCATCCCATTTTCTTAAGACTTTGTTGCGACTTTGAGGGATTCTACCCATATGCATGTGATTGAAGACGAAAGAAACCCACCTTTGGAGACAGAAGTTCCAGAGGCACCCACTTTGTAGAACATAAATCGGACTCTCTTTCTTATTTGAGGTTGTAGAGATGATGTGAGTGGGGCCCACTATGTTTGAATTATTTCAAGTGGGACGGTGACTCCACAGACTACTTCTACTGCTATTATTATTATTATTATTATTATAAAATGCATAAACATGTAAAATCCAACTCAAGAATTTAAGTAGTTATGAAATGGAAAATTTGTGGAATTCAAGTTGCATGAAATTCTAAGGCAGAAAATTCTAAGATGAAAGAAACGGAAAATTCATAAATGTCAGGATTCAACAGCATTTTAGAATTCCAGCATCTCAAACTCTGTAAATGCCAGCAGACATGAATTTCACGAATTCCTGCAAAAATACAGGCCCTTCGGGGTCACCTTTGTTTTACTTTTTCAATTGTACCTATTGGAAGCCATACTCTCTACAACTCCACATTCTAGTACGTCTCTTCTACTTTGCCCAATACTTCGTCCCAGGTCTTTGCCAATCTCCCTCTTTTTGTAATTCATTGGCACTACTAAGCTTTCAATAATTCACTGTATTAGGGCTATTTCTGCTCTTCTATTGTGATAGCACGTAGGTGTCCATTTACTTGGTAATCGGTAGGAATTTCCTATTTTTATGACAAATCAATGAGTAGCAGAAGTTTCCACCATTTTTTAGTACCAAGTTTTGTATTTTATCACCCAAAGAAAGCATTAAAGAAAAAATTTCTCATCAAGATTGGATGACTTGACAGATCATAAGATGAACTTCTCTTCTACATATGTGGAAAATCGTCCGCATCAAACGATCTTAACCATCCACAAATTATGCATGTCACTATACGTTATCCAATGTATTAGACACTATGATGCCCACATAATGCATGGATACAGTGGTGACACACCATGGAGGTGGTAGGGACACAGATTTTACATGTAAGAAAATAAAGTATGGGAAATAATACGACACTATACTTTTCCTATTTTGAAGCATCCGTGCATCCTAGATTAGAGAACAATACGAATGGTGCATCGATGTGCAATTACAGTTTCAACGGTTGGAGTCATTTATGCATAAACAGCCTTCATTTGGACTGAGATACAAATGCAGCGAAACATTTCATAGCTAAAAAACTTACAACAAAGTAGATGGTAAAACAATGCATCCCAAAGTTGGTGGAACCGGTTAGAAATAGGGATGCAATTGAAGTTGGAAATGGATAACCATGCACCTTTATACTGTAGATTCAGAGAACTTACACAACTCATTGCAGAACCAGTCAGAGAATAGATCACATTTTGATCATCATTATTAGCAGATCCTAAATATCAGTTACGATGTGGTTGCCTATTTTAAAATATTTGGCATCATAGATTTTGTATTGTGATTATTGTCACAAGTTTTTTTATAGAGTAAATTAGTCAACAGTCCTTGAGCACGGTCTTCTAAGGTATCAAAGATAACAACTTTTTCTCTAATGTCTCTAGTCCAGATAGCTGGAGATATTTTGGGGAAAAGTCCCTAATATGCTACGTCATATATTTTCATGACTAATTTGCCCCTTTCAACCCTCATTCCTAGGTCAAGTTTTCTCTCATTCTCTATTGTCCCAGGGAACTCCTTCATTCTTCTTCTCTCTCATTTTTCATTTTTCGTTCCTTTCCATGGTTATGGAGTATCTTTGCAGAACACCTTTCGTCGCCACCGTGACTTCCGATTCTCTCTCTCTCTATCCAAATCTCTCTCTACAACTAATTTGAAAGAAAGCAGTTTGCTCTTTTACTTGTTTTCCCTCTCTCTCTTTTCTCGATTGAATCATGGTCATCAAGTGTTTTTGTTTTGGATTTCGATTTTTATTAGAATCTGATTTTCCGTATTCTGACTTTTGGTGTCGCCAAGCTCAGATAAATTTTCCAGAAACTCTGATAAACTTGACAAAAACTCAAATAAATTTGTCAAAACTCAGATAAATTTATCTGAGTTTTTGGTAAACTTACCTGAACTTCTGGCAAAATTCAGATAAATTTATCTGAGTTTTGACAAATTTATCTGAATTTTCGGCGAACTTAGTTGAACTTATGGCAAAATTCATATAAATTTATCTGAATTTTGGCAAATTTATCTGAGTTGGTAAGAGAACCAACTACTTTAGTAGGCCCTGATTGCAAGGCCTGCCCAACCACTAACAAGTCTGGACTGGAAGGGATTTCCACATTGTGGTGCCTCCCTAATGATCAAGACCATCAAAGCGGGGCCGTCAAATAGACAGTGGAGATGGAAAAAAAGGGTCGGTGGTCCAAATTGGAGGGGCAAAATCTGATGATACCACTACTACTACTCTGCCAATATTTAAAAAGTCACCACAATTTGATTGACGACCCAAGATAAGAAATTGTAATTGGGGATTGAAAAGAACACGTGGGGCCCACTGTCAGAAGATCATGACCGTTAACTTCATCAACCCAGCTCAGCTATGGGTGAAGGTCTCATGGAGGTCCCAAGTGGAGAGCAAAGGATGAATCACATTAGAAATGCATGTTCATGTTAAAAAGAAAAGAAAATGAAAGGGCCCAATGTTTATAGAGAATGGTGTCTGCAACTAGAATTGCATACACTGTGATCATGATCTATCTGATCAGTAGCGTGGACAAGCTGGACTACTGAAAAGTGGGTTCAATGTTGTAACTGTTTTGTCCACAAATAAACCAACATGCAAAACTCAGATAAATTTGTCTGAAGTCTGCTTTTGCTGACGTATACAGGGGCTTTTTTTGTCTTTTTCACTGTCTCATTTTTACGAGAGGACTTCCGTCGGTACAATAAAATATCGTGGACCTTAGGCTATAAAACCAAATGATGAAGGACCTACCACCAAAAGCCCCTTTTTTATATACGGTCTTATTGTCATATGTTGTAGCTAATAAGAGGATGCAAATTACTGTTGGCTCATATGGGCCCCACTATTTATTGAAACTATGCTATCTCGCAAGCCCCATTGTCTAGGTAGAAGCCCAAAATTTACTTAAATTGAAATAATAGTCAACACATGGTTGAACAGTGTGGAAAAATGAGATTAGCTCAAAAGCTAAGTCCCTATTACATACAAATTGAGCAAAGATGTATCACACTAGTAGATAGTCGGGGAGGGTATTGAACTAAAGGTAGAGCTCACTTGTGTGAAATGACAATGGAAAATCTTCCGCTTTGAACAAAGTAATTGACACGATCCAAGCCCAAGATTATAATTAATCTAAGTTAACCACGAGTCGCGTCCCATACTTACGCCCGTGAACTTTAATCAAATAAAATTCACAAAGGATACCAAATATACATTATGCGGAATATAAACAAATATACATTGTTCAACGTATAAAACAAAATTTTCATTTACAATATGTACAACATCCACTTGTATATTTAAATACAATACAAGGATGAAAAGTGTGAAACGTTTCCAACACAACTCTACTCAAAGTTTCATTTACTGTTTTCATTATCCAAAATTCATATCAAATGTTGTCGCATCATTTCCATTTGACTAATCCTCCTAGAGGAACCAGAGTGGTCTCCTCCGCTGGCGGTGAGGCCAGGGCAGGATTGGCATGGGCAGCTGAGCCTGTAATGCCATCAATAATAACACTGTGAATTTGACAATTCAGCAATATATAAATAAATACATGATTATACATGCTAACTATACATTCAATCTGTCTAAATTCAATAATAAACAATACAATTACAATTCAAAATCAATGAGAGTCTTTATTCAAATTTGGAAAACTACAATACCATTTCATATCAAATCACATCTTCCTAGAAGGAATGAATCATCTTCCCTGAAGGAACGAAATATAAATAACATGTATTGTGGGATTTATCAGAGTCTGGGCCACGGACAACTGACATCACCACAAAGTTCCGGAACACTCCCAAATCCGTTGCTGCAGGAACAACTCTAATGGCTTAAAGAAATCACTATGTTGTGCCAGACTCAGGAAACAATATAATTTAACATTCAATTCCGTTCAGTTACAAATTAACGGATCCAATTCAATATACAAGTCTTTTAGAATTCAATTCAATTCAAGTTATGATCCAATTCGGATATAATCCAGTGTACAAATTTAGTAAAATAATACCAATCATTCAAGTGTAATCCTCAGTTATTTAATGTACGTGTTATTCTCGAGGGACATCACAATTTAGAAGAATTTGTACATTAAAGTCCCCTTAATTAACACCCATGGAGGTAAAGCAGTATTAATAGCCTTTATACAATCAATAGGCTCTTTTCTTTTTAAATATAGAAATTAACTTACAAATTTTATTAGTTTCAGTAACTAATCAATAACCTATCTTAGTTCCAAATCCATGGATACTAACTTATAGAGATTTCAAGTATGCTTTATATATATTTGATTAACCATTTAGTCAATCAAACCTCATCAATACTCCTTCTGTAGTTCATAAACCTCAATTACAATATAGATAATTTCTAGACTGATTTATAGACCTATTTACACACATCAAATGAGCTTTTGATTCAATTAGAATCACCTTTGTTTGAACCCAACTTTGAGTCTTCCAATCACAAGGATATGTAAACCATTAGATTTTATGTTCCAAGACTTTCCAATGATATGTGAAAGTCCAAAATCCGACCTACGATCTAAAAGTTATGGCATTTTGAAGTTACCATTGCAAAGCCCACTAGGCCAGCTCGCTATAGTGAAACATCTTGTTGTTTGGCCTCCGAAACAGCAACCTGATGCTATTTTCTGAAGCTATTTTCACTCCCATTCATTCTCAAGCTGCACTATACATGGAACCTCATGTTCCCTTCTAAAATACCATCTCATATAAGAAACAACACTTCGAATTCATCAGTCATTCAATTCAAATACCATTTAATTTATCCAAAAACCAATTCAATCCCATACCAAATAGAATGAAATCATATTCAATGACAAAATCACAAGAAAACTCATATCAATTAGCATTTGATCATGAGTACTATTTATACTTGCCTTTGATTCAATTTAACACAAAACCCCATTTTATTTCAAGCTTAACTTAACTCAAAACCACCAAATTCCAGACCCTAACACATAAACAATTCAAAACGAATCTTCTATAAGTTATTTGTGCTAATCAACAATCTCAAACTCCTAATAGAATCTGAAATCCTATAAAAGAGTTTAAGACACTTACTTGAACCATTATGAAGAGAAATCTGAGCTTCCTCTCAACTCTAACTCCAAGCAAATTGAAGAAGATGATGGAGAAGATGAAGGAATCGATTTTTCCTTTCTCAAATCTCTAGCTTAGCCTCACTTCAAATACTCAAGGAAGAAGAAACGAAGAAGAAGAAAGCCAAAATCCCTAGACTAAGCTAACACTCTTGTTGCTGCCGGAAGATTCGAATGAATGAACTTTTGGTTCATTCAAAACCTTATAAATCCAAATTTTGCATATAAGCCCTCTTATTCAAAATATTTTTAAATTGAGTCAATTCAAGACTCATTTAACTCATTTCAAGTCAAATGAAAATGAGTATATTATGAAAGTTGATGTACTCGTCGAAATACACATGATGGTATCAAGTTTCACCATATCCGATAAAATACACGTAAATCTGTATTTACAGAAAAGTCCTTATTTTAATCAATTTGAGTTTAAAATCAACTCAGTCAATTTAATCTCTTCTAAAACCATTTCATTATACTTAATCATTCTCTTAAGACTAACTTGATTCATTTTGATCATTAATCGCATTTAAATTGATTAATCATGCTTAATTTACTTTAATCTCGAATAACTAAAGTTAATCTTGATTAACTCAGGATAGGGTGTAACAGTACTGACAATGGAGCTTGTCATTACTTTGTTGGCTAACATTAGTAACTAAGAAACGAAAATAAAATTGCGCCTTGTTTTTTATACTTATCAAAAAGGTGTTCCATCAAGTCAGGATGGTAAGAGGTCAGGATGGTAAGAGGGTTGATATGAACCTCACATCAATGATAGGACTTGCCCAGAAAATCTTCAAAATTAGAAGATTCTTAGCAATTCAAAAATAATACGGTGCCTCACGGTAATTATGCCATCTAGTACACTAAACAATAATGCCATTCATACATCACTCTGCAATTACAGTATAATAGAACATAGATTGTGATAACAGAAGTTCAGGGAATGAGATACAAATTATATTGTTGCAAGATGTAAAGTGCCAAGATCAAAGCAAGTTTATTACTGTTTCTGTGAACTTAGAGGTAAGATGGTCTGAGTAAAATGAAGATGTTCTTCAAGAGATAGTTTCGATATTTCCACGACAAATAATCACATTGCGAAGAAAATGAACCCTAAAGACAGTAGAACCACGGTGCAGATTATAGATAAGAAAGTGATGAAAGGAGGAACCCGAGCGGCATCTTTTCTTATCACAATCCCTTCAATTATTGGATAACTGCTAATTATTATAAACAACGTGAGAGAGAGCTGTACCATCAGCTCACTGTAATTTCCCTCAGCAATCACTCTCCACACACCTCCGATCAAGGCAGCCATGTTTAGCATTGAACTGGTAACCACAGGCACAAGTATTAGAGTTGCACCTTGAAAATCGAACACCTCATTTGAGTATCGGTCTACTTGGTCTTTCTCAATAACTTTGCTTGTCAACCCAAAATCAACTCGCTTTACACCAATCATCCTTGTAGCAAGATCCAAACATCCAAAGAAGTAAGCTGAAATTGACTTGACCATCCATATCCTCTGTTCATTCCACCACATTCTAAAGGATCCTCCGGTATGAAGCACTTCGAATAAATGTTGACAGGAGCCTGATATAAAGACTGCCAAGAAGATGGCAAACCATGGATCTGAAACCTGCTTGTTGAACAAATGATTAAGAAAATCAAAACCATTTAACCTTGTAATTACCGAATACAACCAGTATCGTACTTGGATATTGCTAGTAGGTATGTAAAACAGGTCGTGTTTGGATTGGATACATGATGGACACAGAGCCCATAAGTTCGAATAGGTTGGACATGGACACAACTTCATACCTGACTCAAAATCTAAGCTACATAATCTATTGATATCTATCAAATTAAGTATTAGTTAAAGTAGTTGACCCGAACCCAACATAGTTGGAACAAGGCTATGATGATGATGATGATGATGACGACGACGATGATGAAGTACACACTTATTCAGGTATGGTCCGTATGGACCCAACCAAACCCAATTATCAATTAAATGAAAAAAAGAGTGACCATACCCAAAAATCTATGTGATGTCCCTTATTGGCTGATGCATTTCATGTAATGTCAGTTCAAGTGAAACAGAACAATTGCAAAGGAGTGTCAGTTAAAGCACTAGAATGAATGAAAAGTAAGCTTAAAACAGAGTTCTGTTTTACCTTGGGATACAAGGAGATGCCATTCAAGAGGCACAGTTGCGGAACAGTAGCATAACAGAGCCCAAACACACAATAAAATGGAAAGAATGCAGCATAACTGAGACACATTGTGTGAAGGATGGAATGCCCAGACATGATCCCATAGGGGAGAGGGCTATACCGAGAGAATGCGATTTCGAGTAACCCTGACGACCATCTCTTGTTCTGAACCAAGACGTCGTTCAGATTGATAGGGGCGCTACCAAGGAACTGTGGCCTTGGAGGGTTATAATAGGCAGAATTCCATCCTCTACAGTGCAAACAGATTCCGGTCATGACGTCCTCTACCACTGAGTCATAAAAGAACCCAACCTGATAACACATGCACAAAAACACATAAAAAGGGGGAAAGAAGTTAAATTCCCTTGATAAAGTAGTCCTCATAACAGCCCATGTATAATGTCCATATATACCAGTCCATGTGCACCATATATTAGTCATCCATGAATCAGTAGCATTCATATTGGGGTATTTTAGAGCAATGTATTTGTAGATATCAGTATTTATTAGTCATTTAATAAAAATCTTTGTAGGTAATTGTAGTATTTAGAGTTAATCGAGCAGGCCCAATAAAAGAAAAACTGCCATCTGAGAGATCATATGGAGTTAATGATGAGCCAGCCCACCAGTAGCCTATGTTGATGGCGATGAGTTGGGCCAGGTTTAATGCTGATTGTCTCAATTCAAACCTGGCCTATTTTCAATCAGGGTGGAAATGTGTGGTCGAACCCTGATTTCTCAGGATAAGTAGCATATATGAGCCAAGACCATGTCTATTAAACAAGATGGGGATATCAACCAAAACCCAGAATGACCAGGTCAAATTCAGGCAGGTGTAGTGGGTCGGATGAGTAATCACAAACCCTACTTTAATGATTGGAGCATAACAGATTCAGGGATTATCTTACCGAAATCCTTATAAATTTCATGGTTTGTGAGTGACTTGCCTGTTTGGCCCATTTTGTGCCTGTTTCATAGTTGCATGATGCTAGAAGGTGGGCTTCTTGTAGCAATCCATTTGACTCGACTCCATTCTCAGCATTGCATTTGTAGTCTGGGCGTAGCGTCTTCAATAGCTCGTTTGAATTCCCAAACCATTGTCTGCGTTGAATGAGATCCTTGGGTAGATCCAACCCTGTCATGTACAAGATTAATTCACTGAAAACTGCTGTCAACTTTCCATTAACTGAGTTCAGTTCGAACCAGCACGTGGGACGCTTGGCCACAGTCTAATAGTCCATTTTCCCACTTCGGGTGCTTGAATCCCGCCCTAAACTTATCCGGTGCACGTGTGTAGGTTTCATATGTGCACACGGGGGAATGATTTTCTTGGGGAAACCCACTTCTTCATTAAAATAAAAAAAATGTTTAATGGACTTTTAGCTGTACAATTGTCTTGCAACTAAAAGTCAACAGTAAGTCTGTGTCAGTCGGGTTTTAAATTACCCAATTCAAGGGCGATGAGAGAACGAGGTGTTGCCTGGTTGGTTTGAAACCCCACCGCTCACCTAATGAAAGGGGATCGATCGCTGGCCCTGAGTTTCACCCTTCTCACACATGTGAGTCTTGTCTCCTCGCATGTATGAGTGTTCTCATGGGTCCATCCTCCTTGGCTGTGTTACCAAAACAAACAAACAAAAATAATAAATAATAAATAACGAGGAGGCAGGAGAAAGATTGATGTAAGCCTACATGAGCCCCACTTGCTGACCCTCATTTTTCTTATATTATACCTTTATGTAGACTGTTCTTGGGTGAAAACTTATGTGGTTTAGTTAACTAAAAGAAATACTATTAGTATGAGATTCATTGGATAATCTGGTTCTGTGGTTTAGTTAATTACAATAAAGAGTATAAAGTACTAATAGTAGGAGATTCATTGAATTACCTGGTGCAATTCCATACAATGCCTCCCTCTTCATATAAAAGCCTGATCCTGACAAGATTGGGCCATTGAGGCCATCGCAGCCATACCACCAAATCTGAAAACAATCCAACCGTTAAAAGATTAATGTATTGCATGATCTAATGGTCACTCCCACTGTGAGACCCAGTTGAAATCTTGTGAACTTGGACCAGGAATTTTTTTTGGGGTGTCAATATTTTTTAATGTGTTGAAAGGGAAGCAGTTGAATAGCAAAATACCATTGGTTTTCAATCTTGTTTAAGTGGCTATTATCAAATCAATCAATAATAGAGAATGGGATGGGCCACATGCATTGATGTGATGATACCTTGAAGACATCTCTTTGTTGGCAGCCGTAGATATCGTTAGGGCTGATATTGTGGAAGTTCTGAGAGAACTGAACAAAAGCCAAGGTGGGAGAGAGGGTGGGGTCAAGGTGGAAGCACATGGCTGCTTTCGCAGAGGTGGGATCATTGGAGTACATGTCACAATCCAAGACTAGTATGTATGAACCATTGCTCAATAAACCTGACACCCGAAGCTGCAACGAACACCAGATACATGTTCATTTAAAATGCAAACATAAACACACACACTAATTAACAGAGAGAGAGAGAGAGAGAGAGAGAGAGATTTGTGTACTATACAAGGACATTGAGGGCTCCAGCTTTGAAGTTGTGAGGATGGGTGGGCCTCTTCTCGCGGCGAACATAGACTAGATGGGGCATCTTGTCATGGTCCTCCAATCCATTCTGACCTATGACCTAAACCGCAATAATCGATGAATTAAATCATACTTACGATGATGACGACACCAGAGTAGGAATTACCTTTCTGAGCACACCCATCTTATGCATGAGTTTCTGGCCTTTGGCACTCATCTATATTGGCATTTCTATGTTTTACATTTGCCAATACCATAAGTGACCTTGAGAGAGTATTTTAAGGATGAAATAAGGAAAAAAAATTCCAATTTGCCCATGAATAGAAAAAATCTCATTTCTATTATACTTAACTATCAGTGCTAGAGGACCGCATACCTCAATTAAGGAGGCGCCATCTTGTTTTGCCTTCTTATTCTGGTTATCATCTCCAATCAAACCCATATCTTCAGCTCTTTCCACTTGCTCCTTGAAAGCTTCATACATGGACTGTGTTTTATAGAGATAAATGTACAAAATTAGTTCAGAAAGAGGTTGTAAGGGACTCATATAAGTTTCAATTGAATTGAGGGTATTCCTGTGGTATTTGATCCGATAGTATTACTATGCATACACGACCCCGCAACACAAGGTAAATCTTGTTGGTGTCAAATACATGACGTAGGGAGCAAACCAACACCCAGGCAGATAAATTTGAATAGACTTCAGAATTCTCACAATCCCCTTTCCTAGAGAGATGATCTGTCTCTACCAAGAAGATTACTTCTCACACAAAAGAAGTACTGAAAATGAACCTCATGATAGCGCCTTCTTGCCACAATGTTTAACATCTCTGTCTGATCTTTGTACAATCTCAGTTCATCCAAAAAGATAAGACATGACATGACATAACACACAAAAAAAAAAAAGAGAAGATGGCACAGTACCTTCATCTTTTCCCTTTCATTCAAGAACTCAGCACTCCTTATTTGACTATCCTCCTCAGAGAAAAAAGCACTGGGGCAAGTGGTTTGGACCCCATATTTCCTACAGAAGGGCAGCCAAACCTTAGCAAAAGAAAATGCCTGTCTCATAGCATAGAGTGTGATGGCGGCACCACCATCATCTGAAAGATACACCCACAGCTTCTCTGCCGGATAATCCAGTGCCATCGCCGACAACACTGTGCTCATCACGTGAAATGGAGGCTCCTTCTCTGGATCAGCAGTGCAGATGAACACGTCGATCACTGGAAGCTGATGGTCATTGGAGAGCCGCTCTGGGAAGGCGGCCCGAGAGACGGGCCGCCATCGGTATGCAGAACCCAGTAGCCAGATGAAGGAGAGGGTGAGCTCAGAAGTGAGTAGAAGAAACCATGTGAGTGTGAGGGTCCATGAGTGAGAGTGGGATGTGAGGAAGAAGAAGAGCCATGAAGCTCTGTAGTAGAGCAAGGCCAGGAGGATGAGAGAGTGGACAAAGATGTGGGCTCTGTTTATGGTCGCACGTATGCGCTCGACTCGGAGCGTGTGGAGAGGAGTTATCTGCTTCAAATCCATCTCTTCTTCTTCTTCTTCCTTATTGAATTCAAAACCATACAACTATATACAACGTATCATGAGAGATTTTGGATCTGATAGAATGTATCCATCTTCTTCTACTCTGATGGATGGCTTATCTTAAAGTCATATGTTAGGTTTCGTTTGTTTGTCCATAGAATAATAAGTAATAAGAGGTGCAAGAACATCCAAAGCTCTCCTGTATATATTTCTTCTCTTTGTATATGGGAAAACGATCCCTTTGGTCCAAACAGAGGAATCCTTCTGGGGGTGCCACTTGGGAAATAAATTTTCTTATTTAGAAGACGCGACGTCATTGATTTAACATCTTTCCCCATGTGTCACCCTGAGTTACTGAGTAGTCAAACAAGGAATCTGTTTGCTTGTATATGTGACCATGACGTGCCATGTGCGTGACTTTCCACCTCAAGCTGTGTCTGGACTAATCCACACAGGGGATCGGACTCCTGTTTTTCAAAAAATTTCTACGGTTGAGGATCCATCCTAACACAGACAGATTCCTGACAATGGAATTATCATGGAGCCCACGTCATTCCACGGCATTTGAATATTATATTAGATCTTAAGATAATATCCCCTTCTTTTTTCATGGTACAGTTAAAACAATTAGTGTCTGTCGTCCAACGTCAAATCAAGCAACGTGTCGGCAGGTAGAAAATACAATTATTATATATGAAGCTCTCAATAATATATTATTAAAGGACATATAGGTTTGTAGTTTTGTGACATCCTACACAAATAGAGACACTTTTTTTTTTATGAATTGTTTATCTTCTTCTAAAAACTAAGATTGGTCCCACAGAGTATAAAATATATGAATTTTTTATAATATTTTATTCAAGTCTATTACACTTGATAAATCCCGTTAGAATCAAATTCTATTATAATGGAATTCCACCACACGTAGAAGTGATGTTTTGTTGTGATCAATTGAAATTTTTAGTAGTTGGACTCCACAACGGATAAGGAACATAAATTTTCAGGAGAAATTCGAGTCAATGGGCTCAATAAAAGACAAATTTTCCGCGAAGTAAAGAAAAAAAATCAATTTATTATAAAATTTAATGGTTGAGATTTGTTTGAAATACTAAATAAAGCTAGGACAACATCAAGTAGTATTCTAGTCTCTTTATCCAACAAGGCACGGCACCACTTTCGCTGCACAAAAGAAACGAACGTAAAGGGCGCTCATATTCGCATCACAACATTTAGTTGTGCCACCTCTATACGATGAGACTTCAATAGGCCTCATCATTATTATAAGGAAAACAGGGACAAGAAAGAAATAGATGGGGCTGCTCTGGACACATGCACATGCTGGGTTTTCCGCCTCAGGAGCCGCGCCGAAAAATAAAAGTGTCGCTGGCTTGCAGGTGCTGGGACGGTCCAACGTGTGGCTTGTTGTTTTCTCCTCGGGACACACGCCACATCAAGACTCTAGCACGTGAGGTCAGGCTTAACAGACGAGATCTGATCCAAGCCCAGCACGGAGTGTTGCTTCAATGCAAGGACAGGCTGTGCATGGATGACATCAGCGAGATCGCAGTCAATGGAGAAATTTGACCAGCCATATCTTGCTCATCTGGACTCCGATCGACGAGCGGTTTGGTTCTGCGGAATCGTGGTGACGAGCACTATCCAGTAGAGTTGACAAATTTGGGATTCAATTATCAGAAAATTTTAGGACCAGATGTAGTCATCATTGACGCTTGAAATTTGTCGCGTGATATTTGGGTTATCTGAGCTGTAATGGACGATCCGTTTGCGCTTGCGCACTCCTGGCAACGAGATCTATACAAAAGCAGTGAGAGACTAACAATCCAAAGGTTAGAAAAGTTCTTGGTCAGCGATCACGATCAGTAGTATCTTGACTTTTCTTTTTATTTATGTGTTGGATATGTCTTATTTAAATTTGCACTGTATGACCTAGCCAAGAGCAATATCTCCAGCGAGAAGTACCCACTTGTGTGGAGATATCGGATAGGTACCTTATCTTGGAATTGTGCGTTTATTTGTTGAGATAAGATCTAATGTGTTTTTTTTTTGATGAACCCTTGACAACCACTGCAGTATTATTTAATGGTAATTTGGGTATTACCTTGTGCAGTGGGGGTATAATAATTAATCCGCTAAATATTTGATGTGTGGATTAAGGGGTCGATGATATGATCGAAAGAATGTGAGCATAATACAACGGCACAAAAGAAATGTGATCTGATGGAAATTGTGGCTTTCGAGCTATTGCTGGGTTACTTGGTTTTGGTGAGGATGCATGAATGCACGTCCGTCGGAACTTGATTGACGAGTTGAGAACATTCTGGACAGAGTATGTTGATCTATTTGGTAGTTATGATCGAGCATGTTCCATTTACGACTCACTGAACTTTTGGAAAGCAGATAGACCAGTACCGATTCAGAACTGGATGACAATGCCTGAAATGGGTCACTTGATTACTTCAAGTTACAATGTCATATTACATCTTCTTAGTTCTGACCAGTGTTTGACATTTTTGCGTCTGCGATCAGTGCCTCCACCGTCGCATGAACATGTTACTATCACTATCGGGTTCGTTAATGATAATCACTTTGTCCAAGTTGCCTTGGCAGAGGGTTACCCGATGCCTTCCATTATAATTCAATGGTTTACATACAGGTACGATTGCGCAGCTGCATGGGTTACACCGTATACAGAACAACTTGCATCATACATTCAGTGTACTCATTCTGTATTTCCTTCTGAAACCATTGTATTAGATGAATCATAATTTGTATTAATAGTGGAAGATTTATTGTTGTTACTAATGGAAAAAATATTATTTTCCAGTATTTTCTAATATTCTGGATTTTTTTGATATTTTTGCGAATTCTTTTAGATTAAAACACCAAACTTAATTACGCTCAATCATGCAATAAGAAAACACCAAATTAACTACATTGCATCTTGACTTTCAATCAATCTAACAACAAATAACACTTTAAACTTCAAATTACTTTGAACTTCAAGAATTATTTTTTATAGTGGTCTTTCCCTTTAAACATTCATCAATGTTCTCTACGATTTCAGTGGCACAGGCAATCCAGACCCAACTCTCAACACAACTTGCTTAGCCAATCTACAACAGACGTTTTTGGCAAAACCTAACCACAGATGCACTGCATCATACAGCAACCCAATCATCACTATACTGATCATGATTTTAACCAATGCCAAACTTTTTGACTTGAACCCTGGAACTTATTTATCAAAATAAAAAAAAATAAAAAAAAAAGGGAACCTAAAATGTTTTAGAACTCCATGTTTGGACAGATTTGGCACCGGTATGCATTTTCTTTAAAAATTAATGACGTTTTGGCACATATCTCGAGATATAAGATAAATCAACGACTGAAATTTGATCGCCTTGCCTTGTCTAACCTTCCCTAAATAATGAACGGTTCCGATCTTGATTGTGGACCCCACAGAAACCAAAAAATTGGAAAAAAGGGACTGTTTTGGCACCCGGTATGCATGTACTGT
Organism: Umbellularia californica; assembly: GCA_028538565.1. Classification (NCBI taxonomy): domain Eukaryota; kingdom Viridiplantae; phylum Streptophyta; class Magnoliopsida; order Laurales; family Lauraceae; genus Umbellularia; species Umbellularia californica. The sequence continues at coordinate 9,885,947 of JAPQWN010000006.1, read as the reverse complement.
TATCAGTAATCACGTTTTGGCACATATCTCCAGATATAAGATGAATCAACGGCTAAGATTTGGTGAGGTAGCCGTGTCTGATCTTTTTGAAATAATGAACGGTTCCGATCTTAATTGTGGACCCCACCGAAATAAAAAATTACAAAATACGGACTGTTTATTTGCACCGGTATACATTACTGTGATTAACGGTGAACAGTAATGGCTTTTGGCACACATTTGTTTGTATAAGATGAATTAACGGCTGATATTTGGTGAGGTGGCCGTTTTGGGGTTTTTAAAGGTGACTAACGGTTTAGATCTTGATTAGGGAATCTAAAAGGTACATTCCCAGAGCAAAAACGTATTAGGCCATATTACCGTCAGTGTTATTATCGTTACTGTTATTTTTTTTTTTTAAATATCTGATGATCTAGGATGAATCAACGAATGAAATTTTAGGACATAGCAGTTATGGACCTTATTAACACAATCATCGGTTAAGATCTTGATTGTGGGGCCCATAAAAAAAAAAAAAAAAAAAAAAAGCAAAAACCGGTCTGCCCAGATTTACTGTAGCTCTAAAGATCGGACACCAGAAGAGATGAAACCAGAAAAAATAAATTGAAGAAGACAAGGGAAGAAGAACCATACCTTTTAAAACTCTAGCCGTGCTCTGAGAAGCGAAAATGAAGAAGACTGTTGGAAGATCGGAGAAGATGAGGTATGTGCCGGAATTCCTCTCCCAATTTGGTTTTCTTAAAACCTCGATGGCTCAAGGGGATTTTAAAACCCCAAGTTTTTGGTTTTTCAAAATGCCAGCATTCCTGAATCCCCTAAATTCTTCTACAAAAATAAAGAATTTTTGACAGATTTTCAAAAAAATCCAGACAGACGGAAAATCGGTCAGAAATTCTTTGAAAGAAACAGGGCCTTAATCAAATGGATAGGAAACCCAGGTGAGAAAATCAGATGTGTAAAACTTGTGCTGATTTCAGTTCAACATGGGTGATGGTAGTCCGACCATTTCTGACAATATCTCCACGGTTCATTAATATAACAAGCTAGAGTTGCCTCTTTCTTGCTTTTCAGGTCAAATGAGCTATCTAATCTAGAATAAGAAAAAGGAAAAATCTGCATTCTTTCTTCCTCTCTCATCATTTTTAATAAGGGCATGCATTCTGTCAATTTACACCTGACAGAATGTTGTACCCTTATTAAAAAGGGGGGTGCGAAAATTGGCCCCAACGTAAAAGGTCGAAACAAAGTACTTAACAAAAGGATGAAAAGATAATAAAAAATTAGAAAAAAAGTTGGAGACAACTACTACAGAGAGAACGTGTCAACATCGTTGTAAAAAACAATAACAAGTGGCTGTTGGAGGACTTGAAGAGCAATAGAGACGCATTAAACAAAAGATAAAGAAAGAAAAGTACTAAAAAATTGAACACAATGCAGATAGATGGAATGAACTATGAAGAATAAAGAGGGCAGGAATGGAGAACCGTCTCAACTGACCATAAAAAAAACATAAGAAAAAAAATAGCAAAACGATTGAAAAGGGCCTAGGGAGAGACCAAGAGAGAATGGAGAGGGAGACGCTGCAAACGCACATTCTTCTTCCGCCCGGGACTTCTTTCTCTTTTTTTTGTTTTTTTTTTTTTATGGTTCAACAATCGGTATGGTATCGGCAATATGAATTTTCTATGGTATCCGCAATATGAATTTTCTTTCTCTTATGCTTCTTCTTCTTTTCTTCTTTCCAAGGGCTGAATTGCTGAGATAAAGGCTATGAGTAATTAGGTTTTTAATTATGGGAATAACTTATTTTAGAGTATTAATTGTAACACACTTATCATCTAAAAATGGTTTTTTTTTTCCAAAATTAACCAAGTGCTATAATGGGGTCAAACTCTTAAATTGAGTGGGATCATTTTTATTTTTTTTATTTCTCATATTGTTTCATATCTCAATGGGGCCAATTGACCCCACTGTGAACCAAGTAGCGCCACCCCTGTAAATTTCAAGTAATATTTTAGGGTAAATTAGCCAAAAGTCCTTGAGCACGGTCTTCTAAGGCATTAAGGACAACTACTTTTTCTCTAATGTCTATAGTCCAGACAGCTGGAGATACTTTAGTGAGAGGTCCCTAATATGCCACGTCATGTATTTTCATGACTACTTTGCCCCATTCAACTGTGCCAGAAAACTCCTTCCTTCTTCTTCTCTCATTTTCCATTTTCCATTCCTTTCTATAGTTGCAGAATATCGTTGCAGAGCACCTTCCGTCGCCACCATGACTTCCGATTCTCTCTCTTTCATTTCTTCAAAGATAGACACAGTTTTACTTTATCTTACTCTTTCATTTGAAGTCTCTTCCAAATCTCTCTTTCTCTCTACAACTGATTTGAAAGAGAGCATTTTGCATTTTTTCTTGTTTCTTCCCTCTCTTTTCTCGATTGGATTGTGGTCATCAAGTGTTTTTTTTTTGTGGATTTTGATTTTTATTAGAATCTGATTTTCCGTATTCTAACTTTTGGTGTCGCCGAGCTCAGATAAATTTCCCTAGAATCTCTGATAAACTGGACAGAAACTCAGATAAATTTTGTCGAAGTTCTGCCAGAAACTCAGATAAATTTGTCAAATTTATCTGAGTTTTGGCAAATTTATCTGAGTTTCTGGCACAACTCAGATAAATTTATCTGAGTTTCTGGCAGAACTCAGACAAATTTATCTGAGTTTTGAAGAACTTTTCTGAGTTTCAAACAAATAGTTATGTGAAGTGGTGCCATCCGACGACCCACATCCATCTTTCCTTTCTTATTGCAGTGGTTGTGATTTATGATTCGCGTTTTCTTTCTCTACCAACAGACAGAAGGAGAAGGAGTAGGAGCAGGGAACTATGGGAGAAACCAAACATGTTCTGGTTGTTGTATTCACAAGGTATCCTGTGTCCTGATTTCAAGAAAGCCCAAGTCAGTCAATTTGTAAGTGGTTTTAACGTGTGAAATGATGGTCCAGGACCACAGTCCACAGGCTACATATCTGATCATAACCATGGTTTAAACAGTGAAAAGACTGCCTTAGAAGACTGATAAATTTATCTGAGTTTTATCTGAGTTTTGAAAACTCAGATAAATTTGTTTGAGTTTTGCTTTTGCTGACATGTACAAGGGCGTTTTTGTCCTTTTCAGTTACAAGAGGACTGTTGTCAGTATGATAAAGTATTGTGGACCTCTTGCAATAAAAATCACAGTTGAGGGACCTCCGCCCAAATGCCCCAATATTTTATTCCAATGGATGCCCAAAATATATTAAATTGCCATATGCCTCATATAAGGGAGTCGTTCGATTTTCATAAGAGGGAACACTGTGGATTTTTTTCTTTTTTTTTTTTGGATTTTCAAATTAGCCCATAGTGTCTTCTACATAATTGTTAAATCACACCTTGATAATTAAAATGGCCTGAGCATCACAAAGTCTCAAGCTGACATGGAAAGTTGTTGTGCTGTCATCGTGGGATTCACCCAGTCCCATGAAGCCAAAAGAGTAGGTTTAGAAAAAAAGAAAAAATAATATTTTATTGAATTTGATATTTCAATTTAAAAAAAAAAAAAAAAAAGTTGTACGTTTGATAATCAAGAAAAAAAAAAAAAAAAACTCTGTTTTCTCCTTGACTTTTCTACAATATACGTAAAAATCTTTCAAAATGTGGTTTATATAATGGTAATCTTAAGTGTTTACTTCAACAAATCTACCACGATATATTTGTTTACATGTATAGTAAAGTAAGATAATATCACATCATAGTAAAGATAAAGTAAAATAAATAAGAGATAAAGCATGTGGTGAAATAAAGTGACATAGAATGGTAGAATTGTTGTTTTCTATTTTTATTTTACTTTATCACACTTTACTATGGTTTTGTGTGGAAAAGATAAAGTGGCTTGTGGTAAAGAAGTTGTTTGTAGAAAAGATAAAGTGGCTTGTGGTAAAGAGTAGGTCACTTTATCACTCTATCCTAACTTAACCGACACTCATGAATTAACCCGATTTTGCACATTACCAAATGAATTAACCAACACTCAGTAATCCTTACAACAGAAGAGAAAATTCACACTACATAAAATATTTGGAAATTATCTCAGCATAGTTGGGACATTGTTAGATTTTTTAGTGTTAGCTAATTCATAGGTTAGACAAAACTCTAGGTCCATTGGGATGTAATTTTTTTTTTAGAAAATGACTGTGTTTCTGCTCTGAAGGTAGAAAATTGGAAGGACTTAAAGAAGAAAATCTGGCAGAATTAGAAATGAGAAATCAGACAGAATTAGAAGTATATTAAGAGGAGAAAAAGAAGTCTAAAAGTTTTAGGAAAAGAAAGATGGGAAGAAGTAGAAATGCTGAATTTCTGGATCATCCAGAATGGGGTCTGCTCAAGCGCCGTGATTCTGCTTGGGCAGATGTAGTCAGAAAGCCGCCAGATGTTGAGACATAACCTTGTGCGCTTGAGCGCACTTCCATTCACTTGAGCGGATGACGCTACTGAGTTTTACGAAAATTAGAAGTTTGTTTCTAATTGTGCCCAAGCTACTTGTTTTAGTCCTAATCTTCTTAGGCAACCTTAAGCACATCCTAAAAGCTATTTAAAGGACTCATGCACTATCATAGCACCACACATCTCTCGTTATTTTGAGATGGAAGATCTCATTGAGAGAATACTTCTATCGAGTTTTTTGTGCAGAAGAGATCATCTAGGGAGCAACTTCTTCTACTTCCTTAGTAGAAGATCATCTTTTTCAGTAGAAGATTTAAGGAGTTAAGCGCGTGTTTGAATATGTTGCAATCAACGGTGTAAAGTCGTTAAGACGTGAAGCTATACAAGAGGAAACTACAATCCTTAGGTAAGGGATATCTGGGGAGGAATCTGTGAGTGTCTTATAATTGAAAGATTCATAGTGCTTGATTGATTGATTCAATTCGAATCCGTGGTTTTTCACTCGGTTAGGATTTTCCACGTTACATGCGGTGTCCTTGTGGTGTGTGCTTTTGCTCTTTTGTTATTTATTTTCGTTGCATATTTTATTTGGTTTGCACACTATTAGGCGAACGAGTTAACAACTCTAGAGATCTATACCAGAAACTTTCAGATAACTTTGAAGATGATGATAAAATATTTGAAAGTTATCATTGTGTGGTGGGACACACCTTTAAGGATTTATTGTGGGCCCACGCACAAATGATAAAATGATAACAGGGCCAACATATACATCTGCTACAATAAAACTTCGATGAAAACCCTTGATAAAAAGTAGGAAGTTCAAAGTGGATCGCATACACGTGATTGATAGATGTAAGGTGGTCCCCGGCAAAATGCATTAAATCATGGGAGCCCCACCAATTCAAAACAACTTTCCACACAATCCATAATTTTACTGTACACATTTATTTTGGAGTTTTAGGGGGGGTTGGGACCCGAAGAGCCAACATAAGTGCGATGAAGAAGCCTACATAGTGGGATGAGTAACCCACAAACGTATGAAGAGAAACCTACAAAGTGGGAAACATGGTATATTCGGAGATCGATCCCAGGGCGGCCTGTGATATGCAGGGTTGCCAACCAAGCATCCCCTTCTTGTCTATTTAGGATTGAACACATAACTCAAACAAGTAAATTTTGTTGACTAACTGACTGATTATATATTTCTAGGAGAATGAATCTCTTTGGTTGAGACCATTGATAGGAAAAATAATAAACAAGAATAGAGACACATTTTTCTTTTGGAAAAGGAGCACTTTTATTTAGGAAAAGGAAATTGGGAGAGGTACTTACCAGTGGAATCAAAAATAAAGATCTGGGATTTGAGGATTTCTGTCGAGATAGGAGAGGACCCCTGCTCCCAGGATGGATCTGAGAAGAAAAAATGACGGAGGAGACATGGATTTCTCTCCATGATTGGGAGAATCACAAGTCTCCATGCAAAGAGACGAAGAGGAGAGCAGTAATCAAGGTTGCTTGCAGAAACCATTAGCCTGAGATGGGCAAATACTTCTTGGAAGAGTCAGACACTTACAACTGTTAAGACTCAAATTGAGAGGGTCTAACGTTGAAAAATCAAGCCAAACTTTACTGGAGCTCTGTTTGACCTTCTGACTTTTGCAATAGTCAAGACCCTCACTTAAAATTATTTCTGTTCCATGTGAATTAAACTAGGGGTATCGTACTTCCCTCTTATGTGAAAAGGATGGGACTCACTCTGAAAATCTTCATAGTTAGAAGATCCGTAACATTATAAAAATGCAGGGCCCCGACGGCCTAAGTATCTCAGCTAGTACACTAAACAATAATGGCACTGATACATCACACTCTGCAATTACAATGAATGAGATACAAAGTATATTGTAACATTTCGTAGACTAGCAGGAAATATGGTGATCTGAGTAAAATGAAGATGTTCTTCCACAAGTAATTGCGATATTTTCGCAACAAATAATCACATTGTGAAAACAATGAACCCAAAAGACAATAGTACCATGGTACAGATTATAGAGAAGAAAGTGATCGAAGGTGGAATGCAGCCAGTATCTCTTCTTATCGCAAACCCTTCAATAATCGGATAACTGCTAATTGTAATTAACAATGTAAGAAAGAGCTGTACCATCAGCTCACTGTAACTTCCCTCAACAATCACTCTCCCCACACCTCCAATCAATGCAACCATGTTTAGCATTGAACTGGTTACCACTGGCACAAGTATTATACCTGCACCTTGGAAATCGAAAACCCCTTTTGCGTACCGGTCTACTTGGTCTTCCTCAGTGACTTTGCTTGTCAACCCAAAATCGACTCGCTTTACACCAATAAGCCTTGTAGCAAAATCCAAACATCCAAAGAAAGTGGATGAAACTGACTTGATCATCCATATCCTCAGTTCATTCCACCAAGTTCTAAAGGATCCTCCTGTGTGAAGGACTTCGAATAAATGTTGAAATAAGCCCGATATAAAGACTGTTGCGAAGAGGGCAAACCATGGATCTGAAACCTGTTTGTTAAATAAACAAATAAGAAAATTAAAACCATTTATCCTTGTAATTACTGAATACGATCAGTATCATACTTGGATTTTACTAGTAGGTATGTAAATGAGACCGACTTTGGGACTGGTCCATGGTGGACATAGACCCGGTAAGTTTGTATAGTTGGGACATGGACACAAACGCCATACCTTTATATTAAATATCAGTTTAGTACAAGCATATTCAGGTATGGACCCAACTGGACCAAATTGTCAATTAAGTCCAAAACGAGTGACCATCCCAGAACTTTTGGGGTCATCTGAAGATCATTAGTACGCTTGTTGGTTGATACATTTCATCTCATGCTAGATCAAGTGAAACAGAACTATTGCGAAGGAGTTGTAGTTTAACGCACTGGAATGAATGAAAAACAAGCTCACAAACATAGCTTTGCTTTACCTTAGGATATAAGGAGATGCCATTCAAGAGGCTCAGTTGTGGAACAGTAGCATAGCAGAGCGCAAATATGGAATAAAATGGAATGAATGCCCAATAACTGATACACATAGTATGAAGGATGGAATGCCCGGACATGATCCCATAGGTGAGAGGGCAATACCGAGAGAAGGTAACCTCGAGGAATCCCAATGACCATCTCTTGTACTGGATTAAGCAGTCATTCATATTGTTGGGGGTACCTCCGAGGAACTGTGGCCTCGGTGGATCATAGTAGACAGAATTCCATCCTCTACAGTGCAAGCGGAATCCAGTCACATAGTCCTCTGCCACTGAGTCATAATAGAACCCAACCTGATAATGAGAAGAAAAAAAGCATTTAGTATGGGCAGCTAAATTCCATTCATAACATGGTTCCCATGACAGCCCATGTCTAACAGGGGCACATCCAAGCACAACCACGCGGGTGCGGCCACACCCGTTAAACCAATGTGTGCTTCAAAAAATCCAATAAAAATTTTGGATACACCTTCAAAATCCATCCAAAAATCCTCAGTTTGCTCCCAAAACAAAACTACCTATTAAGGTTCGCACCCCTCGAACAAAAATCCTAAGTGCGCCACTTATGTCTAAGGTCCACAACTACAAGATGCATCAGCCCAGCAGGGGTGCTCAAGGTCTTCCGACAGGAGGGCAGTTAGACCTTAGTGTTAGGAGTTCTGGCCGATATTGTGGGTTGGGTAAGCAATTGCCGCATCTACTCTAATGGTTAGAGCATGACAGATTCTAGGCTTTTCTTACCAATACCCTTTACTTGCAGGGGTTTGTTAAGGGACTTGCCTGCTTGCCCCATTTTGTGCCTTTCTCGTAGTTACATGATGCTAAAAGGTGGGCTTCTTGTAGCAACCCATTTGATAGGAGTCCATTCTCAACAATATTGCATTTGTAGTCTGAGCGTAGCGTCCTCAATAGCTCGTTTGAATGGCCAAACCACTGTCTACGCTGAATGAGATCCTTAGGTAGATCCAGCCCTGTAATTTAAAGCAATAATTTAGTGAAAGTCACAGATTGATTTGCTCTTATTCTTCCATTAATTGATGCTGCCCCACCAGCTGATCCATATATTCTGCATTTTATCTTATTTTATATGGAGTGATCTTCGGTGAAAATTTATGTGGTCCTGTTAATTAAGAACAAAAAAAAAAAAATTAAAACACAAATTGTATGAGATTCATCAGATATATAACCTGGTGCAGTTCCGTACAATGCCTCCCTCTTTATGTAAAAACATGTTCCGATCAAGTTTGGCCCATTGAGGCCATCACTGCCATACCACCAAACCTGATGATAGATCACAGAACAATCCAACGGTTGACTGGTTAATATACTACATGAAGCATGACCCAGGGAAAGATATGGGCAGGGGTTGGAAAATCCTCTTATAGGCCCAAAATGGCCCCACCAACCCCCCAACCCCAAGGTTTTTGAAGTAAAAAAATAAATTAATTAATTAATTAAAATAAAAGGAGGGGGCAGATCATAATTTCTGAAATATAAAAACCCCTGGCCCTAAACCTGTTTGGTTAATAAGTTGTGAAGGTGGGTGGTCGTGAGTGGCTTGGGCGACTGGACCATGTTTGGATGGAGGATGCTGTGCAGAAGGTGGTGGTTCTGCACGGGGGTAAGAAGAAGAAGAAGAAGAAGCTTTTCTGATATCTTCTCCTCTGGTGAGTGCATATTTCCTTTCTTATATCTTCTCTTTGAATTGATATTGCCAGATTTTTATTTAGTGATGATTGTTTTCTTGAATTTTGTGTCTGTATTGTATTTTTTGGGGTTTGGATTGAACATTGAAGTAGGCCATGTTTGGTTATCAAAATAATGATCATGACCAGCTGTTTGTTAGAATGTGATAGGTTGGGTTTTGATTATTTTTTCATATGAAGCATCTTTCTCTGTTTTGTCATGTGAGAGAGTGTAGAATTATGATTTTTATTTCTATGCTATTTAATATTAAATCACGATGGAAAACCTGTTGTTACAGATGAAATTGATAGCTCATTTCATGTGGGCCTATTTCTACAGCATAAGTAAAAGAATTGACATTTCATAGTTCCTGCACTCCAAACTCATACCGTTCAAATGGAACCCATTCAAGAGTGACATTTCATAGTAATTCATTGTTTTATACTTCAAAGAAGTGAAACATCACTCGTATTCTTTTATGAGAGAGCAAAGCTACATTCAGTAATGGATGCCAATGCCACATCATTTTATCAACATTGGTAAAATGGAGGGCATTTATTTGATAAGGCCATAGAGATACGGTCCAGTTAGTCCAACAAGCCAGCCCATCAATTCCTTAGTTTAAGGGATATTGTTATCTTATAAATTGCATATACAGTCATTGATTTATTGTAACAGCTCAATCAAAGGATTGTAATTGATATCCTCACATCTGTACCAATTGTAAAATCTATTATAAATATACTTCATGTCCTCAAGGAAATCATATTGAGGAACCAATTCAATACAAGAAATCGTGTGAAGATATTGTCACATGGTATCAGAGCAAAAAAGATCCTACAAACGTTTCCTTGCTCATACAGCTCTACATTTTTTTTTCCACTTGCAATCTCACGCTCCTAGGTGAAAAGGCATCGATTTCTCAGTGGCACAATCGATTGGGCCATCCTGCTCTTCGCACCGTCCATTTAGTGCTTAATAAATATCCTTTACCTTTACTTTCCAATAAAGTGCTTGGTGTTTGTGAAGCTTGTCAACTTGGGAAGTCTCATAAGTTACCTTTTTCCAAGTCTCAACATTCCAGTACCGCTCCTTTAGAACTTCTTTACTCTGATGTTGGGGACCTTCACCAGTTCTTTCAAGTGATGGCCATCGCTATTATGTGCATTTTCTTGATGATTTCACAAAGTTCACTTGGATATTTCCAATGATCAATAAATCTGGTGTTTTGTCTATTTTTAAGCAATTCAAAATGTTAGTAGAAAATTTATTTGGCCATAAAATAAAGCAAATACAATCTGATTGGGGAGGAGAATATCGCTCTCTATCTCATTTTTTGACGTCTTGTGGTGTTGCACATCGAATTTCCTGTCCACACACTCATGAGCAGAATGGAGCTGCGGAGAGGAAACACCCGACATATCGTCAAAACAGGCCTTGCCCTGATGGCTCATGGCCAAGTTCCTCTTCACTATTGGCATCATGCCTTTGATGCGGCAGTCTATCTCATCAACAGATTACCAATCCCAACTTTGGCCAATACAACACCTCTGGAAAAATTCGTTGGAATTTCACCAGACTAAAACCTACTTAAAGTCTTTGGTTCTGCTTGTTACCCGCTACTCAGGCCCTACAATACTCACAAACTGCAATATTTGATCAATAACAAGATTGTCATTAGTAGACGTGTAATATTTGATGAAGATTTGTTTCCTTTTAAATCAAAATCTCAACATAACACAACACTGTCCAACTCTCCATTGTTGTGCCCCACATCAGTTCCTCCTTTGCTCACTAAGTATCAGTCCTCTGGTCCATCTACATAGCATCAAAACATTCAAAAAGCAAACATCATACCACATGTTGATGCCACAAGTTCTACACCACATAACAATTCTCCATCTATCCAACATGTTCCATCAGTGCCACCTGATCCATCAGTGCCACCTAGTATTCATCAGCCAAATGCAAGTGCAATAAACTCCAAATCACAGCCAGCCCCTACTCCATCGACATCATCCCTCAATTCACCTCAATTAGCATCCCTTGGACTGCCAGCCCTTGTACCACCACCTAAAGCTATTTCATCAAAATTAGTGGCCCCACATACCAAACCCATTCAATAGTTACCAGACTTAAGGATGGAATTCGACAGCCAAAAATTTTGTTGGCAAGCCAGTATCCAATTGAGGCAACTCCAGTTACAGGACTTGTGGATGATGAGCCTACATGCTTCACACAGGCAGTCCAACACTCTCATTGGAGAAATGCTATGGCATCAGAATTTAATACTCTAATCCGTAATGGCACTTGGGTTCTCACATCACTTCCTATTAATCGGAAAGTAGTGGGCTGCAAATGGATCTTTAAAATTAAGCGGCATGCAAATGGAACAGTGGAACGCTTCAAAGCACGCTTAGTAGCTAAAGGCTATAGTCAACAAGAAGGTATTGACTATATAGATACCTTCAGTCCAGTGGTGAAACCAACTACAATTCGTACAATCATTTCCATTGCGGTTTTGAAGAAATGGCCTCCACGGCAATTAGACGTCCAGAATGCCTTTCTTCATAGCCATCTACATGAAGAAATATTTATGGCACAACCACCTGGGTTCATTGATGAACGTCATCCCCATCATGTTTGTTTGCTAAAAAAGTCTCTTTATGGACTTAAACAAGCTCCACGAGCTTGGTTTCAAATGCTAAGTTACTTCCTTCAAGAATTGGGCTTCGTTGTTTCAAAAACAGACACATCATTGTTCATCTACAAACAAAACAGAGTGGTTATTTACCTACTGGTTTATGTTGATGATATCATCATAACAGGCAACACTCCAAGCTCTCTCTGTGGTCTACTGACTCATCTTGGACAAGAATTCGCCATAAAAGATCTAGAATCATTGCATTATTACTTGGGGGTGGAAGTTCTTCGTTATAAAAATGGCTTGCATCTTAGTTAACAAAAATATATTCTGGACTTGTTGCAATGTACTAAGATGGATGGTGCCAAACCTATTACTATACCAATTTCATCAAATAGCAAATTATCTATACTAAGTGGGACCTCTATGGGCAACCCAACCTTGTATAGACAAACAGTTGGTGCACTACAATATGCTACAATTACAAGGCCAGACATTTCCTTTGCAGTCAATAAGGCTTCCCAATTCATGCAAAGCCCCACTGATGAACATTGGAGCATGGTTAAGAGAGTCCTTCGCTATCTCAAACACACATTATCTTATGGCATCCAAATATCCAGCTCCAACTCATCACAATTATCGGCTTTCTCTGATGCAGACTGGGCTGGATGTCTTGATGACAGAAAGTCTCAAGGAGGGTATCTGATATTTTTTGGGCCAAATTTAATTTCTTGGCAATCTAAGAAACAACAGACAGTTGCACGATCAAGTACTGAAAGTGAATATCGTGCCTTAGCCAATACTGCTGCTGAATTAACTTGGCTACAATCCTTATTCGGTGAATTCGGGCTATACTTATCAGCTCCACCGATCCTTTGGTGTGACAATGTGGATGCTACTTATCTAAGTGCTAACCCTATCTTTCATGCCCGCACCAAACATGTGGAAGTAGACTTTCACTTTGTCAGAGATAAAGTAGCTAAAAAGGATCTTCAAGTCCAGTACATTTCAACTAAAGACCAGCTAGCTGATATTCTCACAAAGGGATTATCATCTTCAAGATTTCAACTACTGAGGTTCAAACTTACCTGTGCATCTGCTATGGGTGATTGTGAATGTGAATGGGTGAAACTTGGGCCTAGTGCAATAGAATACTAACATTAATGGCAAATCAATAATAGATAATGGGATGGGCCACTCTTCTGTGATGATCGGATGTACCTTGAAAACCTCTCTGAATTGGCCGCAGTAGATATCGGTGGGGCTGATATTGTAGTACATCTGAGGAAACTGAACGAAAGCCAAGGAGGGAGAGAGCGTGGGATCAAGGTGGAAGCACATGGCTGCTTTGGCTGAGGTGGGATCATTGGAGTACATATCACAGTCCAAGACCAGTATGTATGAACCGTTGCTCAATAAACTTGACACTCGAAGCTGCAAGACAGACCACTTATCTTCATTTAAATGCAAACTTAACACACACAAACAGAGAAAGAAAGTAAGAGAGTGAGCCATACAAGGACATTGAGGGCACCAGCTTTGAAGTTGTGAGGATGTGTGGGCCTCTTCTCGCGGCGAACATAGACTAGATGGGGCATCTTCTCATGGTCCTCCAATCCTATGACCTAAACCACAATAATCGATGAATTAAATCATAATTACGATGATGACGACACCAGAGTAGGAATTACCTTTCTGAGCTCACCCATCTTATGCATGAGTTTCTGTCCTTTGGCACTCATCTATATTGGCATTTCTATGTTTTTATACCTTTGACACTCATTTACATTTGTGACCTTATAGAAAAAGAGAGATCCCAATTTGCCCATGAATAGAAAAAACTTCATATCTATTATACTTAACTATCAGTGCTAGAGGACCACATACCTCAATTAAGGGAGCGCGATCTGCTTTAGCCTTCTTACTCAAGGTATCATCTTCAATCAATCCCATTTCTTTAGCACTTTGTACCTGCTCCTTGAAAGCTTCATACATGAACTGTGCTTTATAGAGGTAAATGTATAGAATTAGTTCAGAAATAGATTGTAAGGGACTCATGTATTTGAGTAGAGATAAGATCCTCTTTCCCAGTGAGTTCTGTCTCTACCGAGAAAATCTGTTCTCAGTAAGAAAAACAGTCTCTTATTGCAAAATCTAATTTAACTGGAATTTGCATGCAAAACAACAAAGGGGATTTGAAATGAAGGCATTTTATAAAGGTGGCGAATGTGGATTTTTAGTAAACCAGATTCAGTCAAACAAAGAAACATGACATGAAACAAACAAGACCGGTAAGTACCTTCATCTTCTCCCTCTCACTCCACAACTCACCCCTCCTCATCAAACCATCGTCCTCATCGTTCTCCATGGAGAAATAAGCATTTGGGCACCTGGTTCGAATCCCATACTTCCTACAGAAGGGCAGCCACACCATGGCAAAAGAAAACGCCTTCCTCATAGCATAGAGCGTGATGTCGGCGCCCCCATCATCCGACAGATACACCCACAGCTTCTCGGTCGGATAATCCAGCGCCATCGCCGACACCACTGTGTTCATCACATCCAACGGAGGCTCCTTCACAGGATCAGCGGTGCAGATGAACACGTCGATTCCTGGAAGCTGACTGTCATCGGAGAGCCGCTCAGGGAAGGCGGTCCGAGAGACGGGACGCCATCGGTATGCAGCGCCCAGCAGCCAAATGAACGAGAGGGTGAGCTCAGAAGTGAATAGAAGAAACCATGTGAGTGTGAGAGTCCAAGCGTGGGAGTGGGATGTGAGGAAGAAGAAGAGCCATGTAGCTCTGTAGTAGAGTAAGGCCAGGAGCATGAGAGAGTGCACTAAGAGAAAAGCTCTGTTTATGGTCGCACGAGTGCGTTCGATTCTGAGCGTATGGAGAGGAGGGATCTGCTTCGTCTCCATCCCTTCTTCTTCTTCTTCTTCTTCTTGAGATGATGTGTGTAAGGTAGATACAGAGAGCCAGGTGAACATCCTATAAGCTCTTGTATATGTTTTTACTAGCTAGCCCTACACGTGCAAGGCACGTGTAGTATCCAAAGGCAGGTGTTGTTAATACTATTAAAGGAGATTTAAGCTATAAATACATAATGTAATAAAAGTTCATTCATTCATCAAAGTCCAGCTTAACTGTGAAAAATTAAAATTCTGAAGTTGGCAAAATGATTAAAATAACCCGTTCAACAACTATGCAATGTTTATCTTTCAAAAATATCTCTTTTTAAAAAATTTGTTATTATATATGAGAAACTCTTACTTCTAATCTCATCAATAATCTCCAAAAATGGCATTATATTCACTTGTATTTTTCTTTTTTTCTTAAATGTCAAGACATTATTAGAGCGCACATGTTTTCCCTGAATCATGGAGTGGTAAAGATGGAAGATACTATATGTGATAATTAGAACCCACATCCAAATTACCTACAAACAGAGATAGTTTATAGACTATAATCAGAGACGATTTGGATAGTGAATACCTACAGTCATGCATCATATAAATAGAAAATAAACATATAGGATGCAATATAAAGCTAGCATATTCAACATAATCAATGTCATTTTTCTTAAAGGCTATTTATAACTTTCTCTATACCTTTAAATTTCTCATAATCCAAAGTCCCAGACTGGCTAAAATGATTTAGAAAATAAAAGTATGTCATGAATTAATACCAATTTAAATAATAGAGTAGAACATAATACTCGAGTCTCTACACCCATTAAATTTATTAAAATCTAGAAAATCTAGACAACACAAAATTAAAATTTAGAAAATAAGTGTGTTTCATGAACGTAAAAAAGAAGATCAATAAGAACCCAAAAAGCATTTTACACAAATAGACTCTCCGGTCTCTATACTCTATTACCATCAAATTTCACATATTTCAAACTCCTCGAAATCTAAAACTAAAAGAAATTAGAGCATTTCATAGGGAAAACAACATAACAATTATAACCCATGTTGCATTGCACCCAAACAAATTATTTAGTCTCTATACTCATGAAATTTCACATAAACCAAATAACTAAAAATAGAAAATCACAAGAATAAATAACAGTTTACAATGAGCTAGATGGGATAATGCTATGATAACGACACTACGGAAAGAGATTCAAATATTTGACGAAAAAGAAAGAAGGAAAGAACAGGAAGGGAAGATAAAGATCAAAATAATTCTACTCTTAAGGGCTTGTTTGGTATCTCTACTCTTTTTTTTATAGATCCATCTAAAATAGAGCCATTAAAAAAAGAGCCATAAAAAAAAGAGGCTAAAATGAAAAAAACGTGTTTGGTAACACACGAATCTATTTTAAATACCTCGCCTCTATATTTTAAGACCCAAAAGCTCTATTTCTCATCTATCCACTTTTGGAGCATTTGGATTTTAGAGAATTTGCCTCTAAATATCTAAAGCGGACAGAGTCTATAATCTTGTACCAAACGCTCTAATTGTTCAAACCTCTGTCCGATTTAGACATTTAAAGAAATAGAGGCACGAAATAGAGATACCAAACATGGGCTTAGTGGAGTAAATCGAGTAGCATAAAGACCTAAATATGAAAGTACGATGCATTAGAAAGATGACACGACACAACACGAAAGCCAGCCACAAATAATGACACTAATGGCACGGCCCAGACACGAAAGCCCGTGACAAATGGCATGGGCCAGGTATGATCAAGGTGCTGCGGGCCAAGCTGTACCTGCCGCGAAGCACGATTGATAGGACGTGTCGTGCTGGCTTCCAAACAAACGCAAGTTTCAAATAAATTCTTTTTAGGATCCGGATCTCTGTTTGGACCAATCTGGTCCCATGGGAAGAATTTCTTTTAGGAGATGGATTTTTTTAAGAGATTAGATGTGACATTTCAACCCGACATAGCACCTCTTGGTTCAAACAGGGTTTGGACAAGTAGCATCTTCTTTTTACTGCAGATGTTAGGTAGACTATGATTGTCGGTAGATGGGTCCCCTCCTTCCCTAGACAGTCGATTGATGTGGATGGAATACAGCTTTCAACCTATAATAAATACTATGGGATTATCTTTGCTGCCTTGGGCTGTTAGGAGGTGAACTCAATAGTACTGGAGCCACCTATCCTCAAATAAGAAATAATCAACATGATTTCATGTTAATTATTTCATATTTGACAATAGATGGCTCCAATAAGAAATAATCAACATGATTCATTCATGTTGATTATCTCTTATTTGACAGGCATTTGGAGGCATTCCCTTCAAGCCGAGAGGGGGTTTCATTTTGATTATTTCTTATTTGACAATAGATGGCTACCTGTTGAGTTCACCTCCGTCCACTTTGGGTTTTACCGAGGGAGACTCCTAACAGCCCCCAAGGCAGTCAAGATAATTTCATAGTATTTACTCTATGTTAAAAGCTGTGTTCTATTAACATCAATCGACTGTGTAGAAAAGGAGGGGACCCATCTACTGCCATGCATGACGATCCAACTATACCTAGCTAACATCTAAATTCTAACATATGTGAATAGTAAGGAATCATTGAAACCGTTTATTTGTCATTTTGTTGTTCATCATGTGGGACTCTCTTCATTTTTATCCCAACTAGAGAGACAGAGTAAAGCAACTTCACCGTGTATTTAAGATAAAAGGATATTTAATGGTGGCCATATTACTTATTAGAAAAATAATTTACACGTTGATCACCACATAGGACTCCGACGTATTAGCTAGGTCAGGCACCTATCAAATTTCATATTACTAGATTATAGGCCCAATTTAGAGGCTCTTACCAAATTGTATTTTATATATTATATATCAAGGTAGATAGACTCTTACCTATTAAGAATCTATATTGTTCAAAATAAATACCCCTTTCTTAGATGGTGCTTCGCCAAATTTTACTCTAACTGGAAAGAGGGGCTCACTATCCAATAGAATCACATGTAATGGATAAGAATTTCTTAATAATATGTTATCCAAGTAATTAATCTCGATAAATATTGTGGTGGGCCCAAAACATATTGGATTGAGATTTTATGACATCCTACACAAATAGAGGCGTTTTTATGAATGGTTCATATTCTGAAAAGATAGGTCCCACAAAGTATAAAATATGAGTTTTTTTAATATTTTATTCAAGTGCATTACACTTGATAAATCTCTCGCCAATCAAAATCTATCGTATTGGAACTTCGTCACATACAAGTTATGCTTTTTTTTTTAGTGATTTAGATTTTTAGTAGGTGGACTCCACATTCGGTTTAATTATATATTGCCCAAAATATATTAAATTTTCATATATCTCATATATGAGAAACATTATAATTTTAAAGTGGGCCCACGGTGGATTTGTTTTTGAGATGAAATGAGAAAAAACTAGGTCTAAGTTTTGGAAGGGGTCACACACACCAGATTGATAGAAGTAAGGTGGGCCCATGGAAAAACGAATTAAATAATGGGAGGCCCACCTGTTCAAAACAACTTTCCATGCATGCAATCCATAGTTCTACTCTACACATTTATTTTGGGCTGGGACCTAAGAGAGCCCACACAGATGGGATGAGGAAGCCCACAAAGTGGAAAGAATAGTCCACACACGTGATAAGGAAAACACATAAAATGGAAAGAGTGACATACTGAGAGATAAGAATCAAGTACATGGCTAGGTGACATTCAAGCAACCCCTTCTCGATTATTTTGGATTGAATGCAGATACCCAAACAAGTAACCTATGTTGATTAATCATAGATAACCAACTGATTATATATATTTCTCGGAGAACCTCTTTGGTTGGGGCCATTGTATAAGCTTTGGTGATGTGTGGTTTTGATGTGGAATTGATAGGATGGGTGCAATCCATTATCTTTCTAAGACCTGTTGGATCATGCTACCATCATTCAAATGTTTAAAGACATAATTTGAAAATCTAGTTGGTTTGTCCCGAAGGAGTCAACCTCCATGTATAGAAAATGCAACTTGTCCTCTAAGAATCATTCACTAAAATATTAGTAACTTGTTGACCAAGTAGCTTAGTTACTTGACCATGAAGGGCCTCTTTCTTTGCTAGAATCTCTTACAAGAATTTGAGTCATTGATGATATTTTAGACATGATGTGATGGCTTATCCCTCAACATTTGCAAATATCATGTTTCTTCATAATAATTTCAAATTCCAGTCACTTAAAAGGTCTCAAAAATAACCGAGCAGAATTTTGTTATTTTAGGCCATTTGCTTTTCATAGAATTTCTAAATACTCAAATACAAAGGAGCAATCAAAAATTCCACTATGTCCGAGACTTTAGAAATTCTCCAAATAAAAATCCTCTTAAATCCAATAAAGAAACCAGCCCAAGAAACTAAGGTCTAGGGATGTGTGTGGAAATGAAACCAAACAAGTGGTGTGTAATTAATGTAATCCAATGTAAGTGTTCATCATCTTTCTCCATTTTCTTGTTCTTTTTCCACAAACAGAATGACCTTAACCATTAAACCAATCTCGACCATAGACTTTGACATCCTTCATAATATATTGAGCTGTATTTAGAACCAAGTCCATGTCTACAGTGGCCCCATACAGTCGTCTAAATGATATATCGAGCTGTATCTAGAACAATTGCCAGTCATCTTCCAAAGAGGCTTCCCGAACCTCATGAGAAGGAATGGGCCAAACACACTTATAAGGAGAAAGAAAAAAAGGATAAAATATTCCTTCTTGATCATCTGCTTGGATTCACTTATTTTTGTTCCAGGTGAGTTAAACTAGGGTTACATGCTTGCCCTTACAGCTTGTGTGAACCGAATCCCAATCCAACCCCATCACACTCACTAACCCTTCATGAGTTAGGCACTCTTCTTTAATTTGACACTGATTCTAAATCACACTCATCATTGGATTGAGTCACTGAAGAAAATAACTATAATTAAGAAACCATTATAGCTTAAGGGACCAAATTCAATGGTTGTGATGATCTATTTGAGTTGATTTGCCCATAGCTCTAAGCAAAACGTAACCCACTGGATTGTAAAGCCCGAGATCTAGATGTCCTCCATACTATTTTACAGATCCCAATGGAAATTCGTCAGGGTGGAAACCATTCACGAGAGCTTCTAAATGCACGCCCTATTTTTCTTTACATAGCCACCAATTTAAAAGAATAATTACGAATACACTCTTGTGAATAATTCCCAAACTACCCATGTCTCCCTCTCTCTCTCTCTCTCTCTCTCCAACGGTGCTGTCGGAGGAGGCAATGGTGGCTAGGGTGGGGTTAAAGTAAGGTTAGTTTAGGCATTATGGGGAGTGTGGAAAGATGAATATGAACATCTCGAATTCAAAGGTTGGTGTAGAGAGAAAGAGGGTGTGCAAAGAAAAATAGGGGTGCATTTGGAAGCTCTCATCATTCACATTGAGCATCAAAAGTTGATTTGAACCGTAAAGATGTATTAGTCCTCCATAAATTTGGATTTCCCAATTTCATGCATGAAGTTCAGATAATATCACCAAAGTCTCTTGACTCTAGTTTAACCTTTTTTCTAAAAAGATTCTGTTCCAAACCCCATGATATCATGGGAAAATATAATATCACATAAATAATAAATGCCATGATATCATGTGACTGTCCCATCATGTCATGGATTTTAGGCAGCATTTTAGGAAAAAATCTTTTTGAATGATAGAACCTAAGAAATAGTGGTCAGATGTGTATTTACTTTTCAAAAAATTATCCTTTTTCATGTTCCGTAAAAAATGATTTCACTTACTGGTTGTAAAAAGTGTATGATATCAAAACTGATAAATTCCACGCTGATGATATCATGGGATATGGCACAAAAAAGTTTTAAGATAATGACCAAAGTCAAGCAACGCTGGCAGAATCATCTGAATCTCGGTCATAAAATTGGAAAAATCAGATTTCGAGAGGACTAATTTATCAAAATCCCTAATTTATCAAAATATCGGTCACACTTCAAAGTGGATATTGACATTATGATGTACATGATCATCTCTCTTAGCCATCAGAAGGTTAAGAGAGATGATAGTATACACAGGTATCCCTGTGCTGTTAATCCATCAGAACGAATCCACTGGGCGCACAGGCTCAACTGCACACGTTGAGCACAGGGTAAATCTGGGGTGATTTGCATTAACATATGCAGCCTCCATCTATTCACCAGCCTAAATTCAATCTTCAAATAGGTCTAAGATCAATCACTTTTAAAGCATCTACATCAAGAAACCAATTGCTGTATTAATTCAAAGCCCAGGGTTCAGATGATACAGCAACTATGGTTCCCATCAATTGGTTTGGTTACAAGATGCGAAATTGCACAACCCTCTTCTGGTTCAACTCTAGGAGTGGCAAAAGTTAAATATTTGAATGCGACATCAATATTTTAAATGATGATGATGATGATGATGATTTTTAATTACTATTAAACGGAAGATTTAAGGGCCTATATAGAACTCAACTAAGACAAATGTAACGAAACCACATTTAACCCCCAGAAATTGTCAATACCGTCAGAGTTTCCTTGTTGAAATCCTAAAGAATGAACTCACATAATCTTTAATATTTCAGAAGAAAATACATTCTGACCAAGACAGTAAAGTATCCATAAATGATGACATATTTTCACAAGGTTGCACACCTGTGGCTATGGCCCAGAGAACCAATGGAGCTGATATCCCTCAACTGCTGTCCTGCCAATTTATCAGAACTGAAATTTACAGTATCAAAGTCATCCTTTCCAGCCTTTCAACTTAGTCCTGCCTGCAGTGAGAATAGTTTACTTCTCAAACAATCCATAAATAGTGCGGGCACTTTTACGTATGCATCTCATAAATACAGGCAAAGAAATTTGCGGTGCTCCTACATGCTGTGCAAAATAGGAAACAGATAACATGTTAAGACTTCTTTGTTTGGATAAGTAACATCCTTGACTTCTTTGGAGTTGAATCACATGTCGTCGATGATTTGCTATTTCTAACCTGATGCAGACCCGCAATTCAGTGTGGGATTGACATTTCCAATCCAATAATTGAACATATCATATTTGGGTTGTCTCGCATATGGGTTTGAGTCTATTTGCAACCCAAACTGATAATTCCTGATTCAAGTTGGCAATTCCCACCAGGTCAATGAACAGGTAACCTGACCTGACCCATTGCCACCCCTACCTTGGAAATTCCTTTTATGAAACATACATGAAATTAGTACGTGTTCTACCAAACTTTAGAGAAGCATCCTATGAAATATTCCACTACATTTAATCATCCCTCAAGCTTGATCCTACATGCTAAAAATATGGTCTCAACCTTTTGCAGTCCAAACCATTCATATAAAGGACAGCCCCACCCTGTTGCGGCTGGAAGACAGCAAAAATCCCTCCTACTGAACAATCCTAACCATCTGACTTTGTCCTAATCAAACGTGGACCATTAGTAACAATTCTCAATTCACAAATAAGCAATCAGCACCGGATATCATATGATGAGACCCATCAAATGATTTGCTCAGATCACTGAATGGTGGGCCTCTTGCACCATAGTAAATCAAATAAGAAACATGGTTACTGTCAGATTGTGCATCACAATACAGCATTTGTCACAACAATATAATTCCACTTCATAATAAGAAATGCACTGTATCTGCAATTAAATCATTTCACAGTATAAAGGGGATATCATATTTGCAAGAATACAATCATTTTATATGCAATGCGAAGTAAAGACTCAAGTCCCTCCTAAATTCAATTATAGGAATCCTGTTAAAATATTTACTTGTAAAGCTTTTCCATAGTGTCCTTCAACTGTGTGATATCAGCACCGACGATTTCAGTAGCTCTTTTCCCGTTCTGGAAAAAGTGGAAAGTTGGCTGCAGTGAACATACATCAGTATCAACAATGAGAGCATGCTAAAGTGGCCAAACAAGAAAACGCTAGGGAAATCAAGCACGTATAACCAATTTTAGATTAAACTCAGGTACATAATATAAAGAGAAAATAAGTCAATAAATGGAAATGAGTTGTAACTTGTAAGAGGTAATATCAACATAAATAAAAGAATCATCAAATGAAGTACTTTGAGCATGATAATAAGTAAATTCGCCAATATAGAACAAATAAAACTTAAGTTTGACTTGCTTCTTAAATCATCATCACTAGCACCTCATCCTCGGAGACTTGTGACATTCCCTCTATAGAAGTGCAACTTTTCCACTCATTGTTTTTCACTATCGGTAAGAAAATTTCAGTACTCCAAAAAAGAGATTAAAAAAGAATTATCAAGTATAAGAGCTATGTACTATAACAAATTGGACTTGTAAACCACCATTCCCCAAAATGAAAACTAAGAATCAATCTATCCACAACCAAATTACCCCTCTAATCCCGTCTTCACCAAAGAATTGGCAACCTCATTCACACTTGATCTGCCTAAGTACCAAAGGACAAAGATACCTCATCTCCTTTGCAATAGATAAGAATTCGTAAGGGATTTGCCACCCTGTAGCATCAGAGGAAGCCCCTTATAAACCTTTTAAGTTTGAACGTAAGGATCGCTTCTCTGATAGCAAGAAATCTGGTTTCCTCTTAATGCCTTTAAACCTACCAGAATAGAGAGGGCCACTAGAACCACCACAATCATTACGCTCATAGAAATTAAAGGCTACATCATCAGTCACTTCACAATCTAATGCATGTCTTCTGAATACTTCATTCCAAGTGTTTTATTTGTTTGCCTGATCATCCTATTCATTACACTTAAAACACTTCAATTTTTCAAACGCGGCTAATCCATATCTTCTATATACATGCAGTGGAGAATTCGATATACTGTAGCTGTCAGCTATTCTGATTATAATCTAAGTTTATCTTACTATATGAACCTTTGTGATGCAGGCCTGCATGGATTTAAGCCCCAGCAGCAGGCCCAGATCATTGGCACAGCTAGGCCCAACAGCCCACAACGGGCTGCTGGCCCTCCCATTGAGCATCTGGGTGGTATGAAAGTTGGTATTTTAAATCCAACTGAGACCTAAGTCATGATTGTGTCTCAATATATTCACATGTCAGCATCCATGGTCAAGGACATATATTGCCTATTTATGAGCATGCACATCATCATAACCATCCTTGTACCATCTGACATGCAAATATCAAAAACAAATCTTGAATTGCATGTCAACTCAAGGACACAAAGCCAGGACGTTATCCATAAAGACAAAGGAAAAAACATACAATTAATATGCCCGACTTTGCACTTCCCTGAAAGATTAAAAAAAAAAAAAGAACCACCACAAAACCAACCAAAGGATTGTTCGTAATTCTATACCAATGCATCCATTTATGGTGAACAATTACAAGTGAACAGTGGGCATGACAAGTTTCTGAACCAAAAGATTGCTATGGGAAGAACTAGAACCAACATACGGAGAAAAAATTCAACATAAAATCAATGAATCAGTAAATAAATGATACAGTCCAAATCTTCACAAATTGATAAATTCAATTTTATCTTACCACAGAATAAATCTTTAACTTGCTTAATGTGTTTCCAAGACCCTCCTGCACACAATATTTCCAATCAGTTCCATTTAACTTCTTGTAAAAAGAAACACTTTTTTTATGCCGATAAAAAGAAGATACTAAAATACTTAATATAGAAAGGGACATATATCCCATGATATAACATAAAAGCAACAAAGAATGGCATACATCATTACAATCCATTTAGTGATTGTGGCTCACAAATTTTAATATATGGTACTGGGATTGTGAAGAAACCCACAGAGCATGTTTGGTAACAGGTGAGGAATCTGCAAATCTGAGGATTCCATACTGCCCCCAACAAGGTTTCTGCAGCAAGGATCTGTATAACTGAGGATTTCACATCGATGTCGGTGCATATCAATGCATATAGCTGAAAAAATTTTGATTTTGGTGTGCAAATCCACAAGGTGAGGATTTCTATATCCTCAACCTAAAAATCCTAAAAAATGAGGACTTCCATTCATCCAAATCATTGTGGATTTACGATTATCAAACATGGGTTTTCCACGACACTGTGGAAAGCGGAAATCTTTTCTCTCAGGATTTGGTTGTCAAGCATGACCTTAGGTACATCTCTTTCCTTTTTCTGCTTCTTCCTTCTTTTTTTTTTGGAATGGTATCTCTTTCCAATTACTCAAGGATGGTTGGTTTTCCGGATCCTTGTGAGTCTAAACTTTGTGGCGAACCACAAATGCCACCACGTGAAATTTCCTTTATGCGTGTGTGTGAGAGGGAAGGGGAAGGAAAAAGAGGAAAGGAGAGAGGAAGGGAAGGGTAAGAGGGAAGGAGTGGGGTGGGGGATCTCCCTCCCAATGGAACCTTAAAGAAATTAACTTTTCTTAAATTTTCCCATTGCTCACCGTTAAATTCAAATTGATGAAAGTACGCTGTCTGAGTTTTCCATGCAGTTTCAATGATGCAATGAAAGAACAATAAAATGTTTGGTCCTGTACAACATCCCTCCTTCCTTGAGCACTTACAAGCACCCCCTTGTGGGAGCCCACCTAGGTCCATGCCAATCATGAGGGAGGTTGAGCATTGAAAGACTTAAACAAGACCTCAGGGTTTACAAAATCATCACCGCCATTCACCAGTACCCTGTCCCAACTATTTTGGGGTCAACTACATGAACTTTATTTCTCCATTATGGGCTATCCTAGGCTAAATCCTCAAGTATCCAAAATATCGGCCCCATTGGATCATCCTAACCCCTTGAACTATGACACCTAAAGTTTACTGGTCTTAGAAGGCATCGTTTTTTCTTTTCGAACTTCAATCCAACGATGAGTAACATTTGGATGAGTTTCAAGTTCAAGCTTATGCCAATTTCTTCTGCAGCAAGAGAGAGAGAGAGAGAGAGAGAGGTTTAGTGAATTGATCGGAGGGGAGTTCCACGCATGGATCAAAATAGTAGCATAACAGCTGCTATATCGGGCCAAACGGTGAAAACCGCTACACTAAATAGAATTTAGCACCACTCACAACCGTAACGGCCGCTCCAAGGTTGCTACGGAGTGAGACAAATTCCTAAATTTAAAATACATAATAAGACTTATTTCTTTTTTTCTTCTATCCAAATAACATTTTTACGCAACCCTTTTACCCTTTTATATTTAAAAGAACATCAAAAAACACAAGATCTCGCCGAATTACAGTCGATACAAAGAGTTCTTCTCTAGGTACATCCTATTAGACACCTCATTTGGTAGAGGTATTCTTTTCTCTAGGTACTCTTAAGTCTTAAGTCATGACTTCATGACATTTTTTTTTATGAGCCTTTCATTAGTTTCTAGGTTAGCATAACTAAGCAACATGAATACATGTGAAAAATTTTATCATTACTATTATTTTCTATTTATACCACGATACAAGACCTCATACAATAAGGGGACCGCTACACCCTTTTATCTTAGTTATTTTTGTAAAAAATTAAAAAAAAAAAAAAAAACCACACACACACATTTTCTATCATTTTCCAGTATTCTAGATTTTCTACAAATTTCTCAGATTTTTTTGATAATTTTTTCAAATCGCACCGCTACTCTGCTACGTAGAGTTTCGGCGACGAGCGTAGCTATTTTCATCCTTGGTTCCACGTGCTGATAAAAAGGAGGTGCGCACAAATGGTGCCCACAAGATGGTGCTCATTCAAGGACTGTTCCTATTTATATAACTCACTACATTAAATTGCCACCATATTCTTAGATATTTAACTCTCCACCAATTCTCCAGCCTTAGATTGTAATTCAGATGTGATCTTGGAGTTCCATTCCACTTCTATCTTAGCATTGCATTTCTATATACTCTTTTTTTTCCTTTTTTTTTAATGACCCAGGGTATCTCCCGCCCAGCCCAACCTAGGAGCCTTTGGCCCTACGCCCGGTGGATACTCGATTATGGACAGCCGAGAACTAATCCCTAGGGGAACATGCAAACCCTCCTATCCACATGCACCGGGTAAACTATGGGAGGTGGCCAACGAAGGTGGGTGTCGAACACATGCATTTCTAAATTCTCTTGTCCTCCAAGATAAGCAAATGTGTGGTTCATTTAGTGGCAAGCTTCGAAATTGGAAGTGATTTCTAGGAAGACAAGATCCTAATGGTTATAGCATTTTTTTTAGCTCATTGGCTTTATTTTATTGTTGATCAAGGAGAAAGGGGAAAAAAAGGAAACTAAATGATCAACTAGAAATGTACATGCAGACATGCTAAAGACCATGCAAGTACATTTGATGAAAACAAGTATTCATCATCCTCCATCTGCCAACCAAAATTAATGCCGGAAAGCGCCACCCGCACATTTACTTTCTTATTTCAAATACATAAAGGAACATCAAGATTTTGTAATAAAAGACCATGTGATTGGTTTTTGAACTTTTGATCCTATTAAGTAAATATGTCAATTCATCATCACTTCCACATAGTATGTATAAACAAAAATTTCCCCAGTATTCAAATGACAAGCCAAGTTGCCATGTCACACTACCAACTTGGGAAAGGAATGAGTTGCTTTTCTAAATCAACTACAGGAACTATAAGCAGTGGAACCTGTCATACCTTGTCAATATCAATCTTATATGTCTTGACATGTGGGTATTTCTTGCTCAGTTCTTCAATAAAAGGTGATATAAACTTGCCTAAGATAACCAAGACAAAACAAATAATCAAATAAACATATAAAATAAACTCATTTTTTAATATACATGTTACAACTCCAATGTAATGCGATAGGTTACAGAGTTAAAGTTTAGGGTTTAGGATTCATGTGTTATCCTAAATCACTTTCTTAAATAAATACATGAAAATGAACAACAATTAGAGTAACAGCAAAAACCACCACTACCACCAAGTCATTGTGTTTATGTAGCTTCCACATAAATCATTCACACCAGCATATGAATGCCCTCCCATTATAGATATTTGTCATTGACAATGTTAGAATTTACTGGTTCTGGGAAATATAGGAAATTGAAGAGAAAAAATCAGTTCGTTTCTTTCTTCCTTTTTTGATGATGTAAAGGGTTAGTCTGTAAGATAAATACCCTCTACATGTCCATGTCAAAACAATGACGTTTGGACCAGATCAAGCCATGTGCAGGACACATGTATTACTGAAGTTCAAAGATAGAAAAGGAATCTTACAAGGTCCACACCAAACTGCAGTAAAGTAGAAAATTGCTGGCAGGCTATTATCTGAAACAAATTTCCAAAAACTATGTAAGTTCCCAAAAGCTGGCAGTAGGTTTTGCAGGTCTCCTTAAAATGTACAAATATATGGTGAAGTTAATAAATTTACCTTGAACTTTGTTAAGCGAGCTGTTTAACTCCTCATCAGACTCAATGGTAACAATGTTTGAGGGTCCTGTAATTATTTTATAATTAATTGCCTTAAAACAAGAACACATCATGGCTTATTACATTAAAAGTAAATAAAAAATTAAAAAACAAAAACAATATCTCATGCCACTTCAATTGCAAGATACAGAGACACCTAAAAGAGAGTATTCTTGAACTTGCATTCGAATGAGCCTTAACCTCAAGAAAGATGTTACAACATGGCATTAATCTATTTAAACTCAAAAGCCCGTGTCCATAATGATCAAGATTAGTCATGTTAAAAGAAACAGCACAAAATCTTGAACCAGCCATAGAGCATACAGGTAACATGAGCATTATCAAGAAAAAAAAATAAAGCCCTCATAACCAAGACCTTCAAAGATCATACAGAGGAAAACCCAACATTTTGAAATACCAAGTCAACCAGAACTCATGTTTCACAATTTCACAAAATCACCACCTATGAAACCAAGATACAGACACAGATTGAGGATTTGGGATAAAAGTCCACATTTTCTAAAGTCTTTACAGATAAAGACATGAATATCCCATCCCTGACATGCTATAATTTCAACATTAAGAACTGTCCTGAAAGTAAGCTTTAGTTTTAGTCATCCAAAGCTTTTATCTTTGTAACAGTCCCAAATTTATTCTAGGCATCCTTGCCTTAAAAAAGCAAAATTAGAAAACTATAAAGAAATATAATCTTCAAAATAATAAACCTAGTAAAGTTAATAAAAGGATCCAAACTGATAAACCATCCATCCATGCTGGCCCATATCCTAAAAATACACTCATCAGTGAGCCTTTTTCTTTCCTTTTTGCATCATTTCTTTTTCCACATAGGTAATTTGACTTGAACCTGCAAACCCATGGTAGCCAAAATGTCCCAACATGCTACTGTCCACCGATCATCAATTCTTAACTCATCATCATCATCAAATCCTTGCCCCAACTATGTTGAGTTTGGCTACATCATAAATTCTTAACTATCTGATTTAACCACATGACCACTGAGATAAATGAAAGTGGACAGATATGAACAAAGTTGAAGCATAAAAATGTCAAACTCCAATCTTAAGAAAGAAAGCATGTTCATTTGCAGTACAAATTAAAATAGGAAAAATCCATCTACCCCCATTAATGAAAGGTATGCCAAATATCATTACAATCTGATGATCATAACCCCAAAATCTAACCATCTTACAAGTGCAAGTATCACCATTTAAGGTGGGTGTATAAACCCAAAATCAGGTTGCAGTGAAGATCATTCAAACAGTAGATGAAAACAGGATCAAATACAAGTACCCCAGATCTCAGTTTAAACCCATTGATGCAAAGCAATAGCTATGAAGTGATATTATTAAGAAATGTGAAGCAATAATACCTGAGGAAGAAGAGAAGGGTCGAGAGGTGGAGAAGAAGAGGTCAGGAGAGGTGTGAGAGGACGAGGAGAAGAAGGGGGTGAGAAGTGGAGGAGTGATTTGGAATGCTAGGGTTTTGAGAGGGGAAATGTAAGGGGCGTTTGGTGAAGTCGATTGGATTGATGAGTTGAAGAGGAGAGGAAGGAGTAGGGAAGGACGAACAATCGAGAATCTCAATCTCCCCATTCTGAAACTCTAGAGATCTTCCTTCCAAGGACAGATGTTTTTTGGGTGAAAGCCATGTGGATGTATCTGATGGCAGGAGAAGGAAAGTATCATTTTTGGGTATGGGCCAAATTCAAGTCCAGATTCATTTGTGTGTGTAGATTTCGAGGGAGTCCAAGTGTGACCTGTGATTGGGACCCAAGGGGATATTCTACTGCTTGTTTGGCAATTCACTGGTTAAAAGTAAACTAAAGTGAATCCAGACAATAATTTTAAAATTTCCTCCGAATTTTTTAAAAAAAGTTAAAAAATAAAAAAAACAACATCTTTTCTCCACTAAAAAGACAAAGAAACTCCACTTTTCTATTAAAAAAAATAAAAAAAAATTACATACCAAAAAACTAAAAACATAACACCATCAAAACACTTTATTTATTATTCTCTCTTGGTTTGATGCTTCACTTCACCATACTTCAAATCACCATACATCCAAATAGGCCATAAAAGGATAGAGCCCAAATTCATGAAGAAAATCTAAATAGCAACATAAAAATCATGTGATGTGTGTATGTTTAGAAAGTGAAATTTTGACCCATGGGAGTTCTGTGTAAGGATGGTGCGGGATTTTCAATCATCGCAATGCTTGAACCGATGTAGAACCTTTAGAGTAGAGAAAATTTCTTTGGATGTGTACACATGATATATGGGCATATGTTTGGACTTTGGGCTCATTATAAAAGGGTTTGAGGACCTTAAATGAAGCTACTAATTCAGGCGGGGCGATTTTCACCTATAGGACTCGTGTGGGAGTTTTGGTCCATGCAATGTACAGAACTCCTGCAGGTGAAAGAAAATCTCAAAATTGTTTCTCATGATTAAAAGCAAACTATGAAAAATAAAAGGAAATGAAAACAACCGATTGCAATTTCTTTCTCGAGTGCTCTTCAAGTTGTGCTATTCGGGTGGTAGTTTGGTGAGAGTGGGATGTCCCTTGACACTGAGCTATCACAAGCTTCTCATGCTAGCTTATTGACTTAAGGGCATCTAAGTTTTAAAGGTTCTTTTAGCCTACTCACTTTTTTTGGAATGTCATCTACTAGTTCCACCTAAAATATTTATATATCTTGCATGAACTCATTCTCTTCCCTACTGTTCAGTGTTGAGGGCAGATCTTTGAAATGTAATGACAGATGGATCTGGTAAAGCTTTATAATGTTGAATGAAGTTCAAGGCAAGAACATGCTTCTCTAAATTCTCAATCCAACTAATGATACCCTTTTCCCTTCGGTCTTACACAATTCTAGAAAGCTCATTGTCTGGGCTATAGCCCAATCCCCCTCTCCTATTGGGCTGGATATGGCTTTCATTTTAGGCCTGTGGGACAGACCCATGCGGGCACGCCTCATAGTGTCAGCCCCTGGAATGGACCCAGGCCTAATTTTTCTGCCCTCATAGTTAAATGGGCTTTCCCAGGGCCTGCCCAGCCTGACTTGGTACAGCTTCGTATATAGATTTTGTAAGTGCCCAGCCTGATTTTCAGGGTCAGTGGGCTGCATAAGGACCAGAATATTAGGTTCAATAACTAAATATGTGGCCTGGACAAGCTTCCATCCCTGTCAGGCATTGCCCATGCACACCACTATTTATAATTCTAGCGAGCTAGGGTCGACTATACAAAAAATAATGAACCAGAAATTGATTTGAGGCAATATTTTCTAGCCTTTTTTTTTCTCGGAGAGTTCCTAACCCTTTAGGCTGGACTAATCCCTCCGGACTCAGAGGGAAGCCGGGTAAATTCTGCTGTAGTGGTCATGTAGTTTCGAACCTACAATATCCGGATGCAAATCGTGGTCCTAGGCCAATATTTTCCAGCCTTGACTTGTCGAACCACTGAGATCCAAAGAAAGGGTCCAACTACGGGTGAGTTGGATTGGGTATCAGGCCAACTCGAATCTATATTCCACATCTTAGAAGAGAGAAGTACTAACCAGATTCAAGTCATACCCTACCTGCATCTACAACGGACAACTTGAACCCAACGCCAATCCAGTTTCAACCCGACTTAACACAAGCTGCACCCCGGCTTATCTAATATTTGTTTAGTTTTCATTTGGGTTTGAACCCACCCAGAACCCTAATTGAATTCAGATTGGATATAAAACCTTAGAACCGAGCCCAAATGAAAGCCGAGACTATCCAAATCAGTCTTTAAGTTTCTGGCAGGTTGATCACCCAGTTTCAGGTTGGGCTCAACCCAGGTTGCACCAACCCTGGTGGCAAGCAATTGGGTGGCATTATATTCCAATTCTCTCTCTCTCTCTCTCTCTCTCTCTCTCTCTCTCTCTCTCTCTCTCTCTCTCTCTCTGTGGATCCCAAATTTCAATAGGTCATGTAATGGATTTAATTATCTGTGCAGCTCAATCTTCCATTATTTGGTGGACACATTTTTCCAAAAATAAAATAAAAACGAATTGATTTTTGTTGATAGAAAGGATTTCAATCTCATCTTGCCGTTAACAGAAATTTGTTGAAAAACGAAAATTTGTAGGGCACAGAATTCTCTCATTGCACAAGTCATTGTTGTGCATGTGCATGCGGAAGCACGAAACCTGAGATGTAACATTCATACCACACAGAGAGAGACGAGGATTTAATGTGGTTTTGGCAAAACCGCCTACGTCCACAGTAAGAGATCAACCGATTCACATATTGATTCTTGGATTTTACGTGGTTCGACAAAACCGCTTACGTCCACCGCAAGAAAGCAACCGATTCACATCTTAACTCTCTTCAGAGTCTAAGGTTACAGATTACATGGTATATATAATCTTTACTTTCTTAGTTTCCAAAAAAGCCCCAATTCAATGACCAAAATACCCTAGACCCTGAACCCAATCCTTGACTAACCCAATGGACTAATCTGGTAAACTCATAATACAAGACATAAACGCAGCAGTCCTTAATGCCAAAAGGGAAAATGATGGTGTGCAAAGAAGCTGTCTTTGGCCATGTTTAGTCGCATAATCAAGAAGATGTGCAAACCACTTTGAATGGGAGGAAAATCCCACTGAAGAGGCAGAAACAGAGAAAATTTTTACTTTATACCATTGCATGGCTTGCCTGCCTCTAGTTTCCTAGAACGAACAATAAACAAAAGTGTACCATGGAGTTCCTCTTGCTCAGAAGTTTTATTTCATTTCTGCATTTACAAGCGAATCACTACATTCATTTCTCCTACATCCAAACACCACCCAATCATCAATTACAAGAAAATTATGGATTAGAAAAACATGATCATAAAACACATACATCAAATAAAATCTCACCAAATCCATGAAAGAGTAGAGACCAAAGACAAAAAAAAAAAAAATACTATGACCGGCTCCCTTAATAATTTGTTTCATGACATGGGTATCCCTAAGGTCTTTGACCCAATAGAACTAATTCCCCATGCAAATTTGGAGCGGTTTTGAATACAAAATGGGGGGACCAAATCCACAACTTAAGCCACTCCACCAACTCCCTAAATGGATAAAACAACCTTTTTGCTTAGACGGCGATTCGAACACACACATACTTTCTTAGATAGAGCAAAATTGATACATATATCTCTTAAAACAAAAACACACACGGGGTAAATCTGATCCAGTCCTTCCTTAATGCCGAAAACAATCTGAAAATAAGTAAATAATAATGAATTACAGATCTTCATTTGTTTTCAGTAGTTACAAGGTACTTCAGATATAAATAAAATAGCACAAAGGTACTGCATTTTTAAGTTCAGACACAAACATAAAAAATGGGTAATGATCATGCCAAAAGCTTTATGTATCGGACAATACAACATTCAAAAGTTAAACCTGATTTGGTTGTAAAGCCATATGATCTCAAGTGGCAGACATGGTGGCAAAGCAGAAGTCAGTCTTTTTTTTATTTCTAATTACCACTTCTTTTGGAACTATTATAATCAGCTTTCCCATGGATTATTATTGTATATGGCATCTTGTGATGTGCCGGCCACATTGGTTGTAACCATTTTCACCAGACACCTCAAGCTTTTTTCCTTTCTGGTACAGCCAACTATTCTTATGCCTACAGGTGCATTTCTTGTGCCTAAAAAGTCCAATTGCTTCCAAGTTAAACCTCACCTAATTGCTATGTGGGACTCACTTCCATTATTTCCATCTCACCATTCAAATGTTAATGAGCCACAATAGGACCATTTGGGCACTTGGTCCCATAAATCATGGCCCCAAAATTGCATTTGGGCTGAGCCAACTTGTGGGGTCAAAGACCAGATTGTTTCCAGATGAATTGGATGGATCCGTTGCCCCTTGTTTGTTTGTAAGGGTGTCTTGGAATGGGTTTTTTAGACTATTGGGCCGGATCTGTGCCCAGCCTTGCCCAGGTTATTTACTTATTTAGCATAAAGGCTCATACATATAATGGGCTGAGTTTGGACTAGGTTGGTCTGTCCCAAAATTGGCCTGTCATGCCCGAACTTTTATTCCCCGGCTTTTGGTCAGGGTTCATTTAAAGCCCTATTTGTTTAGTTTGTATTGAGCTTCTACAGTCACATAGCAAAATGCCTTTATATCATTAGGGGCTAAAAGTGAATGATTAATACGTGGATTGCACTATCCTCCCATCACCTTAGTAAGTTAAATTATAATAAAATAGACGTCCCATTTATATCACTGCCTTGGATTTTTCACTCCACTTCTTGATAAAAACACTTTCTGCCATAGTAAAAACAGGCTAGGCCTGTAGATTCTCATGTGCATCCCCTCGATACCCTCTAGTTTCAACAGCAAAATGTTTTTTTTTTTTTAACTTTATATGTCCTTATCATCATTATCATTATCAAAGCCTTATTTATCTCAACTACATTATATCTTTCCGAAGAAAAAAAAAAAGATATATTAGGTCAGCTACTTTGTTTGACATCTCAGTATCTAAAAAGCACCAACTTTGGCTTGTTATTATTACTATCACAATATTGAGTAAACATGTTTCATCGTAACAAATTAAAGGTTTATCCATAGGCTCATTAGTGGGTGGAGATTATCTAACGTGCTAAATCATTCCTTAATATAAAGTAAATATGCGATTATTACCGACAAAGTCATAAAATGATGGGTTTGCGTAATGTTCAATAGCAAAATCATTCCTTAATATGCTAATGGTTCAGTTTGGTTTGCCCGGCCCCTTTTCTTTGAAAAATACTTTTTAAAATATTCAGATACTAGGATTTTGTAAAGCTACAACTTATTTAGGTCGTTTTCAGGGTGACTAAAATCTCACTAAGAATAGAGCTTTCAATACATTTTTGCTTTTGGAACTGACAAGGACCCATTTGGCTACACGGAATTGATTCCTGAAATCCTAAAAGATGCATGCTTAAAAGTGGTTAACAACTTAAAATTGAAGAAACAAACGCAAAAACTCATAAATGACCATTAAATAATCTTTTCTTTATTGAAAAATGATGTAAGGAGAGATGAAAAATATATAACAACATCATCCTAGGAAATCAAATACTAAAAAAGTTAACTTCCACCTACATATCTACTAATATCTCTTGCCATGGCCCCCTCTAATTAGGGTTGCAAACAGAATGGTTCCAGGTGGGAACCATACTAAACTGGGACCCGGACCCGTTTCTAAATAACGGTTCTGCTTTTGGATTCGGTTTTGACTCGGAATCTTTTTTGTTGGTTTTAAATCCGGTTCCAGAACAGGATCCACCTAGAGCACTGATCTAATTCAAAAATTGGTTCTAACTTCTCTTCAATTTTTTTATTTTTTTCTTAAAATAAGTATATTATTCAATTTATAACAATGCATCAATTCTACTACCTCCAACATTATACATAAAAATATTTAAAATGAGTTTATTTTGAGGTACAGTTTGCAATATCAAGGACTCATATACCGGGTCATGTGTCCACAGGTCGGAACCTATATGAACCCGAAACTTGATCCATTTATCAATCGGAACCTAAATTAGGTTTCCGACCCTGACTCATTTATGAATCGGAGCCTAAAATAGTTTCCAAACCCAATTTTTTTTTAGTCAAAACTTTTGGGTAATTAGAGAATCAGATACCCATTTGCAACGCTACCTCTAATCCTTCATTACAACTCATTTTACCATGAACTCATTTGAATTCGATTTCATGCAAAACAAAAGGGCCCTTATATATTGTGCATACAATTGAGTTCTTAAACATGTCAAGTGATAGGTGTCCCCCTATTAAACACGAATCTACATATTAAGCTATTTGGTCTGTATCCTTTAGCCCAAAAAGAAAAAAAAGAAAAAAAAAAAAACCTATTTGGTTTGTATCAGCCCATATTTAAACCAATGAATGGAAAAAAGAAAATGAACTTTTTCTTTCATCTTTTTAGGTAGGTCGGCCGGCTGGTCACAAGTGATACTTTAAACATACCTAAAGACCCAAGGACCAATCCCTAGACCGTGCGAACACCACTAAACTATGAGTGTCTTGGAAGAAGAAAAAAAAAAAAAAAAAAATGTGAATGATCATCAATGTTAAGCTCCATGATCAGAACATGCTAATGATTTTGACATTTGAAAATATATTTAGACCCCAACAAATGTGTGGCCCACCATCACTGAACTGGATGGGACATGTGATGTGCTCCCTTTGTCCGATCTTCTTTTAGTGGCTTTCACCTTACGAAATAAATGGCCACCTCATCTGCCCTTTCTTCCTTCTAATGTTTCAAGTGATCTCGTGACGTGTCTCCATGCAATGTTGCCACGTGTCTTCAACCTACTACTTGTGTTGGATTGGTGAGTCGGATACCAAATACCTAACTACTTGCCTTTCATCAAGGTTTCGTTGGGCCAATTACTTTTACAATTCTGATTTTGACACAAAGGACCATGAATGACCCCACAAGTACTACCTGTTCTAATTTCTAAAAAGGGTTCAGAACTTAAGTTGGTGTGGATATTTTCATCTCATGATCTTTTGTCTGGTTCACAAATGCAATGTTTAAATTATTTTGTGTTCGATAAGAAGGGGTTGCTCAGTTACTTGAAAACCCTATCAGTCATCCATAAATAGGTCTCCTCTTTTCACCCGTGTGAGTCTCATCTTCTCACATGCTCGAGTTTTTCCGCCCTTGAATCGCTTGTGCGAGTACTTTCTCCCTTCATGTTTTCCCATAAGTCTATGTCTCATTGGCTGCGGTACTAAATAAATAAATAAAACTATTTTGCCCCCCAAAAAATGTCCTTTTTTCTTTTTTTTTTTTTTAATCTCATTTTTTGGAATCAGATTGATGATTTAAGATTTTACCATAATAAGTACTTTGTAAATTTCTGATTTCTTGCTACATTGATGATCACATGGCCAGAGCAGGGTGTTTTAGGAATTTTTTTTTCCATTTTTACATTTCCCCCAAGAATTTTTCTTTTAAACAGTAGTCTCCCCAAAGCAAATTTTCTGATTCCACCCCCGAACAATCCCATTCCCACTATCATAAAATTTATCTAAGTTTTATTTTAAGAAAAAATTAAGACATGGGGCAAGTTGGTAGGACTGTCATATAACGATGAAATATAAAAAAGACCAACTTCATCTAATATTATTCTCCGATGATCTAAGGTTTTTTTTTATCGAGCTATGGGCTTAAGACTGCCACTGGACCCACTTTGCAATCAATCAAGAGATAACTCAAGTTTGGCTTGGATGAGGCCAAGTCGGTCAACCCATGCTGCACAGAGTTACCAAATTACCCATATAAGTCTAGACTGTCTAGTACAGGGTTGTTGTGTGTACTGCAAAAATAATGTACTACAAGAGTTTGAGACTTCGAGTGCACGTAATTCATTCCATAAACAAACATAATTACAATTTCAGCTGTAGGATTTCAAATACTAAAAAAAAAAAAAAAAAAAAGCAGGTCAAGTCAAAACATTGCAGTTTTTTGCGCATAAACAAGTTAAATATGTTCAAAATTGTGTCAACAATATGGATTTTATAAAGTTTATCTTTTAAATAAAATGGTTAAAACATCATTATTCACCAAAAGTATGCTGTAGATGGGGCCCACAAAACTTAAATTCCGATTCAATGTACTTTTGTTTAATTGACAGCATTGAAATGTATGCTTTAATGGGTTTCCGTTTAAGACCAAACAATAGAATCTATCATCATTGTCATCCAAGTTTTGTCACAGGGTTTAACCATTTTCAAGGTTACCTTTGTTTTAAGCTAACTTCTTATCTAATGCAACAAATTCTAGGACTCGTGAGAATGTTGGGAGTGACAAATGAAAATTTTTTTTTGCCATTTTCTTCTGTGATTTTTCCTATGGAAAATCAAACTCAAAGAATTCAATTTTTTTTATAGTTCGGTTTTTAATTGTTTAGTGTGGAAAAAATTTTTCACGATTAGATTTATTTATACTTTTCATGTAAGAGCAACATAAAACAATTTCACTTATCTATTTTCTTCTAATTTTCCAACTTTACATCAGGATTTTGTATTTTGTATTTTTTGTTGCCCAATGTGTTTAGGAACTTATAAGACTTGGATTTACAATGCTGCCCATCGATATATTCTTAGGTATGCTAGTCTTCTTTCAACATGTGTGGGTTATTCTTTCCACTTTGTAGTCTTCCTTCTTCTACTTGTGGGGGCTCTCCTTTCCACCATGTAGGCTTCCTCTTCGCATTTTTGTGTGCTTTCTTGGGTCATAGCGTGGGGAGGAAAAAAAAAGGAAAAATTGAGTTACATTCACACACAAGGCAATGTGCCCCGCAGGCATGAGGGAATTGAATATGTTATATGTTTTTCATAATTACTGCTTATGCTTAATATATCTCTCGTCTTTCAGGCCAAAAAAACACTATATATGTGATATATGTTATGATCATGTACATAATTAGTAATTACACATGGAATCTTAGGTTACGTCATGAATACTTTGTTTTACAGGATCATTGGTGTAATCTGTCTCTGATGGGCCTAGCCCATTTGTCCCATGAATGTGATGTGCTTAAAATTTCTGGAAGTGTCCATGTTCCAGGTATCAAGTTCATTCGATCAGTGTGATATTTGGGCTATGTCAAATCCAAGAGGTAGCCCACTGATTGATTAGCATGGCCATCAATTGGAATTGGACTTGAGAGGATTTTGGCATCCTTTGATGCCATGTCTTAAAAATAAAAGGGAGTTACGCTAAATTTCACTCTAAGTAATTTTCAAAATGTTCAATTACAGTTCAACCAAAAGTGACTTTTCAAAAAGGGGTTTTTTTTTTTCATATAAACTGGCCCTTGAACCAATTCCAATTAAAGTAAAAATTCAGCCAGCACAAGGGGTTGAGAAGAGCTCTCTCAATGAAATCCTAGCTTTATCTTCTTATATCAATTTTTCTTTTCTCTCATCAACGTGATTTGATGGGTTATCTAACTCGAATACGGATTCTTTGAAATTTCAATTCCTCTTCAATGAATTTTAAATTTTATCTTCTCTCATCAATGTCTTCTTTGGCTGTGAGACTAGATTGGCCAATTATACGTTGGACGCTTGTCAAATAAGGGGTAGACAGGAGTTCTCCCTTGCCAAACGATGGAGGGTTTTGTCATGTAATTGAGATGCAGGTGTGGTCATCTCTCCTATACCTTGATATAATCTTTTTTGCTCTTTCCCTTTCTATTGTTGCTTCCTTTTAATGAAATCTTTTTGTTACCCATTAAAAAAAGGCCAGCACAAACGCTAAACTATGATTTTGTTCTGTTTAAATTGGAAACCAACTATATTTTTTATGGTTTAGATTCTAAGTTAGGATTCTTTCTCTTGAAAGCTAAATGCCGATTGCCAAAAAAAAAAAAAAAAAAGTTTCTCGTATAGAGACATCCCTTCACATTTGCATCTCCCTCCCAATGAAACATTCTTTCTCTTAAAAGCTGAATGTTGGTTGAAAAAAAAAAAAAAACTCAAAAAAATCCTCAATTCTAGCCTTAGGAGAAGCCACATCAGCTTATTGGGGCCCATTTCTGGATGTGTCCTTTCAAAACACATAATATGTGCCCTTTCAATAAAAAGTGTCTCCTGGGCTAAATATGTGCATTTTCAATAAAATGTCCCTTGTGCCCATTTGTGTTGATGTAACCCAATTCAAAAGAATGCTTTCCAACTTTATAAATTAAGGTTGTTTTTAAAGTTTTTATATAGTATTCAAAATGAGCATAAATGCATATGAATTAGGGAAATTCTATATGCACCCATCTATTTTGTTGAGCACACTTACATTTCTTCTTCATATGTAATTTTTTTTCTAAAGGTGGGTGTGCTCAGCAAAAATAGGAGTGCATATAGAATTTCCCTATGAATTATTTATTTTGTGTGTGCTGATGTTGATGAAGCAATGAAAGGTTTGGTATGTTAAATTTTTTAATTAGTTTGTTATAAATAGATTTATGTGCATGAGATATTAGTTTTAATATATTATTCGAGACTTAATCTGTGCGATCCATAGGGGCTTCATACTAGTAGTGTTAGAAAATTGTATCTATAGTTTGAATGAAATTGGATTAAAATTTTATAGAGTTGTGTCCATTCATAGGAGACTCTTCACCATGAAGAGACATGTCCTTGAGGTTCGTGACTTTAGTGA
This sequence comes from Umbellularia californica, assembly GCA_028538565.1. NCBI lineage: Eukaryota > Viridiplantae > Streptophyta > Magnoliopsida > Laurales > Lauraceae > Umbellularia > Umbellularia californica. The sequence goes on along the minus strand of JAPQWN010000006.1, from coordinate 9,845,470 downwards.
AAAGTCACAATTACATCTATGTGTACCATCCTTGGATGGAAGGTGATATATCAATTTTATATATTGAGTTGTCGAGAGAGTACAAACATAGTTTTGGTTCGTTGGGCACTTAGATTGTTGTGTTGTTTCTGCATGCCTAATCATTGTATCTTGGGCGACAGTCGTTTGTAGAATCGTAAGCACCGTAGCGAAGGAGAATCTGTCTTAAATACATAGCGTTACATGCTAGCCTTCATTAGTCTTTATTTTGTTCGAGTAATTGTTATTCTGGTTTCGGTCTCAGTGTGAAATTTGCATTTTAATTTCTAAATTTATGTTTGCATGGTTGGGAACAGAATCACAAAAGTTGAAACCTCTTTCCTACCCACAGATTTCCCCATGTAATCTAGTTTCTCTAATATAAAACTTGAAAGAGAGGACAGGTCATTGGTTTGACCAATGCCGCGTCTGCTCGTCTCTGAGTCGAAGTTAGAACGAGTCAAATGAAAGCCATTCAATGCCGCATTAAATATCCCCAACAAATTGTTAAAGATGTGACATTGTTTTTTTCAGATGTATTGCTTGCTACAAGCTGTAATCTATGAATCCCTTTTCACACTTTTGAATTATAAACGGATTGAATTTGACATGTATCAAGGCTATCATCATTCATTGATTTTGATGGAGTTCAAATACCTTAGTACTTAAAGGCTGTATTAATATAAAGATGAAAGGGAAGATTTACAAGAGAGTAATAAAGGGTAATTTGGATATGGTTAAAAAGGAGTAAAGATGAGGCCAGTAGTGCAAACTAGCAAAAAAAAAAAAAATGGGGGGAAAGTTTAGAATAGCACTTGTTAATAACTCTCATTATTAACTTCATATCACTAATTTAGTATCATTTTTGGAAGTCAAAAGTTCACATAAAACACCAACCCAATTTAGTATTTCAGAGTTTGGAATGACATTTTCTTAATAAAATGGAGCTGAATCTGGATTGGCATTGTACTTGCTAATTGACACAACAATGAAATCCAAATTTAATTCGATACTTGTTAGTCTAGGGGTGGCAAACGAGTCAAATTTACAAGGGGTATCTATCAGTTAAATTTAACCTATATCCGCTATGTTATTAAAAGGGGTCAAGTGGATGCAGGTCAATCCTATTTGATCTACATGATCCAAATTTAATACGGGCCAACTTGTTTAACCCGAGCCAATTTATAGAATCTTGGTCTAAAATCAATCCATTTTTTTCATGTTAAGTTGCAAACCAAAGAGATGTCCAATACAAGCTCAACTCATTCCATACAAAATAGACAAACTTAAGCGCCAAATATCAAACTACTAAATTATTCAAATGTGTTAAGATATATGGGTCAACCCAAATCCAACTCATTTAAGTAGGCTATGAGGGTTACGTAGCTTGATGGGGGTTGACCCTATCTCGATCCATTTAAATGTATATTAAATTTTCTTGATCCCTAACCTATACACGTATATTACAAACCGAGTTATGCACGTCAGATATGGGTCGAATTTAGATTTAATCAGACAATAAGTTTGCAAGTGAAAGTTCCTCTAAGTATATAATATTAGGTTCTAAATATATAAATAAAATATTCATTATTATAGTATCTTGTCTCTCGTTACCTATCTAATATGTCTAATACAAGGATTGCCGCACCGATAAAATCAAAGCCTGGGTTGGCGATGCTCCCTCCAAAATCTTAAAAAAACCCTGAAAAAGTTATACAAAATTTTATGTGCTTTTACATATTGCCCCTCCAAGATATTTTTGACATTTCTCACATAATGGATCCACCAAGGAAAACTTTTTAGTCTTGCCACCGGTCGCCATTAGCAATCTAAGGTATTTTTTTTTCTGACATTTCGGATCGAACTCATGCAAAATCAATCATACACCCATGTCTAGAAATGTAAATGGAACACCGATTCTTCGATTATTCGGAGGTTCCGACCGATTAAAAATCGGGTCTGTGTCTTTATTTAGGTCCTAATAAGTAAATGAGTTTGGATCCGATTTCACCTTGGTTCGGACCCTTGGACCAAAAACCTGGCATATTACCTCAATTTTCGAAATTCTCTCCTAAAAATCATGTTTTTTTTTTTAATGCCATTCTTTGCCTAGACCCATCCCGGGATCCAGACCCGTCTCATATATGGTTCTAGTTCTGGTTCTGGAGCTTAGAAGCCGGTTCTGAAACGGTTTCAGGTCTGGATCTGGTTCCACCTTCTTCTTAATGGTTCCGGTTCCGGTTTCGAGTCCACCATAGACTCAGACCGGAACTAACTCATTTACAACTATACCCATGTCCCTTACCAACTAAGCTACAATTTGGGGATAAGTTGCAATCTAAGTTACAATCATCCAATACTAATGAACTCCTAACCCCTTGTAAATAAAGTAAGGAAAGTAAAACTAAAAAAAAAAAGTCCTTTTAAAATTAAAAAAAGGCAATAATAATAAATAAATAAACACAAGAAGAAGGATGAAGGATTCAACGATCATGAAGATGGTGTGGAAGGACTAATTTGTAAATTGCAGCAAAGTCTTCCCCACCAGCAGCCACCCTCCTTCCATGAGCGTCCACTTTAAAAGCAAACGCACTTCGTCTTCTTCTTCTTCTCTCTCTAAACCCAACGCGCTTCTTCTTTCCATTTCTCTCTCTATCTCTCTCTCTCTCATGGCGCCGAGCCTTAGAGACCTGCAACTGACCCCGGTCGGGCGCAGATCAGAGCCGTCCATCGCTGCTCGGGACGAATCGGACGACCTCGAAGATGTCGGCCTTCTCGACTCCTACGATGAGAGAGGAGGCGACGAGATCGACCGGGGTTTGAGGCGAATTCAGCTGAAAGTCACCGGAATGACTTGCGCCGCCTGCTCCAACTCCGTCGAGTCCGCCGTCGCCGCCGTTGACGGAGTCGTCAGCGCCTCTGTCGCCCTCCTGCAGAACAAGGCTGACGTGGTATTCGATCCGAAGCGAGCAAAGGTATTGATTCTTTCACTCTCTCTGTTCAATTTTCCATCTTTTGGGTTTTGTGTTTCTGTTTGTTTGGGTGTGTTATTGATTGTGATCATGGGTGTTTGGATGTGTTTGGGTATTAGTTATGTTGTTTTTGGAGGTTTCTTTTGGAAATTGAGATATGGGGTGGTTTCAGTTTTGTGAGTTTTGAAATGGGTATGTGGGTTTTAGTGATGGGATTATATGGGTAGTTTGAACATGGGGAGTTTCCTTATTCTTCTCCTTGTGTAGTTGTGTTGGTTCTGTTGTTTGGGTTTTGTTTTGGAAATTTGAAGATATGGGATAGTTCAAATTTTGAGGAAAATCATGATATGTTATGTGGCTAACTGAATTGTTGCAAACAATTGTTTTTCTTCCTCTGGGGTTGGTTATTAATGCCTGTGATCCTTCTTCAGCTTCTTTTGGGAACTAGAGGCAGGGGTTGTATTAATTTTAAGCAAATTCTGTATTTTTATTTGCTTTATTGTTGGAAAGGCTCCTCCTTTTACATGCCTGTTCCTTTAAGTGTGTTTAATCTCTCTGTCTCTCTCTCACACGCACGCACGCACACACAAAAAATCCTTTTTTTTTTTCTTCTTCTTTTGGGTAGATTGAGGGGCCGGTTTGAGTTTACTTTTGGGACACTTGTTATGCTGGTGACAGTTTTTTTTTTTTTTTTTAGAATTTTTGTTTTTCTCTTTTTCATTTTAGTTGGAACATATACGATTATGAGAGGGTGGTTTGGTTTTCCTGTTTCCTCTCCTTGCCTTGCATTCCTGAATTCAATTAATTGCTTGTTGGGTGTAATCAATCATTTGGTGCCATGTTTTCCAACCATAATTAGCAGAAAAAGAAACCAATGTGGGAAATGTCTCATGTTCAATTATTATGGGACAATGGGAGATTGGTATTTGAGGCAAAACAATTTCCTCAAAGTATGGTGCCAAAATTTTTTTTTTTTGGCGGCATAGGGACTCAAACTCACGCACCCTTGTACACCCATGTCCCTAACCAACTAAGCTACAACTATGGGAATTTGTGGACTAACTTTTATTCTTGGAAGAAGCATTGATTTATATATTTCAAGAAGTTATTGTCTGAGGTTCTTATCTTCTCTTTTCTTTTCTTTTTTGTCTTTTTACTAAAAGCCCGGTTTAGATCCTGTTTCGTTGATTTACTTTCGTGGTTGCAAATATGTGGTTCTAAGAGTTCTCTTTACTTCCATTTCAGCTTATTGCAACAGCATGTGTTTGATGCAGGATGAAGACATTAAAATCGCCATCGAAGATGCGGGATTTGAAGCAGAGATTCTCCCAGAGTTTAATAGCACTAGATCAAAACCAGAAGGAACTCTATCAGGGCAGTTTAGAATAGGAGGCATGACCTGTGCAGCCTGTGTAAACTCTGTAGAAGGTATTTTGAGAAAGCTTCCTGGTGTAAAACGAGCAGTTGTTGCCCTAGCAACATCACTAGGGGAAGTTGAGTATGATCCTACTTGCATCAGTAAGGATGATATAGTTCAAGCAATTGAAGATGCCGGTTTTGAAGGTGCATTTCTACAGAGCAGTGAGCAAGATAAGATTATATTAGGAATAGCTGGGATGTCTAGTGAAATGGATGTACAGCTTCTTGAAGGCATAGTTAAGAGTTTGAAAGGAGTGAGACAATGCCTTTTCAACATAACTCTTTTGGAACTAGAAGTTCTCTTTGATCCTGAAGTTGTTGGCTTGAGATCTATAGTTGATACCATTGACATAGGAAGCAATGGAAAATTTAAAGCACATGTCCGGAATCCATACACAGCAGGAACTTCAAATGATATGCACGAATCCTCAAAAATGCTTCGGCTTGTCATTTCGAGTCTGTTTCTCAGTGTGAGTGCAATCCTGCATGGTGTGCAAATACATACATGTCATATTGTTCTTCCATGAGGTTCTGGCTCGAGTATGTTCTGTTTATATGTTTAACTAGAGTCTGGTTGTCCTCATTTAGTTTTGTAGCTGTGAAGTTCATTGAATAATTTTTTTTTATTGTTATTTTTTAATATGCATCAGATTCCTGTTTTTCTCATACAAGTAGTTTGTCTCCATGGCCAATTATCTTCTCTGAGTTTCTTCCTTGTGCTGCTTATATGATTAATTGTTTGTCCTTGTCGATTTGCAACAGATCCCAGTTGTCCTCATACGAGTTGTTTGTCCCCACATACCTATTTTATATTCTTTACTATTAGTACGCTGTGGGCCCTTTCTAATGAGGGAATGGTTGAAGTGGGCATTGGTGACTGTTGTTCAATTTGTAATTGGAAAACGCTTCTATATTGCGGCTTATAGAGCATTGAGAAATGGGTCAACAAACATGGATGTCTTGGTTGCTTTGGGGACTACAGCCTCTTACTTCTATTCTGTTGGTGCGCTTCTATATGGTGCAGTCACTGGGTTTTGGCCTCGAACATACTTTGAAACAAGCGCCATGCTGATAACATTTGTCTTGCTTGGAAAGTATTTGGAAGTTGTTGCCAAGGGAAAGACATCAGATGCTATCAAGAAGCTAGTAGAACTTGCACCTGCGACAGCCCTTTTGCTTGTCAAACATGAAGGTATTACCTTTCATGTTTTTGGGAGTATAATTTCTGCCAAAGAAAAACTAAAGCATGATGAATTTTATGAATGTCAACTGGGGAGGAGTTATATTATTTAATTCAAGGTTTCTCATTTCATCATGTCATAGATGTTGTAGGGTCTTGATTTTGCTCATCTAGGGCCCATTTTCGAGTGATTCTGCGCCCCACTATATACATAGACATGTAAAAACTCAAGTTTGGAATGTCATGACCAGCTAAAAATCTCCCTCCTTACATTATCTTAAACCATAGCTGCATTTGTCTCTTAATTGTCTATTTGCATGCTGTTGATCAAAGGGTTATGATACTCCCTGATATGGGAGATTTCGGTCGTATGTTTTTGCTGCAGTGGGACCTGTTGATCAACAGTTTGGATTACTAAACCATGGAGGTGCATAAACTCAATGCCATATTTGATGGTTGAGGTTGATAGTTGCTCTTTCATGAATTCTAATTAATAATTATGAGCGGTTGGTTGGACAGTTTGGATAACTAAACCATGGAGGTGCATAAACTCAATGCCATATTTGATGGTTGAGGTTGATAGTTGCTTTTTCATGAATCCTAATTAATAATTATGAGTGGTTGGTTGGTAAATGTTGATGCAGTTTATTTTATTTTTAGTTCTGCTCTGCATATATGACGAATTTGTATTTTTTTATTCTTTATTTGCAAGTGATTGTCTACTAACTCAATTGTTTATTTGCTTGACTTCCAGGGACAGGTCACACTATAGAACGAGAAATAGATGCGTTGCTAATTCAGCCAAATGATGTCTTAAAAGTTATCCCTGGTTCAAAGGTACCTGCTGATGGTGTTGTCGAATGGGGTTCAAGTTATGTTGATGAAAGTATGGTAACTGGTGAATCTGCACCTATTTTGAAAGAGACTACCTCTTCGGTTATAGGAGGTACCATAAATTTACACGGTGTTCTTCACATAAAAGCCACCAAAGTGGGTTCTAACACTGTTCTGAGCCAGATTATTTCCCTAGTTGAGACAGCCCAGATGTCTAAAGCTCCTATCCAAAAATTTGCTGATTATGTGAGTACTGTCACTGCTGTTTATGAGAATTTTACCTACCAGTTTGCTTAAAATAAGATGTAGGAGATATTGACCAATCTAAGTTTCATGCTTGCCTCTCAAGTTTAGTTTTTTTTTTGTAAATTTATCAAAATATTTATGACCCATTTTGGTACCATTTGGAAGCATTAATCATTATTGTTAGATGACATCCGCCACACCATGCATACTGAAAGTTGAAACAAGAAGGACCACTTGACAAACAACACCATTTCAAGACGGCCTCAAAAGACAACAACTAATAGTGATCTCTGTTGTTACATTGATAAAGGTTTTTCTGCTACCAAGAAAAAATCTACATATATTGACTTTGGCAACATAAACTTCCTTTCTAAGAATCTCTCATGTTAAATACATCTCTTCAATAATAAATCATTTCCAAAAGAATCTTATTAGATGTAATGTGGTTTCATCTTGGAGCAACTTCTGTTTTTCGTAAAATGAAATATTTCTAAGCAGGTCATAAGTATATGACTTGCTAATTGCTATCTTTATAAACAACTATCTAATAAGTGGCACTGAGGTAACTTTTCCCATACACATGCTCAGCAGTTACTTCCCATGTACTATTAGAATTTCATTGGTGTAACTCTTACTTCACTATAGTGTGATTCGCCCATCAAGCTATTCTTGAATTAATGTCCATTTCAAAGAAAATTCTTAACTGTGATAGATGATTGGAACATGTAGCTTGATTGTTGTTATAGAATATGGCAAGTGCAATAATATAAATAAAAAACATAAAAATCAGGGAGGCTCTAAAACATTGTTGACTTGATTTGGGGGATCTAACACATTATAGTTTAATGATGCTTTGAGCCATATGTGAGTTGATTCATGTTTTGCTGTGCTATAGGCAATTTATGAGGTAAGTGGATAGGTTGAACAATATCCTCAGAAATTTGTGTGAAATCAACGGAGGAACTGATGGTTGCCCTTTCTCTTATACCAAACCAAACCAAGCCTTTTCCCACTAGGTGGGGTCGGCTATATGGATTTGACGACGCCAATCAAATCTGTTTAGGGCCATGTCCTCCGTTAGATCCATGTAAGCAAGGTCATGTTTAATAGTTTCTTTCCAACTTCTCTTGGGTCTCCCTCTCCCTCTCCTACTCCTGGCAATCTCTATGCCTTCACACCTTTTAACAGGTGCTTCCATTGGACGCCTTCTAACATGGCCAAACCATCTTAGTTGATTTTCTCTGATGGTTGCCCTTTCTCTTATAACACATTAAAAAGAAAATCTGGCGGAACTCCTTGGTTACACTCTTGTTTTACAATGTGCGATTTATTCTTCTGACACAACATGAAAATAAACATGTGCTTTTTTCTCATTTAAAAAATAAAATTGAATGGAAACCCAGATACACATTTGATCATGTATGTGAAATATAATGAGAGGGGGAGCCGAATTTTCTCTCTCCTGTGGGAGCTGGCATGGAGAACCAAGTGTGAAAATGCATCTCTGCTGTGTTAATGCAGAGGGGCCCCACCTGCATTAACGCCAGACAGTGAGTTTCACACATTGTTTGGCTTACGGACACTCGCATGAGAAAATCTCTCAGAGGAGACATTTCATTAGTGTGGGTGCTTTAAATTGGCAATTTGGTGTTTTAATAGTGGGAGGATATTTTCTGAGAACAAAATGGTGGAAATTATCAAATTGTTTTTTCTCTGCATTTCTTATTCCTACCATCCTCTACTCATTATCTTCATCGAGTTCCAAGGATGTTTCTCTTCCATCTTTTTTCTTTTTTCCTATGGTGCCTAGCTTCACACTTTGATGAGTAGCAAGCATCACTCCAGCACTTATTGTCCATCATTATTATCAACAGGTTGCAAGCATTTTTGTTCCCACAGTTGTCGTCATGGCATTACTGACTTTTTTGGGATGGTAAGCATACTGTTGCCTTTTGTGGTGATGATATCAAATTGACCACTTTCTTCAAATATTTTAAAACTCTTCCGGTTATACTTTGCAGGTATATTTGTGGTGTATTGGGAGCCTATCCAGAAGATTGGCTGCCTGAAAAGAGCAATCACTTTGTTTTCGCTCTCATGTTTTCAATATCAGTTGTGGTGATTGCATGCCCATGTGCCCTTGGGTTGGCAACTCCAACAGCTGTTATGGTAGCAACTGGTGTTGGAGCTAATCATGGAGTCCTGATAAAAGGGGGTGATGCTTTGGAAAGAGCTCATAAAGTCAAGTACGTGGTGTTTGACAAAACGGGTACCCTTACACAGGGGAAAGCAGCAGTTACCACTGCTAAAGTTTTCTCTGAAATGGACCTGGGGGAGTTCATCACTTTGGTTGCTTCTGCAGAGGTGAGTTTGATTGTAGCTTCTTTCCGAGATTGATATTTTATTTGACTTCCATTTATGACTGCTTTTTCTTGGTTTAGGCTAGTAGTGAGCACCCACTGGCAAGAGCAATTGTAGACTACGCATACCATTATCATTTTTTTGGCAAGCTACCCACCTCAAAGGATGCCCAAACCAATGGCAAAGAGGCTAAATTCTCTGGTTGGCTTCTTGATGCCTTCGAATTTTCTGCTTTGCCTGGAAAGGGTGTGCAATGCTTCGTACATGGGAAAAGAGTTTTGGTGAGTTTTCCCTTGTAGATTCATGCAGATGTGTTTCCATGTGCAAAAGTTGTTTTCATAATTTTTTTTCTTATTGGAGAAATTGTTTCCTGATCAGGCCGGTAATCGAAGGTTGTTGACTGAAAGTGGAGTCGCAATCCCTGCAGAGGTTGAAAGTTTTGTAGCAGAGTTAGAAGATAGTGCCATAACAGGAATACTTGTGGCATATGATAATACCCTTGTTGGAGTTTTAGGAGTAGCAGATCCATTGAAGCGTGAAGCAGCTGTTGTTATAGAAGGTCTGAAGAAAATGGGAATCCAACCAGTCATAGTAACTGGTGATAATTGGAGGACAGCACGGGCCGTAGCCAGAGAGGTTTGTATCTTTATCTCTGAAAATTCTGCAAAAACCATATATGTTTTGAGATGATTTAGTTTGCCTTGCAGCTCTGCCATGACTTCTAGTCATTGCTTTCTTGTGATTATCATTTTCATTTCTTATTCTGAGAAATTATGAGGTCCAGATTAGAGAGACCCTCAAATAGGGTATGGTTTGCGGAGGATCCCAACATTGTACTTGTACATGTGGATCTCAGGATTTGTGATCCAGATGGGGGATCTTTTTGTTGCCATTATGGATGTGGGATGCCCAAATCTCCCAAATATTATTTCACACACACACACACACACACACCAAAAAAAAAAAAAAAAAGGGATTTCCCAAATTAGAAATATGGCCTTAAATACTTCCTCCATTGTTCCATCATACAGTCCATTTATAGCCCACTTCGATGTGGGCGAGTTCTAGCCGGCCCTATTCCTCGTTAGATCAACAGTCAGGATATCAACCATGGAACTGGTGCAAACTTGTGAGAGTCGGAAGCCAAAATCTCTCTCTATAGTATGGTTATTGTTTTGATTTAAGTTCTTTGGAAGCAGAGCCTGTTCCCTAATTGAGCATCACTTAACATCATCTGTTTGCTTAATTGGCAGGTTGGAATTCAAGATGTCAGAGCCGAGGTGTTGCCAGCAGGAAAAGCTGATGTCATACGCTCATTTCAAAAGGATGGAAATGTGGTTGCCATGATTGGTGATGGGATCAATGACTCGCCGGCTCTTGCAGCTGCAGATGTTGGGATCGCAATCGGGGCAGGGACAGATATTGCGATAGAAGCTGCAGATTATGTATTGATGAGAAACAGCCTTGAAGATGTCATCACAGCTATTGATCTCTCGAGGAAAACCTTGGCGCGGATACATTGGAATTATGTGTTTGCCATGGCATATAATGTTATTGCCATTCCATTTGCAGCTGGGGCTTTCTTCCCCTTTTTAGGGTTCAGGTTACCACCTTGGGTCGCAGGGGCCTGCATGGGCTTCTCCTCTGTAAGTGTTGTATGTTCATCCTTGCTTTTGAGAAAATACAAAAAACCTAGGCTCACCACTATACTAGAGATTACTATAGAATAGAGTAGTTTTCATTCATAGAAAGGAAATGATGCAGTAATTCATCTCCCATTTTAATCAGTTTTCCATGGGAATATCTGCATCCAATCAGTGTACATGTACATGCCATTGTTGTATTGTGTCCTTTTGTGGTTTGAAAGTGTCTTTTTGTCTCTCTTTTCTCTCCATACTTTTCTGTAAGTGGATATCAATATGGTCTTATAAACAATGACTTGAACCTCCTAGACTTTGCATAGGGTCCTCACGCTGAAGCAATTGACTGGAGAAGGGGGATTGTTTGGGTGTAGACTGTAGAGAAGCGAGCGCAGAAAACTATTCATGTGACAAAATCAGTGGATATTTTACCCCACATGGATTTTCTCCACTTCTTTCCTTGTCCAAATGACCCTTTAATTCACTGGTTACAATCTATTTTTTTTATATGATCAAAAGGTCTAAAATGATTTATGGACAGTCCTGATTCTGTCTCATAGATGATCACCCATGGACTATGCCCCATTTAGAGCAACCCATTATTTGTATATTTGACATTGTAAAAGAGGAATTTAAGTAGGGGTAGGATTCAAGTGTATTTGATGGAGAGATTATACAAAATGGTGTGAATAGATTTACTGAGCTGGTGATCAATTGAGGAACTTCCGTTACAAAAAAAATTCAATTGAGGAACTTTGGAGAGAGCAATATCATTTAGCCATCCTACAAACCCATCTGGGCAAAATTAGAAGAAATTAGTGAAATAAAGTGTCTCTTGAAATTCTGACTTCCCAGAAAATCCATCTTATGGAACTGGAATTTTCTCATCTCTGGAGAATCTGAAATTCCAACACTGATTCTGCAGAAAAGGATTTGTTTTTCTGCGCCCCCTACTTTCCACATCTTCTGAGGCACTTTTCTATGGAAAAATAGGAACAGTTGAATTATTTTTCATGGCTACTGCAGCTAGAAGGGGAAGCTGAGAAAGCAGAATTCTCATTACACAAACATGCCCTCTGAAGAATACCTCATCTTTATTTATTTATTTATTTATTTTCATTTTTGTATATGTAGAACATCTCATCTTTTGTGCGTGCATGGGGTGACCTTCTCCCGAGCACAATCTGTGGCCTTGTCAATCATGGTGAGGTAGGGGATGAATCATGGTGAGGTAGGGGATGGAAAGATCTAAATGAGATCTAAAGGGTATATATAATATTAATTTTATGAAGCCGTTGTGTCTCTCTAATCTATAGCCCTCAAATTTAATGATTTTAGAATGGAAGATTGTTTGAAAGACTGTGCTTTCAAGTAAACCAACTGCCATGGCACCTGGTTTATGCTATTAGAATGCCGGTTTAGGTAGCCATCATTACCATTATCATGCAATGACTCATTTATAAGACTGAACATTTGTTTTGAGCGGTTCACATTTAAAATAGGTGGAACCAAATAGGGATCTTCATGAATTTTCTACAAACCCAAGTCTTGAAACAGGTCCTTTGGAAATGGAAATTTGATTTTGCAAGATGCCAATTTTTGTTTTACAAATATATTAAAAGATTCTTTCTTGTTTGTTTATGAGGCGGGGTATGCTTGTGCTTTTTGACCGAACAAGACTATTCCCTCTGATAAGTGATAACGCCCCCTAAACCACACAAACTCACAACTGATAAATCTAAGATAAGTTTCGAACACAAAATATCAGAAACAAATTCACCCTTCGCCACGCTCCCAACTCCCACAACTCCCAGGTGGGATTACCAAAAGGAAAAAAAAAAAAAAAAAACTCCCAGGTGTATAATATATGTTAAAAATTCCTGCTGCTGAGGTGGAAGGTAGACCTAACTATCCTTGTGCTACTGGGTGCCCTAGTGTGAGCCTGTGACTTATAAACAATCCGGATTCGACCTGCAATGGCAGTTTCACAAAAATAAATGAATGAATGAAAGGTAGAGAGTGGGGGCTCTCATTGCAAGAGTTGGTAAATGACTTGTACTATTCTTAATCTTTTAGTACAACTATAGCTGTATTTTAGTACACTCTTTGTATTTGTTGTTACTTAATAAACGTGGTCTCTTTTGACCCTTTGATTTTTAATAATAGCAGCCAAGCAATTGTCATTGGAGTAGCAATTTTTTTCTTTTTCTGAGGCAAGGGCCAAATGAGGATTCCTATTCCAGATGACCCAACTCCTACCTGCTGCAACCAAACTCAACCACTCTAATATATCCAAATGTATAATTTTGAATTGACTTTCAAGAAAAGGATCTGGATTTTATTTGAGTTCATTATTTACTATGCAACAGGGTGAGGTTAGTTTGGATGGGAATAAAAATGCCTCATTACTCATTAGGTAATGAAATCATCTGTGATGGAGATACACAACTCTTCTTGTCTTTATGAGTGTGAATTGAGAAAGCTATGGAAATAGTACTAAAAGCAAATTATTAAAGAGAAACTCTCCAAAACTCTCCATTTATAGAGAGGCATTTTTGCCCCCTATCTAATGGCCAGTGAAAGTGAAAGTAAGCATATTCTTCTATTTACTAGCTTTTTTAGGAAGAACTCATTTGATCTGCTGATGTCAATCAAATCATTAAAAGGCATTTTTGACCCCTATTTATTGGCCAGTGAAAGTGAAAGTAAGCATATTCTTCTAATTACTTAGCTTTTTTAGGAGAATCTGCAGGAGAGAAAATAGGATAATTACGGCATGTACTATGCATAAAGATATGAAGTAGGCATTTGAATTTGAAAAATAGAATGAAACTCATTTGGACATGTATATGGTTTCCTATAATTTGTTATGCATCTTTTTTTTTACTCTTTCATTATTGTGTATAAAGGGGCACGCTTTTGAATTCACAATATTTTCAGCTTGACACCATTAAATAAGTCCACCTTTTGAACATTCACTTACCCCGTTGAATTTACATTTTTCTTAATTTGATATCAATCTGACCATTAAATGTCATGGATTTTTAAATTACCATGAAATCCTATAATCAATCAATTAATCTATAAATTTAATATGTTCACACTCAACCCCATGATTTGGCATATTCCCAATTTTAATTATATTGAACCAACCATTAACTTTCGCTGGATTCAATCACAAAATAAGAGGGCCCCCATTTGAAGGGAGAAAAAATAGGAAAGTGGTACTTGTAGTCAAAGTCTTACTGTTAATGGAGAAAAAATAGGGAGAATTTGTTAGATTCTTTAAAGCTTAGGTTCGATGCTTTAATTTCTTTTCCTAGAAATTAGCCTAGGAGATAAACATGCTAGCAAATCAGAATAATAACTCATATTCATTCATCCAAAAACAAAATGGGGTGTTTTTTTGCTACAAAATGACCAGGGAGCTTTGTAGCATGCCTCATTATTAAATGATTAAATTATACCTTTCTATAAGGAAATATTTATTTATTAGTATTATTTTTATTATTTTTATTATTTTGCTAGATGGGTGAGTGGCAATTAATGTGTGAGACAACCTACGTACCCATGGATCGATTTCTCGGCAACTTTGTGAGATATGATACCCTTGGCACTAGGGTGTCTCAAGTTTCTCAAAATATATTCAATTTCATTAAGGATATGTTTGTACTATGCAAGGATTCCTCAGTAGTACAGAAAACCTCTGATTTTCCTACTCGTCATTTTCCCGCTATTTATTGCCAAGCTTTTTAGTGTGAAAATTCTTTCCAACTCCACAAAAAAATCATTTTTCATAGGAGGCTCCAAGAATATCTTTTCCATGGCACCATGAAATTCTAGCACCGTATAAATGAGTCCTAAAAACAGTAGTGTTTTCTCTGCTCTCAAGAGAAATTGTTTTTTCTTTCTACCAAAAAAAAAAAAAAAAACAGAAATTGTCTTTTCTTATATTTTGTTAAAAAGTAGTTAATGACAGAGTTACTTTTTCTGCTCTTCAAAGAAATCCAAATAATAATAAACGAGAATTTTATGGGATATTTTCTTCTTCTCCACACTCTTGTCTTCAGCCAAAATGAACCAACGTGCCAGCAGTCAAGTGGCAGACCAAGTAGAAGAACGTGGGTGCAGTCGCACCGGTCAAACATTGCTGTGCTTCTAAAACTTATATGCAGATTCTGGTTCCACTTCCAAGAATCCCTTAAAAATCGATGTCCACTCTCATAATCCGTATGAAAAATTCTGTGTTTGTCCTCAAAACTAAACTACGTGTTGTGGTCCGCACCCCACGAATGAAAATCTTGAACCCGATTGCACTTTACGAAGTTGCCACTCATTTGTGCACGAGTTCATGCAATATTGGGATGCAAAAAGTCTAAATGGACAAACTTTTTGGCTAGAATTTGGGACAAACTCCCATGTGGCACAATCCTAGAGGCGCAACTTTTGAGAGAGGGGGAAAAAGCACCTCTAGGATTGTGCCACATGGGAGTTTGTCCCAAATTCTGGCAAAAAAGTTTGTCCAAGTAGAAGGGTTGATTGGGATGACCCCACTTGTTAGTACCAAAAGAACAGAATATGGCTCAGCTTAGGAAGGCAGCTACCTGCCCGAGTGGATTTCGAGCAGTTGGGTCTTGTCAAAATTAAACTTATTCTGAACATTATAAGAAAAGAAAAATGAGTACACTTGCTAGTAGTTCCTGTGTTTTTGTTTTTACCACTGAGTCTTTCCAAAAACATCTTGCTCAAGTTAACCAGAGTCTTGCTACAACTCGGTAAGGACACACTCTCTCACAAAGTCCTCAGCTTTTCACCCATCTGAGTAACTCAGCCTAGTATTTTTCAAGTCTTCCAAGTTCTAGAATTATGCTTGCTAGAGATAATGACTCAAATTGCATCCCATTATCAAGCAGTCCAGATTGAGTAATCCATCCCTATATTTTATGAAGAATTTTTTTTTTTTTTTTGGTTTTTAACTTATGCCCCCACTCCTGGCACGGAGTCCCCACAAGAAAAATTTCTTGGTTCCACCTCTTCTTTAAAGAACTTGGTCCATTCTATGAGGCCCAATTTTGATGATTGTACTCTCGTCCCATGTAATATCCTTTTATGATCGGGCTCGGGGCTCAATTTGACACCCAACTCACTATTGGATCAAATCCCAAAACAATTTATAGTTAAAAAACCATTAAACTTAGAAGTTGTTAAATGAAGAGTTAAAGATAATCTGATGGATCTGATTTTTATGATAATTTGATGGGTCTTATAATGGAATGCACAGGAATGGTCATATTCCTGGCCCTTTCCACCCTATTACAAGCAGAATGCATACTCATCGGGGTTGTCAAGGGGGATGAAAAGGTTTCATTATGTATAACTAGACGCTACTTTAACCCATGACTAATTAACCTAGTTTTTTAAATGTACATTTTTAAAGATTCAATTGACAGGGATTTAAAGTGAAAAATGAGCATCAAACTAGGGTTTGTGAAATACACTGATCAAAGGTGGACCCAAGCAGGCTAAATAGACCTAGATTGCACCTGTAATCCGCTCCTAGGGGAAAAAAATTGATCATGTGACTTGGAATTCCCACCTACAAAATGACTGTAAAATGTGTAATACACTTCAGCACATGGGGCCTACATAGATGCATGTAATTACTAGTGCCAGTAAGAGGGATGGAAGGGTACTGCAAATGAACCGGCCCTGTCAGCTCTTGGTTTTTAAGGCTGAAAATTCACAAGTCTTCAAGTCAGAAATGATCCAGTATCACTCGGGTCGGATTTACCACATGCAACTCGTATTTACCACAATGGAATTTTGAGTCATGGAATGGTGTGTGATTGGAACTTAGAAGTCCTCTCTCTCTCTCTCTCCCTCCCTCCTTGTCTCTTCATCTTCCAAGGGACCATCAATGTAAGGAATCGAATAAGAAATGCTGGCTGAGAGGGACACTTGGGTTTGGCACTTGTTTTCAGAAATGGAAACGATAAGAGTAAGGTCATATGCAAGGAGCAATTACCTCATTCTTGCATACCATATGAAAGAAACATTTAATGATTGAAACTTTTGATGACTCACAGCCATGTGATTTTTCTGGAGATGGCCACTCATCCATCTCAAGCATCTGCACTGTACACGTAGCTCTCATGATTTGAAAAAAAAGACCCCCCTGGAGTGCATAACCCAAAAGGATTCACTTGGGTCCTCCTAAATTGAGTGCAGCTTCAGCTAAATCACCTGTAGATTAGAATTGGATTTTGCTTCTAGCCATTTTTAAAGGGGGGCCAAATCAAAGGATCCAAGATCAATTTCTTGCTCGCCGTTTCCTTCTTCTCAATTTCGAACATAAATGTGGCTACTAACATGGTCCTGATGCTGGCCCACCCAACCAACGGTTACAATTGCTTGACCACTACTGTCCAATCTCTCACGGCAATGACCACATTGTGTCAACACTGACGGAACCTGCTTTTACAAATAGCGACAATGCTGCCACCTTATCCAGCTTCACTAGACAGACCTTCACAAGAGCACCTCATATCTTGTATCCAGTCCAGTATGAGCGTCTATATAAGGTGTAAAATGAACAGACAATTGAACACAACCTCTTCACACCCAGTGCACAGAATTCAGGAACACAAAAACTGGTTACACCCACTATGAGAATTGAAGCGATCGCGGCTCATTCTATCATAAGAAGAGATCTTGATCTACTTCATAATGTATCTTGGCCGCGATCGCTCTCAATTCTCCTAGAGGGTGGAATTAGCATCCATCCATCCAACTGAAGAGGTCCATTGACAACAGACTCGTCCACTGTAATGCATCCTTTGATTGTATGTTCTTTCCTTCCTTGTAGAGCTACTGTCTACTTTCAGGCAAATTTAGCAGGAATTTTAGGATGGTAGGAGAATTTCGGTTATAGATGATGCAATTAGAAAGGGCAGTGCAAATGAAACATGGCCATGGTTTCATTTCCCTCGGTTTGGGTGGCCAACTTTTCACATTGGCCTGGTCTGCCCGGGCTCGACTCGTGGATATAGACACAGGCCATGACACTGTCAGCCTTCACGGCTCACCCAACTGTAAGGCAACCCACTACCTACTACTAGTTAAATTAGAAAACAACATCAACTCTTGTTAAAGCAATACAATTTTCCACTTCTGGAAAAACGAAAACCAGTTGCTCTGAAATTGGTTTCTTTTAGAAAGGAGAGAGATCCCTTTTTGAGTTAACCTGCAACTTTAGTTAACTTATAAAATCTGCATGACTAGATTGTGGGGAACAGCAAAACAATGGCAGGTAACATGAGAAGAAAACCACACAGATATAACCTGACCTGCCAAACATAGCCAAACCCTCTGTTCACTGGTAAGGCGGCTTAACCGAGCTTGGCCTACAAAGATCAAAATGGGCCCGTTGTAAATTGTGGATTTGCTGGTAACAAGGTTTCCAATATGGAGCAAAAGGTACCTGTATTTTTTCTAATCTCTGAGCTCATTTCTCATAATGAATTTAAATCTAATGTTTCATAAAGTAATGGTAGTCTATCTACCATAGCTATTTTTAAAGCATTGTAGACAAGTGCATTGTAATGGGTCAATTTGTTCCCAAAAGCGGATCGATTTCTGATCAAGTTAGGTTTTTTTTTTTTTTTAATTATAATTATATTTTAAATGGCACTAATGTAAGAGCTTTCTACCATTCACAGAGAAAGATTGCTTACAACCTGATTGCAGGCAGTCATTGACGTCAGCAACCCACGCACATCAAAAGTATGAAGCAAAGATCAACGGCGATAATGCTAGATGCTTAAAAGTATGAAGCAAAGCTTAGTGGCTATAATATTCGATGCTCAAGTGTAAGATCCCGCCTGCACTTAATGAGTACTTCATAAAGGAAAATGCAGCTCGACCTCGAAGAGTTCATTTAAATGGATTAATGACACTTATAAATCACATTCGCCATAGTATCACATCCAATCTCATTAATGTTACATTTATTCTCTAGCACTAACAAAGTTCTGCCTAGACCAATTAGGTGAAGCCGTAGAAAAACAAAAAAATTCAGGTTACCACTTTCCAGCAGCAGCTTCAGCAACTCTTGCAACTACTCTATCATGGAAGAAAACCTCATATTGCAACTACCACGGCACAGACTTCAATTGCGAGTTGCAGCAACCAATGCCATGTGCTCGATCAGGTCCAAAACACGATTGCTGAATCAAGATGAGGGAAATATTTTTTTGTTCTTTTCAGATGATAGGCGCATCGAAAACTAAAGAAAGAAAGGAAGGAAAAGAAGTGAGTCAAACATTAGGCGTACCTGTAGCCCCACTCATTGTCATACCATGAAACAAGCTTCATGAAGGAAGCACTCAATCCAATGCCTGCTTTAGCATCAAAAATGCTTGACCTGTGGAATGTAATAGCTGTGTGGGAATACATAGTAATGTAAAATATAGCATTTCTCAAGGTTGGCTACTGTAGGAATATTTTTCTACCTTGAGTCACCAACAAAATCATTAGAAACAACATCCTCATCAGTGTACCCAAGTATGCCAATGAGGGGGCCCTCTGATGCAAACCTGAGATTCAACTTTACAAGTTAGTTTTTGATGTGATCCATGGTAAAAGTCAAGTAAAGCCTCCATTTTTCCCGACAAGATGTTGCATCAAAAGCACTTTAATTCAAAAGTCCCTCCATGTTTTTCAAAAAAAGTAAAAAAACAACCACCTTTATCTACTAAAATACAAAAAAACTCCACTTTCCCATACAAAAAGTAAAAAAGATTCCATAAAAAAGAACTACAAATAAAATATTATCATAACCCACTTATATTTTATTCTTTCTTCAAAATCAACTTTACTTCACTTGACTATATTAGTAGAGTTGCCAAACTGGCCCTAAAGGCGTCCATGTGTGCAGCGCATGGAGATGAGAGTGTGTACGCACTGGTATGAATGGATGGGTATGTGTATTTTAGCATTACAAGTGAACATGAGTGCTTTGTGCATGCAACTACAGTCCAATCACATGTTTTGAAATGAAACAAAAATAAAAGAATAAGGAAGCATAAAGAAAGCTGTAAATAAACCCCAGACACCACTCTTTTTTTATAACGAACCCCAGACAACACTCTTGATGAATCTATGACAAAATTTCAAAGCACAAAGCTAAGTTACAACTTACAAGGGATTTGATGCAAACACCCAAAATAGGACGAGGACATAATCAAGCCCTTCACAATGTAAACGATAGCAACTAATATTTCTCAACTTATATAGCTCAAGACCAAAACATATTCAAATTACTAATAGCTCATATTCTCATTTAGGGCCCGTAATTTGCATAGAATACATAGGAATTCATGGTCAAATGAGCTCCACCGATGTATTATTAAAGAGGTGAGGGTGAAAGATACAAGGTAGCAATGTAGATGAAACCTTGACTTTTCTAGGATTTTAAGCACTAGGGTGATGGCTGAGTTTTCATTTTTCATCTTCCTTTGATCCAATTTCCATTAAAGGAGAGGTTATTTGATAGTCATTTTTGGATATTCACCTTCGATTCTTCATTTTTAACCACTTGCATAAATACAAAGTAAAAGAATTCCAAGGAATTCAACTACATGAAACAAACAGGCCCTTAAGCTATGATACCCGGATGCTTCAACATGCCCAGCATATCTGTGTCAAACCGATACAACACCCATGTCGGTACTCGATATTGCACGGATGCTTCTAAAGTACAAGCTTAATATCATACTCACTAAGTCTATTGCTTTATATAGTTCTTTTTGTTCTTACTTTTCCACAAAAAAAAAATGTTAGAAAGGAATGCAAATAATGATAATTCATTAATTAAGAAATACTCTAAAGAAAATATTAGTACAGCCATATCCGCATCCGTGTCCTAAATTTCTGAAATTACAGAGTTGTATCCCCAATCCTTGGCCCTGTCTGCGTCCGTGTCCGTATCTGGGCATCATAGCCCTTAAGTATCTAAATTAAGCTCTTAAAAAATGAATTTTAATAAAATGATCAATCCAATGTGAAGGCAACAAGACATCTGCTTCTTAAAACAGGAACACATAACCTTTTAAAAAATTTATTCATGAATAACCTGTATGCTTCACCAAGGCAAAGGTCACCACAATCTATGAAGTAGCAGCGAGTTCCAGGTAAGCAGATATTAGGCTTTAGCGTGAGGACATTGGGTTCAAACATTGCAATCATCAATCAGTTGTGAGGAATATAACTATAAAAGGGCAATCCACTTTGCAATACAATTTTTTTAATTGGTGAAAATAGCAAATTATTAAAAATAAAGGAAAACCATTACAAAGCCAAACAACAACAGGGAGGGGTATCAAAGCATTATACCCCACAAACAACAAAAACATAATATGAGCCATCCAAGGAGAGACTCATGAACCCCTTCTTTAGCTTAAGACCATTTGCCAACCTAATCACATGACAGAAAGACACATCTAAAAGGGAGGAAAATTCTTTGATCTCATTAAGAGAAACTGGAACCAAGGCCTTCCAATGCAGTTTTAAGTCCAATAATCTTAATTCAACTAGCAAATTATAATTTGTGGGAAAACTAGCACCACTATTACATGATAAGAGGAGGTTCTCCTAGCTTTTGTGATACAAATCCTAGGGTTAGGATTTGGATCGTAGGTGCCGCAGCACAATGGTAGTTTCTGCAGAAACAATCACACACGATGAAGAGAGCTCTCCACTGATAAAATCCCATAGGGGAAAATTATATTCAACTCAAACTCTCTCTATCCTCTAATACAATGCTCATATAAATAGGGAAACTTAGGCACTAAGAATCCTAAACAAACGAGGAAAATAATACAATTGGAAACTACTCTAATACAACTCATTAAATAAAACTAGAAACTAATAACAATTAATAAAGAAATTCCTAAACTTCCTTGGGTCCCACATGTGGACCACAAGCCTTGTTCCAAGGTAGTGTTGCTGCATCATTTTGCCTGTTCTAGTGAACTGACAATGGTAATTATATAAAACCAAAACCAAAATTCTAAGAAAGAAGCATTCAAACATGATACAGAATACATCAATCATCCATAATAAAAGCTATAGTCGATTGATTAATCAGTCCACGAGGTCCATCTTCATAAGTATCTACATCATTCGTACATAATAAAAGCTTTAGTCAATTAATCAGTCCATGAGGCCCATCTCCATAAGTATCTTGCACGATTTTCCATTTTGCCTTATTTCTTGTGACATACAACTTACAAGACTATACAACCCTTAACACCTTCTCCATTCAAACTCAAACCCTATATCACTACTCCATTCAAACTCAAACTCTATATCACCTTCTCCAATCAAACCCAAACCCTATCATTTGAAGACCATTAATGGAATTCCAATCCATATTATTGTATACCTTCTTTTTACTTTTTCCCCCTCTGATTGGAAACATAAATCAGACCCTCAACCTCAATGTTGGGACAAGGAGCACCTTCCAACTATGCTGCGTGTTCTTGACAATAGTACACCTTTATATATATATATATATATATATATATATATTCCTTCTTTTGCCTGAATCAATGAAACTTTCATTCAAGTAGGTCAAGGTAAATCGAAGTCTGAGTCCATCAAGGCAATGGACCCCAAATGAACACAAATATATATATAGGGAGATGCTCCTATGAAAGCATCTCTCACCTTACTATGAGAGATAAGGTGGGGGCCCTCACATTTAGTAAGGTGAGAGATGCTCTCATAACAGCATATATATATATATATATATATATATATATATATATATATATATATGTATGTATGAGGATAGAAATAGTAGCTTCTACAAATGCAGTATCATTTGCAATGAGTAGGATCTACTTTGAAATACCAGTCCCGAACATTGAGATTGATCCCAAATTAGATTCTATTGGGATGAATTTGGGATCCTATTGGGATGAGACCGAAAAGTGCATCAAGTGGATCAGCCAACTCCTTCACTTCATTAAATACATAGCAAAGCCGAAGGTTGACATCATCCACCAACCAGATAATGGCGCTCTGAGTCACTTCACACCATATCAGGCCATGCAGCGAAGGCACTAACGCCTCTACAAGTCCCAAGATCATCAAAACTACTTCTCCAAGCTCATTTTTCATATATGGTACCCCACCGAACACAAGAAAGACTCAAATTGCCTTTTGAAGCATCTTCTCCAAGTCAACATTCAACAACATTCCTAGAGTCTAAAATCTTTCTCTAGAGTCAAGAGTCAATATGCACATTGGTTATATGGATGCCACAAAGGACTTGTCGTCGATGAACAAAGCTCTTTTCAAAGGACAAAATTGAACAACTCCACAACTTACATAATTGCAAGGACTTCTAATGATCTATACACTCATTACTCACCATGATGCCTTATCCATCAACCAGGGTTGGGTTGGTGAACTCTAAAATATAAGATACAAGCCTATGACCACTTGCATGAAGGTGAGTCATGTGCCACATGTATTTATGTGAGTGCATACATGCATCTAGTTGTGGCAATGGAAATGGATGTTCATAGAAGAGAAGACATAAACAGCAACACTCCAAAAGAAATTTTGAATATTGTATAGCATGCCTCCTGCAGTTCACCCAATAGTTTGAGATCACAAATCTACCACTCCCATTCTTCAAGAGAATATTAGTGTCACAGTGACGCAGCCCATCATTCAGTTTCACTGCGGTTCAATCCTAACCAGGACCAAGACCAGGACCTATGGTAGATGTGATCTGACATGCGATTGGGAAATGAATGGAAGATGAGAGCAGAAGAGAGGAGGCATCCAGGAAATGTAAAGATGGGGGATTAGAAGGTTAAAAGACTCTGTAAATCCCTAATAGGTAAGGATCCAACCCCAACTTGAAATGCAAGCACGAGGTAGCCCGAGCACATAACCGGCACTAACTGGATCTACTAGTGAAATGTAAGATTACTAGTCGCCCTTCTGCACCCAAGATTCTTGTGACTCAACCACTATGGTTTTAGGAAACAATCTGAATATAGACGTGTGGATTAGTGCATGCAAAATGAAACAAGCAAAGAAGAAAGGGGAGAGAAAAACTCTACAATTATAAACCCAATGGAGACCCCAGTGATTTCTAAATTTATTGTGTTTCAGGAAAACTCAAAGATGCCTAAGCTTTCAATGGCAGCAAGCAAACTGAAAGAAAGTAAGACGTAACCGATAGACGTCATGCAGAGAACATTGATAAACGGGCATTTGACCCCTTTCATATGAAAATGACCTAAAAAACATAGGATGACACATAAGTGGTCCCACCGTGATCGCCAAGACCATCTGACATTCACTTCAACCCTGAAGGGGCGAAAACACTTGTTCTATATGTGATATGTAGAACATCAACCAAAACCCAGGATCCCGAAAAACCCTAGGGATCAACAAGTCAGTGTGATCGCCAGTCATGGAAAATGGCCATAACTCCATGTGATCACACTCTTGAAAAACGTTGTAGCCATTGCATCTTGATGCCCTTAATAGTGTCCCAACACCCTTGAAAAAACATCACAATGTAACCATTGCGTCCAAGGGTATCAATATGTTCCAGGATGGAAAATTGAAGTTCTAATATAAATGAACTAGCAACAAATTCTGTTAAGTGAGGAATTATGTGAGTTGGATAAGGATAATGCCTATGTTTTATCTTCCAAAACATGCACTCAGGGCAATGTTCTCGCAGTTGCTTCCTTCTGCAGAACATACTTGCTCTGTAATTGCTCATGTCAGTCAACCCTTTTTTTTTTGTGTGTGGTGGGTGGGTGCTATTTACAAAGAAAGAAAGACAGACACAGACCACGAAGAATGAGAGGAAAGCTCCATAACCTTTTACAAATCCCTGGTAACTCAACCAGCTATGCAAAGCATGTCAGTCAATTGTTGTTTTCTATGAAGTTGTAAACAGCCAATACTTCTATAATTATAGCATGTCTTCTAATAATCTTCTAGTTTGAAAGAGAAACCACCCAAATGTTATTGCAAAGCACACTTCAGAATTTTGAGAAGTGTATGCCAGGCAAAATAAAAATTGAATTCTACGAAGAAAAGAAAAGAGGCATGGAGAGGAAATTTAAGACATAAGAACTAGGGGATAAATTTCCAGAAGTTACCAGAAATATTACACATCAATACATAGACGTGCACGCGAAGCCTTAATAAAAGAATAAGCAATGTCTGTTCACAGACACGCAGCACGCATGCATCTCTCTCTCTCTCTCTCTCTCTCTCTCTCTCTCTCTCTCTCTCTCTCTCATATTTGCTACACTGTTTTGTATATATTCGGGTTGAGATAATCATCTACATACTGGGTATCTCAATTTACGTGAACAATAAAACTCAATGTTTTTAGATCTTTTGCACAGGAAAGACTATAAGTTAATATACAACCAATAAAAGAAGTAACATACTTTATGGCTGCTTTCACATCATCATATGACGCGCTTTTCTCAAGCCGGCATGTTAAGTCTACAACTGAAACATTTGGTGTTGGAACACGGAAGGCCATCCCTGTGAGTTTCCCATTGAGTTCTGGTAGAACTTTTCCAACAGCCTGAAATTCCAGAAGCAAATTACATCTCCATTGGAATTTCTGAGTCTGGACTTGCTCGAGCATAATTACATGACATATCATCAAAAAATATATAATTACATAACATACCTTGGCTGCACCAGTCGAACTGGGGATAATGTTTTGGCCAGCCCCACGGCCACCTCGCCAATCCTTCATTGAAGGGCCATCAACAGGCTTCTGCGTTGCTGAAAAGAAAAGGACAATATATATTTCATAATAGCACATGCACAAAGGAATCTGGTGCTTTTAATTGAAATGCTAGTCCAATTACAGGACTGCATATATGCATGCATGTGTGTGGTGGGGGGAGAGAGAGACCCGTTGTTGCATGCACAGTTGTCATTAGACCTTCTGCAATACCAAACTCCTCGTGGACCACCTGAAACATAACCAGGTTTTGAATTTATAGCCATTAAGTTTGGTTGACCTCCTAAGCTCTTGGCATGGGCATAAACCAAATCAAGTAAATATAACTTTAGCATATATCAAGGTGCAAATGGAATTTTTTTTAAAGGAAAAGACTATGCATGAAATATAGAAGTTAGCTATCAGTTAACATGCTGATTAATCACCCATAATTTCCAAGATGACCAGTTAATGCAACTAAGAAAAACATAACATGTAGGAAACTGACACCGTATGTTGAGAATGTAACCACACCTTGGCAAGGGGAGCAAGACAATTAGTAGTACAGCTTGCATTAGAAACAATATTCATACTCGGCTTGTACATTCTCTCATTTACTCCTACCACAAACATGGGTGCATCAGCTGATGGAGCTGATATGACAACTTTTCTGGCACCACCCTATGGAAACAAAATAAAGAAAATGTAGTCAGAGAGAGAGAGAGAGAGAGAGAAGGGGGAGCCAAATTTGCTCAACCAACCTTTAAATGGGCCGATGCCTTCTCGAATGTTGTGAAAACCCCAGAAGATTCGACAACATATTCTGCCCCATAATCACCCCAAGGGATCTCTGCTGGATCCCTGAAACAGAATTTGCGACCATGATAAGAAGCATGCATGTCAATAGCATGGCACCCACAATACAATCTTTTTGTATCATATCAGAAGTAAAAAAAAAAAAAAAAGATCACTACTTCACAATATGAGCTGCACAACCCAGGTTTTCAATGACCTGAACCCCTCATGTGGCATTAGATATCAACGTCCACATATGAGATATACATAAGATCATCCATGGCCCCCATTATATTGCATCATATGAACATTCTTACAAGCTATATCACTTCAAGAACTCATGTACATTGGAAACCTGTTATCAAAAGAAAAGCGCACGTTGGAAACCTATAGATTCTCCACATATATAACTGGTCAGATAAATTTTGAAAAGAAAGTACCCCATAATGAACCTTTCTATGGATTCTCCACATATATAACTGGTCAGATAGAGTTTGAAAAGAATGTACTCCATAGTGAACCTTTCAAGCGCAAACAATGGCCAGCTTCTCAACCCACTATCATAAGCCTCCTCCAAACCAAAAAGAACTGCACATTAATCTTTCCCCTTCACAGAATAAAGTCTTCTGGTGGGTTTACCAGGCATAAATCAAAATTGGATCTCATAAGTCATAACCATAAAGTTCCCATTAAAGTCATTACTTCATTACACACACTGAGTTCTCAAAGTTTAGCAGTATGACTCAGATAAGTATGTTTTACTTATATTGTGTAGACCTAGTTTTTTTCTTCTCCTGCTATACATTTAGATTTTGACAGTTTGACCTCTAAATTACAATTGGTTATCCCAAGAGGAAAAAAATGTATAAAAAGGATATTATATTAGCATGTAAGTATTTGGGGCCCGTTTGGGTCCGTATCCAGGTCCAGGTTAGGTTTCAGCACTTTAATTTTGATTTGGCACAGATATGACCCTGGCTGCGTGGATCCCAATTGAGATGAGTACCCTATTAGTAATTCAGATTTGGCTCTGGTATACAATGATCTGACTTGTTTTCGTCCCTACCCTCCAATCTCCACCCATTAGTAGGGCTCCATGTTGCCATACAAGCAACTCTAATATTAACTTGACTCCAAGTTTTGTTCACTCTGCTGCTATTGGCTCTTTCTTGTTCTCGCAACCAATTGTTTATGTTTATTTGTTGGACACCTTTACTTTATTTCCTTTCTTTCTCCGCCAGCCATTGCACATTTGCATGGTAGGAACTCTTTGATCCGTAACTGAAATTATCCTATAGTACGGTAGAATATTACAAAAATAAAAAAATGTAATGATGTATTGGCTTGCTCTTGGTGCCTATTTTATTTTTTCAGCGGTAGCTGTCCTATTTAGTCTTTCATAATGTTTAAGAAGAATCTATCATTAGTGATGCCCCCCCCAAAAAAAAAAAAAAAAAGAATGAGAAAAAAAGGCCAGATTCACAGGAAATTCCCGTCATATGTGTACCAAACAGAAAACTCAATGCATAATTACTTTTAGAAGAAGTTGGACT
Organism: Umbellularia californica; assembly: GCA_028538565.1. Lineage (NCBI taxonomy): Eukaryota > Viridiplantae > Streptophyta > Magnoliopsida > Laurales > Lauraceae > Umbellularia > Umbellularia californica. The sequence continues at coordinate 9,817,667 of JAPQWN010000006.1, read as the reverse complement.
AAAATATGCACCACATGGTACCTTTTGTTTGTAATCGCAATCCGCTTTCCATTTATTTCCAGGTTTGAGTCATCCACAACCTTAATGCTTCCCTTGAAAACACCATGTGTTGAGTCATACTTAAACATGTATGCCTGGACATAAGGGAAAAACAACTGTTACAACAATTCGCAATTAAAACCATATAAACTTTAAATGAATTTAGGTTTTGCATTTTAGTATACGATTGCACTGGCATTTCTTAGGATAGCATCAGCCTGACCTAAGAGCTAGTACTAGTGAAATAAGACTGGGGAAACTATACAACCTTAATGTTTCCATCAAGTCTGTGTGAATCAAAAGTTCCGCTTACTTATTAACAGAACAGAAGACAAACTAATATTAGATAAGTAATTTTCAAATGTATTATCCTACATATATCAATGCAAGAGAACACCCTCAGATTTTTTTAAAAAAAGGTCAGAGTTCCAGCCTTCATGCTCACTAATCTCCAGTAGCAACTTAAAAACTAATAAAAATAACAAATAAAGGGACCTGATGCCGTGCTGACCATAACTTCCCATGCTTACGGGCCCATTGTTTTGGAATCAAGACTGCTAAAATCACAGACCCACTCATGTATACTGGCCTAAGTTTCACTTTGAAGGTAGAAAATGATGCATAAAACCATTGGAATGATTAGGTGTAAGATATATGGCCATTTGTTTTACACATGATAAAAAAAATGGTGTATATCAATCCGAGGTGGTTGGATCAAGAAAAGGTGAGCCCCAGATAGGTTAAACCAAGTGATTAGTAGGGATAGATTGTCAGCAGACTCTAGGATCATTTCTCATAATAACAAACCTTAAAAACATTAAAGGAATCAAATGGCAGCAGCCAAACAGAAGGGGGTTGGTAACCAATACATTTTCAGTAAATCATGACGTGTTATTGCCCATGAGTGTGATGATGCAACAGCCAATTTAACATCCAAGTGAAAAGAATCTTTTACATAATAATGAGGTCAAAAATTCTGAAATTTGCCATCATTATACTCAAGGAAACACAATAAATGCGCTTACCATGTATTTGGCATCAATAAATGGATCATTGAGCGCTACCACTTCAATATCATCCCTAGCTGTGGCTATACGTAAAACCAGCCTACCAATCCGGCCAAAACCTACATGGAATTGAGAATTTTGAGAATTGAAAATTACTGGTTTCACTTTGGGCATTCCATTCGAAGTGCAGTCCGAAACCTCTTCCTAAGAATAAACAAATTAACAAGATTAAGTAAAAAAAAAAAAGGTGCACCATGACCATTTAATCCCTGTTTCAAAAGGCTACACCTCAATGGAATTAAATCTCTAAACATGCTATTGTCCCCTGCAGCATAGCCTTTTGGCACAGTAAGAGATGAATGAAATAGCAATAAAGTTTCTAGGCAACATGTGAACCGGCACTTAACCCAATTCGTTCCATTTTGGAGTTACAGACTGTTTTATCAGCTCCTATCAGATTTTTTGGACAAACAATAGTAGACAGCTATTGGCAACACACAAAAAGCCACGGCTATGTATCATGAGACTCGACATATTAGTCAAAAAAATGGAAAAAAAAAAAGTAGGATGTGTCAATCCACAGTCCGAACAGGATGCAAGAATGCCTGCGAACAACAAAACTGTAGACACATGCAATATAGCTCTTAACAAGCAATAGCGCATCGTCAAATGTAAATAAATGAAAACGTATATCCAGCACCTACTAACATGGACTGGCCCAGCTTTCAATGTGGACTAATACAATAAGCCAAAGATAGAGAGCCCACCATTTATTCCAATCTTTGTCTTCCCACCGCTTGACAGGTCTATTAAAGAGAAGAAGAAGAAGAAAAAAGTTAGAAAGCCATTGTCTTTTTGAGATTAAGCGATTACTTTGGAATAAACGAGCAATCTTACTTGTGACTGTAGGTGGTATCTCAGTAGCAATGGCTTTGATGGGCTGAAAACTTCTAGCAGCAGATATCCTGGACATCAGAAAAGAGAATTGAACTTCTTATTGTCATACAGCCAATAAGAGGATAATTAAAACACTAACCATAGAACCAAAATAATCAATTTCTTAACTGTAAAGAAGGCGCTTCTTCTGATAAAACAGGAGAACCAAAAATACCGGTCTGGATCCTAGTAGAACTTAGTCTCTGATTGACACAAGAACAAGATACCTGGCAAACATGAGTAAAAAATCAGATTACAAAGTGCAAATCACTAGCCTCACACATCCTGTTCTTCTATTGCTCAAGAAAATCTATTGGAATAATAAGCTACAGCATGACAGTGACCAAATCACCAGAAAATGAAAACCAGCCAATCTATCCACTAATCAATCTATAAAGAACCACAGTTTATCATTCTAACACGAAACCCGGAACATCGTTTTCATGAATAGATTCCAAACAAGGAACAAACGAACAAAAGATTCACTTTTTATTACAAAAAAGAACTCTTTTTGAAAGAACAAAAAGAAGAACCAACCAAAAAACTCCTAAAAGTCTCAATGCTGTTACAAAAGCTGGACTTTCAAGCTCTGAAATCACATATGTATATTACAAATCAGAAAACGAATCAACATAAACAAAATAGATGAAAGCAAAAGCTAAAAAACATCGAACCGATCCGAGCATTGACTACACCAATCCAAAGGCAAACTCCACAAAAAACTCAAAGCAATAACATTGCATCGATACAATAACAAAGCAGAGAAACCAGAAAAAAAAAAAAAAAACTCATCTTTCATCAATCAAAACACAATCCAGAGCTCAAAAACTCCAAAATCCAACAGAGATGGAAGATCAGACTAAATCAAAACATACATTTACAAAACAACAACCAGAAGATGAAAAAAAAAACCTTGAACCGATCGAGATCTTGCGAGTAATCACGACATCCTTCAACCAGAGTCGCCGCCGCTGCATGGCTGATGGAGGACGAAAACGCCATTAAAGCAGATCTCTTTCTCACAACAGCAGCAGAGAAGCAGAGAAACCCTAGAAAACGAAGGAAGGTGGGAAGGAAGGAAGAAAGGAATGTATTTATAAGAAGAAGAGTAGATGAAGCAGAAGGTTTTTGGAGGCGGAGATCTTGAGGTGTTTGGTGCAGAGAGGAAAAATGGGAGTAGGTGGCAACTGGCAAAGCACAGATGTGTCCTTTCGTTTCCTGCTGCTCTCCGCGGGGCCTACTTCGAAACACACGTCCTCATAAACGTGGCGATAGATCCTGAACGTCCATTTAGGTGGGCCATCAGCTAAAAGGCTTAAAAGCACCAAAAGCTGTTACAATCATCGACTCAGCTGTTTTGGCACGGCTCGTGCATCACGTTGTGTTTTTTTTCCTTTTTTAATCTTTTGCCTCCTTTGAAAACGACTGCAACGGTGTTTAGGTACAAGCACTTGCTGTCATGGGCCCGGTTGAGATTGATATAAACTACTGGGGATGGGATTTTTTATTTGGTCGAATTGAAGTGATGTTTTATATTTTTCGAATTGTTGTATTTAGGGATTGAATTCATGGAATGTCATTCTCGGACTGCTTGTTTATTTTAAGTTTTTACCTTATTGTTATAATCGATTGAATGTTAATGTCATTGTCTGTGAATTAATTTACAACTGTAATTTTCGAGGCGCGTGTATGAATATTTCATGAGGGCACGTTCGGCAATAGGCGAGGAATACGTGGGGAAGTATGTATATTTATGATTTTCTCTTTGCTATTGGAAAAGAAATTCTTTATAAACTATTAATGTAATCCAAGATTTCGCATCAATGATGATGTGTATCGATAAGAGAATTTGATAAGGGTGTGTAAATTTTTGAAAAAAGAAATGAGGATTTTCAAATCTTGTATATGTGGGTCAGACTTGAATCCTTGAGGATTCACAATTTCTAAACATCAGTTTTTCCGCTATTTTACAAAATATGGGTGTGAAAACTCAGATCTAAAGGATTTGATTGTAGACATGACCTTTTATTTATGTGCTACAAAATTCTCAAACAAATAGCCCCCAAAGTAAGCATTCAGAAAATTGGCACCTTCATTAGGATAATAAATGGATTGGGTTAGGCTTGAGGACCAACTTGATTGTACCCACAAATTATTTTACGAGTACTCGAAGTTTAAACCTATTTTATTGGTTCTAGACCCAGTTCCGATAGGAAAATCTACATCCGATTTCGGAACCGGGTCCACCTAAAGGATTAGAATTTAGTTCTAAAATCAATTCTAATCTTTCTTTATTCTTCTTTTTTATTAAAATAAGCAAATTGTTCAACTTTTAACAGAGCATCACATTACTACATTAAGTATTATACCAAAAAATGTCCCCAAAAAAGTTGATTTTGATGTACTATTTGCAATATTAAAGGCTCATATGAGTCCCGAGTCCACGTATCGGAACCTAATTGGACCCGGAACCCGACCCATTTATCAGTAGGAACCAAAATTGGGTTCCGAACCTAAACCCTTTCTTGATTCGAAACCTAAAATAGGTTACAAACCCCTTTTTTGCAGTTCCTAACTTCTGAGTAATAGGAGAGTCGGATACCCGTTTACAACCCTAGATGTGGAGGAGTTTCCCAACAACGAGGGACATTTATAGATTTTCTCCTTAGTCTATTTCAATTAAAGCTCTCAGATCACTAAGAGAGTTAAAATAGGAAAGAGGGCTCCATGTATCAGCCATTTCGGTCACAAAACTCTTTATCCGTCACTAAGACAGTCAAAATAAGGAAGATGGTCAAAATTGAATAAAAAATCATCTTCAAGATTGAATTGGAAACCGATCTCCCTCATATATTATAAAAACCCAGATGATATTGATTTTTTACCGTAGGATTTAATCACGTGTGGACACCACCCTATTTGTTCACTTCTCACTCGCTATCTACTTCATATTTAGTAAACTTACTTTACCAATAAAGTAAAGTGAAGGGTTAGTTCAAGAGAAAATAAAAGGAGAGCGGGTCAAATCAAAAGATAGTAAATTTCAAAAATCACCTCGTCCATTTAATAAAAAAAATGTAAAAAGATATATACTCGAGCCTCTGAATGAAAGAAAAAGAAAAAAAAAAACAAAAAAAAAATGGGGGTTTTCATGGACCACGCTAGGCTAGGCCGAGGAAAGCCCAAAACGGTCTGACTTCTAAACTAGAAGCCTAAGCCTGGCCAAAGCTTCAGTCGGGCTTGAGTTGCTAGCCAGAGCCTAGCCGCGTGGAAATGATGAAGCCCGAGCCCGACCCATGTTAGATGTATAGAAACATAGAAATGAGTTTCTTACCGGCTCCAAGGCCAGCTCAACCGGTCTGATCATATCACCATCCGTGAGAGGTCACGGGTTTGAGGCCCCCCCATCACTACTCCCTCCCTTACAATTATATGTATATTTGGGCCGGGTTAGTATTCCGGCTCTCAACCACTTACTAACCCGGCCGGCTCTCAACCACTTACTTTAAATAAAAGAAAATTGAGCACAACCCATCTATTATAGCCTAAAACCACGCCCAAGCTAAAGGGGCCCGACCCAATCCACGAGCACCCTTATAAATAAAAAGCTCCTCCTTATAAAAGGGAATTTCAAAAAACTGATCTCTCACATTTCGGTTTCACCAAACCTTTACTCTTTTTATCTCTTATATTAACCATTAACTTCACTTCACAAGAAAAGTAAATTTACCAAACAAGCAATACATTGTGTATTTGTTGTGATTTAATATTATTCAATTTAAAAGTTAATTATACATGGCCATCCATTATATATTGTTTGGACATATGCCCCTACCCTTGACCAGATCAAGATGTAAAAAAAGAAAAACAAAAAGGAGAAAAATTGGTTTGAACATTGTGAGTGTTTCAGTGAAAGAGAGAGGAGGAAAAGTGAGAAATGCGACTTTACCGCCTCTTATAACAGCGGTAAAGCTGCACGGCCGCTTTTCCTCCTCTCAGAGAGGAGGAAAAGTGGCAAATGGACTTTACCGCGGCGGTAAAGTTGCGCAGCCACTTGTCCTCCACCCAGAGAGGAGGAAAAGTGGCAAATGCGACTTTACCCCCCTAATAGCAGCGGTATAGCTGCAACCCATACAAACATTTCCCATGTCTAAAGTTAATATCACGTGTCTCCTTTTCAACCTTATTCTCACACATGTTCGATGTCTATGGGGCCCATTTCTACTAGCATTTAATTTGTCGGTGAAGGCCCACACCAGATGGGAAAGCAGCAGAGATTGGCACATGAATCAAAGACCTAAATCATTTGTTAGGAAATAATAAGGCCAAGGGATCCTTCTTTTAATTGAGTTTTGCGCTATCTTTAGATTTTAAATCTACCTCTATATCGTTTAAGATTTATTTCATTCTCATTCCTACAACACTGTTTCGGTGGTTGGAAAACCGAATCCTTGGGTTGTGATTAGTGGGTCCACGTTCTGGTGATTTAAACCGTTGAAGAGAAGATGTTTTGATAACTGTAGAGGGATAAAGCAATCCTAACCATCTTTAGAAGATCTTTATAATAATGTTAGCAGAGTTAATGGCCCACATGTAATTCCTTGAGTCATCGAGGATGACTTAATCTCAATATATAATAAATATTAATAATGACAGATAATATATTTGTCTGTTTTAAGAATATTTTAAAAAAATTAATTTAATGTGCTTAGATTTATAGTTTTTGATTTTAAACATCGTTATAAATATTTTATTAGTGTCTTTTGGGATTCGAGTACGAACACTGATAAAAACTTACTTACGTGAATCTCACAGTTGTATTTGCATCCACGCCTAGAAAATTAAAAATTAACTTTCGATGTTGTATTAATAGCTTAATCAAATATAGAAATAAATATGCATATGATTATGTTAACCACATTTTTATAAAAAAAAAAGAAAGTCAAGTCGATCGGACGGTCGGATTAATTCTAATTCTCGATATCATATGCATTTTAAGGCATTTTTTTTTTGTAGGGCTTGGATTTCAGTAATTTGGCTCTTCTTTCTCAATATAAGCCCGAGGGTCTTTGGAAAGCTCAATGTTGCTCAAACTAAGACAAATTAAAATATATAAAAAATACCCCAACGGGGTGTTGGCTAGGTTTGGACATTGTCAATCCCACCAAATGTAGGGATACCCTGAGATATCCAAAAAATAAAAAAATAAAAACATATAAGAATGATGAGGGTGTTAGGATGCTATACACGCAGCCCATTAAACGGTATTAGCTATTTAATTCCATTCATCATATCAAAAGGCCTTTCACATATAAAATTACAGAAATTATACAAATTGTTTTTTAACTACTTATTTCTTTTTTCTGAAGTGCAACAAATCTTCTCTTTCGCCATTTGTTGATGTGGAAAAAGGTCTAGCAAAGTCTAAAAAATTTTAGCCCTGCCCAAATAAAATTCCTAGGTCCGCCACCGTCTAAAAGAAAGAGATGTGGATAGGGTTGCAAACGGGACATCTCCGGATCGGAACCATAGTGGACCCGGACCCGTTTCTAAATAACGGCTCTGGTTTTGACTCGGAACCTGTTTTGTTGGTTCTAGACCCGGTTCCGATAGGAAAACCCAGATCCAATTTCGGAACCAGGTCCACCTAGAGGACTGGAATTTAGTTCTAAAGTCGATTCTAGTTTCTCTTTATTCTGATTTTTTTATTAAAATAAGCAAATTATTCAACTTTTAACGGTGCATCACGTCTACTACATTAAGTATTATACCAAAAAAATGTCCCAAAAAAGCTAATTTTGAGGTACTATTTGCAATATAAAAGGCTCATATAAGTCCCGAATCCACGTGTCGGAACCTAATTTGACCCGGAACCGGACCCATTTATCAGCCGGAACCAAAATTGGGTTCCGAACCTGGACCCGTTCTTGAATCGGAGCCTAAAATAGGTTCCAGACCCGGTTTTTTGCACTGCCGAATTTCCGAGTAATCGGAGAGTCGGATACCCGTTTGCAACTCTAGATGTGGAGGAGTTACCCATCTACGAGGGACATTTATGGATTTTCTCCTTATCCTATTTCATTTAAAGTTCTCTGATACATAAGAGAGATAAAATAGGAAAGAGGGCTCCATGTATCACCCATTTCGGCTACAAAACTCTTTAACCATCATTAAAACAGTCAAAATAAGGAAGATGGTCAAAATTGAATAAAAAATCATCTTCATGATTGAATTGGAAACCAGTCTCTCTCATATGCTTTACCTGTGAAGTAAAGTCAATGCTTAGTTCAAGAGAAAATAAAAGGAGAGCGGGTCAAATCAAAAGATAGTAAATTTCAAAAATCACCTCGTCCATTTAACAAAAAAAAAAAAAAAATGTAAAACGATATATTCTCAAGCCTCGGAAAAAAAAAAAAAAAAACTTGGGGTTTGCATTGACCACGCTGAGCTGGGTCGAGGAATGCCCAAAACGGCCCGACTTCTAAACTAGAAGCCTTAACCTGGCCAAAGTTTCAGTCGGGCCTGAAGTTGTTAGCCAGAGCCTAGCCCCGAGCCCGACCCATGTTAGACGTTTAGAAACATAAAAATGAGTTTCTTACCGGCTCCTAGGCCAGCTCAACCGATCTGATCATATCACCATTCGTGAGAGGTCACGGGTTTGAGGCCCCCCCATCACTACTCCCTCCCTTACAATTATATGTATATTTGGGCTGGGCTAGTATTAACCACTTAGTTCAAATGAAAGAAAATTGAGCACGACCTATCTATTATAGCCTAAAGCCACGCCTAAGCTAAAGGGGCCCGACCCAATCCACGAGCACCCTTATAAATAAAAAAGCTCTTCCTTATAAAAGGGAATCTCAAAAAACTGATCTCTCACCTTTCGGTTTCACCAAACCTTTACTTTTTTTCTCTCTTATATTAACCATTAACTTCACTTCACAAGTAAAGTAAATTTACCAAACAAGCAATACATTGTGTATTTGTTGTGATTTAATATTATTAAATTTAAAAGTTAATTATACATGGCCATCCATTAAATATTGTTAGGACATATGCCCCTACCCTTGACCAGATCAAGATGTAAAAAAAAGAAAAACAAAAAGGTGAAAAATCGGTTTGAACATTGTGAGTGTTTCAGTGAAAGAGAGAGGAGGAAAAGTGAGAAATGAGACTTTACCGCCTCTTATAACAGTGCTGCACGGCCACTTTTCCTCCTCTCAGAGAGGAGGAAAATTGTCAAATGCGACTTTACCGCCCCTAAAGCGGCGGTAAAGCTGCGGACCACTTTTCCTCCGCTCAGAGATGATGAAAAGTGGCAAATGCGACTTTACCCCCTAATAGCAGCAGTATAGCTGCAACCCATACAAACTGTTCCCGTGTCTAAAGTTAATATCACGTGTCTCCTTTTCAACCTTATTCTCACACACGTTTGATGTCTATGGGGCCCATTTCTAATCAAATGTATTTCATCCAAGTGGAGCTCATCAATAAATAACCTCTAGCATTTAATTTGTCGGTGAAGGCCCACACCAGATGGGAAAGCAACAGAGATTGGCACATGAATCAAAGATTTAAATCATTTGTTAGGAAATATTAAGGCCAAGGGACCCTTCTTTTAATTGAGTTTTGCGCTATCTTTAGATTTTAAATCTACCTCTATATCGTTTAAGATTTACTTCATTCTCATTCCCACAACAGTGTTTCGGTGGTTGGAAAACCGAATCCTTGGGTTGTGATTAGTGGGTCCACGTTCTGGTGATTTAAACCATTGAAGAGAAGATGTTTTGATAACTGTAGAGGGATAAAGCAGTCCTAACCATCTCTGGAAGATCTTTATAATAATGTTAGCAGAGTTAATGGCCCACATGTAATTCCTTGAGTCATCGATGATGACTTAATCTCAATATATAATAAATATTAATAATGACAGATAATATATTTGTCTGTTTTAAGAATATTTTAAAAAAAAATTTATTTAATGTGCTTAGATTTATAGTTTTTGATTTTAAACATCATTATAAATATTTTATTAGTGTCTTTTGGGATTCGAGTACGAACACTGATAAAAACTTACTTACGTGAGTCTCACGGTTGTATTTACATCTATGCCTAGAAAATTAAAAATTAACTTTCGCTGTTGTATTAATAGCTTAATCAAATATAGAGATAAATATGCATATGATTATGTTAGCCACATTTTTATAAAAAAAAAAAAAAGAAAGTCAAATCGATCGGACGGTCGGATTAATTCTGATTCTGATATCATATACATTTTAAGGCATTTTTTTTGTAGGTCTTGGATTTCAGTAATTTGACTCTTCTTTCTCAATATAAGCCCAAGGGTCTTTGGAAAGCTCAATGTTGCTCAAACTAAGACGAATTAAAATATATAAGAATACCCCAATGGGGTGTTGACTAGGTTTGGACATTGTCAATACCACCAAATGTAGGGATATCCTGAGATATCCAACAAAAAAAAAAGAAACATATAAGAATGATGATGGTGTTTAGGATGCTATACATGCAACCCATTCAACTTTAAACGGTGCATCAGGTCTACTACATTAAGTATTATACCAAAAAATGTCCCCAAAAAAGCTGATTTTGAGGTACTATTTGCAATATAAAAAGCTCATATGAGTCCCGAGTCCACGTGTCGGAACCTAATTGGTCCCGGAACCGGACCCATTTATCAGTCGGAACCAAAATTGGGTTTCGAACCCGGACCCGTTCTTTAATCGGAGCCTAAAATAGGTTCCAGACCCGATTTTTTCCACTGCCGAACTTCTGAGTAATCGGAGAGTCGGATACCCGTTTACAACTCTAGATGTGGAGGAGTTACCCAACTACGAGGGACATTTATGGGTTTTCTCCTTACCCTATTTCATTTAAAGTTCTCTGATAAATAAGAGAGTTAAAATAGAAAAGAGGGCTCCATGTATCACCCATTTCGGCTACAAAATTCTTTATCCATCATTAAGACAGTCAAAATAAGGAAGATGGTCAAAATTGAATAAAAAATCTCTTCAGGATTGAAATGGAAATTGGTCTCTCTCATATGCTTTACCTGTGAATTAAAGCCAATGCTTAGTTCAAGAGAAAATAAAAGGAAAGCGGGTCAAATAAAAAGATAGTAAATTTCAAAAATCACCTCGCCCATTTAACAAAAAAAAAAAAAAGTAAAACGATATATTCTCAAGCCTCGGAAAAAAAAAAAAAAAAACAACAACAACTGAGGGTTTTCATGGACCACGCTGGGCTAGGCCGAGGAATGCCCAAAACGGTTCGACTTCTAAACTAGAAGCCTAAGCTTGGCCAAAGCTTCGGTCGGGCCTAAAGTTGCTAGAGTACAAGTACACAGCCTAATATATGACTAATACAAGCCAATATTTGTTTTCCTTGTCCAAATAGCATGGATGACAGGTGAGAGCTCAAATTTAACAGCTTGGATGTTTAGAAGGTGGACCTTACACAGGAATTTATAGGTGTAGATTTGAATTGACCTTAACCAACTACATGTTTAATGTATTCATGCAAGTAATACCAGTATGTTAGGATGACCAGTTAATCAAAATACACCTGCGTGAATCAATAGGGTTTAACACGGTGAGTTCCATGGGGACCCACACCAACAATTAGGTGCTAAAACCAGGCACAGACCCAAATTTACACTAGGCCGGACCTGCCTAGAGCCTACTTCTTGTCTTCTTTCCCTGTTTGTTTTGGGTCCGAATCCATGTTGGGCCCATCAGTCTATGCCACCCTTAAACCTATTTAACAAAGGATATATCTTGGACTCTAATGAGGAGTCTGCCTTGTTAATATGGACCATTGGCTATTAGATTGTGAAGATCATCTGATGGTGAGATATAAAGTATGACAAGCCTAGCTCATTAGGCAAAAATTACTAAACTGTGGAGCCAACACAATTCACTTTTAGGGGTGTTTGGACAAAGTCATAATATAATATCACCAAATTTGAATATTGTTAGATTTCATTATCATATAATAAAATAGTAACATATTATAATATTGTGTCACTTATGGTGTTTTGCAATAGCTACAAATTTCAATATACCTTTAAATCACTAGTGACATATGGTATATGTAGTGTAATCAATGTGGGTCCACCAAATATTGGTAGACACAATGTAATACATCCAAGGGTGATTATGACAAGGGCCTATCAAGTGTTAGAGAACATTGAGGAATTATGACAGGGCTATGGGACCCATATAAGATTTATAAACACTCAGGGCCATCTTGTGTTTGGGTGGTTACAAAAGCTTTTGACTGTTATTTTAGATAGTTTTCTTAACAAAAGAATTTTGATTTATACAACGTATATTCGAATATTTTAATATGCTGGTTTTTATAAGAAAGTGAGATATTGTATAATACCTTATAAGTTATGGAAATACTTAATTTTTAGTTGTGTAGATTATATTCAAACTAAGAGATAATATAGCAAAGTATTTAGAAATATATGATTTCCAAGCACCCCCATTGTAAGAACGGCTCCTGCGTCAGTTCTTATTTGGTTGCCTGGGTTCGAATCCCGGGGATGTCACATCTTCCCGCTTCGCGGGCTCCTTTCCTACTTGTGTGGGCTTTCTTCCCATTTGTATGTGACCTCTCTCTTGGGTCTCCTTTTTACTTGTGTTGGTTTTCTTTTCGTTTGTACGTGAACTCTCTCTTGGGTCCCAGCCCCCTTGTTTGGTTTCTGATTAAAGTCATTAACATGATGGCCAAGTATGAGGGGAATCAGGACCGTCACGGTCACCATGGGATTTTCCCTCACCGGATCCGTACTCTGTACGAGGGACTAACTATCGGGTTCCACTCTGGCCTGTTGCGGAACATTTTTATACTAATGCGTATCTAAGAACTAAAATTATTTGATGATGGTAACCATATCCTGAGGCTAGACCATCATATCTGACAGCTTCTTTTGTAACTAGATTAATGATTATCTATCCACCCAAATCAAAACTTAGGCCACAGACAATCAACATGTAATGCTTTCTATCCCATCGTTCTCTACGTGGTTGCCTTGGCCTGCTGACAATGAATGAAGTGGACTGCCATGGTTATCTACCAGTTGGATTCAACATTCCTCCTATGCTAGTGCACAAGGGAATCTCTCGTATGTAGGATCTTGATTCTTGAGTCTTGCCCATCCAAATGTTACCAACAGAATATCAAAAGACAACAGACACTTCCCTCATTGTCATTGGTAAGTCCCGGTAGTTTTCACCTTCACCATATTTTCCTATTTGCCCATTGCCATATGTGTGCGGGACCCTTGTTTTTAGTTTATTGCTTAGGGCTTGTGTCTCTGGAGAAATTTCTGTTGGCCGTTGGAAATTTCATAAGTTGGTAGTTTTATGAAGTTGAGGATGAAGAATTTGGGCAAGTATGTGTATGAGTATTTACCAAAAGAAAAAATAATGTGCATGCATGTCTATGATTCTGTCGCTGAGTCCCAAGTTAAAAGCTCTTTTTGACCTTCACTCAAAGGGGCAGCTGAGTTCGCCTAAGACCACGGTTTGCACCCAGAGGTTGTGAGTTCGAAATTGTACTAACACACTAGGACTACAGTGGATTTAAAAAAAAAAAAAACCTTCGCCCCTTCCATCTTTAATAATCCTTTTTTTCTCCTTAAACATTTTTAATTATGTTTGATAGAGCCACTTTCACTAGTAGTCAAAAAAAAAAAAATCCTTCAAATGCTTTCACTGTTGAGGAGCATCTTCTAAAACCACAAAACCCCTCTAAAACCCCCACTACCGCCTTCTCTCTCTGCATGTAGCTGTTCTCAATGATTTCTTTTCTGATACCAAACCTCAAAGCAAAAATGGATTCTCCTTGAAATCATCCGCACAAAAGCGTCTCTACTTCTCTCAAATGAGCTTCCTTTCCAGACTCCGCCCCCATCTCTCAAATGGGTTCTTCCCAAAACTCCTCTCCACCTCTCCAATCCCCTCAAAACCCCTCAATCTGAACTGGGTTTTCTTAAATTCCACTCCCACTGCAAAAGAATCAGAGCCCGAGGAAGAAGAATTGGAAATGATCGATCAACGAAAGCTCCCCGCCGACTACGACCCCTCCAATTTCGACCCCACCGAACACCGCAGCCCTCCAACCGACCGCGTCTTCCGCCTCGTCGACGAGATCGCCGGCCTCACTCTCGTTGAAGTCTCCGATCTCTCCTCAATTCTGATGAAGAAGCTGGGCATGAAGGAGCCTCCAATTATCGGCGTCATGAAACCCGGTGCCAATGTTGCAGGGATGGCGGGGGCGAAGGGTCCGAGCGCTGCGAAGGAGGAGAAGAAGCCGGAGAAGACGGTGTTTGAATTGAGATTGGAGGGGTATGATGCAGCATCGAAGATTAAGATTATTAAGGAGGTGAGAAGCTTCACTGATTTGGGGCTCAAGGAGGCGAAGGATTTGGTGGAGAAGACCCCAGCGGTGATCAAGAGTGGAGTCTCAAAGGAAGAGGGGGAGCAGATCATTGAGAAGCTCAAGGCTCTTGGCGCGAAAGTCATCATGGATTGAGGCAAATGGAAAAATTTTCACATATCAGGTACATTCCACCTTTGGTGTATTTGATATGTTAATCCTGGAGAGTAGTTAGTACTTTGTAACAGTACCCAGGTCTTTTTTTTTTTGTAATCACATTCATTTGATCTTGTTGGATTAAGGATGAATTGTAGCCAGAGGAGGCATATTTTTTTGGGGGATTTGGTGGTGTGAGAATCTTTTGCTTGTTTATGAGAGATTGAAACTAGTGCCTGATTAGGAATCTCCTTTTTACACAGGGACAACCAGGGTTTGGTTTGGTTAGGGACTTATGTAGGGTGTGCACGCGCCTGAATGAAGTATTTAATTATAAGGGCAAAAAATGTGCATTAGGATTTTTCATTTTTACCATATTAGTTCTTTCTGGATATTGAAGATGAATGAATGTGAATATGAAAATTCTGGATATTAAATCTACTGTTGAAAGAAATGCCCGTCCGCCTATGATTAAGTCAAAATATGTGTCTCATAGAGGATATGTATATACAGGAACTTGTTTGTAAGAGGCTGAGAGAATGAAGCTTTCAAGCTGAAGTGCATGAATGAGAATATGAAAATTGTGGATATTAAATCTTATTGTTGAAAGAAATGCTTGTCTGCTTATGACTAAGTCAAAATATGTGCCTCATGGTGGAAAATAACGATATGCTCTAGACCGAGAAACAGAGATTAACAGAGAAGATGAACTTCTTAGATTTCTTTGAGTTAGTTACATTACATGAGCGGAGGCTTTATTTATACAACACAAAGAGATTAGTTAGATCCTGCTAACCATTCTTGGTTTAAACAGAATTCTGTTGAACAAATCGCAGAACAGAAATAGCATGATTCCAGTTTATTACAACTGTAATGACTCAGACAGTTAGCAACAACCACAACACAGTTCAACTGTTATGACTTCAGTTAGTTATGACTAAAATCTTTGTAACTTTAACTGTCCTGACTTCAGTTGGTTATGACTGTGAGCTTTGTTACTGTGACTTATCAACAGAGGATACGTATATACAGGAACCTGTCTGTAAGAGGTTGAGAGAACAAAGCTTTCAAGCTGACGTATTGGTTACTGTATCATCATCATCATCATCAAAGCCTTGTCCCAACTATGTTGGTTCGCTTTGCTGCATGAATTTTGTTTCACCATTCCAGTCTATCTTAGGTTAAGTCCTTGGATAGGCTGCACTTCTTCAAATCTATCCTCACTACTTCCGTCTATGTTCTCTTTGGCCTACTCTTTTTCCTTGAGGGGCCGTCAACATGCATAGAGGAACTTGTTTTCGCCAGCACCATTGTTGGAGTAAGTTTGACACGTCCAAATCATCATAAATGAGTTTCTCTTAATTTATCATCCATGTGTCATTATCTTATGTGTAACCTGAAATAGTGGAGCTTTAGTGCTGAATGAAGTTCAGCAGTGAAAAGTTTTTATGTTTTATGTGGTTTTGCATACCCATGTAAGATTGGTTTGGAGTTTAAAAAAGCTATGATACAACTAATGTTGTTGTAATTATACCATGCACTCAAATCAGTACAAACTTGGAAATTTTTTAGCTGGGATTGAGTTTTAAAGGGCTTGAAAGCCTTAATATTTAAAGTTTCTAAGGCACATTTGAAATGCTAATCGTTGCCTGGCTCAAGGTAGTGAATGCAGCTTCCCTGTTCATCCATTTTAGGGCCTCTCATTCCATCACTTCTCCACTCACCTTTTTTTTTTTTTTTAATAACCTAGGGTATCTCCCGCCCGGCTTAGCCCAGGAGCCTTTGGCCCTTTCGCTTGATTTTGGACAGCCGAGAACTAATCCCTAGGGGGCCATGCAAACCCTCCTATCCACATGCACCAGCTAAAACTATGGGAGGTGGCCAACAAAGTGTCGAACACAAGACCTTTTTGCTTCCCGAGGCGTAGAGTCCTTGGCCAACTCTCCACTCACCTGTTAAAGGACTAGTTATCTCATTCCACCTCAATCTAACATGGACTCTGCTAACTGCTGCGATTAAATTCTTTCCTAACATTATTCCACCATTTAGCATGTCACTTCTGATTGCTGATTGCTAGTCCTTATGGGTCTACTCTTTCTTCCTACGTTTTGCATCTTGTGCTTTCAACACTTCAGTTCATTACCCAAAGGCTGTTTTGGTCTTCCAAGCATTTGATAGAGCCATCTCAGTAGACATTCATGTAGCTTCTCTTCTTTTGAAGCAACCACTAGACTTACTCTTACGTCTCATTCCTAATTCTGTCAATTCTTGCTACTCAACATATTCATCCTACTTTCCGCATATGGGTCACATGTACTTTGTCTTCACCTTTTTGTTGTCTAACATTTGGCTCCATAAAACAATGCAGGTCTAACTGTTGTCTTATAAAAATGCCCTTCTTATTGAAGTGGTACTGAAAACCACATGATACTCAAATAGCTTATCTGCATTGGTCCTACACTCATATTTACAACATCCAGTAAAGCCCTCTGCTTTGTCTATATCATCTCTCAAGTATCTTATATAACACCATTGCCTTTGTTCTCATTTTTTACCTGATCCCCCCTCTACTTGCTGAACCGATAAGGTTGCAAGCAGTACTGGTGATACATTTTTCTCATCTTGGATTTTTTAAAGCACTTTCATAATGTTATTTATTCTCTGCATATCCTTTTCTCGTTTTTTATTTTCTCTAGTCCTTCACTAACTTCATTAACTTCACATTTTGTATTTCAAGAACCATAAGAAGAAGTTGTGTACTTTGCTGTTAGTTTTAAAATCTTATGAGCTCACATGTAAATCTTGATAAGATGAGATTAGATCTTTTTATTCCTTCCAAGTGAAGACTACCTTGTTCTTGTAGTAATAAGTGACTAAGCAATCTTTGTTTTACTAAGGTCCATAAAAAGCTTTTCCAACAAGTCCCACCGAGAGATGAGAAGTGGGGGAAAGAGTGAAATTACAATCTCTCCTGGAATGGGAGACCTCCCATCCATTGACTACAAGACTGCAGCCTAACACCCAAGTTAGCCTGACGGTCAGCTAAATGAGTCGCTTCCCCCTTCACATGATGAATTTGAACTACACTAATCTTGAGAAATGTTTTCTTAGGATAAAGCTGCAAGCGGGGCAAAGTCAAGTGTTGGCTAGGGCCCATTTGTTTGCATGGAATTGAATACATAGGAATTCGTGGTCAAATAAGGTGAGAGGTGAAGAATATAGGGGAGGGATGTAAATGAGACATGAACTTTTCTAGGATTTGAATTACTAGGGTGATGGCTGGGCATTCGTTTCCCATATCCCCTTGATTCACTTTCTATTAAATGGGACTTTTTAAAATTTGATGGTCATTTTTGGATATTCACATTTGTCTTTGCATTTTTAACTATTTTTAAAAAATAGAAATCCTGGAAATTCTAAGAATTTAATTAAATGAAACAAGCGAGCCCTTAGCTTTTTGCCGAATTTGTGTCGTGGATATGGGTCTACTTGTCAAACTTAATATTGTCCTTTTGAGAAGAGAGAACCATCTAGCAATAATGTCCTAGACTTCATCCTCATTCATTTGTGACCCTATATTTGAATTTAGATTTCCTAACATGAAATGGAGAGCAAGTTTATTTGTACTAGGATTCATCTGTGCTGTGATCGTGTTTCATGTAGTCATGATATGCTTGTTATTTGTTTTTGTTTATTAATGGCCTATCTGTGACTGGAATTTTTCTTTGTGCATTTTTTGGGAGAGAAACGAATTATAACTATTATTATTATCAAGTATACATAACTTCACACTGATTATAATTAGTTATTGAGATGTAATGATGTATTATGTGTTGAGTATTTGGTGCAGTGTAATTATCAGATTCCTAAGGCAGTCTCTTCATGTGAGATTATCTCATATCAAAACCTGATGAACTAATCATGCAGTCCGAATCATCTAATGCACATAATTTTTCTTCATACAAAGCTAAGTTCCAAGGGATGGCTACTCAACGCAAGAGGGCACGCATGAGTTGAGCATGTGATGAATTGTTGAACTGAAGATGGCTATGTTTGCAGTGGGCTCCACTTGACCAATTGCTTGAATGTTGCACATGGATACTACCAAGGCATGTATGATGCAAGGAACCCCTCTGAAGGGAAAAAAGGTTGGGGGTTCTTAATGGACAGCATGTAATTATACCTCTCTCTCTCTCTCTCTCTCTCTCTCTCTCTCTCTCCACACACACAGACAATAAGTCTGGTCCTACTTGCATTATGCTGGATTTAAGATGCGTTTGTGCAACGGGATGATTCCGCAAGAGAGGGAAATTATTTTGATTTCTTATGAGACCCACTGTATCGTTGTTTGGTGCAACACATTTTCCTAGCAGAAAGGTGGGGGAATGAGGTTTTTTTTTGCTAGAAGGATTTTGATTTCAGTAGGAATGGAGTATTTCTTTCTCTCGCGGTTGGCTTATGCTTTTAGGCCCAGGTTGGACATGGGTTTTAGGCTGGTGGGACATGATTGTAACTAACTAACTTGCTGGCCCTGTATGGTATTTCATTGGGGTTGGCCTGTGGCTGGACCAAGGTCCCATCCCACCTGACATAATTAGCACAAAGGCCTATTATGCTAATGGGTTAGGCTTGGTTTGGTAGCCCATGTGCAAACCTATATGTTTTTGCCATCACCTAAATCATCAGAATGTCATTGTTTACGGTTGCGAGGAAGGTGTCAGGTGTGAGTGTGATAGAGACAGCTCTACCATTTCCCTTCTCTTTAATCCCACGCCTTCCCAAAATCGATTGTGTCCCAGCACATCCATAAAACCTTTTTTACAGCACAACTTACCTTTCAGTGTCACATACAAGTTAGTGGGTCACCATCATATTACGAGGAAGTTCCCCTAGAAGTTCCATATTTTGACTGTATAGTGGAACCCAGCTTGATGTATTTTTATGACCCATGGGATTGAGAGGGATAAAGTTGCACAAACCAATTATTGAGGGCCCAATGAAATCATATGGATATTTTACCACCTTTAATCTCTATAACATCTTTGCATCTTGTCATTGCCGGTGATTGCCAAGCATTGAAATAGGCTTCATGGAACCGGTTCTCAAATTTTTGGCCTGCTCTAGATGGATTCTTCGTAAAGTTTAACCTATACAATTAGTATTAATCATTTCAGAATGGAAAAACAGAATTCATGCAGTTAAATTCAACATAGTTGAGACAATGCTTTTGTTGATGTTGATGATGATGATTAATTGGCCGTCAGTCAATGTTCTAAAATCACACCAACTGAATGTTCTCATCTGTACAGTGGCTACTGGCAAGAACTGATGGCTATGAGTATTTGCTGGTGCAATCTTGAAAGCCAAGCAATTGAAATGCCGAGTTTAGGTAGACACGGCTTCACCATCATTGACACATTTAATTTTAGTCCCTTACTTATTGATGAAGGGGCCACCTTTTAGTCATCAAATCAGATCACATTAAGAACTCCTTGAAAAGAGTGATCTTTGATAAGGTTTTGTAAAATTCGTCATTAGATGAAAGACAGAAGCGTTTGTGACTCATAGATGGCAATTTTTTTCCTTTCTAAATGTAGAAGACAACTTTTGGAATCCACGCAGATGAAAAAAAAAAAAAAAAATCCTGTTCACTAACAATTATAGGGATTTTGATCATGCATTTGCCCCGAACGGTCGAAATTGTTCCTACTCAAACCTAATAGAATTAGAATTGCTCATTTTTCAATTTTGATGTCCAATGCCCACATAGAACAATGATCAATTTTAGTACTAATGGTTTGGAAGGGAACCCCACCTTCTCTTATCCATTCAATACGTGCAATTTCGTATTTGTAGGGAATTCATTAAACTTCAACCATTGATAGATAAATGTAAGATCTTAGCGGAGCTTTTAGCTTTACGGGGAAAAATCCCATAACTAATAATCATACCAAGTCATTCAATCAAGGTTGAAAGGATACATTCTTTTTGACTCAAACGGTAAAGGTTGTTCTTGGGTGTAAGTAACATCAATCGGTGGGTGATGATCAGATCGGATGGTGGGCCCCACTCTGGCAGCTGCCCAACCAACCAAGCCGCGCCCTTTCCGTGTCAGAAAGCACCCACCCACTGGTCCCAACTCCCAGCACCTCGATAGCGACGTGGGCATATAAAAACTTGGCAACTAACTGCGTACATGCGCGTTGGTTTTTTTCTTCTTCTGCAGGTAACAGTTTCATCCGATCCTGTATTATTTTATTTTTTTTGCATCTCAATCACTTGTTCTAATCATCATCATCATTCATTACAATCTCCTAAGGTTTTTTTACTATATTGGGTTTCGAGGGAATTCGAAATTTTTTGAGATAGATGCTCATATTCCTTATGTTTATGTGATTGGTACTGTTTTAGGTGTGTTTTAAGGCACCTTGCAAATCTTGTGAGAAATGGGTGACAGCTTCAGATATTGGGATGATTGTGTGGAGCTTGAAGACATGGAAGCAATGTGGATGGATCCTGGTGTCCACAAGGAATGGATATCTGTTGGAGAAACTAAAGGGAAAAAAGTTCACATGGCGCGGGATCCCGACGGGGAGCCTTATCTAACAGAGACTGAAATGAAGGTGGAAATATATATATATATATATAGATAAATAACATTCTTGATTCATTGTTGGACTCTCTTATTCATGGTTTGAGAATAATGCTTATTTCACTATAATTCATGGACAGTTAGTTATATTAATGAATTCATCCATTACAAATCCGTTTCGGGAGCCATTGTTACGCCAATTTGGTGACAGTGGTTTGTTCTAAAACACCACTAAAACCCTTTTTGCAACTCATTATATATGTTTTTAAGATTTTGTCTATGCTTAATCACTCCACCCACACCTAAAATCATCACTATGAAAGGTTTAGATGAGAAAAAAATGTGTTTGTTCCTTTTGTAGTCCAACAAATAAGCTGACCACTAGGACCATTATAATGTTACATAATGCGATGTTTTTGGCTTTTAATGTAACAGCAAAAACTGTTTTTTAGACAATGTTCTACTTTGCCATCTTGTTATATTGTTCAAATGTGACGGTGGAAACTGTGTATTAAGACTGCGTTCTACTTTGCCATCTTATTATATTGTTCAAATTGCATGTCATATCCCTTTGGTTCCATTCAGGATTGGACATTAAGTACAGCTCAGTTATATATTTTGTGTCATTTATTTTTCTTTTGTCTTCATTGATGATATTTGCTTAGGCTAGCCAGAGTTTGTTCATTTGGATGTAATGGATCATCCATGATAAAAAAAACAATTTAAAAAAATCTCGAACAATCGATTTGGGGTAGAGGAATGATTTGAAACAGGATCCTTATGATGTTAACCCTACTTTGCTCTGGTATCATGTAGTATAGAATCAGATAACAGATCCTATTGGCAGGTAATTGCAATTTGCAATTTTACCAAAATGCTGATATATTGATTTATATGTACGTATGTCTGTATAGCCGAAGATAAAGATAAAGGCAGGGAGGATTTTGTATAACTAAGCACATACGTAGACACACATATATGTATGCGAAGACAAACGTCAGAAAGAGGGAAGATTATACCAATGGCACCCGCAATTCTGTGAAAAGTCTTCGACTTGGTAAATGGTAGATTGGATTTGAATGAATTAGCAAGGAGGGCCTGGTTTTCTTTTCTTCATATTCTGTGATGGAAACTCGGGGCTACAGAGGGTCCCAACCCAATAGGCCTTCTGTACTCTATGATGTGTGATGTTCTTCTCCTTTGTGTTTATTTTTTTTAATTAAATCTTGATGCTGCCATTTTAGTAAGAAATTGTTAACTGAAACTTTTGGAATGATGAGAATTGTAGTTTCCTCAAATGGAATTGTAAGACATGAATTGTATATTTAGTTATAGTTTTTGAAGTTTTTGAGGTTTCTCCAGAACAATTTTAGGAAAATATGTAAAGTTTGAATTGTAAACGGGCTTGGGAAGTTTTCTTTTGTATTTTCCTTTTCACTGGTTAAGTTCTCACCATTTTAATATATTAGACAGGGATTATTAAGATTTATTTGTAACTGGTTATGTACTTATCGTCCACGGTTACTTTGATGTGACTAGAGCCATCTTCTTGTGACACTGACTGACCCACTTGGATTTTTATATGATCTTTCAGGCTGTGGCTGGGATTATTGTTCGTAGGCACTTCAAAGCACAGATTGATTTGGTATTTCTTTTAATGATATATTAATATTGTAATTTCTAGACTGTGATCTCACTTGTACTCTTATTTTCATTATGCTTTTAGAGTATATAAATTATATTTTGGATAACATTTTTGAATCACTGAAATGGTTGTTCAAATTTGTCCAAAGTTTAAAAAAATAAAAATAAATAAATCAATCAATAGAATTATGCAAAGATACTATTCTTCATCTGTTGACTGTTTAAGGTTTCCTATACAATGCACCAAGTAACCAAACACAATCATTTTCATCAAAAGATGAAGACAAATTGATGATTCTCGAGCATACCTACCTGCAGCATGTGATTATATTGGTGTTCGGGTAACAACTGTAATGCCAGAGGAGGAAGACCATCATGTTTGTTGCATTCTTAATGCCTGGCTAAACTCAGAGTTGACTGATTATTTGTCCTCTGTATTTGCAGTCTTACAAAATGATTGTGACACAGTGTTTTAGGAAGTCTTATTCTTGCAAAATGACTGTGACTGTGTTTTAGGAATGCTTTCACTGCTCTTCCCTTCTTCACATCCCCAGGCTTTAATATTCCACACAAGTGTCTTCGTCTTGAAACAGGGCTGCCATCACCAATGACCTGTTTATTTCTTGTAGTTTTTTTTTCTTCTTCTTTTTTTCTTTTTGTCCTAAGAGCTATTCTCGTATTCAACAAACACATCGAACTTTTATAATTCTCTAGCTCCATTTCTCTTACCACCTGACAGATTACCCCCAGCCTGAAAATCTCTTTTGTCCAAGGACCTGAACAGTTCTAAGGTTTTGTCTCTATTGCTTTTCATAATCTACCTACCCATCAGTAAAAAAAAGAAAAGAAAAACTCTAACTCAACTATTGGATGAAAAATTGAGAAGGACATCTATGTCTCTTGAAGGAAAGCACATATGTGGAACAGGTCATACAATTGGTTGCACGGTTGCACCACTACCTAAATTTTCAATGTAGGCATTATTGAACTCAACAAAATTTTAAAGTGTAAAGGTAAAGCATCAATTAGAATGAGCTCAACAAAAGTCCAAAAGGTAAAGGCAACACATCAATGAGAATTGTTTGTCTGTTTTAGATGTATCTCTACTTATCCAGTTCGTTTTGAGATGTCAAACCTTCAGTGGCTCAATTCCAATGTATATATATGTAGAGAGAGAGAGAGAGAGAGAGAGAGAGAGAGAGAGAGAGAGAGAGAGAGAGAGAGAGAGAGAGAAGAAATAGCACATGTGATTGGTGCATGTGTTATTTCTCTGGATGGGTCTTTCAAGAGTGGTTCACCAAAGCAGCTACCCAAGATTCCAAGAATCTCTTTAAAGCTTCTCTGTAATTGAACATGGTTTATCATTTAAGTGGTTTACGTACGGCAACTATGCTATCTGAAATTTGAACCGATTCCAGTTGAATTATTTGAGGGTTGCTATCTTGATTCTTGCATCTGTAACAATTTATACTTCTTCTAAGTGCTTTAACTGGTTTGCAATGTTAGTGTATTTTGATTGTAACATTCCAAGTTGGCATTGCCATCCCGTTGTGTAGGACATGCTTCGTGCAGTAGCTGAAATAGAGAGTGACAGACAACCTCTTGCCATGCGGTATGACAAAAAAACTAAGGAGACCAAGATTGGGCTCATGCAAATGCTTCCAACAACTGCAGAATGGCTGGTTAGGTATTCCATATGCTGCTCTTTCTTTCTTTCTTTCCTTGTTTTTTAACTTTTCAGAACTACACATATAGATGTTACAAATCTAGAGTCATTTTGAGGAGGAATTATATAGTAACCCTTGGGTTGAAGACATGAAAAGTGTCCTCTGCCCTTGATTACGCATGTGTGGGTCCATGTTAGTGTCCCCGCAGTGATGACAAGTCCCACTCTGGATAGGCCATGCCTGTGAGAACTTGGTCCGGGCGGCACCCTCAACCACGGGGCGTAGCGTGTCAACCACTGGCTTCAAACGGTGAGTCTCCATTAGCTCGCATCGGAAATATCCAAGTCCCGACCCTGGGCTTATAAGTCAAACCCTGTATTAACTTAGCATGAGGTCTTTTAAAACCATGCGGCCCCGGAAACCGTAAGAACTCCAAAGTTAAGTGTGCTCGGGCTGGAGCAGTACTAGGATGGGTGACCTCCTGGGAAGTTCTCGCGCGTGCACGTGGGCTAAAGTAGACAATTTCATGCTGAGTTGGGCGGGGCTGTAACAGTTGGCATCAAAGCCGAGGACGGCTCTATTTCCGGTAAAAGAGAATGTGAGAACTTGGTCCGGGCGGCACCCTTAACCACGGGGCGTAGCGTGTCAACCATGGGCTTCAAACGGTGAGTCTCCGTTAGCCCGGATCGGAAATATCCAAGTCCTAACCCTAGGCTTATAAGTCAAACCCCATATTCCAAAGTTAGGCGTGCTCAGGCAGGAGCAGTACTAGGATGGGTGACCAGCTAGGAAGTCCTCGCGCATGCACATGGGCCAGAGCGGACAATTTCATGCTGAGTTGGGCGGGGCTGTGATAATGCCCCCAATAGATATGATTCAAATGGAAGGCAAAGAAAGAAATGTAGTTCTTATTCAACTAGAAAGGCCAAATATTTAATTGCTAAGATCTTCTGATTTGGATTATTTTTGGGGCACGATCTATCAATTATTTAACACATCACATTAAATTGCAGTCAGATGGGTTATCGTACATATCCCATAGAGGGGAATCCAGCACTTCTATACAGGCCTTTCATAAGTGTGTATCTTGGGGCTGCTTACTTAAAGTGGTTATCAGGTTTTGATGGAAAGTAAGTACGCTTCAATGCATTTTTTTCCCTTGAATGGCATTTTTAGTGGCAAACATGAATTTTAGTTTTGTCCTAGCAATTACTAGATCCACCAAGTCACGAGAGGAATTATACGATTTGCATGATATCCATGGGCCATTTAGTATGTATGCATGGGGTCCAATGTTGTGGTATCCTGGCGAACAACATTATGAAAACCCACTGTCGCCAGACATTTCAACAACTCTAACCCATTATGCCTACATCTGTATGGTAAGTAAGTAAAACAGTCCCCCACTTGTTGTAGGAGAGGATGACTGGAATGTATAGGATCTTGCCACCTGTGAAAATTGGGCATCATCTATCTATGATATAAATAGTATAGATTAGCCAACCATGGGACATGTACAACTGAAGGTTCAATGATATTATGCACGTTTCTGTCTTGATGGTCATCTAATTTCTTTTTTGTCTAATTGTTTATGCTCAATGGATTTAATAACAATGAAGCTGATGTTCCCAGAGAAAGAAATGAAGAGTTTGTTATCAGGGCCTATAAGGGTGGCACAAAAAAGGCGAGTCACAAATCAACATTGAGTTATTGGAAGCGCTACATTTCTGTCAAGCAGAGTCTTCCATCCACAAGGTTATAATCTATATCTAGTAAAGGAATCAGTGCTTTCCCTCATGTTCCTGAAAGTGTGGCTCTAAGCATGCATTGAATTTATAGAAACTTGATTTCTTCCCAAAACCAAGACATTAGTGCCTTTTAAAGGACTTTTAGACTTGCTCTTTACAGTATAGATTGGGATGTTAAAAAATTTTCAGTTGCCAGTAATAAAAAGGAACAGGGAACCTGATCTACATTCAAATGGAATGAGGAACTGGACCTATATTCATGTTCATTCAATACAAATTGTACTATATAGATTACCATTTCAAAAAAGCGGGAAAAAGAAGAAAAACATATCGCTAATATAACTCCTCTCTGTTGAAATCTTGGCATGGATACAAATATGGGCCTCCTAGCTCAATGTGATAACCTTACATAATTGGATGGGGTTGAAATCCATGTACCCACATGTTGATATACTCATCCTACCTATATCCTTAATGACAAAGTGTTGTGAAAGATAGGAGTCAACACACAATCTTTAGCAAAGCTTCAAGCTTTCAGAGCATAGTCTCTCTCTCTCTATATATATATACTCTCTCTCTCTCTCTATATATATATATATATATATATAGATGAGGAATTCTACAAAATGCCCAGTTCAAAAAGGGGCTTTTTGCCCCTACCTAATTTACAATGAAAGATAAGGAATGGTTCCCCTACTCTTTATTACTCACCTGTTTAGGAGTTTGTGTAGGAGAGAAAATAGGATGGGTTATTTGAATTTTTGAGAGAGAGAGAGAGTCCTTTATACGTGTATTCCATTCCAGGCATTTACTTATTTTTGCCCTTCTTTATTTTGCATAGTGGGGCACACCTTTGGAGAAATCCAAGTCCTTCACATTTATCTGCTCCCATGAATTGAGATTAATTTGAAAGCAACCTTTGGATAAATTGACAAAAATAAGAGGGCCCCATTGATGGAAATAATACCAATTTTTTTGCCCTTCTTTATTTTGCATAGTAGGGCACACCTTTGGATGAATCCAAATCATTCACATTTAATGAGCTTGAGGCACACTATTTAATGGAATAAAGGGTCTCACTCATGGAGTTATAAATGTCTTGAGATGAAATCTTTGTACAGCTAAGTGCATTGATGAGAGAGAAAAGGGAGATAAAGAGACAAAGTAGGAGCCAAGCCATTCGTTAGATTCTTTGCTATCATTTATTTCTGGCAACTCCACATCAGCAAGTTCGTTAAACACCATGGGCATTTTGCTTTACAAAACGCCTGGGCATTGTGTAGCGCTACTCTCTCTCTCTCTCTCTCTCCCTCTCTCTCTCCCTCTCTCTCTCTCTCTCTCTCTCTCTCTATATATATATATATATATATATGATGAAAAGGTTTTGGTAGAATTTTCGGCTCTTCTATCTCTTTCTAAAACGTTTCCTCTGAATGGTCTGGTAGCCAAAAGCTAAGCCTAAATGGTCTGAAATCCTTGTGTGTGTTGTGTGGGGGGGGGGGGGGGGGGGGGGGGGGGTTGGTTTGGCTTGGAGTTTGGACCATTGTCCAGACCAAAATTATTCAGCAATTTCAGGCTAAACGAACCGAAATTCAGAACTACGCTCAACAGTAAGCACTGAAGGGGATATAATGGAGTTGGTACGAAAGAAGGGATGGATTCATCATCAAACTCATTAAGGAAACGGAAACTGTATTTGAATCTTAGTGATGACATGGGAGCACATGTCTATAGATGGGAGGGGTAGGGTGGGATGCTCAGCCTTTCTATCCTGATTTTGGATATATTCCACCACTTAACATCATTAGTGTAGACACTAAAAATAGCATAGATCATGAAGAAGCATAGAGTATGTTGTCAAGAGCAATTGTGTTTGATTAAACTGGATATTTATCCATTAATATGACTCAAAATAAGATAAATTTATATACAATTGTGATTATCTCGAAAAAAAACTTTCCAACCGTATATAATATGAAGAAATTCAACATACAGTTCAAAATATATGACCACTTAAACATAAATGGGTCAAAAGGGTGAAGGGACAGAAAATCGGGATAAGTTGGCTTCTGGTCTCACTTTTCCTATGCAAACAACTTCAGATGAACATGATATTTTCTCATCAGAATCTATACTAAAAGATCTTTCCAGCGGTGTGTGACATGCGAAAATCCAACAGACAGATGAAGAGTTACAACTTTTAGAACTTGAAAAAAGGACGTGAAGGGGACCCTTCTGAGTGCCAAACAAAGGAGAAACCACCGGGATGCTGGAAAGGGGTAGAGAACTTGACTTGAGCTCTAGTGTGGGAACTAAGGCTTTGGCACTTGAGTTCTCAACCAATTTCTCAGTTTTCTGGATGACATTTTAGTCTACTAAGCATCTAAACCTTAGAGATTTTTTGGAGGATGTGAATTCTTTTGATCCAGATAACCCGGAATGTGTCAGATTCACATGGGTTTTGCGAGGAACATCGGCTATTGTTAGGTTTACTAACCTTGGAACTCTGGATTTCCTCAAATGCGAGCTTTTAAGCAGACCAACAAATTTACTATAATAGCTTTATTTGAAATCAATAAATCCATAAATTTTCCTTGTGCAATTGTTTGCTTGGAATTCCACCTTGTTTTTCTTCAAGTTTTTTTCCTTTTTTTATTCTTTTGCGTTTATGCCAACTCCAAATTGACAGAGTTGCTAGCCAGTAATCCTAAAACCAATTGGTGATAGGAAATTGCACAAACAACTACTTAACAACCCCCTTAGGCGGGACACCGCCCGGATCCGAAGCACACGCCCGCACAAGAGTACAACGCAGTATGGGGCCTTCTTGCCCCAAACACACAATGCGGTATTGGGCATTTTTCCCTGCATGGTTTCGAACTCGAGACCTTTGGCTGTGATATCATGATAGAGTTGCTAGCCAGTAATTCCAAAACCAATTGGTGATAGGAAACTGCACAAACAACTACTTAACACAAATTATGCCTTGCCCTTGTTTTCATCTATCTACAGGAAGTTGGGAACAATTACTGTGTAAAACCAAGTGGCTACATTTTTATAGAATTTTCAATGTGCATCTTATTAACATAAACTTCTCTATATATACAAGAGGAAGAGGATAATTCAAATTATCCTTACCTCTAACAAAGTATAACTAATCCTTATCTCTAACAAAATGTTTCTATTAACTCTAAAAGTGACAACTCAATCACTTAAATCTTAATAGAGATTCCTACTAAGATTGATACTTTAAATTCTTGATTCAATTACAACTCTTCAACTTGTAACAACTAAGACTCCCAATACAATTGGTACTTAAAATAAAATCAAACTTAGATACAAGGGATATGCACATGTGTGGCAGCCATGTGGGGCTTTGTCTTCCATCACATGTGGCACATGTGGACCCTTGGGCTTCCTCTTGTTCACTAATTTGCATCATTTGCCTCCATAAAATTCCTTTGCTTCATCTCATTAGATCATTCTTGTATGAGAAGAGAGAGAGAGAGAGAGAGAGAGAGAGATTTATCATCCATGCACTATATTGGTTTTGGACACCTCTGTCAGATTATTATGCACTATATTGGTTTTGGACACCTCTGTCAGATTATTATGCACTAAATTGGTTTTGGACACCTCTGTCAGATTATTCACAAATTCTTCTAGTACTATATTAAGTATTTTCACAATTGATAAAAACATTATCACACCTTTCTACAAATCTGTCAAAAATATTAAAAAAGATTACTACTTGAATATTTGGAGTAAAATTGTAATTTTTTTTAATTGGTGTCACCTTTTTCATATTATGTCCCCTTAAAAATAGTATTTATTTAGATTTTTTATCTAAATATTATGTCAATCATGACTCCTATGTTTTGGGATATACAGAGTTGGACACCTTGTGGCAATATTTCATTTCAACGCACATAACCTGTATGCATGCAAGTTAACCTGGATCCATGACTATCATTTTGGTGGGGTGGGGCAAGGGGAAGGTCTTGGTGTGGGCTAGCGTTGTTTCAAAATGATTCCCAGTAGATTATCTTAATCTTTGATTTAAGATCTTTAATGTTTTACAGATCAAAAAAAAAAAAAAAAAGATCTTTAATGTTTTACAATTTTGAAACCTTATATTTTTCAAGGTAATCTGTAATCTTTAACCCTTATATAAAGTGCATTTTCTTTTTGTTCGCCACCTTATGGAAAGTTTCCTGGCTCTGCCACTGCATCCAATGATCAATGCCTGTCATAGGAGTGTCAATTTGAGGTTAGTTAACAATTCAACGGGGGGAGGCGGGAGCATGTGTGACGGGTTTGGATTGTCTGAAGTGCTTTTAGCTTAAAAGTTCTTCTGCCTTTCTGGATAATGTGTATGCATATGCATTGTATAATGCATCTTTAGTGGTTTAGCAGTATTTCAAAGTCTTAGCATCCAATTTGAATTGATTGATAATGTCTGGTTGTTCTGCAGATATTTTGAGAATCCTGTTATGTTGTCTGATGCTTCTAGCCACACTATGCTTGTCGACGAGCCAGGTAGTCGCTTCTTTATTTTGCAGAGACTGTGTGACTACTTACTAGATTGTAAATTCAAATAATTCAATTTTGAAAGATACTCTATGCCAAGTAATTGGCTCTGCTTGTCACGGCTCTGGGAATTCAACTCAAGCTCTAAATGCACTTAAATTGAACCATGACACCTTAAGGCTTTACCTTTTTAAGCCTTTCGGTTTGTTATTCTAGCCAATTTGTGTTTCTTTTTAAGAGGTAATTTTTTGGGGAATTTGCATTCCAGTTGAGAAAATGCCTAATTAAGGGCATACTATAGACCATCATTCCAGTTGACGAAATGGTATGCTTAGTATCATATACTGAAATTCGATACTTACAAAACTATAGCTTGCAAGTTGGTTAAACTTTGATTTTGGTGCTTGTCTGAAGAAAAAATTTAGTTTTTATATTTCTTTTCTGAACTAAAGGAATCTCAGAAGCTACTTATGAATCGTTTGTCATCTTTTCTTTGAATGGCTGACATACATTGCAATTGAGGCTATATTTTGACTATAAGAGGTGTTTTTTTTTTTTTTTTTTTTGTGTGTGTGTGTGTTGGGGGGGGGGACCATAAACAAGCTGAGTTGACTTGTTGCCAAGCTTGAACTCGAACAAGCAACCACAGCTTGATCAGCAACCTGAAGTCAAGCTTAACAAGCCGAGCTTGAACTCGGCTTGACCCTACTTTTCCAAGCTTCCTTGGGTCGATTTTTTTCTTCGGCATTACTATATAATATTTTTAAAATTTTAATTATATAAAAAATATATGTTACATTATAAGTACATTTATCATATGTTGGCCCCTCTAAAAATAATATTTCATATATAAATATAATATAATATTATGTATAATTATATGCAATACATATGTAATACAAAATCGAAAAAACTGTGGCATGGTCAATAACAGTGCTCACTATTGCAACCATGAGGTTGTCGAGGTCACGTTACCAATCAAAATGTGCATGTGTGCGAGCGTGCACACATAATAAAATCAAACAAGCCGAGCTGAGCTCGAGCTCGAGCTCAAGTTGTGAACTTAATTAACTGAGATTGAGCTTGGTTTGTGAGCTAATCGAGCCAGTTCATGGTAGGCATGATTAACACATGAGCCAAGTTCAAGTCCAATCAAGCAGAGCCCCGTCAACCCTAAGTAATTTTCAAATCTTTTTTGGTGGATGAGTTTGATTCTAAAAAAAATTAATTTGTCTTTAAGAGGAATGTGTTTCTTTGTCTCATCATCTATAGTTATGCATTTGATTCTTTTATGTTGTGCATGTGATAGCAAGTGATGCATTAAAATATTGGGATGCTAGAGTTTCACCAGAACACATGGAAGAGTTGTGGAGGAATCCTAATGTTTTCCAGGAGTGGACAAAGTCTGGAGAGAGACGAGGAAAAGTACGCTTTTCGATTGATGCTGAGAAAAAACCATACCTTTCTCGAGTAGAAGTGAAGGTAATTTTAAGTTTATTTAAGGGCAATTTTTTTCTACATCGTAAATTCCAATAATAAGTCATTCATTTCAACGCTCTTCCACATTTAGAGATGTTGCTTTAGGATGGCCAGAGGTGGCATTAGACCACTTTCTAGGCTTTGGGCAACTTGAAATCAAGGACTTACTCTTTTGATGGGATAAATTGTTTTTTTGACTGAAGCTTTGTCATGAAGGAGTTGTGTTGATCAGAGAAAGTTGTGGAAGTCTCTGATGGTTGCAGAAATGAAGCTAAATTTTGATGGCTGCTCTTTGGGGAATTTAGGGAGCTCATTACAGATCCTATCTAAACATGAAAGAGGAAAAAAAGCCTCTTTGTCTGATCAGGATTTCTGTCTCTAAAGTTGATGAAATTGGAACACTATGCAAGGAACCAAATTAGTAATGATGATGGAATGGAAGCTTACCCTTTAAAGGAAGATTCAAAGAGTGCCTCAAGACCTAAATGATGATGAGATTCCCTTTGCTTTTTCCTATTCTCTGTTGTTGGTGTTAAAAGTTAACCATATCGAAACATTTACATTCACACCCTACATATTCATTACATTTATGATTAACTCCATAAACACATAATAATAATTACGAAAACACCCTGTAACTAGTCGCTCAACAAAATGGACATTCAGGACTAATGCTCCAATTGTGGATGTCAATATGGCCCACTGCAGTACTAATGTATGAAGTCTATTCAGAAGTAGGTGGTCAATGTGTATGTATGTAAGCATGGATACGATAGTTTTTGCAGAATGAATGAAAAATTCAGCGATCACTATCCTCCATTGATTTCTGTCTAGTGTGTTCTACCCATCTTTGTTCATTTAAGATCAATATTTTTGCAAATTTTTTAAATTGAGGGTATTGCTGTAAATTAGCCCTGAATGGGGGACTTCTGGGCCTGCTCAGGCCTGCATTGGTAAGTCAACATGGTAGTTTGTTTGGTCATCACTTTTGCTTATGGAGTCCTGCAGGTAAAGTGAGTATGAAAATGGAACTGCCTTATTGTTTTACCATTAAACGAATTTTCCAGGAGTTGTTGTGCACTGCCACCAACACTCATTTGCAAAGACAACTGGAGAATGAACCAAGTTGAATGCTGAGGACATTTCTAACTGACAGATTGAGAGAAGAACAACTAAGTATGCAGAATGTCTTCCCCTTTGATGGACGATTGTATATCATATATATAGGGATTACATGCCCTAATTACAGCAATTAGTAGTATCTAATCACATCCCTAATTACAGCAACTAATCAAATCAAGATCCTAAAGACTAGCAAATAATTATGTACAGATCTTTGACTAAAATACAAAGGCTGGGCCTATGATACAAAGGCTGGGCCTAATGGGCCTGCAAGCTTGGGTCAACATTAACACCCCCCCTCAAATTGATGCCGAGGAATCAACAAGCATCAATTTGGCAGTCAAGAATTGATGACGCGGTCGAGGAAGTGCTTTGGTAAAAATATCAGCAGTCTGGAGGCTGGAGGAGATGAACGGAAGGGAAATAACATTGCGTAGATATTCATCTCGGATAAAGTGACAAGCCACTTCAATATGTTTAGTTCTCTCATGAAATACTGGATTCTCAGTAATCCGAATGGCACTGGTGTTATCCGCATGTAATGGTGTGGGAGATTGCTGGGAGAAGCCAAGCTCCTCAAGTAGACCTCGAAGCCATATAATTTCGGAGCAGGCGGCAGACATAGCCCGGTATTCTGCCTCCGTGGATGATTTGGAAACTCTGTCCTGTTTCTTTACTTTCCATGAAATAAGAGCATCACCGAGGAACATGCACCAGCCCGTAGTAGACCGGCGAGTATCAGGACAACCTGCCCAATCAGCATCAGAATAGGCCGACAATTGCATCTGCGAGCCAACAGGGAAAAACAAGCCTCTGTGAGAAGTGCCAAGAAGATAACGAATAATACGTCGAACAGCGGCTAAATGAAGATGATGAGGCTTGGTCATATACTGACTCATCAAGTTAACTGCATAACTGATGTCAGGCCTAGTAGTAGTCAAATATATAAGACTACCAACAAGTTGACGATAATATGTTGGATCAGAAAGGAGATCACCACTGTCACTATGGAGTTTAAGATTCAGTTCAAGAGGAGTATCCACTGGTGTGGAGTTAGACAAACCCGCCGATTCAATTAAATCCATAGTATACTTATGTTGATGTAAAATCAACCCCTTCTCAGAGTGATGAACTTCCAATCCTAAAAAATATTGCAGAGGGCCCAGATCTTTCAGATGAAAAGATTGATGTAGAGAAAATTGGAGATCTTGAATCGTGGCTGTATCTGTGCCAGTGATGATGATATCGTCTACATAGACGAGAAGAATAGTGATTCCTTTTGATGTGTGGTGCAAAAACAAAGATGGATCATATGGACTCTGCTGAAACTGTAGCTTGAGTAAAGCATCTTTGAATTTGTCAAACCATGCACGTGGTGCTTGTTTTAGCCCATATAATGATCGTTTCAGAAAAGCAACTTGATCTGCCGATGATTTCGGGAAACCTTGAGGCAATCGCATGTAAACTTCCTCTTTAAGATCACCATGAAGAAAGGCGTTTTTCACATCAAATTGAAAAAGAGGCCAGGATTGAGATGCAGCTATGGCAAGTATAGTGCGAACAGTGGTCATCTTTGCAACAGGCGCAAAAGTTTCTTCGTAGTCAATACCATATTCCTGTCGGTTGCCAAGGGCTACAAGCCTAGCCTTGTATCGATCCAAAGTACCATCGGCCTTTAATTTGATAGAGTAAACCCATTTACTCCCAATAGGTTTAACTGAAGCTGGGCAAGGAACAGTAACCCAGGTTTGGTTCTGCTGTAGAGCACTAAGTTCTTCTTCCATAGCCTGTCTCCAGCACTCATGTTTTGCTGCTTGTGAATAAGAAGTAGGAAGGGATACAGAGGATAAAGTAGCAAAATATGAAGAATGAGAGAACCCGTATCTATCTGGTGGACGAGAAGTACGAGCAGAACGGCGAATAGCAAGTTGAGGGGAACTTGATGTTGGAGCAGGATTCGGGACCGGTTCTTGCAAAAGAGGCAAAGTAGTGGCATTTGTTCCTTGTCGACGAGTATACACTTTGTCCGGATGAAATCGCAAAGGTGAAGGAAGACATTCATCATCAAAAGATGGTACTTTAGAAAAGGATAATGCTGGAGAAGGATCAGAATAAGACTGAAAAAGATATTGATGTTCAAAAAAAACAACATTCCGAGAAATACGAATACGCTTGGAGGTGGGATCATAACAAACAAAACCTTTTTGGTGAGAAGCATAACCAAGGAAAGCACATTTTACAGATTGTGCGGATAACTTGGAACGTTCATGTGTGGGAAGATGAACAAAACAAACACAACCAAAAGTGTGGAAATTTGTGTAATGTGGGTCAGTTTTGAAAAGACGAAAATGTAGAGATGTGTTGTGAAGTTTTGGAGAAGGAAGGCGGTTGATGATATGAATAGCAGTGGTTAAAGCTTCTGGCCAAAATCTAGGTGGAACGGAGGATTCTAATAATAGACACCTGACCATGTCTAGAAGATGACGATTTTTCCGTTCTGCAACACCATTCTGTTGGGGAGTATAGGGACAAGTCCGTTGGGATATAATCCTTTTGTTTTGTAAAAATTCCTGAAATTGGTTGGACACATATTCCCCACCTGAGTCGGTTCGAAGAACCTTAATACATGTGGAAAATTGATTTTGAACATAATTCAAAAAATTTTGAAACACATCAAAGACTTCAGATTTGGCATGTAGAAAATAAATCCATGTAAAACAACTATAGTCATCAATGAAAGTGACGAAATACTTATACTGTGAATGAGAAATAATTGGTGCAACACCCCAAACATCACTATGTATTAAATCAAAAATCTTGGTAGCAGAAGAAACATGTAATGGAAAAGGCAAAGTTTTACTCTTTCCTAGCTTACAAGTGGTGCAATCAAGAGCCACATCAGATGATAAAAACTTCATTTTATTAATGCTACCAGAATTTAACAAAGATAACAAAATAGTTGAATTGGGATGACCTAATCTATTGTGCCACAACTGCACATTCTTCCTAGAGACAACTGATGAAGCAAACAATGACATATCTGGATTTGGTGTTACTATGTGAAGAGGAAACAAACGCCCACACTTAGGCCCCTTCACTATTACCTTCCCCGTCTCCTGATCCTGCACCACACAACCAGAGGAGGAAAAAGAAACATTGCAGTTATTATCAACCAATTGACCAACAGATATTAAATTGGTAGAAAGATTGTTGGAACAAAACACATCATGTAAAGGTAGAGAATGAGCAATATCACCAACAGAGGTAATTGGTATGGTGGTACCATTAGCAGCATGGACTTGAATCTGTCCATCATATGGTTTAAGTTTGGAAAAATGTTTGGATGAGGATGTCATATGATTGGAGGCACCAGAATCAAAATACCAGTGAGAGGGAGATTGAAGTTTACCAGATATACCAAGTGTGGAAAAAGCCTGGAGAATCATCTGTTGGATCATTTCAGGGGAGACTGGAGCAGCAGAGGCAGGTGCCGAAGAAGATGTGGAAGAAGAATCAATAGTGCCAGTAGCAGTAATCGCTTGGTACGCTTTCGGATTTCTGTTTTGAGGACGCTTGCGACATTCATTGATTGAATGTCCAGATGCTTTGCAATAATTGCAGATCCTCTGCTTGCACTGATTCGCAAAATGTCCAAAAGTGTGACACTTGAAACACTCCACTTTACTCATATCTCTGGTTGGTTGCTTCCCCTTGGAAGAATAAGCAACATTTGCTGACGAGTTCGGTAATTGAAAGGCAGTGGGTATACTATAGGCAACATCCATAGCACCCGAACTAGCTTGATGGATCATACCAGATTGCGTCAATTGTCTCTGTTCCTCTCGCAATAATTCATTTAGACAGACGTCCAGTGAAGGAGAAGGGACCCTGCTCATGAGATTAGATCTGACAGATTCATACTGAGGCCTTAATTTCATAAGAAATTGATCCCGATGACTAGATGCTAAAATTGCCTGCACTTCGGTAAGAGCTTGTGCAGAAATATTGGCATATTTGATGTCATTTAATTCTGTCCACAAAGTCTGAAACCCAGAGTAATAGTCCTGAATGGATGACGTCCCTTGCATATAATTGGCAATTTCAAATTCTAACTGATACTGTCGAGCAGAGGTGCCTTGATGATACACTATTTTAAGATATTCCCACATCTCTTTGGCAGATTTGTAAGGTCTCAAATTCATGAAGAATTGTGGTTCCATGGAACCGAGAATCCAAGATTTGACCTTAGCATCTTTTGTATTCCATGACAGAATTTTTTTCTCATCTTCTGTTGGTTTTGGGTCAGTGCCAGAGATATGGCCCCATAACTCTTTACCCTCTAGATAAAGTTCAAATTGAAAAGCCCAGGAGGGATAATTTTTTCCATTAAACTTGATTAAGGAGATTTCAGATTTCTCCATTTGTAACAATGATGCAGAGGAACCAGCAAAATGATCCAGACAGTAACAGAAACACAGCTACACAGAACAGTAGTCCAAAAAAAAAAAAAAACCGTAGCAGAGAAGAACCAAGCAGAACAAGCACCACAGCAGCAAAAAAAACACAGCACAGTAATAAAAGAATACCACACGTCCTGGTCGTCAGTGGAGTGGATGACAACGTGTACCCCAGAAGATGATCAGAAATCTGATCAGAGGGGGAGGATGAAGGCACAATGAAAAATCGCCACTGGTGGAAGAAGACTCACTCCAAATGGATCAAGATCCACAATTTTGGACGGCCGAGATGAAATCTTCTTGATATAATAGAAATATCACAAAAAGTGATAGATGGCCTACCTCTGATGAGCCATAATTCTTGAAAAAATCATCATAAATTAGTAGAGTACCAGACGACCAATATGGGAGATTCCGCTAATATGATGATTAAGATCACAGGTGGGCCACTTCTAGATCTGAGATGATCAGAGCCACGTCTGGATAATCAGAAAGAAAAAAAACAACTCTGAAAGACTTCCAGATCCAGAAGATGACTTAGCAGAAGCAGCTGATGATGATCACTTGTGGGCCACACTGATCTGAGATGGGGATGCAATGGCTTCCAATACGTTGGAAGATGACTAGGAGATGATCAAGATGATTATCGATCTGAGATGGGGATGCAATGGCTTCCAATACGTTGGAAGATGACTAGGAGATGATCAAGATGATTATCTTTGCTCTGATACCATGACAGATTGAGAGAAGAACAACTAAGTATGCAGAATGTCTTCCCCTTTGATGGACGATTGTATATCATATATATAGGGATTACATGCCCTAATTACAGCAATTAGTAGTATCTAATCACATCCCTAATTACAGCAACTAATCAAATCAAGATCCTAAAGACTAGCAAATAATTATGTACAGATCTTTGACTAAAATACAAAGGCTGGGCCTATGATACAAAGGCTGGGCCTAATGGGCCTGCAAGCTTGGGTCAACATTAACACTAACAAGTGTCCCACACCTCCTTCACATGGCAACATGATCTTTATTTTGCCTTCTTCTATTTCAATGCAACTTTCTTTGTTATTATGCCTGTGATCTTTTTTCCTTTTACCTTGCCATTATCTTATGCAATAATTGATCTTTTGCAGGCAATTGCTGAAATCATTTGCTCAAGACACTTTCACACGAGAGGAATGAGACCTGTAAGTTTATTTCTACCATGCGAGGAATTATACCTTTAAGGACCCAAGTCCTAGCTAAACATTTTGAGCTTGTCACCAGCCACTAAATGGGCATTAACAGGGATGCTTACAGTTATAGTTTATTATTATGAGATACTATCCTTAACAGATACCTACTCTCTTCTTCTTTTCTTTTGAGTCGTAATGTGACTCGGACCCACAACCTCAAGGCTGCAATAGCGAACACCTTCCACTCTGCCATGGGCTCTTGTCTACAAATAACCTACTCTTCTTGTTAAGATTCAAGGTTTTCTCCCTCATATTTTCCACCATTTATTTATTGTCTATTTGCAAGGTGCAAAAACCTGAATCTGCTCTGAATCATCAAGTGTGGCTCCTTGTGCATCTGCATTCCCCTGCCTATGATTCCCAGTCTTTGTTTATCTAAAATTTAATTTATTTCTGTTCCACATTAAAACACACACACACGCATGCACACTCGCATAATCTGACACACAAGCGCACGCACACACATAATCTGACACAAGCAAGAGTCAGAGTTCAGATCCATTCAGCTATAAAAGTTATTTTTTGAGCTCTGGCTGACCTTGGCAAGCAGCAGAAGATGAGCATATATATGATTTCTAATATTTGTTTCTGAACATTACCCTTCAATCAACCTCAAAGTCTGCATTCTCCTAGACTCACTGGTCAATGGTTTTGAGTTTGTTTTCCTATGCACAGACAGTTTTATGTGCTCTAGCTGAACTCAGCAGCATGCGTTTCGTGAATGGGGTAGGTTCATGTTGTGGAATCATGGGCATTGACTATCCCACAGCTCTTTGGCTTTACAAGTAAGTTATGACATGCATGACACTGACATATGGTATGATGAGATGCATTTTTCTATTAGTGTATCTTCTTGTATTGGACAAAGTATTTTGCTTAATTTTATCTTTAGTTTAGGGTGACATTTTCATAAATCCGCTCTTCAGGCTAAAATGTGCTTGGTGTTTTCAATTTCTCTTTTTCCAGTGATTCAGGCTATAAGGCTTACAAAGTTCACTCTGTAGATGATCTTTCCAATCCATTTGTATCCATGTACTTTGGTGCAGCATACTTGAACTGGCTATCAGAGTATGGAGGGAGGTAGGTCTATAAACAGGTCAACATTCATCTAGTGACCCAATTCAGTGTCATTGAAACTCATTACTTTCTCCCTGTCTTGATCTGTGAACAGGAAAAGAACCCTCCAATTCACTGTTCAAGCTTATCTTGGAGGGCCAGAGAATGTGAACCTTCAGGAGACGGGCCCACTTTGGACTAAATATCAGCAGAGTTTGTGTTATTATGAAGAACCAAAGATGTAGGCATCCTTGCTCTCTTGTTAATTTGTGAAACTCCTAGACGTTCTATTTACTTGATTAATGCCTTGGCAACATTTTTTCAGGGAAGCAGGTCACTGCTCCATTTTGTGAACCATCTTCTACTGCTGTTACTGTAAATTCATCAAGGTAATTAGCCAATTCAGTGGAACTTTCCATGTGTACTTCTCTGTGCAGTTGGAGATTATGTACATGATAGGTATCTATCGAATTTATGGTGTCTGATTTTAATTACCATGAGGATGTAAATTGTAATGAACTCCTATTCATTTAAGTGCATATTGGGCACCTTTGGAGAGATACCTTGCTTTCTGACCCGAAATATAATGCATGAAGTTCACTTTAATTTGTCAGTATTCTAGAAGTGCATTATACATTACTCATGCCTTTTAGTTTGCACCAGATGACATTAATCAGTCGGCATCATTTTGGAAGACCAAAACATTACCATTCTCTGATCATCATCCTCTTCTTGTTGCACATCCCAACAACGAAGCAAGAGCACTTGATACATTGTGATAAATTGAACTCATATTATCCAGCATATTTATTGATATGCAATGGCAAAAGAGTATGACGGAAATCATCTTAGGAGCTGATCATCATCCTCTCCTTGTTGCACATCCCAACAACAAAGCAAGAGCACTTTATACATTGTGAGAAATTGAACTTGTATTATCCAGCATATTTATTGATATGCAATAGCAAAAGAGTACGACGGAAACGATCTTAGGAGCAATTCTTGCCCCCCACAAATTAAGGGGGATAGGGAATGGGGAGGTCTGCATGGATCTTGGAAGAAGGGATGCACCAGAAATCAGGGGCTGGGACCCCATACCTCAGGCGAGGTAAGATAACCCTCAGATGAGGGAAGGTGGCATGCCCAGGGTCAGGTAAGACTTGACGCCTCGTACCACTTAGGGAAGAGGCCATTCTTCAAAAATTAGCCCGTTATAATTATGTATTGTATAGATTTTGAGACCACAAAACCAACAGGAGTGTGGAAAAAGAGGGTGCCTCAATTTCTTGATGAACACAAGTCAGACTTGTGTCATCAGATTGGGGCAGGTGCGAATTCACTATGGCAGGGAATGGTCATTGAGGGGTTTGCTTGATCTTAGGGTTGTGTCGTGCAAGACTAACTCATTTAGTTAATGCAAAAAACATCTCTTTGTTGGATAGTGCACGCACGCGCGCACGCGCACACGCACACGCACACACGCGCGCACGCACGCACGCACACACACACACACACACAAAATAGGTTAATGTGCTTTTAGCAAGGGAAGAAAAAAGGTCAATGACCAGAGCTTCACGGTGCCAAGGCATTTTTTTTTTTGGTTAAAATAAGTCGTGCACACACACACACACAATAGGTTAATGTGCTTTTAGCAAGGGAAGAAAAAAGGTCAATGACCAGAGCTTCACGGTGCCAAGGCATTTTTTTTTTTTGGTTAAAATAAGCTGTGCCCACTTGGATGCATGGCAATGAAGGGCAAGGTGGATATGAAGGTTTGGATGTCGATTAGCTGAATATAAATAGCAAATTGAATATATGAACCTAGCCTTTAGTTTTAGATCATCAAATTATAATGGCTATTATCGTTGCGACAAAATCTAATGGTGGATGTTTGTGTTAGTGTCAAAGTTAGTTTAACGATGGAGGTAGGCTTTATGAAGTGAACTTCCTAGTTCATAGATGGGTCCCTATATGAAAACAGAAATAAATAA
Organism: Umbellularia californica; assembly: GCA_028538565.1. Classification (NCBI taxonomy): domain Eukaryota; kingdom Viridiplantae; phylum Streptophyta; class Magnoliopsida; order Laurales; family Lauraceae; genus Umbellularia; species Umbellularia californica. The sequence continues at coordinate 9,775,591 of JAPQWN010000006.1, read as the reverse complement.
ATAAATAAATAAAAGGGTCTTGATAATTTGCCTATATTTCAACTATTATTGTTTTAGATACTAGGGTTCAATGACTCTAGGCTCTGGGCTAGGGTTTAATGACTCTGAGGATGTGTTTGAATGAGAAGAAAAGGTAGAAAAAAAAAAAAAAATGAAGGTTGAGAAAATTGTGAATGTCAAGTTGCTATCTAGTGATCTAAGTAAACCAGCTTAGACCTTTTCATCATCTGAACTCTTCTGATTTCAAGTCATGACTCATCACAGATGCAACCTTGGATTGGATATAGTTTGGAACAGTCACCATGTGCATGAATGTGTTTCAGAACTCATTATTGGCATTATAAATGCATTATTATAAGCATATCCATTTAAAAATTAGGTTTGAAACTTTGAATTTGGCTTGAAGTCAGTTCAAAGCCAGCATTCCCAAATTGGGAATTTTCTAATGACCGAATCTCATGGATGGAATATGTGGCACATGACAAAGCCAGTCAAAATAATCTTGACCTATCTATAGCTTATTAGGGTTTTCTTTTTCTTTACAGGAGGAAGCAGATTTAAAGTTTGTTTCGCTTAGATTCATGCTACATCAAGAAAAAAAAATATGTAAATAAAAACCAATAAGATCCAACCTCTGCACCATTTTTGCATTGGAACTTGTAAAGTCCTTGCATGAGATGAACAAAACAGTGTTAAAAATATCTTCCTCCCTGAGATAACATGCTCCTTTTCAACCCTGAACGTGGACGGCACACTTGCACAGTGTGCGATGATGGTGGCCCTTAAACAAATTTTATAATCACAAACAACTGATTGGAGGACTTTTGAGGGTTGAAAAGGGTGGCTTAAAGAAAGTTTGACTGGAGTTCTGGTTAGTGGTTGGATTTGTCCTGACCACTCAGTAAGGAGGGAGAAAGAGGGAGAGGGGGAGAGAATTAAAAGAAATGATTGTATGATACCTTTCATGTGAGACCGTCCCAATGGTTTCTAATCCCACTTGTTGACCTTACCCCTGAATTGCCAATTTGACTTATACTTTTAATCTGGTTTGGCCTTTGGTCATGTGTACTAAATCATTTGTTTTACATGCGATTAATTTGACGGTTCAGCTAAAGTGAATTTTGTGCCGCTAAAAGTTCACTAGAGGTAAATTTTGTGTGTTTCAAATACAAGAACAATGGGTGGCACTAGATTTTTTTGGGGGAAAAAGTGTGGGAGATCTCGTATAGGAAGAGAGAGCATGTGAGCACTTCTCAATATGGGTGTCTTTGTTTGCAGGATATCTAAGAACTCATATCGGATGACATCTGAATTTCCCAAATGTTGTTTTCAATTGGGGACTCGCATATGCTCCAAGACTCCTAAACATTTTAGAAGCTGGATTTTGGCAAATGCTAAAGTGTTAATCCACAAAGTTGGATTTTTGGAAGCTCACAAATCAAACAAATACTAAATGCTAGTAGGACAGCTACTAATATGCCATTAGAAATTCCCAACTGCTAGAATTCTCTTCCAAATTTCTTGCAAAACAAACTACCCCTATCAAGAAAGTTCTACTTTTCCTAAGGCATGAATTATCAAATTAAGTTGAGTCTCATAATTTATATAAGAATTTGACTCAAGATAAATTGGAATAAAGAAACAAAATTTATTTAGCCGACCCCAACATGATTGGGACAAGGTTTTGATGATAATTGCAAAGTAGAGTCTCATAAGACAAATTACTCAGGATCACCAAACCACAGTCCTTGGATGCTGAAGCTGTGTGAGGTCTCCTTCAGTTAAAGTTGATATGATTTACATAAGTTTGGCCACTGATTTCTGTACGAGATATAGGTAGAGCAGTCCCCTATCAGGGCCCAAGAGTTTGTCTTTTTACCTTTGTTTTTTCCTTCCAAAACTAATTCAGATTTTGATCTCTGTACTGAAGATGCACATATCTAGTCATCCCAACTTACTCTGTTTAAATTTCAAATGGTAAACAATCATGACGAGACAAGTAGAGTTAGGACTTTGTTTTTGCAGCGACAGAGTTTTGCCTTTTCTCTTTTAGAGCTTCACTATTTATCTTTTCGTAGGTAGAACTTACTTTACAATGTATAAAGTATTATTGCAGTGTCCTCAGTGTCCTTGTGGAATATCTATAAAATTCATTGGCACATCTTAGATGCTAGTAGTGGCATGTGCTATTCACATGAGAGAGAGAGAGAGAGAGAGAGAGAGAGAGAGAGATTTGGAATGAATAGTGAACTGTGAAACAAGGTCCAAATGTAGGCTTTTTTTACTGCATAGTCTTAAGATCAGCAGTATTGGCTGTTTCATGTTGGGCAATTTTTTTAAGTGAGGAATAAAAAAAAACCTTTACCCAATTAGGGCTCATTTCTCACTGTTAAATTATAAAGGGATGTTTGTATAAGATTAGAGTTTTTGCATTCAGCAGATTTTCATTTTCTCAATTTCATGGAAAAGTGGGCCTGACCCTGTTGAAATAGTTTTTCAAGGGCTCAAGAAAAAATATTTCTTTATGTAAGAAAAGGCATCATATATTGTGAAAAAAATCATGAACACAGAAAATCAAATCTTATTCCACATAATTGATGTTACACAAACGTGCCCTTTTGGGATTATGCTTTTCATCAAAGGGCTAAAAGTGGTGTAACTAAAGTGGATAATGAGAAGAAGTTCCTTTTTTAAGGAAATGATGTCTGTCCACCCTCACCCTAGTAAATTACTTTTTAGGCTTCTCTTGGTCCTTTTAGGTCAGCATCCTTGACGATTCACTCTTAACTTATTAATATTCTTTAGATAAAGCCTTTTTCTATGAATTTCTAGGAATTTGGTAGGTATGAGACTAACAGCCCCTTGATCCCCTTGATGAAACTTTGGAAGCAAAAGTTTTATTTCTAATTTACTAATTTACACCATGATAGGTTTTTTACTTGAAAATGTTTTTTTTTTTTCTAGAGAAACTATTATAAAAAAATAATTTTATAAATGCATATTTATATTAATTATAGTAAATTTGAAAAATGATTGTTAAAAGTAACCAGACAATAATCTTTTGAAAGTTTAGTTTTAATAAGAAAAAAATTTAAAATCAGGCCCTAAGCTTCGACCTAATTACAGATTAGAGTTGAATGAATTGATGGTATCGAAAAATTTAGGGCCAGTTTGTTTAATACAATTGAATTAGTAGGACTTCTAAGAAGACTTTTTCTAAAAGTGATTAAATTTGAAGAAACGAATGTGAATATCTAAAAACCATCATCATAAATAATTTTTTCTTTTAATAAAAAATGAATAAAGAGAAGATGAGAAACAAATACTCAGCCATCACTTTAGTATTTTAATCATCGAAAAGTCAAACTCGACTCTACATCCCCGCCTTATATCCTCGGCTCCTCACCTCTTTAATAATCCCTTGTTGGAGCCTCTTTGATTGTGAATTCCTATATATTCAATTCCATGCAAATAAATAGGCCGTTAGAGATCTTTTTTACTCACCCAACTCTTTGAATTTCTCTATTTTTAATTAAGCCAAAGCCTTTGTTATAAAATAAAAATATAAATATAAACACCAAAGCCTTAGAACTAGTTTGAAATGTTTCCAAAATGTGCATTCCACAGAATATGTATTCTCTTGGTGCCAAAAAGTAATCAGCAAAAATGAAATACATGAAGTAGGCAGCATGGTCTTCAACAATTCCTCAATTCTAGCAGGTAACAACCCCATCTGGAAAGGGGGAAAAAGGGAAAACTCAGTGAACAAAAACCAGCCCCATCTCAGTAAGTTATTTACCCCTCAGAAAAACTGTCATTGAACAGTTTATCAAGAAAACTAGAGATGTGTTCTAATGTTTCAAAATGTTCAATACTGGGATAAAGTAAAAATAGATTTATGGGGTTGGCTGTTGGGAAGAGGACCTCATCCACATGGTTGAGACTTGAGATGCATTGATGAAATCAATAAAAAAAGTAGTGTGGGACAAACTGTCAGTGTATAGACATTCACCACCGTATCCAGGAATGGATTGATGGTTCCTTTCTCACTGCCTTGTCAATGAGAGAAAAATAAGAGAGAGAAAAGAAAAGGATGTGGGACCTTCTTGTTGAGTATTTGACTATGGTGGTGCATGCATGTGACATTGAGGTGGTGGTGCACTGCACATGGTAGGCCACACTGGCTCCCACCACTGTTGTCGCACTCATGCTGACCCACATGTTGGACTTGTGGGACCCATCAATATCAGTGCAAGGGTCGTTTCCTTCCAGACATTTTCCAGCATCCTTTGGCTTCCATGCGATCATAAACTTTCATGCTTTCCTCCTGCTACTGGTCAAAACCTTTTTTTATCTTTTACTTTCATGTTTCATCTCTCTCTACTGGTGTTGGTTGGACTGTAAATGGGTTGAGTTTGCTACTCCTAGATAGGGTCGGCTCTTATGCAAATATATTTTTTTTAATCAAGTCAAAGGGGCTGTGATCCAAGAGAGAGTCCGCATACACGGGAAGGCAGCTCATACAAGTAGGATAGAAACCATACAAGGAGGAAAATGTGACGTACCCGAGATGCAAACCCCTACGGTCAAATAGTAGTAAGGAGCGTTCTTGATCCGAATATGTTTCAATATGAGAAGTTAATACGGTTTTGGTCTAAGAGAACTGCCAGTAAATCTTGAGGACCCTCCGAATGATCCAAATTAGGGTTTTCATCTCCCTTAAAATATCAATTCCTAGTTGCTTGTGGCACTTCAATTTTTCATCCATTACTTCACATCTCTAACTGGTATTTGGATTCTTAACTACCAAATAAAGTCATCAATGGATGACACGGATTTAGAGTTTTAAATCATTAACATAAGAACTTATTTTTAGAATCACCAAACGGCCCTTAACTCTTTAGCTTTTGTGCTTAGTTCAACGTAGGACCTAGTGGCATGATGGCCACACAATTTCGACTGGAGTTTGAGTTGGTCCAGCCAGACTAAGACCCAGACCCGATTATAGTTAATTTGAGACATGTCGGTGCCCAATTATGGTTCCAATCTTGAGATTCATATACAAATATCATCATTGGGTTCATTGGGAGTCGAACTCTAAAAGTAAGATTTGTTGACCCCACTTCTTTTAGGTCTTTGGACGCCGACCAGATCTTTGTCGAATTGGTTGGGACTTGAGTCTCTTCTTAAGCTATTTACAACCTTAGATTTTGGGATGTGGTTCATCATTGGTGGCCCTTGTATGATTGACAGATCCACCTTCTATTCTTTGTGTGATTATGATTTGTCCTTATTAACATATGGGGAGAGAGAGAGAGAGAGAGAAATGAGATCCCTATCACTGCAATCACTTTCTGTTTTAAATCTCTATCACTGCAATAAATAAGGTAATGGATGGTGAAGGTGATGGTGGGGTGGAGTGGGACCCACAAGCAAACGCAACCGAAGTCAAAATATTTGGTTTTTTACTGACATCCACAGCCATGAAACCGGTTCGATTTCATCCGTGCCTACCATCATTTCAAACATGTTTTTTATGGGTGAGCCTAATGGGCCCGGAGTGATTCTATCAATCCGAAGACCCAAAATTATCAACCAAAAGATCTTTGGTGATGGAGCGTCAATCATGTGCGTCATAGTGAGATGCCAACACCACTCCACCATGAGTGTGATGGCCATCATTTTAAAAAAGAGGATAGAAAAGTTTGCACATTTTCCATAATTATGCCATCACCCTTGGGCATTCCATTATCCAGCTCTTCGTTCGGCCAAATGAAGTTGTATTGAAGCTTTTCTTCTCTGTTTTTTTTTTTTTTTTTTTTTTTTTAATCCCCTCTCTAGGAATTTTATATACTTTAAAACAATCTTAAAAAATGAAGTTTGCACCCTTTTGTTTTTAAATTATTATTTAACGTTCATCGACGCTATTATTATCATCAAAGCCTTGTACCAATTATGTTGCTTCAACTACCTATGTTCTGTTTGGCTATATTTCAACCAAGAGCTGCAAAAGATTGTCTTTGACCAATACAATAAACTAAAGCAGATCATAAAACCAGGATCCAAACGCATAGACACTCCTCATCTATGGCCAAAAGAGAGCCATCTGCACTTCATTTACCAAGAAACCAAACAGGCCTTTAGTTTGCAAGAACATTGAAAAACTCTTGTTGGGGTTTTATGTATTCCACAGATGTTGTCCTTCACTTGATTTAAAAAATGCTTAGGTATAATGTAGCATTTTAAAATTGAAAATTATGAGAATTCTATATGTCAAAAGTGATATTTCATAAATCTGATATTATAAATTCTCACCATTCAAATAGAGAATTTATAATTTTTTAGAGACCGCGGCTGTTATTGATTTTTCTAATAAAACCAGCCATTATCAAACTAGGTGAGAATTATTTCGTCTTTTGCTATATACCCTATAGGTCACTTTATTCCTTTATTAATCACCTAATCCATCATATTTGAATCAAAGTCTCACTGCTTCCTGTTGACTAAAACCACCATAATTTCGGATCAGACAGGGTGGCAATGTTATGAATAACAATCATCTCAGGGGCCATCTTAACCCCCAATCTTCATTGATCAAAGGCCAATATCAGTGCATGAAATCCCCATCATCAACATACACAATCCCCATATGGCCAACAGCCCCTGTGAATGGATGTAATCACCCAATCTTAGATGCTTTATCAAGCCATCTTAAACATAATTATAGCCTTATAGGTAAAGAATCCAAATATGCCCCAAGACTGTCCCTGCGTGTTTCAAGCATCTACTGTTTACAGTTTACACCCACTCTCTCCTTGCCATTTCACATGTTAACAAAGATTATAAAATAATAAAATAAAATAAAGAACTCCTAGGTCCCTACTGTCAGCTAAAACAGTAGAGCTCCTTTAATCCATATGAGCAGCTCAACAGAAGAAGATCTCAAGATGGGTTGACCAAGTCTTCCATAAATCATCTTGTTCCCTTGTTCTCTCTTAACTCTCTTATCTATCAAGAGCATGTGACATTGACAGAAAAAATGCAGGCTTCAGTTGCAGGGCATAGGAAGACAATCATAATAGTAATAGCATGGAGCAGGGCCAGTATTTCAACTTTCAGACCTCATAAGTCATACCCCACAAAATTGTGCATGTCTTTTTTGGGCAATCATCCAATGCACATCTAGAGCTTACTTATACCCAGTTGCATTCGGACCCATGACATTTCCCTATGCCAAGGTGGTCAGGACCTTTGATTTCTCCAATATCTGGTCATGTTTGATGTGTCCTCTTTGTCATTGAGAAATTATACCCTCCTCATGGAAAAAAAACAAAGAAAAGGAAAGAAAGGAAAACAATATCTCTCCATATATGTCATACCAAATCTACTAACGCAAGAAACATTTAAAAGGGGAAGAACATCTTATTTAAAATAAATTTTTTTTAACCTTTTTTGAGGTCCACATAAAAGCATGGTGTATTGGAATAATCATGAGAAGAGAGGATGGGCATGGGTAAATGTGGCTTGTGGGTGGACCAAAAATGGCTTCAATTAGAACTTCTTAATAATTGATTTAAGTTTCTTAAAGTTGTAGACACTTTTTGATTGATTTATAAATATACGCATTTATATTCAGCTAAGCTAATGAGCATCAAATTAAGGTTTGTGTCAATACATTTAGGGTAAGTGTATCTAAGGGCTGGAATTCATCATATTTGGACCTTGTTAGAAGTATTTTATTTAAAATATAAAAAAAATAAAAACTTTAGGACCTGCAAAAGTTTGCTTTTGCACAAGCACAGGAAGGGACTACTGAAACCCTCCCATCCAACAAAATGGTTTTTGGTGAAAAGATTAGCTCAAAATATTTCTATTTTAACACATAAAAGTGCTGCACCGACCAAAACTTTGTGTGCACAAGAATCAAAACACTTCCCCAATCATCCCAAAATCCTTAGCATTATACAAGTTTGGCCTTGAAGATTCTCCCTGCTCACACAGTGCAGGGTTACCTAACCACCCATTATGTCTTTTGTACTAATGTTCCAAGAGAGGCAGTGGGGACTACTTAGTCATTTAAAAGATTCTTCTGTTTTAAACTTGTAAAATATACATATATTTAGCCTCATGTCAAATTGTCAAGAAACCCACCAATGCATTGGTAATTTGACCAAGTTGACAACCACCCAACGTTTAAAAAAACTTATAATACTTCACAAAATCAGAGACACTCTATTATATAAGAAGCAAGCACTTCCCAAGAGAAACCAGTTACAACCTTCCTTCTTCCATTTCTCTTCTTTCTTTCTTCTAGAAAGAAGGCAGAGAGATTGAGATCATGACACAAATGGGTCAGCTGTGGCTGCAAAAAGAAGCCTCCACCACCATAACTGTTATGGGCAGTGGTAGAGTAGGAAGAAGAGATGTACCCAGAACAACATCTGCTTCTGGGGTGGCCACCACAGACCATGGGCAGTCCTGCTATTGCCTAAAAAGGCTAATGAGAAAGCTGAAGAGGCATAGCAAGATGCTGTGTTCAGGCACCAGACCCACCGCATTCCATTGCCACTATGACCCTTTAAGCTATGCCAGGAACTTTGATCGGAGCGGCTGTGATGGCGCATTTGGCGATGATTCCGATCGCTTCTACACGTTCTCTTCGAGATTCGCTGCCGCCCCATCAACTGCCACCCCAGTAGCAGTGCTAGCCACATCTCACTAGTTCTTCTCTTTCTAGTTGATGAGGAGTAAATATTTATAAATGTAGTACAAGAGTAGTATGTGTTTACTACGGAACCCCTATGGATCTCTGTATCGTTCTAGTATTTTTTTTTTTTTTTTTTTTTTTTTTTTTTTTGGGGTTGTTTTAGTTGGATGGAATGAGAATCTATGGTGGGCATGTGATATTTTTAATTTCTTGAGAATGTTTGGAACTTTGGATGCAGTTTTTTTACCTTAAAACATCAAAATCTTGGAAATGACTTCATAACTACCTTGTTTTCTTGGGTTTACCAACACATTAAGATGGCTTTTGCCATGTATAAGATTTTACATGATGTAGACCAGTAGCTATTTCAGATTTAGATGGTGAAGCTATCATGAAATGCCTCTTCTATACCCTTCTCATGATTAGATGGAGTCTATGGGATTATCTTTCCTTTTTGTAGATTTTTGGGACTTCCTTGGATTTACCATATCTGAATGTAGAGAGCAAGATACATAATTCTATTAATTAACGGGATTGATCACATTCCAAGCACAACTCAAGGGGAATAAGAGTTCTTACAATTGGCCGGAGTCCTTAAAACACTTTTTTTTTTTTTTTTGGGTAAAAGGTTGTCCTAATTCAACTTTAAGGCTTTCATGCATGTCTAACATTGAAAATGAGCCGAATGCTTTTTACACAAAGGTGCATGCTCTCAACTTCTCATTTGGGCTAGCTCTTGTGTCTTTTCTATCATTTTACCTTTTGCTTAGTTTGGAGCTTGTCTTTTTCTATCATTTTACTTTTTGTTTAGTTTGGAGCTTTGCTTTTTGGTTAGTATATAGATTGTACAAACCATTTTTCCCAAGCAACCCCACACGCACAGCTCCACATTGTCCCTCTAAAAAAATGCCCACTTCCAATGGAGCCCACCTTGATGCACCACAAGGGAAAAGGAAATGGAAAGGTTTGGGTCTTGGATGAGGGTACAAGAAATATCAGGCTAATAAATTGATTTTAGCACCTAGCTTTCTTTATGTTCTCAAGGTTTAATTTTTGGGAAGAACTTTAGTGAAGTGATGCTGCAATTTGTTGAAGTGCAGTACCCTTAATGAACTCATGAGTGGGGCCTACATTTCAAAAACCCAAATACCCTAACACCCATTGTAATAGATACATACAAAATTTGCTTTAGCTAGCAAGATGACTACTGTCGAATCGGTTACATCTTGAACACATGATTAACTTTATTGGCTTCTGATTTCTAAAACAAGTGGAATGAAGCCCATCATGTGTAAAATTCTGTGACCAACGGTCGGCCCAAAGAAATTAGCTTAAGTATTTTTTATTTTTTATTTTTTTGATAAAGAAGGGTGTTCCGGGGGAACCGGGTGAATCTCCTGTGGTCCTAATGTGGTACTGCATTTTCGAACCCTCAACCTCAAAGAGCAATCTGTGGATCTAAGCCAACTGAGCTACCTCTCGGAGTTAATTAGCTTTAGTATTTACATACATTGGCCATTGGTGTATAAAAGTTTCGATTTTAAACAGAAGGCCCCACCTATGAATTTAATAAAAGTGTTGCACTTTGATACATTGCAGCATACTTTCTGGTGGTTTAAGTAACTGTCAAATGGAGGTGAATGGCATTTCAAGAGAGCAGCTGTATGTGAAGGGAGAAGGAATTGGAATGATCATATACACATCATCTATAACAAAAGTAAAAAAGAATGCCTTCCACAAAGAGGGCATTATGGTGAACACCTTTCCAAACTTTGGTTTTATCTCTGGTTTTGATTGGGGGATTATAAGTTTTCATAGTTGTCTTTAATGCTTTGGTTTTCTCTTCTTGGGTCTGTAGCGTGGGAAAAGATGCCTCATGCTGCAAAGATTTCATGTGTCAGATAATCCTAATGGTCCAATTAGCAGACAGGATGCGAGCCATTTTTAGCATCTTCTTCCAGTAGAACGAGACTAATTTTGTAGCAGTGGATCAGCTTTAGCTTTTCTGAGTGATCTGAGCCAGGATGGATAATGGTGGGGAGACTGTGATATTTCATGACATTGGGATAGGAACTTTTGTTGCATTGGATGTAGACAGAAAAGAAAAGGTGACTTTGGGAAGGAATCAAGGAATGTTCTTCTCTTAGCTTTATTGGCTGCTTTTGAACTGGGTGTTTGAATGATACATTCTTGGTAAAACGGCAAAGGGGAGATGATACTTGATAGTAATCATATAGTAACTTTTAGGCATGATTCTTTTACAATTGTTCATCTGGGGTGTGGCCCACCTAGGTATCAAAGCTCCACTAAAAGGAGGTGAACCCTCTAATTCCCAACAAGGGATGGTACAGAGAACTTCATGTGGATCCATGAAAATTTTACAACTTCATGTGGTACAGAGAACTTCATGTGGATACATTCACAAGATGTTTTTGTTGCCATGATTCTTTACTGCACAGATTGCCAATTTGCTATTTGGATTTGTACAGTAAAATCTAGTCTTGGCTTAGTACATGTTGGGGTCACAATTTGGCTATCCAGACCATTGGTTTGGTGGACCCTCTGCAGATCAAATTGCTTCAGAAACATATCTAAGGCTCTAAAATAATAGCCTTCCTTTTTCTGCTGACAAGGTTGGTTTTTAGTAATTTAAAACTCATATCACAGACTCAACTCAAAAACCAGATGATTCAAGTAACTCGGCCGATTCTGACTGAGTTTCGGTCAAACTCGGTCAAATTCACCCAACTCGCTTGACATGAATAGGTGCTGAGTTGACTCAGCCAAGTAGAGTTGAGTTTGGTTAGTTTTAAAGGTACAGTTGTTTGAGTTGTTTGAAATACACCATTTCCAAAACAGGGGGTTGGGGGGGTAATACTGCAATTCGTTCGTGATGGGTCCAATTAGCATGTTAAAACTGTATCCAAATAAATGAAGTTTTAATCTTGATGAGAGCCCTGCCTTGTGTCATGTTCATGTTGTTTAGAATGATCAAAACCAACTTCTATCCAGTAGGCCACCATTTGGATGTGCCATCACTCAGAAAATAGGCTGACTGAACAATCCTAACCGTCCTATTGTCACAAATTTGGGCCATCAAAGTAGTGTATTTGGTTGATTTTGGCAATGACAATGGTACTAAACATGTGGGGAACTAAGGTGCACTTGAAACTGTATTTCACACCTGGCCCATTTTGTAAAGTGTAACCTCCACCTGGCCTATTTTTCTGTTTAACCTAATCTACTAGTACAGGGCTGGCCCAAATGGTCAAGATGGAGTAATAGAAATCTGGGCCCAGCACATTTACTATTTAGGCCTAAAGTTTAGGTTCGCTTCTTAACCATGGGCCTAAACTCCGGAAAAGCCCAGATCATCAGTTCATATTCTTAGTTGGTCGAGCCAATGAATTCTGACAGGGCAGCCCAAACACTGTGGTTCCACTGATCTTGTTCATGACCCCTCAAACACAATTTGGTCCATTTATAGTATTTTAGAAGTCCACCAGGTCCCAGCCGAATCAGCAGAGGAGCAGATCATGGGCTTTGAACTTGGCCCTGCAATAAGTATTTAAACATTGAACTGGAAGTTGAACCACTGGACTGGAAGTTCAGGTTAAATTCCTTTCACCAAGTGGGCTCTTTTCCTTTTGACTTGTGTGGATGGTTTTGACCAATTACTACCTTCAAGGATTTGGATGGACCTGGAAATCAAGCAAGTTCTCTATTCAGTCATTTTAGGGATTCAAAGGAAGAGTCAAGTGATTTAATTACAAGAGTGCCCCAGATTAAATGACTTGCTGACTAGCAACATTCAGTAAATTAGGTTTTTCGTGGATGGTTAATTTCCAAGCCCTTCTTTAAATTTGGGCCTACAAACATGCCACATGTCCATATTTTTAATGGAAGATATTAAAGGAGCATTTGGTTACTTTAAAAATAAGCTCTTAATTTGATGAGTTAGATCTCATTCACGTATTAGGGCATTCAGTAAACCTCTAAAAAATAAGCTCTTAATTTGATGAGTTGGTGCTTATTTTAGGCATTTAGTAAACCCTTTTTTTTAACGAAAATCATTCCAAAGATGAATAAAGGTGAGATGAATCAATGAATTCGATGAGAGGTGTGAATTGATCATAGTTGAACTATGTGTTTGTCAAAAATGGAGATTAGCTCTTCCTTTTCCACCAGAGAGGTTTCGAATATGTAAACTCTCGTCATACATGGGGGGCACTTGTATCCATAACTAGCTAAGCTATAGCCGGAGTTAATTAGCACCACTTTTATAGTGTAACCCAAGGCTATGGGTAACATCCGGACTCTAGTCGGGTAGCCCGTTTGCACGGATTCCTATTGGTTGACTAGGGCCCAATAACAAAACTCTAACACATGGGTCAGATCCGGGTTTCACTCAAATTGGACCTCCCTGTCATACACAACGCATACATTGACTCTTAAGCATTAAATAGTAATTGCAATCTCTTTCAAGTCAAGCAAGTGTTGGGTTGGAGTAAATCCCAATACTTCTGTCATTCTCTTCATGATCAGATTTTTTATATTGTGGACCACACATGTGATGATCATCTTCCATAAGTATCCACTCAAGTAATAGTTTTAAAATTTGATCAATGGCCCATTGAATGGCAACTTTTAAAATTGGATGGATAAGACTGTCCAGTCCAATTCCATCTGAGGTTTTTTTTATTCTTGGGACCATCATCTTAGGCTGGGCCCCACTGGAGGATGACTTATTGGGTTGCATAAGTCCTCGGGAATCATCTTATTCCTCACGGTAGAGAACTTGACAATGTCAATGTGAATGGATGCCCCCACTCGATCTTCAGGTATTATTTACACTAGTTGTAGGGAGAACTAAAAATGCCCTTATTGAACAATAAAATTACCAAAAGCATCACCACCAATGGGGATAATTTAAGACCCACCATCAAGATTACCCTGTTGGCAAGGACCACGGTTCAATTGGCAAGGACCACGGTTCAAGATCGGGAGATTGTGGCTTCGAACAACACTTATCCAGGCAATAGCCTAAGTTACCGAGTGCGTGGATGAGGTAGAACTTTACGTACCCATGGGAATAGTTGGTTATCAAAGGGGCCCGGACAAAAAAAAAAAAAGTTTGTGGAGTGCACCCTATGGAGATCCAAACTAATTCAAAAGATGTTTCTTTGAGTTTGATTATATAGGTCCATGATTGATGGTAATAAACATCATTTGGTGTGACGTACCCATGGTGGGAATAGTTGGTTCTTGAAAAGGTCCAATAAAAAAAAAATAGTGTGTGGAGTGCACTCTTTGAAGATCCAAACTATTCAATAGATGTTTCTTTGAGTTTGATTATGGAGGTCCATGATTGATGGCAATAAACACAATTTGGTGCGGACATATTTTTGAAATGATGTGATTAGATTTTATGGTAATTTGGATTACTTAATTGGAATTGGAGTCCACACCGTCAATTTTGAACTTCACTCCAACATTGGTAAATCTCTGCATTTGGGTTAATCAAACCAAGGTTTTTAATTTGATTGGAATCGTGTGAAACCATGGTTAAATCGGGCTTGTTCCATCCAATATATGAAACCCCAGATGGACTAAAAAGATTTTAATTATGAGGGAGGTAATCACACATCTAATAGACATTCTAGTTTTCTTTTTTTTTCTTTTAAGTTAATACTCACACACACTCACTCAAGTCCCTCGCCTTTAGAGCTACAATCGATCAAGATTTGATCCATCGCTATTTCAATTGAAGGGAGGTGCCTCACCAGCTGAACTACCATTGGACATCCTAGATCATCAAAGCTAAGCTTTTTTATTTTATTTATTTTTAGGGTGGGGGGGGTGTTTGGACACTAAAGATATATAAGGAAGGAGGTGGGGAGGACTAAAGATATAGAAGTAATGCTTCAATCATGCTTTTTGTGAATAGCATTTTTTTTTTCAAGAAGAAGATGTTAGATTTGTTAAAGGTAAATGAGGTAGTACCCTACGCATGGGGGGTGGGGTGGGGGGGTGTGGGGGGTGTGGGTGGGTTTGGACACTAAAGATATATAAGGAAGGAGGTGGGGAGGACTAAAGATATAGAAGTAATGCTTCAATCATGCTTTTTGTGAATAGCATTTTTTTTGTTTCAAGAAGAAGATGTTAGATTTGTTAAAGGTAAATGAGGTAGTACCCTACGCATGGATTTGGTTCAACCCCTTTTCACTACACCATGCCATCAATCTTAGGAAACCCCTTCTCTGGACAAAAGGCATAAGTTGAGAAAAAGAAATCAATACTTCACATTTGATGAGTTAATATGCACAACCAATTAGACAGACAGTCAAGATTGCCTGATTGATATTTTTATATTATTGTCATTTAACCCATATGGAGTCAAGTAACTGAAATCAATAGTCCTAATTTATTTGATCTGACAGCAATATGGTCCAAAGCCCTTAAACATATATGGCCACCAACCTTAAAAATTTTGGAACTATTCTTTCCCAAGGATGGGTAGCTATAGATTATACATTTCAATCCATACTGGCATTAGAAAACATGCAAAAAATAACAAGCAGTAGACCGACCAAACTCCCAATAGAGATTTTAAATGTATGATTGAAAATAAAAATTTTATATATAGCCCAAAGTTTCATAGTCATATGAATAGCTATACTTATCTTGGAGAGATCCTTCTCTTTATTCTCCTTTCGACTCAGTTCCACCAGCCACTTCCTGGTGCCATCTCTTTCCATAGGTCCCATTACTTGCATTGTTTTATTAGTTTGTGAGTGGTGTTCATTTTTGTTTGTATTATGTATACTTCTACATCCTTATCATGACATTTCTCACACTCTCTAATATCCAATGCTGGATGTTCTTAAACATCTGATGTTGGCATCATCCTATTTTCAAAGCAGACCTTCACGTATTAATCTAACATGGCAAGTCTTACACTAATTATGGAGTTGATGAACTCACTAATCTTTAATGCCCTATGGGCCCAAAATACATCTCATATCTTTGATGACTCCCAATAATTACTCATAAGAAAACCATAAGAAGCCGGGCAAAAACCTCTCTGGCCCCAAGGTGGTAACACTAAGGGACTAAACCTCTGATTCCTGAAGAAGGGGGAACCGGAGTTGATACCAATATCTCTAGCTCCGGAAGATGGAGGAACCATGGTCCTGATTACTCGGCCAACCCCTTTGGGGTTATATACATAGGTGATCTACTCTTATTTAGATCTAAACATACAAACCTAATTAATGCTGTGTTTGAAAATCAACCGTAGCTGAATGCTGCTTATTATTGAGAGAAACCGTACCTTTAATCAATATAGCTGAAATATAACACACTCTAACTTATCATTTGTATTGCATCACTCTAGAGAAAAAGAAATACAAGAGAGTGATAGGGATTCAATTGGGAATTTATGTATAATACGTTTCAGCCCAGTACAATATAAGTTACTAAATCCCCTAACATTAAAATTCAGTGGAATTCGTTCTTAATCCTTCTTTCTTTACTTCTCTCAACCTCATTTCTAACATGATAACTACTCATAAACACAAGATCAATGTATTTCCTCATAAACCCGAAATTTTTTTTTTCCATCATATTTTGTAAACTGGTTTTTTGACAGATTGCTCTATTACTTTTAATTAGACTGTTTAAATATTATTTTGCTGGTTTTGATTTATTTTATTTGAATTAAGCCTCGGATTTAGATTTTGACTGTTCACTTAGACTATCTAGTTATATATATTAAAGCAAATCGGGAGAGGAACTGTAGAGGCTACCACGTGTGCCACGTCATCAATAGAAGAGTTCTTCTCTAAAAAAAAAAAATATATACGTAAAAATAAAAGGGGTTATTGAGAAGCCAGATCAACGTTAAGAGATTCTTGCCTCACACCGTATAAAATGATAAAGATAGGTATGTAGGAGATCTTTTATACTGTGTGATCACGCAGTATAAAAGATCTCCTACATACCTACCCTTATCATTTTATACGGCGTGACTCATGCAATATAAAAGATCTCCTACATGCATACCCTTATCATTTTATATGGCGTGAGGCAAGAATCTCTTAATGTGATGTGGCTTCTCAATGACCCTTTTTTTTGTTTATATTTTTTAGAGATAAGTACTCCTGTGTTGTTGACCACTTCTAATTTGCTTTAATGTATATAATGTGTATGCGTGTCAGGAGTGATACAAAATGCCCCCATGCATTTCCTAGACCAAAAACACCCCTCTACTCTAAGGTCGCAAATGAGTATTTGATTATTCAGAAGTTTCAACCCGTAAAAAATCGTATTTGGAACATGTTTTAGGTTCCAAATCATAAAGGGGTCCGGGTCCATGTAGATTTCGACCCATGGACCAAGGACTTGCATAAGAGCCTTTAATATGGTAAATTGAAGCTCAAAATTAGCTTTGGTTGGGCATTTTTATATTTAGTCTAAGAGATAATATATTTAATGCATTGTTATAAGCTCAATGGTGTCTTTATTTTAAGAGATAAATAAACAAATAAATAAAGCCAAAACCAGTTTGGAAATTAGATCCCAATCCTCTAGTTAGACCCGATTTCGAACTCAGATCTGGGTCCTCTTATTGAAACTGGGTCTGGATCCAATAAATATATATAGGTTTCAACTCTGAATCGATTTCGAGTCAAAAACCGTAATTTAAAAACGAGTCCTTGCATGCCAACGGCACCAATAAAGTAACGATGGATTTAAGAGTGCTAATTTCAAGGAATAGAAGTTAACTCGATAAGACAAACTTTTTCATTCTCTCTCTCTCACCTATTTTTATGCTTTGAAATCTTCACTTTTGTATAACTCACATATTCGTTTCCTTTTATTTAGGATATTTGAAGAGGTTGAATTTCATATGGGCAATTTGCTGGACATCCCCGGTGGGGCATACTTATAAAAAGTCCAAACCAATCAAAAAATAAATGCCCCATCATTTTCTTGGTTTTCAATGAATTTCAGTCAAATATGAGTCGAACCCACTGTTAGATTGAACACTATAAAAAACTTGTAATTTTTCCAACTTGACTTGGAACCAATTATATAGGAGCTGTGATTGGTTTAGATCTTCTTTTAGTTTCTAGTACTTCTCCTATTTTTTCAAATGTAGAATATATATATATATATATATATATAATATTCAGGTGAGAACTAGTTCTCACATATTAGTGAGATCTTTTTGTGGGGCCCATTTTGGGATGGGACCAAGGGGGATGGAAAGATTTATGTGAGACCGCCCCAAGTATCAAGTTTGACTCTAAACCCATGCCCCTAACCCCTTCATCAATGGCCCACAAGTTTAATGGGTTCATATTCAAAAAAGAATTTAACCTTCGATCCAATGGTTCAGTCCATTAGAATGTGTTCCAATCCTTGGAATTAGTGACTATTAGGGGATTCCCTATTGGTTGCTAGGTTTAGATGGATTGTTAATTAGGCCCACAAAAAAAATTTTCATATTCTTACTAGAATATTTTCCATATATATATATATAATTCACCGCAACTCTTTTAGCCTACCAATGCTGATGAGATAAAGTTTTAATGATGATAACGACCTCAGTATATATTGAAATCCAAGGGTTGTTGGCTGTTGCCTTCGTCAATGGATCCTCCTGTGCTAATCTGCTTTTACACAAACAATGGTAGGATTGAATATTAAACTTGTCCTCCATTTTTTATATCAATAATAAGTGTACGGATCTCCTTTTTTAGTATGACATCAGATTGATAATTACATGTAAAATGTAAAATATGTATTCACTTTTTGGATTTTATACATCCTATATTGTTTACATTAAAATACATGAGATATTTTCTAAAGCAGTTAAAAATAAAAATCGATAGTAAAATTTAAAAAACGAGCATCATATAATCTTTTCCTTTCATCAAAATAGAATCAAAGGAAGATGAAAAGTGAATACCTAGCCATCGATCTTCATAAAAAAAACATATTATATATTGAATTCCTATGCATTTTAATGTAAACAAATAAGCTCTTAATGTATTTCATAATCAACGTGAGCTGAGCCCACTGTATTAGATTAATCACATTTCTTAGCAAACACAAGCCACTTAATTGATCTCAACAAAATCCCAAATGTGAAACATCCGGACATTCTCTCTCTGAATCGTAGCATAAATACTGACTTCTATGGTCACCAACTACAAAAACTCGTAGCATACTACCTATGCATAGAAGCATGTCCAGAAAGGCCTAGTATGTACATGGAGGGGTGTTACTACCGTCGGTTATAATTTTGACCGATGGTCAAATCAAATTAATCACCAATATGTGAGTTAAACTCAGGTCCACATAGGCCAACATCTCTTCCGATGTTTGGATTCTATAAATCCAAAAATTCTGCATATGTAACCATCGGACAGTCACCCCCCAAAGCTAGGAGGTTTTGGATTTAATTTTGACCGTCGGTTATAATTTTGACTGATGGTTATGTAACTACTCATGCAACTACTGCCACGACCCGAGCCCGATATCGGACTAATCGAGGCCTAACCCAGATCGCGATTTCCACCATACTTAACTCCCGTAAATCTTGAATTTACCGAAGTTAAGACAAGACTCACAAGAGATCTATCTTGCATACCTGTCACATGTACATTTTTTCGGAAATATATATACATTGATAATAATTGACTTTATATCACAAGTAAAGTTCACATATACAAAAATACATTCAAATAAAGTCCACCACTGCATATTCAAAATACAATGCAGGGGACATCTAATTACATCTCAAAAATGATTTACAAAAGTATCTATCAAAATATTTCCCAAAATAATTCCAAAACATTCAAAACTAAACGTCCTCCGAACTATGCACATTCGACTAAACCTCCTGGAGGTATCAGATAGGCCTCTTCCGCTAGCGGCGCGACCTCTGCAAGGCCGAGACGTGCAACTGGGCCTGTAATGCCATCAATAACACTATGAACACGACGGTTCAGCAATGTATAAACAATTCTATGATAAGCCATGCTAAATTATCCATTTCTCACGTAACAACTCTAGATAATTAAATCTAGAACAGTATAATGTCCTGAACAGTGTAGTCAAATAATAAGCAATGACTAAATTACAATTTCAATAGCATTATTCTCATTCAATTCAGTTTCTCCCCAAAGGAAGCAGTTAGTCAGTTCATTTCATTCATTTTATATCATTTCATTCATTTTCTATCATTTCATTACATTAAGTATTTATTAGATGGCTTATGGGGCACTTTTAGTGCAAGTTACTCTTCATTCAGTAGTATTTTTATTACATGGCTTGTACATGGCTTTTCAATGATTTTTCAGTCTATATGTGTGGGATCTACTAGTGTCTTGATCAAAGATCACTGGCATCATCACGGAGCTCCGGAACACCCCAATCATCTGCTGCAGCAGGATTATTCATTAATTCATTGCATTTATTCATTGTTCAATGGTTAATTGCATCTATTCATTGTTCAATGGTTCATTACGTTCATTCATTATAGTTCCCATTGAGTTATTTAGAAAAATCATTAGTCATTTATAGTCCTACCTGTCTCTATCTCAAATCTAGACAACTACTAGGTGTAATCATTAGTTACCAAATGCACGTGTTATTTTCGATGGACATCACATTTATATATTTAATATGTGCATTTAGTCCCCAAAGTTTCCACCCGCAATATCAAAATCCACTCCCATAACTATTTGGCTTGTATCCAGGTTCGCTCGAGTGGACTCCTAGTTCGCTCGAGCGAACATCTCACAGAACATTGGTCGTGCGAGCGACCAATATATCTCTTTCTAGTGAAAACAGAGGCTCTCAGACAGAACCTCCATCGCTCGAACGGACATATGTTCGCTCGAGCTGACACTTACAGATAGCCCTTCGCATCAGACAGTAACCAGTTCGCTCGAGCTAACTGTCCAGAATCCGGAATGTCCGCTCGAGCGGACACTTACAGATAGCCCTTCGCATCAGACAGTAACCAGTTCGCTCGAGCGAACTGTCCAAAACACAAATTCCGGATTTTGAACATTCACTCTTCCTTTCATCCATTTTATTCACAACCTGCATATCAACAATGAGACCTCATGTTCCCTTCTCCATCAACATTCCACACACATCACAACCATACCATTCTATCACTAAACATCATGAAATCCATATAACTAAGCAAATTCATAAATCTCCATTTCTATAACTAAGAAAGGGTTTGAGAACCCAACTCTTACAATTCAAATGAAATAAGGAACTAGCATTTTAATCATAGACAAGTATTTATACTTGCCTCTTAGAGTCTATTAGCAAGAAACTCTCTTTTCTTTAGCTTGACTTGAGATTAAATCCCTAATTCAAACCCTAATTCCATGAAAACACAAAAACACTAGTCTATAAGTCATTTGTACTAGAATTTATGCCTAATCACTCATTACAACTTGGAAACCCACTAAAATGATCAACTACTTACTTGTAGTTCTAAGAGAAGGAATTCTTGAGCTTCTTCTCCAAGCTCCAACACTCCAAAATGGAAAATAAGCTAAGGAAGGAGATGAAGAAGATGAAACCTCACCCACTCGCTTGCCAAGCCCTCAATCTTCACTCTAGATGAAGAGAAATGGGAGGAGAAATGAAGAGAAAAGAAGGAAAGGTATCTAGGGTTTGGAATGAGCTGAAAATGAGCCAAATGAACTCATTTCATTCTTATAAGCCCATTTTTGCATTGAAGTCCATAATCTCTCTCTCATTTACAAATCGAGTCAAGTGAAGGGTCATTTGAGTTCATACTTGTCGGATGACTTCGAGTCTATTATGAAAGTTAACGTACTCGTCGAGATACGCGCGTTGGTATCAAGAGTTTCCATATTTGACAAAATACGTATAAATCCGTATTTACGAAAAATGTTTTTTTCTGAGTTTGAGTCTAAACCCTCACTCAATCCATTTAGTTTCCTTTACTATCATCTCATTAAGTTCATTTGGGGCTAATCTCATTGAGTTTAGTCGTTATCCATCATTAGTCTAGTTGAACATGATTAACTAGCATTAACTTCAATTAATTAGAGTTAATCTTGATTAACTCGGAACGGGGCCTGACAACTACCCACTCATTTTTCCATCAAACCACCCATGTTTTAGTTGTTTCTATATAACTATACCCTTTTTGCTCCAATTTCTCTCGTCCTATGGAAAGAGGTAAATTTTTTTAATATGTGATTATTTATTTTACAGTTTATAACTAGAGATATCGTGCTTAGCACGGGTTATTTGGCTAGTGCATATTATTAGAAGGGAAATAATGTGTGGACATCAATATAAGCAAACAATAATGCAGCAGTGAATGATTCAAAATCACTACCTTCGTATGGGCAATGTAAATGGAAGAGAAGCTGATCCACCAACTCATTTTTCACATGGTGAAATCAATGACCCCACCTATATGACACCTGTCCTCTCTTCAACCTACTTACAATAATACAAAAGTGCACGAATTATTAGTGCCCACCTCTTAATCCAAATCGGTTTATTAAAGTTACTATCCACCAAATATTCATTTTGTTATAATTTTTTTAGAAAAATTTGAAATAACTTTTTCAAGTTTTTGCTTTGTTTCAAAAAAATGATAAAAGATTCAAAACTTTTCAAATTATTGTCTAAGTTTTTCAATAAGTTTTCAATTAAGAACAACCGGCTTTTTAAAGTTATTTTTTTCCGGCAGCTTTCTCTCATATTTTTTAAATTGTTAAAATTGCCCTTCATTTAAAGCCATACGCTACCGACAGTCACTATATGTTGCGATCACTGTCGGGACGTTTATTTTTGTCAATCACTATGAGAACACTGGTAAAGAAGTGGAGGAAAAAATGGCATAAACGAAGGTGGGTTATAATTTTTTTAACATGTGATCGATTTGATATGGAGATTTTGATCTTCTCCTGGACTAAAATAGTAGATAGAGGTTACTATGCGTTGCAGTGTGGTTCAACAATCTGTGTTTATTGGAAGTTCTGCATAAACTCAATACCCAATGATAAGGATCTGTAGGAGATTGTGAATGACTTCGACACTATTATATCGTCTGCGGATGCAGGAAAAAGTGGAGGGTCAAATAGGAGAAAAACATTTATATATATAACCATTCCTCACCATTTTTGGTGAGGGACACCCCAAAAGGGGAAGTTCCAAGTACAAAAGTGAGGAAGTACAAAGGTGTACTTCCTCACTTTTGTACTTGGAACTTTCCCTTTTGGGGTGTTGTACTTCCTCACTTTTGTACTTGGAACTTTTCATTTTGGGGTGTCCCTCACCAAAAATGGTGAGGGATAGATGCATATGAACATTTTCCTATATATATATTCTTCAATCCACGAATACGAAAAACCATCTTCTTGACCCGCCAATTCAACTTAAACTCATCTTGTTAATGACAAGTGAAGGTTTTTTTCAACTTTCAAGCAGGACTTGCGATGGCACCTACAATTAGAGTAATAAAATGCATTGGATTTGGGTGTCATAGGGTGTTGCTGTGGATAGCAACACCCGCTCCCCTCGAACCCAAGAGGGGCAGGTTTCCTTCCCTATTTTTGGCCGCTGGGCTACCTCAGCCAAAAAAAAAAATGCGTTGGATTTTGATCAAACCTATTTATATGGGATTAAGATGGTGGGTCAAAACTAAGAATGAAATCAACACCAAACCTAACCCTGAGGGGTAGTTCAGTTAGCATAAGACCATGTTTTGCTCTTGAAAGTTGAGAGTTGAGGCCAGAGGGGATTTACCTGGCTCCCCCTTGGCCCAAAAGGATTAATTAGCGTGGCCCAAAAGGCCGGGACACCCTCTCATATAAATAAAAAAAAGATTCAACACCAAACCAACCCAGTTATTAATCATGTTAGAAATGCAAACCTAAATCCAATCTCAAAATTAAAAAAATAAAAATAAAAAATCAACCTAAACTCATTCATTATAGGGTTAATTTGCATTAAATTAACAAACAAGACAAGGAATTGTCACCTTTATTTCGACCACCAAACCACCAAAGGCCACCATCATTTCAAACTATGACTTTAAAAGACAACAAACCAAAATATCTAACCTTTTCACCAAAAAGTGGCATCTATACCTAAAAAAAAAAATCACACTTTAATGACCTACAAACTTTAGAAATTAATCTTTTTGTTAACACCATAGATGCTTCTAGTCTAGGTAATATTAAGTCAATAGCCTAAATATCTATAAATTCAAAAAAAAAAAAAAAGACAAAAACCATTTTGGCCCCACCTACTCCATAATGGCAGGGCGGGCAGGTGGGCGGGCAGGTGCAGCCATCTGTTCGCCGCAGCAGCAAAATTCAAGCAGCTGAGCCTACAATGAACAAACTTTCAGTGGCAGTTACGTTATTTCATCAAAAACCCAGCCCTAATTAAATCCAACGCCTCTCATCGATTGCCCCCCGCGCTTCTCAAATCTCCCTTGACTTAAAACCCCCCAAACACAATCGTAAAAACTTCCAAAACTAAGAAGAGAAGAGGAGAAGAGAAGTGAAAGCTTTTCGTTTGGAAGATTTGGAAGATTTTACAAGCTCGTCATAGATTTCTTCCTAGTAACGAAAGTGATAAAAGAAAGAAAGATTGGAGCTTGTTTTTGCTTTCAGGTAAAAATTGTAGATTTGTTTCTTTCTCTTCTTGTTCGTATTTTTCCGATCGTGATCTTATCTTTCTTTAATGATCTCATTGATTTGATGAACTTCTATTGGAGAAGATCTGTTTTTCAACAGCATTTCTCCTCTTGATTCTACAAGTTTACTAGGGTTTAGGGTTTTTTTTTTCTTAGTTTGAGGAATCGATGGTTTTGAATTCTCAATTGGAGCTCTCTCGAGGATCTCGGGGATGATCGGATCGTGGCAAGCTATTGATGCCGCGGCAGAGAGAGAATGACTTTACACATAAAAAGGCATCATCTTTTTGGCCCTCAAGTTTAGCTGTTTCTAAAAGACATCATCTTTTTGGATTTCAATCGATTGGCAAGGGTTGAATGAGTGCCAATTTTGGGCTTGTGATGATTCGCGGAGGGAAGAGGGAATAGGTTGGGAAATGTTCATCATAGGTGGGTAGAGGGTTTTTCACCAACTCAAGATAGGAATAGAGAAAAAAAAAAGATCTGTCTAAAAAAAGTAGGGTTTTTCGGCCATTTCAAGTCAATTTTGGTGTTCTTCATTCTTTCGGTCTATTTGGTTATTTCAGTCTTTGCTGGACTTGTATATTTCTATATCTATCACTGATGCCGGCTTCATCTTTTGCAAAAGAAGATTATCCTACATTTCTTCCTTTTTGAATAGTGATGGTGATCCTGAATTTCTTTTAACAGGAAAATCTCTTATTGTACCAGGATTTTTATTTTTCTGTGCTCTCTGGGGTCAGCTCAGCTTATCAATCAAGGGTTGAAACAGGAAATAGGCAACAGGTTATTTCCTGTTTCAAAACCCTGTCTGAGAATCTCAAGTTTTCTACCTGACCTGAAGGACTGGAAAATGGCACCTAGGCGTGATGTTTGTTATGAATTATACTCTGGAAAGAGATGGTTAGATCTGAAACTCTAATCATACTCATGATATTCTCACTTTGGGGGTTCACCCTCATTAAAATCGAGATACATGGAGAGAAAATCAGAGGAAGGGCTGATGGAGCAGCCAAAATACTATGAACACTTACAATACGATCCTATGGAAACTAGAAATGAAGGGATCGTTCCAGCAAGTCAGAGGATTCTGCAGGAGCCAACCAGTTCTGTTTTCACTGTTGCAAGACCTCCTGAGTATGCATCTAGTGGAGTTAAACCTGTTTTGAATTACTCTATTCAGACAGGCGAGGAATTCGCCTTTGAATTTATGCGCGATCGGGCAAATCCCAGAAAACAGTTTATCCCAAATGCAGCTGGGGATCAGAACACTGCCACAGGTTATATGGATCTAAAGGGAATTCTAGGCATTAGCCATACGGGGTCTGAAAGTGGTTCGGATGTTTCAATGCTTGTCACGGGAGAAAAAAATTCTGTTAAGGACCTCGATAAGAAGGGTTCTTATGAATCTGACAGCAAAAGTTATTATGAATCTACACGGTCAGTCCGACGTGTGGGATCAGGTGGTGGCAGCAGTCGAGGATTCAGTCACGGATATACCTCTTCAGGGACTTCTGATGGCTCATTAATGAAGATGAAGGTCCTCTGCAGCTTTGGAGGTAAAATCCTACCCCGGCCAAGTGATGGAAAGCTCAGGCATGTTGGAGGCGATACACGGATTATAAGAATAAAAAAGGATATTTCCTGGCAGGAACTCATGCAGAAAACATCAACGATCTACAACCAAGCTCATACAATTAAATATCAGCTACCTGGGGAGGATCTTGATGCATTGGTATCAGTGTCTTGTGATGAAGATCTCCAGAATATGATGGAAGAGTGTAATTTGTTAGAGGGCGGAGAAGAATCACAGAAACTCAGGATGTTTCTGTTTTCCTCGAGTGAACTGGATGATGCACATTCTGGTTTAGGCAGCATTGACGGGGATTCTGAAACTCAGTATGTGGTTGCTGTCAATGGCATGGACTTGGGACCAAGGAAGGGCTCAAATGGGCATGGTTTGGAGAGCACTTCAGGAAATGGTTTGAATCAGTTACTCACTTTCAACAGTGGAAGAGACAGGCAGACAGTTGGAACCAGCAGTGCACCTTTGCCTGGCATTCCAGTGCCTCCATCCAACACTCTATCTAATCAAATTCAAGGAAGTTCATTCAGTGGTTATGAAACCCACATGAAAGCATTTCAGGACCGAATGATGGATCATATGGAGAATGAGCACCATCCCTTTTCGACTGCGCAGCCCTTTGACAGTTTTAATGACGGGCGTCACAAAACTTTTGTTCCCTCATCCATGCCACCTCAATATAACTACAGTTCCCAATATGCACCATCTGTAGAAAGCCCCCTTCCAATGCCCCTTCATGAGCTAGTGTCTCTTCGGCAGGAAGGTTTGACAGAAGGGAAACACAGTGATGTTGGTTTCAGAGTAAAGAATGCAGAGGTACCAGTGAAGGAGGTGAAATTGACGACTGATAGTTCGACGCAGCCAAAGAATGAAAATGAGCATCTACCTCATTTAGAGCAGTATGACAGTTCTGTTCCAAACCATTGTCCTGCTGAAGTATCTTTCATTCCACCAGCACCTGAGTCGAGAACATCTCCAATGCCTCCACAACATGATGAAAAACGCCTAGAGCCTGCACAGGGATCCATGACAACTAGTGCTGTGAATGCTAGCCAAACTCATGTGTCTAATGACAACGATGATTATTTTACATCTGCTGGGTCGTTTGCTTCTGGAACTGCCAATTCTGAGGTTGACCCAACTGATTTTAACTACTATGAGCCCCCTTTGCGTCCTCAGCGGGTCTTTCATTCTGAGAGGATTCCTCGAGAGCAGGCAGAGTTGCAAAACCGGTTATCCAAGTCTGATGACAACATTAGTTCTCAGTTTCCTATACCTCATTCACGTTCTGGTCTGGCGCAACAGGAGCCTATTACTGAATCGGTTGATCCATTGCATGAGGACAACCCAAATTCCCATGCAGAACAATCCATCTTGTCAGCAAAAGAACCACAGATAAATCCTCTTACTGTTGAAGGTGGACTAATGCAATTTGAAAAATATAAGGAATTGGCTGATGCAATTAATCAGATGAATCAACATGGTCCAGATGAACACTTGAATAGTGCTCAAATTAGTCCCGTCAATGACCATCTTCAAGAGCCATCTCCTGAGGAAGCCGATGTTTTTGGATCTGACAACCCGTCTGCAGGGCCAGACACTGCCATCAAGCAGCAGGAAAATCCTGTTTCCCCTCCACAAGAGCTACACTGGGGAGACGTTACTACAAATGCCACGAGCAGTAATAGCATTGTGACTATGGGGCAGGCACCACCTTTTGCTGCATGGGCAGTGAGCTCTGCTGGAGGTGTTTCCCGAGATGAGTCTTTTGTTCGTGTTGCCACACCTGAGCGAGGGGATATTCTTATTGATATCAATGATCGGTTCCCTCCTGATTTACTCTCTGATCTATTTTCTAAGGCAACCGGAATAAGTCCCCTGCGACATGATGATACTGGCTTGAGCTTGAACATGCAGAATCCTGAACCTAAACGCTGGTCATTCTTCCGAAATCTGGCACCTGATGAATTTATTCGAAAAGATGTCTCTCTTATGGACCAGGACCATATTGGTTTTCCCCATCCACTTGCAAAGATTGAAGAAGAAACCACTAAACACTACGGTTTTTCTCCTTTGGAGCTTGAGAGAGTTGGCTTAGGCCAGGTGGAATCCCAAATTGATTTTGATGAGGAAATTCGGCAAGAGTCATCAGGTATTGTTGGGGCTAACACCAATGCTCCTCACCCTGATTATATTCCCTCCCAGGTCGTCACTGATCTGCATTTACTGGACAAGGACAACGAGGCAGTGCAGGCAGATGATATTTCATTTTCAAAATTGGTAGGGAACGTACGAACAGACTCAGAGTATGAGGTGTATCTCTCTACTTAATTTGTTTGACTTTCTTTCCTTCAACTAGCTTGTAATTAGGGTTATTTAATCAATTATGCTTGTAGGAAGGAAAGATTGAAGCTGGGCATATTGGTGGACCTATAGCTGATCCTTTACTCAGTGATTTTGATATTATTGACCTGCAGGTATGTTTGGTGCAGTATTATCTGATCTGTATGTTGTATGCTCAATTTTTTTCAAAAAAATAATTGAGCATTTAATTAATTTATTTTTCCCATGAACAATCAACTACACCATTGTTTGAGTTTTTCGTCACCTTGAATACTGAATTGGTAATGATATAGCAAGGATGAAAATGGGCCAGGTTCAGGTTGGTCCATAGTGGACCCAATTCCTGTTCTTATTACACTTGTTTGACTCAAACCAGGACATGAGACCTGACAGGTCTCAACCAGAATCTGGACATGATTGTCATTCAGGCCCAAAACTATGGCGTACACAATTTGCTATAGGTTGAGTCCTTTCCACGGTTGGGGTAAACAAGCCCATTATTATCTCCAATTCATTGTTTTACTATAAAACAATGGGCCAAAAGCCATGCATCTTGGTATTTAGAATCTATGATGCGCAAATACGGATATGGATACGGACAATAATACGGTGATGTGACTTCTCACTTTTGAAAATCTGGAACACGGATACGGATACAGGTGTCCTAATTTTTTCTTTAGATCACTTTTGAATAGATGAAAGTATCATGATTTTCGTCCCTTTCTAGCATTTTTTACGGTGACAAGTAAAAATATTAAAAGAACTATATGAAATAAAGGACTTTATAAGTAGGATATGTTAAACTTGTTCCCTAGAGGTATCGGTGCAATATCAAGTACCAATACAAGTGTTGTATCGGTCCGATATGGATACGTTGGGCTTGTACAAGTATCCGGCTATCATAGTTCAGAATTCACCAACACCTAGGTCTGATTGTCATTCAGGTCAAAATCTGGGTTAAGTCAATTGATTTTGGGAGAATGCATATCAATGGACATCTTTATAAATGGCTTCCTTTTCAAAAGGAAGATTCATCTAATTGTAATTCTAGCACCCATGATGCTGTTAAGAGTTTCGTACAAAATACTTGTATGTCAATATTAAGGTTGCATATGGCTGGGCTGCTTTAGACGGAAATGTACATTTTTTTTTGGAAATGAGAAAAAAGTGAGGGTGTCTTGATGCATAGTTTGATGTGCAGTATATTTCTTGTTCCTATGTTGTCATTCCCTTCTCCCCCTTTATTTCATTGATTTTGTTGTTTTCCTGCAAAGCAATGAAGTAGAGGAAAATAATGTGAAGAAAATGCACTTTTTATGTGAAAATGGACATTATTTCTAGGTAATAAAAATGGTACATTTCCATGGAAATTCAAGACCCGAATGGAGTCTAAGAACAAATTCATTGTTTTGTTCTACAATAAAAGATCTTCCGAGTGAACTATTGAAAATAGTCTTTTTGTGATTTCTCATTAGTTTTCCTTTCATGTGACCCACTATTGTTGGTTATATATGGTTTCTTGTCACGATTTGTCTCACTTTTGCTCATCTAAAGCTTCTGGTGTGGCACTTGTTTTGTGGTACTTTATTATGCATTGGTGGTGCTTCATTGATTAATCTTTTTGATGTGAACGATTCACATACACTAGTGATGAAATCTAACATATGAACATGAATGTACACAAAATCAACTGCTTTGAAAGAATGCATTACCTTTAAATAATTACCTTTTTGATGAATCACTGAAATAAATTTTATCCATATCCCTACTTTTTGGACGAATGGCGCCCCCCCCCCCCCCCCCCCCACCCCCACCCCCCGGTCTCTCTCAAATGAATGGTTCTCTCCTTTTTTAAAATGTTTTCTTTCAACCTTTAAGGAATGGTTTTCTAGAGATCACTGAAAAAAGAAGGTATGGTTCTCTAATGGGGCAATAGTTTATCGGAATAGACTTCTAATCCTACCAACCAGCACATTTTCTTTTCTATGCATTATCTAGAGTCCGAGTCAGCTCGGACTCGGTCTTTGTCGAGTTAACCCTCCTCCCACACTCCCCCCAAAGTCTCTATTCTACTGATTCCATAGAAAAAGGACATTCAACACGTATTTTCTCCCTATTTTCTTTTTGGAAGAAGCTTCAGGAGACATATTTTCTCCCTTTGTTTTATTTCTTTCTGCATCCCTCTTTTTTTCCTAATACATCCTTTTTGTCTAAAAGAAAGAAACAAGAATGAATGGATGACTGCAAAATAGCATTGTAACCAAGAGTTCCCCATATGCTACCATTAGGAGTATTACACCAACACAGAAAGCCCATGGTTATAGTGGAAGTATAATATTGCCTAACAGCTATAATACTCAATGGTCCATGATATCCGTTCCTGCTTATACCATGCAAGGGTAGTCTCTGAATTTAGGTCAGTTAAACTGACTTTTGGTCCATGCCTTACTACTTCTGTTATGTTTCTTTACTTTGACAGATCTTTTGAATTGTAGTTTTTTATTTTTATTTTCTTTTTTTCCAAATAAGCATTCAACCTTCTCCTTCCACTATCGTGTGAATATATTTAGAATGTCTTTTACAGATCATAAAGAATGAGGACCTTGAGGAGCTGAAAGAATTGGGATCTGGCACATTTGGAACTGTCTATCATGGAAAATGGAGAGGCACAGATGTTGCTATTAAGCGGATAAAGAAGAGTTGCTTTACAGGTCGATCATCTGAGCAAGAGAGATTGGTGAGAACTTGAAGTACATATAACTTGTGTCCTTTCTTTCCTACTTTGTGATGATAAGCTATGATTATGGAAATTGAAAATACCATGTCTCCAGCCTTAGTCAAAGCCAACTTTGTCATGCAAGCACAATTGCTTGCTATTTCATCTGGCAATCCTTGAAATTGACGATTGCTTTTAAAGGCTGATGCATCTGACACCAAGACACACATGCCAGACACATTTGAACACAACCAGAAAAGAAAGTCTGTCTTCTACTCTTCAGTAGTACCTAGAAGCTATTAAATATTAATATAGTTTTCTTGTCCTCCTATTGTGTTCGAACACATTTATATCATAAATATGTATATATGAATTAAACTTGGCATGATTATGCATTTGAAAATATTATTACATATTTAAACAGAGCATTCTGGCATGTTAGGTTTTCTCACATCTCATGCTCCCTATGCGGACACTGTCCTTGCCCGAGTTACATGCATAGATGGCAGTTATATTTTCTTGATTATTGTCTTAATTAAAATTTTCCAATCCATTGATATAACCAATAAAGCTTTTCTTCCCAGACAATTGAGTTTTGGCGAGAAGCTGAGATTCTCTCAAGGCTGCATCATCCAAACGTGGTGGCATTTTATGGTGTTGTACAAGATGGACCAGGGGCAACACTAGCCACTGTGACAGAGTTCATGGTGAATGGTTCACTTAGGCATGTTTTGCTACGCAAGGACAAGTAAATCTTCTTCTCTGTTTCCATCTCAAACTTGTGACACCACTCTTGGAGAGCTAAAGTTTTCTTGCAATGCATTTATCAGATACCTTGATCGCCGCAAGCGGCTTATAATTGCGATGGATGCTGCTTTTGGCATGGAATATTTGCACTCTAAGAATATTGTACATTTTGACTTGAAGTGTGATAACCTGCTTGTGAACCTGAAAGATCCCGCGCGCCCCATTTGTAAGGTAATGTTTAGCAGGATTTTCATTTATTGTAAAACTGTGCTACATACAATATGTTACTATGATAATGGAATTTCTCAGTTCCTTTTTAATCCTTGCATTATTTAATCTTCCCCCAATTTGTATTTATTTGTTAGGAATTTGTATATTACCAATATGAATTCTGCTAATGCAATTCTGAGCCTATCTAGGCACGAGTGTCCAAATCCAAGCAAGTCCACTTGTCAGGTGGTCATATGTTTGTGCTGGATGTGTACTGTTGACAAACTGTTTCAACCTCCATTCTTTATTTATATTATTTTTGTTTCTTTTAAATTTTACAATGTGGCCTACTTGATGATTTTATTACCGGATTTTGGAGCTAGAGCACATGTATGAGCAATCCAACCTGATGAACAACTTGGATCCATGCACACCTGCCCGCAGCATGTGCGGCTGCTGATAGCGGGGATTCTCATGTTGGTTATGCGATGTATCAACTAAAGAGAAAATATTGCTTTATGCAGGTTGGTGACTTTGGTTTGTCAAAAATTAAGCGAAATACCCTGGTTACTGGTGGTGTAAGGGGAACTTTGCCATGGATGGCTCCGGAGCTATTAAATGGCAGCAGCAATAAGGTTTCTGAAAAGGTAAGCCACCATCCTTGTAATTTATTTTATTTTTTAAGGTGGCATTAATTTATTGAAACATGAAAATGAAGCTAAAACTGACATAAATCTTATAACAAAATTATTTGGACCCCAACTTTGGCTGAGCAGTCCAAAACTGGGTAAACATTTTAACTATATGATTGCCCTAAACCCCCTAAGGTCTCACTTCTTCTATCCTATCCTTTACACAGCAGATTAGATGAGATCAATGCAACCAAGGTGTCTCCAGGCCTAATTTAGCATTATCAGTAGATCTAGGGTTTCTTGTAGGCTCTCAGCACATCAGCCATAAAGGAAGAGATGGAAACTTTATTAAATTGTGGAATGAATCTCCAAAAGAGAGATGATGCAATGCAAGTATTTATAGGTTCAGCCTAGGAATGTGCACAAGTTTCAACTCTGTGACTGAATTTAACATTATTCATGATTGGGCTACACCTTGTCAAAAAATGGTCATAACTTACTGAATCATGTCAAAATCACACAATCTTGGGCTGATTAGGTCATCCAGGTTCATTAGGATTTTGGTTGGGTCTGAAAGGGAATAATGGGGAAGTGTTAGGGCTTTGAATTGGGGCAGGTTTTAGGGGTCTCAAATGGAGTAAAATCTGGGACAGGTTTAGGCTTTTTGCTGGAATACAAGATATTGTGTGGGAAGAGAGTGTGTGTGTGTCAGAGAGAGAGAGAGAGAGAGAGAGAGAGAGAGAGAGAGAGAGCATGGCGGAGTCAGACTTGGCCAACTAGAGAGAAAGAGAGCATGGCTGAGTCGGACTTGGCCAACTATTTTTTATTTTTTATTTCAGCCCAACTCGGCCGAGCCCCTGAGACTCGGCCAAGTCAACTCAGGCTTAAGCCCTGACTAGGTCAGGTTCCAAGTCCCCCTTTTTTTTTTAGAGAGAGAGAGAGAGAGAGAGAGAGAGAGGTGCAGGATCTTCACGAAATGAGATTAAAACTGTAGAACCTAACAGTAGCTGGACAAATTGGATGAAAACAAAAGGGATTTTTGTGAATTAATAATGCAAATAATTATTCAAAAACAAGATGACAGATTTAAGTGCAAATTAAACCATGCAAAAGGAAAAAGATGCAGAGCTGGAATGGATCTAGAGAATAGATAAAGAATATTGAAAAGAAAATAGGTGTGTTGATACCATGAGGGGATTACACCTTTGGATTTGCCTTTGGTACCAAATTGATGCACCAGATTAGATGAGAGGACTAGCTCAGTCAAGTCATCCTCAAGACTAGCTTACTACCATTGCTGGATCTAGGATTTCTCATAGGATCAAAGCACATTGGCCATAAGGGGAGAGATAAATTTTATTATTATGTAGAATGAATATCTCACAGGTCGTTTGCTTTTACATGTAACAGGAAAGTGAGATTTAAATATGTAAATGCTATATATGAAAATTTTACACGTGGAACACGTTACCATGTTTGTCAAAATCAACATTTTCATATGAGTAAATGAGTACATCCAACTGTTTTAGATTTATTTGGATTTGGATTTCTTGGATGTTCACAATTTCTCAAAATCCATGAAGAGCTAAGATATGAAACTAGAAGTTATAATACTAAATTAATACAAGAATATTGAATGGTTTGGATCATAAATTGGGGGCCCACTGAAGTGCAGAAAATTAGATCTATAGCTTGAGACTTTTTCACAAATTACTCAATCTATAAAGATTTATGATATTCAGCTTCAATATTTTGGGGTTTATTAATTCAATAAACAAGATGAATGGTTTAGATTTCAATTATGGGGCCCACAGGAATGAGAAAAAATGAAGGTAGCTGATGGGCCTTACAAGTTACAAGAATGCAATTACCATGTAAGAAGTATACTGGTGCCCTTTTCTGCAAGAAGGGCGTGAATCACTATCACACCCATTTTGGTGTGTAAATGGCCTCATTTACACACCTCATTTACGCATCACATGCGTAAATAGTCACAAACAAATATCATGATGCGTAATCCTCATGCATGTGAATCATTTACATATGTAAACGACTGCAAAAAAGACCCCTAAAAGAGGCACAATGCAAGCAGTTGTACTCTTTAACTTAGGGATTTGCACAAGTTGCCCTCCAACTCTTATCACTAAATTTTACAAAATTCCTCACTGAGCATACTTGTCAGGAGATGGGTCATAAAATAATAAAATCATTGTCTTGTTGTAAGGTAACTAAATAACTCTTTAAACAAGCAGAAGAATCTAATGTTGATCAGGGTTCATTTGACACTTGCCGCTTTTCTTTGAAAAAGACAGGATTGGACTCCAACTTTCTACTTTGTAGTTAATTCCAACCGAGATTCCTATTTTAGATTCTTAACAGCATAAAAATTCCTACCAAATCATCTTCGTGACACAACAATACTTTTGAAAAAAACACTCTAAAACTATATTGATGGACCTGGGCCTAGCACATGGACCTTGCGCCTTCTCAATGGGCTCAGCCTACATCATTCCTCAAACCTCCTAGAGAAACAACGGGCAGAATAGGAGCCCTATTGAATGGCGTGAAAGAAGTCAGGTTCAATAATTGGTTCAATGGCATCCATTCGAAGCTGTTTTCCACATCCCTGCAGACGTCGTCATTTTCCCAGTTTATTAGACTTACCACAAGCAAATGGCCCCTCATGGTTTCTAATAATCACAAGGTACATGCCTCCATACTGTACTGTCATTATTTATCTTCTGGAGGGTAACTCCATGAAGCCCCATAGTGTCTGAACTGATCTATGTTCTCTAAATGATCTTCCACCTTTTTCTTCATTTAAATTTTAAACAGCACCCACTGAATCAGCATTGGTTAAGGAAAGAGACAATTATCCCTCTCCAACGAAAGGGGACCAAAGAATCTCAACAACGGTTAATCTGCATAAAACGCTATTGTAACAGGTTGTGTGATATAAAAATGCTCGGGTTTTCACTAAAAAGGCACCCTATGACTATCCCCAAGCTGCTAATGCAAAGTGACGGTAAATAAACAGGTGATACAAATATTTGTGATAATACATTTTGTAATCAAGATGGTCGAGGCTGGCTACCCAAGAAAAAAGCAGTTGCGCAGATGTGCTTTTACACCACAGATGAGGTCCTCCCCCAACACACACACACACACAAAGAGAAGGTAGGCTTTCCGACAGCACAAACCATCCGGACTACTTTTTTTTTAGAGAGAGAGAGAGAGACAGAGAGAGAGAGGGTTATATTAATGAAGGGGATAGGCACTTGACAATTACTACTATTGCACCTCTATGGCTCTCTTTCTCCCCCACAATTTCGCCAAGGAATCTAGGTCTTCATATCCTTTCTTGGAAAATTGTGGAATGATGCCTTTTTGGGGTAAGCATAGCCTTGGTATATACGAAAAAGGCCTAGGGCCCTCCACTTAGCCACTAGCCAACAATGTAGCATTCCATGTGTCACTTCCAGACTCCAGACAATTGGCAGAAGAAGAATTTATCCACTAAGTTACCTTTCAGAATTCAGTTTTAAACACCTGATATGCAGAAGTGTAGAACTCCTATGAGAATTGAAGCACAAGAGATACTAAAAAGGGACTCATTCCGATACTTCAGCTCGATAATTAGGAAGGATGGAAAGATGAGACAAATGTCTAACATATGGGGTAAGAGCGGGACTCACTTCTAGAGTGCTTTGTGATTGGAACATACCAACAAAATAGAAGGGAATACTTTGTAGGACAATGATTAGGCCATCTATGCCCTATGGAGCAGAATGTTGGCCAATAAAGAAGCAATACATGCATAAAATGAGTGACGTAGAGATGAGCATGTAGAGATCAATATGTGGTAAAACTAGGAAAGATAGAACTAGAAAGGAATTCTTTCAGGAGCATTTAGAGGTAGCATCAATAGGTTATAAATTTAAGGGAGACTCGTTTGAGACGCTTTGGACTTGTCCAACACAGGCCAACAACAATGCCATTGAGAAAAAAGTTTTCTAGTATGGGCTACGGATTGTGATGGCCCACAAAGAATAGTGGTAGGCCAAAGAGGACATGGACGGAAGTAGAAAGGATAGATCTAAAGAAGTAAAACCTATCCAAGGATTTGGCTCGGGATAGATCATAGTAGATAAAGAGAATTCATGTAGCCATCCCAACATAGTTGGGACATGGTTTAGATGATGATGATATGCATAAAGTATAAACAGGAAAAGTCTCCATGCTATTTTTATTCTTTTTATACACTTTGCTCCAATTTATCTTGATGAGGCATTGGACAGTAAGGTTATTCATTTATCTATGATTGAGCAGATAGGACTCTTGAAATATGAATTTATGGCATATCACTAATATGGAAATTATTTAACATTTTCCGTTTCTTTTGTTTAATATGCCTTGGTGATCGGAAATATTGTGTAACTGTTAAAAGTTCTGACATATAATTGGCAGGTTGATGTGTTTTCATTTGGTATTGTCATGTGGGAAATTCTCACTGGAGAGGAACCTTATGCCAACATGCATTACGGTGCTATTATAGGTATGTCACCAACTCTTTTTCTTTTTGAATCTTTATAATTGTTGACCATTGATCAACCTCAAACCCAAATTGGATGCTCAAGAGTATATCGTGGATGAGATTTTTTGGGTACTTTTCTTTCTATAGAGCTCACCATTTTGACTTCAGATTTGTGACTGCCACATTTGCTGTTTATTAGACCCAGCAAATTCTCAGGTTTTTTTTTTTTGGTAAAAGCAAATTCTCAGTTGAAAATGTGTTTTACCTCTATGCTTACAAAATGATGATTTGTAATTTGGAAACTGTTTGTCCTCTGATTACTTAAGTCCTCTTTCCATACATTTCAGGAGGGATTGTGAGTAACACACTAAGGCCACCGGTACCAAGTTCTTGTGACCCAGAATGGAGAGGGCTAATGGAGCAGTGCTGGGCACCGGATCCTACAGCCAGGCCATCTTTCACAGAAATAGCTAGTCGTCTACGGTTTATGTCCACGGCCACCCAAACAAAACCACAGGGCTCAGGCACAAAATCAGGCACTCAAACAGTGGTCCTTTGATCTCCTCTATTACAAAGCTGCTGTCTGTTGCAGTAGACTCGTCAACATGTGTTTATATTATAAGACGACTGCAACTTATAGGGGGGTTTGCTCCCACAGGAAGTGATATATGTTTATTGGTGAGTGAGTATTGGTTGTACAAGTGATTTCAGGAAAGAACTGCTTGTCTCTGTCACAGGCTCAATTTGTTATTGTGTGTAATAACTTAATAGAGATTTGAATAGTCTCTGTGAAAGGTGTACATTTTGAAGGGTTTGCTCCCATCGGAAATAACTGTTTCACATTGCAAGCAGATGCCTTTAGTAGAAATCTGAATTGTTCTCTGTATTATTCTGATTGTTCAACAAAATGTCTACTAGTATGTAGGAGATGTCATCCAACAGGGCCAGTACTTCAACCCAGGTGCTCCATATGGGAGATGTACCTACCATGCCTCCTTCCTGTGGGAGGAGGCTGTTGGACTTGCTTGCTCAAGTATAAGGGCTTTTGAGTTCTGACACCAGTGTTATTACTTTCTTAAAGTAAAAAAAATAGAGCTGATTCTAAACTGCATGGAGTTCATTAGAGAAACGTATCAAAGCCCTTCAAAAATAGTTGTCATAGTAAAATATCTATGTAGTAGTAGTAGTAGTGAGAATTAAATGAAGAGAAACGCCTCAAAGCCCTTTTAAAAAGGGTGTAGTAGTAGTAGTAGTGTACAACAGATCTTCAAAAAGCGCAGAAAAGCAAATGTTATTTGCCATTTTTATCAATGAAGTTTTGCTGCACTAAATGCATTAATGAGGACACTGAAAAAAAACGTGTCCTTGATTCTCTCTTGGAACTCCTGCCAACAAACATGTCCTAAAAGAGTACCCATGTAGAAGAAATTTCTTCTGAAACGAAGTGACTCTTCATTCTCTCTTGGAACTCCTGCCAACAAACATGTCCTAAAAGAGTACCCATGGGCCATGTAGAAGAGTTTTCTTCTGAAACAAAGTGACTCCTATCACAGACATGTCCAGAGACCACTTCTAAATTTATATGGTCCCAGTAGAAGACTTGGGCTTGCAGAACTGTACACCATTCAGAGAATGATTGATCATAGACAGTTAATTCCTGAAGCAATTTCAAGGCAGTGCTGCCTCGATAAAATAAGTAATCCACCTTGTTGAGCTTCCAACCTTCTTATTGAAGATGGCAGTCCAGCTCGATGCATTAACACTCAATACTCGCTCTCTTCATCAATGGATCTTGTTATCAGTCTTATAATTTTTTATTTTTACGCTTCCTCTTCAGCAAGCCTTTCTCTGCTAATGTCTTCAACTTCTGGGATTTCCTTTCTTTTGCCTTCTCTTCATAGCCATCATCAATCATCTTCATTGTAGCAATCCGTTTGGCCTTGAAAACCTGCAGTGGGGAAAACAAAAATTTTAATAGCTCCCATGAACAAAATCAAAGGGGTAAAAAAGAAAAAAAGGATTAAATTGATCACTACATAGCACAAGCATTTGAATCGACAGCTGATATAGTGAATAGGGCAAATCACTGTTCAAATGGCACGAATGATGAATTGCCAACAGAAGGCATGAATGATCTATAATTTCTGTGACCTGTATTAATTTTGTTAATCCAAGAAAATATGTTGGCTATTTAATCAGGGTTTAGAAAACTGAAATGTCATTCCACATATTAGAACAACCACACAATGATAATCAACTTAAAAACCAAGCAGCTCAAGACCAGTTGGAACCTTGAATCCTTGATAGCTTCAGTACAAACCCCAGAGTTCAATAAATTTTTACTTTCTAACCCATGCATAATACAGGTAGCAGCAGTTACATAACACCAAGTCTAATTGTCTAGTGCTTACAGTTTAACTGTACGTGAATATGTACCATGTAGAAACAATTAAAATATTATTTCACACAAGAAACAGTAATCTACTCTTTTCATCAACCAGAATGGGACCTGTTCATCCAACCAGTTACACCAGATCCAATGCACTTCACAGGTCAAAAAAGACCCCTTTCCTAGGGGCAAAAAAATTTATTAAATGATTGAAAAACATAGAAGTAAAAACTAGTTCATAGTTCTCATGGATCCATTACAAAGCTGAGCTTTCACCCGCAATTCTCAAACATTGTTTTGTTACTCCTGTTTTTTGCTAGGGCGTCCTCTCTCATTCAGCTCTCTTGGTATATGTCCATACACAACATTGATGATGATAACATTGCTCTTCCATCATTCTCCACAAAGGATACCACCCATGGTGCTTTAGCTTTTCCTTCCACCCAAGGCAATGTAATGCATTGATAGAATCACCATCATTTTTCCAAGGATCTCGATAATTTCATAAACCATTTTGTTTCCATCTCCAATTGCCAACTTTCTGCAGCATATTTGAGCCCCAATCCCCAAGAAGACCCAAATTAAATCATAGCTGTCATTCTTTGAAGCTCCTCCTGTTCCCGATGCCCCTGGGTTTCCTTGCACACTACCATTGCTGTCAAATTTCCATCATCCAACTGCAGAGGGGAAGCAATCACTCTACTGGGTTTGGGGAGAAAACCTCCTTTTATAACCATCTCCGAAACTCTATCCAATCGCTATAGAAACTGCCTCTACATTCTCAAGGCTTAACCCCTAATGCATTTATACACAATTTTATCCTTGCCAATG
Organism: Umbellularia californica; assembly: GCA_028538565.1. Lineage (NCBI taxonomy): Eukaryota > Viridiplantae > Streptophyta > Magnoliopsida > Laurales > Lauraceae > Umbellularia > Umbellularia californica. The sequence goes on along the minus strand of JAPQWN010000006.1, from coordinate 9,735,173 downwards.
CACAACCTAAAGAGGAGCATTTTCTGTAACACACAACACCCCCCGCCCCGCGGAAGAAAAAAAAAAAAAAAAACTTCCTATTTCTCTCCTTCCTACTGTCCCAACCCAAGCAATGGCCAAAAAGTAGGCTCCAAAGTATTTAGCCTCTATGAGAATGGGGTTGAGGACCAAATTTCCATGAGGCATCTAATTGAGCATGGGTGCGTCAAATGATGATAGATGAGATAAGGAACACAAAATAAAATGGACAGAAATGCAATGCATAAAAAGGTGATTGAATGATTCCTCCATGGAACCACACAAAGCAGATCTTTATATGGGAAACATACTTCTAAATTATCAAGGGTGAGAATATTATATGAATGGCTATCCAAGCAACTGCTTTGACTCGTATGGGCAGGTGGTGGTTGCATGGAGGGGCAGGAATCTCCGAATGTGTCTAAAAGGTAAAGAGAATGGTCGCACTAAAGAATAGATTTTTCACCTGTGCCTGTTGGACTACCTCATTTAACTTCACAAGAAATTAATCAATCTCATAATCTACCAGTTCTCTTACATAAGTAATGTCCCATGTCAATTTTCCTCCATTCAATTCAATGCAATCAAAAAAATTCAATGCAATCTTTTATAGGGCCTTATTGCCCAATTCCCAACTTCTATTTTCTTTCTTTTTTTCCTGAATGGTAACCCCTATTTTTTTTCCTCTATCTCCATGTCGAAACAGAACATTTATACTTATCGAGTACCATCTAATAACTAGATCCACTAAACAAAATGCTCAAACCATGCAAACTGGATGGTATCATCTGAAGACGTGTATTGATCAAGAAGAGGAAATTTTAGTTCTGAAATTCAAATGAAAAATAACTACTAGCTTAATCCTTCTTTAGATCCAATCCAACTTTCATAGTATGAAAACTCTAATCTTCATGAACTCTCAGAGTGAACCCTAAGTCTAGTGTGCAAGCAGTGTGAATAAATTAAATTACTCATCTAGTTTCCATAGCCTGTTTGAAAATATAAGGGCAGAAAAGATGAGAAAAAGAGCAACTTTTTGTGATAGGTAAAAGAAAGCACCTTTTGAGGCAGGACACCAAGGCCATATATGTGTGAGGGTTCATCTTCTGTGGATTCTTTGTAATTACTTTGTTTCATGAGGTTTGGGTGCCCAAGTGAACATGTCACAGACTTCAAGGGCATGGGCATTTCTGTGCAGCCCCGTTCCATGGGAAAGGCATGGAAAATTTGGCCACTTTTCCGAAGCAAAAACTCTCCACATTTGGTGCAGTCACTTTTCCGCAATGAAAAGCGCAAAAAGAATTCCGTGATTCCGCAAAAAGCATTGTGTTTTTTTTTTTTTTTTTCTTTTTTTTGTGGGGGGTGGGGGGGGGGGGGGTGTGGGTGGGTGGGTGGAAAAGAATTTTCCCACAAAAGAGGAATAAGGCTGAGGAAATGGTTTTCCATGCACCTACAAAAATATGCCCTAAAGCGAACCCATGATATACATATACTGTTTTATATATATATATATATATGGGGCCAGCTCTCCTAAGCTGCAGCTTAGCTTATCCTAAGCTGAAACAGGGCTGGTCCTACAAAATCAAAGTCGATTATGCTATTTTTTGGATGATGATCGTCTCCAAAATCAAGATAAATCCAATCAGAACTGGATTTTTCAGTTCCATTATGCAAAAAATACATATAATCAAGTTTAATTTGTGAGACCAGCCATATTCCAGCTTAAGATAAGCTAAGCTGCAGCTTAGGAGAGCCCTGCTCTATGCAAAGCAGGGCTCTCCTAAGCTGCAGCTTAGCTTATCTTAAGCTGTATATATATATATATATATATATATATATATATATATATATATATATATATATATATATATATATGGAGATGCTCCTAGGAGAGCATTTCTCACCTTACTATGAGAAATAAGTGGGGGCCCTCACATCCAACAACTTAAATGTGAGGGGCCCCACCTTATCTCTCATGGTAAGGTGAGTGATGCTCTCATAGGAGCATCTCACACACACATATATATAAATAATATCCTCCATTTTAAAATTAATGATTCTGTAAGTAACAGTTAAACCGGTTCAACTTATTGGTCAAACTGATACAATCATAAAACAACTCAATATGTTACTATCTTAAAAGGCCAATGAATATCGGGTACACAGTACAGATGCTCAATCACTAATCATTTTGGGGGGAAGAAAAGGTTCCGTCACTGAAGAAACCACATGTAAGCTTATGGAAATAGTCTATGATGCACAAATACGGCATGGGTACAGCAAGGACACGCTATAGACACGGTAGGGACACGGATTTAACACCTAAAAAGTGAAGTATCGGATACGATACGACACGATACGTTGTCCATTTTGAAGGATCCGTGCATCATAGGAAATAGTGATGGACACATTCAGTTTTCTTCAAAGGATTATGGGGAAAAAAGAACAAGGCACCAAATCATACGACAATACCATATAGCGATCCAATAAAACCCATACCTTCGTGATATCAGCAAGCACCTCATTTTCTTTACATTCAAATTCATCTAACTGCTTTCCAATCTCAGCCTCAATTGCATGAAGAAGATGTACATCATTCTGCAAAAGCCACATGATGCAAAGTTATGCAAAATAAGATAATTAAAAAGTTTCAGAACACATAAAACTGCAAACCTACTTGTGTGTTATCATATAGACTAAACCCAAAAGTTCCATTTTATTATTGGTGAAATCCACAGAGGTCTTCAGAAAATGGCACAAGTTTTTGTTCAGAGTAGAGGTGAATGGAAAACAGCAAGGGTTCAGATTTTGGTGCTAGAAGGGGGTTATGGAATAAGTTTACACTCATAAGAGGATTTGGTTAGTGATAAGGAAACATTGGTCAAAATCAAGATGGTTGTACTGAAGAGAAATGTGAAAATGCCATTCCACAGCTTGATAGTTGTGACCAATCCATCTTGATGGAGACTCCTTGTAATTTCATCTTGGTATATTTCATGGCTTTCTTTCAACAAGACTTAGCTAATTTTATCCAAAAAGAAATAAATTAAAATAAAATAAAGAAAAAGAGTTGGAGGATTAAATGATAAGGCTGGGATAAGCTATAGAAGTTACATGTAAAGGTAAAGATTTTATTGTTATTATTATTTTTTTTTGTTATGGGACTCTTGAATAAGGATCGCAAAAAGGCACATTCGAACAAATTAAAGGAAAAGGTATGATGAATAAGTTAAAGAACCTCCAAAGCATGATTAATTATGAATTTATTACGGACCTTGAGGAGATCAAGGGAACTAAATTTTTTCTCTTATGTGAGTTTTTAATTTTGTGGCTCAGGGGTAGCGTATTTCGCCTGTTAGTTTGTAGGTATGCACTCTGCTTTGTGTCGTAATCATCTGTTTTGTGAAATAAAAATACCATTTAAAAAAAAAAGGAAGAAAAGAAAAGAAAAGAAAACTTTCTAGGAATAAACCTCTGTAACAAAGCTAACAGCCAGGCCACCTCTGCCAGCTCTTGCAGTACGCCCAACACGATGAACATAATCACGTGGATACCTACAAGGAGTTGGAAATTGAATATTATGAAACAGCTGGTTAGGCATCATAGGTTAAGGATCACAGAACTTCACAAGAAATGAAGATAATAGATCAGAAAAGACAACCTTGGAATATCGTAATTTATAACAAGGTCAACTGTTGGAATATCTAAACCACGGCTAGCAACATCTGTTGCCAACAAGATTGGAACTCGACCAGATTTAAATCGATTTAATGCAGCAAGCCTTAGAGACTGGGACTTGTGTGAATGAAGTGCTGCAACTGACTGATCAAGCTCTTCCAACAACAAATGCAATAAATGACAGCTCCTGTTTTCTCAAAAAAAAAAAAAAAAAGACTCAGTGAGCTCAAATTAACCAATTTTTTTTTATTTGGAAATTACATATTGTCTCTGTACTAGCTTCTTATTATAAAAGGAAAATTTCCTAGAGAACATACCATCTTGTCTATTATTGGTAATATAAGCAACCCAATAACGGACTCTGAAACTGGTTTCCCAAGACATAAAAGATATTCCTAGATTGCATATGCATAAGATATGTGAATCTTGGTTGTCGACTCAGACTCAACACCTACTGAGTTGAATCTGTCTCCTCTGGCCGAGTCCTATAGGGAAAAGGTCAAAATTATTATTATTATTATTATTATTATTATTATTATTATTATTATTATTTCAGATTTTATTGTTGTGAGAAGATGTTGAGGCTTTTAAGGTACATTTGCATTGTTTTATTTATTTATTCATTTTGATAATTTCCATTTGCATTGATTTTAGAAGGATCAAAACCACATTTTGTGGAACATCGAAGCATTCGAAGATCAGAGGTAATGTAAATCAGACTGAAATACCTTTCAAAAAAAAAAAAAAAAGTAAATCAGACTGAAATAAAATCAATGCAACCACCTATTATAACTTAAATTCATTCTAAATAATTGAAAAACATATGGATTAGACTTACAGGACTCAATTCCCTATTCATTTAAGTTTTGTTATCTTTTTATCTATAATCTTATAGGTTTTTGGGGCTCTAGGGTGCAACTCGGTCCAACTGGGTCAAGTTGACTAGATGTGATGGCAAGCGAGCACCACAATTCATTTTGATAACTTCCATTTGCATTGATTTTAGAAGATCAAAACCACATTTTGTGGAAGATCGAAGCATTCAAAGATCAGAGGTAATGTAAATCAGACTGAAATAAAATCAATGCAACCACCTATTATAACTTAAATTCGTTCTAAATAATTGAAAAACATATGGATTAGACTTACAGGACTCAATTCCCTATTCATTTAAGTTTTGTTATCTTTTTATCTATAATCTTATAGGTTTTTGGGGCTCTAGGGTGCAACTCGGTCCAACTGGGCCAAGTTGACTAGATGTGATGGCAAGCAAGCACCACAATTCATTTTGATAACTTCCATTTGCATTGATTTTAGAAGATCAAAACCACATTTTGTGGAAGATCGAAGCATTCAAAGATCAGAGGTAATGTAAATCAGACTGAAATAACTTTCAAAAAAAAAAAAAAAAAAAGAGTAAATCAGACTGAAATAAAATCAATGCAACCACCTATTATAACTTAAATTCGTTCTAAATAATTGAAAAACATATGGATTAGACTTACAGGACTCAATTCCCTATTCATCTCTCCTTTTCTCTTCTGATTTTTTAAAACCTTAATGTGTACTAATACACCTAACCATAATTCTCTGTCAAAAAATATAGTATGATATAGCCTTCAGCATAAGGTTATTGGAGCAATTAACACAAACTGATAAAGGAAGAGTTCAATGAAGTTCACAATGCTGGGAAAAAAATGGTCAAATGAAGCTACACATAATAGACTACAGGCAGAGAGAAAGCCTCTAACTTCTAGCGCCTCAAAACTAAAAAAATGGTGACAGCTCATCAGAAAATTCTGGTCCTGTTATTCTTGGAGGAGCCTTTACAACCTAATTGATCTTCTCCAGGCCAGAAAGGTTAATGATGCAGCCATGCAAGTGAGAACAAGGCAAGGTCTTCAAAGGACAAACTGGGGTTCTTTTTCCCCCAACCTCTTCTTTTGAGACTCTGATCATGGAAAATGCTTTGGGATGCATGTGAATAACGGAAACTTTCTTCACAACTCAACACTTGGATGTTATCTTTTATCAGGAATGAGATAGAAATTAACATTACTCCAGCAATGGAAAATTACAGCTATACCTGCATCTGGAAGCAAACACAATTGCAGAACGAATACCCAGATCCTCCATCTGTGACAGAATGTGCAGGAGATAAACATCCTTCACATTTTTATGAATGAAAACATACTGCTGTTTGAGAGTGTCCACTGTCTTGAACCCCTCGTATGCCTCATAAAAATAAGCCCTGTTTGCAGAAAGCTGATGCAATGCTTGTAGGTTGTTTGTCATGGTTGCAGAAAACAAAAGAGTCTGCCGATCTTTGGGCAAGTACTGGAAGATCACTCTCAATTCTGCCTCAAAACCAACATCCAAAACCCTATCGGCCTCGTCCAAAACTAAAAACTGGAGAAATTTAAAAAAGATAAGGATAATGCAGTTACAGAGATGGGCAAAGAAGTATGGAAGTAATGAAACTCCAAGATTGTGATAGAATTAACTATGGAACTCCAAGATTGTGATAAAATTAACTATGGAACTCCAAGATTGTGATAGAATTAACTACTCCATCATCAGATAAACTAAACTGTGAAGAAAAGGCAGATTTGCAGCATTTGAAATAACAATCGACAACATTCAAGGGGAAAGCGCAAGACATACTCGTCACCCTTTTTCCAAGCATTGGTGACCAAACATAAGGCGCACTTGCACAACATCTTAACTGTTCACTAGAAGTGCCAAAAATATGGATGGACATAGACCAATACACAAAGTATTCGTTAGTACTTTTGAGGACAGTAACCTAATTAAATAAGTTCAATCCCAAACAACTTTGCTTAAAGAGTTCGCAGTTCAATATCAATATTTTCTAGTTCATGAATAAGATTGAACAGATTCAATATATATGGAAAATGGCCAAGGAAAATCAAGTTTTTCAATAGGACTAGTCCAACGGCCACACCATTGACAGCTCAAAACCCAATTAGAGGCTTACAAATAGACACTATCAATAAATAGTATACATCAATCAACTAATGCTCACAAGTTAGATTTATTGGGATCATGTGATCAGACCGACTTTTGCCTTACTACTTCCCACGCATAAAGCAAAAGACAGTCCTTAATATTTATAAAGTAATTTAGTTTGATTCTCTTAACAAAAGTTTTCTATGGGGGCCCCAACTATTGGGTAAAGACCTTCCAAATGGTACTAATACAGTCCCGAGATTTGGAACAAGATCATCCAACTACACATAAGCATCGGTGTTCATCAATCAATAACATCCCCATCATGGGCCCAAGAAGAGGACATCAGTCAAAATGCCCTGATGATCATGTCCACCGAATGGATGGTTAAGAAGAAACTGGGCATTGCTCCAAATTGATCTGGCATAGGACAGTCACTGTGGTCTAATCAGTGAGATTTGTGTGAAATACTGCATGTGAATTGTTGAACATTTCCATCTGATGGCAAAACATTCGATGGATGTGATCTCCCAGAAATGAGTTGCCACAAACCAAAAGTGTAGTAAAAATTCATATTGATAGAAAACAACTTCGTCTTTGCCCACCTGCCGTTGACCTTTTTATCTGTGAATTGTAATAGCACACTTTCCAACTCAAACTGTTTATTAGGGCTTAACATCCTCTTATTCAGTAATCAATTGTGATTCATGATAAAGTAGTCCTGACAGGAGTAGGATCACACAACCTTGGAGCGATAAAGTGATCTAACCCATCAAAAGGTGCGACCCACACATTCAATTTATGGGACATGTATATGCCATCTCAAACAACTCTCTCAATTTATCACATACTCTTAATTTATTACCTATTGGTGCTACCCCTAAATGCTCCTCATTCTATCTTTCCCAGTTTTATCACACACCCATCTCAATATTCTCGCATTCTCATCTCTCCTACACTCGTCTCGTTTTTATGTGTTCTTCCTAATTGGCCAACATAGGTCATAGCTGTGGTATAATCATGGTAAACAAGATAGCATTAATTAAAAGAAAACAAAATATATCTTTAACTAAAATTGATGAATGAGTCTCTCTCATGCGGGTGTGCTCGAGCGCGTGGGTGCAGTAACAATTGTCAAAAGTAAGGGCCAAAGTATCAGCTTTTGCTTGATCCCATCAATTTACACCCAATTGCAACCTCAAATCAATTCAGAGACAAAAGAATAAAGCAGCAAATTGGGAAAAACTCAATCCACATTCAGTTCACCTTGGCCCTGGAGAACACGGAAGGGAGATCTGGATTATCCTCCAACAGCACCTTCATTCTCCCGGGCGTGGCGATCACCACGTGGGGCCGCTGTGCCAGCACCTGCGCCTGGTTGATCATGTCCATGCCGCCGACCACCACCGTGCACCGCAGGTGCAGGCTCGAGCCGAGCGCCCGGAACTGCTCCGCCAGCTGGTACGCCAGCTCCCTCGTCGGCGTCACCACCAGCGCGAACACACCGTACGGGTTCTCAGAGAGCCGGTGGAGGATAGGCAGCGCGAAGGCGGCGGTCTTACCGCTGCCGGTCTGGGCCAGACCCAGGACGTCGGCGCCGGCGAGGATGCGGGGGATGCAGTGGCGCTGGACGGGGGTCGGCTTCTTCATGCCGAGTGCGGCGCAGGTCTGGGCCGCCCACTCGGCGAGTCCGAGGTCGGAGAAAGTGAGAGAGCCCGAGTCGGACTCGGTGGGGTTGGGTGGCTTGGAGACGAGAGAGGGGTTTTGGCTTTGGGGAGGAGGAGGGTTTTGGGGATTTTTAGAGGAGAATGAGTTGGAGAAGAGAGGGAAGTCTTCTTCTATTAGGGTTTCGGGGTCTTCCATGAGATTGAGATTCAGTGAAGAGTTTTTGAGGTTTTTAGGGTTTTGAAGGTGAAGGAGAAATTGAGAAGGGTTTTGATGATCTTCTGCGACTCTTCTAAACATTTACATGCAATTGGAACAGACTAACAAACATGTCTGAAGCGCAAAGACGGACGGCTAGAGTACATGAAGCGGTGAATTTGGCATCACCGCTTCAAAGGATCTTTTTTTTTTAAATCCTAAGACCATATATGATGATCCGAACCATTAGAAATTTCAAGAAGGCCAAACACGGCAACGTGTCCAAATTTGGACCATTGATCTTTCTCTAGTCCCAAGATATTTACAAAAAAAAACCACATAACCATTGATCTAGATTTCTGGACCTGATCAGAACCATTGATCCTGTTTGGAATAGTAAAAATGGGTATGAGTCCAAATTATAGCTAGTGATTCGATGTACATTTCGAGAAAATTACAGAAAACTAACAGCCGTTGGATATGCTTGGGTTAGAAAAATTGCATTCCATGTGATTTTTCACTGGTCTGTTTTTTCTTTTTTCTTTTAACTTATTGGACCCTAAATGATGATCTGAACCATTGATACTCTTCACATGATCAAAAACGACTATTTGTTCAAATTTGAGTCGTTGATCATTCTCAAATATCAATATATTTGCAAAAAATGAAGCGCCATAGGTGTGGATTTCTGAGATTATGTGTGTACTACAATCATGATCCTAACCATTGATCCTCTTTGGAAGATTGAAAACAGCTATGAGTCAAATTTCAGGACCTGATTCATTGTAGATCTTAAAAAATTAATGAAAAATCATGATCCATTGGATTTCTAAACATGTATTTCAAATAGGTTATGGTATTACCAAACAGGCTATTTTGAAAATATCTATTTGAAACCACCCCATTTGAAATAGATCCGTATGATATAAGATTTTTATTGAAATAAGATTCGCCAAACAAGCCCTTTTACTCAATTGGGCTGGGCTTTCTAGTTACTTGTTTGGGTAAATAAGTCACTATACTCCTTTGTATTAATTATTTTGCTTTAAATCTATCATTGAATGAGACCTTAACCTCAAAGACAACTTCTGATTTTTTTCCCCGAGTTTGACTTCTATTGAATGACAAACTACTACTTTTACTATATAACAATTTTAATCTATTTATCTTTTACTATGTGATGTGATGATGATAAGTTTGCTTTCTTAAATGAATGATAATATGTTTTATAAAGGGTCCAACAACATTTCAAACCATCAAATTGAGTCAGCTCTATTTCAAACAGAGTTTCCAAGCATGGCCTTGATATTTTTGAAATGTTTATCTTCATACAAGTAATACATGATCGGGCAAAAGTGATACATAACCACCACTGCTTTACAACCATAACACAGGAAGTATTCTCCTAATACAACATAGAAGGTTCAACTTCATTTCAAAAAAAAAAAATGAAAAAAAGAAGACGACTTCGACGACGACTAATGATTAGAACAACAATCCTTGTTTTGAGCCGAACAAAGCATTACCCAGCCTGCTCTCTGCTAATGTTGAAAAACATCATGCTATTCATGTTTCCTGTTGTTTCATAGTCCTTTCAGGGTTATTTATTATCATCTCATTTAGGACGCCCGAAGCTCCAGGGAGGGTAATTATCTTCTCATTTTGGATCCCCCAAGTCCTAGGGAAATGTTTGCCAATTGATAAACATTTATATAAAATCAAGGAATTGAATCTAGCGTTTTCATCTTTTCCTCCCCTCTTTCTGCAAACTTCAAAGGAGCCTTGTGCTGTAGAACGGTTAGCTGATCGTCGAAAAGTTGGCTTCTTATGTTATGCAGCTGCAGCCACTCTTTCTCCATCTGCTTCTCCATGTTCTCAAAACGGACAATCTTTTCCTGAATTTCCCTCATCTGCATTTTTATATATAAGAGTAATGTCGGATAATCCATTCTAGAATAACCCCATTTTTTTTAGTTGCTGCTGAGAGTTTTCATACCTGAACATCAATGATTTCGGAGATTGAATTCTCCAGCTCCTGCTCTTCTTTCTCAATACGAGCATGCGCCTCTGACACTGCTGCTTCCAGAACTTCGGCAGTAGTCTGACCATTTGCATTTAAAGCTTCTACATGTAAGGGAAAAAAATGTCATTTTCATTGTCACCATGAAAAGAAAACCAGTTCAACCTGAGTTGCCTGCTATGACAGGAAAATGGTAAGCTTTGTAGGGATTATAATCATGATGCAAATGAACACATTTTGGAGCATTTAGGGGTAGCGTCAATAGATGAAAAATTAAGAGAGATTCATTGAGGATAAGTTTTTCTACAAAGGAAAAGGGTTAGGCCGAAGAGGACATAGATGGAAGTGGTAAGGATACATCTGAAGAATTGCAATCTAACTGAAAATTTGGCCCAGGTCGGAATGGAGACACAAAATTCATGTAGCCAACCCAAACATAGTTAGGAGAGGGCTTTGATGATGATGATGACGACGACGATAATGCATCATAATGGCTTTCAACATATGGTGTAAACTGGACCATTGTTTTTGTGATCCATTCATGACAGGGTCTGGAAAGAACACTTTAGAGGATTTTATGATTTTATAAATCCAACCAAACTTTCAGAGAATTGCTCTGGATTTAATTATCAGGTAATGATAACAGTGACTTTGAGTTGTTATTGCTTTCATGAAAAATCAGGACAAAATAATCCAGGGCAGCAATATATTTTGATTGATGATGATGAACTTATCTTTCGTGCCAAACCATTCAAAGGCTTAGTAATATGTGAATCTGATGTAGGCCTGAGCAGATGGAGGTCCAACCAGTCAGAAGCTAGATTTAGGCCCAGAACTAAGACTGACCAAGTTAGGATCGGTCAAGATTTTGACACAGGCTCAATACAGTCAGGGCCATGGCCAAATTTAGGGCCCAAAAAAGGGCCTCCACCGCTGGACGTCCAACGCCGAAGATAAGTCTGTATTCTTTTAAGTTATTCTTATTTATTTATTTCTCTGTTTAGTTGTGATGAGGACTTTCCTTTAGAAAGTAGATTGGCTAGGATTTTCTCCTAACAAGTATGGCTAGATTTGGAAAGTTGATGCAAAGTCTATTAGCCGTTGCAGTAAGGCTCATAACCCATGTGTGGGACCCAAGAAAGTTTAAGATGTTTTATTATTTTTATTTTCCCTTCATGAGTTGTAATTAAGAATAACTTTCTAATTTCTATAGTTTCCTAGTTTGATGATTACTTAGTATTCTAAATTTGGTTAGGAGCCTTAGATTAGAAGGTTTGCTTTCTTATTTATATGAGCATTGTAGTAGGAAAAAGACAGTTCACAAATTAATAATATTTTATTTGGTGAGGTTTACTGTTTGAGGGTTATTTTGTGTGATTGTCTCCACGGAGACCTTGTTCTCATGCTTTGGCACTTTTTGAACCAATCCCTTCTTCGGGTTTGGGTCAAAAGCTTTTAAAAAAGAATGTATTGTGGCTATAAAGCCAAAGAGGTTGGATATTTTTGGTGTGCAAAATTTTCTCCTATGGAAACATCCGCATCCCGTTCGAATGTTGAAGAGGCGGGCACCCATAAGAAAAACCAGGACATCCCTGATTTTCACAGCACCCACCATGACAATGCGGGTGTCTGCACTGCACAAGATTCCCCTTTTTGGATACTATGGAATAAGATTTTTTTTTTCTTCCATATTTTCTGCAGAAAAAAAAAAATCACCGTGTGAGGCTTCCTTTGGAACCCTGTTCATGCTGAAGCATCAAATATATCAATTACAAAGACAGTTTTCAATAATGGATTCAAATAGAAGAACTCTTGCTTGTTTTGCAAGTGAATCTGATATATTATTCAACTCTCTGTACATTGATGATAGCAAGCCCCAGATCACCATATTGATGATATCTCTAATCTCCATGGTGGAGGAGACCCATTCTAAGGCATTTCTAGAATCTGCCTCCATCAACAGTGGGCCTGAACATGAAAGCAAAAATAGCTTGATCGCTTCCATTAAATCCAAAATTTCCCATTGCAAGCAGCTCTCATTTATCATTTTCTATTGCTCCTCCCACCCATAATGGGCCATGTTTCCAACCAATACTCCTGCCCTATTTAATCTCCATGGGCTTGGTAAAGATTAACTTACACTCCATTTACCATTATGGGCTTGCCTTTTTTCTTAAAAATCACATCCCATTATCTTTCCAAATCCAAAGAATTTATTCCCCTCACTTCTTATCACTTAATCACCATTATAAAATCTATTATTTAATTCAATCCGCTAATGACCCTGAGAGGAGCATCTTTCTTAAAAAGTCCTTGCATTTCTTCCTTCAGTGCACAAAGGCCATTGAATAGGGAGGCCCCTCTTGGATATCTGGCCACCAGTAACAGCTTGATAAGGTTGATCCATCATCCATCAACAGCTTGAAAATTGGCATTTTACTAAACATGAACATTAGTACATCAGGGTCTACCAACAAGGATATTAGCATTTTGTTATCATACACCGACTTATATCACAACACATTGAAGTAAAATTGAGCTTGAGTTTAAAGTCAAGGTTGGCTTCAGGCTTGGGCTCGAGTTTTAACTCAATGTATGTTTCAAGGCAGTTAATTTCTTGAAAATGAGACAAGCTTGAGCTAACTTAAGTGCAGCAAATATTTTATTTGAGCCAAGCTTGGGCTCAACTCAAGCTCGACTGAATACCTCTGAGCAAACTTGAGTTACAAGCTGTAAAGTTCAAAACTCTTGAGGTAGCGTAGAAACTGAGCTTGAGCAAACTCGAAATTGGCTTATTAATAGCCCTAAGGGTAAATTCCTCCTTTTCTTTGGGTTGTGGTCCAAGGTCAATATTTTATAAGAAATGCGCGTCCAACAAAATGCATTAACTCTAGAAAAGACTACGGAGTTATAAATCCTTTCGAAAGGAAAATGAATAGAAAGATCATAAGTGAGAAAATTGAATACACTTCTACTCATAAAGACTCCGAGGAAAGCCTGCATCAAAATAATATATCCTCTCCTTCCAAGTATACAGTACACCTTTCAAAATCTATATAAGGTCCTCCAACATTTGAGATGCATACTTTCTATAAATCTTCAGAAAAAATCTTCCACTACATATGACCTCCCCTCTCCACTCAATCCTCTATATATCCATTGCTTGTATATAAAGATATGCATGTATTTGTATGCCTATACATCAGTACACTATACATTGCGTATGTACGAATCATATAGTCAAACCCAACAAGATCCAACCTGACACAACCCAAGTATCACTCCAGTAGGAAATCGGTTTTGTACATTCGTATTTCATTCAGGCAAAGATCAGGTTCATGTCTACCTACATGCAGTTTGACTCAGGCTTGCAGTTAGATTAATGCCAGACCAGATCCATGCAAGTAGCAATCCTACCTCTCCTACATTTACACTTACATGTCACACCCCATAGTCCACCAAATCAATCAAAGTAAATTCTTAAGCACCTAGAACTATGCGAAATTTACCCCTACGGGAGCCCACACAAAGGGCGGTGCGGGATTTTCAATGCCCACTGTCCATAAAAGCAGACCCCACAGAATTAAAGGCACCCACCGAAAATCCCGTGCACGTAGGAGAAAATTCCCCGCCTTGAGCAATATTAAATTTGGATTGGACACACTAAAAACATATGACCATCACCTGTATATATCCCTCCAACTGTGTGCTTGCCAATCAAAAAGAATGATTGAAGAGAACGGGTGCACAAAATTTAGGCCCGATAGTAATTATTTCAACCAACAATGTTGAAGTTTCAACCTTTTTTTTTTTTTTTTTTTTTTTTGAGGAGTTCCAACTAGATCCTATCTGTCATATCATTAAATCATTTATCAATCTCCTAAATAGATATGGATCATCAATAAAAAATGAGAATGGCCTTCTAGCTTCTACTTATTATATCTCGAGTTTAATTGGCATAACCAATACATCTGCAATTGACTGTGTTAATATCCACATGAATACAAACCATATCAGTGTTTAAAATATCACATGCACAACCAGATATAAGCATACAGAAATATGAATGATAAATATATATATATATATATAGAGAGAGAGAGAGAGAGAGAGAGCAAATGATTGGGCGCACTAAGAATGCACATACCTCGCTGATCTATTTCATTGGAAAGAGGTCTGATCTCTTCATTGTTCACAGCTTGAACATTGAAGCTCACCTCAGATAGAGCTGCAACCGCAGCTTGGGCTGCGCTTTTTGCAACATCAGAACCTACTATAGCTGATAAGAAAGCTGCCTGAGAAGAAACCCATTCCAAGTCAGGTAGGTCTGCAACATTTTTTCCCCTTTTGCTTAATCACTAGGACTGCAGCTAAGAGGTTAGTTTGATTTGGTTTTGCATATGAACAGATGCATACACTTGCCCACATGTGTGTGCATACACAAATAGAGATAATATGCAATTAGGCCACTTATGGTGATCATGTCTTTTTTTTTTTTTTTTGAATGGTATCATGTCTTATGGTGATCATGTCTTGCCAATTCATATCTTTCATTATCTTTTTCGGTATATGTTTCTACTATCAGTTCTGTAATTTGTATCTTTTTGTGACATTCTTGCTACTAAATCTTCTCTTTTTGGGTACAAAATGCAGCTGCTAACATGGATGAGTGTAGTAGCAAATGAGAGAGAGAGAGAGAGAGAGAGAGAGATCTGCAAGTGGTTCCAATACAACAAATAAATAAAGGAATGTCATGTGAGATGGTTTGGAAGCCGGAATGTCATGTGAGATGGTTTGGAAGCCCCAGCATGAAGAACAAGAAGTTGATAAGTACAAGAAATTAGGGGACGATTGTTTGTTTTTTTTTTTTTGGTAATTAGGGGACGACTGTTAAGAGTAGCTTTTGTATAAGATTTGAATTTAACATGGATAAGGAAAGCTTGTCTTTTAAGCATTAGATTTTAGTTACAGCGAATTTAAGAAACTTCTAATCTTAAAGAGGAACATACTTAGAAGATAATTTGGGAAGGTATTAAGAGAGAACCGTGTAATGATCTCTGTGCTCCAATCTGTTTAAAGATTTCAATATGTTTAAATGGACCCCACAATGTCCTATGCTCCAATAAAACTATCTAAAGAGGGATAATTTCTAAAACTAAGGATTTGCTATCTTAGCAAATCAAAATTATCAGAAAATAGATAATTCCTAAAATTAAGGACCCCACAATGTCTTATGCTCCAATAAGATCTCGCCAAATGGATGATTGCGTGGCACTTTGAGAAGGCTCTAATTCGAAATCGGAGATCCCTCAGCCCCTCCCGAGCTATCATAATATATATATATATATATATATATGGGGGATATTCATGTGCATCCATCCCTTACCCTAGGGTCAGGGACACTTACATGGCTTTCCCTCTTTGCACATGAACATTCTTTATTTGCATATGACCATATATGGCTTTTCCTCTTTTGAACATGAATATTTCCAATTATGTAAGTGTCCCTCACCCTATGGTGAGGGATGGATGCACACGAATATTCACATATATATATATATATATATATATATGGAGATGCTCCTATGAGAGCATCTCTCACCTTACTACGAGAAATAGGGTGGGGCCCTCACATTTAAGTTATTGGCAATTGGCATTGGATATGGATGTGAGGGCCCCCCCTTATTGCTCATAATAAGGTGAGAGATGCTCTCATAGAAGCACCTCCCATATTCCCCCCCCCCCCCCCCCCCCCCCCCCCACCCCACACACACACACACACACAAACAAAAATGGCGGGGAATAGTCACCACAACAATGACAATTTCACTTTCGGTGTTGTTTTCGGGATTCAGGTTTAGTTCATTAGTGTCAATCACTCTAGTCAAAGTAATATTTGGGATAGGATATCTACAATTCATTGCAGGAGTTAGAACCCTGTTCTTCCTTGATGCCGATCATTACTTCATGAATGGATCCCCTGGTGTGCTGAGATTCTATAACAAGTATTGAGCACTTCTTTTGGGTAACAAATGCATCCTATCAAGCAAATGGATATTGAACTTCGCATATCATCATTGAATGGTTACGGGTTTAGAAGAACAAGAGTCAATATTTTTCCAAATGTCAATCTCGAAATCTATACCTGAGCCATAATAGGGTTGCTTGCATCAGCAAGGGGTGTGAGACATTGTCTCTTAGCTGGAGATGATATAGCAGAAATCTTCACTCTTTCAGCATTAAGCTGATCCTTCCTATGATAATACTTATCGACTTCATCAATATCTGAAGCTCCCATGAACTGCTCTCCGAAAGGGAGCTTGATGAACCGAGCAACACACTCTTTCTCACTTCTGCCACCAACATGCTCTGCCACCTTTTTCCAGTCATTACCAAACTGCAGAATGGCCTCAAGAAGGTGAAGAGTTTCTTTCTCGGTCCAATTTGTCTTTGTTTCTTCACTGATATCAACACGTTTAAAGTCCCCAGAATTAAGGCCAAGTTGATAATTTCCGCGAACAAAGCATCTTGCACAGAGAATCAGGTCAGCCTATCCAACAAAAAGGAATTGGAACATTATAAACTTGCTAGCAGCAGCACCACCAACAACAACAACAATGATAATACGTTGAGAAATGATCCAATGTATCAATGTTTCCAGTTGCAGTGATTCTGGAGGGCAACATCTTCTGTTGGCCCACACCATTCAAATGAACCTATTGCAGATGAATTGGACTCACCCACTCCAAGCTATATTTGCTCATTTGAATTGAGAACATGAAACACCAAAATTCACTGTAAAATTTTTGTCAAATCAAATTTTTAGTCTACAACTTAAACAATAGCAGCAGTCAACCTACACACATTGCAAGGAAAAATGGTTCCAGCAATTTATGGTTGAGCACATTAAAAAATGAGACATCTCCCATAATCATATAAATCAATTAAATGAACTTCATACAGTAAAAAAAAAAAAAATCTGTCTTTTGATCATTTATACAGTATACATTCATAACAAGAAGCAAATTAATTTAACAGTGAAATAACCATCAATAATAGACTACTCAAAATTCATCCATTTAAAATCAGAAGTTCTACAAGGAATCTACTTTTTTTTTAATCTCTCTATCAATTTCAGAGTGAGTGAAATGCAGGACCTTATCACATGCGAAGCAGGCGAGGCTGCAAACTGACTTGCACCCACCACACACCTTCTTCGCGCTCTCTTTCTTCTCTAGAGGAGAATCCAATGGAGGAGGCAACGAGCCACTGACCCCAGACTTGCTCTCCTTCTCCTTTTCCTTCTCCTTCTCCTTCTCCTCCGCTTTCGAATTGGGCTTAGCCACTACCCCTGAGTAATTGATCAAGCCCCATGACTCAAGGAAATCAAAGACCCTCCTAATCGATCCGACGTCTCCAACAAGCGTCCTTCGGACCTCTGTGTATGTGATTTTCCGCAATGGGTCCTCTCTGAATTTCCTAATTATGGCATCCCTATAGTACTTATAAACCCTAGGGTTCTTCGAAGGCGATCTCGGGTCGATGAAGAACTCGGAGAGGAATCGGCGCTCGGTCTCATGAATTTTGTCAAACGAAAACCAACCTACAGATCAAGGAGATGAATTAGGGTTTCTGAAACAGACAATGAAACCCAAATTAGGGTTTCGTTTCAGAAGAAGAAATGGTGTAAAGAGCGTGAAATAGGGAAACTAGGGTTTTGGTTTCTGTTCTTTTGATTTACTTGAGTAGCTTGGAATGATGATAGTCGTGGTGGTGGTGATGGGGGGAGGGGAGGGTGCCGGCGGCCGGAGAGTAGACGGAGAGACGAGTTCCATTGAATCGGTCGCCGGAGTTTCTGAGCTCGGGGCGGGTTCCGATGGTTGGGGTGGCTTTTCCGGCGAAGTTGCAGCGGCAACTGCTTCTTCTACGGGTGGCGCTGCTGACATTGTTTCGATAACAATCGGAGGGGAAGCAAGAGGGAAGAAGATGGAAAAAAAAAAAAACCAAACTAACATGGAATTACGATTATGCCCTCCTCACTTTGTATGTTGTTTAATGTGCATGGTTGTCCATGATTGGGCCCAATTGGGTCCTCTTGCTAGGTATTTGGCTCAGCCTGGCCCTAAAAAGCCGATAAAGTAAGAGTTTTTTTTTTAACCTTAATTAAAGAGCCGCCAATTCAAGGGGTTGGACTTGGATAATACTAGGCATAAGCCGGCCCTCCTATTTTTATATTTTATAAATGAGCAAGGTTCTTCTAAATTGGAATAGGGTTGGTCACATAATTCAAAATTGATTGTATCTGTTTTTTTGCATGATGGAACTGAAAAATCCAGTTTTGCTTGGGTTTATCTTGATTTTGGAGACGATCATCATGTAAAAAACAACATAATCGACTTTGATTTGTGGGACCAGCCTTATTTCAATTTATGATAAGCTAAGTTGCAACTTAGAAGAACCAGCCCCTTTATATATATGTGTGTGTGTGTGTGTGACGTTATTTGAGCATATATGCGATATTACGTGGATTTTTAAAAGGATGGGATCCTATTTTCATATTATATATATATGACGTTATTTGACATATATGCCATTTTACGTGGGTTCTTAATAGGATGGGATTGCTTTTCTTTCAGTCAAAGGTGTCTTTGTGACTTGCAAGGTTTTTTTTTATTTTTAAAATCCATGATATCATACCAACGAATGTATCCATTTGATAATGATCTTTCATGTGTCCTAATTTCATGCAAATAGTTAAGTATGTTTGGTAATGAATATCGTATGTTCCAGTTTCATTCAAACTAATATGATCGTTTGAATTAGTTACTTTCTTCGTATTTCAATTGTTATATTGAATTTATGTTTTTATGTTGCATCGCTATTTTTGTCTAATAAGTATTTTTTACTCTACCAATTATCAACTTGCTTAGAAAAATTTAATTAGACTATATTAATCTATTTTTTGTGGGATTGTTAGTTTTAAGTTTGATGAAAAGAGAAGGGTTAAGTGTCTTGTTAACAATTGTTACTCGAGGATAATAAATTATTTTTTTAATAATAAATTCCTTTTCAATTGGCTTTGGCCGATGGAAAGGGTAAATCATAGGTAGTGCATGCCCTCTGACGGCTTTGGTCTACACTAAATCCGGCCCATTTGTGTTCTAGGTGAGATAAGGTCACGTAATGGAAAATGTCAATCATTTCAACGAAGAGAGGGCCATACGATATGGGAAATTTAAAGTTAACCACCATGTTATTTGAGATTCACAATTTGATCCAGCTATATTTCTGATTTTATAGCTGGGCCCCATCGAAAGAAGATCTTGTTCTGCCACCTTGTATGATAAATGATTTTTTTATCTATGAAGTTCGATATAGGTATTTTTTTAATGAAATAAGAAATATTCTTTTTTTTTTTTTTTTTTCTTTCTTGTTAAGAAATTCTCTTAGATCTAACATGATGTGATTGAATAAATGAGTCTAATGGACATATTCATATTTTTGGAAAATAAAAAAAATCTTTTCATTTTTTTCTTTCTTTTTTGGGTTAAGGGAGTAATACTTTAAGGGTTTAACTTAAAGACATGTGATTGATCTCATTGGCATGTGTGAGAAACTATAGTGATAGCACCACTCAATTAGGAGTGTGTTGTTGGCTTTAGTGGGCATTTGTTATAATTTTTTTTTTAAGAAAACATCATACATAGTAACAACATAAGTGGATTTATCCTTGCCAACTAGAATATCCTATTTGACTTTTGAAAATTAAAAACTCAACTAAATAAGTTGTCACTTTATCTTATAGTCTTATACAATTCTCCAAAATTCCAACTTTCAAAATAATTTAGTTTTCGAGCATTTGTAAATCTAGTTGAAGAATAGCATTTTCAAGAGAGCTGCTACATGTCCTGATCCATATCCCGATCCATGTCCCGATGTATTCAACTTTTCAACTATATGGTCCATATCTTCACATGCAATCGTTCCATGAGTCGGTCATAAAAATCGGGACAGGTAGAATTTTTCCATTTTCAAATATATCTTTATCAAGAATTCTTGAATACCATGTAAACACATACGCCCGATTTCAATCAGAGTTGGTTAAATTGAGTGCACTGATTCTATCAAAATTAGCTAGATTTTTTTTTTCAACTTAGCATTAATTTGAGTTGGGTTTGATCTAAGGGAATTTTGATTATTTAAGAAATATACATTTGGTTCAATCAGTCAAAAAACTCCATTAACTCACGATTAAGTTGGTTGTGAGTGAAAATATGGGAATGTCTCTCTGAATAGAACTCCTGATCTCATTATATGAAAAATGGATCAATCCCTTGGCATGCAGGTTTAAAAAGTACGTGTATGCCATTAGGCGAAGAGAAAAAAGAAAAGAAAAACTCATTCATTGATTTTGTTAGATTAAAATACATAACTTGTGGAAAACTAAAAAAACTGTGAGTGCAAGTATAGTTAAGTGGTATTGGCACCTTAATTTTAATACCCATTAGATGCTCGGGGATCAATCCCTAGGTGAGCAAGTCAAAATAGCATTCCCACCCCTTGACCAATAACTCAACATCAACATGGGAAACAAGAGAAGAAAAAAAGGAAAAGAAGAAGACAAGGGGTTATTTGAAAATTCTAAAAACAGGACAAAACAGAAGCGGATATGTGAGCCCTCGGCAGGAGCAGCAGCAGCCAAACTCTCCGCGCGGAGGAGAAGATGGCGTCTCCAATGGGATCGCAATGGCTGAGAATTAGGGTTTTTCCAGACGTCTCTTTTCGTCCTCATCCATTCTACAGGTTCAATCTCTCTGCTCGCATGAGGGGTTTCTCCATCTCTGCATCTGCAATTCCTGCTACCAGCGACGAGCTTCCGCGCAACAAGGTACAAGGAGAAGTTCGAGTTCGTTTCGCTCCTTCTCCGACCGGAAATCTCCACGTTGGTGGCGCCAGAACTGCTCTCTTCAATTACTTATTCGCCAGGTCCTCTCCTTCTTCTTCTTCTCCTCCTCTTTCTCTCTCGTTTATACAGTTGGGTGACGATGGTGGGTTTTGTTTTTGTTATAGGTTCTGTGATTTATGTTGGAAAAGGTTGTAACTTTTGTTGGGGGAGGGCCTGTTTTAGTAATTTAGCCGTGAAACTGGAAGATTTAGCGATTTCAGGGGTTTAGGTTTGGTTTTTGGGGGAGGGGGTGGGGTGGGGGAGATTGGTTTTGTGCATTTGGATGTTTAAACGCGGAAAGTTGGTATCTTTGCCTGATGGGGAATGGGGTTGATAAAAAGGTGGATATATGCAAGAAATATGTGCTTCTTTGAGTAGAATCAAGGGGGTTTTGAGGATTTGCTCATGCAAGTAACCTTCTTGTGAAGTTTCCTTGGGGCACATTTGCCTGCTTGGTATTGAATTCATAGGAATTTATTGTATTGGGACTTTTATTGAATGCAGCATCGAAGAGCTGAGAAGTGAAGGGTATAAGTTGTAACGTGGAGATGTAGATGGGACCATCACTTTTATCATAGGATGTTTAATTTACTAGGGTGATGTGTGCAGGTGATCATTTCTTATCCCGAGGGGAGATTATTTGATGACCCCTTGTGGATCTCTTTACCTTGAGTTCTCCTTCACCTTTTAGTCCCTAAGACAAAAAGATTAGAAATTACAAGAATTTGACGCTGATAAATGAAAAAAAAAAAAAACCCTAGGAATATTCTTTGCCCCCCTGTTATTAATGTCATTGGGAGTGCTTCAATTTACAATTGAGGTGCGATTCTTAAAAAATCTAACCCGACGAATACCATATTTGAGCAGCAACAGGTGTTTTCCATAAGAATGTTATAGATTTGATTCATCACGAGGACTTGATATCTGACAGCAACAAGACTTGCGACATTTGAGTTCTCTAAAGAAGAGTAATTAACCTTCTTGATTAGTGGCCATTTATGGTTCCGGCCTGCTCCAATGATCTTCTGAGGAGGAATAGAGCTCAATTCGGTTGGGCTTTGGTTTTGCTTCTAATTTAGTTTCTCGAGTTGTACTTGCATTGATGATAAAAGCAAAAAAAATCTGTGGTGTTAGGAAAAAGTGCTGGCATTTATGCAACACAATACGGTAGTGTATATCAGTTTATTGCTCACTCTGATCAGCTTCCATGGTAATCTGGTTATTCGGAATTCGGAATTCCTTAATCCTCCATTAGAAGAATGGATCACATGCCGGTTTCCTTCCTAATCCTCCGTTAGAAGAATGTATCATATGCTGGTTTCTTGCAATGGCATTACCATTAAACTTTCTAACGCTCTTGTTTGGATAACTAAATCTCGTGACAGCTATACTGAGATATCTCAATTTTTCTTCAGATCTAAGGGTGGCAAATTTGTTCTTCGGATTGAAGATACTGACTTGGAGAGGTCTACAAGGAAGTCAGAGGAGGCAGTGCTACAAGATCTGTCTTGGCTAGGTCTTGATTGGGACGAGGGTGGTTATTCTAACTATTACTAACCACTTCCAAATGCATTACTATGAAATTCATATGTGGTGTTCTTTTTTGAGCAATGTCGATATAGTTTGTTTTGTTATTCCGTGTTTGAGAAGCTTGTTTTTTTTTTGGTAAAAGAGAAGCTTGGTTATAAACATATCATTTTTCTGATGATTTATTATCCTGAAGGGAAGAGATGCTCATGTAACTCTTGACTTACTGTTCAAGGCATTTTTATACTACAGAGGATACGAGCATGAATATTATTTATACTTAAACCTTCTTCTCCTGAAAGGTGTGTTGTATTTGGCTCGGTTAACTTGCTGAGTCATGTCACGTGACTTGGGAAAATTCATGCTCATTTTCTTTTCATTTATTTCGTTTGAGTTTTCCCATGTGAAAACCTATTTTCAAGGCTCCACCTTACTATTCAACCCTTATCTTGACAGTGCTTTCTTTTAATGATACAAAAAGATAAGATCTTGCCTTAAACATAATAAAACAGAAAGTACCCTGCACTTTACGCCCTTCTCTAGTCTTTATGACTTCTCATATTTTCCCCCATCCTCAATCCTCCTTTTCAAATTTCCAAAGGAATTTTTTGATATTTTTTTTACAATGTTAGTTTCCCTTCTGATTTATGGAATTATAATTTGTAAAGGTTGCAGTTTTTTTCTTATTGATGATTTGATAAAAAAAGAAAGTATTCATGCATATTAACATGGTAAGCCTAGCAATATATCGTGAAGCTATTGCAAGTTTTTGCATTTTAGTTATTCAAGAAGCTAAATCACAGAAGAAGCACCACACCAGATGCTTTTAATGATTTCTCAAACTTATGAGTTATGATCTTAAATTTTTAAACTCGTTAAATTTGAAATATTTTACCTTTTCAATTATTTACCATTTTTTTAAAGCAGACTTAAACAAAAAAAAAGGACTTTTTTTTAAATTATAAAATTTCAGGAAGTTAATCATATAATTAGCACTAGCATAGTTTTAATGATTTCTTGTAAAGTTAATATTTACTTTTTAAAAAAGATTATTTACCTTTTCTAAATATTGACTTAAAAATTGACTTGATTGATGATTCTCCAAGTTGTCATCACCGGGTGCTGTGTGCTACAAACATCGCATTTTGGGTCTTCTGATGCCCTTGTATATTAGCTGCAGAAGAGAGCTTATGAATTTCCTTTATGCATTGGAAAACATGAAACAAGTCAAGAACTTTCATTCATACAGACCATTAAATTTTTTTTTTTTTTTCATACATACAGCTGGAAACTGACAAAGGTACATGCTCAACTTGCAGGGCCTGGTGTTGGTGGAGAATTTGGTCCTTATCGGCAATCAGAGAGGAACGCCTTGTACAAGCAATATGTTGAGAAGCTTTTGAAATCTGGCGATGTTTATAGATGTTTTTGTTCTAATGAGGTACTTAAATACCACAAAGCCCAATGTTGGTTTCATGCAAGCCAATTGATTTATCTATTTATTAATCAACATTTTATTTGTTTAGATAAAATTGCTTCATATCACTCTATTGTTGTTGTTGATGCTGGTGCCACTGTTATTAATGAAACTTATAATTAATTTTTGAACAATAAACAGACAACAACAATGACAGGAGTTGAATTAGCAGCAGTGAGGACAACAACAACAATGACATAATATACTGATCGAAATATAATAATTATTATATTATGATTATTTTCTTCTCAGTGCTTGCTTCATATCATCATAGAAGGCAACTTGTGATTTTCCAGGAACTAGAACAGATGAAGGAGATTGCAAAGCTAAAGCAGCTGCCGCCAGTATATACAGGAAAGTGGGCCACTGCCACTGAAGAAGAAGTGCAGGAAGAGCTTGCAAAGGGGACACCTTACACCTACCGATTTCGTGTTCCGAAGGAAGGGACTCTGAAGATTAATGATCTAATTCGCGGTGAAGTAAGTCTATGAGCTTGTTTACATCATTCAAATAAGCCTCTTGTAAAAAGGAAAATCTTTCTCCTGTTTTCAAGTCGATCATATTTGGTCACGGAACTTTTAAAGATTACTTGATAATTGGAACAGTCACTTTTTGTTATTGTCATGTTCAGTCATGCATATCATCCCACTTAATAATAATCTGATAGTGTCATGAAGGTCAGCTGGAGCTTAGACACACTTGGAGATTTTGTAGTTTTGAGAAGCAATGGCCAACCTGTATACAACTTTTGTGTTACAGTTGATGATGCTACCATGTGTATCTCCCATGTTATAAGGTATGTTGCACTTACTAATACCAGGTGAACCCCCACTTCTGTTGGCATACACAGTGTTTGCTGGTTTTTATGGTATATTCAGATTCATGATCAAAATCAAAATATTAAACTTTTGGATACTTATGGCGTTATGTGTGATGATTTGCTGTCCACTTGCTTTTCAGGGCAGAAGAGCATTTACCCAACACCCTGAGACAAGCACTAATTTACAAAGTAATCCCAGATGATATTTTTTTTTAATACCTGAACATCATTACTCTCTCCCACCAAATTGCTACCCATTTGCTGTATAACTGGTCCTGCACTGTTTTCACTATTTTGCAGGCTTTAGGTTTTCCAATGCCTTACTTTGCACATGTTTCTCTAATTCTGGCTCCAGATAGGAGTAAGTTGTCAAAACGTCATGGTGCAACTTCAGTGGGTCAGGTATTTCATCAAAGCCTCGTCTCAACTATTTGGGTTCAAGTACATGAATTCTATTTTTCCATTCTAGTCTATCATGGCCAAATCTTTGGATAGATTGTACTTCTTCAAATCTATCATTGCTACTTCCATCCATGTGCTTTTTGGCAAATCCCTTTTCCTTGAGGGGCCATCAACTTGCATGAAGAAACTTTTCGTCACTAGTGCCTTGGTTAGCTTGCATTGGACATGTCCAAACTAACTCAAACGAATGCCTTCATATTTAATTCTATCTTTCTGAGTTTTACCATACATCGATTTCAACATTCTCATCTTTGCTACACTTTTTTTTTTTCAATGTGTTTAATAATTGTTGTTCTTGTAGTTGATAGCAGGTAATGGTTTGGTTCTAGCATCTTCTCAACATTTGCTTACAATTTTGACGACGCTCACCATTATTATTATTTTTTCCCGACAGTTTAGGGAAATGGGATATTTGCCTCAGGCCATGGTAAACTACCTGGCTCTGCTGGGTTGGGGCGATGGTACAGAAAATGAGTTTTTTTCGATTGAACAGCTGGGTCGGTATTTCTTGTTTTTCTGTTGAAATTGTTGTGCATATTTATGATGATAAGTGTGCCATAAAAGCATTGAATTTATTTAAATTCTATTGATTCAAGGTAAATACTATGATTGACAGTCGAAAAGTTTACCATTGAGCGTGTAAACAAGAGTGGAGCCATCTTTGATTCAACGAAATTAAGGTGAGCCATCTTTTTAGCTTCTGCTGCTTTTGCAATGTGAAAGCTCTATGAAGAACTGAAAATGTCCAAAGAATTATAGAAAGGGTGATATACCAAAGGAAAATATGGACTCCCCATAACATTATGCTATCAAATCTCCTTTAGCTATAACATTTCGTACCCACCCACCCTCAATCTCTCTGTCTGTCTGTCTCTCTCTCTATAGACACACACACACACACACGAATTCAGAGGTTATACTTGCATATGGAAGATTCTTGTACATTTGCTGCATTATTTGTCAAGCTGTGGAAGGTTAATTTTCTTATCCATTGTCCTTTTGGGACAAAGGTGTAGAGAGCTTTCTTGGATCTTTTTGGAGTTCGGAGGGTCATCCTTTCAATTGTCTATGAGTGTTTAAAGCATGAAAGTTTGGCTATTTTAGTACTTGATGAGTACTTTGTGAGGGATTTCGTTGGTGGCTGTTATATGGTCTTGATGGGCTGAAAGGAACAGTGAGACTTTCCAAAATGTGATGCCTTAAGTGGAGGGTGTAATATAGGGAGCTAGGGGTATGATATTATGGATTTTGGGATGGCAAGAGTTGGTTGGTGCAAAGGCCATCGATCATGTAGAGGTTGGACAGACTGTTTTAATATTAGTTATGCTGTTAACCATCCACCTATTGGGTAGCTCTTGAAGAAGCTCAATTTTGATGAAAGTTTAGTGCAGGGATACATGAGAGCGGGTCTTGGTGGGGTGGTGTGAGACCTTAGTGGTAAAACAATTATTAAAGTCATTTGGGTCCAATTCAACAAGGCTGAGATAATTCACTGTTATTTGGATGCTGAGAATTGATTAATATGAAGGCAATAGGAGCTTCAATGGAAGGTGATTTTTCCCGTGCCGTACACTGGCTTGATAAAGGAGTGTTTCCCATCTAAAAAAAAGTGTTTCTCGTGGGAATTTTCTTGGGCGGTTGTTGAAGCAAGATTACTTGTTAAACAACTGGCCGCTTTACTTTGCATCTAATAATGTGAGGCAAATGGCTTAGTTGATTAGTTAACCAAGGAACTAATGGACAGTCTTTTGCTTTTAACATCATGATTTGGGACCAGCTGTAACATGTACTTGTATTTTTTTTGTGGAAATATATTTTAATCTTCAAAAAGAAACAGTGTTTACCAACTGTTAAAAAAGGGGAAAAAGATAAAGAAAGAGTTTATTCATTTATAAAAATAATTGAGGGGACATTGATCCAAGATTACCAGATGGTGGCTACTTCAATAACCGCCAGACTGGTAGTCCTTGTACTTTCTTTTAGTGTACAGTGGGTGGACCCATGCAACTCAGATTTGTTGGATTACTGGACTTCCATCTTTTAGAAAAACCTAAATGGTAGTGGATAGCTGATCCATTGTTGTAATCTTGGTATATATTTCCTATAGCATCATGGTTCTTGTATTATCTCCTATTAATTGAATTTATTGTTTGTATTATGACACAAAAAAACCAAAAAATAAAAATTGGATAAATAAGAAATACTAAAGCCTAATGAGTGGCAAAGCTCATTTCCACTCTTATCAAGCATGGGAAGCCTGATATTCATTATATCTTTGTGCTCAGTTGGGTGTTAAAACTCGTCAAGACTAGGACAGTCTTCTCCATTCACGTACTGGCTAAACATACATGTTGGGGTCATCAAAATTCACCTCTTGAGACTTGTGGACGATGTTACATTATAAGATCTCTTGTTGTGGACGAAACCTGTTTGGTGTTGGAATCATCAACTTCACAGCCAACTCTTCTTATTACTCGACACAATGGTCTTTTGCTTGTGGTATAATTATTTGATTAGTGCAATGGCATAACCTTTAGAACATTTTCTGGTTCAGAGGCTTGATCCATGATCTCTGTACTCAAATGACATCATATGTGAAAAATGTGCAGAATGTAAAATGTTGATATTTCTATAAACATGTTGGTTTCTTCTGTTGTAATCAGATACAGAACTCACTTGCTCAATCTTATGTGATTGTCATGGCAGCCTTATAGTGAGGTGTGTTTAAATATGGTGATCCTATGTCCCATCCCTTTACACTATAGATGAAGTATATAATGTGCCCAAAAGATAAGGAAAAAAGGCTAAGAGTCCTGTGTTTTTGATAACTGGCTAAGAGTCCTGTTAGTCTTCCATTGAGAACAGCAATATGGCAACTCATCTCTGCTGCAGTTGCATGAGATTTAACGCACATGAATCATTGACATTTAAATCATGATCCCCATGTCAGCTGGAGGGTATAATGGCTAGATGATCCTAATCATCTCTAATTGCTGTCTATCAAATTATAATATATTAAAGCCGAGGGCTTGGGATTCAATTTTGACAGGATTTCTTTCATTTTTGACCTTTTTCATTGAGAAGTTTGAACCCATCACCTCTAGCCTTTTAAATAAAATCAATCTAACTACCACACCACACAAAACTTAGGTTTAGTTGTTTTTTTTTTTTTTTTTATCAAATAAATCTCAAACATAGATAAATAGAACGGGGACCTTAGCCACATGGGTCAAGCCAGTGCTTAGCACGGGTTATTGTGCTAGTACATTGTTAAGAGGAAATGGTAGTAGTCCTAAATAAAAGGGCCAATCAGATGTTTGGTAGTCTGGCCAGTTTTTTTATTTTTTTGGGAAATATCCTATGTGACTGGGCTTACAAATTATTTGATCTGGCTGGGCATGTATATATGCTTTCAATGCAGGAGATGAGTTGCCAGGGTTTTGCTTCGTGGTAGACTAAAATAGAATGTAAAATGGTGCCTAGGAATAATAATTTTCATACCATAAAAAAACAAATCCCATCTGACCTTTTTGTTTTTGGCTCATTGTACTATTGCATGAACTGATGCAGCTTGTTAGCATAACATTGTGCAGCTAGTTTTATTTGCCTTTTATGGTCTATTGCAAAAAGATGGATGGATGACCAGCATTTATGAGCCATACATTTGATGGACTGACAAAGATGGAATGCTGTTAGTTTTGATTGTTTTCTAACTTTGTTTTTTCCCCTCGTACAAAAAGCTGGATGAATGGCCAGCATTTAAGAGCCCTTCCATTTGATGAGTTGACTAAGATATTAGGGGAGCGCTGGAAGGGCACTGGTATCCTCACTGAATCTGACGGGGAGTTTATCAAAGTAAGCTCATCATTTCCACGTCTTGGTTAAGTTTATGATTTTCTGGAACATTTCTATGCATCCTTGTTATCTTTGTGCCAACATTGTTTCTTTCCATGTCTGCAGCTTGCTTTCTTTTTCTTGACTACAAAGATGCAAGCAAAAATTATTGTATAAAAAAGTTTGGAATATTTATCCAAAAAATTCATTATTTTCTGATTTCTGAATAACACATTTTTAAATGTTCGGAGCTTGAACCAAAACATGAAAAATGCGATGAATCAAATTTTCTTCGTGTTGTGTGCTCCTGGCGAGCATACAAAATATGAAGGTAGTTTTGACCTATCATACTTTCTTAGTGGATACAAGCTTGGTGTTTTTATTCTCTGTTGAACCTAACCAAAATGTTGCTGATATACATCCAATTTATGTTAGAATGATTATTTGTCTGTGACATTGTTTAAGTGTATCAAGAGATCCCATGCTAATATTCCCAGATTATTTACGTATATAGGAAGCTGCAGAGTTGCTGAAGGATGGAATTGACTTGGTGACAGATGCAGATCAACGACTCTCAAACTTCCTCTCGTACCCTCTACATTCAACTTTAGCAAGGTATCTTCCTGTATGAGCTCTGGTGTTCCTTTTGTGGGGTAAACAATATCAAACAAAATTTATCAATATAAAAAATCAGAAAAGAGAATGCAGACACGAGGTCATACTAGTAAAAAGCCTTGATAGTATCGTGTCAGCTTCACATAATTAAAAGTAAAAAGAAAAAAAGGTTTACTTTTCATCATCATAGTATTAATCTTTAGCAATATGATATTCCCTATACAATGATTGGATTTGGAGAATTTTTGTGGTGCACTTGTTCTCTCATCCACCTAACTTGACGCAGGCTCCCATCCATTATGAAGTGAATTTCCATTTCATTCAATTTAATAATGCAATCCTTTGCTTGAAATTTAAGCAGTGTTTGATGAGTTTTGTGCGTTAATTGAATGTTGGATATTGGTCCCATAGAACTCCTCATATTGTTGAATTGATCACTCCATGAGAAAGAAACATAACACCTTGTGTGTTTGCAGTGCTGAAGGCAAATCCCTTGTAGAAGACAAGCTTTCTGAGGTTGCAGCCAGCTTGCTGTCTGCCCATGAGAGTGGAGAACTGCATAGTGTGCTTGAAGAAGGCCTTGCTGGTTGGCAGACGTGGGTGAAGGGCTTTGGCAAGTCATTGAAGCGCAAGGTTGATGATTTTTAGCATACAAGTCACTTAAAATATGCTTTCCTCTGAAACTCAATATTTTATTCTCATATCAAGGCAAACACCCACATTAATTTCCTTTGTTTCAGGGAAAATCTTTGTTCATGCCTCTTAGAGTGCTGCTGACAGGAAAACTTCATGGTCCAGACATTGGGGCTACTGTTCTTTTGCTCCATAGAGCTGGAACTTGTGGAGTGGTGTCTCCTCAGACAGGGTTTGTAACATTAGATGAGAGGTTCAACATGCTAAGGAAGCTAGATTGGGAAGCTCTAAGCAAGGATCCAGATCAAGAGTCTGTGGCCACTGTATCTCATTAAGATTTCACAATTTTGACTGTCGTGATTGTGTATGGGCTATTATATTTGGTAAAATACCTTTTTTTTGCTCGCTATGCAGCAACGTTGTATCTACTTTAACTTAACAACTAATTTCCATAAATTCTTTTTGAGTGAGGAAGTGATTTGTTTCAATTGCTTGATATCTACAATGTTCAGTTCATGGTTCATTGGTGATCCTTTGCTAGCTCTAGCATACAATTTCATATAATGTTTTGAAATGCAATGCGTATGGAGTAGGGGTCCATCCATTCATATCTTGGTAATTTGGAGTTTTGATTTTGGGGGTTCACTAAATAGAATTAGTTCATCATCATCATCAAAGCCTTGTCTCAACTATGTTAGGATTGGTTACATGAATTCTGTTTCTCTATTCCAATCTATCTTGATAAAAAAGAGTTGTTGCTTTTTTATACTAAGGGGTACCTAGGGGTTGATTAATCTCTAGTAGTCTACTTACAATAGAGACACTAGGACATGCAATTTGCCTAACCTCAGATGTAATGGCTTTCCAAAAACATTGAAGGGATTTGTTGACACTAAATTATTAAAAACCTCTTTTTTCACTACATGGTGTATTCAGAAACAAATTTTGGTTACTGGCCTCCCTACACCGACATTGATCGGACCTCTTTGTATTTTTTTTTTTTTTTGGCCAGAAAAGAATCAACAGTAACTTTCTTTTAACACAAAAAGAACACATCTTTCTTTTTTATAGGAATCAACAGCTTAATTTCTGAAACAAATAATGGACTACCCAAAAAAATAAAACAGATTTTCCAACAATCATATCAGTAGAAAAACTCCTGCTTTAGCTGGTGCATAGTTTCATTATCCAACTCTCTAGCAATATGTGCAAACAAACCTCCACCTAATCTGCTTATGTACCAACACCATTTACTACATCCAAACAGTTTTACCCAAAGAAAACAAAAATCCAAACAGGCCCCTAGTTTTATGTAATGCATGTACATTTTAGCTGCACAATGCCCACAATGGTTCATAGCCCATCTTGGTATTACGGCATTACCTTTCATGAATTAGGTCATACATGCAATGCAGTGGATATTTTTCACACGATATGTACATTGAAGATGGAAAAATAGTACCCAATATGACCGTGACGAAGGCACAGATTTGTTTTTCCTGCATCCTGTTGCTTATAGGGGGTCATCTTCTGTCCACTGAGATCCAGTTTAATCCAATCCAGTTACTCTTGTTTCAATCCTAGTTCTGGTTACCAAACCATGACTAAAATAGAAGACAAACATTGATGAATTGATATTCCTGTTGTCACTGCTATATCACTCTGTATGTGAGAGAGAGAGAGAGATAAAGGAATTATACATAGAAAATCTGACCTACATTCAGGAGACTTTCATGGGGAACATTGAAAATGACACTGTTTTCCCTGCATATCTTTCTAAGAAATGCATAAATGTAATCAACTGCAATCTTTTTAATGAAAATGGAATCCCTGCTCGCTCTAACTACAGTATTTCCGAGGATGTGTACCACCCCTGCATTTCTACAGCTGCTTAAGTACTCCAATTCATCCATATCTGTTTGGCTGCTTGCCTGATATGACGACCTCACCAAGCTGCTCGTCCACTGTGGGGATTTTGCAGGCATGATTGAGTCAATTGAGGATTCTGTTGGCTCCATATTAGAAGAAGAAATTGTGTTGGCATTGTCAGGTGCAGTGACGTTTTCTAGTCTCTCTGTCTGCGTCCCATATAGGCTATATTCATCTGAATCAGAGCAGCCTTCCATCATTGATTCCAACCGAACAAACAGGAAAAGACTATCGAAGAGCATCTTCTCAAAATTTTCATCTTTCTTGTGAAGATCTTTGTAGCCGTACCTAGCAACACAGCGGAACATGTGGAAGTTTTTGGGCCCAATCCGTTTGACGAGAAATCTTTCGTCTACTGGAACTGTGTAGACAGGGAGGTACTTAACACAGACAAAGACAACGACAGAATGGATAGCTGGGAGGTTGGTGATGAAGTGAGAGAAAATATGAGGAACCCCGCTTGCCAGTTCAGTGTATACAAGGCCCATTCCAGGGACCCGGACCAGACCCAGACTAGGACCAAGCCCCATGATCCATGCCATGGAAACCTTACTGTGCATCTCGAATTCATATCTCTTCACTGTTCCATAATGCCATACGTACATGATAAGGAGAAAGGCAGCAGCAATGACAAGTGGCACCCAGCCACCTTGATTTATCTTAAAGAGTACAGCTGAAAGATATGTGAGCTCCACGGCCAGTGATAAGACAGTAAAGATTACGACAACAATCCAGTGGCTCCGCCACACCAGTAACATGATTAGGATCATCAGGAATGTGGTCACCAGCATAACTATCACAACTGCTGTCCCTGTTCATCACATGACAATGGTATTACTTGAATTCTTGCTGATTCTTACAATCAAGTAGGATGACATTTAAAAATGGTTAATCATTAAAGATACAATGATAATTTGCATCATTCTGTTTTTGCATCCATACCTTTTGCTACTGATAGCATGAAAAAAAAGCTAAGGGAGGAACAGATTCAAGAGCATAACTGCAGCCTCATGGAGCAACAGTTGGCACATTAATACAGAACCAAACAAAGAACTCATGATGGGAAATCTATTTGTCCTTTAAGTTATCAATAAGGCTTGTCAAAACCAGGCTAGGAACCGACTCCAACTACAACTACAAAGAAATTAAAAGGGAATGAATCAGGCTAGGAACCGACTACAACTACAGAGAAATTAAACCTAGCCCCAATTAAGAGGCTGTGGTTTTCATCCATTTGGACTTATGGAGGTGGGCTTTATCTGGAAGCCCACACAAAAACTCAGTGAGGAACTGACACTAGGGATCCAAATTCAGTACTCAGGCCTGTATCTAAGTAACAATTACTGGATCATCTTAACCCTCAAACAGTAGCCTACTCACAGACAGGCAAGAAGAAAGTACAGGAACAGTCAAATGAAAGGCCAAAAAGGATAGCCAGGATCTTCCAATCCGAGAGATCTCCTGGTCAGATCTATCTAAGGTGCATCCCATGATCTGATGATCCCATTAGATTGACTATTGGGAATGTTGACATGCTGTTCAGGGTGTGCAGAAATTGGATAACCCAATTGTTGGATACTATCTTTCTGGCTTTTATGCAGCAAATTGATATTCATGACCGACTTCGATAACCATCAAGGGTAGAAAATAAGTTAGGAATTTTGACCCACCTTGTAGAATTTCTGTCATCCCAAACACAGCAGTATGGGTAACAATTCATACATCCAAAATATTCCTGCCACTGCAACTTGGGGTACACCCCAACGCATCTTAACAATTATTATTATTATTTCCATATCGGCATAATGTTTTTCAATCTAGGATGTGTTACAAAATAATGAGAAATGAGATGAGCGAGAGAACATGTAATAATCTAGAACAAGCTTACCATAAGCATTCCCGATCTGACTGGTGTTTCTGAATCCAGCAGTAACACCAATGCAAAGAATCATAAGAACCCAGTTGATATCTGGTATGTATATCTGACCAAGGAACTCTTTTGACGTATGAACAACCTTGACCCGAGGAAAACATCCAAGAGCAAGAGCTTGCTTGATTATTGAGAAAGTTGCAGAAATGGTGGCCTGACTAGCAACAACAGCAGCTGCTGTTGCCACTATAAACATAGGCCAGTATATACCATCTACAAGAAAAGGTGGAATCAATCAATTAGATTAGCAAAGGTGTCAATCCCTCAATAAGATCAAATAACTGTCTTCTTTAGGGAAGAAATCAATGCATAAAGAGGAACTGACTTGGAATGGAGTGATAGAAAGAATCAGCCACATGCTGCTGGTTATTCATGAGGTAAGCTGCTTGTCCTGAATAAGCCAACAGAAGGCATGGGAACACAACTACTGTGAAAGCTATCTGCATAAGTAGAAAATGCGATTTGAGAACAACAAGACTTCTTGACACAGTAAAATTGTCAAATCAAAGGCATTTAAGGGGAAGGCAGGCTTATGAAGCATCTGAAATTGAAGAGCAGTTGAATTTAAGGGGAAGGCAGCCCATGTACAGTGATCATAACCATTGAAGAGCAGTTCACCACTGTGGATATGCCACAATGCATAGAAAGACATAGCTTGGATGACTGACCATTTATTACAGGGGTATCTCCAGTGCACCTTGATGGCCCTCTCTGTGGGCCCACCTGGGCAGGGTTTTCGGGGGGGGGGGGGGGGGGGGGGGGGGGTTGGGTGGTGGGTGTGGTGTGATTGGTTGTCAGGCAGGCCCCAGTAGCACCTGATCAGCCACCCCATTTATTAAGTTAATTTGTCATAAAATGTGAATAGCGGGCCGTTATTGTTTTCTGCCCAATGGATCACCCATCATGGAGACAACCTATCTTTAGCCCCAAGAACGAGGATACCATTTTTGGGAGCTCTAAAGGTATATGCTTCAATTACTCGACATACAGCTTACCTGAACAGCCAATACAGGAAAATGAGACAGGTCAGCAAAAAGTGCTTCTGTTCCTGCAACAACAATTTTTGCAGTCAAAATTCTCAGTCAATTTTTTTTTATTCATAATGATATAGATGACGCATCAAATCTTGAAGAGGTCTTTTGTAGGGATATTGCCCCGTTAGACCTGAGATTTGCCCCTGAGAGGTCAAAGTTTAAGTATTTCCCTTGATCTATATCCTAGGGCCGTGCAATATCGCATACCTCATTCTGTGCGATATCGCACACATCATTTTGTGCGATAACCTAGGGCAGTACGATCGGTGTGATATCACACTATTATTGTACGAATAGTTCTGCGGGAATTATATAAACTCCGACTGTTGTGGGGCAAATGTCGGATGTAAGAACATTTGTAAGGTCAATCCCTTTTTTTATGATACTCTGGCAGAATATGGCGACATGGAGAATCACACAGACAATCCCACTGGAAGAATGGCATACATGCACCTCATCGGCACAATAGCCATACTGGGTCAGGCATAAGCTTGTGTAAACGCAGCCCATTTACTTTTTGATCAAGCCAAATCTAGGCCACAGGCCCAACCTAATAGCAAAATACAGGCCCATAGTGTGGTTGGTTGGGACTGTCCAGCTTTCTGGCCTTTGGGCAGATATTGGTCCAGGTCCAGTCCGTTCAGCATTTGAGCAGAGTATCCAGCCCACAAATGTGAGCCCATATAGAACTGACAGAAAACTTGGCTCATGTAAAACCAAATTTCCAGTCACACTCTGCCAGAGAGTAAGTAATTTCTCAAACTTAGCATTAACTTACCTGTGACACTAAGCAAAATCCCTCCAAGGGAAGTCCACCTATCTATCCCTCCCCGCTTGAAGTACCGGTATATATAAACTGGAGAGAAAGCTCTCAGAACTGAACTATCATATTTCCATATATTGAGTGCTCCAACAGCACCAATTAAGAGAAACCAAAGAAGGACTATAGGTGCAAAAAGCCATCCAACTCTGTCTGTCCCATAGTGTTGCATACTGAACAAACCAACCAATATGAATAGGGCAACTACTACCACTATGTCTGAAAATTTGACAACAAAATAGCAATTAATCTCCAGGAGATGTAATAGCATCCAAAAGAAAAGAAATTCCATGACTCTTAACTTCCCTGGATAAGTTTTAATGATATTCACTTGGATACATTCCAATCATTGGGGTAGGAGGAACAGGTCTATGCATAGATCAAGGATCCCCTAAAAATCAGCCTAATCGGATCACTGTAGATAGGGGCTTTAAGGACCTAAAGATGGATGGTAAAAATGTATGAAAAAAAATGTGTCCTTTCAATCGAACTGTGACTAACAATGGGATGAAAGTCAAACTTAGGTAAGTGCCAATTCACCGGGAAGAGGGCGTTGAAGTAGTGAGTGCCAGGTACAATCTACTCAAGATGGGCATGTTAAGAGACATAGAGGCGCAACAGAAATTGTGCATGTTAGGATGTGTGCATAGGGGATTACCAAAAGTGTGTCCATAAAGAAAGGGTTAGATAAGTCCACCAAATAGAATATGTTGATCCTACCTTGGTAAATTAAGTGCATGCTCAGAAAATCTAAAATGAAATCTAAGATGGATTATACCCATGCTTGCAAGAAGGTTTTCAGTAGGAAATCTAACATGCACTGTTGCCATGCAAAAACTAAGCAGGATAGAAATCTAAACAAGTAATGGACATTTTAACTTGGTGTTCTACAAATATGCACAAGAGAGAACACACAAAAAAAGAGAGAAACATCTATAATTTCAAGAACTGGACATACCATTGCTCATCTGGGGGTGGTCTACCTTGATCCCACCTGCAGCCGAAAGAACTGGCAAGAAAAAAAACACAGGTGCTGCCTCAGCTTCTTTGAGTGAATAAATGAACACATACAGAACAATGCAAATGAATAATACAGAAACCATAAACAAACAGGTGACAGAAGGCGCGTCCAGGAATGGTTCTGATACATGTCATTTATATAGAGGAGATGAAAAATAACAATAAAATGCCACAGAACATTACATTAACAATAAATGAGAAAATAGATGGAAAAGTGATTCTGACATCAGTTGATGTGTCAGGAGCAGAATGACAGGCCTCTTTAGTTTAATTTTGGTATTTTTTTTTATTGATTTTAGATGTAACAATAAGATTATAAAGATATAATGTAAATATTCTGAAAGATAGTCCTACATACTCCATGTTTTAACCATGAATTATGATACAGAGCATGAGTATGCTTAAAACATGTTCCTTTCATATGGTAGTCTGTAGGATGCTTTCCGAAAAAAATGATAAGTACAAGGACAAACTAACGGAAAGGGCAATGTTTTAAGGAAGTCAAACCTGATATAGCTGGAGTGAGAATCCCATCACCAATCACCATGCAAGTGCCAACAAGGACAAGAATAAGAAGGGCATTCCTCTTATATAAATGTGCCTCCAACCATCTCTTGGTTTTTGCAGCCACAGATTTCTCATCGAATATGCGACGGCTGTATGTAGTTAGCTCTTCATCTGTTCGGTGTTGGTTGGGGATTGTATTTACTTTTGCATGACGACAAAGTAATGAATAAAGGGCAAGTGTTCCACCTGAACAACAGAATTGAGCTTGAGATATTGAAATAGTCCAGATGAGGCGGTGAACAAGAAATGGAAGAAGAAGTCTAAGATTTCTTATGTCTATCACTGATTGAGGAAACATAATATCTAGACTGCATAAACAGAACAATAAAGCCCAACGTTACTATACTGTAGTCAGAAGTTTTAGATTATTTGATACTTATTGGCTAAGAACCAACTAAATGAAATGGTGTGAGGAAAAAAATGCATGAAACATCTCATTCTGCACTTTCTATATTAAGAACACCAAATTGCCTAAATTGGATTTAAAAATTGTTGGTGCTCGATAGGGCAGAAGATTTCTTAATAACCATATTCTATTATAGTGTTCAACTGGAAAGTGCATAATTTAATTTATAAAGAAATTGCAAGGCAAGTAAAAAATAGTAGAGATGCTCTAAAGACCAAACTACATAACTAAATCTACTGTCAACTCCTATCAGGATGAAACCTACAAGAGCACATAATACCATTACATTTACACCAGTGGATTAACCAATAAGTTGCTGTGGAATAATCACAAATTGTTGGCCTATACATACTAACATTGTGCTTTTCATCTTTCAAAGTGAATCACACAATGCCCTTTCAAAGGATATAATAATAGAAATGCTTCCTTCGATGGGTTGATGCGAAATTTGTTGACCACCTTTCTTGATCGCCCTTTGGCCTCTTAATTGTTCTCTGTTTTTTAATTTCTCTCTCCTATTCTTAGGTCCTTATAGAGTCCTTGCCCCGAATGGATGGGTTGTTTTTTTAGTCCTTTTAAGAGGAGTTGTCAAGTATTATGAAATTGGTTTCCACTAACTATCTTAGGATCCATGCAGCTTTAATGTTTGAAAAAAAGCAAATGACAAGAAAAACACTGCCTATGGAGATTCTTGTAAGATAGTACTGGAAGGAAGAGGAAGAGTCATTGCCACATAGGATGAGATACCACTCAAAACATGTTTGAGTTGGCCTGGCAAATGAGAGCAACTTAGATTTCCAACCCGCTAGTCTTTAGCCTGATAATTGTATATGCTTAGTGTAACCATGTTGGACAGATATGATACTTGTATTGATACTCTACTGCACCAATATTTCTATACAAGTTTGGCTTATTCTATTGTATCGAGCCCATTATTTCATATCAGTTCTATTAGATTCTTAACTTTATGACATGAAGACCAGTTGAGAAGAATGTAAACGATCATGATTTCGTTAAGTCATAGATAATTTAAATAAAGAATTAGTACTATGTATAAGAATTTTACTACAAAATATGAAATTTTATGTTGGAAAGGATAGCTTTATCCATATCAGTGTCATGGATTTCCAAAAGTACGAGATATCCCCAATCCCCATATCCGTTTCCATATCTGTACCATATCCAGGCATCATTGACAGAGTTATTCAAGCTGAAGAATTTCAAAGGTTATTTGTGGCTTCAGTGATTTGAATAGGCTAGAGGTTCAGTGATATATGAGGGTTCATGGTAGTATCATCACACTTACAGGGTCTAATGTTAGTAAAGGGGGATTGGAGGAAGGCAGTTGCTTGAGCAAGTGGTGGGGGTAATGACTCTTGTCACATTTTCAACAAAATCAACTCAAAAGCTTTAGTAAATATTACGAATGCCATTTTGTGACATGTGCCTAGAGAGTAAAAAGAAGCAGATAATTCGGTAAATTGGGTGTTCAGGGGAGGAATAATGGATGTAATGGATCAGACCAACATTTAGCTTGTATATGTTATTTCTGTATATTTGTAACAGATATTGCCAGGCAAATTCACGCTTTCTGTGTGTTTTCATTATAGTATTTGTAATATGGGATTACTGTTACAACTATGTCAATCTAGATAAGAGATAACACATATTCAGATCATTGTCTGATCTTCTGAATACAACCAGATCATTATCATTATCTGATCATCTTTTGAATACAGATCATTATCTGATCATTTGGACCATTGTATGTGACAGGGATCATTATCTCTAACTTGACTTGATATTCGGTTGTGGCTGGGTTGGTAGGCTAACATGCCCCCTCAAGCTGGATGGTCTTGCTATGACAGGAAGCTTGCTCTTCAATAGTTGAAACTATGCAGTACTTAGTCCTTTGGTGAAGATATCACCCAGTTGATTTATAGAACCCACAAAGTGAACTTGAATATCACCTCTAATTACTTAATCTCTAATAAAATAATAATCAACCTCAACATGTTTAGTATGAGTATGATAGGCCGGATTAGAGGCTAGTGCAATGGCACTGACAATATCACAGTAAATTAGAGGTGGAATTTTGAGAAAAATTCCAAGATCCCGTATCACCATACGGATCCAAAATAATTCTGCAGCAGTGAGTGCAGGACAGCGATATTCCGATTCAGTACTATATAGCAACACAGTTGATTGTTTCTTGGCATTCCATGATATCAGATTGGGACCAAGAAAAATAGCAAAATCCCTTCACTGACAACGGCCCATGAAAAAATGCTCTAAAAAATTTGAACTCCTTTATTTCAAAAATCTCACATTACTAGAGTTCCCCATACTGGGCATCCCCATGAAAGCCTTTGAAATGACTTAACTATCTTCTCCTATTCTACCCATCCAGAAGTGAAATTCATCAACTTTAATTTCTGAGTCCTCACTGGCGACGCATTCCTTATAATTGAAGATGACACCTTCACATCTCCATCCATCAGCATTTGAGTGAGACACTTCATGAAACTCTTTGACTCTAAGCCCCCTTTTCACCGAAACAAAACTTGGTCCATGAAAATTTCCAACCGCATCGATAGACTTCTGATATAGTAGGCACATCCAAATAACACTGCTGAGTTATGAATCAGATGTGTCATATACATTGCTCGAGAGAAGGCTTGGAAGAGAAAAATCTTGATAACACTACTATATTTTCATTTTTTCTTTCAGCAAGTAGTCTCTGATCAAACCTGCAACCACAAGATTGCATTGGCTTGCACCAAATGGCTAAGCTACACATTTGACATTTCTAACTAAAGCTTCCATTAAAAATTTAGTGAAACTACACTGAGCATTAATACACACGTAGGAATATGACATTAGCACCTGTCCCCAATCCACCAAACTGATCATTTTCAGAAAACCAGTATCTTCATAGTTACTAATGCGGAGGCTATAATGGTTCATAAGGAGATGCCAATCTTCCATGAGGTTTGAACTCAAACTTCTACTAAACATATATTCATGTTATCTGGAACTTAAAAATGAAAAATAGTACAACATACGAAAGAACCATAAGTGTCATGATGGAATCAGTGGAGTCAAGTACTTGTCTGATACAGGTATTTCACACAATTAGAAGGGTGTGTGCAGCATATAGGAAAATACTAACAACATAAGTGAGCTGGTAGGCTGACCTGCTCCTATGTGCAACATACCAAGGGCCTGTTTGCTTCATGTAATTGAATACCTAGTATTTCTATAAGTGGTTAAAAGTGAAGGACCAAAGGTGAATATCCAAAAAAGACCATCAATTAACCTCCCCTTTAATGGAAATTGACTTGAGGGAAGAGGGAAATGAATTTCCAACCACCACTCTAGTAATTCAATACCTAGGAAAGTCAAGGTCTCATCTGCATCTCCACCTTATATCATTCAACCCTCACCTGATGGCCTTCAAGCTTCACCCTTACCCACTTAATAATCCTTCAGTGTGAGCTTATTCACTATGAATTCCTATGTATTTAATTCCTAAGTAGTTTATGCAAACAAAGAGGCCCCAAGTGTAAATGACCTGACTGCAATATATACAAACAAATACAAGATAGTATACATTACTGAGGCATTATATTTCTAGCAGCTTGAGATGTAGAAATAAAAAGAATAAGCCAGAAGTCCATGCTGTTCAAAATTCAACAATGCTGTTCAAAATTCAAGTCCGCACTTCAATCTAAGAAGAAGGAACCAATACCATTCAAAATAAGATTCAAATTAACCACAACTCACCTTGACCATTGTCATTAGCCCTTAAGACCACAAAGACATATTTAAGGAGAGGGATAAGAGTTAGAGTGTATATAATCAATGAAAGAGCACCAAGAACATCCTCTGGATCCTCTATTCCTCGAGGGAATGTGTTGTAGAAAACATATAAAGGAGATGTCCCCAAGTCTCCATAGACGACACCTAGACTCTGGAATGCAAGGCGTAAAACTAATAATGATGAGAACTTCTGCAAGGATGAGAAAATGAATCAGCACAGAAATGCATTTCAATAACTAGATTACCGCAAAATATTTTTGACATAATCCACAATGGAAATCAATTTATACTCCTAACTTGGTTCTTGCATAAGAACTGAATAATTCAACGAGCACTGAATGTGATTTCTAGCATATAGTGTACAATTTGCACACACATATATACAAGCCTCAGAAGGGTGAAAATAAATGATTTTTCTTTTTGTCATGAAGTCCTTGCACATATGACTAAAAACTAACTATAGGAAAACATCTTGTTCCAGAATGGACCAATTTGTCTGAAGATGCGCACCACAAAGTAATGCAATAGGAAATTGTAAAAGCCAACTACTCATGAAATTAAACAGAACCGAATTGATTGAGGATGGATACAATGGGAAACAGTAGAAGTTCTAACTATACAGAGGAAGAACTACACAGGAATTGAGAACTCCGAAAGCAATAAAAATAGCATCTCACCTTTTCCCTGTACATGTTCTTAAGCCTTCCAGCCTCTTCTTCCATGGGTTGGTCAAGGTTCTGCTCCAAAGCCCACATACTTCCTCTGTTATTCTCTTCATCAATTGTTATCGAGTTTGATGCCATTTTAACCCCTCACTGACTCCACAACAACTCAAACAATAACCAATGTCCTGGACATTAACCTCAGCTCACCGAAACCTGAACCCAAAAAACTCATCACTTGGCAAAGAGCAGAATACTGAAGAACACCAAACTTTAATTTCCTCCTACAAATCCTGAAAAATGTATAGCTTCTCCATGATAGGAACCCATAGAAGTTCCAAAAGGAAAACTAATTCAGTATCTTACCTAAAGCCCACAAACACTCATTGCCTCTCCACTTCTAAGCACATTCAAAATATCTTGAAAATCAATAAAACAGTGAAAATCTTGGCTTACAAGTCAAAAGAAACGTCCCATTGCCAAACGAGACAGGAGATACAATGCTCCCAGATAACACTACAGCTGATATCTAATGCTAAAATCATGAAAAAACCGACTTACTAATGAAAAATCAACACAACATACTGAAAAAGAAAAAAAAGGAAAGCTGAACCTGAAGAAACAATAACTACTCTTTGCAAGAATAAAACATATAGAAAACCCCTTCAAACACTCAGAACAACCAACTAATGCTCCCAATTGATTCTACCACCTAACATATGCAAAAATGATAGATGAAAAAAAAAAAACCCACCTAAGCAAAAGGAATACACCAACCCAAATGAGGAGAAAAGGACTTGGGGATAACTGTAAATTTAAAAAGAGAAATAGTAAATTCAAATAGCTGATAAATACTCTCTAAAACCTCCCAAATCACTAAAGAAGCCTAATTTAAAGATGTCCTGACCAACCCTACTACTGAAATCTAATCCAAATAAGGAAAAGCAAAACCCATCAGGAGGGAGGAGAAAAAAAAGAGAAAAGGAACAGACACCAAACCTGAAGTCCCAACTGCTCCACCACCAGGAAATAAATACAGCAAATTCTCAGCTGTCACATCAAAACCACAGAATTAATCACTTCTCTATGCCCACAAAATTTAAGCTCCCAAAGAATTCTACAACAAAAACCTATACTCAAATTGGGAAGGAAACCAAAATCCAACTCAGAAAAAAAAGAAAAAAAAGAAAAAAAAGAGAGCAATCTACTGCTCAAATCAGAAAAAAATAAAAAAAGGCAACACCTTTTCAGATTTCACCTAAAACCCTGAAAGCAAACAACTTCTCCATGAGAAGATAAAAGAAATCAAAATCAAAATCTTGAATCTCCCAGTTACAGAAAAGAAGCATTCCAAAAGGAGAAACAACTAAAAGGTGGAAACTTCACTCGAAGGTTCAC
Source organism: Umbellularia californica (assembly GCA_028538565.1). NCBI lineage: Eukaryota > Viridiplantae > Streptophyta > Magnoliopsida > Laurales > Lauraceae > Umbellularia > Umbellularia californica. The sequence goes on along the minus strand of JAPQWN010000006.1, from coordinate 9,690,723 downwards.
AGCCCGTCAATTTCTCCACCAGCGTCAAATGCTAAAACTGGGAAAAAAAACGAAGACCCACCTCATAAAAGCAAAAGGTGAATCACCCCAGCAGATAAAAACAGCCAACTCCTCTGTATTTTCCTTCCCTCTCGCTGTTTACAGAACCCCAACTGGCGTCAGCTGAAACAAAAGCTACTTGCAGTCATACAAGCACTAGAACATGCAAACCCAACAAAAACCCAATTCAGCTGAGGAGATTTCTCAGAGTCTTTTGATTGCTGCTTTGTAATCAATGAAAGCTCTCTGTAACTGTAATTTCAGGTCGATAGAATCCAAACCCAAGAGCTGGAATTAACAAAAGCTGTATAAGAAAGAGAGTCGGCTTTATGTTGTCGTTCTTGCCTTCTTGATGGATTCCTGAGCCGTGTCTCCAGACATTAAAGAGACAGGAAGTTTCTGTCTTCAGTGATTGGTGACGCAGAGAGAGAGAGAGAGAGAGAGACGTCTCTCTATTTTGATCATTTACTGCTTTCGGAATAGTAACGGTTTTACTGCTAGTCATCTGCATGTGTGCAAACTGCAAAATCAAGACCATCCATCATCAGGTGGGCCTGTAAAGAGGAAGAACGGACGATGGATTTGCTTGCATTGTGCATTGATGAATCCATCTGCCATTAATATGATATATGAAGCTGAAGCTCGGCGTGTTTTCAATTGTTTTATGTGGGGCCCACTTCAGCTTGGTCAAAGTCAACGTGCTTGTATTTCTGGGGTACCTATACCTTGGTGTAGGAATTTAGTGGAACGAATCCTTGGAGATTCATCAATTTTCCATAGAAGGTGATGTTTGGCAATTACTTATGTCCTTGGAATATTCTTTTTTATCTCTAGGAATCTGTGAAGAGAACTTATGGTGGAAAATTGTACATTTCCCACAGGACTAATGGAAATCCTCATTTTTTAGGTTTTTTTTTGGACTTCCCCTTTGTAAAATTTACAAATCCTCACTTTTGCATATTGGGTATGTTAAAATTAATTTTTTCTCAACTACATGCATCAAGCCGCACTAATGTTAATGTGAAATCCCCAGTTCTATAAATCCTCCACAAATAAACTCTGTTCCAACAGTAGCAAAAAAATCGTAATTTTAAGAACTTTTCATGAGTTTCTCACCTATTACATCCCATGCCTTTTACATTCAACTCCCTTTTTTGTCACGCCTTTTTATCTTGTTTATGTAAGTCACTGGTATACTGCGAATTAAGGTGAGTACGCATTTTTAGAAACACGAAAGAAGGCTCATATTAAAAAGGATCAAATTCCAAAAATCACAATTTTTTAAGGAAAAAAAAAAAGAACACTCACACTCACAATTATCTCATTCCACTAAATAATAAAAAACTCTGTACTTAAAAAAAACAGAAAGTTTAAAAAGGAACCTTCTCAAGCCCTGGCTATTTGGTGCAGTGAACAGAAATAGTAGAACCATCTGTTTTTAGCCCTTTTTCCGTGATGCGAGGATCCATGAATCCGACGTCGGGGGTGAGGTTTGCATTGCGAAGGAAGAGAAAACGCGGGGGATTAAACACATCATAAGGGCATGTTTGTGTAACACTTTTCCATGGAAAAGTGGACGGTTTTCCGCGGAAAACCCATTTTTCCGGCGTTTGGTGCAGAACAATTCCGCGGAAATGTTTTCCTGCCTCGTCAGCATTTTCCTTGATAATTGTGGAAATGGGTTTCCTATGGGGGGGCATGGGAAATGGATTTCCTCGGAAAACTTCTCCCTTTTTTCTTTACTTTTGTCCATTTCAACCCAAAAACCCTACAACTCTTTCATTTTTTTTCTTTATATAAATTATTATTTAATGTTGAATAAATAATATACATGTTATATTATTTTTCTTCAAAAAATTATATCACCAAAATAAGGAATCCATAGCCGCACCAAACAACATTAGCACCAATTCAATAAGGAAACTCTTTTTGCACCAAACATGAATTTCTAAATTCTACGGAAATCCTTTTCCGAAGTTTTCATTTCTATGGAATTTGCTGACGTGGCAATTTCCTCTTTCCGCGGAATGGGTGTGTACACAAACGTGCCCTAAATGTCAAAAATCCATGTTTTGGAAAAAAAAAAAAGAAAAAAAAATTTACCCTTTAACTTTTTTGATTTGACCCCTTTTTCTAAACCTTACTCAAGAAGAGAATTATCCAAACAACTTTATCATTACACCCCACTGAGAGCCCACAAAAGGATAAATCAGTTCTTAGCAGCCGTCATGCATGCAGCCATGTGCAATGAATCAGAGGTGGTGGCCCACCAATGTATACTTGTGGCGACGGTGCAATTAGGCTTGCTGGCAGCTGTACAAGCAATGTGGATGATCCACCTGATGAAAGAGAGCCCTCTTGATGTATGCGACTTGAAATATATCTACACACGCAGTATGGATGGACAGGATGTTTCGCACGTGCCCCGTGTAGAATCTACTAATTTAGCATATGCTTCGCTTCATGGTCGAGTGCGTTCGGGACCAGCTATTAGCGATCTAAGGTTTGTGTGGGGCCCACCCTCCTGGCTATTGGTCCCCACTTCCCGCATTTCCTTCACAGCTGATGGTGCTCTTTTGAGCATATGCGTCGAATATTCTGCCCCATATTACAATTCCCACCCCTAACATCCACCCATATATTAGTTTAGCCGATAGATACTATCCCATGCAACGGTTTTTTTTGACGTTGTTGAAAATTTCTGGACATGATGTGACATCTCATTTCCTGAAATTTCTAAATTCCATATTTCTTTGCTAGTATTTCTAAATTTTAGCTACATGAAAGGTTTCTTATGATCTTTGGGAATCCATGAATTCCACCCCTTTACATTTTGGTGGAATTTCTGGATGCTCAAACCCAAGGGAGAATCCAGAAATTCTATTATGTCTAGGAATTCATGAATTTTTCAAATAATAATTTCTTGAATTCCAGTAAAAAATTAGGCCCTTAAGGCCTATCTGTTTTCTTCATAGGAGTTCAAAATTTTCTTATGTGGAAAAACATGTCATTTAAAAATGTCAAGAGACGAGCCATCACATCATATCTATAAAACTTCAATACACTAAATTGTTGTAAAAAATTTTCACTAAAAAGAATAGGCTAGCCCATTTGGAAATTTACCAGGTTAGTAAAAGTAATGTAAAGCCTTCATTTTTTAGATAATGGGTCACATTGAAAGTACGCATCTTCAAAATTTCTTCACTTTTTTAAAAAAAAGTGAAAAAATAACTTCCTTTTTCCACTATAAAACAAACAAACACTCACTTTTTACATAAAAAGTAAAAAAAAAATTCTCTACCAATCCACTAAAGATAAAATACCATCATAACTCTCTTATATTTTATTTTCTCTTGATTCGATGCTTTACATTATTTTTACTTTAATAGTAAATTGCCAAACGGGTTAAGAACTTGTTTGTGTAATCCCATGAAGGAGGAAACTTAAATTTCTTTCCCTGTAGGACGGGAATTTGAGGGGAGAGCTCGGACATGGATTTTCCCTCTCGTAAAAAAGATTTGTTCATAAGTAACAAGTTCCTACATATTTTCTTTGTACATCCAAAGCCCAAAACTGCTGAAAATCTCGTGCACATACATGCCCTAAAAGCAAGGGTTAACTGATATTTTTTATATAAGAAATGGATGTATTTAGATTTTTCCGAAAGGTCGGGGTCTAAATGAAAAAAGTAGATATTTTTATTATATTTTTGTCCAAAAAAATAAATATATTACAACAAAAGTACAGTTTGACATATTGCCGTACAAGTGCCTCACATTGGATGAATTCAGGTCAAGTGGGCCCACTGTCGATCGTACAAAGTTATTATTTTGTTCTCTGGGGCCACAAGATACCAAAACCATTTTGATTAGAAAATACGATGGATCTAATCTGAGTCCTTAAAATATAATTGAGCTCTCCGGACTTCACCCTCATGAAGGCTACAGATCCCATTCACTTTCATTGGTGTAATTAGACTGCCAACACTCATAAGCTTGTCAAGGAAATATTAAAAATTACACTTGGACTCTTACACTGTGTTTGGGAAGGGAGGAGGGGAGGGGAGGGGAGGGAAAATTTGAGGGGGAAGGAAAATGAAGGGGAGGGGAAGGAAAATTAATTTTCCCTCCTCTTGTTTGGGAAGTGAAAAGTAGGGGAAGGGAAGTGAAAAAAATATAATTTTGTTTGTTTGTGAGGTAGGGACTAAAAAACCATTTTATCCTTACTTTTGAAAAAAGCTCAATTGGAGTACAAAGGGCAATTTTATACTTTTTCAAATTTTCCCCTCTTTCCCCTCACTTTCCACCCATTTTTTGGGGGAAAATTTTTGTCACTAAAAGACAAGAATTTCCCCCCCCCCCCCCCCCCCCCCCCCCGTTCCCCTCCCCCCATTTTCCTCCCCCCTTCCCAAACACACTCCCCTCTTCCCTCCCCCCAATTTTCCCCCCATTTTTTTCCTTCCCCCCACTTTCCATCCTTCCCAAACACACTGTTAAATAAACGTTAAGGTTCAACGTTTGACTTCCATGGTGGATTAGGATTGAATTATAAATTGGATCAAGTTTGAATTGTGGCCACACTAAGCAGACATTGCACCACTATCTCCTGCCCCATTAATAACATTATAAGTTGTTTTCATTAATTAACAAATGGGGATGGTTTAAAGCACACATAGTTTATAAGTGTCGAAACCTCATGGTGGTCAACATGTGAGGAGTCAATGTGGAATCTATAGATTTGAGGAGTTATCATTTATCACTACCCTTGGAAAGGGATTTCTTGCTGAGATTTGTATAGCTGTGGATTTGACTTTAATATCAGTGTATATGTCTGAGAAAAATTAGGATGTGTGAATCTGAAAAAAAATAAAGATTTCCAAATTCTACTTGGGATGTGAAAATCCTAAAAAAAAAAAAAAACCCTCTATAAGCCCAAATCTTCAAAGACTTACAAATTCCAAATGTGGTTTTTTCACAATTTTGTAAAAAATTGATGAGAAATCCCTGAGAATCTGTTTGCCGAATGTGATACACCAGCAGATATATTTAGTTATTGTCTGATATATTGAATGATTACAGCCCATATTTAGAAAAGAAACAATATGAGCAAAAAATATGAAAATTCATAAATCCTCATTTTTAACTTTTTAATACGTTTTCACAAAAAGAAAATCACCAACTATAATACAAAGGCGGCCAAAATAGAGTTTCAACATAAAAGGGTTAAAATTTTAATTTAACACTATGCCAACTAGGGCTGCAAACGGGTATCCAATTATCCGATCATTCGGAAGTTCCGACCTGCAAAAAACTGGGTCTGAAACCCATTTTAGGTTCCAATTCAAAAATGGATTCGGGTCCGGAACTCAATTTAGGTTCCCATTGATAAACGGGTCCGGTTCCGGGTCCATATAAGTTCCGGCCTATGGACCCGTTATATGATCATTTGATGTTGCAAATTGTACTTCAAAATCAACTTTTTTTTTTTTTTTTACATTTTTATATGTAATATTGGAGGTAGTAGACTTGATGCACAATTATAAGTTGAATGATATGCTTATTTTAAGAAAAATGAAGAATAAAGAGAAATTAGAATTGATTTTAAAATTAGATTCCAATCCACTAAGTGGACTTGGATCCAAAACCTGATCTGGGTTTTTTTATCGGAACCGGGTCTAGAACTAATAAAACAGATTCCGAGTCAAAACTGGATCCGGAACCGGAACTGTTATTTAGAAACGGATATGGGTCTACTATGGTTTCGATTTGGAAACGTCTTGTTTGCAACCCTAATACCAACTGAACATGTGCTCATGGTTTTGATTGCCAGATTTAAAAAAAACAAAAAAAGAATAATCTACCATTGGTAATCATCTTCATATTTGGAGTTCCAAATCTATACCAATACCATATTATAAAAGCAACAGTTAAGGACTTTTTCATCGACTATTCATTTTGCCCTTTTCCTGCTTTCCTGCAGCTCCCCTCCTGCTTCGCTTATCCATCCATATCTTTTTTTTTTTTAATGCAACATAAAGCTTGTGGGACCCTTACATTCTAGGTGTTTGGTTAAGATCTGTCATGCGTAAATGGACTTTTTTCCCAGCACCGACTTGCACTTTCACCTCCTGCATCCACCCCTACTTTTTCTTTTAGTTCAGGATTTATCTTCACCCAAATGCAACCAAAGCAACTGCAATCTCACCTCACTGCAATACCACTAAGGCCACCCTCCTCGTCCCTGCAACCCAATTGATCTCTCTCACCTGCTGCCTTCCTCTTCCATGTTTGGATTTCACATTTTCTCCTTTTGTCGGTTATTTACATCCTTCCTTACATGCAAGGTGTCTTGATTGTGGGTGTTAAGTTGTTCTTTTCAGTCAATGTCATTGATTGAGATGTTCATGCTTTGTGCTTTTATTTCTTAATTGTGGGTATTAATTTGATTTGGAATTCTCTCATGAATGCCTCTCTTTCTCAATGACAAAAGGGAAGACTAGAACTCTGGTTTCTTGTTGTTTTGCTTGTGTATAGAAAGCGCCCACCATCTGTTTGTTATGTTACTCTAATATTTCTCTTTATTTGTAAAGAGTGCTTGTGTTCCTTTATATTCCTCTGTTAAAGAAGCTAGAAGAGGATTTGATGTTGGGATTAAGATTAAGGATTGGAATAGCCCAAAAAGTGCCCTCTCCTATGTGGGCTCACTTACGGCTCATTTGTGATTCATAAAGGTAGGTTGTCATTGTGATTAAGTAATTCTAATGCTCATTTTTTAAGCTTTAAAATCTAATGATTTTTCACTGTGTAATTTTTTTTTGGGTTGATCTACTTATGGTTAATAGTTGAATTTGTATTAGACTGGGATCAATGTAGATTCATGGGAGATAAGCGAGCATGAATGGCTTAGGTTTGTCAAAGATGGACTACGTTAAACAAAATAAATTGGTTGATTACAGAAAACCCCTGTATTTTATATTGGATATGGACATTGGTTTCAACTAGAAATTGACATGGATGTCCCAGGTAGCTAGAAGCTTCTGTTTGTTAGGTAAGGTAGCAGTATCTTGAGAAAATAGGTTAGATGGAGCAGCTTACCATAATAACTTAGGATTAAAAAAAGAAAAAGTAGTGACCTACAATATTATTTTTGAAACTACTAACATCAATGCGTTAAAAATCACTTTCGGACTAATGGCCGATACCCAATATGAGTGCTCATTGGTCAGGACAAGCCCAGTTTGTGAGGTCTATGGTATTAACCCTGGTGTTGGTTTCCTAGCCTGATCAAATACCAATTCATCTCAATAAAGAATTATTAATAATTGATACAATGAGGCTTTGATGTTTTGGATGAAGAGGCTTTGCTGTTATTAATGACAACGAAGATGAAAATGACATTAAATATCACTTTTTTCTACATGTTTATTGTGAACCTAGATTAATAATAGCATATGATAGAATCTTATAACATAGTACTATAGCTGAAACATCTTATTATTCGATGATAGTGGAATGCACGTGCCTATCCACTAGTATATATAAAAACAATAGAATCTTAAATCCGGCTATTGGCAATCTAAATGTGGTTGTCTCTTGTTTAAATTAACCTAAAGATCCTAGTGCCGTCTGATTTCATTGATACGCAGGCTCTTCTCACTCAAAATTTCTCATTATTTCAAGCTTTTCCAATATCTCAAATCTTCTCCTACCAACACTTGGAACATGGAACACTTTGTAGTGGAATGCAATGATCTCAAGTCTCTACATGAAATGATTATATCAGTCTCTTGTATTACAGCTTTGCTGGTTGGTTGTCTACCAGTACACAGTGCTGGGCCCAACCATAAACCTTGTCAGAAGTCATATCACATTTCTGGTGGGGCCCATGTCATGTGCCAATGGCAGCAATCGATCAATCACTAGTTATAATCTGTCGAGGTGGTCGTTATGGAAGAAGTTTGGTGAGAATGCATTAATACCGTTGTGCATTTGGCTAACTCTATTTCTACCCTGGTTGTCCGATTCTTTTAGTTACTTTAAAGTTTTGGCTCACCAAAAATCGAGTCCGGAACCTAAAATCAAAAGTTTCGGCTCTCAAAAAATCGAGCATGAAATCTATTTTAGATTTCAATGCATAAACAGGTCGGGATCTGGAACCTAATTTAAGTTTTGAATCATAAATGGGTCCGATTTCGATTCCATATATGTTCCGACCTGTGGACCCGAGACCTGACATATGAGTTTTTGATATGGCAAATTGTACCTAAAAATCAACTATTTTTTGACATTTTTATTTATAATATTGGAGGTAGTAGACTTGATGCACTATTATAAGTTGAATGATATGCTTATTTTAGATTTCAGTCCTCTTGGTTGACCTGGTCCCGGAACCGGATCCGGGTTTTCTTATCGGAATCGGTTCTGTAACTAACAAAACAGATTCCGAGTCAAAACCGGATCCGGAACAGGAACCATTATTTAGAAACGGGTCCGGGTCCAGGTCCACTACGGTTCCAATCCAGAACCGTCCCATTCGCATCCCTAACCATTACCATATGTAATTTTGGTTTGAATCCAGGACCGAGCCCTCTGTTGGGATTTGGGTTTGGGCCTTTAGATTGAATTCAGGTACTTTCATAGGTGCTATAACCTGGGCTTGAGTGAAAGCCAGTCCAAGCATGGGTCCTAAACACTAGTTTGGGTTACCTAGCTATTTTAGTTCTGACCTAGGACTAATGTTCCTTGGCCCATAAAACAAACAAGTGTCACCCACTTTTAGCTAGAACATTGTGGTAGTGTGGTTTTCTCTAAAAGTTAGAACATTGAACATTGCTCCCCCAAAGCCACTCTCTAAGATTTTAACTGATCATCTAGCACTACAGGGGTTTTTTTATTATTGATTTTGCATATTTCTGAATTTCTAGCTCTAGCAGCACAGGTTTTATGGTATACTAGAAAAAAATAGATTTTTAATCTTATTTTTTTCTCCATTTAAAGATAGAAAATTTTAATATAGACTGGATTATAATATTTATTTTTCTTGGAGGAAATGAGTGAAGTTTGTTCTTTGCAAGGCAGTAATGGAACTCAACTAAACATATTCCCTTTCAATTAAGAAATCAAATATAGTTTTGGTGTTGTTACACTTTAGAAGCAAATCAAAGAAAAAATAAAAAAATATAGCATATCTCAAGTGATTTGACCTGATTCCTTATATACAAAACAATTAAGCACTTTGGTAATCTGAATTTTATTTTTTAGGTAGAGACAATGAATTTTTTGCTCATTTAAGCTTCCTAACATTAAACATAGTAAGAGAGAAGGTGCTACACTTCTAAGAGAGGGGTAAAACCTTTGAATTAATCATGACATTAACATTCAATTTCAATTAGACCTTTAATGAAACACTTCATGCTCAACTTATGATTTGTAAAAGAAGGAAAAAAAAACCCAAGTCATTAAGATTGGACTTTTATAAATTTGTGATCGAACACTTCATCCTCAACCTAAGATTTGTAAAAAGGAAGGAAAAAAAAAGCATTATGAGCATAGTATACTGCTCCAACAATGAAAAAGGAAAATTTTTTTGAAAGCAAAATACATACAAAGAGTGGAAGCTCAACCTAAAAATTGTGAGAAAGGAAAGGGAGGTATTTATGGATGGGAAGGCATTGTAAAGCGAGTTGAGAGAGGGATTGATGACATGGCCGTTGTTGTTCCTTCGTAGGGGAGGGAGGGAGAGACAAAGAGGAAGAGGGGCCCTAAGTATAGATACATACTACTGGACACAAAGGATTAGCACAATAACCTCAAACAAAGGCATTTTGCATTAACACAACACATGAATACAATATAAGTTATGTATTCATTACCAGTAGTTTGATTGCCAACCATGACATCTCCCATATCAAATCTGATTCCACTTTCTTGCTTCTTGATACCACTCAATTGTACTTCACTTTCCACAAAATTACAATAATTAAGAACGAGTTCACATCATAATATATAATTTGATTTAGATAAAAAAAATACAATAAAATAAATGGAATGATAGATTGTCCAAAAAATACCTTTTAGTGTATCCTCTTACAACATTTGCTCATATTTCCATCAAGCTGAGGTTTGGATTGGGCTTGTGTCCGAGGAAGTTTTTCATCAACATGCATAGGGCTTGTTATTGTTTTAGTTTAATCGCAACTCTCAATGTACAATCTTACCCAAAAAAATATAGCTTCTATTCCTAAAAACAAAAAATTTAGCCTGTTTTAGAGCTAGAAATGGAACAAAGACATTGCTTACAGCATAATATGTTGACTTATAATCCAATACCCAATACATGAAACAAAAAAAATTATAAATCAATTTTCTTTATTGGCTCAGGTTGCAAAACACCTACCACTTAAAAACAAACCTATATATTCATATAGATCTAATATTCAGCTTCCCTGTAGTTATACTTACAAAGAATTTTTTTGGGTTGGCTTAGGATTGTAGAAGATGATGACAACCCAAAAAGAGATATGTTTCCACACCCTTATGAACTAAGAACAATTTTTAGCCAAACACATTCAGACCCAAGTGGTAAATCCTGCGATGTGTGAAAAAAAAAAAAAAAAAAAAAGCAAAACATTTCTTGAGTTCTACCACGCCAAACAGTTAAAATTGAACATTTCCCATGTTCTACCACACCCAACAGTTAAAATTGTAATAAATTTACATTTTTTTAAAACCCAATTAGACTACTTACCAGTAAGTATTTGCTCTAGTAGAGTAGGAGTAATGGCATTAGGTAGGATTGTGAGCTTCAGGTGTCCAATCTTCATGCTTACAGAGCGAAATGAAGAAGCTGAAATAAATTGGCAAGGGCAACATGTACCTCATTTTTAACACCAACTAAACGATTGAAGATAGAGACCGAGCCCAATAATAATAGACACCTTTACCAAACCAGAACCTTAACCACCCCCTGGCATTCCTCCAACTTTATTGAAATCCATATTAAGAAAATGAAAATGTACTAATAGAACAAATTTCACTATATAACAAATTACAACTGGATGAGAAAATATCACCAAGAAAAAAAGAAAAAAAAAAACGCTAATAACAAATCAGAAAGAGGAATTTGTTACCTCGTACGTCTTACAAATAGGGAACGAAAGAAGGAGAAGATTTGGGGGTTCAGTGTGATCGTTGGTAAAACAACAAATTAACAGAAATCAAAGAGGGATTTTCGAAAACCCTCAATTTCTCGTTTCTTATTTCAACAAGAGGAAAAGTTGATGTTGTCCTTTTCATTGGGCATTTCATTTAAGCAAGAGGGAAAGCAAAAGGAAGAGCGCAAGAGGTGACGAGGTGCGACTCCATTTCTTGCATGACAGATGTGTATGAAGAAGAATCGATAGAAGAAACAAATTGATGGGCGTTTTTCAGAAAGAGGGAAAGCAAAAGGAAGAGGTGAGACTGGCATTTGTTGCATGACAAGTGTGTAGGAGGAAGAACCGAGAAGAGAAAGGAAGGAAGCCGTAAATCTAAGTGGGCCCACAAGGGAGGATGGAGCGTCCGGAGACATGGAAAGGACAAAACGATAAGAGTCGACGAAAAGCAGGTAAAACTGCTGCTTTTATATTAGGGTATAGATATTGTGGTGTTACAGTACTTTGTGAGGCTTGCAGTTTAAATAAATTCTCATACTTTTATTCATAAAAGCTTGTTGTTTTCACACACTGTTAGTGTAGTCATATTTGACTCTTGGATTTGAAGTATGCTTTATGGTCCTCAATTAATTTTTTCAATCTAAATTTCCACAAATGTTCCAGTGTATCAAGTTAATTACAGATGGTCAGATGGTATAATGTGAGATTTTTAGATTTCACTTTTAGTGGAAGACAAGATCTAGTTTCCAATGTATCATAGTCTAGACCTGTGAATTGCAGTTACTGTGTAACAATAATCTCTCAATTTGTTTATGCCTTTTTTTTAGCGGTACCTTTTTTCAGAGTTTTTATCATTATTATCTGGATTTTGTACTAGGAAACTTATTCCTTGGGTTTGACTTCCTTATCTTGATTCTTGCTATAGTAAGATATATACGTCTACCCAGGGTCCCTTCCTCTTTTCTCTAGGGATGTAAATTAATACCTGATTCTCTAATTACGCGGAGGTTCAGACCCATTAAAAACCGGGTCTGGGTCCGGTTCCACCTTGGTTCGGACCCGAGACCTGATATATTATATCAATTCTCAAAAATCTCTCATAAAAATTATGTTTTTTTTTAATATCATTTTCTACCTAAACCTGGACCGGGATCCAGACCCATCTCATATATGGTTCTGATTCCGAAGCCAAGAAATCGGTTCCCGATCTGGATTCGGTTCCACCTTCTCCTTAACGGTGGTGGACTCAGACCGGAACCGACCCATTTACAACCCTACTTTTCTCACGATGGATCATACGTTACAACTCCTAATTTATAGGCATTAATTAGAACTACGAATTTCCTGCTCCCACACCTCTCCATTCATGTGTGTTCTGCTAATATATATTGCATTTTTAGTACCATATTTGGAGGCATATATACAACACAGTGGGGCCACTTTATAATTCATCCAAATCATCCACACACATGGAACCCCCTACATTACAATGGATCAATTGAGTTTTCATTAATCCTATTGGATCGGATCATTGGATTGAGGGTCAAGACTTTTCTTTAATATAAAGTCGTTAAATTTGTGGGCCACAGATGAAGGGGTTAGAGACTTGGGATTGATCTCAAACTTGATATATGGTCTCATTTCATATGACTCTTTCCATCCCCCCAGTCTCACCTAGGGCCCCATTGAGTTTGTCCCTCACCATACGGTGAGGGAAGGATGCACATGAATATTGCCATATATATATAAAGGCTAGATTGACTCAACATGGGCTCCATGACAAAAAAAGAAAAAAAAAGAGAGAGGAACAGAAAAAGGGGCGTTTTTAAAGTGAGGCTTTTTTTTAGAATTTTCATTTATATATATACACACACACACACAAATATATATATATATTTATATATATATATATATTTATATATATATATATATAGAGAGAGAGAGAGAGAGAGAGAGAGAGAGAGAGGCTCTCCTAAGCTCAAGCTTAGGATAAGATAAGCTCAAGTGTGTGGTGGGGCCTACCAGGGGACTCATGTGGAGATGGGGGTGGGGGGTATTTCAAGGACTCCCTGGGATCTTCCTCTCTGTAAAAAATTAGCCCCAATCGTGATTTTTATCATCTCTATATGGGCCCAAAAGTTTAATGGTTAATAGTCCATTCGAATCAATCATAGTTGATCCAACGGTCCAGTAAATTCGGATTTGACCGAAAGTTGGTGGACATGTGTAATTTAGAGGGGTCATGTGTTTGGTCCATTTAGATGGACTAAAGGTGGGCCCCACAAGTATGAGCTTACAAGATTCTATCATAAGCTTGAGCTTAGGAGAGCCTTGCTCATATATATATATAAAGGTCATTCTTGATTATATTCTCATTATCTTAATGTTATTTATCATATTCATGTGATAGCCTTGCAAGAGACATTTAAGTTTTTACACAATTGTTTGATATGTTCATCTTTTGTATGTTATGCTTAATTTCATGGTAATGTTGATTTAATTCTTATGTCATGTTCTTTTTGGCCCCTCTTCTTTCAAAGGTTAGTGCCATTAATGTTTTCTTCCTTTTAGTTGTTGCATATTATGCATTCTTTGCCCCATTTCTTGGTTGTCGGATGTGGTATGAATGCACATTGGTTCTTTACATCCATTCTGAATCTATGAAATATGTAAAATAGGTAGCATATCATGTCATATCGTTTTGGATACTCTGATAAAAAAAAATATATCCCAATGGATAGGTTACTTATAAGCTGTAGAGACTAGAATCCATGTCCCCATATCTAGGCATCATAGTTCTAAATACAATTATACCATCCACCCTTCAGCTGGGTGCATTTGTTGGCAATGGTGGACCCAAGATCTTCATTTGGGTAGTGCGGGCAATGGTCAAGTTAAAACGTTAAATAATAAAATAAAAAAAATTTAGAGTGTTATTTAAGAAATTTCTCAAACCTTGTGGGTACGGTCGCACCCACGTGGTTACATATAGGCCGCCCTTGTTTGTTGGTGTCAACATGGTTACAATTTATTGGACATTGCGCCTTGATTTAAAAAGTAATAGAATGGGCAGAAATACTTTTAAATATTTTTTAATTTAATCTATATTGGAAAACTATCATTTGAAAAAATACGATTAGTGTAATAAACTAATGACAATTATTTTTTTTCCTTTCGACTGATAGTTATTGACTTCAGTTACTCACTGCACTTGTTTCTATGCTGAAAACATAAGAAATGCGTCCTTTTTTTTTTTTTTGTTTGTAATCACAAAAATAAAGTCCACAACCTTCATACATGACATTTAATTCTCAGTTTGTTTCTTAAATGATGACATCATTGTTTTCAGTTCTTTTGATATTTGGCTTTCACATAATTTATTCTATTGTACATGTATTACAATTTTTTCCCCTTTATATCCATTGCACAGCTATTAACCCTGCTGATCCTGGAATTTTAGCAAGAATTGATGTTAAACGAATGAAGGATTTCAACAGTAATCCTATGCTTCAAGGTTTGAAGTTGCATGGTAATCCAAGTGAAGGTGCTGCTACGAATGAGATTCACTATTCTCCATCATCGGCGTTTAGAAGCTATATAACTGGTAAAAAGAGTCACTTGGGGAAGATGGATGAGTAGATTTTCCATAGGGGTCTGAAGGTAAAAAAATCATAATTTTTTGTTCAGTATTGGAGGATTCTGCAATATCCAATGAGAGGAGAGTACATCTCTTTATATAGACTAGTATATGCTCTAAATAAAAAACAAAACTCAATAAAATAGAAACTAATGTATTACTAAAATCAAAGAAATATTTGCTATTGCTGGAGAAACTTTTTAGCTGATTTTCCTCCTTATTGTGCCTATGTGAGGATACGTTTTAAGCAGGTTTTAAGGTAGTGAAATCAGCTTAAGAGGGAGACTACATTCGTTCACGAGTACTTATATAAAACATTGTGATTTAAATTAATCTAGATTGATATTTATTAAATAAAAAAATTCTAAACATACATACCTTTTTCCTATGCCACCCATTCTTGATGATAATTTTATTCTGGGATTTAGAAAAATAAAACTATTTAGGGAGATATTCAAAGTCATATAGTAAGAACTCCAAATCACATTATTGTAATTTGGATAGAAAAAATAAACATAAAAATGAATAAATGTATAACCAAATTATTTTTCATGTCTAAAACAATCATTTCGAAAAGTACCATTGATTTCCGTAAATATATTCCATCAATGGATTTGATTTAGGCCACTTCCATGTTCAAATTTCAGTCTACTTGTTTGGAAATGGAGAGCCCCAAATCTACCTTATTTAAAGGAAATTAGTATATTTGGACTTTGATCCAAGGCTATAAACTGTAGTTGAATTGGTTTTAAAATATAAGAAAATCATAAAGCCTCTTTTACTATTAATTTCATATATTTTATATGATAAGACTGTTCTGTAAATTATAGTGTATATAATATAAAATATATACATGAAAATCAACAAACATAAGTAAAACCTTTGAAATCGAGATTCATTGTTTTCATGTGGGTTGACATGAGCTCAAGCACCCCTGCCCAATTGGGCCAAGTTTATCGTAAGCAATATAAAGTATTTTAGGGGAGAAAAGTTGATTAGGGTGGGATACCAATAATTGAAATAAGTAAGAGGTTTTGATTGAAATGGAAGAGAATGCCCTATTTATAAGCGAAGTGAGTAATAGATAATTGATCATAAACATCCTCTATCTGTTTATATTTAAAAAAACTGTGATTCCAAATGTCACTATCTAAACTGTCCCACAAAAGGGATGATAATGAATGTAGAAGAAGAAAAAGAAGGGAAATGGTAGTTTGAAGATAGGGTGTCATAGATGATTGACAAGTATTATCTATTCAATTGTGATTCCAAATGTCACTCATCTAAATTGTCACACAAAAAGAATTGATGATAAATATTATAAAAAATGATGATTTGAATATGGGGAGAAAGGCTTAATTAAATGGTTTCAAAAGTCTAGAGTAGTATGTGTGTGCTCAACCTTTATACCTTTATACAGTTATTGATCAAGCTAAAAAATAAAAAATGTCAATAAAAACACACCTTAAAGTTAAAAGGGTATGTCAACATTTAATTAATAGATCGCATTCAAGCATTCAAGTTGAGCTGGTGGGTTAAGGAATGAGCATAATTTGAGTTGCATTGACTGGTGAAATAATATGTATGCACTTCACTCCAATCCAATACATTAATTAGGTGGGTTATATATGCTAACTCAAACATACTAGAAAATAAGAAGGGTTAACTCTAATTTTGAATTACAAAGTGGGATTCAACTTAGGTTATTGGGTCAGAAACTGCGCCCTTGCCAATATAGTCTCAAACCTTTTCTGATTGAAGGATTATATTTATCTTAAAAAAGATCTCATGATAAAGTTGCTATTAATTATCAGGATTCAAAAGGATGCGTAAATTCGTTTTTCTTTAATCTCATTGGAAAGTGATCCACTCTTAGCTTTAGACTTAACTTGTTTTCATTGACCCAGTTATTATCGTTGGATCAACCATGCATAAACAATGTCCCTAATTATATAACGCTAGCCATGAAATCAAAAGGTTGGCTATTTATTTAGGAATTTGAACGGTTGCAATCATTTCTTTCTCAACCATTATTATAAATTGTATATTAATGCTACTAATTTTGACCAACCCAATTTCCATTCCGACCCCTCCCAATTTCAAATTTGACTTCTAAATTGTAAATCCTACCATACCTCAATAGTTCTCAATTGTTAAGTTATTAAGAATAATTTAACATCTTTTTTTTTATTTATAATTCCGTTGATCAAAATATATCTAAAAGAGAAACTTTCTTTCCAATAAACATTCATCTCAATTGGTAATTTAAAATTATGGAAAATAATCATTTGTAATGATATAACTTTTACTTTGACCAAAACAATCATGAGAATTATGCACCTTTTATATTTTATTTTTATTTATAACTAAGGCTTTCTTTTAGTCACATACCCAAAAAATAGCATTGTCACTTCATGCTTATAAGATTGATCATGCTTTAAACACTTGATCAAAACTAAGAATAAAAACAACATATTTGATGCATGTGAATAATCTCAAGGTGGGCAACTCAGATTAGAATTGAATTAGGCCATGGTGAGTCCTCTCAATTGCAATTTTATCCTTCTATTGAAATCAGACCAGTGTTGGATTGACCATTTTTTAAATACTTATCAAGATTGAATGAAAAATCAAGATACTTGATATACAATGAATAGTTTCCAATTCTACGTAAATCTGTATGAATTCCTTCCCATAAAATTTTATATTATTTTTTATTTTCTAATCTTGAGCATTGATGCTAGTAAAATTTTAATTACGACCAATTCATAAAATAGTTGTAGTTTTTGAATTTTGACCCCATAAAAAAAATTGATAAATTTTAAAAAATCTATATGTATCTACATGCATGTGCTTTAAGCACAGTACTGGTCAAGCTGATAATATATTCTAACATGTCATGACAAACAGTTGTTAACTTGAAGAATTATATGAATGGGGAAGAAAGAATTGAAGCAAGACTTTACTGTGGGGCCTTCAAATCTGGATTGGATTCTGGGATCGATGTTCTATTCTCTCTCTGAGGCTCATGAGATTGAATCGAAGAACCATAGGTGGACCCAATTGATCATAGTTGACCACAGTCCATTGATCATCATCATTGTCATTCCCTAACTGTAGTTATTTATTTATTGGTATCTTGACTGTGACCAGTGGGTGTTCAGTTGTTATCACTGGTATAATCATCAACTAGCACAACAACACAAATATGGCCAATAGTACAACTTAAATATTCATACAATAAAAAGATATCCATAAATTTTAAAAAGAAAGCAAAAGAAGAAAAAAAAAATATGATAGTTCCTTTTTATGTAATTTAAGAGCTAATGACAAAAAAGGAAAGAGAAGATTTAGAAAAGAAAGTGAATGATAGAGTTTAGAGAAAAAGGGAGGTATGGCAAAGAAAAGTAAAACTTTGAACAGTGGATGTAAGTGGAAAGGATATTAAGAAGATTTGAAAAAAAAAAGAATAACTTATTGTTAAAATAATAACCGACAATCAAAATTAAAGCCAAAGCCCTTAACTTTAATATATTATAATTTGAAGTACTATGTTTTCACTGCTCTTCTACTTATCCATTATATAGGTCTCATTTGTACTAAGGACAAAGAAGATACAAGTCTTATTTGTACTAAGAACTAAGTGAGCTCAAAGTGGTCTCACTAAGAACTAAGAAGTGAGCTTAAAGTGAGACTTCTTCTACTTACCCTTGTACAAGCTCTAGAGCCCAACAGATAAGCTGTTAAAACAACAAATACAATAATTGGAGAGGAATCTCCCAAAAGAAGAACAAGGGCATCATTAGGCTGTCTTTGAACATCTCCCCCTGGCAAGCTTGGGATTGAGTCAGAGAGGTGTTCAACCAGGCGTCTCTTGGCCTAGTCTTGAAAAATGACTATATTCTTGCAATACCAAATCAAGGAAATGACATGGGAGAAGATGCCCATTTCCACTCTACACGACTATCTATGCTTGTAGACATGATTGACCAAATTCGAGTGGGAGGAGGAGAAGGAAGAGATTTGCTGAAAAACAAGAGAAACCAACTCCAAAGACTAGTGGAGAATGTGTAGGAGAAAAAGAAGTGAAGCTCTTGTTCACCGTTGTTACAACATAGGGAACGTCTGGGTGGGATGCTTACTCCAATTCTGTGTTAGAAGCTCGCTTGCGGATAAGCCTCCAATTTAGGCATGATATGCGGGGGTTGATGAAATTGTTCCACACTAGGGGACCCCACTTCACAAGAGCTGCTCTTGCCATGCACATGCTTGTTGAAGGAGATTGAAAATTTTGCAGCATTAGGAGTATGGGAGGAGGCTGATGCCACTGTAAACAATGCTCGATCGCCTAGGGAAGATGGCCCAAATTGTAATTGGGTGGGAACGTGAATTGCAGAAACCTCGAAGCCATATGAATTCCATCAAGCCAGCAGTCAAACCACCTTCATATTGTGGACTTACGTTAACTACGCTATATGTTTGATGTGTGGGATAAGATGGTGTCCAACATGTACACCCAATCTTTCTGGGTTTGGTCTAACTATAACCATGGATTTAAAACTCAGTTTTTGACTGGGACCTGTCACCCACTAGTCGGTGAGTCAATGGCTGACTGGGACTGAGTCTCGGGAAAACATATAGCTAGAAGGCATCCTATAAATGTAAACTATAAGAGAAATGTGTTCTTTTGGTGTTATTAATGAATTAAGCTGTTATAAGCATCTTCTCTGGATTTTGAGGTTAAGTTTCTTTGTGTGTATCTTATAATATAAGATAGACAATTAAAGGACAATTCTTAAATCATAACCATCAATTCATTAGAATTTGGCATTTTGTCTGATATAGTCGATATCGATGGTTCTAAGCTAAGCCTGTAATTCTATTTCTAAGCTCATATGTAACTTTAAATATGTAATTCTAAGTTCAACATATTTCAATTGAACCTCCTACAATGAGATTCATGCAATAAAACCCTACATCAAACAGAGAACTTAACTCCAGTTTAGGTTTTGGCCCAAAGTATTTAACCCATAAGTTCTCTAACACCAACTCCACACTCAAGTGAAAATTGAGGATTGGTGTTGTGGCATTAGGCATGGGTTGCTCCCCATGTATTGTTTTCGAAGTCCGCCCTAAATTCGTCCGGTATGAATGTGTTGATGCGGGTTTAGCAGGCGTCACCCGAGAAATTGGACCAAAGACCTCAAGAATACCCATGTCATTAAAAACAAGGTAAAAATGAGGGACGAAAGCCTCATAAGTAGTGAATACTTTCATATTTGACTTGCAAGTTGCCCAAATTAGAACTATTTTGACTCAATCGAATCGCGGCCAAGACTTACGTGACTCGATCTTGTACTGGTTATACTTGGCAAAGTCACATGGGACTTGATCGAGTCCTATTCAGTTTTTCATATCAGGCAGTGTGCTCGACTCGCTCGGGTCAACCTTGACTTGGTTGAGTTCTAAAACCATGACCACACCCAGGGCCGGCTCAACATTTTTGGGGCCTTAGGCAAATTATAAAAATGAGGCCTTTTAGTTAGAAAAATTAAAAATAAAAATTAAATCATAAATTTTGCTTCTTGCCTTTCTAGATACAAAATTACTAATTAAACTTTTGTATTCAAGTTTAGACAATAAATCATTTTCGATAGATAAAATTGCTAAACCGTTTAGTCAGCTATTACCTCTTAATTTGAATTGGATTCCCTTTTGTCAACAAGGTATTTGTTAAGAGCCCCCTTTTGAGATTGCACTAAACTTTCTATTCTCCTTTTTTTCTTGAGTTTTTCATATCCGGATGCATATTTTCTACCAGTCATTTCAAAGATTAACAAATTGACACAAAAAAGAAATAATAACTAAACAAAATCAATTGATACAATCATACAAATAAGAAATATTAGAAATTAGAACAATAGAACCTGGTGGCCGGGTAGAATAATTGTCTATGTAGTAACTAGAGAAGGTTGGCCGGTTTCTTTCCTTGAAGACAGAAGGCTAAAGCCGGATTGTGTAGCTCCTTTTCTTTAGCTAGTAAAAAATCACCATAAAAGAGTTTTGTCTAGAGAAGGTAATAGAAATTGTTTAGAGAAGGTTGGGCAGATTGTGTTTGTAGCTAGTAGAAAATCACCTTAATAAAGGAGTTTTGGTGGCAGTTTTAATCCCATTGTTTAGCTAGCATTAACTTCACCATAAAATTATAGTGCAGTTGTGTACAGTATTTTAGGAAGAACAATACTATTTTTTAGGAAGGAAGGTGTAGAGAATTGTGCTATTTAATTAGCAATAAAATTTCTGATATTTTGTTTAAAAATTTGATTTTGATTTAGTGCTTATCATGCTCCTAATTTGAGGCCTTTTCCTAAACTATACTTCCAAAAATTTTAGGCCTTTTCCTAAACTATACTTCCAAAATTTTTAGGCCTTTTTTATTTAATTATAATTTAATTTTATTAAAATCATTATTCCTTAATTTCTAGGCTATAATTCTAAAATATTTCTAATTTCTAGGTTATAATTCTAAAAATGGGGCCTTATTAATTGGGGGGCCTTAGGCGGTTGCCTTAGTGGCCTACCCCTTTTAGCCGCCCCTGACTACACCATAACATACTATGCAGAATATTTAATCAATAGATGGCAAAAATGAAACTTTCTAGTACCAAGGACAAGCATGAACACCATCATAAAGCTTTGATGAGGATGACTACTGAGAAATTTGAACCCTTTCCTGGCAAATTATGAGTATGTTCCACAGCCTGAAACAATTCCATAAGTGTTTCGAGTTGCTAAGTTTACATGGGCCAACCCATTTTGGCCTGGATTTCAAACTGAAGGATTGAGATGTAACTAAATGGACCTGCCCTGGCTCAATATATGATTAGAAGGGCCTGGTCAGGTGGTGAAATGGGGTTGGTTATAGAGGCCAAAATGTAAAATTTGCTGTCCATGGGGCCAATAGAGGAAAAAGGTGTGTAGTATATGTAGCAGATCTAATGGACAGGAGGTGGATTAATTTCATCAACTACTGATTCATATTGTTGAGTTTAATCATTTAACAGCTCAAAATGTTGCCCCTCTCTTTGACACTGCAGAAGCTTTGATAGGAGATGAATCGGATTCTACGAACATGAAGATGGACTGCCCAATCAATAAGATCACGCACCCATTGTGGAGATCGGAGATTGTCTACGTGACATCAACCCCTCTTGTTCACTCTCATAATTTGAGGGCTAGGATGGACACCCTGATCGCTAAATTTAATGATATATTGGCTTGATCTATTTAATTGGTGGATACTTCAACAACCTGACTCATTTCAATTAATTTCCATGTCACCATTGTCCCACACAACCACATTTATGCTCCATTGATTCATAGGATTAACATTATAATATTTTGAGATTTATTTTGATAGAGAAGAGGGTGGAGATCAACTATTTACCATAAAGGGGTTGTTAACTGATAGCTACGTCAATAATATTTATCAAAATCCGCTCGATCTTCACCGCTTCCTATCAATGCTATTTTCCTGTATAAATCATAGGAAAATGACAAACATCCATTAAAGTCGCCCTGCAAACTCTAACACATGAGTTAGTTTAAAGAAAGAGCCAAAAATATTATAGGAAATATTATACTGCCCTAGTCCCTTGCCATTAGTGTTACAACTCGAAATCAATCCATGGTTGTTTATTGGGATTGGGATTTTTTTTTTTTTTTTTGTTACATCCAAAGGGTTACACAGAAATAAAATAAATAAATAAACAAAGTAGGAGAAAGAAATTGAAACAAAGATTAAGAAAGAACATATCAACGCAAATAAAACACCATCAAATTGCAAGCAATCCTCTTCGCTATAGAAAATTGATGGAACTGGAGATCAGCCTCGTGAGGACGGATGTTGAAATCGAAGCCATTGACTTTCTCATTTTCTTCAAGTTATATACTTATTACGACAACAACACTTCTTTTTCTTTCATATACCACTCATTTATTAAAAAACAAAAAAAAAAAAAGAACGGACCACTCATTTGCTGTTGTGGTAAGGAAGGAGGCAAAAGTTATGAAAGCTGGCCCATTCAACTTGGACAAAAGGAAGGAGGCAAAAGTTACGAAAGTTGGCCAATTCAACTTGGACAAGTGGACAAGTAGCCAGCTACTTTATTGGCATTGTCATGGAATCTTGGAAGGCAACTGTGTTGCCAGATTGAGTGGTGGTTTGTGTAAGCATTTCAGTTTGTTGTGACCATGTGCTAAGCACTTGATTAGTTAGAGAAACTAGCAGAACTAAGAGAGCTCAATAAAGGAAATGAAAGACTTCCTTGAAGAATATGGGTAACGGTTCTGTACCTACTACCCAGACAAGATGTTAATACCATATTATGATCATATGATTAATATGGTAACCTAATCGATTACATATTAAGAGCATTTTGGCGTGAGAATGCAGGCTTCCATGGTCCTTTTGTTAGTTTATAAATCATACCAGAAGGCCATCATCATGTCAGAGTTATGGGCCCTAACTAAGGGCTGGCTTTAGAGGCTATCAATCACCAATGGCTGTGCCTGGGTTGGTTAATACCCAGTTTTTTGAGCTGGTCTGACTAAGCCTATTGAAAACACTGATTTTATATGCCATAGTTTTATAGGCCATAGTGAACATGATTCTGATTCCATTTTCATTTTCTTTTATTTTCATTAGCTGTAAGGATTTGCTCACACAAGAGTACATTCAGAATTTGACTATATGGATTTTTACAGTCCGGGTTGATTATTTAGCTGACTTTCTAACTGCTCTCTTTTTCAGATCTTGACACATGCCCATATACGAAACATTGCAAATGCATTATCAACACTGGAACATTTGTGATGGTTTTTTTTTTTTTTTTCCTTCCTCTTCTTCTAGCATTTGAAATTTTTTATTTGATTTATGAGTTTTAAAAGATTCAACAATATTGTTCGACACTTTTGGCTTACAAAGTTTTTTAAATTCGAGCTTCCAAATGTTTGAACAGTGTAAATCCAAATGGGAAATAAATCTTAGAGAATTTAAATATCCCTCCAAAAGGAATTCTTAGATATTTATTAGAAAAAAAAGAGGTTCCAGTAGGAATTCTTAGATATCCTTCTAATAAATAGGCCCAAACAAGCTCAAGGACAAAGGGAACATAGAGAAGGAGAAATGGGGCATTTCAAGGACATCCTACTTCATTCATGCACACCATTAAGATATTATTAACTTATTATATGAATCACATTGGAATTCTTCATTTGTACTTTCATTCCTTAATAAATATTCCATGATCTTATATAAATTACATTGTAGTTCTTAAATTGTACTTCCATTCATTAAAATAAATCTTCCATATAAAAATTTTCTTATTTCATATTATTCTGCTTTCTTGTGTGTCTCCATATTAATATGGTATAATTTCCTGGTGGAACTAGTGGCCTTACAATTGAGGATCCCCACAACGATGTATGGATTACCAAACTGTCCTTAAAATCTCAGTATTAATATATAAATTAGATTATCATACAAGGAAAATGGGTACTAGTCAGCCACCATCATACTAAGTATGTATAATAAAAATACAAATGGGAGTCGCTTTGTTGAGTGCCAGTGCTTGTGGGGCCTACCTCATGCCCTAGCTAGGCATGAGACCATTTCGATCCCCCCCTCCCCCGTACAATGAGTACACACTCGATCCAATGGTCTAGTTCATTTGGATGGGTACCAAACTCTGGCCGAGACACATGAATATTAGAAGAGGTCCAAGCTTTATGGTCCACTCAGATGGATCGAAATGTGGGCCCCACCACATGTTCCAAAGCACTGAGCAAGGGCGCTCCACTGAGGCTGGCCCAATATAAGTATATGGCCAACTTATTGATGAAGAAGGGTAATGCATGGCTCCATCATAGGGAAGACAAGGGTTCAAACCTTAGTTACAAACTAATTATCATGGTCCCATGTAAAGATAAGGTCCAAATATTGATGTCATTGTCCCTTGCTTGTGAAAATCACATGGATTATGCAGTGAGCAAAGGCTTGCAGAGGTTGGCTCACACAGGCCCTAGATGAGTGTGGAACCACTTTATCCTTGTTCTTGAAGCAACATGAAAAATAGACAGTATCACATAAAAGTATCTATTGAGACCCAGCTGCTACCTTTCTTTTTTGTTTTGTTTGTCCAAATATAGCAGTCCCCTTGCCACAGCCCACCCACAGTGGGCCATCTTCTTGGAGAGTTTGAATGTGTCCTATGTAATTATTACCGAATGTCCAGAAATTTATAATACATGGGAGACACTTGATTCAGCATCATCATTTGCTGGTAAATTGCAGGCTCATGTTCAAGTACCTGGTCCTTGCCGGCTGAATTGAGTTGTTTGAATCAGCCGTACGCACAAT
This sequence comes from Umbellularia californica, assembly GCA_028538565.1. NCBI lineage: Eukaryota > Viridiplantae > Streptophyta > Magnoliopsida > Laurales > Lauraceae > Umbellularia > Umbellularia californica. The sequence continues at coordinate 9,665,475 of JAPQWN010000006.1, read as the reverse complement.
GGACTTGTTTTCAGGTTTTAGTCCCTGGAATCATCCATGCAGCCAACTTCAAAGATCCATATATATAACCCTCAAAATCAAACTCGCCCAGTGTAGGGCGGATTTTCAATCCAGACAAAGCTAGGATTAGGATTGAAGAGAGTAAAATTAGCTTTTAAATGTTTTCTACGGAGTCATTAAATATTGAGTGTAAATCTAACGTTAACCCTCCTTTTTTGTTTACATAGAAAAAGCAACATTTCATTGAGATCTCCGGTGCATTATTTTCATGCAGCGTGGCCCGTCTAAGAGGTGGGCCAGTGGAGTTGAATCTGAATATAGGACTAAATATTAGACCCAATAACTAAAGATAAGTGGTTCCATGATATTAAGACTCTACATAAAAATCATGCTCAAATGAACCCACATATATGTTCAAATAAATTCATATATATAATAATGCTATGTAGATAAGTCATTGTATGAATAAATCACATAAAGATATACACTACTTATATACATAAAAATCCTATAAGAATCACATAAAGATCCATGTAAGAATCAATCTAAAATAAACCTTAATATATACTCAAATAATCTGCATGTACGTTTATAAATAACAAAAGAAAGAACCTCAAGGTAGGACTGGTATTGTTTCAGCTTGGTCTATAAATTGATTGGCTTGCAGTACATTTGTCCAAGCTCAACCCTCAAACATCTTAAAGAAAAATAAAAGCCCTCATTTTGTGCGTTTTCTCAAGATCACATACCCGTAGAAAAAGAGCTTGATCGACAACACTAACCAGGATTATTGTCAAATTGGTAAAATAAATATGTTATTATCAACCACACATCCAAATTAAAGTAGAATTTTTTTTCCATCATTAATATACATAAGAACCATAGTCTGAGCAATTTAAATAGTAAAAGTAAGGTCATTGACCTCATAAATGAAGATCTTAATCAAAAGCAGCCACAGCCACAGCCACAGTGACAAAGATATAGGCTATTCAAACTAAAATCTAAAGAACCATGGTCATCCCTAATCAACAAAACCTGTACTAAACTCACCCTGTGTAAGAGCTGGTCGTTTCAACTTAACTAGCGGTGTGTCCGGAAAAGCTTTTAGTACAAGAAGTTGGAACCCCACCACCCCCATTAAATTCGTTTTGCTGTACCAATCGTCAACGCCTTTTTGTTCTTCAAAAAAATCCCCATCGTTCCTTTGATTTCACATTCCTGGACCCTTGTCTTCCTTTTTCTCTTCTCTGGACCTTCTTATGTGCTAACTTATTCTATGAAGTAAAATTTTTCTGTTCTTTTCTTCTTTGGATTGCTCTTGCAAGGGCTTGAGCCTTCTATCACAGTGGATTTTTGTCTGCAATCATGGTCAGACGCCATGGGTGGCAACTACCTGCTCACCCATTTCAGGTATTTGAGTTTCTTCATTTGCAGGTGATGTGGGAAGAGGTCTTGGTCAGTGTATTTCTTCTGCTGTGGGCATCTTAATAAATGAAATGAATTTAGTTTAATCCATGAATTCCTTCGTGGGTTTTCTTATTTTTGTAAATGGTACTTAGTTTTATTGAAATTTTGTTACTTTTATTATGTGTTTTGAGGGTTTGGTTAATTTCTCAATTCCTGATGTGGGTGTCTGTTAAATGCTGAATATATGGCTTTCATTCATGATTTCTTATTTTTATGTTTTCTTAGTTTCATAAATGGTTTTAGATTCAACAGAAGGGGTTCAACTTTTATTTTATAGTGTGATGTTTTTGGTCTTTTTGGACAGGGAGGAGGTGGAGAAAGGTATGTGTAGTTTAAATTTTGTACTGTGGAGTGTTACTCTACATCCAAACCACCCCTTTGTATTTCCTAACTCCCCCAACAACCACCACAACCAGCAGGCTGCTACAAAAATGCTGTATTGTATTAGAGTTTTGATTAATTTCTGTTATGGTATTTATAAAAATGCTTTGGTTAATTTTCTTTATTAGGTTTTTCTTTCTTCCTTTTCCTACTGTACAATATTGGATTTTTTAACAATTGAATATTACTAAGGATTTTTTTAAAAGTTTCTTAACCATTGAATACTACTAATATTTTCTTTAAAATCTTCATTGGTACTTATTGTAGACTTGTGTTTTTTTTTTTTTCTTTTTTTTTTTCTATTTCTATTTTGTTAATATCTTGTATTGCAAAAGTGTTTGGTTGCCCTTTCAATTTTGATATGGATATATGTATAATGTTTGTTTCAGGTCTTTTGATACTCTGGTATGCTCAATAAATTACTTTTCCCATTTTATTTTATAAACTTAATTTTGTCTGAGAATGTGAAAGTTATATGTTCAGAAGATTGATGGTTTTTCCCCTGACCTGGGTGGTGCCTGATGTGGTCGAGATTCTTTACTCAATGGCTTGCTTTTTGTAGTTGGGGGTGCATAATTGGGTGTAGAATGGGTTTTCTTTTTTACTTTCTTGCTTAAGGGTAAAAGTTTTCCTATTTGGTTTCTGATTTCAGCCGTTAGAGAAATGTATGAATTATATTCCACTTATATGAGATATATAAAATTTACAAATATACATTTTTGGTATGGATAAAGGAGGGTTGCGTTGGGTAGGTTGACAGCACAACCCAAACATGAGCCAACCCCAACGTAGTTGGGATGAGGCTTTGATGACGACGACGACATTTTTAGTATGGTCCCGATGCACATCGATCTTTGGACCTGGGATAGTTGTCTCCTAAATGGACAATGCCTAAACCAATACACTTTGATGCATAATTGGGATATTTCACTTGTATGATTTGATGAGTATCTCCATTTTCCAGGCAAGGGATTTCAGTGTTGTGGTTTTGTTCTTTCATTAGCCTTAGTAAAAAAAATTATTTTCTTTCAATTCATTCTTGCTCGTGTTTTCACTTAAGATACAATGCAAATGAGTTATAACTGCTTATTATTTACATTTATGTCTCATGTTTTTTACAAAAAAAAATCTTTAGTTCTTGTATTTTTCCCCTTATCGATTACTGTTCTTGGAAATTGAGAAATGAAGTTCTGCATAATGCTATTAGGAGTTCAAACAAAGCAGATTTCAGCCCTAGTTGTGATGTTACTTAGTCTGAACTTCATCTAGTGGCTCAAGGGAATTGCTAACTGCCCTACTACCATGCCTTTTCTTCCCAAAATGTCGAGTTCACCACACTCTCTCTCTCTCTCTCTCTCTCTCTCTCTCTCTCTCTCTCTCTCTTTTAATTTTTCTTTTATTTTTTTCTCTACATGGAGTACTCTAAAATGTCAAGAGTTCAGCTCGTGCGCTCTCTCTGTCTCTTTAAATTTCTTTTTCTTTTAATTTTTTCTCTACGTAGAGTACTCTAACTCATGCACTCTCAGCACAAGAGGGGGTCCCTTTAGTGTCCCTAACCAACTGAGCTACAGCTGGGGTCTGCCACTAGCATTTTTTGGTCTAATGTGGGCAAATATCTCTCATCCATCATGATGGGAAACACAATGCCCAGAAACTTGTGACCTTTAGGGCCTATTTATCTCATTTAATTGAGTTTGTAGGAATTCTAAGACTATATTTCTATAAGTGGTTAAAAATGAAGAATCAAAGGTGAATATCCAAAAATAACCATCAAATAACCTCCCCATTATTGAAAATCGAATCAAGGGAAGATGGGACATGTATACCCCCATCACCCTAGTAATTTAAATCCTAGGAAAAGTCAAAGTCCCATCTACATTGCCACCTTATATCCATCACCTTTCACCCCATTTCCTTCACATCCCTCGCCTCTTTAATAATGCTCCAGTGGAGTTCATTTGACCATAAATTCCTATGTATTCTATGCAAACAAACAGTTCCTAGAGTTAACTTTTAAGTTGCAACTCTGTTAGGGAGTACTTAAAATTAGAACAACCTAGTTATATTTGGAGCATCTTCTTTTCCTTTTTTTGTATTCTACCACCTGATGGCTCTTCAAGCCCTTTTCAATGTCATCCGGCATGTAGAGCGCGTGTAATTGTCTTAACAGTATCTCATGTTGAAATTATTATATATTGGCCCATCCCTACAAAATAAACTATATTGGTTAGAGCAATTGCACCATGAAGGGCCATCATACCCAGTGAAAACTATCTTCAGGCATGTTTTCTTATTAGTCCCCTCGCTTTCGCTGTGGTAGTGTGGTTATCTCTAAAAGTTAGAACATTGGACATTGTTCCCCCAAAGACACTCGCTGTGTTCGTGTAGTCATATTTGACTCTTGGATTTGAAGTATGCTTTATGGTCCTCAATTATTTCTTTCATTATAAATTTCCACAAATGTTCGTGTGTATCAAGTTAATTACTGATTGCCACATGTTATAGTGTGAGATTTCTAGATTTCACTTTTAGTGGGACATAACATCAAGTTTCCAATGTATCATAGTATAGACTTGTAAATTACAGTTAATGTGTAAGAATAATATCTCAATTTGCATTTATGCTGTTTTTAGCGGTTCCTTTTTTTTAATTTATTATTATCTGGATTTTGTACTGATATTTAATCTTAGATCACCATAAGTTGCAGGAAACTTCTTCCTAGCTATATCAAGACACTTCTACCCAGGGTCCCTTTCTCTTCTCACTATGTGTTCCACCACTTTACAACTCATAGTTTACTAACATTTAGAACTACCAATTTCCACTCCCACACATGTTCCATTCACGTGTGTACTGCAACAGATGTTGCATTTTTAGTACCATGTTTGGATATGTATAAAGGTGCTTCTTGTTTATGTTTTCATTATCTTAATGTTATTTACCTTATTCATGTAATAGCCTTGCAGGAGAGATTTGAATTTTTATGCGGTTGTTTGATATGTTCATCTTCTGTATGTAATGCTTAATTTCGTGATGATGTTGATTTAATTCTTATGTCATGTTCGTTTTTGTCCCTCTTCTTTTATAGGTTGGTGCCATTACTGTTTTCTTCCTTTTAGTTGTTGCATATTATGCATTCTTTGCACCATTTCTTGGAGGTCGGATTTTGGAGTATGCATCAATGGCAGTTTACACTCCTGTGGTAAGTATGCACATCCATTCTTTACATCCATTCTGAATCTATGATACATGGATACTTCAAACAAGCAACATATCATGTCATATTGTATTGGATAGTCTGATAAAAAAATATATCGTATTGAATGCTTCACTTCTAAGTTGTAGAAACTAGAATCCTTGTCCCCATATCTGAGCATCATATTTCTGAATACAATTATGCTATCCACCTTGGCCTGGATGCATCTGTTGGTGTCAATGCCAGACATGGTTACAGTTTACCGGACATTGTAACTTGATTTGAAAAGTAATAGGATTGGTAGAAATATTTTTAAAAAATGATTTAATATATATTGGAAAACTATCATTTGAAAATAGATGTTTAGTGTAATAAATTAATGACAATTATTTTTTTTCTTTTGACTAATAATTATTGCTGCGTAAGTTACTCACTGGACTTGACTTGTTTCTATGCTGACAACACAAGAAATGATTTTTTTTTTGTTTGTAACCATAAAAACCTAAAAGTTCCATGTCCTTCTTACATGGCATTTAATTCTCGATTTCTTGTATGATGACATCATTTTTCAGTTTTTATTTTTTTTTATTTTATGTTTGTTATTCCCATAATTTGTTCTATTTTTTTTTTACAGGTAGTTGCAGTTTTTTATCTTTATGTCCGTTGCACAGCTATTAACCCTGCTGATCCTGGGATTTTGGCAAGATTTGATGTTAAATTAATGATGGATTCCAATAATAATACTGGGCTTCAAGGTTTGGAATTGCATGACAATCTAGGTGAAGGTGCTGATATGAGTGAGTTTCACTATTCTCCATCATCAGCGTCTATAAGCTCTATAACTGGTAACACTAGTAAAAAGGCGTCATTTGGAGAAGCTGGAGGACTAAATATTCCAAAAGGCCCTGAAGGTAAAAGATCACGATTTTTCTTCAGTATTGGAGCACTCTTTTGTGCATTGTTTACAAAAGAAGATTGCCACAAACGTGAAGAGATCACTGAGCTGCAAGCTGCCAATGCTGAAGATGCGCTATTTTGTACATTGTGCAATGCTGAGGTACTACTTGTAGCTATCAATTTTTCCATATATCTTGAATCAGGTGCAATACACTAGTTAATTGCATTATCTTTGCCTTTCATATTTAGGGTGAGTTTTGGCATACCCAAATTGCAAGTGATTTGAATAGTTTTGCAAAACTGATCATTACCCCTTCTCCTACATGTTATGTTATGGAGTTTGACTGCGTTCTTCTCAGGCACAGTTTTTTTAAAGTGCATCCCTCCTTTGAATGTGCCCAATTTATGGTGTGCCTGATTGTAATTCTATTTGCTTGTAATATGAACATTTAGAAGGATTTAGATTCTTTTGATTTCATCTAAATGATCCAAGTAAGAACATTGGGGTGGTAGCTCTTCTATCTTGAAGCACCATCAAAAGAAGAAAAATCCAGTCCTAATGTTGATAGTTATGAGTAGAAAAGTAAACACTGGCTGATCATTTCAGTATTCAATTTATATAGAAGTTATGGATCAATAGAGCAGAGGCTATATCTCTATTAAATGCATACAGAGAAAGGGTTGCATGAGACTTTGATGCTTCAAGGAAGCAATTTCATTTTTTGTTGCTGTTTTATGATGCCCCCTCTTCTATCTTGAGATGAATCTGTTTGTGTAGGCCAACATGAAATAGCTCATTGACATTGTCCACTAGGTTCTAGATTTACTTGTTTATATTTACTACGTTGTTATTATTTTCAGAGGACTGGGGAGATTATATCTATTATCATTTAAAAATCGTTTCTTAGTTTAACTCTCTCTTTTTTCCAAATTTTCTTGCCGGACATCTGGTTGACCTGGTTGTGGTCATATCTGAGCAGCACATTGTAGTATATTTTCTGTGCTGTTATAGCTCAACAAGCATTTGATGACCCAATGATTTTAAAAATAGACTGGCACAGCACGGTTATGGGAAGAATAGCCCTCTCCAAGCCAAAAGGCTTATGATAGATCGTCTAGGTCTCACACCAACGACAGTAACAAGGAGAGAGAGAGAGAGAGAGAGAGAGAGAGAGAGAGAGAGAGAGAGAGAGAGAGAGAGAGAGAGAGAGAGAGAAGAAGAAGAAGAAGAAGAAGAAGAAGAAACGTAATTTTTATATTCAATTTGCAATGATCGAATGAGAGGGGAATGCATTTATTTGTGTAGGCTAGTCTATGCTCTAATTAGGATACAAAACTCAATAAAATAGAAACTTCTAATTTACTGCTAATCATAGCAATTACTAAAAAAAGAGGGAAATATCTAAGAAATCCTCTAGAAACTTTTCAAAACAGGAAGGTGTCACTGGAGACACGTTTAGGAGATTTTCCTACTTTTTGGGCTTTGACCTTCAGGCATAAACTTTTGGGTTGGGCCCATTAGGCTGGTCTGCATCATAGTCACTGCCTGGTTAAAGACAACACAAATTATCAAAACAGTGAATTTATTAGAAACTGAGCATTTACTTCAAAACAATTTCAATTACTCGTTTGGTTTGATGGAGTTCTCTATTTAGGCAGGGCCTATTCTCTTGAAAGGGTCCTCTTGGGCTGTTTTTCTGGAGGATATTTCTAAGACAAAACAGAGTACTGTGCTTGGAGGACATTGCCAAGGAGTCTGTCCGTATCATTTCAAGAACATTATCACAGAAGAAACTTTTGTGCTTGTTTGGTCCTTTTGACACTTGCAATTGTTGGTTAACATATATCTACTGAGTGTGAATAACGCTGCAGAACCACTGACTTGTTTGTGCTTATCAATTATATTTAAAAACATATCGTTCTCCAGTTCCCATAATACATTTTTCCATTGGCTTGTAGGTACGCAAGTTTAGCAAACACTGTAAGTGCTGTGACAAGTGCGTGGATGGGTTTGATCATCATTGCCGGGTATTAATTTTCAATTCATCAGAAATAAGTTTGTTGTTAGAATTTAGAAAGCTTAGAGTATTTTTGTTTTAGGATTAATCAAATTGGTATTTTGTTCAGAAACTGACAAATTCATCTTTTTATTTCTTTTTGTGCAGTGGCTTAATAACTGTGTGGGAAGGAAAAATTACATGTCTTTTATTTCTCTTATGGCTGCAAGTCTTATTTGGGTACGTAGCAAATTCATATAATTGCTCTGTTAAAAATAGAAAAATCATTTATTTTATTATTTTTTTTTTTGGAAAGGAAAAAAAGGGTAGAGGGTGTTGGTTGTTTACTTTTTGGTGATGCTACCCTGCTACTTAAAAATAGGAAACATGTTGCTATTAAATTACCATTTCAAAAAAAAAAAGAAAAAAAAGAAAAAAAAGGAAAAGAAAACAAAAAAGAAGAGAGAGAGAGAGATTCCTATCGAGTTGTTTATGGTACTTCTGTTTATGATGAGAACCTGTGTTCCTAACTTATCCATGGCATGCCCCTTGTGTGTTCATGAAGTATTTCGGAATTAGAGAATTTTTGTAATTTGAACTTTTAAGGCTTGGCCTTACTTCTAACGATGACCTTTCTATCTTTTAATTCTTGTCAGCTTGCAATTGAGTGTGGAGTTGGTATTGCTGTTCTTGTCCTATGCTTTGTTGATAGGAAGGCCACAGAAGATCGTATTGTTGAGAGGCTTGGCAATGGTTTCTCGCGTGCCCCATTTGTGACTGTTGTGGTGTGTCTACCATCAAACTATTTGTGTTTTATTGGTGATATGATCCCTAACGTTTTTTTTTTTTTTTTTTAAATTTTTTTCCAATTATTTTATGGTATTATTAATGAAAAATTAACAGTTATTATTAGTTTTTTGTATTGTAACAATACCGGATCAGCTGGTATTATCTGCAAACATGTTCCTTACATTTCAAATTGTAGCCGATTTCAACTATCATTTTATGGATAAAAATTTTTTATTCACTTTTTAAGCTTATGTTGTTGGAAACAGTGGTGCCACCTCTTTCTTGTTTCTATGCTATTGCTATTTTGTGATTCTGTTTCTTGCCCATGTTTGCTAAAGTAGTTTACAATTTGCCACATTATATAATTAAATGTTTTCAATGAAATTGGATAAGAATGGTCAAATCCTGATCTCTGATTAATATTTCTTGGGGTTTACTGGTTACTCATGTTAACCCGTTAAGTTAGGATGATTTACATGTTGAATGTGTTATACATAATTTTGTCTCTACATGGCATTGCTTGGACAACCTCGTGAATTTCTTGGGTTTTGGGTATGAATTGGTTTCTAGTGAATTTGAATAAGAATGGTCAAAGCCTGATCTTTGATTAAGTGGTCAGTCATGTTAGCCAGTGAAATAATGACAAGTTACATCCTGAACTTGTTTTTCATAATTTTGTATTAACATGGCATTCCATGGACAAACTTAGGCATGGCTTGGCCTTGCACTGTGTGCCTCTTTGGGCTCAAGCAGGCCTGTGTGGATCATAGAAACCAGCTGGTTTCATGGCGGCTCATCTGTTAGTTAAATGATAAAAGCATACTCCAACTGGACACCATAAAATTAACCCAGTGGCTTTGAAGTGATTGAAATATCAATATTCAACAAGGCCTATTAATCTCAGATGTGAGACGTGCATGGATATGAACCGACAAGATGTCCTATGTCGCCTTCCTGTCTTCTTGTTTCATATTTATTTCTGGACTTGAGCTTGATGTGTATGTTGGAATTGATATTCCTTACCACTGAATTTTCAACTTCTTGGCCCATTTGGCCCTTCAAAAAAGTTATACCTGTTCTGTATGTTCTGCAAAAAAAAAAAAAAAAGAGGGTTAAATACAACCTTTAGCACCTTATAATTTATGTCCATTCGTTTCTGTGCAGGTCATATGTTCTGCAGTTTCATTGCTTGCTTGCGTGCCTCTGGGGGAGCTCTTCTTTTTCCATATGATATTGATTAGAAAGGTCTGTTCCAGAAAAGTTTGCCTATGGCTGTCTGCCATTTTAGTCCTCTGAATGGTCTGAAATATTGCCACAGATCTTGTTGTCAACATTTTGTTGTTTCATGAAATTCTCAATACCATGTCAAATTCTGGAGATCTTTCTTGTGATATAATATGGAAAATCTAACCAAAGTGAAAAATTGATTATACAGCTTGGATATATAGAGGTTTAGGTTGCGTCTTGCGAAAATATTGCAAGACTCCTAAGATTTCGTGATGTTTTGAAAACTTTTCTAATAGTGAATGTCTCATCCCACTATTTCCTCACTGAAGTATCATAAGATTTCAAAATATCAGTGATATTACTCTTACTGAAGAATGACATTGCAACTTTCTTTTTTGGTTTGACAGGGCATTACTACTTACGAATATGTTGTGGCAATGAGGGCGATGAGTGAGGCACCTGCAGGATCTATTGATGATGACAACCAAAATGTGATTTATTCTCCATCTGGTTCTGCTACAACAGGTTTTAGTGGTGGAAGTTCTCTAGGTCTACAATATAAAGGTGCATGGTGTACTCCTCCCAGGGTATTTGTTGATCATCAGGTACACCTCTGGAACATACAGTTTCTACTTTCAATCTGCTGAGTTTCTTTTTGCATGTCATTGCTCATTTTCTTAAATAGGAAGATACTATATTTGATTGAACCATGATGCTGGCCCTGCAAATGTACTGGTGGACTCACCTTTTGTGAACTAGACAGTTCATGTTGTTGGGCTTCTTTCTTTTCCATGGAGAAGAGATGCCAGAGCAGAACTATTGCTTTTGGCATATCATGGGAGATGACCAAAATCCTTCCCCTTCCCCTTCTTCCAAAATTAAATGTGGACGGTCTGCTGCACTTTGCAAGATCTGATTTCAAGAGAAATTATGCAGCAGTGGAGTTGTTTGGACATGGTCTATTCCATTTTGGGCCCCACCATACCACTGCTGCTAAAGTAAAAATAAAAAAAAAGTTTTCTTTTCTTGGTTGAGCATCATGTAATATCTTTTACTTGAAATGATAACATCAGGATGAAGTTGTTCCACACTTGGACCCCCAGATGGTACCTTCTACTGTCGATCCGGATGCAGCTGGATTCACGGATAAAGGCAAGCTGCCTAAAAGGCATGTTCCTATCAGTGCTTGGAAGCTAGCTAAGCTAGATTCAAATGAGGTAATGAGAGCAGCAGCTAAAGCCAGGGCATCCTCATCTGTTTTACGGCCGGTTGATACCCGTCGTTTGCCTGATGTTGATATCAGCTCCAGTGGAAATATGAGTGGTAGAAGTAGCATCAGCACAGATTTTGGGGCAAATAAAGAATTGAAGATTGATCTGAAGTTATCTCCTTTGGGGCACTCATATCCTACAAGCCATGCTAGCAAGGATGACTATGAAACAGGTACTCAGAGTATGAGTAGTTTCAGTAGTCCTAGTCGTGTACATGATTCTGTGGCCTTGAGTCCTCTTCCATTAGAGAACCGATCTCGTCCTTCAAATGCGATGATTGTGGCCACTCACTTGCAACGCATTCTTCCTGATCGGCCTTTTACTACAAGAACAACTCTCCATAATACGAACCTCAGCAATCCAATTTTCCAATCCGCCACTGCAGGATTTGATGACAGAATCATGCAAAAGAATACTGCTGATGCACTGCTGTTATCGGGCCAGCCTGGTAAAAGGACATCTGTAATCTGGGATCAAGAGGCTGGTCGATATGTATCAATTCCTGTATCTTCTAGGACTGAAAGTGCATTAGAAAATCCTGCCAGAAATCTTTTGCAACTTCCAGTAGTGAAACCATCTGCAGAACCGAGCACTTCTGTGACAAGAAGTACCCTTAAAGACTCCTGTACTCCAAAGGCTCCTGTGCAACAATCAGAAAAGCTTTTATACACAGGGCAATCTATATTCTTTGGTGGCCCACTTTTGAGTGTCCCAGTTCAAGATAGCACAAGAAATAGGAACAGTGATGTTGGATTGAGACTGGACCAAGAGAGAGTATCAACTGTGCTGCCTCGGGAATCAAGAGTTGGGAGAGGTGCCAAGTCAAGCCAGTTCCCTGTTTTTACTCCAGGGTCATCCCAGAAAAACCCATCATCCAACATGAAATAGTTTCTTTCCTTAGGTCACCGACTTGAAGCATCAATATGCTGGCTTCACTCTGATTGGCTCCAGAGTCGGACAAGGACATCCTAGTAGTGATTCTGCCTGTAAAAAGTCATGCTTGTGGCAGTAGCATCAGCATGACTATCAGTTTTTGTAGATGGAGAGGAATGGAGGGTTCAACAATGCTAGTCCCTCCAGATTCGATCAGGAAAGCCATTGAAAAGGTTACTTTTGGAGCTTGAATGCTTCACAAGGATGGATTCTCTTCCCTTACAAGTTAAAGTTATTTTTTGCCATGCACTTGATCGACTGTTCTTATACTGAAGAATGGAGCAGTGAAGAGCTTTGTTGGTGAACAGATCTTTGCCAAGATCACTTCATTTTCTCTTTAAATGTGCTCCATTCTGCTTTGTAAGCAGGTTTGGACATCATGTGCATGATTGCTTTTTTCCATGAAAAAGAAAGAATTGAACAAATTAACAAAATCTAAGAGCGACATTTGACATCACCACAGGTTGCATTCTTATTGAGGTATTTCTTGTTATGATAATCTTTTACTTGCATGTTATTTCTGTTATGCTTGCTTCAAAACTTCAGCAATCAGGCATAGTGGCTGTGTATTAACTTTATTCGTGACACTGAGAAGATAATGCCGTACCCCGATAACTTTGCAGAACACAGGGAACAATCACTTCTTGATATTTCTACTATTGTACTTATGGTGTGTTTGTGCAAACAGAGGATTTTGCCTCTTGCGGATTTTCTGTTTCTACAGGAGAGAGGAGTCCTTTATTCCTACTCCTCTCATAGGAAATCGAAATCCTTTCTATCGAGAATAATCAGTTCATTTCCCCCCTGCAAGAAACAAATGTCACACCAAATGACTGGAGGAGGCTGCATAGAAAATCAAAATAATTTTCTTTTCTATCAAGGAATCCTCTCGTCATACAAACTCACCTTGAGAGCTGCATATGTTTTTACATCATGTGCCAGGGAAGTCTTATGGCTAAAACGAGTTTAGTTCTATACAAAACAGGAGATGAGCTAGTGATTTAGTACATTAATTGTAATTTTGCCTCAGTTTTCATTTTATGTAATTAGGGCCCACAATTAGTTATTTTCAGGGTGTTTCTACAAAGAGCTATATCATGGTATGATGGGCCATTTGAGAATATCCAAGATAGAATGGACTTTTCATTTTTTTTTTCTGGCCAGAACCACAGGGGGAAAATGTACACCCATTAGATTCTTTAAAGTGGCAATGGTTGGATGGCTATGATTTTGCAGTCTGATGAACTTTCCAAGCGCGGTTTATCCTAGACAAAGCATGCTAACGTGTCTTTCTTTTATCCCTATTATCATGCATGTTTACTTTATGTCTTTGAACAAAAGTAGTACTCAGCCTTATGGTCGCAAGATACATGGAGAACCAATTAAGGAAAAACCAATAGTAGTAGGACCATTACCAGTTCTGTCATCCAGAAGGACCATGCCTGAAGTTGCTGATTTAACACATGCTCTTCTTTTTTTCTTTTTTTTTCTACAAATTGATACTGCAATCAGCTTGGAAGCAGAGGAATTAGCCCAGTAACAGAAAGAACAGCAAACTGAAAAACAGAAAATACCAGACAAAAATATAAGAGAAACAAAAGAACACTAACCCAACCAAGACAAAGCTTGGGCAATTCTTACCAATGACAAGGAGCAAAATTAACAACAGTCAAGGACACTTGGCCGCAGGGATGCTGATGTGGTGCTATTTTTAGGCTAGAAGGTCTCTTGTGTGGGCTTGGAAATGTTCCAGGTTACTCTAAATCTTGATCTACTGAGGCTTGATCGACGCTGAGGGGTCTGTTGAAAGATTGTCTAAATGCAAGGAGGTCTGCATTGCCAAGACTGCATTGTTCTTAGATAACCATCCACTTGATTTCAGCATTTATTTATGGATTGTCACTGCTGATTTGATACTTAAGACATTTTTCTCATTCTGAGACTGTCTCCTAGAATTAGGAAGTTGTTCACTTAAAACTTGAAACATTGATTTAAACATGCGTGGATATTAGAGGTTGTTCATTTCCGTGGCGGCTACATATGTTTTCTTCTGCAGTCGAAAGGCGAATGAAAGAGGACTCTGTTCAGCAAATGAAGCTTGTTTGTGGCTTTCTGTATTCCTTGCTTATCCTCTATAGTTTCAAAGAACCAACAAGCATGCCCAGCAACTTCATTTTGATATAGCAGCAGGACCAAAAAGGACACTGTTTTTTCTTTTGTTGAAGAAGATGGTAATATTAACAAAGGAAAGATTACAAACTGACCCAACCAGACTAAGGCTACACACAGACATACAAGGACACTAAACAACATTCAAAATACATGATTCCATTTCCATCCACTACATATTTACATCAACACAAAATTTAGAAGAAACCTCTTGGAGCTGCCCATCTGCTAAAACTTGTTCTTGCTTGAAAACCTCCTCCTGGAAGTCATAAGCTATTCCTCAAAACCTGCATCACTAACATATCTTCATCATTTAGAAAGGAAGGTAAATTATATCTAAATAGAGTCAGTTGAGGTGATTTCATCTTGGCCAAGAGGTCAGCACACATTATTATCATTTCTTCTACAGAACATAGCTTTCCAATTACTAAATCCTTTTAAGAGTTGCAAAATCTTCTCCCATATCCACATAACTTCCATGATAGGTTCTAATTGTGGTGCAATCCTTCTACAATTAACCACTCATCACCATCTACAGTTAAGTGACGCCTATCATTTCTGCTTCCATCGAATGGTCTGCTTGAATCTTTGATGAGTAGGCAAAAAGCATTATCCCTTTATATGTCCCTTATCAACTGAGCTACAACTTAGGGACTCTATGATGATGTCCTTGATTATTGATTGAGATTGAAATTTCAACTTCTAATTGTTGGCTGCCCAGGGGAGCCCAACCCATAATGTTTGTGCTGTTATGCCAAAAAAAAAAGAAGAAATCACAAAAGTTATATGGCCTTTAATCAAAGTTTGTGATTAGAGATGCAATAGGTTGGGTTTAAACAGGGACCCGCTCCAACCCAATCCAATTAGGTGCGAGTATAGTAGTGTGTTAGTTGGGTTGGGTCAGGTATGATTTACCATTCACTAACCCAAGCCAGGTTTGGGACGGGTTTGGGTTTTGGGTGCCTAATGTGCCCGCCCTACCCGGTATGTCTTTACTTTATATATTACTAAGAAAGGTTCTGTACGTGAAATGTTATTAGTGCCTGTGCTTGTAAAATATGATATATGTTTTTTTCAAAATGTCATGGGTTCAACCCCATTGACAGCCCTATTTGTGACTGTCTGGATGACCTTCTAGGAAGTCCTTTTGTTGCTTTCACTTCTACTTTTGATAACCAAAAAACCTTTAAAATACGTTTTTTCCAAAAAATAAACTAGAACTAGAGATGTAAAATGAGTTGTGCCTGTCTGGAACACGGCCCACAGGCACAAGTTGGCTATGCCATGCTGGGCCATGCCCTACAAGGGCCAGGGCTGGCCCACGAGCCCTTTTGTTTTGTTTTGTTTTGTTTTCTTTTTTTTTTTCAAATGTCAAAACTTATATTTATTATTTAATGCTACATGTAGATTAGAAAGAGTATCTTCCAAGTGCTCCCACCTTTAATGGTAAGGTAACAATTCCATTGGGTTGGAGGAGAATGCTAATACCCATTTAAGCAAGTGTAATGACATTGATCACCATCTCGGAAAAGATAATTTACATCCATATGAATCAATGTTAATACCCATAAGTCAAAATCATCTTACGAAAGATCATTCCAAAAATCCCATCCCAGCAATAAGGCCCATAACCAATTCACTGGGCCACCGTGCCGACCCCATAACCATCCCAGCTTACCCCAACCAATTCCTTGAAAACCATCACAATCCCATTCAAGGGGATTTTTGGAAGCAGTTATAAAGAAGGTCTTCATTGGCCAATAACCCAATAGGCAAGAGTAGGGGTGTACACGGATATGATCGGTGCAAATTAGGCCACATATGTCACAAATTAGTTACCTATGGATTGATAGATTTGGAATCCGTCACAAATTCATGGCCGATAAAAACTGATCCAATCCGAATCGGTGAAGGACTGAATCGGATCGGTTTAATCCATTCAATCCGTTGAATCTAATGTTTAAAAAAAATTAAAGAGCATGCTCTCAAGGCTATGATGAAATTTGGCCTAGGGTTTTATTTGTTATACTTTTATATAAAAGTGAATTACATTTTGACTCTGGAAGTTTTTTCTTCTTTTATATTTAGACCTCTTAACTTATATCTAGACCCTTAAGTTTTTTATTTATTTATATTTAATGTCAACGGATCGAATTGAATTCGCGGATTAAGGGTGAAATTCTTCACCAATCCGTTGCTAACGGATTACAAGATTTTCAATCCGTTATCAATACATTTACTTTCGATTTGGTTAAAAAATATACGGATCGGATAGGATCGGATCGATTTTATGGATGGGCAGATTTTTTTTTCCTTTTTTTTCACCCTAGGCAATCGGCAGTAGGCAACATCAATTAAGTGAGGGGTATCACTCGGAGGGTCCTACACGTTACAAAAGCAGTATGTATTGTAATATGTGATTGGATTGATTTCTTTCAGTCTCGAGTGAAGAAGATGATTTCTCTCCATTTGTCTGGATCAAAAGCCATGGCTGCAGCCAATTCCTTCTCTCTTCTCCGGTTACATGAACATCTTCTCTCTCTCTCTCTCTCTCTCTCTTCCTCTACTCATCTTATCCTTCTGTTTTACAAACTGTTACAATATTTATATTCATTCATCTTTGCATTCTATTCAATATAGCAGGCATTCAGCTACTACTGTTTCTGCTTTTCGAGCTCTTGTCACTGCTAAAACCTCTCTCGACTTCCCTCCCAGAAACCCCAACAAACCCATTCCGCTTCACACGCGAAGGTAATGCTTTATCGACTAATTAGGGTTTAGGGTTCTTTTATCATTGAATGTTAGGACATTTGTGCCCATTTTGTTTGGTTATATTACCTTTGATTGAATGGTTGGGGTTGTTCAATCATTGTAGTTCTCTGTTGCATCATCCCCAAACTACAACGTGGGGTGACAAGGCTTTGATTTTGTTGTTCATTGAGACATTTATGGCTTTGGCTTTTGTGCAAATGAGCAGCATTGCTTTAAAAATCTTACCTTTTTGTTTTCTTCTGTAATAGCTTGCCTCTTCCACAACAGTATCGGTGATGATTAGCTGATTTTTCGTTGTATTGGTTAGAATTAAAATGCCATGTTTAACCGTTATCGCATTTCGTAATTTGAATTGAACCCATAAATCCTAATGTATTATTATCCATGCCTAAAACAATGTTGGGGAAGCTCATTTCTAGTGATTTGTTTTTTATTTATGATTTTCTTGATTTTTGTTTCTTTCACTTTTTTCATGCTTTCGCGTGAATCCTAAAATAAAAATGTTGCAAAATGAAGCAATTTATGCATCCATTTCCCAATCTCCTTCCTGTATCCATAACCTAGCTTCGCAAACAGGGTGTTTCCTAAGAGAGCATTGTCTTTTCAATTGAATGCAACTGGCTTTGCTGATTGTATAGAAATAATTGCATCAATATTTACTTAGATCCCAAAAGTAGAAATGTCCTTATAATGTTTCATCAATTGTTAAACAGTGTTTAAACTAGCACTACAAGAATCTGGCATGTTGTACAATTTGTGTTTGATACATGTATGACATGGATGTGGCTCATTCCAAATAATTTGAGCAACATAGACCTGCTTGTTTAATTTGAAGTTAATGATCTTTATACATTCCTTTTGGTCTAATGCATTGAGAGTGTATTTTCTTCCAAAAAGTTAGAATCATTACTAGTTTTTGTTGAAAATTGAGAGAGGGACTCTCCTGTTCTGTGGTCATTATTTCCTACTTTGATTCACCATCCCATTGTCTACTGCTACTTCCAATCTGATTTGTGTCTTACTATTTCTTTTATTTAGGTTTTAAAATATGCCTGAAACCTTTTCATTTTCCAATAAATTATGCTGTTTGATGGTGATTTTCTGACACTTTGAAGTATGCTATACAGATCCATACACCGTATTAGCTCCATATCTGGCGAAGAGGCTTCTGCCAAAGCAGCTGCAGCTAGTGCCGACAGTGGAGGTCCAACCATGTACATTACCAACCTGCTAAATAATAGTGGTTTGATCACATGGCCTATGGGCCAACATAAGACATGCCAGACACATACAATGTATACCAGATGAGTCCACCATGTAGATAATCTGGCCTTAAAAATCTGGCCAGTGTACTCATCTGTTGGCTGCATATGTACATTGAATGTGGACTGCTAGAGAGTTTCTTTGGATCAATAATTTATGCCAACTTAAAAACTATGGAATGAATATTTTCCTTCTCCTTTCAGATTTGACAAAATCATTGCAAAGGAAATTCCATCCTCCATTGTGTATGAGGATGAAAAGGTTTTGGCATTTCGAGACATCAACCCCCAAGCTCCTGTTCATGTTTTAGTTATCCCAAAGCTCAGGGATGGACTGACAGGACTCGGAAAGGTATTCATTCTGTTCACTTTTTCTCCCCATTATTATTATTATTATTTTTCAGTTTGTAAGCTATAGGAAAACGTGGCATACCTTAATAATGAGATTTTTTTCACGACAGTTTAGTGTGGCATTATTCTAGTAGTGTCACATTAGTGCACATTGCCTATCCAAATGTTAAGGTAGAACAATGGAAGAGACAAAAGCTCAAAGTTGCACTGTCGAGCCTTTTATGTTTCCTTCTACCTGCACGCGGTGTCCATCAGAAATGGATCTTTGTCCTGTGTTAGTTGACAGGATCTTTGAAATAGCATACTTGACAGCGGACTTCTGTTTATGGATGGCAATTGAGGTGTTCCAATTAAGCTAATGAGCTGCTTGTGTTAGTTGGAAATATACGAAGTTCAAGCACGCTGCAGAATAACTCGAGTTTCTCAAAAACTCCCACCAATGTTTTTTTGGTACCAGCATTTGCTTGCTCACCATCATTAGCAGGCCACAATTTTTGAGTATCATATTATGATCAGGGAAATAGGGAATTCTCACAGTTATTTGGCACATATGGAAGGAGAGGAATGCTAGATGCTTTGAAGGAACCGCGATGAATAGAGAGTCGATTTGTGGGAAGATCAAATTTTCTATGGCTCAATGGGTGTTAATAAATCCCATCTTCAGAGATATTTCTATAGACAAAATCATGCTCAATTGGAAAGATGTGGCTGTCCTGTAATATTGGTTGAAGGTTGCCTGTATTCATGTGTCCATAGTCCTTTTTGTATGTGGTAGGGTCTGTCTTTACGGTTCCTGCTTCCAAAGGAATCGTTTCTGCTGTTTCTCTTTTCAGTACAAGTCTCTTGTGCTGTTTGTTTTTAATGAAATTAACCATTCAAAAAATAAGTAAAAGGAAAAAAAAAAAAGAAATAGGGAATTCATTAACAAGAATAATCCCCACAAACTGCAAATATGTTTAGCAATATTGGCATTTTTTTAGTTGTAACTAACATAACAGCGGACAAGAAACCACTGTTAGTCCTTTTCTTCTTATTGATATTCCACACTTCTGTTATTATGGCAAAGTTGTGGTTTGTAGCATACCATTCTTGGGTTTCGGTCTTCTCAACCAGCATGGATTCGGCATTTACTTCTACCAATGGATTATTTCCATATCTACCAAAATCAGGATTTAGGATCGGTTCAATGCATTTTAAATTAGAATTTGAAACCAGTTGCTTACGCTTCTTTCAAGTCTAAACAGAAAAATGCCGTCCTACCAGGGGGCAAAAAATAAAAAATTTGTTGCATCCTTGTCATTGGCAAGAACTTGCACCAGGTTGATACCATGCAGTTCTGAATTTAGATCGAGTGGAAACGCATCCGCTAGCTGTGGCATGGCTCACAATTTTAGTATCACTTAAAAAATGGGCTCTTGAGCAAAAAATATAATCTGTTCCATCTCAACTGTTCTCTAGCTTGTGAACTGCCATCATTTATAAGTTGCATTACCATAAACTCATCTGTAATGTGATGCTGATTTGCATTTCTTCCTCTCTAGGCTGAACCAAGACATAAGGAAATCTTGGGTGATCTCTTATATGCTGCTAAAATTGTGGCAGAGAAGGAAGGTATCCTGGATGGGTTTCGTCTTGTGATCAACAATGGTCCAGAAGCATGTAAGCTTATTCAATTCTTTTACCCCTTGTAGATTTCTTTGGAGCAGTTTTCTTGTAGTTTATAATAGAAGCGTTGTTGCAGGCCAATCTGTTTATCATCTTCATT
This sequence comes from Umbellularia californica, assembly GCA_028538565.1. Classification (NCBI taxonomy): domain Eukaryota; kingdom Viridiplantae; phylum Streptophyta; class Magnoliopsida; order Laurales; family Lauraceae; genus Umbellularia; species Umbellularia californica. The sequence continues at coordinate 9,644,998 of JAPQWN010000006.1, read as the reverse complement.
TGCATGTACTTGGCGGGAGACAGATGAAATGGCCACCTGGTTGATATCAGCTTGTTCTCTTTTGCTTTCTCTCCCTCTTTTTCTTTTTCTTTTTCTTTTTTTTTCCTTGTACATGTATCTTTTTCTTCCCAATAATGATAGCATATTGTATGGAAAGGAACTGTGTGTTTCGATAAACAATTCCACCCCATTTCATGATGTTATCATGATTCCATCTAATCATGTGATTAGCATCTTTCTTTTGAACCATTTCTATCATGGCACAACTGTGACTGTACTGTTTACTTGAGTTCTAATCATCATCAGGTCAGTTGATGCAAAACTGCACATGCATCCTGAATTGGCCTTACCCAAAACATAATTCCCAATTGGATGTTTGTAGTTGTATGATTAATAGTATGCTTTTTTAATACATGGATCCAGTTAGCTCAGTTGTGATGTGATTCTGGGTATGTAGCCCGTGAGGCCATGACTTAGTGGGTTTGGGATCAATCGAACAATATAACATTTGGACGGTAAGGCTGCTTTACAAAACCCATGCCTAGCTTTTAGCTCATCGAGAGTGATTTCTGGTGCCGCATCTCGAACCCATGACCTGACATTGAGAGTGATTTTATTAAGCCCTTCTTACTGCAGAAAACAGATCAGTCCTCTATCATCAGAGAACCAAGCAGCTGCTGAACTTACATGATAGCTCATATCTTCTTTTGGAATATACTTCAAGCAGTATTGCTCATAGGAAGTGCTTACAGGAGTGACTCTGCCATAGAAATCCCAACATGGTCCCTTCTCCCCGCCGCAACTATGGGGTCCGTTTGGCATCATTCTGAGAATGAATGAAAGATAAAAAAAATGTGGGGCAGGCATTCTCTTCCTTTCTGCACAACTGACTACAAAATTTGTCCCTCAATCTAGATTTTCTCTCACAAAATGGCTTGTCAAACATGTTTTTATTCATTTGTTGTTAGAATGAAACATTCCCACAATATGGCCAAACGGATAAGATTCTAAAGCCAAGAAATAAGCACTTTTTGTGGCCTACCAGAACCGTACGACTGAGATTTGCTTTCGTGATCAAGATCGCCCAAATGCTGGCACCAATTCAACCCGACCCAGTTGGATTAATTCTATTCGACCATTGGAGTCGATTGCTAGCAATGGGGGATGAAAATGATTGGCAAACCTATTGATTGGTAAAATCCAACAAGTGGTATTAGCAAGCAGGCCGAGATCAATTAATCTATGACTCTCTTGATCTTATAATGAATTGATAGATCACATTCATCAATTATTGTATCGGCCAATCGATGTGATTGTATTATCGTAACCATCCAATCTTTAGCCATGTCTATGCAGTATTTTCCATTTCAACCAATTGAGAATTTTCTGTTCATCAGTGAATGACCCATCCACTGTAGGGCCAGCTTATGAACAGTTTAGAATCAGTAAAACCATGAGGCCGCTCGTACAACTACAAACAGTGAAACACAGAGCCTGAGCAAAACTATCCCATTCCGTGGGCCTACCATTTGTAGATAAGTTCCATCCTTTTTATAATGTTTAGAGCCGAATATGTGGCTATTGTTTAATGGGAAATAATCTACAGAGGAGTGTACCACAAGGACTGTGGGACACCTTGTGGGGCCCGCCTGGATGGTTACCAATCATGTAGGATAGAGAGGATGGAAAGCCATAATTAAGGATGATGGATCTGCCAAAAATTACACCCATCTGATATCCATAATCCTTGATTTAGAAGTGCACGGGAATTAGAGGTCTTTCTTCATGCATTCTCTGTTTTGATAAATTCAATGGTGGATATAGTTTCAATCAGTTCGAATTGGTGCTTGTGGCATCTGGGGTTTGTGGACGTGTGAAGGAGTCTGTATTGATTATAGGTTAACCCCACATAGGATATGCACACATTTCTGTGTAGAAAAATTCCCATTGTTTCCTCTAGCTTTTATAAATGAGAAGATATATGACAAGTACATTTGCTACTTTCTACAAATAACTCTAACCATTCATTTGAGAGAGAGAGAGAGAGAGAGAGATATGGATGGAGTGCAGATGGTTCTCCCAGTACTGGGTATCCTGGCAGCTGCAGCTGTTACATTCTATGCAGTGAGTTTCACAGAGATAAGAGAGGTTTGTATATTTCAACTTGTATCATGATTTTTGTTTCTCCATCATCATCATCTTCATATCATGTTGGTTTGTGGATAGAAATCATTCAAAGACTTGGATGATGAGGATGATTCAGAGAATGGGGGTTTCAAATCCACTTTGAGTTCCAGAAAGCGACGAGCCAGAAGAAATGCAGACAAGCAATCTAGAAAATAGTTCTCTTTTTCTTTCCTAATTAAAGTATCTGTGTCTGTATTACTCACTATCAATGCCTCAATCTCCTTTTTTTTTTTTAATTTCTTTAGCGACTCTTTACAAGCACTGGCTATCATTTTATTTGAGCTGTTGCTTACTTTTCTATGGAGAATTGATACACATCTCTCTCAGAACTCTACTTAGATTTGCTGATGCACATGGACCTGACCCTATAACTGATTAAGAGCTTCTGCAAAATAATTGTTAGTTTAACAATAAAGAACCAGCTAAGCTGTTGTCTTGGCCCAGATCAGCCGGCCAAACTCTGTAAAATGGAGGGTGGATGGAATAGTTAATGCACTAAGATTTTTGGGATTTGGGACCATTGTGCATTTTATGGAGATAAATCTGATGGTGGGACCAAATGGGGTGCGGGGTGGGGGCTGGGTTGAAGGGCTGCAGTCTGCATTCACCCAATCAGGTAAGCAACAACCTCAAGAAGGGCACGTTTAGCTTGAACAGTTTAGATATTTTATATATGGGCTCCTAACAAATTGTGGATGCAGAAAAGCATGAATCCCAGATCCTGCCTTTGTGTTACAAACTGCTTTGGATGATAGTTACTTTGAAAAAACTTCAGTTTTCTCACTCCTTAACAGGGTTCATCCTGACAAAGTAGAAGGCTATTAACCAATTATTTCCCTGGCCTGGGCTCACTTGGTTGCATGTCAGCCTACCTATGGTCTAGAAATGTGCAAATACTAGAAGTCAAGGTTTTTTTTTTTTTTTTTTACCCTTTTCCAATGAGGGTATCCCATTGTATTTAACCAGACAGGACTATTCTCCTGAGCACATTCAGGACCCCACAGCACACATGCACCAGGTAAATCTATGGCATAGCTCTAGCTCATCATTAATTGGTTTGTTTCGAACTGAAAATGGATATTTGCTCACCCCCTACGAAGACGAAAGCAGGATATGTGTTCTCTCCACCTTTAGCCTCCTTGCTGTTTTCTTGAAGTGTCTTTTACCACCCATTGCATGGGTGTAAAAAAAGTACATATTTAAAACCTATGTTTCGCCATCCGAGGTTGATGGCCGTGAAAAAACTTAGCTAGGTGGAAGAAGACATGAATAACAGTATCAATAATGAATAAGAAGAATTGCAACTGATTCAAGGATTTGATCCAAGAGAGACAGTGATTTAACATAATTTACATAGCTAACCGTGGGACCCCAACATAGTTGGAACAAAACTTTGGTGATGATGATGATTATATAATTGACGCCTATAATTTAAGGCCGACAAATAAAGGGCAAGTCTTATCCATGAGAACTTTTCATTCCCTCAAAACCAATTGGATTGACAAGCATCTTGGTGGGCCCTATGAACTCGACACGATAAAAAAGTATGCTGAGCACCCAGTCTGTCGTAGCATAGCTCCACAGGCAGATCTTTCCAAAGGAAAGACTGGTTGCGAACGCACCTAAATAAAATTTAGTGAGGTCCATTTGAGTTTATGACCAATTCACCTACCTCTCACCCATCTGAATGATACACCATTAAATCTATGGCAAAAGATTATTTCTATTTGACAGTATATTGAAAATTTTCATTTCCTCAATAGTCACAAAAATGGTCAGACCTTATTGGTGTGTCTATCATCAAGTGGCAAACCAAAGGTATTGTTGATGGTTCCTTCCTGGCATATGATTATACTTCCACAACATTCACCGTACCTCTCAGTAGAGGAAATCCTCTCAATAACTTATCTAAAATTTCTAACCAGTAACTAATGTGATTTTATCTCTAACAAACCTAATCAATTGAATCTAGTAACCCTAATCAGTTGTCTCTATAACTATCTATTTCATTTTGTCCTTGAAAACTACCATAGAACTCTCAGTACAGCTATAGTTGTATAGAACATGGTGAATATACTATTCTAAAGAGTCAATAAGAATGCTGAAGAGTAGAATGCAAAAACTACACTTGGGGCTCCCAATTTTCCATCAAAAAAGAGGTCCAGATCATTTCAAGCCATGAAACTCTTAACAAAGACACAGACAACTCCTTGGTCAGACCATCTAAATTTTCAGAATGCTCAAACATACTCATTACCGGTTTCATTGCCAGTAGGCACTGAGGCGGCAGCAGCACTTCGTCTGAAAAATAGTGGACTTGGTGACATGAAAGTTCCCTATATACTCGGTTGATTATAAGCCTCCAAGCGTATTAATTTATTTCAATTTCAAATTCAGACAGAATCTCAAAAAATTAATTTGGAGGAATAAAGGTTAAAAAACCAGGATACAATTTTCCGCACTGCTAAAACATGGAAACAGACAATAATCACGATTAGGTACAGACAAATGGGTCATATTTAGCCTTCGGAACTTGGGTCCAACACCGCCATAAGATTTTGAGCAAATTCTAGTTCACCACAACCAATGATCAATCACACATTTCAGATAAGGTATATAGACTCTTCTGATGATCCTAATTCGTGGATTTCACAAACCATATATTGCAATGTTGTCAGCAAAATTATTCCAAGAGTTTAATCCCAAGCAGTTCAACATCTATCATGCTTGGGAGGATCTCCTCACTGACCATTCACAACCTGTACATCACCAACTCTAATGATCCCATAGCAAGAAACTTTATGTACTAACACAGCATGGGTAGAAACACCCCCAAAGCTGAAAAACAGAACAAAACTTGCCTCAGAGAGCAGCAGCCTTAGCATCATCGAGAGCAAGAACTCCAGGAAGTGACTTTCCTTCCAACAGCTCCAAGCTAGCACCACCACCCGTGGAGATGTGGCTCATTTTGTCTGCAAGCCCCAATTTCTCTACAGCTGCAACGGAATCACCACCTCCTATGATAGTGGTCACTCCAGTTCCAGTGAGCTCTGCCAGCTTATTCGCAATCGCCTACAATTGAAGAAAATCTAATCGCTGTCTACTTAAACACAACTTGTAATAGAAGATTCTTCATAATTATGATAGAACCATACCTCTGTTCCCTCAGCAAATTTCTCAAACTCGAACACACCCATAGGTCCGTTCCAAATGACAGTTTTGGTGGAGTCCAATGTTATACAGAACATCTCGATTGAATCCGGTCCAATGTCGAGTCCCATCCAACCATCTGGAATGCCAGTTGCTGGTACAACCTGCATGACACATCCAAAAAATCAGGGGTCCCATAATGCAAAATGCATTCATCCAGCATGACCTAAATTAGTAAGCCATAACTAGTAGAAATCAGCTTCAAAGGTTATCTTTATTGTTTTTTTATTTTCTCTAATTTTCTCCTGATTCCACTACTTTACTTTGAAGTTCTATTAATATTTAACAGAAGAAACTAACCTTGCTGTTTGCGTCAGGAGCAAATTTGTCAGCTATGACCACATCAGTGGGCAACAAAAGAGACACTCCTTTCACTTTAGCTTTCTCAATAAGTGATGTTGCAAGATCAAACCTGTCTTCCTCAACAAGAGATGACCCAACTGAGTGACCTTGGGCCTTGTAGAATGTAAAGATCATTGCTCCACCCAACATAAGTATATCAACCTTCTCCAACAATGACTCTATAACCCCAATCTTAGAAGACACCTTTGAGCCACCAACAATAGCAGCAAATGGTCTCTTTGGGTTTGTAACAGCCCCAACAAGATAGTCAAGTTCTGAAATAAGATGGCACATTTATGTGAAACAAAACTATCAAGCAGTGAGCAATGTGAAACATAGATATTCATAGCTTACATTAGGAAAACAATATTCACTTGATAAGTTCACAAACAGTACGAATAACATCATTACACAAATCTAAAAGTCAAAGATTGGAAAATGGAAACTATATCAAGCAAGAAAAAGTTCGATAGTGGGTCAAGAATACTGATAACTGCCACACCTTTTGCATAAGGAAGCCGGCAACAGCGGGCTTCAAGAATTTAGCAACTCCTTCTGTAGAAGCATGTGCTCGGTGAGCGGTCCCAAATGCATCATTCACATACAGATCTGCAAGAGAAGCCAGCTTCTTTGCAAACTCTGGATCATTCTTCTCCTCTTCCTTGTAAAACCTCACATTTTCAAGCAGCAGAACACCACCTTCAGGCAACGCAGCCACCATTTTCTCAACTCTCTCACCAATGCAGTCATCTGCCATCTCAACCTATATGGTATAAATAGAACAAATATATTTAACGAATCAATCACCCAAGTCACAAAATCCAAGATTTCAAAATTGATCTCTAATTAAATATAGAAAAAGAATAAATAAATAAAGAAGACCTTAACACCAAGAAGTTCTGATAGGCGAGGCACAGGAGGCTTCAAGCTGTACTTTGGCATGACACCCTTAGGTCGTCCCTGGAATCCCATAACATAAAAGTTACTTATATCCATAAAAGAGAAGAAACATATATCTAATCTTCTCACCGAAGAATACAATTAAGAAAAAATAAATGAATTAGAATGTTTAAAAGATCATACTAAAAGAAAAGAGAATAATCCAACAAATATATATATATATATATATGGGAAATGCTCCTATGAGAGATATCTCTCACCTTATATGAGACATGAATGTGAGGGCCCCCACCGTTATCTCTCATATAAGGTGAGAGATATCTCTCATACGGGGCCAGCTCTCCTAAGCTAAAGCTTACCTTATCTTAAGCTGAAACAGCGTTGGTCCCACAAATCAAAGTCGATTATTGTTATTTTTTGTATGATGATCGTCTTCAAAATCTAGATAAATCCAATCAGAACTGGATTTTCCAGATCCATCGTGCAAAAAAGAGATATAATCAACTTAGATTTGTGGGACCAGTACTATTCCAGTTTAGGATAAGGTAAGCGTCAACTTAGGAGAGCATATATATATATATATATATATATATATATGAACAGAAATTTAGCCCACAAAATCTATGAACAGAGAAAAGAAATACAGAGAAGATCATTATCTAACGCTTAAACCAAATAAGCACAACCAATGTCAATCGCAATCACAATAACTAGTGAAAACATTTCAGCAAAACCATCAAAATCCAACAAAAGCAACCCAAAATTCTCACAAAGAGAATCCCCTATGACCAAAAGAGAATCCCCTATGACCACAAGCAATCAGCAATGACCAAAACTACCAAAACCGAAAAATCAGAAGCCACCAAAATTAATACAAAAGCTCGACCACCGCTCCATACAAAAATACAGAAAAGATCAAAATCTATTGCTAAACCAAATAACTACAACAAATCATCAATAACACAAGAAGGGAAAAACATAACAGAAAAATTTTCAAACCCCAACTACAGCAACCCAAAAATCTCCAATATAGAAGAGATAAAATGTTACTCGAAGAAGGTGACCAACATAACCAATTATCAATACACCAAAGTAAAAGAAACCCATGTCAGAAAACGCACTAACATTGAATCCCAAACAAGGATGAAGGATGTAAGGAGGCTTACCAGATGGCTGACTAGAATGACCTTGGCCCCATATCCCATGAGGTACTTGATGGTGGGAATTGCAGCTCTAATCCTGGTATCGTCAGTGATGTTGAGATTATCGTCCAAGGGAACATTGAAATCGACTCGAACGAGCACCCTCTTCCCCTTCAAATCCTCCTCTTTCAAATCTGCAATGCTCCTCTTCTTCACCATTTCCCTTTCTTCAAAGCAACACAACCAGCTCTAGATTTCTGCACTTCCCCAACAAAAATTAACCAAACAAAAACAAAAAGAAAGAATGAAATTCAAGAAATCTGCAACAAAGAGAAGAACCCAGAAATAAAAATCGAATCTTGTTCGATATTCATCGGTGAAATCGAAGTTCTTACCACTCTGGAAGGTTCTGTGAGAGTGTAGAAGAAACAGGTGGAAGTGGGAGGAAATGAAAGACATTCAAAGTTCTTATGAGTAACTTTGGACGCAACAGTGCTAAAATACGCAGGGGCACCTGATGCGCATATTACCTCAATGTTTTGGAGTTGAAGTTGTTGGGCCTAGAGGGAGTTGGATAACAGGGCCAAGGGGCCAAATTCTGACCCGACCTAAGCGAAACTCGATTATGTAGGGCTCGGAGACCCAATTAGAATATGGATCAGGGTTTGGGTTCCTTCGCACTTGATATTGGATCTCTCATACACTCCACGGTTCATTCGAATGGATGTTGTCATCGGTTGGGACCAATGAAATTCAGGGGAAGTCTTGCCTTTGGTGACAGTACGAATGCGTGCTCCCACAAGAGAACGAACATGCGTAAGAGAAAATTTTCCTTTTCCCATTCGAATGCAATAGGTCGATATGATGAGCCCAATTTGAGATTCAGATGACCCGAACTAGAGTTGTCAATGGGCCAGATATGGGCAGAAGACCTACATCAGCTTCCGTCCGGGCCCAATGCGAATCAGATGTCTAAATCTGACCCTCGATCCCAACTCTGAATCTGGCTGAAGAAATATAGGAGATCTGAGCCCACTTGTAAAAGGCCTAAGTCCAGTTGAGGCCCAGCCGAGGGCTGATGACAACCTCGGTAGAGGCATCTTTCCTGGGGAATAAAAAATTTAATTGATTCCAATCCATAGCCAACTTTGAATGATGGGAAGTAAGATTCTGCACAAGGAATAGCAACATCTGGCTGATTACCTGTGTAAGCTTTCCTACTTCTTGCATCCAAGTCTTCACAAATGTCTGAATTTCTATAGCTGTAATGGGTGGTGGCACTACTTGCTCTTATCAGTGGAGGGAGTAGTAGGCATGGCACCTCCCATATAATTTTTATTATCTTTTTGGCTTTAATTTAATATACTACCCTCTTTTTTCAAAACTGGTGTGAGCATGTTTCCATGGGCACAGCTTCCATGTCCAGTGAGTGTGGACCGGATGGTTGGGTCGTGTAATTGGTTCATTCTCTTACCTATCTCCTCTGAAGTGACTTCTCATTGAAATCCATCACTTGACCCACATCAAAAATGAAATTGCTCAGGAGAACTTTTATTGCTCGTGTATTGGTGGCGCCCCACCGAATTTCTCTCAAATCAAAGTTGGGCGAATCCAGATCCCCCATTTGGACCAAACAGGAAAATCTCTCTTTGGACCAATGAGGGCTGAACGTTAGATGAGTATGCAAAAACAAATGTGTTAATTGTCTTTCCTTTTTTAGTGTTGACACATGATCCAAGTGAATGCCTCTCTATTAAGTTTGAAAGTTTTCCATAAAAATAAATAAATTCCCTTTCATTTATAATGCACATTTGTTTACAGGACACCACCATTTTCATACATTTTCAAAGCGCAAATCATTTTTACTTTACATAGATGTGCATATATAGCAACAAAAGAGGAAGAGATGATACCACCTAGTTTTGGTGCCGGTTTAGTGCACTTCAGAATTCAAAACTTACAGAAAGTGAATAGTAGATCCCATTCACAATTTAGTAGTTCACATTATTATTGGAGGCCCACAGAGGTACTTGCAAAAAAAAAAAAAAAAGAAAACGGATTAAACAATTTAAGCTTTTGTTTTTTTTTCATATTTTTCAAATCCATGACCTTAGACTCCAGGTTTATTAGTTGAAGCTTTGAGGATCTAAGATATAAACTTTTGAATCTAGAAATTTGCCATTTCCATGAGAGTATTAAATGGTTTTGAGTGCGGAAAATTTTAAAAATTATGCTAGGCTACTTTATCATTTTACACAGTTCTAAAAATTTAAGGATCTAGGATAGGAACTTTTTAAGTCTTAAGCTTTATTATTTTATGAAGATGTTTTGACAGTTCAGATCACAAATTGGATGACCCATTGCTCATAATAGGCCTATGCCTATTTCACTCAAAAAATAAATAGACATAAATTAAACCCCAACAGTTAGATGAGAATACCAACTTGCCACTCTCACTAGTTATGTAATTTGAACAAATCATTCACACAAGTAAATCATTTATACTAGGGATAGAGGTGTGAAATACATCAAACAAAAATAGACCCATCTACACATCATTTTTTTTGAAAAAAAAAATTCCTTTACATATCTGAAGTTTGGCACAAATAACAATTTCATATGTAAATGTTGCAAAGAAACATAAAAGAAAGAAAGAAGCATGCAAACAACAGATCTTCATCTTGCAATGGAATTGCGAAAAGACTGACAAATCCAAAATCCTCAAAATATCTGATTGGGAGCTATGTTCCAGAGAAACCCATAAACCGGTAATTGAATACAACTCAACCAAGCTAGTTGCCTCGTTTTCAATTATGACAGGGGGATGTTGCCATCTTGCACAGCCCACTCAAAAAATAGGATCATGCTCAGCACAAGTCCATTCTAAAAATAGAAATCTTCTGAACACTGAAATTATGCCAAACAGACCTTAGATGCCAACTCTTCCAAAAAAAAAACCCTTCAACCGAGCATCTGACCTTGCATCAAATCAACATACATTCAGCGCTCAGAGATCAGTCAATAGGAATGTAACTATCGTTTTTACCTTCATTGGCACTATCGCCTTCACTAGCATCTTTCATAACTAGCCCTTTTCCCTTTTTTCTAAGAACTCGAAGTCAACGCATCCTCCCACACATGTATATGTCCCTAACCACATGAGCGACATCGGGGGACATCTTTCATCACTTGCCTATGGCTGCAGAGCCCCCTCATTTCTGCTGTCTCCACATGCACAAGCAACTGGGGCCACTTCATTTTTTTTCATCTCCTCGTACTTTTTCCCTTCACTTTCCACATTGATAGACAATACTACATTTGCTTCACTGCACTCCTTGAAACTGTTACCACTTTGGCTATCAAACTGACTAACTGGACAGGTTTGAACTCCAATAACTGCTTCAGATATTCCATTTGTGTCTCCTTCACCCTGAAGGAATGTTTCACCTTTACCAATCAGTGATGGTGGACTCATATCACCAATGTCAGTGGAAAAACCATTTGTGTTTCCTTGACTGAAGTTATCTCCAACAGGTATGTGAATGACAGATTCTAGAAGTAATCCTTCATTTGCTTTCACATTTGTAGCTGGTTTTGGGCAAACACTCAGCCCTTGAGAACACACATTTTCCCCAGGTTCCTTTCCATCTTCCCTATTGGGTGCCTCACTGAGTTCGACTTCTCCTTTACCCTCATTTAAATCTAATAACAGATGGCTTCCACAAGGTTCTGGAGAGGACCCTTCTGCATTGAGGTATTTAGCAGGGCCTTCAACCCAAGACGGCTCCTCCTTGAAGGATGGTCTTATCAGTTTCCTTCTCTTGCTCTTCCCAGAACAGGCAGCCTCAACACAGGTCTCAGTTTTCATTTCACTTGCAGTGTTCTGAGCTTGACTCCTGCGCTTAAAATTCAAGAATGGGATTCCATGGTCATCAGCCGTTTCATTGTTGTCCACCAGTTCCTCGTCATTATTTACATCATCAACAGCACTCATGTCCATGTCAGTCATGCTCTCAGTGTTGCCTCCAGCATTCCACATATTCCCAGCTTTTCTTGTCACATGCTTCCAATCTTTTTCCATCTGAACTTGATTCATGAGTCGACTTACAGATGAATATGCACGGGGTTCATAGTTATCTTGTGCACTTTCCACTACATGATGAGACAAACGTGAAAAGACACTGGCTTTCTTGTCATATGTATCAGATTTGAAATTAGAAAACATGACAGTTGAGAGGGACTCTTCATCATGCATAGCGAGCCTTCCATTGCCATCTTCGTATGAATATTCTGGAGTACTTGAAAAAGGAAATGAGCCTAGAATCCTCCTTAATTTTCCAGTTTCTGCAAAAGGAACAGCAGAAGTATGCCAAGTTTGTGTTTTTTCATGGTCACCTCCAAGCGAGGATGATGCAGGGAAACAATATTTGCACAAGTGCGAAGGATCATTTCCTGGATTGCATGGAAAGAAAGGGTCTCTACTTCTCCTTACTCCTATACTTCTAGTTCTTTGAATGGGAATGTAGGGTTCAAACTGGTCATTGAATTCATAGCCTTCAAGACAGGTAGATTGTATGGTGGTAGCATGTATGATCTTCTTTTGAAAATATCTAGAGTTTGAAGTAGAGTATAAACTAGGGGGCACATGCACATAGTCCTCAGGAACAGTTGAATGTTCATATTCTTCAGGGCTATGCGCAACATTCAAGCTCAGGAAGTCAGAAGTGTTCAAGGCATCTGAATCTGTATGACTTTGAAACAAGTGCTTTCTAGAGGGAGGGTAGACACAGTCTGCAGAGCACGTAGGGTAAACAGTAATATCTTGTATTGACCTACAGATATCAGTGCCACCTAAAGAAGGATATGTAGGCTTGGGTTGAAAACCAAGAGCCCTTCTGTAGCAGGGATGATCATGGTGTGAGCTACCACTTATGTTGACAGTACCATCACTACGAGATGTTGAAGGCATTGGATCTGACACTCGTAGCTCGGATGAGTGAGGAATAGCCAACGATAACGACGGTTCATCATTGCCCATAGCATAGTCATAGGTATCTAGAATAGAGGTCTTGTAGTACCCAAAGGGATTTAGATTAGGCCTATGTAGGTCAGGATAACTGACCGAACTAGCTGGACCTATATCTTTGTCCATGTCAATATCATTCTCTATAGTGTCATTTTTAAAAGTTACTCTAATGTTATTATTCACAGCTAATTCCTTGGATTGTTTCATGGCTTTTTTTCTTCTCCCCCAACTTGAAGAACACTGGATGTTAGTCGGTCGTGCTTGAAACAGCTCTATAAGCTTGTCAACCTACATCATCCATGAAACAAAAATACCATTCTCAGTTGTTAACAAGCATGCGACTCAATATACAAATCAATGACGTACAAGAATTTCTATCAAACAAACCTGCTCTCTTGATAGAAAAAAGGAGAACTTGTTAGCCGTGTAGTAGTTATCCTTGATAGCATCTGAGAACTCATTTTCAGGAAGTGGAGGGGGAAGGCTGATTAACTTGACCCGTATCTGAATTTGAAAAAAAAAAAAAAAGGCAGAAAAAGAAAGAGAAATGGATGACTGCTGCAATAAAATCCCTCCAAAGGTATGAGAACCAAGCTTCATTTGCACAAAAGATAAAAAAATAGAAAATAATACTAAAAAAATACAATCAGCAGGATGAAAAAACTATGAGGACTTGAATGATACGTGACCCAAGGCAATGCACAAATCCCTCTAGCCTTGTGTGCAACAACAGTCTACATAGGGCCCCAAGGTAAAGAAGAAACAAGATCTTTGATCTGAATCTGATCGCTTTGTTGACATAACCCCAAACTATCATTGAAAGGACAATACTGGCCCATCAGATAAATGGAAGGTTTAGAGAGAAAAGGATAGGGTCTTAGAATCAATAGAAAAAAGTCAATAATGCATGGATAGAATACAATCCAAATTCAGTATGGACCCGGTCCTATCAGCTAAAACCAAAGATCAACAGTCAATATCACTGAAGCATGCTCCACAAGAAATAAAAGCACCAGGAAACTGTACAAAAGCCCCACGTCAAGATTCATATCATTCCTCCTGAACAATCCCAGAACCATTGAAACATACCTGTGCGGCAAATGACTTCCCTGATGAAGTAAATGCACAAGGGTCAATATCTAAGGCACCATCACAAGTTGCCTCATACACCCCATAAAGCTTTCTCTCCTCATATTCAAACAAAAATAAGGTCATGCCAGATTTTATTTTCTTGACAAACGAAATTTGCGAACGTGGAAGACCAAAAAGTTTTTTCTTGACACATTCTCTCCTTGTTGCACGGTTAGACATGAAAATTGCACCATAGAAAGTCGAACTGGCTGCTGCAAAGCTGCTATCCTCTCCAAACTCCATGGATGTCCTTGCAAACAAACCATAAAATTTAATAACGGGAATGGAGCAGCCTCATTTGTGCATAGGGTGCACTAAAGAATCAACATTTCACATAGCAGTTCTTCTAGAGTCAACTGAACCGATAACTTGAATAAATATATCACTCAACTCATCTATTATAAAAAAAATAAATAAAATAAAATATAAAAATAAAAATAAAAAAGAACACCAATTTTGCTAGAGAACTGCTTGCAATAGCTTTGGGGTGAAAGTCTTGAGTTCTGTTTATATGTAAGATAGAGATTTTTTTAGTGATGCAAGTACATTGATGATGGTAAAGACACTAGGAGACAGGTCCAAGTATTGAGTCCATGAGGGCAGTATACTGGTCTCAGTCATGCCTCAACAGATTATGTATGTAACGACCAAGAAAAACAAGAAAAAAGTGAAACTAGATTTTACGGCCAGAAGAATGCATGTACAAAAATCATAACAGTCCAAAATGTAGGAAGAACCCAACAAAAAAATAAATAAATAAAATAAACTATGGTATAAAGCAAATCAAATGGATGCACAGTAAAATGTGGAGCTGACAAGGAGCTCGAGAAGAAAAAGCTGATAACAGTCGTAGCTCCTCAAACTTGCCAAGGAGGAAGATGCACAAAACATAATGCAACAGCTTTCAATCCGCACAAAAGAGTACACAATAGGCCAAAAGACAACCACATTTGCATGAAATACTCCAACAGCTTCCAAAACAAATAAAAAAAATGCAATGTAAGATCATTAAACACTTGTCATTTGCATGAACACTGCATATTATAATGTCCGCACTATCAAAATTTTAGTCTATTAAACACTGGTGGTCTTTTTCCACACACACTAATGATCATTTCCAGAATCCAGACACTTGCACTGATAGAGAAAAGATAGAGAAACAACACTAAAATATGAAAAAGGGAGTAATTTTACAAACACATATACAAGTGTTTGTATTACATCTGCTTTGATAGATCAACTTTTACACTAAAATCCATTAAGAAAAATAGTGAATTTTGTTTTGATCCCCATTTCACTCTGTCAGGACTAGAATGCTTTAGTCATCTCGGCATTCAATTTTCAATTCCATTTCAGAAATTTTCTTAATTTTTGAAAAATATACAAAAGAAAATTATCAACCAGTAAGGACCATAAGCAATATAAACACTACATATCTGCATCACTCTATTGAATACACAATACAATATGCTATTCTACATGCCATTAACATAAGTTATAACCTTAAATCACGCATGCCAGTGCATGACACTGTGAAATTTTGGCATGCTTACATGCAATTGCAAACAAAAAAACCAAATGAAATCTGGTTCAAAATTCAAAGTTCAAATTCATAAACATTGGCAATTTCCACCTTCCCCAATGAATAAAAAACCATATAGGAATGACCAACCAAAAAATAAAAAATCTAATCTACTCACCTCAAATGTGGAAATAAGAAACTGCACAGTGGTTATCCTCCATCAATCACTCTAGCAGAGTGAAAACTCAAAGGAAAAAACCGACTTGACTGCACAGCAGCACAGGAATGAGGCTGTGAATGAAGAGCTCCTCAAGGCTTAAAAACTCTAAACTTGGTTAAGAGGTTCTCAAAAGTTGACAAAACCAAATAAACCATGTTAATCCATTTTAGACCAAAATGTTTTCTTTCAGTACCGTTACAGAAAATAATTACATGTAAATTTTTTGTTTTGAAATCCATTCCATTTCAGTAGCTCTGAATTGTTTCAACCAAAAAGTACATGTGATTAAGCGAATGTCCTGACTCGTGAATGTCCAAAAGTGCTTGTTTCTTTTGTTACTCTTTCACCACTGCCTCATTCAAAGTCTTTATCAATCTCCCCCTTAACCATGTTCCTTGACCTTGTAATCATTGTCACAAATCACTGTTCCCCTCCCACCATGATTTCTACATGAAGTGATTAGTGTTAAGTAGTTGTTTGTGTAGTTTTTTTTCATCACCAATTGATTTTGGGATTACTGGCTAGCAACTCTATCATGGTATTAGAGACAGAGGTCTCGAGTTCAAAACCACCCAGGGCAAAAATGCCTCATGCCGCATTGTGTGTTTGTGCGGGCGCAAGTGCGCAGAGCAAGAATGTCCCATGCCGCATCCGGGCGGTCTCCCACCCGAGGGCGATATCAAGTAGTTGTTTGTGCAGTTTCCTATCACCAATTGGTTTTGTGATTACTAGCTAGCAACTCTCTCAATTAGAAGTCATGATTCCTAATATTGTCAGAAACTTATGTCTTGAGGTTCAACTTGGGAATGAAGTCCCCAAAATGCTGCAGGGCTCAAGCCCGAGGCTCGTAGAAGTATTTATGGCTTACAACACAAGGCCCGCGTCAGAGAGAAGTATGAGGAAGTGTATATTGCATGCACATAAAATTGTGACGCATATAATTGAGCATATGTCCAAATGAAGCTGGTGCTTCAGTCAAAGGTCGTCTATCTAGGGGCATAAGACCTTTTTTTTTTTTCCCTTCTGATAACTAAAATGGATAGGCCCGCAAAGTGGCATGAGACTCGTTTTCACACCCTATTTTTCAAGAAAAAGGGAAACACCGACTCTAGCTTAAAGAAACTAAAAGCTTTTCAGAAAATGAAACAGGTAAGCTTGTTGTACCTGCAATCAACTTGAGCCAATCTTAGTTGACATGTTAAAAAGGTTAAAACAGCCATAGTGATTCTTTTCTATTTATTTTAATATATTTTATATTCTATGTCCTTATCTGTTAAAAAAGGTGTGCTAGTGAGAGGTTTACACCCCATATGCGAGGTAAGACTTCGGACAATTGAAACACCTTGGCTTATGCCTCTGCATTTTGAAGCATTGCCATGAGCCCATGAATATTTGATTACTCAGACGCACAACTAAATATTTTCTTTCTAGTTTTGTAAAATTCAAAATATGTTTATTCATTACAAATTTACAATTAAATAAAGATATATACATATAATAGGAATTTATGCAAATTGCAAACCTCGCCCAACAAATAGAAAGCTAGGGAAAATCATTCGACACTTGCATAAAGAAAAAAGTTTGCTCTTGGATAAACAGGATTTAATAACTAAATCTTTCTCAAAATATCTTGCAGCCTCAGTTAAAAAAAAAATAAAATTGAAAGACATGCACAATCTGAAAAAAGGAAGTTACAATTTCGATCCTACTCTACCTATCTTAAAGAAAGAAACAATGCGTGATATTCTGCAAAGTTCTAACAGTGTTTCATAAAATAACTCTTAAGGCACCAAATTCACCCAAACTAGAAAATCACTCTATCATCATACAGCATTATTCAAATACCTCAAGTGCAACATTTAGTCCTAAGCACACAGAAGAACACTAACATTAGTCCTAATAATCTACAGTTGAGATGAGATGTATTATTAGAGCACCGCTTTACTCTTGATGGACCAAGGCAAAACGATCAAATACGCCTTAACATATATAAGCATAAAGAGCCATAAGCCAAGTGCGTTGAAGCTCCTTAATCCTTCCATCAGACTTCTTACATTGACTCCCTACTGTCACTTGTCAAAAAAGCCTTCCCAACCAGGGCAATCTTGACCCACTGATTGATCCAATAGTGACACTCACCAAAGTTATTTCCATCTCATCACCTTGTTCAATCATGTAAAACCCAAATTACCATCTCTATCTCAGCAGAGAGACAAAGCACAGGAACACCACAAATCAGATTTTTTTCTTTCTTCTCTGTTCGGTTATTGCCTTTTTTTTTTCCAAATCGCAAATTGGGCTCAATCAACTAAATCCAAATTCGTATCTCTCTCTCTTAACAAGGAAACAAAACCAAAAACACTTTTATTTTGGGGGTTTGGAATAATAATTTTGTTTTGATTTTTGTCCCTAAAATAAAGCATTATTTAACTTTCATTCATATAAATCAATAGCTGAAGAATTCATGTGGCGAGGCTTTGGCCCGGGAAAAATTGGAATAGAGAAACAGAATTCATGTAGCCGACCCCAAACATAATTGAGACAAAGATTTTATGAGGATGATGATGAAATCAATAACTGAAGAACCAAGTGATGTCAGTGAGTCAAATTTTTTCAGTGTAAGACCTCTTGTCCCATGTCTGTGACCAGCACCAATACACATGTAGATGTTCAAGTTACATACACAACACCTAGGCTAAAATCTCCCTATCTACATTAATCAACTTATAATCTAGACCTCAAGAAATCCCTTTCTTTCTTTTCTCCTTCCCCCCCTAAAAGACCAGATTCCCATGAACTTTCCATTCTACAAACAAACATCATCAGTACATTCTTCTCTCAACTCCCATGCAATCCAAACCAAGAATATGATAAAAGAAAAGAAAATCCTATTCCACAAACATATTCTGTAAAAGGGTTACTGTCTAAAAACAACATTAAAGAACCCAATACCAGAAACATGAAATCAACAACAACATCATCATATAAACTTCAGTTTGATGAACTACTCTCCCATGGATTTATATTCCAGATCCCACTCAATAATAAGGTAACCCACGCCACCCAACACGTGATTCATATACCATCCAAAACAAAAGGCGGTGTTCAAAGCAAGAAAAATCCAAACGATCGAATATCTCCTGACATCATCATCATCATCATCTGCTGATTAAACCAAAACCCAGAAAAGCGATTGCAGAAAAAACAACAATAGATAGGGATGGAATCGACCAAAACAGACATCATATCTAAAGAATAAAAAAAAACAATGATAGAAAGAAATCAGAAGGAATTCGTAGAAAACAAGACAGAAAGAAACAAATATGAAAAGATCAAGATGGATAGAAATGATAGAAATAATGAGAGAGAACGTTACCCAAGAAAGAGAGAGATGGTGTTTTCGAAAGCAACGCAGGAAGAGAGAGAGCGAAATGCAATCCGAGAGAGAGAGAGAGAGAGGGAAAGTGGGGGAAAACAGAAAGGAGCGTGGGAGGTAAGGTCCAGGTTTCCGTTTTATAGACGGGAGGCAAAAGGATAGCTGTCAAAAAGGCTGTTTATGTTAAATTAGTAATAGCAAAAATACCCGTGCTCGGCACGGATACGCAAACAATGTATTTTAAATACTTATGTATAAAAATTTCATAATTTTTCTAGAAAGAAAGCGAAAGAAGAAAAAAATTTCTGAATATGTAAATATAATCGAAGAATTGGTATATCATAGAATGAAAAAATGAAAACTGGAGTAGAATGAGGATTATAGAGTTTGAATTGAAACAAAATCTTTGAAAAATAAAATAAAAGTGAATAGCAGTCATTAGTGGTTATGATAAAGAGATAAAAAAAAAGGGTAGTTGATGTAACTTTCGGTCAAAATCATAACCAACAGTCAAAATTGGATGTAAAAGCTCCTAGCTTGATATATTATAATTGGTCTTGAAGATCATTTAGATTTGTTTTGTGTCTTTTTGTTTTGCACAGTCATCCGATTTTGTATTTTTGTTTTAGTTTTTTAACCCTATTAGACAGCAAAGAATCTTTTTTTATTTTATGATGTGGGTGTCCATGAAGATTAACGGTGGATTTAAGATTTTCAAATTTTTTTTTGGATCCAATTAAATAGTTAAATTTTGTGGGTGAATGTAGGCTTAATTATTTGAGTTTTGATAGGTGGATTAGAGATTTTGAGATAAGATTTAGAGGCGAATACGGGATTTTCATTTTAGTTTTGGCGGCGGACCCAAGTCCGATAGGTGCCCACCTCCATAATCCCATATAAGGGATATTGTCCGGAGAAATGCCCTTAGACTTGGTATTTGCCCATGAGATGTCAAAGTTTAAGTATTTTTCTTAGCTGTTCATGTAATATTCTAGGGCCGTGCGATATCGTACCCATCTTATTGGGTGATATCCTATGGTTAGGGATGTAAATGGGTCCCTGATTCTCTAATTATTAGGAGGTTCCAACACGTTAAAAACCAGGTTCGGGTCCTTATTTAGGCCCCAATATGGAAATGGGTCTGGGTCCGATTCCACCTTGGTTTAGACCCGTGGACTTGAAACCAGACATATTACCTCAATTTTTGAAAATTTATTCTAAAAATTATGTTTTTTTTTTAATATCATTCTCTACCTAGACTCGGATTTAGACCCTTCTCATATATGGTTCTGGTTCCGGTCTCACCCTCTCCTTAACGGTTACGGGTCCACCATGGACCTGAACCAAAACCGACCTATTTACAACCTTACCTATAGCCGGTGTGATATCGCACTCTTATTGTACGAAAAGCTCTACGGAATGTATTTAAATTTGGATCGTTTTAGGACAAATGTGATGTCTAAAGGGAGTGTAGTGTAAATTTCCCAAAAAATTACTCAGGAGTTAACATGGTCAGTAAGGAGAGTTATTTTTCCATTTAAATAACTTTAAAATAAATATTTAAGAATAGCTTAAGGTTATGTTTATAAAGTTGTTGATTAATTCACTTGTATTCATAATCATTGATTCAAATTAATGATTTTCTAAGATCAAAATAAATTAAAAACTAAAAATTATTCTTCAATTCTTTTTTACAGATTTAGTCTCCCTTTAGTCTCCCTTGTGTTTTAAGTCAGCCCTTTTCCAAGATAACGTAAATCAAACGACTGAGCAATCAAATCCACCAATTTTCTAACAAAGGCAGAATTTCAATGCACCTCCCTCCCTCCCTCCCTCCCTCCCGTCTCTAAAATTAGGCTAGATGTCACTCCCTATCTCTCTCCCCACTAAGTCCCCTCTAAGTGGGCATTGTTTTTTGTCTATAAAATTAGGCTAGATGTCACTCCCTGCACCACACAATGTTAAGACCCTGACTTTCTTAAGTAACTCGTGGACCATGATGTTCATACGGTGTGAGACACGTAATTAAATTGATGAAAGGACTCAAATGAGTCAAGAGAGATCTTAAAAGGGTCTAGAATAATGTAAAAGGCTATAGAATAGAGTAAAATTGACAAGTGTGGATGCTGGGGTCAAATACAGGTTGAGGTATAATTTTTGTTGTCATCTTTGTTATTGACTTTTGGTGCAATTTATTAGCCGGAGAATTTGAGAACTTAGGTTAAGGAATCGAAGCAGAAGTTCTTGGATGAATCAATGCCTTAAAAATGCGGAGGCTCATTGATGGAAGGCTGAGTCGGTGAGATTTTCTTCTTCTGAATTTTTCTCATATGGAAGATGGTCTAGTGGTGGCTTAAATATATGCAATAAAGGAGGGGGTACATAGCACACCAAGATCAACAACCTTAATGTTGTGTTTGGGAAGGGAAGAGGGGGGGGAGGGGGAAAATTTAAGTGGAAGAAAAATGAAGGGGAGGGTTTTCCCTCCTCTTGTTTGTTTAGTTTGACGGGAGGGGAGGGGAGGAAAATCCTTTCTCTATCTCCCTCTTTCCCCCATTTTTGAAGGAAAAATTTGGGGGTAAAATTTTGAAACTCCCCTTCCAAAACACTCTATATTTTCACTTTCCCTCCACTTTTTCCTCTTTTTTTTTCCTCCCTCTCATTTTACCCCCTTCCCAAACATAGTGTAAGGGATAGTTTCATAGCTTAGACACGGTCTACCATAGTAGGGCTACAATGGAATTTATCCAACTTCCTTCCGGTACAGTCCTATAGCATAAAAAATAAAAAAAGCATTGAAGGATCAAGATACTCTCATAGTTTAATCCTTGGGTAGTCCCAACTATTGAAAATCCAAACGATCAAAATAAACTCTCTGCTATTACATGGGATATCTTCAAATTTTACATCAATTGGACTTTTTTTGCACTATTGGATTGACCATTTTATATATATATAAAAAATGATTAACACAATCTAATGCTTATTCATTATCATGTGTTACATTAATCGGTCAATCCTATGGTGGAAGAAAATTCTTATTGATGTAAAATTTGAGGATACCCATAGAAGTGAAAACTATTCATAATTAGGCTTCCACTAAACGTTAAAGCCTGAGAGGCTCCGGACACAACAGCTCTGCGCCCACCATGCGTTTGCGTGGTACATGGAGAAGGGAGTGGAGTCTATCAGGCGACCCACATGATCAATCCAAACCCATCATCTAACCCGACCCCAAAATATAAGCATTGGATTTATACCAATTCGAATGGATCGGATTGTTGGATAAAAAATACACAAAATCCTCCATTTTAACACCTGTAAACTCGAGGACCATAGATGGAGGTTTTTTTTTTTTTTTAAGCAAGGAGATGAAAGGGTGAGGATGATGGATTGTCACGCACCGGTTGAGATAAAGCAATGGGTCATTCTCAAAAAATTTCTCAATAGGATTTAGTCCCACCATAGGATTGCTCGTTTGATAAAAAAAAAAAAAAGAACTTGATTAACAAATAATACATAAGATTTTGTTGATCATGTCTTTATTCAATGAGTCAATGTCACGGTGGGATATGCACCAAGTGGCTGCACAAGTTGGACAGAAGTGACTACCTTGCAATCCATTCATAGGAGAAAATTTTATTAGTAAGAAAACCCTATCAAAAAGGTCATACTAAATCCAATGATTTCAATCATTGATGAGGGGTGATCACAATATATTTAAGATTCTTTTAAGGGAGAATTTATACTTATGTCATATTTCTTAGGACTTTTAAAGTAATTCTTAGGATGATATATCCCTTGTTATATCCGCTTCTCATTTCATAGTTTTATATTGGACAGCTGGCAACATCCATGGCCTTTCTTAGAAGGCTATTGATAGGGCTACTGGACAGGCCCCATCACCATGCCACATATCCACTTGCTAAAAAGATTGCAGAGGTTAGAGGGAAAATTCTATTTAATAATAAATCAATCAGTGAACCATTGACAAAATCAAGAGCCAGCAATTATTCATACCCAAATCAATAAACAGTGGTAACTTCTCCTACTAAAATCAATAACAGCACCAGAATATGCATGCAACCCTGTTTTAAGCTAGAAGGAACACTATTTTCTAGAGCCACCACCTTATAAACGACTGTTAATTTGCATCTCAGTTGCCAGCATTTCATGCAGATTTAAAGACTCCAACACCTGCACAGGAAATGGGAATGAGAAAGGATTCCACATATCATATAAGGATTTCCATGGAAATGTATGTAGAGTGGCATCTGTTTCAATTGTCATCTTCTCCTTTTTTTTCTTTGATCTATCCTCACTCTTTTATACAATGATGAACCTATGTCAACTAATAACAAAAGTTAAAAATAACAGGGGGAAGAGGACACATCCATACCATTAGAGAAATCCTTTTGGCTTCAGTGACACACTCCAGCAAAAGTAGAACTTCATCTTCCTTGCAAGCAAAGACAGGAAGTTTCTTTCCTATGACCATAAATATAACAATACCATTGTAAATAACAAAGGCCAGACAGAAGATGTTATTGACCCATATGACATGAGGTATAGAGTTTAAGTTTGAGCCACGCACCGATTAGCTCCTCTATTTGAACAAAAGACTCCACATCATATTGGTTGACCAATGAAATTGCCACCCCAGACTGTCTACTACATGCAGTTCTGCCCACTCGATTAATATAATCCTACACTCCATTTTTCAGAAATCAATGCTCTAATGGTTTCAGTCGGAACATGAAGTGCGATCAAGAATGGCCCATATAGTAAGCTTCTAAAACATTAAAAGTAGATGAAAACAGACCCAGTCTGGGTAAACAGGGGAAAGATCAAGATTCAAGAGGAAGCACTTCCAAGCAAATGTCAGTTAGAATTCAAATTTTAACAATAGAAATTCACAAAAATGAGCCTCCAGCATTTTGGATATCCTCAATGTTCATATCTCAAGTAATCTACTTTGTATTGTTCTTTTCTTTAGAAACCAGTAAATTGCAAAAACCCTTTGGCAGGTGAAGCATAACATTGACTGGTTAAAATGAAAAACCCCTTAAAAGTGGCCAATTGAATTGGTAAAGTTAATTCTATATTATTCAGCATAACACTGATGGAAGACACTCCACCCCTCTTATCTTTCATTAAAGGAATCTCTAGATCTGTAAGACCCCGACCTCAACCCCGCCTAAGTTTGATTAGCGCTTAATTAATCTTGACTAAGTGCCTAATTAGTATTTTGGTTGGATTTGTGTAGGGTTAATTAGATTAGTGGGTTTGACCCAAGTTAGATGGAGCTATAACTTCTTTATAGTTTTCATCGTGCATGTGCATTTCTAGCATTAGTGGGTCTTCATGTGCATTGATTTGGGACCGGGATGTGACAAGATCCTCCTCATTCATTTATTTGTAATGAGGCATACATGGGCAAAATTGCAACCAAGTGTATTCACCTCTACCGAGATGTAAACTAGGAGAAGAAAAAAGAAAAGGAAAAGGCCATCACAAAAGAAAATCAAACCTTAGAATTGGAGGGTATGTCATAATTGACCACCATATCCACAGAAGGAATGTCAAGTCCTCTGCTGGCCTCATCAGTGCATATGAGAATGTTACATTCTCCAGCCTTGAACTTGTTTAGAGCTTCCAGCCTCTTCACCTGTCACATACAAATCAGTATAAGATGAAGACTGCAAAACAATTCATACCTTTTTTAACATTTTTTTGATCAGTTTTTTAAAAATGATTAATAACTAATGATATCTCAAACATAAAGTGTGTGTGTGTGTGTGCACCCACCTTTTGGCAATCCAAGCCATTCATCTAGAGAGACAAGAGCTCCATCATGGGAAAGGTTATGCCCCACAAATGTTCCTTATTTTATGATTCAAGCTATCTAATTGATGGCTGGCAAATGAATGACTACAGCCAATTAACAATAAGGGAAAATTGTGAGACAAGAAACATCCAATCAGAAAGGTTTTCGTGTGACAGATCTTACAACAAGGGAGGTCCACCAAGGATGCATATCAACAGTTTCAATCACCAAAAGGTTTAATCAGTTCAAATAGTTTACTTGGGAATTGAATTTCCCCCAATAACTGGGAGAAGATCGAAATAATAATAATAAAAAGAATTAACAACAACAACAACAACAACAATAATAAATAGGTTGTCAGTGTGTATACATAGAGGTACAACTTAGGCCACATCAAGCTTGAGTCCAGATTGCTCAGTTGGAATGAAAGCCTAATTCAAGGCGGTTATACTTGCCTGCGCATGATTCAGACCTCAGATACCCGAACTGGGCTCTTGTACCCAAATTATACAATGTATTATAATATCAGCACATTATATACTTATCATATTACCAGCACTAAGGCTAGATCAAAGGGTCACCATTTAGAATTTGGACAAAGGATGAGCCAGCAATTTGGTCCTCATATGGGCTCAGATTTACCCACATGCCATTCGGGCGAGCTTGGGCTTGGTCGACCTGGAATGCATGCCTTCAGGGGCGGACCTAAGTTAAGATGCGGGTGCGACCGCACCCGTGAGATTCGAGAAACTCCTTAAATATGACCTTAAAAAATTATATTTTATCATTTTTCTTCTTAACTTGACCATTGCCAGCGCCACCCAAATGAAATTGCATGTCTTTGCATTTGATAGAGAAAAAAAAAAATGTTGAGAAGTGATTAAAGGAAAAGAGAATACCTGGCTCATTTGACTGCTGATGGGAGTGGCCTTTAACCCAAGATTTTGTAGAACTACAGCCAGAAGCTGTGTTGTTTCACTTGTACGTGTGAAAACCATTGATGTACTTCCAGACATCTCACTCAGTAGTATATGAACAAGATAGCAGTTCTGGACAAAATCTAAAAATTAACTAGAGAGAAAATCAAGCTGATAGGTATATAATAATCCCAACAATTATTTGTCCAGAATCTGAAAAATTCTCCAAAAGAAAGTAGCAGCAGAATGGAACAGAGAGAACCTTATACTTTGCGGGCACTAAGAGCCATTGATGCTTGAGTGTATCAATAGTGAAGTGTTTTGACGATTCCTCAGCCTGATATAAATGTAACAACTTATGTCAATCACATTACCATGCAAAAAACAATGGGTACAACTCAGAAGATATGGATGGCTATGGGTTCAGTTGGGTTGAACATTCAAGGTAACATGTAGAGGCCCAACCTGAACTGATCGGTTTAATAAGCAAGTTAAAAATGTCAACCCAAACCCATCATGGACATTTAACATTTTAAGTTTGGGTTGGGTTAGCGAGTCAAATGATGCATATGGACCCAACCCAAAACTGAACCACTCATTGATCAGATTGGAAATGTCAACATGAATCAAGCCAAAAGCAAAAGGGGTCAACCAATACCCTGAGTCGTAAAACCACACTACCATAGTGAGTGGCCGAATTACTTCTGCCTTTGAGGGAGTACTCTTTTTAAGGTGTTAATGGGGAAAACTGACCATCATGGAACAGAGACTTCTTAACATTATGTATAGGAAAATGCATATGCAAACCTACCTCTTCCATCATTGTGGCTGAAAACAGGTATGTCTCACTTCCCTGGGAATGATTCAACAACCTATCTGCTGTATCTGAGACCTGTCAAACATACAGCAAATAATAATACATAATAGCTTATCCCTTGCTAATACCACATGAGCATATAAATGGCCAAACACTTCAATGTGCAAAGATTAAAGGCCCTTGTATTGGATGGATGATCCATAGGCGGCTAGGATTTCCAACCCACAATTGAAACAATGGAAAGAATATTAGAAACCTCATTTCTAAAAGAAGAAAAAAAAAAAAAAACCAAAAATGTTTTTTTTATATAAATTGCATTATTGCAATGTGCAAACATGAACACTGTCTCTTTTTCAGAGAAAGCTACAAAAGAGACCTAAAATGTGAATCTATCATCATCACACACAGGTCTAGAAGATGGGGAATAGAAAAAGGACATGATAAGCAACAATGGATATGAGTTTTTATCAAATAAGGATATATGAGCAATTTTCAAAAGGTCCCTTTTTTCTTCTCCTTTCTTTATAGGTTTTTTCAGTAAGCACTTTGAAACACCTAACTTGCAAAGAAGCAAATGAAATAAAGATTAAAAGGCACAAGCTCATATTAATTGAACACTTCATGATAAAGCACCAAAGGTTTGTAAACCTGTCTAAAGTCAACATCTTCAAAAATATAAAACTGGACGCAGTGATCATAACTACTACTAATGTACTCCACATCTTATTTTGGATCCGAATCCGGTTACATGTTCTCATAAGTTAAATCTGAATTCAAATACAACACATAGATTCCATGCCAGGTCCAGACCACAAAATGGCTATACATATAACCAAAGAAAAAGAGCAATTCTGAAAGGATACAAAAATAACCAATCTGAACCAGAAAATAAAAAAGGGTGAAACAGCTAGAACAAAATATTAGTCAAAACCACATATTTCAAGGTTCATAAACAGAAGATCCAGCAGGAAAACAAAAACACCATATCTAACCAATCAAAATGCAATTACTCAAAACCCAAGAATGCAAAAGTCTATACATATAAACACAAGGTGGCCAATACAAATCACAAGTAACAAAGTTGAGTAAGACTTTAGACAAGAATACATTTAAAATTATGAAAAATGAATGCATAATTTTTTGTTTTTTTTCAAGTGTAACTGATATGGATTCTCTAATGAAAGACACCCACTATAAAAAAGAGGAAGATGATGGTGATGAAGGGGAGAGATTTACACAGGAGTTCTCTAGCCTGCAGAGAAATGGAAGTGGGACTGAGTAGATGGTAGTAGGAGGGTTTAGGGTTTAGAATTATAATGACTTCTCTTGGCTAGAGTCCGGATCCTGTGGGATTCATGAGTCACGACGTGCATCAGGGATTCAACTTGCCATCATTAAACCAGTCAAAATAAGTAAGGGAAATTTTCATATAAGTTCTTAAGTTTTTATCTTATTTCATAAAAGGACAAAAGTTTTAAAACTTTTCAAATTAGTCCCTAAGTTTTCCATGAAGTTTTTAATTAAGGATATTCATCAATTTAAAGCTATTTTCCGGCAACTTTTTTCTTCAATTTTCTTAAATTATTCAAATTATCCTTCAATGAAAAAAAAACCCTCCTTCACTTCCTCTATATTTTCTTCCTTTTTTTTCACTAACTGCCTTATAGTGATCGAGCAAAACTAAATACTTCGGCTAAATATAGTGGTTACCAGAACCATATTATCTCTATAAATGAAGGCACTCTGGGTATTTTTAAAAAATTAGGAGAAAATGCCATAAAAAATACATTTAAATGGCCAAATGTCCCTAATTGAAAATTTCATGGAAAACTTAGGACTAATTTGAAAAGTTTTAAAACTTGTGTCATTTTTTAAAATAAGACAAAAACCTAAGGCCTTATTTGAAAATTTCCCAATAAATAAATATCCTTCTTCAGCAGGAAACTAGTTTGAAAAAAAAATCTTAAAAATAGAATTAGTTTTGTGACTTGAAGCGGGAGTCCATGTTCAAACATTAAAAGTTATAAAATAATAAATAATAGAAAGTTATGTGTGAAAAACAATTAATATAAATTCAAGGTGAAAGTTGTCAAAATTTTAAAAAAATATATAGAATAAGTATGGACAATTAGAAAGCAAACAGAATTGCAAACTCCAATAAAGCTATATTTTCAAATAAATTTTAATGAAAAGATATATCGTTACTTATGTATGTCTAAAACTAAAAGATTAAGGGCACATTTGTATAACATTTGTAGGAACAGTGTTTTTATGGTCCACGGTGGATGACCCAAGATTTCCTTTTAGAGAGATGAGCCCAAATAGATAGCCGGGTTTGGGGGGCAAACCTAGGAATTTTTTGTGAATTTTGAGGGTGAAATAAGATTTTTATGTGATTTTGGACGTGGACTCAGGATTTTCACATGGGTTTTCAAAGCAGAACCATGTTTGATGGGGGAGATCACCCCTGAAGGAATGAATCATATGGGTAGGTCCACCATGCTCATGGATATCTACTTTTCCACGGACCCCTATAGAAAGTAGTTTTTAGTAGCATCATGGATTAGTTAGTTAACTTGTGTCGATTTTTTATCAGAAAGTTTAACCTTTTTTAATGAAAACATTATTGCATAAATGTGCTTTGAAGAAAGATAACTTGATTTCTAAAAGTTATAAAAAAAAAAAGTTAATCATCTTGTACTTTTTAATGTGTAGTATCATATTACATTGGTAATTTTTAAAGGAGAAAAAAAAAATTGCTCAAAATAATTGATTGCCGTATATTGGATCTATACGATATTCCTTAGTTATTGCTAGGATCGCCATTAAATTGATTTCTTGTAAAACACGTGATTAAAATACATAAAAGGAAGTAAAAATAATAAATATTATAATATAATTCTAATAAAATATAAAAATAAAAGTGGAACACATAAACTGAGAGTTATTAGATTACAAATCACCCACTGCTATTAAAAAACAAAGTAGACAGTGCATTTTATCAAAATTTAAAGACTTTTTCTTTTTGAAGTTGTAGACAAACCTGAAACAACATTCACAATTATATATCCTGCCCTACCTTGTTTATTATCAATTTATGTATTGCTTGATAGAACTTTAAACAGAAAAGTTCTCGGGCACAATTTGTAGCTGGCAATGTACTCTCTTTCACAAGGGAACTGTAAGGGGTGAACACCCCCCACAGGGAGATAGGCGGGGCCCAGAGCCCCGGGCCTATTGTATACACTTCAGGCGTCAGGGAGTAGCCCCTAGCCCTAATCATGCGTTTGTCCCTCGATCCCGCATGGCGGGAGAGGGGGCCTCCCCGGGACTCGAACTCGAAACCTCTCGGTTGAGTGAGGCACCCGGTATACTCACCCAACCGAGAGGTTCCGGGTTCGAGTCCTGGGAAGGCCCCCTCTCCCGCCATGCGGGATCGAGGGACAAACGCATGATTAGGGCTAGGGGCCATGCGCCTTCGATCGCCTGAAGTGTATACAATAGGCCCGGGGCTCTGGGCCCCGCCTATCTCCCTGTGGGGGGTGTTCACCCCTTACAGGAACCATTCTATAGTATCTAATAAGAAAACGATTAACCCAAGGGGTAGCCCAATTAGCCTAGAACCACTGTTTGCACCCGGATATTGTACGTTCAAAACTGCACTACCACATTGGGCTACAAGGGAGTTTACCCGGCTTCCCTCTGGGCCCGGAGGGATTAGTCCGGCGCAAAGGATTAGAAATCCTCCGAAAGCAAAAAGAAAAAAAAATGATTAAAATTGTATATTACATTGTAGAAAGTCAAAATGAGCAGTTAAAATTAAATCAAGGAGGTCAAAACCAATAGCCTTAATATATCATTATATGGCAAATTTAAAGTCCCTAGATTTTCCCTAATGTAAGATTGATAATGTATAAAATATGTGGATTTTTTTATATATATACTTATCGCTAGTTAATAAAACATGTAAATATTTTGATAGTTTAATCACTGCTTTATATATGCTCAGTGTTATAGTTGGAGAAATTGTTGTTGAAGTTAAATTTGACCCCATAAAAGGAAGGTATTCATTTTAAGAAGTGTTTTTTTCTGATTTTTCTTGTGGCATATTGTCAATTTTCAAACTATATATTGCTCAGATGTTTATCAATGAGGGAAAGGTTTCTTGAAGGGCAAGGGGAATCCAAAAAAATGAGCCCCAACGGATCATTCTACCCCTTGATTTAACAACTTTCAAGTTTAATGGCCTCTTATCCATAGATTTTTTCTAGATTCCATCCGACTGTGAGTAAAGATTCAACTAGTGTGAAATTAGGCCCGATGTCAAATCATTGATAAGAAGAGTACCAAAGGGACCATATTGATTAAATTGTTCTAAGTCCAAAGAGGATCTCAACTCTCTTACTTTCATCAAAAAAAAACAGGGATATTGCCCCGTAGAGCTACCTACCTTTAAACCTGAAATTCATTTCTAATCAGTCAAAATTTAAGTAATTTCCATTGAGCTGTTCGTGTGATATCCTAGGACCATGTGATTTCACATGCATCGTCTTGTGCGATATCCTAAGGCCGTGCTATGCTACACATATCACGCTGTGCAATATTCTAAGGCCGTGCTATGCTACACATATCACGCTGTGCAATATTATAAGGCCGTACAATACCAAACCGTTATTGTAAAAACAGCTGTGCGAAAAATATGAAAACTTCGGCTGGTGGTAGGGCAAATGTTAGGTCAAACTACCTTGAGTTTATGCTGAACCATGTGAAGCCCATATTTCTAACATACTAACAAATAATGAGCGTTGACCCAAATTCCGTGCATGTGAAAGCCAAGAAAAGAAAAGAAGCTATTGATAAAATGGATCACATCGTTTCTTGATTTGTGAGGAATTTGGGCGTATCCTAATTAAGCAAGCAGGAGGTGAATGCTATGGCATAGACAGTGGCTCTGATCAAGCAAATGTAGCTCTCATGTGGGTGAATATAAGGCTTCTGTTTACATGATTACATTTCTTATCCTCGCTTCTGCAATATTTATTGTTCCAAATCTACATATATAGGCCCCAGAAACATTTTCACAGTGAGATGTGTTGCTTCTTTTGTTTAGACAGAAAAAAATGGATTCCCAAATAGTAGATCCAAATATATTTTCCCTAAAAACTGTGAAAGTGCTCCCGCCCTGTAGAGAATGAAAATTGAGAAGGTGTTATTATGAAACAAGGAAAAATTATTCAATCTTGGACACCATTCTCTCTTTCCTCAGAAAATGCTTTCTGCAAAAACACCCTTTGAAGGCCTGTTTCATGGAATTGAATTCCTATGAATCCATGGTACAATGGGTTCCTACAAAGGATTATCAAAGAATTGAAGAGTAAAAGTTACAAGGGAAGATGTAGATTACATTGAAATTGAGACGCATACACTAAGATGGATCTATACTCTTTACCGGAAGTTAAGAAACAAAGAAAACTGAAAAAACAATCTGTCATCTGATTATGATTCAAAGAAGAAAAGAGAATTGAATAGTTATTCCTCAATGAGAAAAGAATAATCATTCATGTTGTGCTTTTGGGTGAATGATAAAAGCCAACAAAATTCCACAAGATAATGCCTGTACTGTATAATACATGGAAAATGGTTCGACTTGATATTCTCTAGTCTCTACTAAATGCTCGCGACAAGATCGAGCAACAAAGTCATACTCCGCTGATTCCCTCGCAGAATCTCGAGTGGAGTAGTTGCATCTTTTAAACACCTCAAGGAATACATCAGATAACAAACATTGCAAGTGAGAAGGCAGGAAAAAAGAAGTACAACCAAACCTTATTCCCTTCAATAATAACAGCAATGAGACGCATTTTTCAAAACACAACCTCATTACAGCCTACACATTGACATACAGCAAGCAATGGTATATCCAGTTATCTACAGCACACAGGTGGGGAATGGAATAAAAAACAAATTCCTCACCGAAAATTCAAAAACTTCACCACTCCAGCAAGCAAGATTCCTTCCAGTCATGTATGACACAGGCTAGTATCTTTTGCCTAGAATAACACCAATGATCACAGACACCAGAGCAACTCCCAAGATGAACTTGATACTCATGCTCAAAGAAGGCTCTTCTGTGGTTTGATTAGCCTTAGCTGAAGAGATTTCTGAAGTTTGAGATGATTTTCTTCCACATCATCTTCTTCGCCTTCCCTTTTGATGGCGTAGAGACCATCGATCCAAGGTCTCTGCTTGCTACCTCCACCCCGTCCTTCACTTCAGATTGGATCCCTTCTTTAGCCTGAAAATGAAAGGAAAGAGACAAACCTCTTAAAAATGTTTTTTTTTTTGGTCACCCTGATCGCATTTTATTATCATATGGCAAGGATAAGACTTACAAGAACAATATACTTTCATACATATGCTCATACATTCTTCCTGTATGTATGTCATCACAGTAATACAAGTTCCAGTGGCTCAAGTCATCTTAGCAGATCAATATTTTCAAAACTGGACCACGGCGAACTGATGTAGTGGAAGGTTTGATCATCTGGTTTTAACCTAGCTCAAGAATTACATAAATTTAATATAAAAAATTAAATTTTTAAATAATTAATGGTGGGTCAACTGCTAGCTTTGACCTGTACCTTCCCCCCCCCCACCCCCGCGCGCGCGATAAATCTAGTTCTTGAATTGCCCCATATTATAAGTGGATCTTGTCAAGTACTGTTTTAATGTACAGGAGAGTTTGTTCTCTAATTTTAACTGTCGAGCATACAAGTACTGAGACACATTTTAATCACCACATGTTGTGTTACTCTCAATATATTTTTATATTTTTAGAGACTCATAAGTCAGAACCATTCAATAGAAGCCCAACTGAGAAATCTGCTAACTGAATCTCGTATCAATTTGGACCAGATGGTCCACAACCTATGGGGTCCAAGTTTCGTTTCTGGACCATGTATATCATGCCTGCAAAGTAGGATAAATTTTTAGCATGTAGACCACTACTACAAGTACCCATGTCATAACTATATTAATGGGATCAAAACGCAGGACCCCACTCTCCAGAGTGGCAGCCTCTAGGTTGTAATCATCATGTAAATAGGAAAGCTTTGTTTATCAGAGCTATAAATGAGGATAACTTGGTATGTCTCCAATGATGGTGCTGATAGATAGTGCACACAATAGAATTGATGCAAATAGTTCATGTACCACTTCTCCAGGTAGCTCATAGACTTACTCCAAACTCTTTTTCAAGTACCACGCTGCACATGGTTTTGCTAGCCTTTCACCACACAGTAGGATTTAGTAGACTGCCACCAAAACTAAGAAGCTTGCAACTTTGCAGCTCACTTCTACTTATGTTACAAGGTTTCCTCAGCCATTAATTATTTGTGCTCCACTGCCAAAGGAATCATCTGGAAACCGTCTTTTCCAACACCAAAGTTCACTACTTTATACAAGTTCAATGCACAAGGTTTCCCTGGATCTAATGCACGAAAGTATCCTATTTATACGCTTTTTACGGAAACACTTACAGCATGTCGCAGAATTACTACTGGACTCCTAGGAATTCATAGGAACAAGAGGGAAGGTTCAAGGGTGCGGATCTGCATGGAAACATCCAATACCTAAAAATTGCTTTCATAGGGTGAAAGGTGGGCAATCAGTTCCTATTGAAGGGAGATAGTTCCCGGTAAATCTACTGAATCTTCATGCTTAGCCCCTTTGGCAGAAGCCCATTTATCAGGAAATACTAAGAACTAAGTAGAAATTGCCTTTGGGTTAGGACCATATCAACTCATCAACAATAATAGGAAAAAGAGATCAAGATCTAAAGAACATCAACTCTGGGGCAATATAATGATAAGACAATACCTAAAATTGCTTTCATAGGGTGAAAGGTAGGCAATCAGTTCCTATGGAAGGGAGATAGTTCCTGGTAAATCTACTGAAACTTCATTCTTAACCCCTTTGGCAGAAGCCCATTTATCCGGAAATACTAAGAAATCAGTAGGAATTGCCTTTGGGCTATTAGGACCATATCAACTCATCAACAATAATAGGAAAAAGAGATCAAGATCTAAAGAACATCAACTCTGAGGCAATATAATGATAAGACAAATGGGCAATCCAAAGCCTTGCTCATTGAGTTGGAACATGGTCATATCAACTCAGTAGATCAGAGTAGAATCCAGTATCAAATTGGGTGTTTTCTTTGGAATTGGCACATTCTCATAGGCAGAATTCTAGGTTGACCCTGAATTTTTTTAATATTGAACAAACTGTATTGCCAGTTACTGGTTTTAAATCCAAAATCATCAATGTGGTTAGGCTTTAGTATAGATAACATATTAACATTAATACTTGCCTGTTCCTCAGATTTTGACTTGGCCAACTTCAGCTGGTTCTCAAGTTCCATGATCTTTTCAGATTCAGCAGACTCACTCAATTTGTCCTTCAAAGTGTCCAACTCAGCATTTAGAAGAGCCAACTTTTTCGCATCTTCAATATCCTGCAAGATTTTTACAGAAAGCCTCAGAATGAAAATGTATTCTTTTATTGAAACAAAACTCCATGGAAATAGCGAAAACAAAACTCCGTGAAAATAGTGATACTAAGTGGCTATTGTTTAAATTTCAATCAAATAGATGTCTGGATTAGCAAAATCATAAATTTAACTACAAAAAAGGACAAAAGAAAAGAAAACTAACTGCTTTAATTATTTGTGAAAATTTCAGGGCATTGCCATGGATACTAAATTTGTAGCATCTTACATAAGTCCATTGCATTTCTGGATGAATTAGTGAATTAATGAATTACTAAAGAAAACCCACTGATAATTAAAAAAAAAAAAATCACCTTTTCATTATATTTTGCCTCAGCTAGTTGCAATTTCTGCTCAAGCTCCTTGACTTGCTTTGCTAGAAGTATAGTTTGTTGCTGCTTGGCTTCAATCTCCACTTGTAAAAGCTTCAAAGCGGCTTCCGAGTCGACCTCTTTTCTTGAATCTGCTTCTTTCTGTATGTTCAGAAGAACTTGTTAAACACATATCCTCGCCCTCCCTCCCTCTCTCTCTCTATATATATATAATATAGTTAGTTAGTATCGACATTAAGAAAAAAACCTGGAAATTGCATCTATCAGCAAATTACAAAACCTGTGGTACATCCAGCTCTGTTTTGTTAATATTAATCTGTTTTTTACATTTCAATTTTGCAAGTCATGTAGGTCACCGTAAAAAAATGAGAGAAGAAAGGACAAGTTCGGTGGTGGTTCTTAGGGGTTAAGAGCATGCACACCGCTCACCTGAAGGATCTGCGGAATGAATTGATCAAACATGAAATTTCACCAAGGGAGAGATACACAAGGTAAACATTTAAAAACTAGATTTCATGGTGAACAACATTAAAAGAGATCGTTTGATCTGTGTGGGTGATCTTCATGCATTCCTCATTAATGAATATGTTGATGGATGTGAAAGGGGTAGTCCTTTTTGGTCATGTTTTTCTTGTGACTCTCTGTTTGCACCTGGTGTATATTATTATTATTATTATTATTTAGTTTCTGTATTCTTTCAATTTTTTTAACAGAATTGCTGATGTACAAGGTAAACATAAACTTATGTCTTTAACAACTACAGCTTTCACACAAGAAGACACCACCTTCCTTGTGACAAAGGTTCACTCGGAAATTAATAGATAACATGGCAGACACCTATTACTTTTAGGGGGAAAAAGAACATGTGAAAAGAACCTCTGTCTCGATCTACCAGTAGTATTCCAAATATTTCGGGTTGGCCATTCCCATGAAAGTTAACAAATGGTGATGGAACATCAATATATCATACTATAGCACAGAGTAATCTACGTAAAATAATGGGAGGAAATAAAAAAAATTGTGGAGTTTCTCCTATAACACAGCAATATCTCGTTGTAACCATTTTGAACATGATACTTAATCTTTGATGTGCTGAGGCACTGACGCATATCATATTTTGAAATATACTGGGGCAGAAATTATAGGGATATGAGTATTAGATACAATAAGTTCAAACTCACGAGATCACTAGGTTTTGAACCTATTAGACATAAACAAAATAATGCATTTGAACTATATAAGATAAGATATTGAAAAGGTACCAGTCATCATTCTCACCATCCACATGACATGATACTAGTACTTTTGGAGTTGTTTATCTTTTCCAAATGGGACATACAATTCGAATTTACGTCTGGAAGATTTACACATGCAATTCATTTCATATTGTTGCTCTACTGGCACCATTTTCACACCTTCTACGCTTGATTCATTTTACGATGTTATAACTACATGAATAATATTTGAGATTAATTTTATTTATAGTTAAACAATTATGGATTTTTCTCATCTACATATGTATTCAATTTCATGAAAACAGAAGGGCCCATTTGAATCAATTATTTCACTTCGTATATATTCCAATTCGATGAAAACAGACAACCTCATTCCATCAATGAATTCCTATGTATTTCAATTCCAAGTAAACAGACAACCTCATTCCATCAATGAATTCCTATACATTTCAATTCCAAGTAAACACACAACCCATTTCATCAATGAATTCCTATGTATTCCAATTCCATGCAAACAAACAAGCTAAAACAGAGAGAGAGAGAGAGAGAGAGAGAGAGTCATGAAAAGGGGGCTTAACTGTGGGGACTTGCTGAAACCAGGAGAGAGGACTTTGCAATGGTAGGGAAGAGTGCTTTGCATGATAGGAAGCCGGGAGGGGATAAAGCGGGCAAAAGGGGGGGAGAGAAAAAAGGACAACTTGTGAGGCAGGTTTCGAATTCATGTACCTTGGTTGATGGGACTTATAGACACACAACGGCACCGCAAGAGATATTTAATGGATTTACATCCATTACATATGTAAATAGTTTTACCAATGAAAATTTCTACACATGATTGAGACCATTTTGACATGTGAATAATTCATATATGCAGAAGTTATATGAAATAGATATGCACATGTAAATTTTTCACAAGTATAATGGTTGCATACGCAAATCAGTGCAAACAAACAACCACTAAATCAATAAGCAGATACTATGGGAAAGCATAGATATCTATCAACATGTCAAGCAAGAGAGAGCAAATGGGCAAACGGCCAGAGCAGGGATGAGCTTCTATTTTTGACTTTAGAGATACATATTTTTTTCTTTTTCCCCCTACAGGCATCAATAATAATTTAAAAACATAGCATCTGATTTTTTCACAAAGAAACAAAGCATTTCCATAGATTTCCCAGGGCAGTACTATTCCCCAAAAGCATTCATAATGCTTTCACATGTCATTTATATTTTAGAATGTAGACGTTTGCAGCTTACTTATTAAGTGATGAGGCATTCTTGTATCTCACCATAGAAAACACTAAACAACTATATCAGACAACCAATCCATTTGTCTGAAGTAAAATGTGACAAAGGGAGAACCTGTTCAGCAATGGTGGTGTGAGCAAGATTTAGCTCCATTTGGAGCAGCGCCACTTGTTCATGCAAAGCATCTCTTTCTTGGAGTCTAGTTGCATGCTCCTCCAGTTGAGAAGTGAGTCCTGCCTCTTTCTCGGCTGCCACTGCCCTAAGGCTTTCCACCTACATCCAGGTAAAGTGACTTTAAATAAATAGTTCGCTAGAAATGCATTCACTGCCAGATTGACACCAATACCTCTTCTTTCAAATGGGTCTTAGCCAACAATACCTGTTCTTCAAGCTCTTCTATGCGTGCTTGCAACACAGATTTCTCAGTGAGCTCAGCCTTTAGATTTTCCACAACAGAACTGAGAGCATTTTCCCTTGCCTTCTGTTCACTCAGTTGTGTTTCCAATTGGCCTATTACTGCTTGGAGTTCTTCTTTTGCATCTTGATATGTTTTAGTGAGAAGATTATTCTCTTCCATAACAGAAGATATCTGAAAAAGTTTGTTGTCCAGATTAGAAAATTTCAGCTAAAGGAATAGATTTTCAAGTTTTCAACAAATTGATTAAACGTGTTATAAATGTGGATTCTGAAAACGTGGAGAAATCTTTTCCTTGTCATTGTAGAACTATATTTATCCAACAGTACCATTATGAAGCAGTGTGAATCAGTCTCAACTTACTGACCCCTTGGTGTGGAGCCCACCAGGATGCAGGCCAATCACAAAGGGGTTCATTATTACTGAGGTGAGAGGGATTGGTTGTTTCATAGGCGTTCCTAACTTCAAATTTGTGACTAGTTCTCAATGGAAAAAGTACCTATACAAATATATGTATATGTATCATGTAGGAGAGGTTTCCCCCAATGTCATTGATATGTAAGTCATAGGATGGACACTTTGTGAGGCTCACAGGTGCCCATCATGGTAAATCCAACTCCCTTAAACAATCACCACAAAATGGGACTCATTTGACTACTAAGCATTGGAATGAAACACCACATTTTTCATATGTTTCCACCATCGAGTCTTGAGGGCTTAAAACCATCACCCACTGAGATCTGATTAGGCTGATTTGTTGGTGGGATTCCTAATCCATGGATAGGACTTTCCATACCCCCATTCCCCTTGATTGGTGGTGGCCCCAAGTAGGCCCCACAAAGTGTCGCTCATATAGTTACATTGTACGTGTGCAGCAGAACTTGCCCATCTCAAATTAGCACCCACCTACCCACCCACATGAATCGGCAATAACCCCAATTTAATGCTCTCTGCCTTCTACTCGCCATTGGATCCGAATACCCTTTTGCTTTTTTACGTCTTCAGTATGAATATTTGGGGCCTCAACCCATATCTGCATTAATGTATCTGTGTTGATTTTTGGGGCATCTTTAATCCAAGCACAGACCTTCCCATCCCCTTGCCCCCCATTATTGACATGCATCTAAGTGGGTCTCAAAAAGTGGTTACTAATTGTCATATACTCGTGAACACTTGAATGCATATACAAGAATTGGCCTTAAATTTTAGAAATAGCAACTATTTTGCAGGATCCACACCAATTGGCAGAGTGGGCAGAATTGGTAGGGCTTTGTGGTTTAGAAGTGGGTAAAATAGATCAACATGATCTGATGATCCTAACCACATCTAGGACCTTCCAATCCAAATCCTACAATACCTGTGATTTGCATACATCATGAAGGTGGGTATCACAAAATAGTATCTAATTTTAAATCCGACACTGGTTCTATTTTAAACATTTGTAATTTGTGTGCGCGCTCGTGAGAGAGAGAGAGAGAGAGAGAGAGAGAGAGAGAGAGAGAGAGAGACCTGGGATTGTAGTTTATGCCCTTCAGCAACAAATTGTTGTGACAAATCTTCTATTGTCTTCTTTGAAGAGTGAAGTTGTTCCAATGTTTCTTCTTTCTCAACAAAGGCTGCATTTAATGCTGTTTGCAACTCATTCATCTTGGTCTCATATGCAGCCA
Source organism: Umbellularia californica (assembly GCA_028538565.1). NCBI lineage: Eukaryota > Viridiplantae > Streptophyta > Magnoliopsida > Laurales > Lauraceae > Umbellularia > Umbellularia californica. Next base: position 9,604,936 of record JAPQWN010000006.1, on the reverse strand, counting down.
ATTCTTGAGTAAGCTTCAAGTTTACCTCAGCTAAACCTTCATTCTTGGTTTCAAATTGGCCAGCCTTGCTTTCTAGTTCTCCCACAATCCCTTCAAGTTGATTTAACTTCAACAAAGCCTCTTCTAGCTCAACCTTTCGGCTCTCAGCAGCTGCTACTGCTTCATTAGCATGTTCTTCAGAAAGTTTGACTTGAGTTTCAAGTGCAGTCAATTTTTCAATCAAGTCTTTTGCATAAGAATCTTTCTGATTGAATTTTTCAATGGCTACCTGTAATTGTAGCTCAGCATCCCTCGCACGGGATTCAGTTGAAGACTGAAGTTCCAAGCCCCTTGAATGTTGATCTGTTAATTCAGTGATGGTTTTCATGTGAGAAGCCAGTTGTTCGGAAATCGCTTCCTTTTCCACGTGAACAGCACTCAGCAGTTCCTGATGCTCATTTATCTTGATCAGATGAGTTTCCAATTCCTGCTTCAGCTTTAAGTTAGTTTCGGCTAACAATTTGTTCTCTGAAAAAGATTGATTTAACTTCAACAAAGCCTCTTCTAGCTCAACCTTTTGGCTCTCAGCAGCTGCTACTGCTTCATTAGCACGTTCTTCAAAAAGTTTGATTTGAGTTTCAAGTGCAATCAGTTTTTCAACCAAGTCTTGTGCATAAGAATCTTTCTGATTGAATTTTTCAATGGCTTCCTGTAATTGTAGCTCAGCATCCCTCGCACGGGATTCAGTTGAAGACTGAAGTTCCAAGCCCCTCAAATGTTGATCTGTTAATTCAGTGATGGTTTTCATGTGAGAAGCCAGTTGTTCGGAAATTGCTTCCTTTTCCACGTGGACAGCACTCAGCAGTTCCTGATGCTCATTTATCTTGATCAGATGAGTTTCCAATTCCTGCTTCAGCTTTAAGTTAGTTTCGGCTAACAATTTGTTCTCTGAAAAAGATTGATTTAACTTCAACAAAGCCTCTTCTAGCTCAACCTTTTGGCTCTCAGCAGCTGCTACTGCTTCATTAGCACGTTCTTCAGAAAGCTTGATTTGAGTTTCAAGTGCAGTCAATTTTTCAACCAAGTCTTGCGCATAAGAATCTTTCTGATTGAATTTTTCAATGGCTTCCTGTAATTGTAGCTCAGCATCCCTTGCACGGGATTCAGTTGAAAACTGAAGTTCCAAGCCCCTCGAATGTTGATCTGTTAATTCAGTGATGGTTTTCATGTGAGAAGCCAGTTGTTCGGAAATCGCTTTCTTTTCCACGTGAACAGCACTCAGCAGTTCCTGATGCTCATTTATCTTGATCAGATGAGTTTCCAATTCCTGCTTCAGCTTTAAGTTAGTTTCAGCTAACAATTTGTTCTCTGAAAAAGATTCATTTAACTTCAACAAAGCCTCTTCTAGCTCAACCTTTTGGCTCTCAGCAGCCGCTACTGCTTCATTAGCATGTTCTTCAGAAAGTTTGACTTGAGTTTCAAGTGCAGTCAATTTTTCAACCAAGTCTTGTGCATAAGAATCTTTCTGATTGAATTTTTCAATGGCTTCCTGTAATTGTAGCTCAGCATCCCTTGCACGGGATTCAGTTGAAGACTGAAGTTCCAAGCCCCTCGAATGTTGATCTGTTAATTCAGTGATGGTTTTCATGTGAGAAGCCAGTTGTTCGGAAATCGCTTCCTTTTCCACATGAACAGCACTCAGCAGTTCCTGATGCTCATTTATCTTGATCAGATGAGTTTCCAATTCCTGCTTCAGCTTTAAGTTAGTTTCGGCTAACAGTTCGTTCTCTGAAAAAGATTCCCCAATTCTTGTTTCTACTTCAAGGATCTTGCTTTTCAGTTCATCAATAGTTTCTTGTTGAGAGACCAGCTTAGCCGAACTGTCAGCTAGTTCAGCCCTCAATGATGCCTCTCTTTCAGCTGCTTCAGCCACCTGCTCTTGATAAATTATTGCTTGATCTTCAATTGTCTTTAGCTTCTTATATAATTCTGTAGCCTCTGAATCCTTTTGGCTGATGCTTTCTATTGCTTCTTGGAGTTTTGCCTCTGAGTCCTTGGCTAGAGATTGATGCAACAACTCAAACTCTGTGCTTCTTGCATTAACTTGCTCCATTATCCTACTCTGCTCTTCTAATTGCTCCTCCGCAGATTTAAGCTTTTCCATTATCTCACTTTCTTTAATGCCGGAATTCTTGAGATCTAGCTCAATGCTCTCTAATTTATCTTGAGCTGACTTCAATTCATTGCGCAGAACCTCAACCAGATTTTCGGTTTCTGAAAGCTTTTCGCTGGAGCTTTTTGCTACACCTTCATATTTTTCACGTTCTTCATTAGCTATGTTCAAGCTTTCCCTCAACTCCAGTTCCTTCTCATTTGCAACTTGTAATGCAATTTCAAGGCTCGATGATTTCGCCTGAAAAGTTTCCAACTCTGCTGTAAGTTCAGACACCCTATCAGAGTGTTGCTTCGATTCTGCTTCAGCATCTTGGCATCTTTTCACTGAAATAGCAATTTGCTCTTCAAGTTCTCGTAGGCTGTAGTTTGAAGATCCCAACAATAGCTCCATTTCTCCCACCTTTTTTCCAGCCTCCTCTGCCTTGGACTGTGACATTTGGATCAAATCTTCCAGTTCAAGGCTGCGCTGATGTATCATACTGGCTCGGCCTTCATGTTCAGCACAGTTCTCTACAGCAACTTTCAATTCCTGTTCAAGCTCTGAGTTCCTTAGAGATGACAAACTGAGAGTTGATTCCACGTGGATTATCTTCTCTTCATATTCTTTCAATTGCATTTTCAACTTCACACTCTCTTCTTCAATCCCTTTCAATAGAGCCGTCAACTCAGATGTTTTATCTGAGTATTCTTTTAGTTCTCTATCAGCATCAGTTTTTTTAATCTCTGCCATATTCAGTTGTTGCTCTAGCTCTATGTTCTTCTGTTCTACTGATATCAAGCGCATCTCAATGTCTCGTAGCTGTGACATTGCTTCCTCTTCAGCCGTTCTAGAAGTTCGAATAATATCCTCAAGCTCAAGATTCCTTTGTGTGGCAGTTGCAGCTACACTCCCAGATTCTTGATGGAGGGTTTCTAAAGCCTGTATCTTCTCTTCTAGCTCTGCATTGTGTGATAAAGCTTGCGATAGAAGTGAATCTGCTTTGGAGAAATTATCATCTGAAAGCTTCAGTTTTGTCTCAAGGTCATTGCATAACTCTTTCATCTGCAACATATTACTATTCAGATCGTCTACAGCAACTTCCAGAGATGCTTTCTCTCCCTTCACTTTAGCCAGCTCCTCCTGCACACTTGAGATATCTGCTTCTCGATTTTTCAAGGTGGCTTCTACTGCTTCTTTCATCTTTACCTCCTCTTGCAGCTGCAACTCCATTTCTTCCAAGCTAGCAACCTTCACCCGAAGATCTTCTTTGGCAGAAGAGAATAGATTCTCTAATGCCACAATATCTTCCTTCATCTGCTCTTCAGAAGCTTTTCGCATATTCAGTTCTTGGGTTAGTTCATTTATCACAACATCAGTAGAAGAAATTTCTTCTTCCATATTCAGAAGTTGCGCTTTCGAAAGCTCCAACTCACCTCGAACCGCAGAAAGATCTGCTACAGTACTATTAAGAGCCTCCTCTGTTCGCTGATTTTCTGCAATTTTCTCATACAGTCCCTTCAGTTCTTCTTGGATGGAAGTCATCTTATCTTCCATTTCCTTTGCACTAGACTTTGCCATTTCCAACAACCTCTCGAACTCCAAAGCCTTCTGTGATTCAAACTCGGCATGGGAGCCACGTTGCTTGCTAAGTTCCTCAAATTTGTGTGCATCACTTGCTGAAGATTGTAGCTCTCGCTCCACCTCTTGCATCTTTTTTTTCGAAATCTCAAGCTCAACTTTTAGCCCATCAAAAGCTTCTTTCATGTCGATCAATTCCTTGTGCTTGGCTTCTTGAGCTCCTAATGCTTCCTGGAGCGCATCAAGTTGTGTTCTATATTTCTCTTCAGATTCTTTGATCTGTTCTTGTAGTCTCTTCTGACTGAGTTCGAGGTCTTCACAATGCTTGGCCTTTCCCTCTAACTTCTCTTTTGAAACTACAACCTCATCCTTCAGCTGAGCCTTTTCAAGTTCGGAATGCTGTAATTCTTTAGCCACTCTTTCTAGTTCAAGCTCAAGCATTTTCATCCTCTCACTGGGTTCTATTGAATCTCTACTTTCCATGGAATTGCTTGATGTCCGTTCCGGTACAGATGCCGATTCCTTCTCCACCTTTATGAATTCCCCATCCAAAGCAGTTTCTTCCTCTTCTTTTGTCGTTTGATGCAAATCTCCATTTATTGCAGTGTCCATCTCCCCTCCTTGTACCTGAATTAAAATTTCCATAATTATGAGTCTTTTAAGAACCATACAACAACAGACCAAATGCTGTACTTCATATTCTCGAGTTTTAGTCAGTGAAGTTTTTTCACAAAATAAAGTTAAAATCATGGTTCCCATGACATGCCAACAAGACTGGGGGTTGTTTTGCTATGTGAAAAAAAACAGTATACACACATAAAAAAAATCCCTGAGAACAGAGAGTTTTCCACAGTTTATACATGCTGATAATGAGTAGGGGGATAGGAAGGTCATGGCCCAAATAGGGGTGGACCAAAAGCCAATTTCAAATAGATGATCATGATGCATTGAAAAGGCCTGAGGTTTAGCACTTTAACAAAAGCCTTCTTTTGTTTTCGCGGTGATTGTAGCCAACAACGATTAAGGGTCTATTCGGCTCAAAAAAAAAAAAAAAATCATCGTGATTTTGTTAGATCACAAATTACAAAATTGCAGAGATGATAAATTTTAGTTTTATTTACAATATTCAAGTCTTTGGTTGATTTTTTTTAAAATATATTTATTAATGAGTAAAAGTATAATTCAATGGTAGAGTTTTTTTCTCTTTAATAAGAGACCAGGTGTTTAAAACAACTGGAGGCTCACGACAGATTGCTATTAAGAGTAGAAAGCGTTATTCTACTAAGAATAGAAAGTATGCAAACCAGAATAAAATGCTTTTTCGTGATAAATTTCCACAGCGATGTCACAAACAAAACATAAAAAGATAAGATAGGGCTTAAATTTTGTAGAAAGTACTCTTGAATAGAAAGCGTTATTCTACTAAGAATAGAAAGTATGCAAACCAGAATAAAATGCTTTTTCGTGATAAATTTCCACAGCAGTGTCACAAACAAAACAGAAAAAGATAATATAGAGCTTAAATTTTGTAAAAAGTACTCTTGAATCAAGTATGTATATACTTTATAGACCAAACCAAACAGACTGTAACATTTGGATAAGTGTCAAATCGGAATACCCGCCAATTTGGTTAGGAGTAAGTAAGGGGGGTTTTGATAAATCATATGTGGTACCATTATGGTTATTTGACCCCATTTTCAGTGTGTGTGCACGAGTGTCCTTTTGGCCCTTAGCAGTGTGAACTTCCTTTACAGGAAGAGAGAAAAAAAAAAAAAAAACATTTTCACTAAGCACTCTCCCAGAAAGCACATTCCATGCATTCAAATTCCAAACAATCCCCTAATGTCCTATTTCACTTTCCTTTTTAATGTTTTTAGAAAAGAATTATGATGTCAATTGAGATTAATGAACGATAACGTAAGGGCTTTGGCCTTTGGAAATTGGCAATGATCTGTTTCAACCAGCTTCTTGCTGTCATAGCTGTATCTCTATAAAGAATCATCAAGGTTGGGAATCCAATATGTAACAAAAAATATGAATTATATTGGATGACACTTTAAGCCCCATGGGTTTCCATCTTTAATTTCTGGCCTAGAAAATAGATGGATTAAGATTAGGAAACAATGGAAGGCCAGAATCTACCAATTTAAGAATCTGTTCAAACATCCATTTGATTGGGAACATATTAGGAACAATCTGGGTCATCGAATTGTATATAAGAGAATAGAAAGGTGAACTGGATTATAGTTTTAGCTGCCATATGGGCATGGTAGCACTAAATTTCAGGTCTAGTTCAAGCTGGCCTGAACCTTGACCCAACCTAATCAAGTTCCACTCTAAAACAGGTTGTACAAGAACTGCTAACTCATGAATAAATTTAGAGGGGAACAGAGCTCTGTTTGCCAGTTGTCCTTAGGGACTATTTGTTCTCTTGTAAATTCATTTCTTTTTTTTCCCTACAATCTGGTTGGATTTGTGAGTACTACCATTCCTAACATGGTTTTAGTGTAAAACCTTTTTTTTGTTTTCAGAAGTAAGTTTCATTTAAAAATATTTTACATGTAAATCATTTTATACCCCTTATGTTCGGACTTTCGATACTCAGGTTTCCATTGAAAACTGCTCTACCTGCAAAGGGATTTTTAAAACAACACAATGTTGTTCTTCTCATAACCTATTCAAATCATTCTCCATTCATCTCATTTTTAAAGGGGACAGATTTTTTTTATTTTTTATTTTTTGATATCAGAATCATTGATTTCACCACTATAATTGTTTAAGAACTTCAATTTTCAGTCTCTAGTCCTCCCTCCTAATCTCATTTCTTCTACTTCCTTCTCCCTCTCCTTCTCCTCTATTTCATCATTTATCCCAAACATCACTTCTATTTATTATTATTTTCAAAAGGCAGTTGTTTATGCAAACACCAAATTTCCCCTAAAGAAAATTCAGCTGACCACTGAAATCCGAAATAAATTGAAAAAGTTGAGTCTGTGACTCTTCGGCACCTACTGGAAGGGGTTGAGATACACATACACACACGGTAATATTCAGTTCTCACCTATTATATGAAAACTTTTTTGTGGGACCCACCAAGCAACCCATCCAAACCTAGCAACCAATAGGAAACCCCCTGATAGTCATTAATCTTAAGGATTGGCACACATCCGAATGGACCGAACCGTTGAATTGAGGGTTGAATATTTTTTTTTAATATGAAGATATTAAACTTGTGGGCCATGGATGAAGGGGTTAGGAGCATGGGGTTGGGGTCAAACTTGATATTTGGGAATGTCTGACATAGATCTTTCCATCCGCCCTGTTCTCACACACACTGGCATGTGCATACTTGCAGGCTCCACTAGTCAAGAAATTCATGATGGTTATGGATTAGAGAGTGGCTAAATACACACTGGAATTTTCTCTCTGCACACTGCTATTTTCTACAGTTCCCATACTTACTCTCTACACACCCTATACTTCCCAAAATACCCGAACCTCTACTCTCTCTATTTCTCTCTACACTCATTCTTTCTTCCTCTCTCCCTCTCCTTGCCTACCGCCTCCGTCCGCCGCTTACTCTACCTTTCCCGGTCTATCTCCCTCTCCTCTTCTCTGTCTCTCTCTCCCCCTCAACTTCTCCATGTCTCTCTCCCCCCCTCTCCCCCAACCCCCTCTCTCTCCCTCCCTCTCCCTTCCCGCCCTCTCTCCCTGTCCGCCTCCTCCCAGTCTCCCTCCCTATCTCTCACCCTCTCCCTCTCTCTCTCGCCGACTCCCCCTCCTGCGGTGCTACCGGGAGGGGACGGTGGTGGCTGGGGTGGGGATGAGGGTGGGTGGGTGCAAGTTGGGGAGGGGAGATGTCCTTTTATGTAATTTCACACATGGGTACAGTGGTCATAAAAAATGGAGGTGGGTAGAAAGCAAAAATCAGTGTGCATTTAGTAGCTCTCCATAGATTATCCCTAAAATCTACTCCATCAGACATTTTCAACCCTCTGATCCAAGCCTTGAAATAAATACTTGAAATACAAACCCCATTTTATCTACTAATGGTCTTTTTCATGGTTAGTTGTCCGTGTGAATGTCTCATGAAGCTGATTTCACTAGATGAATAATCCACTAGCTCGGAAGAGTTTAAAGAGGTAGGTCTATTACAAAAGCCATTTGCTATTTAGTAATAGGTGAAAGGTCCAAACAAGTAAATGAAGCCATGTCCAACTCAGGACTTAGGCAATGTGGGATGTGGGACTTCCCAACACTCCCCCTGCCACGTGGGCTACACAAGAACGACAGAATCAGAACCCACACTGATACCGTGTACCAACCCAAAAGCTTAAGCTAATAGATGAAAGGTCTAAACAGGTATATGAAACCATGTCCAACTTGGGATTTAGGCAATGTGGGATGTGGGACTTCCCAATATTTAGAATGCCTCTATACTGCATAGAGGGTGCGCATAGGATTAATTTCTTTGCTTTCCAATGGATCAGATTAAAGTTTGAATGATCCTAAATAGCCCATCTGGTAAGCTAATAACATAAATGATCCATGTCACAAAAATCATAGTAATTGGACAGTATTACGATGGAATAAATGTATTTTGTTCTAGTCAATCATTAATGCTTACATCTATGGGATTGCATCCCTCAATGGTCAGAGTTGTCCAATCATTACATCTTATGGATAATATTCATAGCTTATCCACATTGACAATAGTTACTGACAAATGAAGGTGGCAGGTGAACAAAATGGCCATCATATTCATTACCAAATTGGTTCCATGGTGAGCATTGATGGATCCATTGAATTATTTTCTGAAATAATATCTAGAAAACATGTGAATGAGATAGAAATACCATTGCAGAGGGTGTGTGGGTGTCGACATCGCTTCCGGCGTTATCAGCGACCTTTGTTACTTGGACTAGCTTCTACTGAACTGACTTGAGTTTCTTCTTCCATGATCTCACTAGTCTAAATTAAACTACTCCAGAAGTCCTCACTTTCACAGCTTCTATCTTCAAATCTAGGAATAATTAATTCACAGCACTGTGGATTAGAATAATCATCACAACAATCAACAATGACAATGGATAAAAGGCAGGCAGACAGGCCTAGAACTAAGGCCAGGCCCAGCCCTTCTTCTGAAGAATCTAAGGGTGCATTTGGCATCGTGCCATTTGGATGTTCCCACGTTCCTACGAAATATGGGTGTAGAAAACGTGTTTGGTATGTGTAAATGATTATTCTGAATTTTGTTCTTTTGGGAAGGAATCTCAAAATCTTAACCCGCCATCATAAGAAAGTTGGAACAAAAAAACTTTATTTTTTTTAAGAAACAACTTACTGGCATAATTGTTTTTTTCTTATCTCTTGCCTTTGAAATAATTTCATTTGAAGATCCTAAATCCTCTTACTTATCCTAAATGTAGGCCTCCACGTTCACAATCCCAAATGAGGTGGCCCCACTTTATAATTCCTAGAGGTGGGTCACATGGTCACAATTACAAAAGGTGGGCCCCAATTATAATTCTTTAATGGTGGGACCACATTATAAATCGTTTATAAAGGTAGGCATCATGTTGTAATTTCTCTTTGTGGGTTTTGTGTCCACAATCAAATTTTAATGGTGGCCCCATATTCGGATTTGTAAATGTGGATACCACATTGTAATTTTTTAAAGGTGGGTCCTGTATTCACAATTAACAAAAAGTATGGCCCCACATTTTAATGATGGCCCTATGTTCGGATTTCTAAATGTGGGTACCACTTTTTAATTTTTTAAAAGTGGGTCCCCTATTCACAATTAATAAAAAGTATGGCCCCACATTATAATTCCTATGAAGGTGTGCCCACATTGTAAATTTTATAAATGTGCTACCCCATTTTTTAATTTTTAAAGGTGGGCACCACATTCTAATATCTAAAGGTGGGCCATGTGTCTACAATTACAAAAAATGTGGCTCCACTTTGTAATTCATAAATATGAGTCACATGGTCTTGTTTACAAAATGTGGACCCACATTATAAATCCTATGCATGTAAGCCTATATTCTAATTTCTAAAGGTGGATCTCATATTTACATATACAACAAGTTGGCAAACATTATAATTCCTATATAGGTGGGCCCACATTATAAATCCAATGGATATGGGTTCCATGTTCTAAGTTTTAAAGGTGGATACCACGTTGAAACTTCTACAGGTGGGTCTCATATATGATAATAATAGTACTACAAACAATAAAAGGTGGGAACCTAAATTGTAAATCCTATGTTTGCTACTTGGACCAAAACTTTTATAATGTTACCAAACAAGTTCCTTACATCATATTTTTAGTAGAGTAATTTCATATAATATTGCCAAACAAGTTCCGCAGAGTATAGACTCGGCACAATTTGATCTCAGCACAACCTAATCCGAGCACAAAATTGAAAACAACAAGAGAACAATGCCAAACAGGCCCTAAACGTCTGATTTAGATTTTGCCAGATCCATGGGCCTAAAATGCCTGCTCGAGACCAGACTGAATTAGGATGACAATGGTGGATTGAGGATTCCCTTATGTAGTTTTGAAGAAAAAAAAGGGCCAACTTTGACCTGCCAGGTTTAGTAGTCCTCAAAAATATGGTCCATAATACCATTGTCTATAGTCTCTACCACATGGGAGGAAGGGGCTAACTAATTTCGTAAATAGGTGTTTACCAAAGCATAAGACAACTAGAAGAAACTAATCAACGGATAAGACCATCATTTGAAAAATCTTTAAAAAATTTGTCAATACATTAAGCTTTCAGCAGTGAGTGATACCAATTTCCTATGAGTTCAGTCCAAAAAAAAAAAAAAGAAAAAAAATTTTGTTTTTTAGACTTCATTCATGCCACCTTTTTTATTATGTTTTTTGCTATTTAATTTACATCTAGAGTACCCTAAAAATAATGAAAATGAAGATACAAGTTTTTTATTTTGTAACCATTTTTGAAATATTTTGTTTCAGAGACAGAAAAAGGGACAATACAAAATGAAAAAATAGTTTAGAACCATGACGGTTACAGTGTCTGAAATTGTATTTTTAAACCATGCTATGATACAGGTGTTGTAGTATATAATGAAATAAATCTACAACACTCAAAAAATTCATATATAATTAAAATAAAATAAAAACAAAACAAAAAATCTAGACTGAAGTTGTAGTTAGCAGAGACAAGACGAGATTTTAAACTGTAACACCTGGCATCTTGGCATGTAAATCTGTCTCAATATATGGGGCATGGATTTATGGATAAAATCAGCTCATTGGGCATTTCTATATATATATATATATATATATAGCTCCCTTTAATATCAGCTGGGCGCGTGTGTAGGAGAGCAGCGTGTGGGCGGACTGAATAAAATCACTATAACAGTCAGTGTTTATAGTACACCCTGGTTTAATGACTAAGAATGCCTTATGAATTATGATTCTAGCATAATGAGGCTGATTTTGTGAAGACAAACATAGTCCCGAATTATTGTCACGACAGACAGTATGGTAGGGGTGGCAATTGGCCGGGGGTACTCTTCAGCCTTTTAATGCTTAAGCCAAGCTCCATGGACTGGACTTAGACAGGTTCGAAGGCCCATGGGCCACAGATGGGCCTAAAAGCCAGCCCATTAATATAAGTACTGAGACCGGGCTTGACATCAAAGCCCACCAACCCAGTCCCAGCCCATTTAAGCCCTACCGCAAATAAAATGTTCATTTCATGAACAACTTGCAACAATCAAAAGCCTACCAATATAGGAGGAGCAAGAATTTTACATTTTGAACATATTCTTAATTAACAGTTAAAACACAAGGAGATGATGCTATGTTATGTAGAGACAAATTTGATTAATACAAATGGTTTATACCATCTACCAATTAAACCGATTGGGCTAACCAATGAGTGGCAACTCAATTGGCCAAGGACTCTCCATCATAGGAAGCGGAGAGGTTTTGTGTTCGACACCTACCTCCGTTAGCCACCTCCCACAGTTTTACACGGTGCATGCAGATAGGTGGGTTTGCATGTGCTAGTTCTTGGCTACCCAAAATTGTGTGTCCCTCTTGCCTAGGGCCAAAGGCTCCTGGGCCGAGCGGGAGATACTTTGGGGAAAAAAAACACATATTGGGCTCAGTCCCACACCCAATTTGACATTTACACAAAAGCCAAGGTTGGGGCATGGCAGACAGGCCCATAGGGCTAGATTGGGCCTAATATTGAGGCCTGATTATAAACAGGCTCGGCTAGCAACACACATCGGTCCACCTGTTGACAGCTCCATTCGGTAGACTGCAAGACTACATACTAATTATGGGCTGTGAGACTATCACACATGGTCACACATGGACATATTGACATTGGTAATGGACCTTTTTAGTGATCCACCTTCCATTCCTCTGTCTACAGTAGAACGCTGGAATTCACCCATGGTGGGAATTTCATAGTGCCCGGTGGGCCCACTGAATTCTCCAAGCCAACAAAGTAGGCCCCACAGACTACCGATCTCATCGATCCTCAGCCGTTGATTTCAGTAAAACCAATTTTCAGTAAATAAGAAAAATTAAATAAAATGAATTTTTTTTTATGACGACCAATCTTCTAGATTTCGAACTAATTTGAGCAATTGAAGATTGAAAGAGAATAGTGAGTATGAAGACCAAAAGCAAAACTTTTCAAGCCATATAATATATACAAAAAGTCTATTTGGACAAACTTTATAGACAGAATTTGGGACAAACTGTTCACGTGGCACAACGTGATTGAGCTCTCTCAAAAGTTGAAATGCATTGTCCCATTCACGTTGCGCCACGTGGACAATTTGTCCCAAATTCTGTCCATGTATTTGTCCATATAGAGAAACTGATATATATATTACTTACAGACGAGCTCGACGAATAAGCATGATTAAGATAAAAATAACATGATTAAGAGCTTAATTGATAAATCATTTGACGGAGATATCATACAGCAGCATCTGATTCTGAACTCTACGCAGGTCCGAAACCGGAAAAAAAATTCTACTCAGATCTGGTTCGGTTTCGGTTTCCGATCGGAAAACTAGTGCTGAAACCGTTACCATCCGCGATTCCAAAAGGCAAAAGATCTCACGAAAAAAAAAAAAACTGCTCTGATAATAAGATCTATCAATTAAACAACCACATGCAACAAGCAGAGCAAGAAATTCCACTTTGGATGAAAAGGATCTGTACAGAAATCAATCCAACCACAGAGCAAGCTTCACATCGAGCAGATTCGCTACTGTTACCGTATCTGATCGATAACTACGAAGCTTCCAGAACGTTCTACAAACGATCGACTGAAGATTTCGATCACAAATCGTTTCAAAAATCATTCACTTTGATTGGAAAAGCTCGAACGCAGCAAATCATACGAATCCGAGTAGAATCTAAAGAATCAAAAACAAATAAGGGCATGTTTGTGTAACACTTTTCCGTGGAATTTTTTTTTATCAGTAACGGTAAAAATATATTAAAGACTTAAGAAAGGTACAATAAATATGGAAATAAAAAACATGCGAAGGTATTAGAGCTAAGGGTCTGTTTGGATGCACAAGAAAATACAAGAAAATTATATTTTATAGAATATAATCTTTCATTTTCTAAAGAAGAGAATCTTGTGCGTTTAGTAATCCAAGAAAAATTTTAAGAAAATAAACTTTTCTTTTAAAAAGCTCAATATTTTCTCATACACCTCCCCCTTGTAGAAAATATTTTATAAGACAAAAATCTTTCAAAATGACAATTAAAAAGTGGTAGAGTAAAGTAACGACTTTAGTTCACCAAATTCATCATGATGTGTTTGTTTACATTTATGATAAAATAAACTAAAAGTAAATGTCCCGGCACGGTAAAGTTGGGGTAAAGTAAAGGTGGGATAAAATATTTGGTAAAGTAAAGTAGGAAAGAATGGTAAAGTAGTTTCTTTCTATTTGACTATACTTTATCACATTTTATCATGGTTTTATATGGTAAATAAAAAATGATTTATTTATAGGTGTAGTAAAGTAAAATAAATATTGATATCATATCATAGTAAATGTGAGGCAAAGTAAAGTGAGATGAGGTATGTGGTAAAGCCAAGCGGGAAAGAGAGTTGTAAAGTAGTTATTTTTTGTATTGACTTGATTTTATCATACTTTACCATGGTTTTATGTGATAAAAGAAAATTAACTTAAAGTAAAAACATTGCAGTTGAACTTTAGTTTACCACACTGCTTTTTTTATCCGGATTTGGTAAATTAAATAGAAATTAAAATATTTAATAAAAAATTATTCTAATAATTTAATTTAATTTAATCATAGCACCTTCCAAACAACTCAATTTAAAATCTGTGAAATTCTTCAAAAATCACCAAACAGCAAAAATATTGTAATATTATAATATTACATTAGTCTATTCTATACTATCTTATTTTTTCAATATTTAAATCTGTAAATATTTTATTCTGTAAACATCCAAACAGGCCCTAAATACCAACGCAAAACAACAAATTACAAAGGAGCAAGCAAAGCTACCTCTCTTTCAACCCCCAACTTAGCCAAAGCATCCGCCATGCCATTTCCCGATCGAAGCACATGATAAAACTCAACATTCAAAGATGATGACAAAGTGGACAATTTTCCTTGGAAAAGTAGACGATTTTCCGCGAAAAACTGAACGGTTTTATACGGAAAACCCATTTTTCCGGCGTTTGGTGCAGAACAATTCTGCGGAAATGTTTTCCCGCCTCGTCAGCATTTTCCTTGATAATTATGGAAATGAGTTTCCTATAGGGTATGGAAAATGGATTTCCTCGGAAAACTTCTCCTTCTTTTCCTCACTCTTGTCCATTTCAACCCAAAAACCCTACAACTCTTTTATTTTTTTTCTTTATATAAATTATTATTTAATGTTGAATAAATAATATACATGTTATATTATTTTTCTTCAAAAAATTATATCACCAAATAAGAAATTTTGATTTTTTTATAAGAAATCTATGGCCGCACCAAACAACATTAACACCAATTCAATGAGGAAACTCTTTTTGCACCAAATATGAATTTCTAAATTCTACGAAAATCTTTTTCTGAGGTTTTCATTTCTATGGAATTTACTGACGTGGCAATTTCCTCTTTCCGTGGAATGGGTGTGTACACAAACGCGCCCATAAAAGAAGGAAAGAAGTATTTGAGGAATCAAAAATCAATCAAAGTAAGGGAATTTTGAAGAGTTTTAGGAATCAAAACTCAATCAGAGTAAAGGAATCACCGTATCATGCTTCAAACACTTATATACCTGAAAGATCGAGCTGCTTCTTCTTGGATTCGATGACTCCAGGGAGAGAGAGAGAATCGAGGATCGTAAAACAAGAAGATGCAAGAGAATCCAACACGCAGAAAGCAGGGAGAAAAGA
Organism: Umbellularia californica; assembly: GCA_028538565.1. Classification (NCBI taxonomy): domain Eukaryota; kingdom Viridiplantae; phylum Streptophyta; class Magnoliopsida; order Laurales; family Lauraceae; genus Umbellularia; species Umbellularia californica. Next base: position 9,589,785 of record JAPQWN010000006.1, on the reverse strand, counting down.
GAGAGAAATGCTTTACAGAAGACGATCGAAAGCTTTATGAAAGAGGAATCAATTTAGAGAGAGAGAGAGTGTGTGTGTTTGTTTTTTTCTGTAAATTCGTAGAAGTGATGTTGAGTGGACCCAAACACCGAAAATAGAAGGAAGTTGTGCTGGACAAGGAAGCGTTGTGAGAAACAAAAACTTCCCATAGTGGCTTTTATTACGAAAATAGATTTATGTGCTTTTTTTTTATTTTTTTTATACAGTTGGATTTTGAAAATTGAGTTGCAATCTACAGTAGATAGCAGCAGGACATTTTTTTGAATAATGCTATTTATTGTCCTAATTGTCAATACCCTGCAGTGGGGCCCACCGACATCCCCGAGCGTATAGTCGGGGGTGTAGGGATGTAAATGGGTGTCCGAGTATCTTAAAATTCTAACTCATACAAAATCGAGTTTGGAGTTTTTATAGGTTCTGATTTATAAAAGGGTGCTGGTTTGAAACTCAATTTAAGTTTCGATTGATAGATGGGTTTGATTTTAAATCCATACGGGTTTTGACCCATAGACTTAAGACCTGGCAATGTGAACTTTTAATATTATAAAATATAGCTTAAAATCAACTTTGGTTAGTCATTCTCATGTTGAATATTAAAGGCAGTAGATTTGATGTACCATTAAAAGTTAAATGAAATCCTAATTTTAAGTAAGATTGAAGAAATTAAGAATTATAAAAGAAGTAGGAGACGCTTTTGAAACTGAATCCTAATCCTCCAGCCGAAATCAGTTACGAGCTCAAACTAGCTAAATAGGTTCCGAGTCCAGCGTGATTCCAGAGACCGTTTACATCCATAGTTGATGGGATGGTTGCCTCAAGTTCTATGTGTGTATAAGAGATTTGACACGGAGTCTGAGTGTAGTGAGAACAGGTAGGCAAAGTGAAAGTAGAGAAATATCTGTCACTCTGTCTCCATCTTTCATACGTAGTTTTTCGCCCCTTGGTTTTCTGAAACGGACCACATAGTTTTTTGCCCCTTGGTTTTCTGAAACGGACCAGGGCAGCATCTTTTCCTTGAAATGGTATAGCCAAATGACAGGGACGATAAACCCATCCCCCCCGTGGCAAGATAAAATACCCACATTACCTCTGAAATGGACGTTTTTTTTTTCACGTGGTATTCTGATTTTTTTTAGGGCACGTTTGTGAGGTCAGTTTTATGCAAAAAAAAAAAAAAAAAAAAAAAGAAAAGAAAAAGAAAAAGAAAAAGTAAAAATGTGGAAATGCTTTTATGTGCTTCAATAAAATTTATATTTAGTGGAGCTCTTTTTCATGAGGAAAAAAGCGCAAAAACTAAGATAAATTTTTCATAATTTCACGAATAAACTTCTTCTATGGGGGTTGATACATTTATGCAATGTTGTGAAAATCAAATACGAGAAGCTTTTTCTTGCTCTACGGAAATCAAGTCCCATCTCCACCCCACAAAGGGTTTTGATGGAATCCCTAAGAAGCTAATTTATTTTTTCACTTTGTCTCGAGAAAGAAGTGGGTGAACTAAATGTGGATCTTAGTGTGGAAAAATAATTTTGTTTTCCACGCTTTTTTGCAGAAAAGTTGTGGTATAAATATTTAATATGATTTTCTATTTTGTACTTTATTAAAATCTTTTGTAGATTTCTTCAACGATATATTTGGAAGAAGCCCATCTTTTTTAAATCTTTGCAAGATTGCCCCAGAGGCAGTAAATCTTTGTGAGAATAATGTACACGTGACAATGCTCAAATATACAGGCTGTAGAGGGTAAAGAGGCCTGATCTACTTTGTCTTTTATAATAAATGGACTGAATATTGGGCTTCAACCCTGATCTGACCCATTTCCACAAGTCCACAAACCCCCACCCGCGTCTGATCTGCAGCTTATATGGGTGGGATGAAGGCTGGCTTGAGCTTGACCCATTAAATAAATATGTAAGATATGGGTTGGGCCTCACCTTGCATAAGCTTCCTATTCAATCCATTTACGCCCAATCTAACCCATTTGCCTCCCTACTCCTAATGCCCAATAGACAATTTGACCCTTTCTAGAAATGATTTGTCACATGCTGCCATTACCTAACCCCAAGGGGTTGGCTGAGTGATTAGGATCATGGTTCATCCCTCTTCTGGAGCTAGAGGTCTTAGTATCGACCCTCGTTCCCCTTTCTTCAGGATTAGAAGGTTGAGTCCACTAGTGCTATAACCTCGGGGTCACAGGGGTGTTTACCTGACTTCCCTCTGTGCCCAAAGGGATTAGACCAGCCCAAAGGGTCGGGAACCCTCCGATAGCAGCAGCAGCAAAAAAAACAAAAAAAACATTCTGTCCTTACCTTAAAAAATGTGGGGTCAACCTTTTGCTATGATCAAGCCTCTCATATGTATAGGAATTCAACATTATTCCAGTTTAGCTGGTATAATCAATTTAACTGTATATATTACAATAGACAATTGGAAAACCGTTTCAAATTGCAAAATTAGACCATAAAAAGAAAACCCACACAACAAAAACAGATGTATCTTTTTTGTAATCAACTTTTTTGCTACATTGGGAATTCGAAGTGAGACGCTCCAGGTATGCAAACACATTCTATCCTGTGCCTCTAATTAACTAAGCTATATAAGAGCTTTAATCTTAATTTGCCATCTTCTTTCGCACATGCAAGCATTGCGAACATAAGCAAGGTTGGTGGTAGATTGAAGTAGGAGGGTGTGTTTGTTTTTCTCTCTAGACTTCTAATGTCCAGGAGGCAATTTTGATATTCTGTTCCAAACCAAGGCTAATTTGGCTATTTTATGCTGACCGGAATGGGCCAGTTGCTCCCACATCACTTTTTTAAGCGTCCTTTTTGTGGTAAAGGTGGAGGTCAGAACGGACCGGCCAAACCGACCGTCGCCAATCTGGAAAGGGGGGCTAGGTCATCCAAGAAGAAAAGACATTTTTCTCTTTTTCTTTCTATTTCCATTTGCCCCTTTTCAAGCCTCCACTCTGTCTTGTTCTTGCTTATATTTTTCAGAAGAAAAATAAGTGAAAAGTTGACACTCTCCTAACCAGCACGCCGGCCTTGGCATCTTTTGACTGGTTGCTAAACTTCAACAATTCAAATCATTGATATAGTCATTAGTCGGCTAGCTGCCGCTCATTTGACAGGCAAAAGTTCCTTTTATGATGTGGATACTCATTCTCAATAATTATAATTTTTCACTATAAAGACAATAAATTTATGTTTATATGCTTTTGCCTGCATCGCTCGCTCGATGGGAATCAATCTTGGTTGTATCTCGATTGGTTAGAAAGGTGGGTCGTGTGATTGTTTTGGGGTGTGTGAGTATTTACCAATGTGAGATCAATCATTCGTCGCTCTATTCATATAAACTAGTGACCCTTTTTATAAAAGAGCTATGCTGCCAACATACTTTTATATATGTGTTAAATACATGTCCAAGGATTGATACCTCGTCCTTAGATGGTTAATATCACTCCTAATCACTGGCAAAAGACATGTTTTGGAAGAAACAACTAGCCCGCGAATATTCATGGCGCCCGTACCAGCCCAATGAATTGTGAATCAAGTCAAACTTAGCTCAAGCTAGAAATCAAGTGAATTTTGGTCGACCTTGTTAGGTGCAATTAATTTAGGCTTCCTTAGAACCTCTTACAATTAAATGAAGGCTCCTCAAATCTTCTCACCGTGAAGCAAAATGCACCATTGTGCCTGCACCCTCACACATTAATGCTGATGTGCATGAGCACGATGGTATGGTGCACCAATGGAGACTCAAATCAAGGGTCCACTCCAACAAGAAGCTAATTAAAGAAAAGTATGGTTCAAGTGATTTTCACATTTTGCAAAATTGAGAAGGGATTTCCCTTCCAAAATCTTCATATAGAAATACAAGCCTTTTAAAAATATTTTTATTGATTAAACATTCAAAATGCATTTTGAAAAGTTATTTAAAAAAACTCCAATAAACCCAACTTACCAAGTCAAAATCAGACCCAAGCCCATTCTTTTGCGGACCACACCCTCAAGTCTCTTCCCCAACTGGCCCATATTTACCTACCCAAAAGCCACACTTACATGCATCAGCTATGCACCCAATATAACCATGTAGTGGGGACTCATTCATGCAAGATCTGGCATAAAGCTTCTTTCTCGTTGAGCATGCGCTGCTTATTATTGATTTTGATGACATCATCATATCGTAAGCATGTCCAAACCCGCACTTAGTCGTTGGGCTTAGCACTGAGGCCCAGTATCATCTATGGGCCTGCAATTGAAGCCCAGTCCCAACCTATTAACAAAATCTATATATCTATAAAAGATCTGGGCCACGCCTTTAAGTAAGTATAAGCCTAGGCCCGACCTTTAAATATAACGGCAGGAAATTAACCCTAGATCCAGCCCACAGGCCTAAAAAGCAAAGCTCATATCCAGCCAAATACGGGCTGGATTCAGTTGAACTAGTGATAGCCCAGCCCATGAAAATCCCTAGTCAACTGAGCCTTTTTTTTTTCTACCCAACCCTTTAGGCTGGACTAATCTTTTCGGGCCTAGAGAGAAGTCGGGTAAAACCCCTATGGAACCTAGGTAGTAGCATAAGCGGACTCAACCTTCGATTCCTGAAGAGGGGGAACCCGGGGTTGATAGCATAAGTGTGAAAACCATTGATGTACTTCCAAACATCTCACTCAATAGTATATGAACAAGATAGCAGTTCCGGACAAAATCTAAATATTAACTAGAGAGAAAATCAAGCTGATAGGTATATAAGAATCCCAACAATTATTTGTCCAGAATCTGAAAAATTCTCCAAAAGAAAGTAGCAGCAGAATGGAACAGGGAGAACCTTATACTTTGCGGGCACTAAGAGCCATTGATGCTTCAGTGTATCAATAGTGGAGTGTTTTGAGGATTCCTCAGCCTGATATAAATGTAACAACTTATGTCAATCACATTACCATGCAAAGAACAATGGGTACAACTCAGAAGATATGGGTGGCTATGGGTTCAGTGGGGTTGAACATTCAAGGTAACATGTAGAGGCCCAACCTGAATTGATCGGTTTAATAAGCAAGTTAAAAATGTCAACCCAAAACCATCCTGGACGTATAACATTTTAAGTTTGTGTTGGGTTAGCGAGTCAAATGACGCATATGGACCCAACCCAAACGCGAACCACTCATTGAACAGATTGGAAATGTCAACATGAATCAAGCCAAAAGTAAAAGGGGTCAACCAATACCCTGAGTTGTAAAACCACACTACCATAGTGAGTGGCCGAATTACTTTTGCCTTTGAGGGAGTATCCTTTTAAGGTGTTAAGGGGGTAAAAACTGACCATCATGGAACAGAGACTTCTTATCATTATGTATAGGAAAATGCACATGCAAACCTACCTCTTCCATCATTGTGGCTAAAACAAGTATGTCTTACTTCCCTGGGAATGATTCTGATGGGCCAAGCCCAAGGGCCCAACTCATGTTACAAGCCCAAGGGCCCATCTCCAAGAGGTCCAGCTAGCCAAGCCCAGAGAAGTCTACACCCGGTCAAGCTCATTGGGTTCCAGGAGCTACATCACTAAAGGAGCATGCAGGGTTGTCTAAGAGCTCACCCTTACCGCCTTGGAAATAGTCAACCCTCACCTCATCTTTTACCGAGTCTCGTGGAGAACACCTCAACCACCTCACCCGTTGAGAAGAATCCGTGAGATAGTTACTCAGTTGCTGTAAAGTCGTCCCAACCTGTTAGGGGGCGACTATAAATTATAAGCCCCACCAACACTTGGGAAGGATGACACTCATACCTGAGCAGTACTCTCCTCCCCCTCTCTAAGTTTGTATTCTCTGCTCTCCCAGCACTCCTGAATTAATAAAGTACCCGATGACCCTAGCCATTCAAAAGTGGACGTAGGTTACATTGACCGAACCATTATAACTCTCGTCTTCACTCTCTACTTTAATTACTTCATTTATTTCCAATTACTTGACAGGTGGTGTGCAAAGTCAATTTGTGTACCATCAGTTTGGCGCCGTCTGTGGGGAGACTAAAATTCTCACTTCAAAAGACTTTCTCTGTTAAACTTATGGTGATCACCACTAGATCGATGAATCGACCTGAGGATAATCCCTCATGAGAGGGGGAGGATGCTCCTCCACCTACCAATCCTGTCCCAAATGCTCCTGTTCCCAACCCTCGGCAAATGTTGAAGACCATGCAGCTGCTGGTGGCCCAAAACCAGCAGATCCTACAACTCATGCTCGCCGGGCAAGGAGGAGCACAACTTAGAGGAGTACCGCCTGGAGGACCGCAAGGAGCTCCGCGCCCAGGGCATCCAGGAGCTCCACGCTAGGGTGCTCCTCATCTGGGCGCCCATGCAGGTCTGGACACCCCTTGGGGAGGAGCCCATCATGAAGGACCCCCACGTCCGGGGAGAGCCCATCAGGGAGGACCCCCACCTCCGGGGGGAGCCCATCATGGAGGACCCCAACCTCCTCCTTCTACTTCTCATAGGGAGGATCCTCGTTTCCAAGAGGGTGAAGTGAAAACCGAAGCATGGAGGATGAGAGTCGTTTCCATGGTCTGTCCAGAGGAGCCCCCAATCGCTGGGACGAGAAGATCAAAGAAATGCAAAATCAGCTGGGTGGTGTCTTCAACGCCATGAAGGCGCAGGGACCTGAGACAGTGGACTACCTAGTAAGGCGAACGGACACACCATTCAAACCCGACGTCGTGAACTACCCACTTCCTCGGAAGTTCAAAATGCCATCCGTGGAGACCTTTGTCGGAACGAATGATCCACTAGACCACCTGGAAACTTACAAAACTTTAATGCAGCTGCATAATGTCCCCGACGAGATTATGTGTAGGGCATTCCCAACTACATTGAAGGGTTTCGCACGACAATGGTTTGCCAATCTCTCCCCAGCCTCCATAGGCTCCTTCGCAGAACTGAGCAGATCATTTGTGGCACAGTTTATTGGTGGACGCCGCCAACAAAAGCCTGCCACCCATCTGCTCAACATAAAACAGGATTGAGATGAGAGCCTGAGGAGTTACCTCACCCGTTTTAACGAGGAGGTCCTTCAGGTCGAGGAGCCCGATGATAAGGTCAGCATGACCGCCTTCCTAGGAGGCCTCCGGTCGTCAAACTTCCTCTTTTCAGTAATGAAGCGACCACCAAAGAGCATGCCAGAACTATTGTCAAAAGCTCAAAAATATATGAATGCTGGGGAAATCAACAGGTCCAGGCGGGGTGAATCATCTCTCGGATCGCCAAAAGCCTGACCTGCCTCTGCACTGTTCTCAAACAGGCAGCCTATATATCCAGCTTAGTGGCTCTCTCGCGGGTCGTCAAAAGCTTGGCCTCTGCACTGTTCTCAAACAGGCAGCCTATCTCTAGCTTAGCAGCCCTCTCGCAGGTCACCAAAAAAGCTTGGCCTCTGCACTGCTCCCAAGCAGGCAGCCTATATCTCCAATTGAACGGCTGCTCGTGAGTCGCCAAAAGCTTGGCCTCTGCACTGCTCTCAAGCATGTAGCCCATACCTCCAGCTAGGGGCTCTCTCATGGGTCGTCGAAAGCTCGGTCTTCAAACTTTGTCTTTGCTCTCATGCAAGCAGCCTGCCTCTCTCTCCAGGTAATCATGTTATATATTTTTTTATGTTGGAATAACGTTGTTTTTGCCAGGCACGTTTTTGAAATTCAGGCCCTCTACAAACCTGCGGGACTACATTAGATTGAATGTCAACAATCGGGCCTGACCCATCAGCAGCCCCATGGGCACCCGTTGTCACACGCGGGCCAGGACCTTGGGCGCCCGTCATCGCGCGCAGCAGGCCAGCCCCCTGGGCGCTTGTCGTCATGTGCCGCGGGCTGCACTCCGTCGAGCGCAGCGAACCAGCAGCAATGCCGCCCGCCGCTGCACGCCCTGCAGCAGCAGAGCCGCCCGCCGCACGCCCCGCTCCCGCAACAGTGCCCGCTGCCACGCCCGCGCCCACTGCCGCTCCAGCGCCCGCGCCCGCGCCTGCTAGCTATTTTGACCGTAAATTTTGGTTCGTAACTCCAAATAGGAGCTTATTATATATCAAATCGAAGCTCTCGACGAGGGGAGCAAAACTCATTGCTAACAATGAGCCTTGCAGAAAAAGTCCAAAAAAGGCCCAGAAACATGTGTTTTAGCCCCCAGAACTTTCAAAATAAAATCAGCTGCTGCTCTCCCAGGAGGCCCTCAGCTCGCCCAAAACCGTGCGCCTGCTCGCTAGTTTGACCATAAATTTTGCTTCGTAGCTCCAAACAGGGGCTTATTATATATCAAATCAAAGCTCTCGGCGAGCCCTACAAGATTCACAGCCTTTGGCTGTGATTGACGCTGTAAAAAGTCCAAAAAAGGCCTAAAGACAGATGTTTTGGCCTCCAGAAGTTTTTGTAGTTGCGAACTCAGCTGAAAATTCAAACGAATGCCCTCCTCTCCAAGTTCCACTTGGACACAGGGCATTGGGGAGCAAATGATGAGCCAAGCCCAAGGGCCCAACTCATGTTACAAGCCCAATGGCCCATCTCTAAGAGGTCCAGCTAGCTAAGCCCAGAGAAGTCTACACCCGGTCAAGCTCATCGGGCTCCAGGAGCTACATCACTAAAGGAGATTGCAGGGTCGTCTAAGAGCTCACCCTCACCGCCTTGGAAATAGTCAACCCTCACCTCATCTTTTACCAAGTCTCGTGGAGAACACCTCAACCACCTCACCCGTTGAGAAGAATCCGTGAGATAGTTACTCAGTTGTTGTAAAGTCGCTCCAACCTGTTAGGGGGTGACTATAAATTATAAGCCCTACCAACACTTGGGAAGGATGACACTCATACCCGAGCAGTACTCTCATCCCCCTCTCTAAGCTTGTACTCTCTGCTCTCCCAGCACTCCTGAATTAATAAAGTACCCGGCGACCCTAGCCATTCAGAAATGGACGTAGGTCACATTGACCGAACCACTATAACGCTCTATAACTCTCGTCTTCACTCTCTGCTTTAATTACTTCATTCATTTCCAATTACTTGACAGGTGGTGTGCAAAGTCAATTTGTGCATCATCAGATTCAACAACCTATCTGCTGTATTTGAGACTTGTCAAACATGCAGCAAATAATAATAATTAATAGCTTATCCCTTGCTAGTACCACATGAGCATATAAATGACCAAACACTTCAATGTGCAAAGATTAAAAGCCTTTGTATTGGATGGATGATCCAAAGGCGGCTAGGATTTCCAACCCACAATTGAAACAATGGAAAGAATATTAGAAACCTCATTTCTAAAAGAAGAAAAAAAAAACCAAAAATGTTTTTTTAATATAAATTGCATTATTGCAATGTGCAAACATGAACACTGTCTCCTTTTCAGAGAGAGCTACAAAAGAGACCTAAAATGTGAATCTATCATCATCAGACACAGGTCTAGAAGATGGAGAATAGAAAAGGGACATGATAAGCAACAATGGATATGAGTTTTTATCAAATAAGGATATATGAGCAATTTTCAAAAGGTCCCTTTTTTCTTCTCCTTTCTTTATAGGTTTTTTCAGTAAGTACTTTGAAAGACCTAACTTGCAAAGAAGCATATGAAATAAAAGATTAAAAGGCACAAGCTCATATTAATTGAACACTTCATGATAAAGCACCAAAGGTTTGTAAACCTGTCTAAAGTCAACATCTTCAAAAATATAAAACTGGACGCAGTGATCATAACTACTACTAATGTACTCCACATCTTATTTTGGATCCGAATCCGGTTACATGTTCTCATAAGTTAAATCTGAGTTCAACTACAACACATAGATTCCATGTCAGGTCTGGACCACAAAATGGCAATACATATAACCAAAGAAAAAGAGCAATTCTGAAAGGATACAAAAATAACCAATCTAAACCAGAAAATAAAAAAGGGTGAAACAGCTAGAACAAAATATTAGTCAAAACCACATATTTCAAGGTTCATAAACAGAAGATCAAGTAGGAAAACAAAAACACCATATCTAACCAATCAAAATGCAATTACTCAAAACCCAAGAATGCAAAAGGCTATACATATAAACACAAGGTGGCCAATACAAATCACAAGTAACAAAGTTGAGTAAGACTTTAGACAAGAATACATTTAAAATTATGAAAAATGAATGCATAATTTTTTATTTTTTTTTCAAGTGTAACTGATATGGATTCTCTAATGAAAGACACCCACTATAAAAAAGAGGAAGATGATGGTGATGAAGGGGAGAGATTTACACAGGAGTTCTCTAGCCTGCAGAGAAATGGAAGTGGGACTGAGTAGATGGTAGTAGGAGGGTTTAGGGTTTAGAATTATAATGACTTCTCTTGGCTAGAGTCCGGATCCTGTGGGATTCATGAGTCACGACATGCACAAGGGATTCTACTTGCCATCATTAAACCACTCAATATAAGTAAGGGAAATTTTCATATAAGTTCTTAAGTTTTTATGTTATTTTAAAATAGGACACAAGTTTTAAAACTTTTCAAATTAGTCTCTAAGTTTTCCATGAAGTTTTCAATTAAAGATATTCATCAATCTAAAGCTATTTTCCGGCAAATTTTTTCTTCAATTTTCTTAAACTACCTAAATTATCCATTAATGAAATAAAACCCCTCTTCACTTCCTCTATATTTTCTTTCTTTTTTTCACTAGCAACCTTATAGTGATCGAGCAAAACTAAATACTTCAGCTAAATATAGTGGCTGCTAGAACCATGTTATGGCCTTAAGTGAAGGTACTCTGGGTATTTTTAAAAATTGGGAAAAAATGCCATAAAAAATACATTTAAATGGCCAGATGTCCTTAATTGAAAACTTCATGGAAAACTTAGGACTAATTTGAATTTTTTTTAAAACTCGTGTCCTTTTTTAAAATGAGAGATGCTCCTATAAGAGATATCTCTCATCTTACATAAAAGATCGGGGTGTGGCCCCTCACATTTAAGTTGTTGACATTGGATATGGATGTGAGGCCCCACACCCAATCTCTTATTTAAGGTGAGAGATATCTCTCATATGAGCATCTTCCTTTTAAAATAAGGCGAAAACCTTAGGCCTTTTTTGAAAATTTCCCAATAAATAAATATACTTCTTTAGCAGGAAACTAGTTTGAAAAAAAAATCTTAAAAATAGAATTAGTTTTGTGACTTGAAGGGGGAGTCCATGTTCAAACATTAAAAGTTATAAAATAATAAATAATAGAAAGTTATGTGTGAAAAACAATTAATATAAATTCAAGGTGAAAGTTGTCGAAATTTAAAATATATATATATATATATATATATATATATATATATATATATATATATGGGAAGTGCTCCTATGAGAGACACTCTCACCAACTTTATGAGAAATGGGTGGGGGCCATCACATTTAAATTGGGGGTCCTTGCATTTAAGTTGGTGAGAGTTTATATGGAAGTGAGGGCCCCTACCCATCTTTCATAAAGTTAGTGAGAGTGTCTCTCATAGGAGCATTACCCTATATATATATATATGAAAAATATTCATATGCATCTATCCCTCACCATTTTTGGTGAGGGACACCCCTTTTGGGGGTGTTTCAAGTACAACAGGGTGTCTCTCATAGGAGCATTACCCTATATATATATATATATATTAAGTATGGACAATTAGAAAGCAAACAGAATTGCAACCTCCAATAAAGCTATATTTTCAAATAAATTTTAATGAAAAGATATATCATTACTTATGTATGTCTAAAACTAAAAGATTAAGGGCACGTTTGTATAACATTCGTAAGAAGATAGTTTTTATGGTCCACGGTGGATGACCCAGGATTTACTTTTAGAGAGATGAGCCCAAATAGATAGTCGGGTTTTGGTGGCAAACCTAAGGAACTTTATGTGAATTTTGAGGGTGAACGTAAGATTTTTATGTGACTTTGGACGTGGACTTAGGATTTTCACATGGGTTTTGAAAGCGGAACCACGTTTGAAGGGGGAGATCACCTTGGAAGGAATGAATCATATGGATAGGTCCATCATGCTCATGGATATCTACTTTTCCATGGACCCCTATAGGAAGTAGTTTTTAGTAGCATTATGGATTAGTTAGTTAACTTGTATCATTTTTTTTTATCAGAAAGTATAATCTTTTTTAATGAAAACATTATTGCATAAATGTGCTTTGAAGAAAGATAAAAGTTTACTTGATTTCAAAAAGTTATAAAAAAAAAGTTAATCATCTTGTACTTTTTAATATGTAGAATCAATTACATTGGTAATTTTTAAAGAAGAAAAAAAACCAAAATTGCTCAAAATAATTGATTGGCGTATATTGGATCTATGTGATATTCCTTAGTTATTGCTAGGCTCGCCATTAGATTGATTTCTTGTAAAACACATGATTAAAATACATAAAAGGAAGTAAAAATAATAAATATTAGAATATAATTTTGATAAAATATGAAAAATGAAAGTGGAATACATAGACTAAGAGAGTTATTAGATTACAAATCAGCCGCTGCTATTAAAAGACAGAGTAGACAGAAAAGTTTTTCATTTTGAAGTTGTAGACAAATCTGAAACAACATTCACAATTATATATCCTGCCCTGCCTCGTTTATTATCAATTTATGTATTGCTTGATAAAACTTTAGCTGGCAATGTATTCTCTTTCACAAGAGAACCATTTTATACTATCTAATAAGAAAACGATTAAAACTGTGTATTACATGGTAGAAAGTTAAAATTAAATCAAGGAGGTCAAAACCAATAGCCTTAATATATCATTACGTGGCAAAATTAAACTCCCTAGATTTTCCCTAATGTAAGATTGATAATGTATAAAATATGTGGATTTTTTTTATATATACTTATCGATAGTGAATAAAACATGTAAATATTTTGATTGTTTAATCACTGCTTTATATATGCCCAGTGTTATAGTTGGAGAAATTGTTGTTGAAGTTAAATTTGACCCCGTAAAAGGAAGGTATTCATTTTAAGAAGTATTTTTTTTTTTTTGTTCTAATTTTTCTTGTGGCATATTGTGAATTTTCAAGCTATATATTGCTTAGATGTCTATCAATGAGGGAAAGGTTTCTTGAAGGACAAGGGGAATCCAAAAAAATGAGCCCCAACAGATCATTCTACCCCTTGATTTAACAACTTTCAAGTTTAATGGCCTCTTAACCGTAGATTTTTTTTAGATCCATCCAACTGTGGGTAAAGATTCAACTAGTGTGATATTAGGTCTGATGTCAAATCATATATTGATTAAATTGTTCTAGGTCCAAAGAGGATGTCAACTCTCTCGCTTTCATGAAAAAAAAAAAGGTAATATTGCCCGTAGAGCTACCTACCTTTAAACCTGAAATTCATTTTTAAAAAGTCAAAATTTAAGTAATTTCCACATAGCTGTTCATATGATATCCTAAGGACCATGTGATTTCACATGCATCATACTGTGCAATATCCACATATCAGGCTGTGCAATATTCTAAGGCCGTACAATATTAAACCGTTGTTCTAAAAATAACTGTGCGAAAAATATTTAAACTTGGGCCGGTGGTGGTAGGGCAAATGTTAGGTCAAACTACCTTGAGTTTATGCTGAACCATGTGAAGCCCATATTTCTAACATACTAACAAATAATGAGCGTTGACCCAAATTCCGTGCATGTGAAAGCCAAGAAAAGAAAAGAAGCTATTGATAAAATGGTTCACATCGCTTCTTGATTTGGCTTTGATTTGTGAGGAATTTGGGCATATCCTAATTAAGCAAGCAGGAGGTGAATGCTGTAACGTAGAGAGTGGCTCTGATCAAGCAAATGTAGCTCTCATGTGGGTGAATATAAGGCTTCTGTTTACACAATTACATTTCTTATCATCGCTTCTGCAATATTTATTGTTCCAAATCTACATACTAGCGAAAGCCCCCCGTGCTAAGCACGGGCAATGTAATTAGTGGTAGTTATAATGTAAAGGTCTAAAATAAAAAATCGATAGAAATAGTTTAAAGTATAACCCTAATAAATAAAAAAAATCAATGAGTTACTTATTAGAGAGGGCAGAGAAGATGAAAGGGCTTTTGGCATTTAAAGATGAGAAATGTAGAGACGTGAATAGAAACACAAAGAAGAGGAAAGAGTTTCTACAACATTGGATTAGTAAAAAAAACGTTATTAATAGGGCTAATATTAATAGGAGGATTGATGAGTGATATTACACCCCGTGCTGAGCACGGGTAATATAATTAGTGGTAGTTATAATATAAAGGTCTAAAAAAAAATCAATAGAAATAGTTTAGAGTGTAACTTTAAAAAAAATCAATAAGTTATTCATTAGAGATAATGGAGAAGAGGAAAGGGCTTATAGCTTTTAAAGGTGGGAAATATAAAGACGTGAATAGAAACACAACGAGAAGAAGAAAGAGTTAACATTGGATTAGTAAAAAGAACGTCATTCACAGGGCTAATATTAGTAGGAGGTCAACATGAGAAAAGTCAAAATCAAATTTGAAATTTACAGTGAAATTGGAAATCGAATCCATTTCGCTTTATATATAATAATAGGCCCCAGAAACATTTTCACAGTGAGATGTTTTGCTTCTTTTGTTTAGACACAAAAAAATGGATTCCTACATAGTAGGTCCAAATATATTTTCCCTAAAAACTGTGAAAGTGCTTCCGCCTTGTAGAGAACGAAAATTGAGAAGATGTTATTATGAAACAAGGAAAAATTATTCAATCTTGGACACCATTCTCTCTTTCCTCAGAAAATGCTTTCTGCAAAAATATCATTTGAAGGCCTGTTTCATGGAATTGAATTCCTATGAATCCATGGTACAATGGGTTCCTACAAGGGATTATCAAAGAGTTGAAGAGTAAAAGTTACAAGGGAAGATGTAGATTACATTGAAATTGAGAAGCATACCATAAGATGGATCTATACTCTTTACTGGAAGTTAAGAAACAAAGAAAACTGAAAAAACAATCTGTCATCTGATTATGATTCAAAGAAGAAAAGAGAATTGAATAGTTATTCCTCAATGAGAAAAGAATAATCATTCATGTTGTGCTTTTGGGTGAATGATAAAAGCCAACAAAATTCCACAAGATAATGCCTGTACTGTATAATACATGGAAAATGGTTCGACTTGATATTCTCTAGTCTCTACTAAATGCTCGCGACAAGATCGAGCAACAAAGTCATACTCCGCTGATTCCCTCGCAGAATCTCGAGTGGAGTAGTTGCATCTTTTAAACACCTCAAGGAATACATCAGTTAACAAACATTGCAAGTGAGAAGGCAGGAAAAAAGAAGTACAACCAAACCTTATTCCCTTGAATAATAACAGCAATGAGAAGCATTTTTCAAAACATAACCTCATAACAGCCTACACAATGAAATACAGCAAGCAATGGTATATCCAGTTATCTACAGCACACAGGTGGGGAATGGAATAAAAAACAAATTCCTCACCGAAAATTCAAAAACTTCACCATTCCAGCAAGCAAGATTCCTTCCAGTCATGTATGACACAGGCTAGTATCTTTTGCCTAGAATAACACCAATGATCACAGACACCAGAGCAACTCCCAAGACGAACTTGATACTCATGCTCAAAGAAGGCTCTTCTGTGGTTTGATTAGCCTTAGCTGAAGAGATTTCTGCAGTTTGAGTTGATATTGTTTCGGATCTTCTCCTGCTCTTCCTTTTTGATGGTGTAGAGACCATCGATCCAAGGTCTCTGCTTGCTAACTCCACCCCATCCTTCACTTCAGATTGGATCCCTTCTTTAGCCTGAAAATGAAAGGAAAGAGACAAACCTCTTAAAAAAAAAATTTTTTTTTTTTTTGGTCACCCTGATCGCATTTTATTATCATATGGCAAGGATAAGACTTACAAGAACAATATACTTTCATACATATGCTCATACATTCTTCCTGTATGTATGTCATCACAGTAATACAAGTTCCAATGGCTCAAGTCATCTTAGCAGATCAATATTTTGAAAACTGGACCACGGCGAACTGATGTAGTGGAAGGTTTGATCATCTGGTTTTAACCCAGCTCAAGAATTACATAAATTTAATATAAAAATTAAATTTTAAAACAATTAATGGTGGGTCAACTGCTAGCTTTGACCGGTACCTTCTCTCTCTCTCTCTCTCTCTCCACCCCTACCCCCCCCCCCCACCCCGATAAATCTAGTTCTTGAATTGCCCCATATTATAAGTGGATCTTGTCAAGTACTGTTTTAATGTACAGGAGAGTTTGTTCTCTAATTTTAACCGTCGAGCATACAAGTACTGAGACACATTTTAATCACCACATGTTGTGTTACTCTCAATATATTTTTATATTTTTAGTGACTCATAAGTCAGAACCATTCAATAGAAGCCCAACTGAGAAATCTGCTAACTGAATCTCGTATCAATTTGGACCAGATGGTCCACAACCTATGGGGTCCAAGTTTCGTTTCTGGACCATGTATATCATGCCTGCAAAGTAGGATAAATTTTTAGCATGTAGACCACTACTACAAGAACCCATGTCATAACTATATTAATGGGATCAAAACGCAGGACCCCACTCTCCAGAGTGGCAGCCTCTAGGTTGTAATCATCATGTACATAGGAAAGCTTTGTTTATCAGAGCTATAAATGAGGATAACTTGGTATGTCTCCAATGATGGTGCTGATAGATAGTGCACACAATAGAATTGATGCAAATAGTTCATGTACCACTTCTCCAGGTAGCTCATAGACTTACTCCAAACTCTTTTTCAAGTACCACGCTGCACATGGTTTTGCTAGCCTTTCACCACACAGTAGGATTTAGCAGACTGCCACCAAAACTAAGAAGCTTGCAACTTTGCAGCTCACTTCTACTTATGTTACAAGGTTTCCTCAGCCATTAATTATTTGTGCTCCACTGCCAAAGGAATCATCTGGAAACCGTCTTTTCCAACACCAAAGTTCACTACTTTATACGAGTTCAATGCACAAGGTTTCCCTGGATCTAATGCACGAAAGTATCCTATTTATACGCTTTTTACGGAAACACTTACAGCATGTCGCAGAATTACTACTGGACTCCTAGGAATTCATAGGAACAAGAGGGAAGGTTCAAGGGTGCGGATCTGCATGGAAACATCCAATACCTAAAAATTGCTTTCATAGGGTGAAAGTTGGGCAATCAGTTCCTATTGAAGGGAGATAGTTCCCGGTAAATCTACTGAATCTTCATTCTTAGCCCCTTTGGCAGAAGCCCATTTATCAGGAAATACTAAGACCTAAGTAGAAATTGCCTTTGGGTTAGGACCATATCAACTCATCAACAATAATAGGAAAAAGAGATCAAGATCTAAAGAACATCAACTCTGGGGCAATATAATGATAAGACAATACCTGACCATTTGTTTATCCACTGCGAGTTTTCTCATACCTTATGGTGTAGGCTCCTCCGGCGGTGCGGTGTCCTTTGGTGTAGCCCAGGGACTTTGGCAGGGATGATTGAAGCTTGGAAGTGCTCTAGTTTTTACGGGTGCGGGTTAGTTCTTTGGAGACTTATTCCTTTTGCTATATTGTGGTCTGTGTGGAAAGAGAGGAATGACCGAGTGTTCAAAAGGTCCTCGTCGTCAGTGGAAGACTTGACGTTATTGGTGGTGGCTCGAATTGCCAAATGGGCCGCTTTCAAGAATGAGTTTGATAATCTAAGAGTTGATGGCGTGCTGCACAATTGGGAAGCCTCTCTATTTTGTGGGATTAAGAAAATGAGAAAGGTGTTTTCTTGGGTCCCTCCTTCGGAAGGTGTGCTCAAGTTCAATGTGGATGGGGCAGCTAGGGGAAAACCTGGGCCGGCTGGTATTGGTGGGGTGCTTCGCAATAGTGAAGGCATTGTGTTGGCTTTGTTCTCAAAGCACGTGGGTTGTATGGATTCTAATAAGGCTGAGGTTGCTGCTATTTTAGAAGCTATTCGGATTTTCAATTCAACCTCTTTTTGTTCTAGACTTGTGGTAGAAAGTGATTCTCTTAATGCTATATCTTGGGTGTCCTCTTCGACTATGTTTCCTTGGATATTTCAATTCTATTTGAATGAGATTAGAGCTCTATTGTCTTCTATTCAAGTGAGCTTTATTCATGTTGGGAGGACAGCAAATGGCTTTGCGGACTCTTTAGCTAAGCAAGGGGTTGATAGGTCTTCTAACTTTTTAGCTTTCACTATGTAACTTTTTGTGGTATAATGCTTTTATACCATAGTGCCCTTTGGTCGGGCCTCTTTGTAACACCTTTTCCTTTATTAATATATTTTTTCGTTGCCTATCAAAAAAAAAAAAAAAAAATTGCTTTCATAGGGTGAAAGGTAGGCAATCAGTTCCTATTGAAGGGAGATAGTTCCTGGTAAATCTACTGAAACTTCATTCTTAGCCCCTTTGGCAGAAGCCCATTTATCCGGAAATACTAAGAAATCAGTAGGAATTGCCTTTGGGCTATTAGGACCATATCAACTCATCAACAATAATAGTAAAAAGAGATCAAGATCTAAAGAACATCAACTCTGAGGCAATATAATGATAAGACAAATGGGCAATCCAAAGCCTTGCTCATTGAGTTGGAACATGGTCATATCAACTCAGTAGATCAGAGTAGAATCCAGTATCAAATTGGGTGTTTTCTTTGGAATTGGCACATTCTCATAGGCAGAATTCTAGGTTGACCCTGAATTTTTTTAATATTGAACAAACTGTATTGCCAGGTACTGGTTTTAAATCCAAAATCATCAATGTGGTTAGGCTTTAGTATAGATAACATATTAACATTAATACTTGCCTGTTCCTCAGATTTTGACTTGGCCAACTTCAGCTGGTTCTCAAGTTCCATGATCTTCTTTTCAGATTCAGCAGACTCACTCAATTTGTCCTTCAAAGTGTCCAACTCAGCATTTAGAAGAGCCAACTTTTTCGCATCTTCAATATCCTGCAAGATTTATTAGAATGGGTTTACAGAAAGCCTCAGAATGAAAATGTATTCTTTTATTGAGACAAAACTCCATGGAAATAGCGAAAACAAAACTCCGTGAAAATAGTGATACTAAGTGGCTATTGTTTAAATTTCAATCAAATAGATGTCTGGATTAGCAAAATCATAAATTTAACTACAAAAAAGGACAAAAGAAAAGAAAACTAACTGCTTTAATTATTTGTGAAAATTTCAGGGCATTGCCATGGATACTAAATTTGTAGCATCTCACATAAGTCCATTGCATTTCTGGATGAATTAGTGAATTAATGAATTACTAAAGAAAACCCACTGATAATATAAAAAAAAAAATCACCTTTTCATTATATTTTGCCTCAGCTAGTTGCAATTTCTGCTCAAGCTCCTCGACTTGCTTTGCTAGAAGTATAGTTTGTTGCTGCTTGGCTTGAATCTCCACTTGTAAAAGCTTCAAAGCGGCTTCCGAGTCGACCTCTTTTCTTGAATCTGCTTCTTTCTGTATGTTCAGAAGAACTTGTTAAACACATATCCTCGCCCTCCCTCCCTCCCTCTCTCTCTCTATATATATAATATAGTTAGTTAGTATCGACATTAAGAAAAAAACCTGGAAATTGCATCTATCAGAAAATTACAAAACCTGTGGTACATCCAGCTCTGTTTTGTTAATATTAATCTGTTTTTTACATTTCAATTTTGCAAGTCATGTAGGTCACCGTAAAAAAATGAGAGAAGAAAGGACAAGTTCGGTGGTGGTTCTTAGAGGTTAAGAGCATGCACACCGCTCACCTGAAGGATCTGCGGAATGAATTGATCAAACATGAAATTTCACCAAGGGAGAGATACACAAGGTAAACATTTAAAAACTAGATTTCATGGTGAACAACATTAAAAGAGATCGTTTGATCTGTGTGGGTGATCTTCATGCATATTCCTCATTAATGAATATGTCGATGGATGTGAAAGGGGTAGTCCTTTTTGGTCATGTTTTTCCTGTGACTCTCTCTTTGCACCTGGTGTATATTATTATTATTATTTAGTTTCTGGATTCTTTCTATTTTTTTAACAGAATTTCCGATGTACAAGGTAAACATAAACTTATGTCTTTAACAACTACAGCTTTCACACAAGAAGACACCACCTTCCTTGTGACAAAGGTTCACTCGGAAATTAATAGATAAGATGGCAGACACCTATTGCTTTTAGGGGGAAAAAGAGCATGTGAAAGGAACCTCTGTCTCGATCTACTGGTAGTATTCCAAATATTTCGGGTGGCCATTCCCATGAAAGTTAACAAATGGCGATGGAACATCAATATATCATACTATAGCACAGAGTAATCTACGCAAAATAATGGGAGGAAATAAAAAAAATTGTGGAGTTTCTCCTATAACACAGCAATATCTCGTTGTAACCATTTTGAACATGATACTTAATCTTTGATGTGCTGAGGCACTGACGCATATCATATTTTGAAATATACTGGGGCAGAAATTATAGGGATATGAGTATTAGATGCAATAAGTTCAAACTCACGAGATCACTAGGTTTTGAACCTATTAGACATAAACAAAATAATGCATTTGAACTATATAAGATAAGATATTGAAAAGGTACCAGTCATCATTCTCACTATCCACATGACATGATACTAGTACTTTTGGAGTTGTTTATCTTTTCCAAATGGGACATACAATTCGAATTTACGTCTGGAAGATTTACACATGCAATTCATTTCATATTGTTGTTCTACTGGCACCATTTTCACACCTTCTACGCTTGATTCATTTTACGATGTTATAACTACATGAATAATATTTGATTAATTTTATTTATAGTTAAATAATTATGGATTTTTCTCATCTACATATGTATTCAATTTCATGAAAACAGAAGGGCCCATTTGAATCAATTATTTCACTTCGTATATATTCCAATTCGATGAAAACAGACAACCTCATTCCATCAATGAATTCCTATGTATTTCAATTCCAAGTAAACAGACAACCTCATTCCATCAATGAATTCCTATGCATTTCAATTCCAAGTAAACACACAACCCATTTCATCAATGAATTCCTATGTATTCCAATTCCATGCAAACAAACAAGCTAAAACAGAGAGAGAGAGAGAGAGAGAGAGAGAGAGCGTCATGAAAAGGGGGCTTAACTGTGGGGACTTGCTGAAACCAGGAGAGAGGACTTTGCAATGGTAGGGAAGAGTGCTTTGCATGATAGGAAGCCGGGAGGGGATAAAGCGGGCAAAAGGGGGGGAGAGAAAAAAGGACAACCTGTGAGGCGGGTTTCGAATTCATGCACCTTGGTTGATGGGACTTATAGGCACACAACGGCACCGCAAGAGATATTTAATGGATTTACATCCATTATATATGTAAATAGTTTTACCAATGAAAATTTCTACACATGATTGAGACCATTTTGACATGTGAATAATTCATATATGCAGAAGTTATATGAAATAGATATGCACATGTAAATTTTTCACAAGTATAATGGTTGCATACGCAAATCGGTGCAAACAAACAACCACTAAATCAATAAGCAGATACTATGGGAAAGCATAGATATCTATCAACATGTCAAGCAAGAGAGAGCAAATGGGCAAACGGGCAGAGCAGGGATGAGCTTCTATTTTTGACTTTAGAGATACATATTTTTTTCTTTTTCCCCCTACAGGCATCAATAATAATTTAAAAACATAGCATCTGATTTTTTCACAAAGAAACAAAGCATTTCCATAGATTTCCCAGGGCAGTACTATTCCCCAAAAGCATTCATAATGCTTTCACATGTCATTTATATTTTAGAATGTAGACGTTTGCAGCTTACTTATTAAGTGATGAGGCATTCTTGTATCTCACCATAGAAAACACTAAACAACTATATCAGACAACCAATCCATTTGTCTGAAGTAAAATGTGACAAAGGGAGAACCTGTTCAGCAATGGTGGTGTGAGCAAGATTTAGCTCCATTTGGAGCAGCGCCACTTGTTCATGCAAAGCATCTCTTTCTTGGAGTCTAGTTGCATGCTCCTCCAGTTGAGAAGTGAGTGCTGCCTCTTTCTCGGCTGCCACTGCCCTAAGGCTTTCCACCTACATCCAGGTAAAGTGACTTTAAATAAATAGTTCGCTAGAAATGCATTCACTGCCAGATTGACACCAATACCTCTTCTTTCAAATGGGTCTTAGCCAACAATAGCTGTTCTTCAAGCTCTTCTATGCGTGTTTGCAACACAGATTTCTCAGTGAGCTCGGCCTTTAGATTTTCCACAACAGAACTGAGAGCATTTTCCCTTGCCTTCTGTTCACTCAGTTGTGTTTCCAATTGGCCTATTACTGCTTGGAGTTCTTCTTTTGCATCTTGATATGTTTTAGTGAGAAGATTATTCTCTTCCATAACAGAAGATATCTGAAAAAGTTTGTTGTCCAGATTAGAAAATTTCAGCTAAAGGAATAGATTTTCAAGTTTTCAACAAATTGATTAAACGTGTTATAAATGTGGATCCTGAAAACATCAAGAAATCTTTTCCTGTCATTGTAGAACTATATTTATCCAACAGTACCATTATGAAGCAGTGTGAATCAGTCTCAACTTACTGACCCCTTGGTGTGGAGCCCACCAGGATGCATGCCAATCACAAAGGGGTTTGTTATTACTGAGGTGAGAGGGATTCGTTGTTTCATAGGTGTTCCTAACTACAAATTTGTGACTAGTTTTCAATGGAAAAAGTACCTATACAAATATATGTATATGTATCATGTAGGAGAGGTTTCTCCCAATGTCCATGATATGTAAGTCATAGGATGGACACTTTGTGAGGCTCACAGGTGCCCATCATGGTAAATCCAACTCCCTCAAACAATCACCACAAAATGACACTCATTTGACTACTAAGCATTGGAATGAAACACCACATTTTCCATATGTTTCCACCATCGAGTCTTGAGGGCTTAAAACCATCACCCACTGAGATCTGATTAGGCAGATTTGTTGGTGGGATTCCTAATCCATGGATAGGACTTTCCATACCCCCATTCCCCTTGATTGGTGGTGGGCCCAAGTAGGCCCCACAAAGTGTCCCTCATATAGTTACATTGTACGTGTGCAGCAGAACTTGCCCCTCTCAAATTACCACCCACCTCCCCACACACATGAATCGGCAATAACCCCAATTTAATGCTCTCTACCTTCTACTCGCCATTGGATCCGAATACCCTTTTGGTTTTTTACGTCTTCAGTATGAATATTTGGGGCCTCAACCCATATCTGCATTAATGTATCTGTGTTGATTTTTGGGGCATCTTTAATCCAAGCACAGACCTTCCCATCCCCTTGCCCCCCATTATTGACATGCATCTAAGTGGGTCTCAAAAAGTGGTTCCTAATTGTCATATACTCGTGAACACTTGAATAGTTGGATGCATATACAAGTATTGGCCTTAAATTTTAGAAATAGCAACTATTTTGCAGGATCCACACCAATTAGCAGAGTGGGCAGAATTGGTAGGTCTTTGTGGTTAGAAGTGGGTAACATAGATCAACATGATCTGATGATCCTAACCACATCTAGGACCTTCCAATCTAAATCCTACAATACCTGTGATTTGCATACATCATGAAGGTGGGCATCACAAAATAGTATCTAATTTCAAATCCGACACTGGTTCTATTTTAAACATTTGTGATTTGTGTGCGCGCGCGTGTGAGAGAGAGAGAGAGAGAGAGAGAGAGACCTGGGATTGTAGTTTATGCCCTTCAGCAACAAGTTGTTGTGACAAATCTTCTATTGTCTTCTTTGAAGAGTGAAGTTGTTCCAATGTTTCTTCTTTCTCAACAAAGGCTGCATTTAATGCTGTTTGCAACTCATTCATCTTGGTCTCATATGCAGCCAATTCTTGAGTAAGCTTCAAGTTTGCCTCAGCTAAACCTTCATTCTTGGTTTCAAATTGGCCAGCCTTGCTTTCTAGTTCTCCCACAATCCCTTCAAGTTGATTTAACTTCAACAAAGCCTCTTCTAGCTCAACCTTTCGGCTCTCAGCAGCTGCTACTGCTTCATTAGCATGTTCTTCAGAAAGTTTGACTTGAGTTTCAAGTGCAGTCAATTTTTCAATCAAGTCTTTTGCATAAGAATCTTTCTGATTGAATTTTTCAATGGCCACCTGTAATTGTAGCTCAGCATCCCTCACACGGGATTCAGTTGAAGACTGAAGTTCCAAGCCCCTTGAATGTTGATCTGTTAATTCAGTGATGGTTTTCTTGTGAGAAGCCAGTTGTTCGGAAATCGCTTCCTTTTCCACGTGAACAGCACTCAGCAGTTCCTGATGCTCATTTATCTTGATCAGATGAGTTTCCAATTCCTGCTTCAGCTCTAAGTTAGTTTCGGCTAACAATTTGTTCTCTGAAAAAGATTCATTTAACTTCAACAAAGCCTCTTCTAGCTCAACCTTTTGGCTCTCAGCAGCTGC
The DNA here is from genome assembly GCA_028538565.1 of Umbellularia californica. Classification (NCBI taxonomy): domain Eukaryota; kingdom Viridiplantae; phylum Streptophyta; class Magnoliopsida; order Laurales; family Lauraceae; genus Umbellularia; species Umbellularia californica. The sequence continues at coordinate 9,565,279 of JAPQWN010000006.1, read as the reverse complement.
TACTGCTTCATTAGCATGTTCTTCAGAAAGTTTGACTTGAGTTTCAAGTGCAGTCAATTTTTCAACCAAGTCTTGTGCATAAGAATCTTTCTGATTGAATTTTTCAATGGCTTCCTGTAATTGTAGCTCAGCATCCCTCGCACGGGATTCAGTTGAAGACTGAAATTCCAAGCCCCTTGAATGTTGATCTGTTAATTCAATGATGGTTTTCATGTGAGAAGCCAGTTGTTCGGAAATCGCTTCCTTTTCCACATGAACAGCACTCAGCAGTTCCTGATGCTCATTTATCTTGATCAGATGAGTTTCCAATTCCTGCTTCAGCTTTAAGTTAGTTTGGGCTAACAGTTCGTTCTCTGAAAAAGATTGCCCAATTCTTGTTTCTACTTCAAGGATCTTGCTTTTCAGTTCATCAATAGTTTCTTGTTGAGAGACCAGCTTAGCCGAACTGTCAGCTAGTTCAGCCCTCAATGATGCCTCTCTTTCAGCTGCTTCAACCACCTGCTCTTGATAAATTATTGCTTGATCTTCAATTGTCTTTAGCTTCTTATATAATTCTGTAGCCTCTGAATCCTTTTGGCTGATGCTTTCTATTGCTTCTTGGAGTTTTGCCTCTGAGTCCTTGGCTAGAGATTGATGCAACAACTCAAACTCTGTGCTTCTTGCATTAACTTGCTCCATTATCCTACTCTGCTCTTCTAATTGCTCCTCCGCAGATTTAAGCTTTTCCATTATCTCACTTTCTTTAATGCCGGAATTCTTGAGATCTAGCTCAATGCTCTCTAATTTATCTTGAGCTGACTTCAATTCATTGCGCAGAACCTCAATCAGATTTTCGGTTTCTGAAAGCTTTTCGCTGGAACTTTTTGCCACACCTTCATATTTTTCACGTTCTTCATTAGCTATGTTCAAGCTTTCCCTCAACTCCAGTTCCTTCTCATTTGCAACTTGTAATGCAATTTCAAGGCTCGATGATTTCGCCTGAAAAGTTTCCAACTCTGCTGTAAGTTCAGACACCCTATCAGAGTGTTGCTTCGATTCTGCTTCAGCATCTTGGCATCTTTTCTCTGAAATAGCAATTTGCTCTTCAAGTTCTCGTAGGCTGTAGTTTGAAGATCCCAACAATAGCTCCATTTCTCCCACCTTTTTTCCAGCCTCCTCTGCCTTGGACTGTGACATTTGGATCAAATCTTCCAGTTCAAGGTTGCGCTGATGTATCATACTGGCTCGGCCTTCATGTTCAGCACATTTCTCTGCAGTAACTTTCAATTCCTGTTCAAGCTCTGAGTTCCTTAGAGATGACAAACTGAGAGTGGATTCCACGTGGGTTATCTTCTCTTCATATTCTTTCAATTGCATTTTCAACTTCACACTCTCTTCTTCAAACCCTTTCAATAGAGCCGTCAACTCAGATGTTTTATCTGAGTATTCTTTTAGTTCTCTATCAGCATCAGTTTTTTTAATCTCTGCCATATTCAGTTGTTGCTCTAGCTCTGTGTTCTTCTGTTCTACTGATATCAAGCGCATCTCAATGTCTCGTAGCTGTGACTTTGCTTCCTCTTCAGCCATGCTAGAAGTTCGAATGATATCCTCAAGCTCAAGATTCCTTTGTGTGACAGTTGCAGCTACAGTCCCAGATTCTTGATGGAGGGTTTCTAAAGCCTGTATCTTCTCTTCCAGCTCTGCATTGTGTGATAAAGCTTGCGATAGAAGTGAATCTGCTTTGGAGAAATTATCATTTGAAAGCTTCAGTTTTGTCTCAAGATCACTGCATAACTCTTTCATCTGCAACATATTACTATTCAGATCGTCTACAGCAACTTCCAGAGATGCTTTCTCTCCCTTCACTTTAGCCAGCTCCTCCTGCACACTTGAGATATCTGCTTCTCGGTTTTTCAAGATGGCTTCTACTGCTTCTTTCATCTTTACCTCCTCTTGCAGCTTCAACTCGATTTCTTCCAAGCTAGCAACCTTCACCCGAAGATCTTCTTTGGCAGAAGAGAATAGATTCTCTAATGCCACGATATCTTCCTTCATCTGCTCTTCAGAAGCTTTTCGCATATTCAGTTCTTGGGTTAGTTCATTTATCACAACATCAGTAGAAGAAATTTTTTCTTCCATATTCAGAAGTTGCGCTTTCGAAAGCTCCAACTCACCTCGAACCGCAGAAAGATCTGCTACAGTACTATTAAGAGCCTCCTCTGTTCGCTGATTTTCTGCAATTTTCTCATACAGTCCCTTCAGTTCTTCTTGGACGGAAGTCATCTGATCTTCCATTTCCTTTGCACTAGACTTTGCCATTTCCAACAACCTCTCGAACTCCAACGCCTTCTGTGATTCAAACTCAGCATGGGAGCCATGTTGCTTGCTAAGTTCCTCAAATTTGCGTGCATGGCTTGCCGAAGATTGTAGCTCTTGCTCCACCTCTTGCATCTTTTTTTTCGAAATCTCAAGCTCAACATTTAGCCCATCAAAAGCTTCTTTCATGTCGATCAACTCCTTGTGCTTGGCTTCTTGAGCTCCTAATGCTTCCTGGAGCGCATCAAGTTGTGTTCTATATTTCTCTTCAGATTCTTTCATCTGTTCTTGTAGTCTCTTCTGACTGAGGTCGAGGTCTTCACAATGCTTGGCCTTTCCCTCCAACTTCTCTTTTGAAACTACAACCTCATCCTTCAGCTGAGCTTTTTCAAGTTCAGAATGCTGTAATTCTTTAGCCACTCTTTCTAGTTCAAGCTCAAGCATTTTCATCCTCTCACTGGGTTCTATTGAATCTCTACTTTCCATGGAATTGCTTGATTTCCGTTCCGGTACAGATGCCGATTCCTTCTCCACCTTTATGAATTCCCCATCCAAAGCAGTTTCTTCCTCTTCTTTAGTCGTTTGATGCAGATCTCCATTTATTGCAATGTCCATCTCCCCTCCTTGTACCTGAATTAAAATTCCCATAATTATGAGTCTTTTAAGAACCATACAACAACAGACCAAATGCTGTACTTCATATTCTCGAGTTTTAGTCAGTGAAGTTTTTTCACAAAATAAAGTTAAAATCATGGTTCCCATGACATGCCAACAAGACTGGGGGTTGTTTTGCTATGTGAAAAAAAACAGTATACACACCTAAAAAAAATCCCTGAGAACAGAGAGTTTTCCACAGTTTATACATGCTGATAATGAGTAGGGGGATAGGAAGGTCATGGCCCAAATAGGGGTGGACCAAAAGCCAATTTCAAATAGATGATCATGATGCATTGAAAAGGCCTGAGGTTTAGCACTTTAACAAAAGCCTTTTTTTGTTTTCGCGGTGATTGTAGCCAACAACGATTAAGGGTCTATTCGGCTCAAAAAAAAAAATCATCGTGATTTTGTTAGATCACAAATTACAAAATTGCAGAGATGATAAATTTTAGTTTTATTTATAATATTCAAGTCTTTGGTTGATTTTTTTTAAAATATATTTATTAATGAGTAAAAGTATAATTCAATGGTAGAGTTTTTTTCTCTTTAGTAAGAGACCAGGTGTTTAAAACAACTGGAGGCTCATGACAGATTGCTGTTAAGAGTACCATGAGAAAGCGTTATTCTACCAAGAATAGAAAGTATGCAAACCAGAATAAAATGCTTTTTCGTGATAAATTTCCACAGCAGTGTCACAAACAAAACATAAAAAGATAAGATAGGGCTTAAATTTTGTAAAAAGTACTCTTGAATAGAAAGCGTTATTCTACTAAGAATAGAAAGTATGCAAACCAAAATAAAATGCATTTTCGTGATAAATTTCCACAGCAGTGTCACAAACAAAACATAAAAAGATAAGATAGAGCTTAAATTTTGTAAAAAGTACTCTTGAATCAAGTATGTATATACTGTATAGACCAAACCAAACAGACTGTAACATTTGGATAAGTGTCAAATCGGAATACCCGCCAATTCGGTTAGGAGTAAGGGGGGTTTGGATAAATCATATGTGGTACCATTATGGTTATTTGACCCCATTTTCAGTGTGCGTGCATGAGTGTCCTTTTGGCCCTTAGCAGTGTGAACTTCCTTTACAGGAAGAGAGAAAAAAAAAACATTTTCACTAAGCACTCTCCCAGAAAGCACATTCCATGCATTCAAATTCCAAACAATCCCTTAATCTCCTATTTCACTTTCCTTTTTTAATGTTTTTAGAAAAGAATTATGATGTCAATTGAGATTAATGAAGGATAACGTAAGGGCTTTGACCTTTGGAAATTGGCAATGATCTGTTTCAACCAGCTTCTTGCTGTCATAGCTGTATCTCTATAAAGAATCATCAAGGTTGGGAATCCAATATGTAACAGAAAATACGAATTATATTGGATGACACTTTAAGCCCCATGGGTTTCCATCTTTAATTTCTGGCCTAGAAAATAGATGGATTAAGATTAGGAAACAACGACACTGGATATTATGACCAAACAATGGATGGCCAGAATCTACAAATTTAAGAATCTGTTCACACATCCATTTGATTGGGAACATATTAGGAACAATCTTGGTCATCGAATTGTGTATAAGAGAATAGAAAGGTGAACCGGATTATAGTTTTAGCTGCCATATGGGCATGGTAGCACTAAATTTCAGGTCTGGTTCAAGCTGGCCTGAACCTTGACCCAACCTAATCAAGTTCCACTCTAAAACAGGTTGTACAAGAACTGCTAACTCATGAATAAATTTAGAGGGGAACAGAGCTCTGTTTGCCAGTTGTCCTTAGGGGCTATTTGTTTTCTTGTAAATTCATTTCATTTTTTCCCTACAATCTGGTTGGATTTGTGAGTACTACCATTCCTAACATGGTTTTAGTGTAAAACCTTTCTTTGTTTTCAGAAGTAAGTTTCATTTAAAAATATTTTACATGTAAATCATTTTACACCCCTTATGTTCGGACTTTCGATACTCAGGTTTCCATTGAAAACTGCTCTACCTGCAAAGGGATTTTTAAAAAACACAATGCTGTTCTTCTCATAACCTATTCAAATCATTCTCCTTTCATCTCATTTTTAAAAAGGACAGATTTTTTTTTTTTTTTTTTTTTGATATCAGAACCATTGATTTCACCACTATAATTGTTTAAGAACTTCAATTTTCAGTCTCTAGTCCTCCCTCCTAATCTCATTTCTTCTACTTCCTTCTCCCTCTCCATCTCCTCTATTTCATCATTTATCCCAAACATCACTTCTATTTATTATTATTTTCAAAAGGCAGTTGTTTATGCAAACACCAAATTTCCCCTAAAGAAAATTCAGCTGACCGCTGAAATCCGAAATAAATTGAAAAAGTTGAGTCTGTGGCTCTTTGGCACCTGCTAGAAGGGGTTGAGATACACATACACACACGGTAATATTCAGTTCTCACCTATTATATAAGAACTTCTTTGTGGGACCCACTAAGCAACCCATCCAAACCTAGCAACTAATAGGAAACCCCCTGATAGTCATTGAGCTTAGGGATTGGCACACATCCGAATGGACTGAACCGTTGGATTGAGGGTTGATTTTTTTTTTTTTTAATATGAAGCTATTAAACTTGTGGGCATGGATGAAGGGGTTAGGAGCATGGGGTTGGGGTCAAAACTTGATACTTGGGAAGGTCTCGCATAGATCTTTCCATCCCCCCTGGTCCCACACACACTGGCATGTGCATACTTGCAGGCCCCACTAGTCAAGAAATTCATGATGGTTATGGATTAGAGAGTGGCTAAATACACACTGGAATTTGCTATCTGCACACTGCTATTTTCTACAGTCCCCATACTTACTCTCTACACACCCTATACTTCCTAAAATACCCTAACCTCTACTCTCTCTATTTCTCTCTACACTCCTTTCTTCCTCTCTCCCTCTCCCTGCCTATTGCCTCCGTCCGCCGCCTGCCCTACCTCTCCCGGTCTATCTCCCTCTCCTCTTCCCTGTCTCTCTCTCCCCCTCAACTTCTCCATGTCCCCCCCCCCCCCCCCTCTCTCTCTCTCTCCCCCTCTCCCTTCCCACCTTCCTCCGCCCTCTCTCCCTGCCCGCCTCCGCCCCACTCTCCCTCTCCCTCTCTCCCACCCTATCTCTCACCCTCTCCCTCTCTCTCGCCCCCTCCCCCTTCGGCAAAAAGCTACAGGGAGGGGGCAGTGGTGGCTGTGGTGGGGATGAGGGTGGGTGGGTGCAAGTTGGGGAGGGGAGATGTCCTTTTATGTAATTTCACACATGGGTATAGTGGTCATAAAAAATGGAGGTGGGTAGAGAGCGAAAATCAGTGTGCATTTAGCAGCTCTCTATGGATTATCCCTAAAACCTACTCCATTAGACATTTTCAGCCCTCTGATCCAAGCCTTGAAATACAAAGCCCATTTTATCTACTAATGGTCTTTTTCATGGTTAGTTGTCCCTGTGAATGTCGCATGAAGCTGATTTCACTAGATGAATAATCCACTAGCTCGGAAGAGTTTAAAGAGGTAGGTCTATTACAAAAGCCATTTCCTGTTTAGTAATAGGTGAAAGGTCCAAACATGTAAATGAAACCATGTCTAACTCAGGACTTAGGCAATGTGGAATGTGGGACTTCCCAACACTTCCCCTCACAGGCAGGCCCAACGGATTTCATAGACGGGCCTGCCACGTGGGCTACACAAGAACCACAGGATCGGCGCTGATATCATGTACCAACCCAAAAGCTTAAGCTAATAGATGAAAGGTCCAAACAGGTATATGAAGCCATGTCCAACTTGGGACTTAGGCAATGTGGGGTGTGGGACTTCCCAACATTTAGAATGCCTCTGTACTGCATAGAGGGTGCGCATAGGATTAATTTCTTTGCTTTCCAATGGATCAGCTCATCTGATTAAAGTTTGAATGATCCTAAATAGCCCATCTGGTAAGCTAATAACATAAATGATCCATGTCACAAAAATCATAGTAATTGGACAGTATTACGATGGAATAAATCTATTTTGTTCTAGTCAATCATTTATTCCTTACATCTATGGGATTGCATCCCTCAATGGTCAGAGTTGTCCAATCATTACATCTTATGGATAATATTCATAGCTTATGCACATTGACAATAGTAACTGACAAATGAAGGTGGCAGGTGAACAAAATGGCCATCATATTCATTACCAAATTGGTTCCATGGTGAGCATTGATGGATCCATTGAATTATTTTCTGAAATAATATCTAGAAAACATGTGAATGAGATAGAAATACCATTGCAGAGGGTGTGTGGGTGTCAACATCGCTTCCGGCGTTATCAGCCACCTTTGTTACTTGGACTTCCACTGAACTGACTTGAGTTTCTTCTTCCATGAACTCGCTAGTCTAAATCAAACTACTCCAGAAGTCCTTGCTTTCACAGCTTCTATCTTCAAATCTAGGAATAATTAATTCACAGCACTGTGGATTAGAATAATCATCACAACAATCAACAATGACAATGGATAAAAGGGAGGCAGACAGGCCTAGAACTAAGGCCGGGCCCAGCCCTTCTTCTGAAGAATCAACACGTCTGATTTAGATTTTGCACAGATCCATGGGCCTAAAATGCCTGCTTGAGACCAGACTGAATTAGGATGATAATGGTGGATTGAGGATTGCCTTATGTAGTTATGAAGAAAAAAAAGGGCCAACTTTGACCTGCCAGGTTTAGTAGTCCTCAAAAATATGGTCCATAGTACCATTGCCTATAGTCTCTACCACATGGGAGGAAGGGGCTAACTAATTTTGTAAATAGGTGTTTACCAAAGCATAAGACAACAAGAAGAAACTAATCAACGGATAAGACCACATTTGAAAGATCTTATAAAAATTTGTCAATACATTAAGCTTTCAGCAATGAGTGATACCAATTTCCTATGAGTTCAGTCCAAAAAAAAAATGAAAAAAAATTCTTTTTAGACTTCATTCTTGCCACCTTTTTTATTATGTTTTTTGTTATTTAATTTACATCTAGAGTACCCTAAAAATAATGAAAATGAAGATACAAGTTTTTTATTTTGTAACCATTTTTGAAATATTTTGTTTCAGAGACGGAGAAAGGGACAATACAAAATGAAAAATTAGTTTAGAACCAACATATCAGCAGATTCAGAAAGGTTTCAACTATGACGGTTACAGTGTCTGAAATTGTATTTTTAAACCATGCTATGGTACAGGTGTTGTAGTAGATAATGATATAAATCTACAACACTCAAAAAATTCATATATAATTCAAATAAAATAAAAACAAAACAAAAAATCTAGACTGAAGTTGTAGTTAGCAGAGACAAGACGAGATTTTAAACTGTAACACCTGGCATCTTGGCATGTAAATCTGTCTCAATATATGGGGCATGGATTTATGGATCAAATCAGCCCATTGGGCATTTCTAGACATCTAATTTCTGGTGATGAAATGGACTGACGGAATAAAATCACTATAACAGTCTGTGTTTATAGTACACCCTGGTTGAATGACTAAGAATGCCTTATGAATTATGATTCTAGCCTAATGAGGTTGATTTCTGTGAAGACAAACATAGTCCCGAATTATTGTCACGACAGTATGGTAGGGGTGGCAATTGGCCGGGTGTCCTCTTCAGCCTTGTAACGCTTAAGCCAAGCTCCATGGACTGGACTTAGACAGGTTCGAAGGCACATGGGCCACATATGGGCCTAAAAGCAAGCCCATTAATCTAAGCACTGAGACCGGGCTTGACATCAAAGCCCACCAACCCAGTCCTGGCCCATTTAAGCCCTAATGCAAATAAAATGTTCATTTCATGAACTTGCAACAATCCAAAGCCTACTACTATAGGATGAGCAAGAATTTTACATTTTGAACATATTTTTAATTAAAAGTTAAAACAAAAGGAGATGATGCTATATTATGTATAGACAAATTTGATTTCCACATTAAAATACAAATGGTTTATACCATCTACCAATTAAACCGATTGGGCTAACCAACGAGTGGCAGCTCAGTTGGCCAAGGACTCTCCGTCATAGGAAGCGGAGAGGTTTTGTGTTCGACACCTACCTCCGTTAGCCACCTCCCATAGTTTTACCCGGTGCATGCGAATAGGAGGGTTTGCATGTGCTAGTTCTTGGCAGCCCAAAATTGTGTGTCCCTCTTGCCTAGGGCCAAAGGCTCTTGGGCCGAGCGGGAGATACTTTGGGTTATAAGGAAAAAAAAAACAAACTATTGGGCTCAGTCCCACACCCAATTTGACATTTACACAAAAGCCAAGTTTGGGGCATGGCAGACAGGCCCATAGGGCTAGATTGGGCCTAAAATTGAGGCCTGATTATAAACAGGCTCGGCTAGCAACACACATCGGTCCACCTGTTGACAGCTTCATTCGGTAGACTGCAAGACTACATACTAATTATGGGTTGTGAGACTATCACACATGTTCACATGGTCAACACATTGACATAGGTAATGGACCTTTTTAGTGATCCACCTTCCATTCCTCTGTCTCCAGTAGAACGCTGGAATTCTCCCAGGGTGGGAATTTCATAGTGCCCCGATGGGCCCACTGAATTCTCCAAGCCAACAAAGTGGGCCCCCCAAACTACCGATCTCATCGATCCTCAGCCGTTGATTTCAGTAAAACCAATTTTCAGTAAATAAGAAAAATTAAATAAAATGATTTTTTTTATGACAACCAATCTTCTAGATTTCGAACTAATTTGAGCAATTGGAAGATTGAAAGAGAATAGTGAGTATGAAGACGAAAAGCAAAACTTTTCAAGCCATATAATATATATTACTTACAGACGAGCTCAACGAATAAGCATGATTAAGATAAAAACAAAACATGATTAAGAGCTTAATTGATAAATCATTTGACGGAGATATCATACAGCAGCATCTGATTCTGAACTCTCCGCAGGTCCGAAACCGGAAAAAAAGTTCTATTCAGATCTGGTTCGGTTTCGGTTTCCGATCGGAAAACTAGTGCTGAAACCGTTACCATCAGCGATTCCAAAAGGCAAAAGATCTCACGAAAAAAAAAACCTGCTCTGATCATAAGATCTATCAATTAAACAACCACATGCAACAAGCAGAGCAAGAAATTCCACTTCGAATGAAAAGGATCTCTACAGAAATCAATCCAACTACATAGCAAGCTTTAAATCGAGCAGATTCATTACTGTTACCGTATCTGATCGATAACTACAAAGCTTCCAGAACGTTCTACAAACGATCGACTGAAGATTTCGATCACAAATCGTTTCAAAAATCATTCGCTTTGATTGGAAAAACTCAAAAGCAGCAAATCATACGAATCCGAGTAGAATCTAAAGAATCGAAAACAGAATAAAAGAAGGAAAGAAGTGTTTGAGGAATCAAAAATCGATCAGAGTAAGGGAATTTTGAAGAGTTTTAGGAATCAAAACTCAATCAGAGTAAAGGAATCATCATGTCATGCTTCAAACACTTATATACCTGAAAGATCGAGCTGCTTCTTTTTCGATTCGATGACTCCAGGGAGAGAGAGAGAATCGAGGATCGTAAAATAAGAAGATGCAGAGAATCCAACACGAAGAAAGCAGGGAGAAAAGAGAGAGAAATGCTTTACAGAAGACGATCGAAAGCTTTATAAAAGAGGAATCAATTTAGAGAGAGAGAGAGCGTGTGTGTGTGTATTTTTTTCTGTATATTTGTAGAAGTGATGTTGAGTGGACCCAAAAACCGAAAATAGAAGGGAGTTGTGCTGGACAAGGAGGCGTTGTGAGAAACAAAAAGTTCCCATAGTGGCGTTTATTACGAAAATAGCCTCCTCTTTTTTTTTTTTTTTTTTTTTTCCTTACAGTTGGATTTGGAAAATTGAGTTGCAAACTACAGTAGATAGCAGCAGGATATTTTTTTTGAATAATGCTATTTATTGTCCTAATTGTCAATACCCTGTAGTGGGGCCCACCGACATGCTCCGAGTGTATAGGCGAGGGTGTAGGGATGTAAATGGGTGTCCGAATATCTGAAAATTCTAACTCATACAAAATCGAGTTTGGAGTTTTTATAGGTTATGATTTATAAATGAGTGCTGTTTTGAAACTCAATTTAAGTTTTGATTGATAGATGGGTTTGATTTTAAATCCATATCAGTTGTGGCTCTTAGACTTAAGACCTGGCATGTAAACTTTTAATGTTATAAAATATAGCTCAAAATCAACTTTTGTTAGTCATTCTCATGTTGAATATTAATGGTAGTAGATTTGATATACTGTTAAAAGTTGAATGAAATCCTTATTTTAAGTAAAATTGAAGAAATTAAGAATTATAAAGAAGTCGGAGAAGCTTTTGAAACTGAATCCTAATCCTCTAGCCGAAATCAGTTACGAGCACCTTATGAGAATTAGGTTTGAAACTAGCTAAATAGGTTCTGAGTCTCGTTTGATTCCGGAGCCGTTTACATCCTCAATCGATGGGATGGTTGCCTCAAGTCCTATGTGTGTATCACGGATTTGACCCTCAGTTGAAGACTTGGAAGTGTAGTGACAACAGGGTAGGCAAAGTGAAAGTGGAGACAGATCTGTCACGCTGTCTACAGCTTTCATACATAGTTTTTAGTTTTTCGCCCCTTGGTTTTCTGAAACGGACCAGAGCAGCATGTTTTCCTTGAAATGCTATAGCCAAATGACAGGGACAATAAACCCATCCCCACCATGGCAAGATAAAATGCCCATATACTTTTTTTAGGGCACGTTTGTGCGGTTGGTTTTATGCAAAAATAAGTAAAAATGTGGAAATGCTTCTATGTGCTTCAATAAAATTTATATTTAGTGGAGCTCTTTTTTCATGAGGAAAAAAGCGTAAAAACTAAAATAAAATTTTCATAATTTCGCGAATAAACTTCTTCTAGTGGGGGTGATACATTTATGCAATCAAGTCCGATATCCACCCCACAAAGGGTTTTTATGGAATCCCTAAAAAGCTAACTTATTTTTTCACTTTGCCTTGAGAAAAAAGTAAGTGCACTAAATGAGGATCTTAGTGTGGAAATATAATTTTGTTTTACACGCTTTTTTTGCAGAAAAGTTGTAGTATAAATATTTAATATGAATTTCTATTTTGTACTTTTCTAAAATCTTTTATAGATTTCTTCAATGATATATTTGGAAGAAGCCAATCTTTTAAAAATCTTTGCAAGATTGCCCAGATGCAGTAAATCTTTTGTGAGAATTTTGTACATGTGAGTATGTTACAATGCTCAAATATACAGTAACAATGCTCAAATATACAGGCCGTAGAGGTTAAAGAGGCCTGATCTACTTTTGTCTTTTCTAATAAATGGATTGAATATTGGGCTTCAACCCTGATCTGACCCATTTCCACACAAAGCCTTAATAAGTCCACAAACCCCCACCCGCGTCTGATCTGCAGCTTATATGGGTGGAATGAAGGTTGGCTTGAGCTTGACCCATTAAAATAAATATGTAAGATATGGGTTGGGCCTCACCTTGCATAAGCTTCTTGTTCAATCCATTTACACCCAATCTAACCCATTTGCCCCTCTACTCCTAATGTCTAATAGACAATTTGACCCTTTCTAGAAATGATCTGTCACATGCTGCCATTACCTTATTCCAAGGGGTTGGCCGAGTGGCCAGGATCATGGTTCCTCCCTCTTCCGAATCTAGATGTCTTAGTATCAACCCTCGTTCCCCCTTCTTCAGGATTCGAATGTTGAGTCTACTAGTGCTACCACCTAGGGGTCACAGGGGTGTTTACCCAGCTTTCCTTTGGGCCTGGAGGGATTAGTCCAACCCAAAGGGTTGGGAACCCTCCAATAGCAAAAACAAAAAAAAAAAAAAAAAAAAAAAAAAAAAACATTCTGCCATTACCTTAAATAATGTAGTTACAACCTTTTGCTTTGATCATGCCTCTCATATGTATAGGAATTCAATCTTATTCCAGTTTAGTTGGCATGATCAATTTAACGGTATATATTAAAATAGACAACTGGAAACCATTCCATATTGCAGAATTGGACCATAAAAAGAAAACCCACACAACAAAAACAGATGTATCTTTGTCGTCGTCTTTTTTGCTACATTGGGGATTCGAAGTGAGACACTCTAGGTATGCAAACACGTCCTATCTTGTGCCTCTAATTAGCTAAGCTATATAAGAGCGTTATCTTAATTTGTCATCTTCTTTTGCACATGCAAGCATTGCGAACATAGGCAAGGTTGGTGGTAGATTGAAGTAGGAGGGGGGTGTTTTTTTATCTCTCTAGACTTCTGATGTCTAGGAGGCAATTTTGATGTTATGTTCCAAACCAAGGCTAATTTGGCTATTTTATGCTGACTGGAATGGGCCAGTTGCTCCCACATCACTTTTTTAAGCGGCCTTTTTTGTGGTAAAGGTAAAAGGTGGAGGTCAGAACGGACCGACCAAACCGACCGTCGCCAATCTGGAAAGGGGGACTAGGTCATCCAAGAAGAAAAGACATTTTTCTCTTTTTCTTTCTATTTCCATTTGCTCCTTTTCAAGCCTCCGCTCTGTCTTGTTCTTGCTTATATTTTTCAGAAGAAAAATAAGTGAAAAGTTGACACTCTCCTAACCAGCACGCCGGCCTTGGCATCTTTTGACTGGTTGCTAAACTTCAACACTTCAAACCATTGATATAGTCATTAGTCGGCTAGCTGCCGCTCATTTGATAGGCAAAAGTTCCTTTTATGATGTGGATACTCATTCTCAATAATTATAATTTTTCCCTACAAAGACAATAAATTTATGTTTATATGGATTTGCCTACATTGCTGGCTCGATGGGAATCAATCCTAGTTGTAGCTCGATTGGTTAGAAAGGTGGGTCGTGTGATTGTTTTGGGGTGTGTGAGTATTTACCAATGTTAGATCAATCATTCATGGCTCTATTCAAATAAACTAGTGACCCTTTTAATAAATGAGCTATGCTGCCAACATACTTTTATATATGTGTTAAATACATGTCCAAGGATCGATCCCTCGTCCTTAGATGGTTAATATCACTCCTAATCAGTGGCAAAAGACACGTTTTGGAAGAAACAACTAGCCTGCGAATATTCATGGCTCCCGTACCAGCCCAATGAATTGTGAATCAAGTCAAACTTAGCTCAAGCTAGAAATCAAGTGAATTTGGGTCGACCTTGTTCGGTGCAATTAATTTAGGCCTCCTTAGAACTTCTTACAATTAAATGAAGGCTCCTCGAAGCTTTTCACCATGAAGCAAAAGAGAAAGTCTATATGGACAAACTGATGGACAGAATTTGAGACAAACTGTGTGAACAATGCATTCAACTTTTGAGAGAGCGGGAAAAAGGAAAAGAAAGTCTATAGAATTTGTCCCAAATTTTGTCCATCAGTTTGTCCACATAGATTTTCTCGAAGCAAAATGCACCATTGTGCCTGTACCCTCACACATTAATGCTGATGTGCATGAGCACGATGGTATTGTGCACCAATGGAAACACAAATCAAGGGTCCACTCTAACAAGAAGCTAATTAAAGAAAAAGTATGGTTCAAGTGATTTTCACATTTTGCAAAATTGAGAAGGGATTTCCCCTCCAAGATTCTCATATAGAAATACAGGCCTTTTAAAAAACATTTTTATTGATTAAACATGCAAAATGCATTTTGAAAAGTTATTTGAAAAAACTCCAATAAACCTAACTTACCAAGACAAAATCAGAGCCAAGCCCATTCTTTTGTGGACCACACCCTCAAATCTCTTCCCCAACTGGCCCATATTTACCTACCCAAAAGCCACCCTTACATGCATCAGCTATGCACCCAAACTTTGTAGTGGGCACTCATTCATGCAAGATCTGGCATCAAGCTTCTTTCTCGTTGAGCATGCACTGCTTATTATTGATTTTGATGACATCATCATATCGTAAGCTTATCCAAACCCGTACCTAGTCGTCGGACTTAGCACTGAGGCCCAGTACCATCTATGGGCCTGCAATTGAAGCCCAGTCCCCACCTATTAACAAAATCTATATATCTATAAAAGATCTGGGCCGCGCTTTTAAGTAAGTATAAGCCTAGGCCCGACCCTTAAATATAACGGCAGGAAATTAACACGGGACCCAGCCCACAAGCCTAAAAAGCAAAGCTCATATCCAGCCAAATACGGGCTGGATTCAGTTGAACTAGTGATAGCTCAGCCCATGAGAACCCCTAGTCAATTGAACTTTTTTTTTGGTTCCCAACTTTTTGGGCTGGACTAATCCCTTCAGGCCCAGAGAGAAGTCAGGTAAAACCCCTGTGGACCCCAGGTAGTAGCATAAGTCGACTCAGCCTTCGGTTTCTGAAGAAAGGGAACCAGGGGTCGATACCAAGACCTCTAGCTCTAGAAGAGGGAGAATCAGTGGTCCTGACCACTCGTTATAATAAATAGAAAATTTTCATCAAAGAATTGCATCTACAGTCCACTCTATGAGGCCCACTTTTGATAGATATACCCCTTATACTTACAATCTCCATGATCTAGCACCAAGCCTAATATGAACTTTACTCACTACTCCTTTATGCTTACTATAGGAGAAATTAGTTCATTTCTTCCTCGTTTTCTTATAGAAAAAACTGTCGCACCAAATAACGGATAAAAAAAAAAAAAAACAGTTCTACCCAAAACAATGAAAGAAATTTCTTTTTTATGACGAAATCCTATCATCACATGATCCTTAACTTCGGCGGCAAATGATTCCTTTGAAAAGAAGAATTCATAAAAGCTATTCAAGTGAAATTGTTGGACATTATTGCAGCTCAATTTAGGAAAATGGAAAAATGATACACCACCAACTGAAGATAACGTACTCGCCACTTGCCAGTGAAAACAAACAGCAAAAAAGGATGAGGAAACCTCAGCCCTTTCATTCTCCATTTTAAGGGAAGGAAAGGACAGTGGCAGCCTATTTCAATGCAGACAAAGGACCCCTAACTTGACGAGAGTGTCTGTGTGTGTGAGCGAGCTTTCAATTTCATCAGCTGCCATTAATTACATATCAATGTCAAGGGCGTTTTTGTTATTGTAAAGGAATGTGGGACCTTTTATACAATTTCGCTTCCACTGTGGTGTTTTATATTATTTTGTGCAGGCAAGCCATTGTCGATTTGTCGTGCAGACAACAATTGGAATTGCCTTCTCCAGCATCGATTCCGTCCTTGGGTTGTGCGAATGACGTAACACCTCGGCTTTGGTCTACCAACTTCGGTATTTGTGGAAAATGCCCTCGTTCGTTTCGAAAAGTTACTAAACTACCCCACTTTATTTTTATTTTTTGTGCCTACATGTTCTTTTTTTTTCCTAATAATGTAGGTTTTCCGAAAAGTACTATTCCCCCGGGCACACCACACACTCATGAAATCCACACACATGTATAGCATGAAAGTTTGGGGTAAGATCCGAGCACACGACGTGGAGAGCAAATCCATGCCTCATTTGAGTCACCCAATTCTCAATAATTTAGAAGGCTCTCAAAAAAATAATGGATCTTTTCAGATTCCGGCTTTTGCTTTTTCTGATTGATTGTTGAAGCTAGTTGTGTAAAATAACATTTTTCTTTGATTGGGTTCAATGAATTTTCTTTTAAATTCCCAATTAATTGTTTTATTGGATTTGTGAGGTTCAACTCTGCTTCATCAAAACCCTTCATCACAGAAACTCCTCTTAATAAAATGTAATTATGCATTTTGCATGTAATGGATGAAGTAGTAAATGTTGCTTTGATTAGAGCTAAATGTGAGCCAATACCTATACATGTAGGGAGCATTGGTAATTATACATAGGGGTTGTAGCCACCCTCAACACCATACATACAAAAGAGAAAGAAATAACCTAATTGGATGAAGATCCCATTTCTCACTCTATTATGTAGGGTTTGATCCTTGCATTCTCTCCTTGCACGGGTGGACATTATCTCCTACCATGACCGTGAGTAGGTTTCTCTTCCTATTATAACAACCGGGTCAAAAATAGTAAAGTATAAATCTCACATCAAAAGTAACTTATGTTTAGTTAGTGTATATCACGTGCATTATACATGTGGTAATGAAACTTCCAAACTATATCTTCCAAAAGATATAAACTAATACCAGAATCTTTTTATTACAGAAAATCTGCTATGCATGATATCTAGATAAAACTCATATCATGTGACTGTTTTTGTGAAAGTCTCTTTTTATAAATTCAAGGAAAAAATGATCATACAAAATCATTCTCAATACATTTCATTTAAAAATATTTATGAAAATAATACAAATCATTCTTCATAAAACAAGCTTCAAGAAACACGCACCCTGACATATAAAAATATTATATGTTGAATACGAAACTTCGTATTTAAATGGGAATTTTATGAAAAAAGACCACAAATATCCCTATACCTTGAAATCGGTCCTCAAATATACGTATTGCCCAAATCAATCCTCCTCCGTATCGTCCCCTTTTTCTAAGACTAAATTGTTGTTCACTTGTATTTTTTTATTTAGCTCATGAGTGTCAACAAAATTGCCTTTGAACTTGTTTTCTCGTGAATTTGCAAGTAATACTTCAAGCTTGCGATTAGGTCAATGCAGCGATTGTGATTGTGCCTGCAGTCTCTAAGCATGTTTTCCCTTCATTTCTTTTAAGGTTTATGCCAGTCTTCACCTTTTCTATTTCTCGAACTTGTAGGCCTTTAATTTGATGAGAATTAGCTCCAAAGCTATAGATTCTTTTTATTAGTTTTTTCTGAACTTATAATACGAAAATAACTGAAACACGATTCAATCACAAGCTTGAGAGTTTATTCTCGAGCTCAAAAATATACTTGAGAGTTCGAGAGTTAAACTTTCACCAAATAACATGGTTTAAGTTGCATCATGTCAGGTAATTCCCTTTCTTTTTTCAAAATTAAGTTACAATTTATATGACAACAATATTTGAAGATACACTTTTGTGTCTGATGAACAATTTGATCTAAAGGAACAGACTATGCACTTTTTAGACAATCTAAGATATGCCGTCATTTACATCCTCATTTGAAATTTCCCAAAGGACATGACTCGCAAGTTCAAAAATAACACTTGTAAGTTCGACCTATAACTCGCGAACTTGTGAAAAAACAAGTGAAGTACGACACTCACAAGCTCGAGACGTTACTTGCGAATTCGGGAATAAATAACTGAAGAAATTTTGTTGACACTCACATGCTCGAAACATTACTTGCAGACTCTCGAAAAGAAACAAGTGAAGGGTAATTTATTGTAGAAAAAAGTGATGTCTACGGAATAAGATCATTTTGGACATTACATGTCCAAAAAGTTTCAGGTTTGAGGTATTTAAGGTTTTTCTTTTCTGGAAATATCCCTATTTAAAAAAAAAATAGAGAATAATACTATTTACCAACTATCTTCAAGATACAAATTCTCAGTATTCATACTCAACCTTTCATCTCAAACTTTTTCAGGGTTTTTGTCCTTTTTTTATGATCGAAGTTTACCCAATGACCAGGATGACAAGTTGGGGGTGAGCTAATTCACCAAAACTTTCTTGGTGTAATCATGGTCCATGAGAAAACCATCCTTAGCCTATGGTTTTTTACTGGCTTGTGGAAACTAATGTTTGCCATTTCATGACAGATGACAAAGAAAAAGGCTTTTGTCTCTTTTGCGATGGATTCAAAGCGTCATCTGCTTGCACGATTGCCCCTTCGCCAGCTGTAGGCGCGCGGGCCCACCATCTCCGCCAATCACAGTACCTTGTTGGGTAGCACGTGCAGTGCACGTCATGTCGCGTGAGAGAGGGTATAAAGTATAAACTTTGTTTTAATTTATTCAATCTCCAAACTGTTAGACTGGGGCCCATGTTGTCAGATCCATTCCACAAGTTGTACATTTCCTCCTGGAGCCCACTTGGGGGCCCCAACTGGGGATGGGCTGGTGGATCCAATGATCTAGATGGGCCCTGCCTCTCTACAAAATCCGAAGTTGACCTAATCGTCCAAACCCTTTGATCAACGACCTACAAGTTTAACGATTGTCTTCATGAATTCTTGTCCCAACTACGTTGGGTCAGTTACATGAGTTCTTTTTCTTCATTTTGATCTATTTTGAATTAAATTCCAATCCACACAACTTTGACGGCTTTATATTAAAAAATAATCTAGTTGATCTAACGATTCAATCTAGTTGGATGGGTGCAAAATACATTATCTAAATATAATCCAAGGGGTCTCCTATGTTGTCCACTTGAATGGACCATTAGGTGGGCTCCACATCAGGTACATACTTGATAATTTTAATTGATGGATCATCCAAATTATTATAGAATCATACACTGTAAAAATAATCAGAATAAAAAATGAGGGCGGTCAATTTTTGGTTCTCCACAAGCCTACCCTAACATATATATTTTTGTTTGGATGTGGTGCATGCTTTTCCTTCACGTGATTTGCACTGGAAGGACTTGTGCAGGGAATATTGACGTGGAGGTTGTGTTACCTAACTGTAGTGGGCCACACCTTAAGGCAGCCCATACTAACGGCCCACTTCTCATTATCTTACACAAAAACATAACTTTTTTAAACGAGAGGATGAAAATGACCTCATTTACATACCATTTTCATACGGTAATTACATATATATGTTCATAGTTCACATACTAAAATGAGTGCAATCAAACGACTCCTTAATTATTGATTCCCATTATAAGCTCCGGCTATAATCCACTCCAATCAAAGTTTGCCACCATCAATGCGATCATTTGAAAACATGTGGTTAAAATCACAAATTTTACATGTTATGAAGTGAAATTCAGCTGAAAGCTAACGATAATGATTTTGAGAGATTTGAATTACATAACTAGGTTCCATTGATTGATTTAAGGGATGGGCTAAGAGAAAATGATATAAAACTATATATGTTCAATTGTAATATTGTGTTTGAGATCACTATTAAGCCAACATTGGAAAGAAGATTGTTTTATTATTTTTTTCCACTTACCTCAAACAAAAAACATGCATGAAGTTATTAAAATTTAATAAAAACAAGTGGACTCAAATCAAATGTTCAATAAAAGAGTTTTTGCTAGTTCATCTAAATTAATTTACAACTTATATATATTTTAACAAATTCATTACAAACACTGTCAATTCTAGAGCTACCTACAACTTTCAGGGCTTACCAAACAAAAAAAATTCTGTCCTAACACTCATTCCACAATGTCAACATTCCAAACTGGCACTATCCAAGTGTCATTTTTGTTTACCTACCACCACCACCATATATGGACTCTAGTAGTGAAAAAAGTTGTCCCACAAATGTAACTACGTATTCGGCCATTCCAGTTATTCACACCAATTGCAGGTTGGTTGCATCCTACTGTTCAGAGAAGAAAGAGAGGAGTCATCAAAGCCCAGTTTCTGTTTCAATAAGACCCCTGTTTGGTGCACTGGGAGCCATGGTTCGGTGACTACATGTGCACTGTTGATGAAGAATGTTCTGAAAACATTCCACATAATAACACTCTTGAATTAGTTACCTGCCAAGTGCGAATTACCATTCCACATATTTTACCCAGATTTTAGAATACAACATTATAAAGGGGTTGTTTGTTTTGTGTGAAAATGAATCACATGAGTAAATGCTTCACATGTGAATCAATTACATGTGCAACAGACTCACATGAGATTCAGATTCCAATGTTTGTCAATTTCACCTACTTGCACATGTAAATTTAAAGTACATCTAATGGGCATTATAATGTTTTTCCCAAGTTTCTCACAAATCATGAGGAGTCATGATCTGAAACTTGGGGGGCCAGCTATTCCAAGCGTTTTAGAGCTAATCAACGGTTCGGATCTTGCAAAAGGGGGCCCACAGAAATCCAGAATGCAGATCTAATGGTCATAATTTGTCCCAAATTCCTTACAACCTAGGATGATCCAATGGCTGAATTTTGATGTGTGAGCCGTGTTGGGCCTCCTGAAGATGATTACCGGTGTAGATTATGGTTTTGGGGCCCACAAGATTGAAAAAACTAAAAAACACGGTACTGCCTTCATCAACGTCGCAGTTACTGTAGCTCCGCACAGTAACAGTAACCTGTGAATCCATTTCACACCTACTGAGATGTGAAAATGAAGGGCACTTTTTGAGTTGATTTTCATACCATTTACATATGAGTTTTACACATGTGAATCAGATTCACGCAAAACAAACGTGATATATGTGTAATGAAAACGTATGTGGTTCAATTACATACGTAAATGGGCACAAACAACTGACCCTAAGGGAAAGAACAACGGCTTGGAGCTCAGGGCCTGTTTGGCTGCAAGTATTTTGCGAATTCACATCCTAGAGACTTTGGATTTCTTCAAAAAATATCTTTCAAGTGAAATTCCAAATATTTTAACCCACTTTATTGGAATTCAGAGAATTCAAAAGGCCAAAAATGACTTTTCATGTGAGCCGATATTCAAGATTCTGGTATCAAATAGTATTTCAAATGCTTAGGGGACATATGGTTAGAGATAGCACCAACCAAACAGGCCCTTATAGACTATAGGTGGGCCAGATGCGAACCTCGCCATTAATAGTTAGATTCTGGCTGTGGCTTTAGGCCCATTGTATGGATATATGATCCTGATAGTTAAATACACTGACTCTGTGCCTTCATAGTTCATATCCTCAAGTTTGTCTCAACCAACCATGTTTTATACAATTTATATGTATAGATTCCAAATTGACCAAGCCCCAGCCTAACTTTTAGACCTTAAGCTAGATCCAAGGTTGTGGTATATTAGACACAATAACTAAATGAGGTGGGCTTAGAGAATTGCAAATTCTATTTTTTCCCTCTTTATCACAATTCAGCCCAAATGGCGGTTAATGGTAGGATCAGTATCAAATTTGGATCGTCTACATTGTTCAAAACAGAAATGGGCCTCATTTGCCATCATAGAAACTTTGGATTTTTAGAGTTCTATCTTTGGAAAACTTATCATTTCTTTAATAAAAAGTCAAATCTATAGTGATAGCTGTAAAAACAAATATAACAAGCTTTCATTGGGGAGCCATTACTGATAGTCCCAACCTGAAAGAGCCATTGAAGTCGCAGAGCATAAAAATGAGCTGAGTTATACAAGAATCCAGAGCTCCATTTTTCTGTTTTGAGGCTACTTCTTTTCCTATTCATTCAACTGCCAAATCTTATGAACTTGGGTCGATTGGATCTAGTGAAAAATCCTTTCGTTTCCAATAGAATTTCTCTCTCTGATTAGTGTAGAAGTAGTATGCTGTTTTACAATAGGTCTAATCTTTACATATAAAAAGTTGGGCTTGTCCAATTCAACTCTGATCCAGAGAACATGTCCAAGTCCATACCACAGGCCCAAAGCACAACCGAAATCCAGCCAATTGTAGGCAAAACTCATGTAATCTAAGCTGGGTATGACCTGTGAACTTCCTTACAAATGAAGTAGGAATGAGTTTCTCTTTAGGACTCTATTGTAAAGTTTGGATTGACCTTGTATAGGACTCTATTGTATGAAGTAGGAATGAGTTTCTTTTTAGATATTTATCTTTACAAAAGTATCATTATTTTCTTGAAAACCTTTCTCCTCCACAAATGAATATATTGAGGCTAAGACATCAATAAATGTCCTCACTAAGAACATGCATGAGTATATCACCCATGGTCTGAGCTGAAGGTCAATGGGGAAAATCTATCTTCTAAAAGGTATGTGACCCATGGTCTGGGCACAAGGTCAATGGGGATGTCACTCATACCTAATTTTTTAGAAGACCCTTTTAAAGCATATAGTTGGGAAGCTACATTTGGGCATGTCATGAAAGTATCTGTGGTCTGGTCATGCACACAGTTACTCTAGCTCAGTGAAAAGGTTTTGGGAAAGTGAAAATGTTTTTTTTTTTTGCTCTATTTTCTTTTTCTGCCTGTTGTCCTACCAGCCAAGTGTGATGTTACCAACTTGAGTACCTAAGAATTGATTTAATAAGTATGTGTATGTGTTACATATGTGCCAACACCACTCAACCATGAACGTGTTGGTGAGTGAAAATGTTTCTCAGATGCCTTTGAAATGGTGAACTCTATCAAAGGCATCAGGGAGTGGGATGTATATTATAATTGTGGACATTTTGGATATAGCTGAGGACTTGGCTAATATAGCTTTGGTTTTATTCCTAGGTGCTTTAATTCTGATGTGCAGTTAACTGTAAAGTTTGGTTTTGAAAGTGGTTTAGATTCCTGTTTTTGATGATTGATGATCTCTTGATTTGGATGTTTGGGTTCCTTCCAACTGGTCAAAAGCAATTTAAAAAAAGTTCAATAGGCAGTCCAAAGGATTTTTTTAACACCTCCCCATTCTAACCAAAAAAAGAAAATAAAAGAAAAGAAATATTAGGATTGCTGTAATATTATGAAGATATTTGCTTCCATATAGGTTGGTGTATTTTAGGAGTCTTTCCCATTCTATTCCTAGCCTAGAAGTTTTCCGCGTGTGATAAGAAAGTTTAGGAGGCTCTTAGTTGCTGATGTATATATTTGATAATTCTGAGTTAATACATACACTTTTAACCTATTCTTGCATGGTATCAGAGACCACAAACCTACCCATCATCCTGCCCATCTACCATGGCAGACGATGATATTCCTCCGCCGCCGCCTACGAAACTTGAACATACCTCTCCTTATTTTCTTGGACCTCAAGATCGTCCAGGTGATTACATAACTCCGGCTCGATTGCGTGGTGACAACTTTGATGAATGGTCTAGCTCTGTTCGTCTAGCTCTTCGTGCTCGCCGCAAGTTCGGATTTGTCGATGGTACTATCACCACGCCGACGCCGCCATGTACACAAGATGATTGGTTAACCATTCATTCGATGCTTGTATCTTGGTTGATGAATACCATATATCCAGAGGTGAAATCTACGCTCTCGAATTATGAAAATGCACGCTTGTTATGGACTGATTTGAAAGAACGATTTTCTATTGTTAATGGTCCCCGGATTCAACAAATAAAATCCGATATTGCTCGTTGTGATCAGCCGAAAACCATGCTTGTTGCTACCTATTATGGCAAGCTTAAAGCTTTGTGGGATGAGTTGAATAATCACGAGCCCTTACTTGGTTGTGTGTGTGGGAAGTGCACGTGCAACATTGGCATGGCTCATGAGAAGCGCCGTGAGGATGAACGCCTCCATCAATTTTTGATGGGGCTTTACAGTGAGTATTATGGCCAATTGCGGTCGAATTTGCTAGCCCAAGATCCTCTCCCTACCCTTAATCGTGCTTATCAGCAGGTTGCGCAAGAAGAGAGGGTTCGCGGCATCACACGGACTAAGGAAGAGCAACCCGAGGTTGCGGGCTTTGTTGTGCGGACTGAAGGGCGAGGCAGGGGCAAACCAGAAAAGGTCGATAAGTCTGGTTTGATGTGTTCTCACTGTAAACGTCCTGGGCATGATATTGTGCATTGCTTCGAGTTGCATGGGTATCCTGATTGGTGGCGAGGTCGTCGCTCCGATGGTCAAGGTTCAGTTCGCAGGACAGCTGGTCCTATGGTTGGTTCTTTGGCTGGTTCTTGTCGTGGGCTGGGCAACATGGTGCTTGCTAATGCAGCCACGGCTGTTGGTGCTGTCTCGGGGCAGGCGAATAGTCCAGCTCTTCCTAGATTTAGCACGGAGCAGTGGCAGTCTTTAATTGCTATGTTTGGTAACCCGCAACCCCCTACTGATCGTCTCACCGGTGAGTTACCTAATATGTCATGGATTATTGATACAGGAGCATCCAATCATGTGACGGGCGATCTCTCGTGTTTGTTGAATGTTAAGAATGTGTTAGCATGTCCCGTTGGTCTTCCTGATGGACAAAAGGTTCTTGCTACTAAGGAAGGAACAGTGAAGCTTTCCGAAAGCTTTTGTCTCAAAAATGTCCTTTATGTTCCTACTCTTCATTGCAATTTAATTTCGGTCTCACAACTTATTGATGACATGAAATGTTTTGTCCAATTTTCTTATCATATGTGTGTTATACAGGACCTTCATTCGAGGGCGCTGATTGGAACGGGTGAAAGACGGGATGGACTCTACTACTTCCGGCCGATGTTGACGGTTCAAACTCTTCAAGTGGATGGTTCTTCTTCTTCAGTGGAGCTTTGGCACAAAAGATTAGGGCATCCTTCCGAGAAAGTAGTGAAGTTACTCCCTTCTGTTAGTACATCTAAGGGAAAGTTGAATAAAGCATGTGAAGTGTGTCATCGTGCTAAACAGTCTAGGGATAGATTTCCTTTAAGTGAAAATAAATCCACTAGGATATTTGAATTAGTTCATTGTGATTTATGGGGTCCTTACAATAATGTTCTTTCATCTTGTGGGGCTCGATATTTTTTGACGATTGTTGATGATTTTTCTCGCGCTGTGTGGGTCTACTTATTGATTGATAAAACGGAAGTCTTTAAGATGTTCATGTCTTTTATTGCCATGGTTGATCGGCAATTTTCTCAAAAAATTCAGATTGTCCGAAGTGATAATGGCACTGAATTTAATTGTTTACAGGATTATTTTCTTGCCAATGGCATATTATTTCAGTCCTCGTGTGTTGGTACCCCTCAACAGAATGGTAGAGTTGAAAGGAAACATAAACGTATATTGAATGTTGCTCGAGCTTTAAGATTTCAGGGTAACCTTCCATTATATTTTTGGGGGGAATGTGTCTTGACAGCAGGCCATTTAATTAATCGAACTCCTTCATGTATCCTGCAAAATAAGTCCCCCTATGAGATTTTATATGGTACATTACCCTTTTTTGATGAATTACGAGTTTTTGGCTCTTTGTGTTTTGCTCATAATCAACGGGCTAAGGGTGATAAATTTGCCAGTCGTAGCAGGAAATGTATATTTGTGGGGTACCTGTTTGGGAAGAAGGGATGGAAATTGTTTGATCTTGAAACCAAAGAATTTTTTGTTTCTCGAGATGTCAAATTCTTTGAGGATGTGTTTCCTTTTATGAATGGTACTGTGGTTCAAAATGATGCAACTACTATGTTGGAGTCACAATTTTTTGGGGGCACTGAGGTAGACTTTGATGAGTTTGTGGCTGCTCCTGATCTTGTGTCTGCGTCTCTTGACAATGGCATTGTTACGCAGTCGCGACAGGTTGACGGTGCCACGAGCAGCACCGCGACTACTAGCAGCACTAAAGCCTCGCCCATGGTCCCGCGGCCTGCTGTTGCTGTCGCTGCTGGTCCTCCTACAGTGCCAGACACTGACCCTATGGGTAAGGGTATGCGCATCAAGTTTCTGTCCGTCAAGTTACGAGATTTTGTTACTAATATGGTTCTTAAAGAGAGTCCCACCCCGACTTCATCTGCTCCACAGCTTCCCTCCGGTACGCCATTTCCTATAGCACACTATGTTAATTGTGACAACTTTTCTGTGGGCCACCGAAATTTTCTTGCAGCTGTTACTGCAGGTAGTGAACCACAGACTTTCACGGAGGCAGTGAAGGATGATGGGTGGCGCAAGGCTATGCAATCGGAGATCAGTGCTTTGGAAGATAATGGCACTTGGACTATGGAGATTCTTCCTCCAGGGAAGCGTGCTTTAGGTAGCCGTTGGATTTATAAAATTAAATATAATTCTGACGGTACCATAGAGCGGCTAAAGGCGAGATTGGTGGTATTTGGCAATCATCAAGTTGCTGGGATTGATTATCATGAAACTTTTGCTCCGGTTGCCAAGATGGTGACGGTTCGTGCGTTCTTAACCATTGCAGCATCGAAAAACTGGGCGCTGCATCAGATGGATGTGCATAATGCATTTTTGCACGGTGATCTTGATGAGGAGGTGTATATGAAGCTTCCTCCAGGTTTTCAGTCTTCCAACCCTGATATGGTTTGTCGCCTCCGGAAATCCTTATATGGTTTAAAACAAGCGCCCCGGTGTTGGTTTGCTAAGCTTGTCACTGCCTTGAAGGGGTATGGTTTTTGTCAGTCTTATGCTGATTATTCCTTATTTACTTATACTAAGGGTACTGTTCAGATCAATGTCTTGGTATATGTTGATGACCTGATTATTTCGGGTAATGATTCCGCTGCATTGAAGGCTTTTAAGTCTTATCTTAGTACTTGTTTTCATATGAAAGATCTGGGTGTTCTCAAGTACTTTCTTGGCATTGAGGTAGCGCGCAGTCCTACTGGCATCTTCTTGTGTCAACGGAAGTATACTCTGGATATTATATCGGAGACTGGTCTCTTGGGCGCGAAGCCCGCTGGTTTCCCGATTGAGCAGAACCATAGACTTGCGCATGCTACTGGCGCGTTGCTTCTGGATCCGGAACCTTATCGTCGTTTATTGGGGCGTCTCATTTACTTATCGGTCACCCGTCCGGATTTAGCATACCGTGTTCATGTGTTGTCTCAATTTATACAACAGCCGCGGCGGGAACATTGGGAGGCGGCATGTCGTGTGGTCCGTTATTTGAAGGGGACTCCCGGGCAAGGTCTTTTGCTTCGTGCCGATGGCGACTTATCTTTGTCCGGGTGGTGTGACTCGGATTGGGCAGCTTGTCCCCTTACTCGTCGTTCTCTTACAGGTTGGCTGGTGTTTCTTGGTTCTTCTCCTATCTCTTGGAAGACGAAGAAACAACATACCGTCTCTCGTTCGTCTACGGAGGCTGAGTATCGTTCCATGGCCTCTATTACTTGTGAGCTCAAATGGTTGAAGGGTTTATTGTTGAGTTTGGGGGTGCATCACCCTCGTGCTATTGCTCTATATTGTGACAGTCAATCGGCCTTGCATATTGCTCAAAATCCTATATTTCATGAGCGTACGAAGCATATCGAGGTGGATTGTCACTTTGTTCGAGATGCTATTCAAGATGGGCTTCTTTCTCCTTCTTATGTTCCTACGGAGGTGCAGTTAGCTGATATTTTTACCAAGGCCTTGGGTAAACAACAGTTTCATTTTCTCCTTCGCAAGTTGGGCATTTGTGGTTTGCATGCTCCAACTTGGGGGGGGGGGTATTACGATTGCTGTAATATTATGAAGATATTTGCTTCCATATAGGTTGGTGTATTTTAGGAGTCTTTCCTATTCTATTCCTAGCCTAGAAGTTTTCGGCGTGTGATAAGAAAGTTTAGGAGGCTCTTAGTTGCTGATGTATATATTTGATAATTCTGAGTTAATACATACACTTTTAACCTATTCTTGCATAAGTCCCAAGAGTGGGAGAATGTTTGAAATAATTATTCAAAAACTAGGATTTCTTTTACAAATAATACTTGGGGTTATATGAAAAAGCTCATTTTGATGTGTCACATCACACTTTAAATAAATAACAGTGCCTAAACTAATATATATAGAGAAAAAAAAAAGCAGCTCACCAACTTCTTGTTGGATTGATGAGTAGTTTGTGGTAAGATGTACGATCATATGAAGATCCACCTACCCCAACTCTTGCTTTCTGAGGAAACTTGAAACTTAAGCACCTTGAGGCATATGGATATTACAAATGACTACAATAGATTGAAACGTACCATCGCCCTCTTTAAATTAGGGACTGAGGTCTCTCTTCACTTGTCAACAGGAATGTCAGCTTTCATTTTAAATTTGGAGAGAATGCTGCTTCATTCAACTAAGTCTAAGTTTTGCATCACTAGAGTGATTTGTAATGTTGAATTGATCATGAATAGAATATATAAAATATATTCTATGCTCATGATCAATAATTCAACATTATATGGTCATCTTATCAAAGTAAAATTTAGGTTAATCAACTTTAAAGTGTCTACACCAAAGTCTCTGGGTGGTTGTCATATGGGATTTGGTTATCCAAGTTGAGTTCAAAACTCTTTAATCTACTTTAAAGTGTCTATACCAAAGTTTCTGGGTGTTCTTATATGGGATTTGGTTATCCAAGGTGAGTTTAACACAGGCTAAAGTAGTTTGATTGTTAACCGAACCAGTGTGCTTAGTGAACGAGTTAGTTTGATCAATTGAGCCCAACCTTTATTTGATTCAGGCCACTGTAATCAAAGTGAAAATTTTCTCTTGTAGTAACTTTTGCATGGCAGACATACTGATTTTAGTGTAAAAAAAGGGGCAGGCATGGAAGGGGGCGTTTTCTTTTCTTTTCCTTTGTTTGTTTTTTTTTTTCCCTAAGGTGGACCGTAGAGGGCGTTGTGGAATAAAATTGAGAACCCTAAAGAAAGGTCCACATACAGACATCCTGTGAGAGAAATTTCTCTTTCAAACCAAAGGCATTCTTCTCAAAGCTTACTTTATTAGTACTAATACACTCATGTAGATTGATCTACATAAAACCACTGATTTATATCAAATCAAAATATATATTCACCTTTATTAACATCCCCATGTGAACATTACCATCAATGAAGAGAATTAGAAGTCCGAAAGAAGGTAAAAATATTCTAAATTAAAGGCGCTCACCAATAACAAAAAACCTACCGTAACATCAAATATTTTAATCTCATTTTTCTCATGGTGATTGGTGATGCAATCAGCTAGAGGACCAGTCCAATGCTTAAATTCATGATTCATGGAACTGGTGTGTCAAAATCTTTGACCGTAGCCAATGGCATGAGACCTCCCACAGTTAATGCTAAGGGGTTGACCGAGTGGTTAGAACCATGATTCCTCTTTCTTCCGGAGTTAGAAGTCCTGATATCAATCCCCGTTCTCTCTTCTTCAGGAACCAAATGTTGAGTCCGCTAATACTACCACCTGAGGGCCATAGGGGTTTTACCCGGTTTCTTTTTGGACCCGAAGGGATTAGTCCGGAACCCTCCCATAGAAGAAGAAGAAGGAAAAAAAAAAAAAAAAAAATCCACCCACAGTCCCCACTTGCATTCTTTCAAACCCCAAAAATGTCCCGCGGTGTATATTCCCTTCTTACTTAAATAGATGAATATTTATAGCACTATTAATCTTCTCTCTAAAACCCTGAGAGAGTACTAAAAACCTACACTTTGCAGAGAGGGAAAGAGCAGGAAGGCTAGAGAGACGAGGACAAGTCTGTTTTTTTTCATGGCGTCCAAACTATGGGCATCAAGAGCTGCTTCTTACCTCAAGATCTCTGCTTTCCACAGAGGATTTTCTTCCGGTAAAAATATGAAGATCGTACCTTTTTCATTCACCGCACTTCGTTTTTTCTGTGTTTGGAATCTTGTGTTTACCTCTCTTTCTCTCTCTAACCACTTGGATCAAGATACAATGGATATTAATCATGATCTTGCTCATGGAATGCTTAGAATGCAAAAAGATCTAGTTTTTTGTAATGGGTTTCTTTTATTTTGTGCATTGCAAAAAAATTTCAGTTCATGGGCAGTATCTATTACCCATGATCTTGCTCATGGAATGCTAAAAGGCAAAGGATCTATTTTCTTTTTTGTAATGGGTTTCTTTTATTTTTTGCATATACAAAAAAAATATCATTTTTTCAATGCATTCAATGCATAGGCTATTTGATGGATCACATCTGAGTCCTAGGAAAATGAAACTTCTTTCTTCATTTTCCTTTTTTTTTTTTTTAATTTATTTTTTTGTAGATTCACCTATTCTTTTAAAATATTTGATGTGTTGAATGGGTTTTGTGTCATTGTGTGTATTGCAGTATTGCTATGAATATTATATGGGATTTAGTGGTATTTGGTGGGCCACAACTGTAGATGGGTGGCCTTTAGAAATCAGATTGTTATTAGATGACAACCATTGGATCAAGCTCAACTATTGAATTTGGGTCCTTCCCTTTTGTCATCCATTTTCACACCACACATTAGGTATTCATGAATTAGGGTCCTTTGATTGGTGTGTTTTATGGGTCATGGCTTATCTGTGATTGGGCCCACTATTTGCAGAACTGGATGGAAGACCTCTCTGGTTATTATATTGTATGTTATTGGCATGGGAATGTAGTTATTTTTCAAGATGGGAACTTAGAAGTGATCATGAGATAACAACCATTGTGTCTATGAGGGCCCATATTTTCAGCCATCCCTTGCACATAAACAAAAATAGGTAACCAGGAATTAAATTTATCAGATTGGGATTTTGGATCATGGCCCATCCGTGATTGGACCCATTAATTGCAATGATGGATGGAACACCTATCTAGTTATTATTTCCTCTTGTCATGGGAATGCAATAATCTTTGCAAGGTGAGAACTTCAAAAGTGTAGCAACTTATCTTTAATGAATCAGGAAGTTGTTGGGAACTTGGGATAGTTACGTAGTATAATTATATTTTTTTACATGAAGCTCTAAAGGAAGTGAGAAGTTGAAAAGTAAAACGTTAAACTCTCAAATTTATTTCCATGAGTTCTTGTTATATTTTGTTACATTTTCGCTATTTTTCGACGCTCTTCAATGTAAAAGTTTCTGTATGAATCAAAGGACTCTCATTTCATTAGATGATGGACTTCAGTCTGATTGGTGGCCTGTAAGTGGATGGGTTGGCCAACAGATTCTTATTCAATGACAAATGATCCATCAATCGTAAAGGTATCCCATTCATCATGGGTCACAACAGACGAACAACCTGGAGCCACATAAAGGAGGCCCATCTGTACCTTTGTTGGCCAAACTTAAAATGTTGTCAAGTTAGTTGAGCATTGTATATCTGCTTTACCATTAAAAGGGTTCTGCTTCCATTTCCAAAGAATTTTCTTGATATACCTTCTCTCTTGGAGATTTTTAAATACTGAATAAGAAGTGTGACTTGGCCTGATTTATGATTAAACTCAGTAGAATTACTGAGAATTCCAGCTTTTCCAATCAAATATATTCATATCTTCAGTTTTTATACAAAATTCATGTGTGGATCATGGGATATGTTGATGAAATGACTTTATTAATCTTTTTCTGCGTGTACAGTTTTGAAGGATTTGAAATATGCTGACTCTCATGAGTGGGTAAAGCTTAATGGCACTTGTGCTACCATAGGAATAACAGACCATGCTCAGGTATTAAAATGTTGCTCATCAAGACATCAACTACTCATAGTGCTGCACAGAGGGTATTAAAAAAACTTGTTTGTTTTAGTTGCTCTTGGCTAAAATCGTATCCTGTTGCAACCCAATTAAGCATAATGGATAAGCATGCTCTCTATCTGCTACTCTTTTTTTTTATTGTTTGCATCAATCAACTTTTTAAGCTGGCTTGGGACACATGAGATGCAACAGTGGATGTTTGGTTTCTCCACATTTTATCCCCTTAAATCAATATGCCCTGCATCATACCATCATCTAATATATAATTAAAGAAAAAGAAAAGGAGATGAAAACAAGCCAAATCCACTGTGTTGCTGCTCCTACACGAAAAGCTATATCAAGAAATTTGGGCAGGAAAGGAGAGAGTCCACACCCTTCCACTAGGGTTTGGACTCAAAATTTACCTGTTAATGGTTTAGTAGTCTAATTTGGTCACACTTACTTTTCAAGTTTGTTTGGATGTCCAACACTTTTGGTTATCCAATACATACAGGTCCCACCTGTTATGTGTTGATCTTCTTTGTCTTGAAAGCTGAAGAAGTGAGATCCATCATAATGCAGTTCTCAATATCCATGCTGCCTCCCAAATGCTGTGAATGGATAATTGTTGACTTTTATCCATGTCAAAGATTTCTGTTGCTTAGTTCCTGCTTGGCATATTCGGACTGGGTCCAATGATTTCATAGGGAAGGGACTTTTATCAAAGAAAGAGGCGGATTGTGAAGGGTCAAGGTGGAATCTACAGGGGACCATCAAACTCATAGGATTTAATTTCACAGGGTGAAGGGTGAGCAAATTTTTTATATCAATGGGGTGATGTTTGATGGTACTTTGTAGATCTCCACCTTTGATCCTTCACTGACTCCTTTTCTAGGAGCCGATTTAAGGAAATCTCAGGAATTTATTAGGATTAAGCATATTGCCCGTCGTGTCTGAATTTATGCCGTTGATATAGTGGAACTCATATTACATTGGTTCCATTTAATTTTGTGAGAGTATTTTGTTTTTGTTTTGCTGCCACATTGGGGAAGGAGGTCTTAAGGCTAAAGGGAGCGCGCTGGAGGTCGAACCTGTGCCCCTTCTATGGAGGAGGCTATGTTTAACCAAAGCACTTGGGAGTTGTTTACATGTAAATTGTTTTTTCATATTTGTTATTCATTTGTACTATTATATTCAGGACCATTTAGGTGACGTCGTGTTTGTTGAATTGCCGGAAGTTGGTACCTCTGTGACACAAGGAAACAGTTTTGGCGCAGTGGAGAGTGTCAAGGCAACTAGTGATGTGAACTCTCCAGTTTCAGGAAAAGTGGTTGAAATCAATGTGGAGCTCAACAACTCTCCAGGTTTGGTGAGTCATCTGATGCCAGATATGCATATAAAATTAGGCTGACATACTGCCTTTATTTCATTTGGACTTGGTGAGCTCATTCATGCTTGCCACGTGTGCTGTTGTCGTATGGGAGGACGGATCACACACTCATGATTTCATTTGCACTCTTCCAAAATTTTCATTTTTTTAGAGAAATTTGTCTTGAGTGAAAAATGATTAAACACATATTAGTGTGTTATGTTGTAATACAAATGAGAGAAATCTGCACTGCAGGTAGGCTGTTGGATCAACTGCATTGTGCAACTTTCTCTCACTTTCATTTTCTTATTATTCATTTGGATTATATGGCTTGTAGGTATTCATCTCTAAACTAAACTAACATATAAATATAAAGTTTCCACTAAGCTCCCAGACAACTGCACTTTTTGTCACTGCATTTCTGGGAGAAAAGTTCCAGAAAAAAAACTGACTATAAAGCATATGGTGTCTTTACTGATTGATGTATGATACTTGCATTTTAGCCATACCTGCATGTATCTTGTATGTACATAGGTATGCATGTATTTTATATTTTAGTACTTTCAGTACACCGTGTTCTTGCTCATGGATTATGCAACATATGGGAAATCTTGCTTCAGAATCTGGATTTCGCTGGTGGACATATGTTTATCTATTTGTTGCTTGCTTAGGTTTATGGGCATATCATCTATAGCGTGAGCCATGAGGAATGGCACTGAAATTTTAATCCACGTTAACAGGGGATTTGTTGTTTGTGCGCATATCAGTACCAACAAGGTCGTATTTGACAGCTGTTGTGTCGTGTAATTTAGGAAATATACAGCTGTTTCTAGACTCTTAGGGCACGTTTGTGTAGAGGTAACTTCCATGGAAAGATGAAATTACCACATCAGCAAATTCTATGGTTTTTAAATTCCGCAGAAATGGTTTTTTGAGGAAATTAGGAATTCATGTTTGGTGCAAAAAGGTTTTCCTCGATGAATTAGTGCTAATGTTGTTTGGTGCAGCTATGGATTTCTTTAGTGAAAATCACTTTTTAGTAAAAACTATTGTGTGGGTGGGTTGGTATGTGTGTGGGGTGGGTGGGGTTGGGAGGGGAGGAGGAAGAAAGAGGGTGGCCGGGTGGAGTGAGGGGGAGAGAGGAAATTGGGGGGTCATTTTTCCGTGGAAATGGACTTCCCATACCCTCCCCTTCCCACCCCCCCCCCCCCCCCCCCCCCCATAGGAAGTCTATTTCCATGCCTAGGAAGGAAAAAACTGACGTCGTGAAAAAGCATTTCCGCGGAAAACTACCGCACCAAACACATGAAAAGAAGTTTTCCGCAGAAAACTACAACCTTTTCCGCGGAAATGGGCTACACAAACATGCCCTTATAGTTGAGAGTTTAGAGTTCATGTTTCTGGGTTGCAAAACCTGTGCACTGCCCCTTTGTGCATTGGCTTATAAAAAGAGCTCCATCAACTCTTTGGCGGCTTACAAAAAGGTTTCTCAATATCTCAATTAGTAGTTGGTACGTGTTGGAGCTGCTCTACTTAATCTGTAACATTAGTTTTCGATCGATTTTAACATGAGGTTTTCTTTGACTTTAAATGTCACTTTCACATAGGTTTCACCATTTATCTTACATGTATTTGAAACTAATCAGAGCTTGGACAATTGGATTGTCTTCTGGATTAAATGATCACTACAGAAGTTTCTATATGCACTGGTATTTAGTTTCCTACTGTGACAGTTGTATGTTGGCATCTGATCTTTATTTAAACTGTTTTCTCCAATTCGTGTGGCTAATTGTTTGACTTTTTATTATTATTTTATTATTTTGGGTTGGAAGAGTGAGAGGGGGTTGTTGGGTTTTGGGGTTGGGGGGTTGGGGTTGGTTGTTGTGGGTTGAGGGGTGGGGTGGGGTGAATTTCCCTAAAGAAACTGGATGCTTTTTAGCAATTTGTGGTGACCTGATGTAGCCAACTTGAGGAATGACATATTACTCAATGCATCTATCTCGCAGTTCTCTACAATTTCATAGGTTTCTTCTTTGAATTTTCCAGAAGCTAATAAGCTACTCCTTTTCCTATTCAGGTGAATGCGAGCCCATATGATAGTGGATGGATCATAAAGGTTGAAATGAGCAATGGAAGTGAGGTGAATTCCTTGATGGACTCAGAACAGTACTCAAAGTTCTGTGAAGAAGAAAACTCAAAGCACTGAGGGGTGCAGTCAGGTGATTTTAGGTTGGAGTGTTTCATGTCTATGGCCAATATGAGCTGGTCTTTGACACTAAGTTCCTGAAATTCCTTGAATTAGTTCTGTTTCATCCAAATTTGGAGTGTCATGCAAATGCATCAGGTGACATCAAACAGATGACTGGCTTTTTTCACCTCTCTCATGTGCATGTGTGTGAGGGATACCAAAAGAGGAGTTTGTTTAGCAATAAATTGTATTAAAACTTTATTGATATTATCATCCATATACGATTGGAAGTGTATCTTGCTTTGATACCATGCTTGGATATGGAGACTAGCTGCTGGGTTTTTTGAACCATCATAAGAACGAACACAAAATAATGAACTATGAACCACATTCATGACTCATTTGGCATTAGAAAGTTGAGTTTCTTATTAGGAAAAATAAGAGAAAAACCCACTCAGAAGACAATCTCTGTAGCCCAATGATCATGATACCGTCATAGTGATATAAAAGTGGGCCTTCTTATCATTAGTGTTTTGCGCTGGGTTTGTGGGTTGGTGCATTATGCATTCTAGAGTTACTAGGAGAAGAGGCACTTCTACTGAAGGTCAGCAATTCAGTAGTTCAAACGAAGCATACAAAGCATTTCACCTACGAGTCTGGTATTCTGGGCAACACTCCATGGAACAATTCAACAGTCCAATGTGGTTGGCATCCTGCATCAAGGCTATATAATTATAGAGTAACTGCTGATTCTCAGGTCGTCAACCATATGCCAACATCACTGGTAGGTTGGGTGGGCCTCACCAGTAGTAATTGCTCACTCTATCAGATGTATCAAATTATATACCAAATCGATTGGCTGGAAGTATGAATTATGAAGCCCCAGTTAACTCGTTTCATCTATAACATGTTACAAGCCAGACGATGAAAAGTTGGCAGAGAGGAATGAAGGGGATATGCTCAATTTTAGCAGGGCTGACTGTTAGAAAGTGTTAGGAAGAATCCTGGTCCTCGAGGCTTAAACCCAGAGAAATCCTGTTTTAAAAAGGAGTGGAACTCAACAGTGGAGCCCACCTATCAAAATCCAAACTGTTCAAAATAAACACATTCTAAATACCTTGATTATTACCTAAATCAGAGTTTGCTCCACCGTTGAATTGAATGTTAGATAAAAAAAAGGTGATTTGGACAATTTAATCCGTATTCATTATCATGTACTCCTTTGGTGGAAAAAAAACTTAAATTGATGTGGAATTTGAAGATACCCCATATACCTGGAGGTCATTTATTCTATGGAATCCCACTGCTTCTAACTTAGGATTTCTCTAGGTTAAAGTCTCAGATGATCTGCACTAGTCTGATGGGCTCTAACGTTGATGGTTAGACTGAAGACATGTTCCAGATTGGAAGACCCTGGGTTCTTTCAATAATAGCAAAGAAGAAAACAGCAATTGGTCTGGAAAAAAAGGTCAGATATTAATATTGACAGCATCAACTCTGATGCTAAATCTTGGGGCATGCCTCATCAGCAGCAGAGGTCAATCAATTCAATGGTTTAAATCACTGAACCCATGGAAGTTTAGAAATCAAGGAAAAAACCCCAAGCACATTGCACAATCAGTTCAATGGTCTAAATCACCACAACCCGTGGAGGTTTCGGAATAAGCAAGGGACACTTCCGTAGCAAATAAAATAAAAAAAGCATTCATCAATTCATGCTGTCAAAAAAGGGTTAAGTTATTTACAATGAGCTAGCAGAAGCATGGGAATCTTAAGACCTCCAGAACAAATATTTATAATTCCATACAAGAAGCAGCATTTCTAAAGCTTTCGGTGGAAACTGTCCCAAGACACTATGTATCCTTGTCATTTCTGATTTTCCAGTTATGGGCACTGCGAGGCGCACTTGTGATGCCTTCATAGTAGCGGGACTGCAGCTTTTTGCTGTTCCAGTCCTTAACGAAGCTTATAAACAGCTTGTGTGAATGTTCAGATGAGAGGTCAGAGAAGAACAGTCCTTTCTCTTCTTTCAACCAGGTTGCAAACTCATTGTTCTTGGAATAGTAGTCGCCACTAGACAACTCTTCAAAGTCCTGTTCCATAGAGAACCCCCAAATAATAATATCAGCAATTGTCTTTAATACATAAGATCAGTTTTCCCCCTTCTTTCTCCCTTTTTCTTCTGGTGGGGGAGTGAAAATTCTGACTCACACACTGCAAGACGCTGCAATAATTTATGCTGCAAAGTACAGCTCTAACAGCAGTACACACGTGAGGGCTTTAATCTGGCAGAACCCTGCTGTTATGACTTGAACTAAATGCTGGAGAAGGTTTAGTGTGGGTCTCATTTCCTGACCTACATGAATATTGTTGTGGGTAAAAAGGAGAGAGAGTTGAAGTCTTGGTTTACTGGCCTATTGATTGCAACAGCTATCTGAGGGTGTACTTTGAAAAACTCAGAATGCTGGGGATAGTTAGCATCAATCTTCCTGCATCTCCGTGCTTCTGTTCAGCAGAAAACCGGTTCACTGGATCTTGACATCAATCGTTGGACCTAATGATCCAGGTCTATGACTATTTTTCTTTTCTTTTATTCAAAAAACTTATTTCAGCTTTTCTTTCCTTTTCCTTTCTGGGGTAAGCTCTATGAAGCAGAAGATAGGAACAACGAAGACCGGATGGTATTTCTGTCAATCAAACTCCGCATGACAAATTTTAGGATTAGCTCATTTACTGAAGGGCTGAACACTACATGCTTATATATGGAGAGGCTGTTTAAAAGTGGCAGATCTACGTCTGAATGGGATGAGAATAATTAAAAAAAAAAAAAAAAAGAGTTCACAGAGATGTCCAACAAGTTTTAGGATGAGCTCAGTGAAGGGCCCCAAGGCGCTACATTTGTTACTTATATATTAAAAGAAATGAAGTCCAAATTCTAGATTCCACTAGAACTTCTAAGTCGTTAAATTCTCAATTGAGCTGTTACAGATGATTTTCAAAATACATTATCTTTCAGGTCGTTTTCTTATCAGGATCAGACTATTGCTCGAATGAACTAGTATGTTAATTGCAAAATTAGTCCCTTGTTTCAGCTGTTTGCATAAAGGGTTCCCTTGTCAATGGAGCATCCTTGGGAACAAACAGAGAATGGAAAGAACTTGGTAAGTGTGGAAGCATTGAATTCTCCTCCATAGTGGAGGCACCTCTGTATAGTCTTCAGTAAATACACCCATGTTCAGATTCTCCAATCTCCACATACTTTGCATTCGTCTAAGATAGGGATCAGTGATGGTATTTGGAAAGGATCCAACATGATTTTTCTTGGGAAATGAACTTGCTCATATAGCTCATGTCCTATCTGACAGAGGGAAATCGTTTGCAATTGCAAGAAAAAGGTGATGAAATAAGCACAGGAGGATTAGGAAAAAAGGCATTTAGGGGTCAGTGCGTGTCTGCCTGCATGCGTGGCTTGTGTGTGCGTGTATGCGTTAAGGTAGTATGGTTAATGGGATGTCGAGTGGTGCTTACTACTAAATTAGAGGAATTATGAAGGGTCTTCAGGAGGGGGATAAGATGTTGGATGATATACCAATAAAATGAATAAGAAACTCATTGCTAGCTTCATCAGGAGGGTTAAGTTAGATAGGTAGTTGTCAGTAAAACTTAACCAAACCTTTACAATGAATTTTACTTTTCTAAGAACAGTCAACCAACATAGATGGAATAAGACATCAATCATGTTAATGTTTCCAAAAAACTATAATGAATTTCACTTGTGTAAAAATAGAAGATGTCAGATGTGATAAGGCTTTAATGATGACAATATTAGAGGATCAGCTGATCAGGTCAAAGGTAAATGGATGGGACTGGTGTTGGACATTACTAAGGTTATTAGAATTATAGATTCATTAGTCAGTTTTACTAAATAATTTCCAGAATGTTTCAGCTAACAGGTTAATAGAAGTAATGGGCTTGGTCATTTCACAATTGCAAAGTAGATTTGTTGGAGGGATACAAATCTTGAACAATATATTTTAGGCATCAATAAATGTATCAACTTGAGAAAAAAGAAGCCAGGATCTGGGCGTAGTGGTGAAGGTAGATGGAGAAGGGTTACTATTCTTGGACCCCATGGCTAATTTCTTTGCCTTTTGAGGCAACCTCTTCAGTTGACTCTACGGTCAGTTTCTACTTGGGATCCAATAGTCAAAAAGGTTTGTGAAGAAACTAGACTCATGGACAAAGCAGTTTTTGGTTTAAAGTTCACATCACTCTTAAAAACTACCTTTTCTAACGTTCTGATTTATTTTATCATTTGAAATGCTTGTTTTAGTAGCAAAAAACTTGAACAAGAACAATTCCAAAGAGACTTCTTTCGTTGGGAGGGTAAGGCCTCAAGGGTACCAATAGTTCCTTATCAATAACTGGTGAAGAGGTTTTAGAAGGTGTGGAAGCATATCAGGACAGAAATCGGATAGGGAATAAGGAAAAAATAAGCTTAGTGAACTAAGTAGAGATAAAGATTGGGGAAGAATTGGAAACATTATGGAGAAGACTATTCAAGTAAAATATGGGGTGGAGAATTGGGGTTGGCATCTGGGTGGTCTTGAAAGGGGCAAAGGCTCATGGACATGAAAGCCTGGAAGGGCATCTAAACTGGGGAGTGGGGAGGTGGCATGCATCAGTATAACATCAATTAGTGATGGTAATTTGGAATAAATTGATTCCTTCTCGATAATGGGGAAAGGTGAAAATTCTTAGAGAATGTATGGTTAAGGAGGAACATGCTTGAAATGATTTACGGTAGATTTCATTTAGTTTCAAATCAAAAGGAAGTACGGCTAAACAAGGTCTTTGAGTTTCTTGATGATTTATTTGATTTACAAACAAATCAGCAAGAATGAAGTTGTGGCTAATAGATTGGGCCATGGACTAAAAGAATTCAAAGAAGTTGTGGCCAAAGACCTCCAAGGAGTGGACATACACAACACATTGTAAGCAGGCCCTGAATATGATACCAGTCAGTCATCATCCCAGATAACTGGCATTGGCGCAACAATTAAACATGTGGATGGTGGCTTGTTTATATTAATGGGCCAATAGAAGTAGGGAATGCAAGTTGGGTAGAGGTGTCAGAGACCAAAGAACGCATTTGGTTGTTCAAAAACAGGTTTGATGGCCCACTTAAAGTCGAAGGTGACTCAAAAAATGCTATTTCTTAAGTGGGCAACGAATCAAAGCCATGAATGTTAGCAACTGCGGTTAAGGAAGTTAATAGCATGCTCTACAAAATAGAGGTGGGAGTCAATGCATGGTGGATACTGAATTTTAGAGAAGGAAAGGGTGTCAAAAGAGTCACTGCAGGCTGGAATGCAATGGTTACACGGTCTTGGGATTTTCCACTGTTCATCAACTTGACGGGTTATTTCATAAAACATAATTAAATGTATATATACATACTGGAACAGCGAATTGCTTTTTTATTTAAAAAAAATACTTTTAAGGCTATTCGTGGTAGTCATTAATTAAGATAGAACACTGATTAAGAGGTATGTCACGAGAGAAGAATTTTAGAAGATTTTATGGGATGATGTATTAACTTGTTTGAAGTCAGAAGAATTCGGAACTCGGCAGGAGTTAGATATAAAGAGGAAAATGATTTTTTTTTTTTTTTAAATTCTCTGCTGTTGCTCAGCCCCTCTATGTGGATGTTGGCCACAGAAAAATCATTATGAGTGCTCATCTTTGACATGGGATCCCTTGATATCCAAACATTTATGGCAAGTAGGGCAGTAAAGGAATTTTTGCTTAGATTTACTTCACTGGGTGGTTGAAAGAATGGAGTTAACCAGTATCATGTTGCATAGGCCCCATTCAACAAAACATAAATTGCAGCATTTTCCTACCTTTCTGATGCCTCCACTTCATACATGATACAAGTGGCCAGTGGGTCTCTGTCTGTATCATTGGCCAAGAGGTTGACATTGTGGTGTGGGCACTAGCATAGATAGGGAACAAGCCAAAACTATTCCAAATTTAAATATCAGGGCCAACCTCCTGCAGCATTTCTTCCAGAAAAAAAAAAAGAAGTAAAAGAAACAACTTACCACCACAGAAGTACCGCTTTTACTATGCTTTCGATCACGCTTCTTTGCAGACTTTGTTCCTGAGATCCAAACAGGAAAAATAAAGAAAAAAGAAAATTTAACTACTTTTTGTAAAATATATCTGATCAAAGACATGAATTATGAGCAGAAGGTTGCATCATGAAATAATCTTTTCATTTTTATTTTATCTTCCTCTTCTTTTCTTTATTACAATACTCTTGTGGCTTTGTTCTGGTATGTCTTTTATTCGCGTTGTTTCCCCTCTTTTCTATAATGAAATTTACCATTACTGTTAAATAAGAAGCTCTTCCAATCAGTATGAACTAACTGAATTCATTAGAATGCACAGACCAATGCCTTAATATGATGATAAAAAAGGTATACTATCACAGTGGTTGATTACTTATCATGAGATATCTTATGTTTAGACACACAATGTACTACCCCCATAATCATTCATCCAATGCTCTTGCAAGAAATGTGAGCTAAGCAAATAAACCAAAATACCAGAACAAAAAAAAAAAAAAAAAATTTTAAAGAAAAAGCTTTGGGTCAAGAAATTGAGGGAAGAAACATGAGAAAAAGAGGGATGGGGGATTTCTGGGGTTTCTCATCTCATAAAGAAGAAGTGGAATATGCATATTAAAAAGAAGAAGAAGAAGAAGAGAAGAAACCCACCTTTGTCTTGATGATCTCTAGAATGCCTGTGTGATTTCTTGCTCTTCTCCTTGTCTTTGTTCTTTCTCTTGCTATCCTTCTTCTCGCTCTTCTTTCTTGCTCTGTCTTCACTTGAACGGTGCTTCTTGCTTTTGCCCTCATCTGCAGCAGATTGAAAGAGAAAAATATATGAGATTGAGATGAATGGTTTTGAGGGCTCTTTGTGGAAAAAGGGAGGTGGGGTTTGGAAGAAGAGATTGAAAGAACCTTCTTCATCAGATACAGGATGGGATCGCCTCTTTTTAGATTTCTCCTCGCTTCTTCCCATCTTCTTCTTCTTCTTCTTCCTCTTCCTCTTCCTCTTGTGAGAATAAATTAAAGTTGCATTGGCAAAGGCAAGCCTCGATTTAAAGGAGAAACTTTGTTGAAATTCAACCTAACCTTACTGACAGCAGCTAGCCAACCCTGATTATGTTGGTGGGTGGGTGGAAGGCTGGAAGCTCATCAAATTCATTATCAATTTCTATTTCACTTTTTTGTCTTTTTTTTTTTGATAACGCAGTTCCAACCACGCCATAATAATCCCTACGGATATGGCAGAGAAAGCCGAGTAAAATTCACATGTGGCCCAGTGTGATAGAGCAGCTTTGAACCTCAACCTTCGGGTGTAAATCGTGGTCCTAACTCTTGAGCCAATTGAGTTATCCCTTGAGATTAAAATAAAAGCATTTCAAATAATAATAATAATAATAATATTATTATTATTATTATTACGGGGAACCTACTATTATCCTGAAATATGAAGTTCCTGCTTCCCCCATACATAGGTTAGTCAAGTTTTTGCTTGGGATGGTGGTACTAGGAAAAGCACAAGTTTGAAACCACAACTTTCGGTTCTTGAGCCGTGGTCCTACGACTATCCCTCTTGATTGGTTTATTATGATTAATTAAAATTGATTAAAAATATATTTCAATGTTTAAAGCAAGATGGGCAACGTCTGATTTTTTTTTCATTGATAAGTGTTTGTGTGTGTGCTGTCTGATTTTATTTTTATTTATTTATTTATTATTATTATTATTATTTTGCGTTGATAAGCTTGTTGTTCGCTGTCCGACCCAAAAAATTAATAATAATAAAAAAGTTCAAAAGTAAAATATGAAAAATAAAAAATCTACTGCAAGACGGGAACTGTGGGATAGCCATATGATAAGGGCATCTCAACTCACCTTAAGTAACCAAAAAGATCGCAGCGCACACAATTGGAACCTGTTCAGAGGTGGAACTGAGCACGAATCATTCAAGCACAGCACAGCAAAGGCATGGAGCACCACAGGAATTACCCCTAGGCCTACATCAGGAGGTGTACAATTCCTCTCATGTAATACCTAATAAAAAAAAAAAATACAAAACTTTTACTACAATACTTAGATTACGTTTTTTCAATTGAATCAAACATTATCGAATGTTCTATTCGTAAAAAAGGTCTACATCTGTTTAGCATTTAATTGAATCAACTCTATTTTAAGAAAAATAGATATGAGTTTTTA
The DNA here is from genome assembly GCA_028538565.1 of Umbellularia californica. Lineage (NCBI taxonomy): Eukaryota > Viridiplantae > Streptophyta > Magnoliopsida > Laurales > Lauraceae > Umbellularia > Umbellularia californica. Next base: position 9,521,447 of record JAPQWN010000006.1, on the reverse strand, counting down.
TATAGACCTGAATCAGCTTATTTCAAACACATGAAAGTTTTCTAACGTACCGTTGTGTATTGTTCAAATTTGAAACTGTAAGATGGTTGTAACTGAAATTTACAAGGACTCAGGTTTGAGGGCATATCTTTAAAATATATATCTATTTTGAAATATTCCAACTTAGACACCGAAAAGTGATTTTCAATTTTCTCATTTGTTGACTCCTTTGTTTCAAAGGAACTTCAAAAAAAAAAAAAAAAAAAGGGCATAATCACAACTTGGATGATGCATAACCCAATTCGTAAAGGCTCTGCCCTGGTACTGACACTTCCCCAATCTGTATATTGACCATGTTCCGGTCCAAAAACAACACAAGCTTGAAGGAAGGTCATTAAAAAAGGAGAGGGACACTAATACTAATGGGATTGGATCCACCCATTGGTGTAGGTTTTGACTAGTCCTATTGTTGGTTATGCCATGCATATATGCCCATTGGGAGACCATATAAAAAGGTAAAGAAAAGAGTGATGCAGCTTGAGAATGATATGAGTCTTTCAATTAATGGTTCCATAGCGTTCAAGCAAGTTTGCCGAACCAATTCTGGCATATGCATTGTCAAGTTTCTTCTCATCAGTGAATTTGATAAAAAGAACATTGCATAGGCCTGTTTGTCCACTTGAGAAGAATATATAAAAATTCGTGTCAAATGGGCAATTTTGACATAGGATTTACTAAAGAGGAGAGGAAGGTGAGGCATTAAGCTCTAATGCAGAGACACAGATAGGATGTTGACTTTCCTAAAATTTGAATTACTACGATGATGACCACCTGATATTCATTTCCTATCTTTCCTTGACTCAATTTCTATCAAAGTGGAGATTATTTGATAGTAATTTTTGGATACCCAACTCTGTCTTTTCACTTTTTAACAGCTTTTAAAATACGAGTCTTCAAACTCCTAGGAACTCAATTACATGAAACAAGCATGGACTTAAAAAATCAAAACAGTTGGCCTACAAAAACTTGATCGACCTGGGGTCTGAGATTCAGACTATTCACTGCAACAGACCCCTCTTATCTTACGATCAGCAATACCATAAAAGACCTATCCCAATTCTGATTTATCTAGGTCAATATGGTTTGACACTATGCTGAATAGATCTTTTAATACTAAAACTTTCATGGACCTGATTTCAACCTGCTGATAATATAAACGTCATCCAATCAAGGTAGGCATGATGATTTTCGATCTTGGCTAGGATCATGATGAGATTCAAGAATACTGCACTTTCATCAACCTAGTTTTGCATTGGATTTCCATTGTAAGTGTCATCGTCCTGATAGAAATGAAAATGCAGTTACAACAGATGAAAAATTTTCACTGGATATAGTACAAGACTCTTTTTTCTTTGAATGATATATAGTACAAGATCCTCAAAACATGATTTTAAAAATGAGATCCAGCTCCTGATAAAAAAAATACAAACTGCATCTTCAGCCCAACTTCCATAGCTTGGTCAAAAGCTTGAGAATTCCTCAATCGCAGAGTTCTCACCTTATGAAAAGAATCGAGTATACTTATAAGCTTGATTGACTGCAGAAATATAGATAAATGCTCTGAGTATCAATTACCATCGAAGCTTCTACAACACATTCTGGTTACCCTCATTGAAGCAGCTGTGGCCCTCAAAGCATCTCTCTCTTTCCTCTGTGACTGAGAGAATAGGAACCCAAATCATGATAAACCATATAGTCAATAAGTTGCTCTGTTTCATTCCATCTATGTGAATTTCTCAATTCCATATTTGAGCAAGCCAGACCAACACTGCCCTGTTCGGTGCAAGCTGAGCAGACTGGCTGAAAACCATAAAAGGAGGACCTACAAGATGCTGCATTAACCATGCCAAAGAAAGAGGAAATAGACATTTATCAATCATACAAATGAAGGGAAAAATATAGAGTGCATCATGCCAAGATGGCATCATCCAGTCCGGGTGAATCTCTGGTTTGTTCAAATGGCCATCTTTCAGATATATGGAATATTTTTGAGGCAGCCACATCCAAGGTGAGAACCATAAGGTCGGTGTTCTGGATTACCAAATCACGGGCCCCAATGTTATGGAATACTGGTTGTTAATGATGCATTAGTACTTTAAATTGTCTTTGAAATTCTACCTTGTGGACTGTAATAGAAGCTCAAGATGGATTTCTATTCTCGACTTCATTGTCCAGAAGGCATTGCTTCCTCGATCCTCCTGATAACAACACCAAGACTGTTTCCACTTTCTAGAGCTTTGACGGCGGCTCTATGAGCATGTTTGTGCCATTTGAGAAGATTGTATGACTGCATGACGGACCAGCGTGCCTGATTTGACATCTGATACACGAAGATATTAGTGTAATCATAGGGACCTGATACTTGAACAAGTATACAGTTTACTGACATGTCCAAATACCGGTGAAGGATAAATTAGAATTGAGATACTTGATCCAGTAGGTCCCACAATGGGGGATCCTAAAAAAAAACCCATATTGGAATATCTTAATCCTATGATCAGCATCTTACAAACATGCAGAAACCAGTCTATAATATCAGATCAGGATCTTCCAATCTAGGTGGTTTCTTGATGCTTCATTCTTGGGAGCCATTCTTATATGATAGATCAGAAATATGTGAGCTCCACATGTTCGCAAAATGGACACCTCAGCAACTGTATACTTGCTGAGCATTAGGGCCCATAATTCATTGGGAAATACTATAAATTTAGTAACTGCCAATACAAATTCATTGGAACCCCCAAGGAGTAAATCAACCAATCTAATTGATATACCTGTGCAATTGACAATGGAGGCTGCAGAAGAACACAGATACTCCTAAACAGATTCTCATCATTTTCTCCTCCCTCTGCCTCTCCATAAACTAGAGCTTCAGCTGCAATTCCAGCAAAAAGTACCATGCAGTACCTGGGCGTACCATTTGTGTTAGACATCATCACTCAACTATGTGGAGATTAAAGTAAATATCTGGATAAGATATGGCAATGTTATGATTGCGGCCTGCATGTTTGTCATTATGTGGAGACTAAAAGATATAACTTTGCATATGAGATGACAATGTGGAATGAGTGGTAACTGCTTAATGATGCACCCACAAATTTCATTACTGTCCTATCTGTGATCAGAATGTGATAGTATGAAGGGCCCAGCAAAAGCTCATCACCTCAAGAAGAGGGATATGGTGCCCCCAATGTATCATTGTCCAATCATGATGGGATGGTCCAACCCACAATGAGGTGCATGGCGAATCAGTACAGCTGTTTCATAGAAAATCCTTCAATCATTGTTTCATACCATCAGCCTTGCAAATGTACCTGTCAAAAGAAGCACTGGAAAGCCGGCCTTCTGCAAGCTCATTTTCCAGCTTCTCATCCCAAAATTGAGTTCCTGCCTGTTGGAGAAATGTCAAAATTTAAAGACCTGGTATCATGGATCAGAGTCAAAGTTTTCCACCAAAATATAAAGAAATAACCTCAAAATATCACTAGCCAAAATGGATAGAAAACATTTAGGAAGAGATAAACTGCGATGTCTAAATTACTTACTGAAATGCAGTTGCAACTTTTTACTTTTTCTTTGTTAGACTACTGGTTTAGGAGTGCTACTTTCAATTAAGGACCCAGGGATCGATTCATAGGGATGTGTGTGAGACTTGAGGTGCCATCGCCACTCAACCATGAGTGTGCTGGCAAATGCAGTTGCGATTGCATGTGCATAGCTTATGCAGATCAATAGGCATAGAAGGATATAGAGGGACACACCTAACCAGGGTCCCACATGTTTTGTGCTATACAAAAATGTGGTTTATTGCTTTTGCACAAAATCCTTGGTCAAATATGCTTTGTGTTCCTTATAAAAGAAAAAGCTTTGTGTTCTTGTTTATCCTTTTTTTTTGTCAGGAGATCATTACTATTAGTTGAAGAGTCCTAATTGATTAGTTATTGTATGAGTGTTTTTCTTTTATTTTTTAAAGTTTCAAATGGTCAGACTGAAGCTTGCTTTATTTATGTTCTATTTTTAGCAATATGAGAATATAAGTGCATGAAAATCTCTTGTAACTTGAAATCCTACATGAACTCGTGGAAGGGACCAAAGGAATAAATACTCTTCAAATGGTCGACCGACACATGGTTTATTTATTTATTTATAGTAATATAAGAATATAAGTGCACTAAATCTATTGTAATTGGAAATCATATATGAACGTCATCAGAGAGGATTTATACATTCACATAGGATCTATCCATGGTGTGCTTGTGTTTGCTTCTACCTTGTGTGGAGGTTTTCTAGTGGTCAGTGGTAGCCAGAGAATATCTATTTATGGTGGACATCCTAAGGAGGAGGGTTTTTTCTTCAAATGCTTTATCTGATATGTGCTTTATGTAGGAAAGAAAATGAGTCAATTTCTTCATTGTGAATTCTCATATGGTATTTGGAGCTTCTTTTGAAAGAGAGCAAGGTTCCTTGGTACATGCCTTGTCCTTTAGTTGAAGTGTTAGCTTCTTGGAGGGTGGTCTCTTTTTCAGGTTTTGTAAGTATTCACTAGAAAATTGTTCCCTATGCTATTATTTGGTCTATCGGAAAGAAAGAAAAAGTTGGATTTTCAGTAATGTGGCAGCCTCTATTGCAACATTTTAAATTTGGTAAAGGTGAGAATTGGTAAATGGGTTATGCTTAAGAAAGAGTTAAAGAATTTCAATCTTTATTTTCCTCTTAGCAATTGGGAGGCTGGTATGGTTGGTGGGTGCTTTAAGGTGAGAAAGCATGAGAGGACTCCACCTTTGGGTGCGGGTGCTTTGAAGTTAAATGTGGATGGAGCCGCTAGAGTGTAGCCGGGGCGGGCAGGTATTGGTGGTGTTCTTTGTAACCACGACAATCTTATTTTGTTCTCTTTCTCCCCCTTCATTGGTGTTAAAGACTTGAAAAAAGCTGAGATTTTAGCTATCCTTGAAGTGCTACGGTTATTTAATGTTTCGTTTTGGCAGCCTTTGATCATGGAAACTGATTCTCTCAATGCTATCTCTTGGGTGTCTAATTTAGCTAAAAGCTGATAGAAGTTCTATTTGTCTCTTAATGAATTTGGAGTTGGATGTGGAGTTTAGGCATATTCTTCACTCAGCAAATAAGGAGGGATGTGTTGGCCAAGAGAAGGGCTTCATAGTAGTTTCTCTTTGTGCATTAATTCCTCGTAATACATTTGCTTTCTCTGTTTGGTTGGGGTTATTAGCTCATATACCCTTCAATCTCTTTCTTTAGTTTTTCAGTTGTGGTTTCAGCTTGTACCTTTTCCTCTTTTGAACAATCTTTTTTTAATGATAATATAATTCTAATCACCATTCTCTGAAAAAAAAAAAAAAAAATGGAAATCCCATATGGAATTGCAGAAGGAATCACAAAGGAATATATCTCTTGTAATTCAACATTACCATAATGAAAAAATGATATTTTCTTTGAAACTATCCTTTTCTTTGTGTGCGGTGATGATTTCATGCACGCTTGAGATTGATGTCATCCTTCAAGGCCTGTAGAAATGATTCCTAAAGGCAGATCAAAGGATATCACTGGATATCCAAATAAATAAATATCCAAAGTCTCCAATCTCGGAGAAAATGGGTGTGAAATCTATTTTTGAATCTGAGAGAGATTTGGATATGGATCCTTGTTTGTTCCGACACCAGGATGCAGATATAAAACAATCTACAATGGTACATTAAAAAGATATGTATTAAGAGCTATAGATCATATATTAGATGATATTGCCATTTTAGCATCTACAAAGAATGAATCATATTTCGGTATCGAGAGCCCCACTTTTATACTCAACAGACCTATTTTGAGGCCCATTGATCTGAGTATAGTCACAAATGCCCCATTTCGTGTCTCGGATTCTGACATAGAACAAGATCTTCAGTTTTTTAGTTGATGCTAGATCTGGATTCAAAGCATCAGATCTATGCAGAAACTGGATCTGGAGACATCCAGATTCAGATACACCATGGTCCTTCTCTAAACAAAACCTGCTTATATTCCTAGGCACATCTTGTGTCCGCAGAGAGCCTGAAACGATTCAGATGGCCAATACTGTGTCAACAGGACATAAATGACCAAAATGAATTGACACGTCGAGGACGGAATGGATGGAACTTGGCCCTTGCAAGAGTAACAACACTCTTTAACTAATGTTAAATAGTTGAATGGCTATTGGATAAGTATGGGATTGGAATTAATACACTATCAAAGATAAAAAAGAATAAGGGAGAACATTTCCTTTGCAATGCCATTTAAGAAATATCTCATAGAATGAGAGAATGGGTGAACACAATCTGAACATGTTGAACTTTAGTGCCGTTCCACGTGCATGAGCTTATGTGCCCAAAAAACAATAATCTTTCAACCAGTCCATGAATCTCTTGATAATCATTGAAGACATGATTTATACAGATTAGGCATGATCAGTAGGAATAGCACTGATTGAAGATAAAATGAGAGAAAATCGACTAAGATGGTTCGGCCATGTTAGAAGGCGTCCAATAGAAGCACCTGTTAAAAGGTGTGAAAGCATGGAGATTGCTAGGAGTAGGAGAGGGAGAGAGAGACCCAAAAGAAGTTGGAAAGAAACTATTAAACATGACCTTGCCTACATGGATCTAACGGAGGACATGGCCCTAAACAGATTTGATTGGCGTCGTTAAATCCATATAGTCGACCCCACCTAGTGGGAAAATGCTTGGTTTGGTTTGGTTTGGTTTAGGCATGATCATGACTTGTATAGAAATTGGTACATGCAAACGTACCAGTTTCTGTAATAGTAGAGAACTTTTTATCCATTGGGCTTTTAAAAGAAAAAGAAAGATACCATACTTTGAAGTACGTGGGCCTTCTTTTTTTTAAGTAATATTACTAATAGTATGCGGGAAATTATTACAGATTTTACAACAAGAAAAAAGAATTAAGGTGATCTATAAGTAGCATGTCAGAATTTAAAAAGACTACCGATATTAGTGCTACAAGACAGTAATGCAGAAAGAAAGAGAATGCACAAATGTTCTTGTCTGGGGAAAGAAAAGGGACAAGGAGATTCTCTAGATATACTTTCTGAAATGATAAGATCAGGTCTATTTGATTTCAGCATTCCTTAAAAAAAATTAGGTTTGTGGAGGGATGCATAACCAAAATCTGTAAGAAAAACAGTACCTGCCCTTGGATGCCCATTTGCATTGCTACAATTGGGTCTAAAATCACTCCACGAATTGGGCAACCCATTAGGTATGCTGCAGATTCATATGAGGAAGAGAAAAATTATACTGTGAGTGAGATGAGAACAAGCCTTAAAATTAAAATGCTCCCTCCTTTTAAAAAATCACTAATGAAGAAGGAGATGGACATTATATTGTTAAGATATGGAATTTCAAATGGATGTACTACAAGAATTGTTTTAGGACTCCTGCACTGTTCCAAATGTTCAACATCATGAAAACCAAATAGGGCCCACTTAAATATTATTTGGACAAACTGAACAGATTCCAAATTAAATGATCATAAAGCTCGTGCATTTGTGAATTGTAATTGGCCAAACAGAGTGTCCTTTTTGACTATGAGGCAATGTCAAGCAGCACATCACAAAACCATGGATGTTGACTGGAAGTTCAAAGGGAAACACAAACCTTTTCCACCAAAAAGATAATTAATAACTCATAGTTGGATTCAAACAAAGGCTTTGTTAGAAATAATTCAACCTTGAATCCTTGATGAAGTACAGAGGATATTCATGAGCCGATGGAGGAATCCTCAGGCCTTAGGAAAGTAAAAGTGAGAACCATGTTCCAATCATCAGCACCTATGATATCATTGGCTTCCTGATGGTAGTCTAGATTCAAACAACAATCTCATTTGGAAATCCAAGCCCAAGTTTAACATAGAACAGCCAGATATTGGACTTTTAATATCTTCAATTCTGGATTATTCATGCGACAGGTCTTACACTTGTCCACGGCTTGATCAATGGGATCAACAGTTTGTATCACTGAAACATGGGACCCATGTTTACAGAAGCAAGACATGAGGGTCGGGGTAGTGAGCAAAATTAAAATAACATGCCTTCTTAAAATTAAATTGCAATTCCCCGGACACCATTTCTAGTATACAATGAAAAAGTCCACATTTTTTTTAATATAAAAAGAATTACCAGTCAGCAGATGCCCTGCTTCATGAACAAGAATCCGACGCCTATGAGGAGGCCAAAGACATGAGATCTGAGCCAGACAGCTACCACCAAGCAAAATTGAGTCTAGCCATGCTAGCCCCAATATGGCAGCTAGATTAGGCCTTATATCTATTCCCTGAGAGAGTAGAAAAGAAACTCCTCCAAGAAAAGCAACTAAGACAGCACTAGAGCCTTTAGAAAGACCCCACTTTTTAGGTGAAAGCTTACTAGCTGCAAAAATATTACATTAGAATCATTCAGCGCATACAAAGAAGAAATACATGAACAAGAAAATTTTGCTCTTAAAATAAGCATATTCAATCAAAATGTGTATAATTTTCTTGCCAGGCTCAGATAAGGAAAGGAAAAATAGGAAAGTAAGCATGCAATCAAATTCCATGAACATTTCAACATTTGGGAGAAAGGTATTAACCTTCCAAGCCAGTTGAAGACTTCAAAACTGTCGGTGTCACTTCTCTTGGACCCTCTAAAACTGGAAAGAAGAAGAAGACAATTCTCAAAATTAGAAGCTGCTTGTGCAACGAACTTAGGAATTGTAAAACAAACATTTGGAATAAGAATTAGTAACCTCATCCATAAACCATATAAAGCTGTAGAACGTCGAGTCCTTATTCGAAATTCAAGATTCTGAGAATGTAAACAAGAAAGGCACTGAAGACCACCACAACGTTTATGCCCATAAACGGCATGGACATGCCATTGATATGACATGAACACAGAATTTAAACATAAAAAGTGAAACATTGGAGATGATACAACATAATAAGTTCCCTATTTTGAAGTATCCAGCTATCATAGGTCCTATACATCAAGAGCCTACTTCTCAAACTTCAAACAAAGAGTTTCGCACCAAAGGAAAAAAAAAAATGAAGAAAGAAGGCCATTTTTTCGATGTGAACCAAACTCAACTCCGCATTTGCATAAATAAATGATTGAAACAACTTAGTTTCGAATAGTTTACTGATCACTTAGTTGAAGGAAACAGAAACAGAAAAAAGAAGAACATGTATAAACAGAAACCCAACAAACAAAACACATAATAATCCTCCAACAACATCAAATTCACATCCAAACAGGAGAATTCAACCGAATTCAACAGAAATTGGAGACACCCAAACTGCCAAACATCAAAAAGATCCGAACTTTACCAATGTTCTTGCATTTCCCGAAATTGGGCAGAAACCCCCTCTCCTGGAGAAAGGCATAGGTAACCCCAACAAGCTTCATGTCGTCGGCGTTCAAGCAGGCATCGAGCACTTCCCAATCCCTCTCGGGCCGGGAGAGGAAGCGAAGGTCTCCATCATCAGGGGAAGAAACAGAAGGAGGAATCGAAGAAGGAGAGGAGGATTGAAGAGGAAGGTTTTCGATTGATTTGAGGAAGCGAAGGGCTCGAGCGAGGTCCTTCTCTTTCACAGCTTCCTCGTATTCTTGCCATCCTCGTAGAGCTCTGGTTCTAATGGAGTTTCTTGTGTTGTTTGAAAGAGAGAAAGGTGAGGTATTGGAAGAGAGAAATGGGGAAGGAGAAGAGAAGTGGAGATAATGGAAGCTGAAAGCCATGAGAGACTGAAACTGGGATTTGCAAGCAATCTCTAATCCTTCTGGATTCTCTACAATGAGATGAAGCTTGGCTGTAAATGGTGGGACCGGCTTTATCAATTGCACAAGTTGATTAAGGGAAGTGCTCTTAGATAGACGCTCTCACCAATTTTACGAAAGATGGGTGGGCCTTCACTTCCATATTCACTCTCACCAACTTAAACATAAGAACCCCCAATTTAAATGTGAGGGCCCCCACACATCTCTTATAAAATTGGTGAGAGTATCTCTCGTAACAGCACTTCCCTTATATATATATTTTGGATTTTTGAGTCTGAAAAATTTTAATTTTTGAGAATTTTAAGGTTCCACTTGTAAGATTCTCAAAATTTTCTACTGCATATTTACAAATTTGATTTAAATTTCCCGACTATAGACACTAAAAGGGCACGTTTGTGCAACCATTTTTCATGGAAAAGCCATCGTCGGATTTTATGGTTTTTCCTGTATTTGGTGTAACTTTTTTCCTCAGGATTTATTTTCCACAGTAGCATTTCTTTCCTTGGATGTCGAGGGTTTTAATTTCCCATGAGAGGGTATTGGGCTTCCCATTTTGCGGATTTCACTGAAGAATCTGTACCTAGCCACACCAAACATAAAAATCACCTTTTGACTAAGGAAAAAAACATTTCACACTAAACATGGATTTAGATCATTTGCGGAAAATGTTTTTCATGGCATTTAGTTACCATAGATTTTGCTGACATGGCAATTTCTTCTCTTTGCAGGAAAGGCTTTGTATATAAACGTGGCTGAGGTGTATCCAGGCTTGGCCGCCTTTAAAAACAAAGGCCCAGGCCTAGCCCAAGCCCGAAATGGACCATAAAGTCATGCCTGAGCCAACCCATTTAGTCAACCAGGCCAGGCTGAATCAGGCCTTCGGTCAATTTCGTGGGCATTCTAACCAATCTTTGCCCCATTTAAATTAAATTACATTCACTTCTTATACAGGCTGGGCTGAGCCGTGCTTTGAGCCTTCTTTCACTTAAATCAACCAGATCCAATTATTAAACAAGCCCAAATTACATATTCGAGCCAGCCCTAAAGCGGGCTAGGCCGAGATCGGGCTGGCACGGCCATGAACAACCTCACAAGCAGTGGAAGAAGCAGCCTCGTGGCATCAAAATTTGACTGGAATGGGTAGGATCTTTGGACCCTCGATAGTGAAGAGAAAATGAACAAGACGCTGTTCACAACAACTTTCTCCTGCACCAAAGGTGAACAGAGACTATGCTGGAAAGTCCGACATCATTTTTATTATGTTTCTGTGTCAAATTGGGTTATACAAATGCATCCTATTATGCATTGATACCGATGTGAAATCTTCAACTATTAAAATCTCTAGTGAATCTTTGTGTAAGGCCTGACGGTGAGAAACTTTCGAATGATCAAGTTCCTTGTGGATTCGTTGTCTATTGCCAAATATGTTCTTATAGTTTGGAACTTGAGAAATCCTTATAGTTGCCTGTTTGTTTGCAAAAGAGTAAAGTAAATGAGTGTTAAAATAAATCCCAATAGTTGAATTCTTTACCCCATGATGTGTTTGTTTGCATTAGCCCAGAAAGTAAAGTAAATAGGCATGCCTAATTGGCAGTTACTCCAACTTTATTTTTTCTCTCTCACAATTACTCAGAGATTCCATGATAAAGTGGGGTAGAGTAACTCATTCCCCATTTTCTTTATCCAATCAAATATAAAATTTAAGTCCTTACTTTACACCAACTATCCAAACGCATACAAAGTAATTCATCTATTAATTTATTTCTACCGACTTCTCTTTAACTTTATCCTCATGTAACATCCTATTCCTCTTCTATTCCTCCCCTAATGCAAACAAACACGTCCGATCCAATTCCTAGGTATAAAGGCCTAGGGACGTCAATGGGCCTTGATCCATGGCTACATGAAAGGCCGAATCCAAAAGTTTTGGGAATGGAAACCAGTTTTTAGCTCCATTTGATAATGGGGTCTGGCTCTGGGTCTAGAGTTTGGGTGTGTATCAAAGTCGTGAAGTTTGGTCTTCACTAAACCCCTGCATATCTAATTTATAATTAGGAACAATTATGACTTTCATGACTTGAAAAACTGTTAATGATGTTCTTTTTCCACGATCATTTGAAGGTGTAGATTCCTCAACATCAACAAAGTCTTGCTCCAATTATGTTGGGTACTGCAAGAATTTTTGTTTCTTCGTTCCGATCTATCCTTAGCCAAATCCTTGAACATATTATACTTCATTAGATTCAACCTTACTACTTCCATGCACGTATTCTTCTGCCTAGCTCTTTCCTTTGGTGAGCCCTTGATCTAACTAAAAGAAAAAAACTTTCTTGATCACCAAGATCGATATTGACCGGTGTACATGCATGTCTATTGTTATCATTTCAAACATGCTTCTCTTATATTATTTTCTATTGATGCTACGGTTAAATGCTTTAAAAAACGTTCATTTATGTAATATGTATTATTTCTAATTTTATTACACATCCACCTTTAACATTCTCATTTTTATTGTACTCATTTTGTATATGTGTTGCTTCTTAATTAACGGCATTCTGCTCCATATATCATATGCGGTCTAACTGTTGTTATATAATAACAGAACTTTTTATGTCCACTACTAATTTACAAACTCTGTTTCAATTTAAAATGACGTCCAACAACCCATTCATATGATCCCACCAAATGTACTACTGATTTTGAGTATTGGGACAATAGCATATGCCTTCCTAACTTGAATTTCTTTCCATTCACACCATTGACATTATACCCCCTCTTTTCTTTATCCTTTATACACCTCCCTTACATACCGGCCACCACCTCCTCCACACCCATACTAACCCGAACACAAGTCAGCTATCTCATTCGGTGCAGTCTTCTCCCCGCCGGCGTACCATGCATTATTCATAGGGTTGGTCGCCAACTCTTCCAACTCATGTGCAATGATGCTCACCATACCGTTCATCATAACTGCCTAAGATGCCTTCATTTCACGTAGGCAACCACACATCCGTTCGCACTTGTTGCCACCATTGCCAATCCATGCATATGGTACAACTGCACCAACTATGGAGGGGAAGGTGAAGCAGTGAAAACTGCACACCGCCCGGCAGAATTCGGGTATCAAGTGGCAGTCTCCGAGGACAGGAATGAATTGCAGTTTTAATTTTATAACAGATTGGACCATAGTTGTCATGTTGCTCTCCTTGGAGAGGACCATATTGCCGGTGACGTTGGCCGCCAGTTTGGTCAGTGTAAAGCTGGAAAGCGCACCACCAGTGGGTCGCGGAGGGAGAAGGGGTATTGGAGTTGTAGAGGTTAATTTGGTTCCAATTGCCATACAATATGGTGTAGAGGTTGATTGGTATGGATCAATGTATATGGAATTTTACAAATCCGGTTTCAGTTTGATTTGCTTTTACAAAGGTATGAAGTTTAGAGACTTTATATACATTCTTATATAGTATATATACAGAGTGTCCTTCATGTGGCTCACAACAGGAGAATTATACCTTTACTATATATCATAGCTCCTTTTAAAAAGACAATGTCAACCTGATTTTTCCTCCTTGGTTTACATAAAGATGATTCAACTCCATGTTGAAAAGCCTGATCACATGGCACGTTTAAAGTGATTAGCAAGAAAGAGCACTACTAAAAAACTGCCTCTTTTTAAAAGGAGGCATTTTAGGGAGTTTTATGTGTGTGCATCTGTATGTTTATTGATAAATTGCATACCCCTGGGTCTAACATTTTGAGATTTTAGTATACTTTCAGGTCACCGTAAATGTACAACAGAACTTTGTAATTTACTACAAGCATCATGCACACATGGATTCTCCATTTAGAGGACTATACACAAAAGCCCAGCTGATGATCCATCCATGTATTCCTCCAAAAACCTTTCATTGTTTTCCAAAACAGAAAACCCTACTTCCCCCAGAATACAAAGACAGGCTGTTTACAATAGCTACAAGTCTAAGAGGTAGAGGGACAGAAAAAAAAAAAAAAAAACCCAATTTGGGGAAAGCTGGGTCTTCTGAATCCAAGTCCAAACACAGCCTACATGGATTATTATGGCTGTTTATAACAAACAAAGAGAGGTTTGCTTACCATATATGTAGTATAATACAACACTCTCATTCCATTTATGACCTCCCATTAATCAAGAGCATTAGGACCAAAGCATCTCTTCCTAACTGGGCTCCAGACCCACTGCAAAAGGAACCTCCTCCCCTTCACACCATGAACATTGTAAACCCTCCCTTGTCGATCTTTATACACCATTCCTGCATACCCCCCACCTCCTCCTGATCCATACACCCCCACACACAAGTCTGCTATCTCTGTCGGCGCCATCGGATCGTCGCCGGCATACCATGCATTTATAAGGGGGTTACTTGCCATTTCTGCTAATTCATGTGCGATTACACTCACCATACCGTCGGCGCCCACATCGCCATTTGGGGCTCCCATTACCTTTCTTCTGTTACCACTTCTAGTCCAAACTGCACCATTTTCGGAGTTGGGCAATGCAAATGGGTAAGCACACATACCTGGGCATTGTGTCCCACTATACCCAACCCATGCATATGGCACCGTTGCACCGACAATCGCCGGAAATGTGAAGTAGTGGAAACCGCATACCGCCCTGCAGAATTCGGCGACCATCACGTCGGAGGAGGTTAGTACTAGGTAAACCCCATTGTAGGAATTGAGAGGCAGTGGTCGTGGATAGGCGACAGCGGCGGTCTTTATAATGGATTGGATCGCCAAGCGAGTGAGGTACCTGCCATGGGAATAGCTAGTGTCATAGTGCTCGCCGGAGAGGATGACGTTTCCGGTGATGTTCGACCCGGTCTGGTCAGTGTACAGCCGGACGGTGCGCCACCAATCGGCGACAGAAGGAAAAGAGGAGGAGGAGGGGGAAGAGGAGAGAGAGATGAGAAAGTCTCTTATGATAGCTTGGTGGGCTGGGTTCCAATTGCCATACCATATGGTGTAGAGGTTGATAGGAGATGCTAAGACAGGACCCATGTGGTATACAAGGTTCACCAGGTCAGAGGACCCCTCATAGTTATTGGATCTGTACAACTGCTGAGAGTTCCATGGGAGGACAGTGCAAGAGAAGCAAGAGAGTGATAAGAGGAAAGGGAGAAGGAAATGTAGATGGCCCATCTTTTTTCTTCTCTCTGGACTCTCTAAAATTGTGTGATGCCAAGCCAGTTTTATAACCCTCCTTCAGACTAACCACAGGGGTTCTCTTGTTATTGTTTTGTGTTGTTTGCTTCTTATCTGGAAAGGCACGTCAATGAATTTGCCTTTCTGCAAATGACATGTGTGCTCCACTTTGTTTTAATTAGTACATAACACTATGTTATTATATAGTACAATTTTATTGATAGATCTTCAATTCATACTTATTCAACATATTGTGATGTGATTACTTTGATTCCTTGCCGTCCAAATTAAAATATGAACTTTACTTTATAGCTTCTTTTGACTTGCCCTGATTGGGCCAAGTGTATACGGCTTTGAGTGACTGAAAGTAGTAGCCAGACTCACCCAAGTTACTCTCCTCAGTGACCTTCCAAGTTGAGTTAGAGTTTCAGACTATAATGGTTATCATTTAAGCTCATCTGCCCAAATACAAGTTACTCCATGTCCCTGCTGTAGAATGATTGCAAATCTCGCATGCTAGTTTACATTTCCTGCTAGCCTTTGGTTTTCATGGGGACCATTGGTGGAAATGAATGGTGTCCTGCAAAGTTACACAGAAGAGCTAGCCCTCAACTCATGAGGAATACCAAGAAAGATTTTCTTTTTTCGCAGTTGCTTCTAACCATACTTACCATTACCTTTCAAGCATCTACAGTAATTTGTGATTGATATATCTGTTTCCCTCATGTATTTATACAATTTATTCAAGAGATTTCTATTTATTGCAATTTTGCAAAGCTGCCATATTAGATATTTGCAACCATAGACATTTATACTTCGGTAGTTGTTATAATTTCATCTTATGCTAGTTCCATTTCAGACGAAGAGAGAGGTAGTAAATATAGATGGTTGGCTGCAAAAACTTGCCACACTTAACTGAGTTCTATTGTACTAATGAAACATATTTAATGCTATTGATTATAAATATAAAAAAAAATCTGCCCACATTAGATTTTGAATTTGTGATGGTATTTTGTAATTCACAGATGAGAGCACTGACCCATTAGGTCGCAAATAAGCGAGATGGTTTATATTATTCATTTGTTAGCTATCGCTTTTTTCTGGAACTCCAGTCTCACGGGCTGGGACCCAAGAAAGCCCACACAAGCAGGAAGAGGAATCCCACAAAGTGGGAAGGAGAGTGTGAATACTTGCTACCATGGGAGAAGAGAAATTTGCGATAGAGCAATGAGAATAATGCACAAACACTTTACCATGATCTTATTGAGTACCTCAATAACTTGAGAAAGACCATGCATTATCTATCTAGGATAAATATCTTGATTAAGTGCTTAAGGGGCATTCTTAACTAGCTCCTACTCTTCTATAATAGAGAGTAATTATGTGGTTTGCCTTATCTCATCATATAGGAAGAAAGTAGGAACCACATCATTAGAACACCCATGGACTCATCCATCTTGCTACCCTTTCCACAACATGCACAGCTCACATGGGATTTTTTTTTTCCTTTGCTCACATGGGAATTTAGGGCACTAATGAAATAAGGGAGATGGTAAACAGACCAATGTTTGGTCTACACAGCAAACTTCCAATGGCATGAGCACTTGGAACCCATCTGACTTGGAGGAATTATAGGTTCTTATAGATAAAAGAACTGATGGTTATGATCTAGTCTGAAATGGAATATCGCTACAAGGCCAACAGCATCAACCGTGTGGATCATTGAAACATAGCACCACAAGCACAGAACCATGGCCATAGGCCCATCGCTCGCAAGCTAAGAGGTCACTGAAGTAAGGTCTGTTACCTGAGAGTGGTGCACCCAGATCCTGGACGGAAGGTGACTCACTGAATGTACATGTATGATCAATTGTGTACCATTGTTTTTCACCCACATGGCACCATGGTAAAGGCATAATCCTGTTTATCAGACCTGTTATCAGGTCTCAGAATGAGTAAGTGAGAACCCATGGAGGAAAAAAAAAGGATTATACCATGGAGTTTAAAGTATGAATAATTCTTGTACTAAATTTGTTTACTATTTAGAGATAGGCATTTTTTTAGTTGCCCCACATGGGTTGTGTAATTATAGGTTTTCTTTGTGATTCCTTGGCTCCACTTATCAGGATTTTCTACCATTGATCTTGTACAGTAAAGAAGTGGAGCATTTAAAGGAGCTGTTGGCGGTCAAATTCAATGAAAATGATGGTTGTTTTACTGCAGAAATGCAAGCATGTGAGGCCTTTTTGATTAGCCTTCTTTTTGTCTGCAGAATCTACACCTTCCTTCCATGATCTTGACTTATAGGTACCTTTTATTCCTAAAGATATTTATATAATATTTCCAAAAAGATCCTTCAATGATAGAAAGGCATTTAAAACACTGAGAACAGAGAAATGAAATCACAACTCACAAGTGGAAAAGGTAGGACTAGTATACTATCTGGACCTGCAAATAGAAGGCACAGCTGTGGGGGAGTTATATATATGATACTTTGGGAGCCTACAGCAGACCTATTCTCATACATATACAAGAAAAGATGGCATACATACATGTTAACCCAAGCACTCTGCAAAATCTATACTATTTTGATGATCCTGAAATCTGAAGTTCTACCGTAAAATCCCATACAACAGTTTCTTTCTAAACAATATATTTGATCTTCATAATAAAAAAAATCTATTTGATGATAACCCAACAAACATGGACTTATAATTTGTGTGGTTTTGATTTATAAACGCAGAACTCTGTACAGCAGATGCATGCATAACTATAGCTTGCCCATAGAGTATGAAAGCATCATATAGTTTCTCATCAGTATGAGTGGTCCATATATTTTCAGAGTACTATTTGATATTAACATGGAACAAACAGAAAAAGAGAAGAACCTGTAGGACAGTTGGAAGTTGCTCACTGTAGCAAACATGACCTTGACCTGTAAAAGATAAATAATAAAAGAAAATGACATACAAACAAGAGTTAAGGCATAAATTATGGAATCAGTGTTTTGCTGATGACATACTAAGAACTTTTAGTTGGTAAGCTGGTCTATGAAGAATAAACCCCGTGACATATGATTAGGTAACTTGTAATACTTAAAAACTACAATGTCATGGCATCACAGACAAGTGGAGCTTTGATGAGAAAGACTAACATGGACACGGCACTTGAATGAGATTTTCCTATTATTAGGTCCCATTGTGGCCAGGCCATATGCAAAAGTCCAGAGAGATCAAAGATTTCACCACCTACATTATTGTATATTGAAATGTGGACCACTCCCTCAAATTACCCTCGTGTGAATTGGACGAATGAAGCTATGTATTTTGGTAATATGAAAACCTCAGAACCAGTTGATGGTTTGATGAGGATGGAATGAGTATTAAGTATAACCAACCAATATAATTAAGAACAGTCTCACAACCAGTGACATTAGGGTCACATGCTCACAGCAAAGCTTGACTACTGCTGCTTTTTCGGTTATAGAGAAAAAAAGAGAACATTTTATATTGATATCAAGTCTTGAATTTCAATTAGATAGATAAACCTCGATAACTGAGAACTAGGTCCAGTAGCCCACCTTAAGATATTGGGTGATGAATCCATTTAACTTTTGCCAAAGCTTTCCTCTCTGCTTCATTAGAACACTTTCAAACAGTTGTGCTTGATGATTCCTTCTGAAGCATGAACCCACTGGTCTTGGTACTGATCGAAGTCAGAAAAACTGATTTCTCTAAATCTGACCCACAATTGCAACCACAAAATGTAACTCCCCACCCCATATCCATGCATGATATTGTCCGCTTTGGCCCATAGGCCTCACGGTTTTGCTTCTGATGGGCCTCACGCTTTAGCTGATGGGCCTCACGGTTTTGCTTCTGATGGGCCTCAACTCATTAAAAAGCCCCATGCAAGGTAAGGGTGTAAGCTCTACACATAACCCTATTTACTTTCCTCTCTATAGTCGATGTGGGACTCCGAAGCATCACATTAAACTGAGAATTCAGTGTTTGGTCAAATAAATCAAGCTTCTCAAACAATACTGTTCAGTCACACCTAAAATGAAACCGAGAAATACAAACAAAACAGTGAAAGGCCCTTTCCTTACTCACCAGAATTTCAATTAATAACATCATGAACTAACTAAATACTCACTCCAACTCATAAAAAAGCCTTTGGAGCAGTCTAATCTCTGTCTATGAAAAGAATGTCAAACTTAAAGTGGTGATTGAATGCTGAAAAAGACACAAGCTGGTGAATGATTTACCCAAGAGCATCTCACATGTGTGCGTCTCTTGTGGGGCTCAGCTATGGACCATCATATCCCCTCACCACCCAACATGTGGATTGTCATGAATTCAACTAACTTTGATCATGAATGAACTTGTATTTACCGTTGGATTGAACCGCCCTTTTACTAAAGGTTTAGTTCTTCTGCATCATGAAATCCATAACCATCATGACCAGGATGATTTTTGGGCCATCCCTAATCCTTCATATAACCATCCCATCCTCCATCTCCCCTTGATTGGCATGCAGTATCCCAATTGAGATAATTATTTTTCATGGTTAAAACTTAATCACATATACTGATCAAAATGCATCCTAACTTCATCATAGCTATTCTACCAAAAAAAAGAAAAAAAAAAAAAAAGAAAAGAAAACTTCATCATAACTAGTACCATATTACTCATTCAGGTGTAGCCCACTCAGTTCTTGTTGGGATGTTGCAAGTGTGCTATTATGGACTAGTTCAATGTATTATTATTGTTTTTTATAAGAACCTCAATCAGCTAACTGGATGGACCTATTTTTGAGGCGCTTGGACATCATTTTATATTTAGAACTGAGTCGATTCAGATGTGAATCAAGTCTTTGTCTATATCACATCTCCCATAACTCACCTAACCTGGTTTAAAACTATGCGCAAGGTCCCACACTAGGATGTTCCTTGGATCTCTCCTAGATTGAAGGAAGATAGTATAAATGAAACTTGAGCCTTTCTTAAATGCTTTTTACCTCTGCTGTTAGAATAGGAAAATTTTCAATTAAGGCCTTTGATTTTGGCCTTGTACAAAAGGACACATGTTTCAACAGTTTCCAAACTAGGCCTAAGCTTTCTATTTAAGATGACTGGCCATTTTAATGGATTTTCCAGTGACTTTTTCCCTTCCGTGTTCTTATTCTTCCTCATTGTCGTCTTCATCATCCTAATCTCCCCATCATTTTTTAATTCAAAAGCACAAGAAAGAAGTTTTTTTCTAGGAAAAAGCCGGGAAAAGTAAGAACATCGTTTTTGCCATATGCATAAAATAGCAGGGGAAAACCGATAAAGTAACCATAAAATACCTTAAAATGGAAGGTTGCCCAACATACAAATGAAAGTGTTGTGATCAATGGATATGGATATGAAGCAGTAGGACATCAGACTGATAATTAAATAGGAAACGGTAAGATTTCACATGAAAATCAGAAAAGAAAAAGGACAACAAGGTATTAGGACACTGTTAAAAATGTTGTGATCTAGGTGATAGTTTCCCTGTAGACAATATAAAGTACAGACTTATGAACATCCCTGAACCAATTATTTGGTGTCCCATACAGTTGAAGTGACAAGTAGTAAAGTGGTATAATGTGGATGGGAATCCCAAACATCTTCCAAATCAAAAGATCCAACTCTTTGATCAGTGACCTACAGCTGGACATTAAGAAGTGTGAGTTTCTTGGTCAACTTTGGTCCATTGGTTTATCCAGGGACAAAGGCTTTGCGTCCAGCAAGAGAAGATTACAAAGACAATGTAACAGGTAAAATCTATATCTAGGAGTGAAAAGAAAGAAGATTCTCCCAGGGACGTGCACAAATCCCTCATATTTACTTTGTGGGATTGATTGTTGATCATAGGTTTTCACTTTCACATGTACACAGCAAGAAAAGTTAGACACCAACAGACCTGGAAAGAAGGCCAAAGAATGAATAGTATTAAGATCTTCCAATCTAGGGACTTCTGAAAATCCTCACACAGGAACTAATCGTTTTTTTTTTTTTTTTCCCTTCAAGAGGTAAAGGTCATGTAATGTTCCATAGCAGAAATAACAACGATGACTTTGTACATTTGTTACAGTACATGCGCCTGTAGTCCCACTTCCACCTCATTCTTCTCAATGCTGGTTCCAGTGAAGAACATATGCGCATATGCCACTTCCAAAAGATGCATAGGCCACTTCCAAAAGATGCATCTTGATCACAATGGAAACTGAAAAAGGCTGCCAAATGATACATTCAACAGTGATAATTCATGATCAGTCATTGATAATTCATGATCAGGACCCCTTTTTGCTTGCTCAATGTTAAGTTCCTAGAAAATTTAGGACATGCCTTCTTTCAAAGAGGCTAAAATTGAAGGAGTGCTGGTGAACATCTACAAATGGCCATCAAATAGTTTCTCCTTCGATAGAAAATAATTTTCAACTATCAATGGTAGGCCAAATTCTAGTGAAGTGAAGGCTCTATTTACATCTCTACCTCGTATTCTTCTGTCTTCACCTCTTTAATACTCCAGTAGTACAACGCATATAACTTTCAATTCCTAGGAATTCAAAGGTTGGCAAACAGGCTCTAATGTTATCTAATGGATACCCTACAAATTATGGTACGTTGGATCCCCATTCATTGGGTAGTCTTCTTTCAATTCTCAATAAAGCAACTCATTATGTGTGCGCCTCAAAATAAAAGATGTGTGTAATGGCTTTGAAGTGGTTCTGAGTCATTTGGGTTACTTAGAGATGCAAACCTTTAACTAAATCATGCTTAGGAGTCAGTGATCGCAGGTGAAAGTAGACTGAAATCCATAACACAGCTGGAAGGTGCTCATTTTTGCATCCATGAGGTCCACGGTTTGAGCCGATAAAAATTTAAGCCCTTTGTGGGATCCACTTGGATGCATTCCAGTCATACGATAGTGCGAATAGGGACAGCGAAGTCTAACTTGACCCACATTGGACCTGCATTTAAATGGGTCTTTTTTTCATAGAATACATAGGAAATCGTGGTCAAATGAGCTAACTAAAGAGGTGAGGGGTGAAAATTATTATGTTACAATGTAGATGGGACCTTGATACTGAAAAACTTGATGGCTGGGTATTCATTTCTCATCCTCATTTTGGTTCAATTCTCATTATAGAGGAGGCTAATTTGATGTTTATTTTTAGAGACTCATCTTTACTTTTCAGTTTTTGGATACTCAGGCTTATTCTGGGGCGATTATTTGGAGTAGACACATTGACCGCCCCAGTCAGTAAATTAAGGCTTAGATGAAGATAGTGATCTACAAAGTTCCTGTACACGTACAAATCCATACATTGCAAATAAAGGAAGTATTCATGTGATATATGTGAGGAGTCATGACTTCTAAAGGTAGGTTTAGGCATGTTTTGTGAAAGTTAGGCCGTTGGTTCTTCTAGTGAATGAATGACAGGACAACGCTGTGAAGTCCTTCTCCAAGCAAAAATGAGTACGCATGAATGATCTTTTATCTATTAACAATTTCAGATTTGGGATTTTGGTGGGAATAGTCAATAAACTGCAGTTTGACTCCTGATCAAGAAATGATGAACCAAACAGCTAAAAAGAAATGTGGTTACTTGCTCCTTGACTTATACTGCAAATGAAGGTTAGGCTAATGCCTTATTTGAGCCCAGCCAGATCCTCTATAGACTTAAGTCACTCCTGAAGAGATTCTCCTTTAATCAGCTAAGAACAGCCCATGTGGTACGACAGAAATTTCATTGGCAGTCAGCCTTAATCAATCTATCTAAATCTGCCTCAGTAATGATTTTCTAACCATCCAATATATAATAATCGAATTGACAGTCTACATCCTTTGAATTAAAGAAAAATCCTTTTGGACTGAACATTTGATCTCTCACATGAGTAGTGTGATGGTAAATTGAGTTGAGAAGTTAAATGAAGAAAAAATTACTTGTATAATTAAGCAAAATCACTAATTAACACCCAATTTTTATTTCTTTTTCATGATTCGATAGCGAGTTAAAATCATAGTTACCACCTAGTTTGTTCAAGAGGCTTTCGAACTACAAATAGTTCATTTCAAACATTTTACAGTTCGATTCGCAGACTACTAATAAATCAATTTCATGTAATTCTCTAGTTTGAATCATATAATTTTGTTGCGATGCTTACCTAAAACCACAAGCCACTCAAAAACGCTGCACCATGTATTAGTGCTAATCCATGCCTAACTCCGATCAGAGTTGGGCTTGCGTACATAAAGACTGATCACTAGTAAAACATAAAGACTGAAGTTCAAAATTACATACATACAAACACGCTTGATTAGGGATGTCAAATGGGCCGGGCCAGGCAGACCAGGTCGGCCGAGGTGGCTCGGGCCAGGCAGACCGTTTGGCCCGGCCCACCTGGCACTTGGGTTGCCCCTCTATGGCTAGGCACGGCCTACCTGGCCCACCCAAAAGTGGCTGTTTTTTAAAAATTGTCCATTTTACCGCCCCCCCAACCTCCCCCCCCCCCCCCCCAAACAACCATAAAACGGTCATGTAAGGGGTATTTTATGTCCTTTTCAAATTTTCAAAGTCTATAATACTCTAACCCTTCTATTATTTTTCTAAATTTATTAGTATTATTTGTAATACTCTAACCCTCGAATATTTCAAGCCCTTAATCTAATTTCCATATTCCCACCTTAACTTCTTAGTGATCTAAATATTTGATTATGTAAATTTAGATAATAATTCAAGCAAATATAGGTTTTGAGAAATAGAATCATAGAATTTGTTTGATATTGATCATTGTGGTTATCCGACTGATGTATAACAATCTTGGTAACTTGGACTTTTCTCAATATCTCATAAAAAAAATGATGCTTTTAGACAATGAATTATCTATCGGACAAAAATTAACTTAATTGGTAAATATTTATCTGATAAAGACTTTTAAATAAACTTTATGCTTAGTTGCATGTGTAAAAGGCAATCATCCAAGGGGATGATGGTTCAAAATTGCTCATCAACTACACTGAAAGGTGTAAGTCAAACATGACGTGTGTGTTTGGATGTATGGTAAATTGAAGTAAATTGAATTAAAGGAATAGGAATTAACAAATGAGAGATAATTAGGAGCCTTAAAGAGACCTCTTTGGAATTGACACTCCAACATAGTTGGGTATTTGACAATTTTGCTAAAATGTGCTGATCTAAAAGGTTAAGCAAAAGAAAGATTGCATCAAATCAAAGTAGTAGTTTGCTTTTAAGACTTGTCAAATTAAACTTTAAGTTTTATTCAAAGAAAAGAAACATTTAACTAACCTTAGATGAGATGTGAACTTAATGATGATGATTATGTGATTAAAACCACATCAAGTCCATTTCAAAAAAGGAAAAAAAAAAAAAAAAAAACCACATTCAACTTGCAATTTACTTCTTGCAAACATCGGCCAAATTTGAAATAATTTGTCTTTTCTCAACTCCCTACAAATATTTATTTTCTTTTTGTATTTGATAACTAATGTTGCCATTTCTTTTATATGAATGCAGAAATCAAATGAAATTAATGTTTCCATTTCTTATTGTGTCGTAGGAAATTTATCATATAAATATTCAATTGAAAAATATAGTCTTCGATGAAAGGCCAACCCGCACCTCAAAATATGTTGACTTAATTTGGTTACTCCAGTCCAAGGTGAGTGGGAAAAACTACTATGCTCGTGGAATTAGAACATTTATAAATATTTGACTAGGTTTTCTAGATTGAAAAGGTGGCCATGAAAATGAAAGTGTTCCACTACCAAGCCCGTGCAATAGGAGGACATGACCATCTGATTAGCATCATGTGCATCCACTGTTCAGGTGGAATGCTATATGAACATCAATTGCAGACAATAAAATTTTATTTTATTAGTTATTATTAGTTACATAAATGAGTGGACCATGTTATGTGTGAGACTGGTTGGATTTGCATACAAATTTCAATAACTGAGCGTTTAGAAAGCATTGATATTTAGTGGATCCATCATAATGGGGCCCACTAAATGAAAGTGATCAGCAGGCCGTGCTTGTGTTCTATTTTTTTTTTAATACTGAAAAAAAAAAAAGGAAAAAAATTGAAAGAGGCCTGCTTGGCCCGCTGGCCCGTGTCAGGGTTTTTCCCTGGTGGCGCGGCCTGGCCCGGCCCGCTAGCTGGGGAGGGCCAAGGCTGGAGCGGGCCGTGCTGGCCCCAGGCCCGTTTGACATCCCTACTCTTGATACTCATTTCTCTCTGTAAGTTTTTTCAAAAAGGTCCGCATATTTTCTTCTTATTTTTACTAAAAACTGCCTTAATAGTTGGTTCATAGACATAAAGACTGACGCTTTGCCTTGTTATCCAGAGACTAGAATGTCTCTTTAAGAACTTTATTGACCTAAATCCAACTCATTATCTCACTGTGATCATTATATATATCACATGGAAAAGAAATAATACACGTCACTAATTTATAGTTAGTCCCACATCCAACCGAAAAACCTAAAAGCATATAATTGTTGTACCCAGATGATCATCAAACATTGGGTTCCATTGTTAGCCATTTGTGAGCCCCAATGTTCGGTGACCATAAAAAAAAGTGGATTATACTGTGGATAGGTTAAAACCAACACCTAATGATGAGTCAGGCCCAAGTGGCCCAGTCTGTGATGAGCCAAGGCTTAAATTAATGAAAGATCCGTTGGGTCCAATGGAGTCCGAGCCCAAACCCACGATGCCTGGCCACGTCACAGCAGTCCGGGTCGCTTCGGAAGCAGGCAGGCCACGTCCCGCTTTTATCAAGTCGTGCGGAGAATATCACAACTGCCTCCCCAGTCGAGGACACCTCGAAGGCTCCTCGTAAACGGCGCTGTAAAGTCGTCCCCATCTGTTAGGGGAGCGACTATAAATTGTAAGCCCCACCAGCACTTGGGGGGCATGAGACAAATACCGAGGCAAGCAATATTCTCCCTTCATCTCTCTTCTCCTACATTTGTAATCTCTGGACACTTGAGAAATGACATATCCGGCAACCTCTGCCTTTCCAAAAGTGGACGTAGGTCACTGACCGAACCACTATAAATCTCTCTCTCATTTATTTCCACATTTATTACTCATACTTGACCGGTGGTGTGCAAATCCATTTTTGTGCATCATCACCTAATGCAGTGGTACTAGGTATGCTCAAAATGTCCAGGGATGAACTCCATGAGGGCCAAGTTCGAATTTTTATAATACAAGGCCATTCAAACATAAATAAAAGGCCATCGTGCACTATGGTGAAGGAATCGGGATCCTCTTACAGGCGTTATGCACAGTAACCTTGAGTGGACCACTCAGGGTCCGCCATGTCACCATGAACAATTCTTGTCCGGATGCATGACAAGCTACCCACGTGTATGGCAGGCTGTCCGTGGTGACGTGACAGACTGTGAATGGTCCACTCACGATGGACCGTGGGGTTTTCCCTAACTAGATCCGGACTCTATGGTGAAGACCTGCATTGACAGTTATAAATCTCAGATGACAAATTTGAGTTTCTTGTGAGGATTACAATATTAAAACTAGTCTTTTATGTAGTCATTTTTAAGTATAAGATGGTAAGATTTAGGAAGTCTACTTTTTTAATATCTAGGGTGGGTCAATGGAATTTCTAGTACACACAAATAATACAGAGGCCACTTGAACTTGTCGGTTAATATAGGAGGGCCTTTTTGAAGAAAACCATTTTTTTTCTGATATGGAATGTATGAATGGGCCAAGGTGAGTGGAATTGGTTAAGAGCACGCTTGTCTTTGGCTTTGGGTGTTACCCATGTCTTTGGTGTCAAAGTTTGAGGAACAATGGCATATGGACAAAAGTCCAATTGGTATGGACCACACCTTTTGATACTTGATCATGGATAGGTCACATGGTCGCCTTAACATTTTCATATTTTTGTTTTAATCTTTGGTAACCACAAGATCAGTGGTACATTCTTTGGATCATCTGTGAGCTAGCAATGCAACAGACCAGATCTGCCTCCATTTCCATGCTCTTGATGGACACAGGGGTTACCAAGATCACCAAAAACAGCTCAGTGATGGGCCAAGTCTCAATTTTAATTGATTTGTTGATTAGGAAATTTCAGTAACCATTCAAGAGGATCAAGATTTCAGCCCTCCGATGTAGTGAATCTATAGACTAAAACAGTGTATAGACCATATAGTACTGTTGCACCTTATAGAGAACAAGATCGATTTATTTTTTCTTATGACCCTAGGTATTTCTCGCCAACCCAGCCTTCAACCTTTGGCCTCCAGTTCATGGGTTATCCAATTCTGACTATTCCCTCGAGGGTACATACATGGCCGCACACATAGTACCCTATAATGCAAGCAGTGAGAGTCCAACTCCAGACCTTGGGTAGAAAACTCGAGGCTCGAAACGGCCCAAGATCTGGATTTTTGTAACCCAGATCGCAGATATAGCCTAATTCGGACCAGGTGAATAGGTTGATAAGGGGGTCCAAATTGGTCCGGTTTAAACATCAGGCCAGTCCACTTGCTCAACTTCCATATGATAAGATGGTTAATGTGTGTACCAGCTTCTCTTCTTCTTTGGGTTTATAGGTGCAATGGGTTGGGTTCAGGTGGGGTTGAGGATTGTGAGTAATTTCGTATGCTCAACCTGAGTTCAACCCATTGATACATCTTGTTGAAATTCAACACAACCAAGAGAATAATTAATAAGGGTCAACCCAATCCCAACAAACCATGTCAGGTTCGGGTTGGTTAAATAGTGCAATTAGTAGAGTTCAGCTGCAACGGGTCAAGTTATGGATTAAATAGCAAAAAGGAACTCAATCCAAACCCAAAGCATTTATTAATCAGGTCATGAGTGCCAACCCAACCAACCCAAAATACAAACGACCCAAACCTTGAATTACCTGGTCTGGTTTGTATTCGGTCTGCAGGTCAGGCTAGAAATTGTAACTGAAGGTCATGTACATCATCAATACTAAGAGATGGATAGTCCTGATCTTGAACAGATGTGGCATGTTCATTCATCCCTTGTTCCACATTGAAAAAAATGAGTAGTTTAAAATGGGTTGCAAAGAGAAACTTGGATCCAGATCCAAATTCCACTATGCTTCGACCCAAAGATCCAAATCCACATATTAAAATACATGTTGTAAGGGCCCAATAACACGAGTCATACCGATATTTGAGTCTACTTATCTTTAAGCATATGCCATTAAATACACTCACTTGTATATTAAAGTAAACTATTTGAAACTCTTATCATCCAATTATACTAAAGCACTTCACTCTAACCTCAATCGTTGCAGATATTTATTTAAGCATCAAGGACTTTAGCATAATTTTTTTTGTCACATCCCTACAAGGCTAAGTGAGGCAGCACACCGGATGGCGAAATTTTGTCAATCTTTTAATTGCGATATTGAGTGGTCGAACTCTTACCCAGACTGGTTGGTTGAGTCGATACCTTGACGTTTTGCTTTGTTGTAGTTGTTTTTTCTACTTTCTTCGTTGTTGTTTGTCTTCCTTTCGATTATGATATAAATCTTTTAACCCAAAAAAAAAAGCGCTTCACATCTTATTTCGGATGTGGAACCGAACCCATTTTTTCAGGTTCATGCGAGATCTGGATACAACACATATAACCTCCATATCCACCATGGTTCTGCCCTGAATCCGACCCATTTGCATCTGTAGTGTAAACACTGTTTATCTGCTAAGCCATCTAATAAGGAGGCCTCCATTGATTAATTTTTTGTTAGCAAAGTGGTGGTTCTCTCAAGGAAAATTACCTGCCTTCGCCTTTGGGTCCAGGGTATATTCATCCAATAGGCCTTCCTGCTGATGGATTTTGAGTTTTTGCCTAACAAACATGCACCCAGATGCCACAAAGTAGTCAAGCCCACCCCAACCCTAATAGAATAGATGTCATGTGGTGAAGGCATTCTATTTTAAAGATTTAAAACTTGTTCCCACACGGTCGGTCGGATCAATTCAATTACTCTCACCATCCTAAACCATGCCATCTTTCATTATCCAATTTTTAAACAGATGCCACATAAAAGCATGGTATAAAAACTTCTCACTCTCCCAAGTCAACTCAGACAGCAGCTCACCAAGTTAGGCAAGTCAAAACAGGTCTAATTAAGTTCCTAGCCATAGAGTTACCAGGCTTGGCGACATTCTGAGTTTCCAAGTGTTCAAACTATGGTAAAAAGATATATAACTGTAATATGATTAGAGAATTCCAATCAACAGTCCTGGAACAATAATAAAATGGATCTATCAGGTTTTGAACAGATAAAACAAGAAAGCATCGAGATACCTGTAAAGAATATTGGAGTGGTCCTAGGGCACTACAGCAGAGCAAGTTTTGTTTCTTGAATCATTGAAGTTGAGAGAGTAGAACCTGACAAATTACACAATGCATGCATACAGATAAGACACCGATAAACACAACAATTTGGGCGTCAGGTTCTAGTTGGAGGCACTTTTGTTTTTTAGCAATTTAAGTTAAAAATTAAGACACAACTAAACACCACAATTACGCGTCGGCGTTGTAATCTAATCAGGTGCTTTTGTTTCCTGGCAATCAGTTATGAGGGCCGCGAATATTGTCCTTGTCCTTGGACTATTAAGAGGAGTCTCTTTCTCTCAAGTATTTTTAATTCATTCATCCAGAAACAGGAATTGAAATGGACGTGACACAGAGATCCACCATTTTGCCTGACCTAAACCAGAGATTTTTCTTCTTCTTTTTTCTCACCCTGATCATGTAGACCTTGTTACCACTCTTTTGAGTTTTGATCATTATATGGTGGTCCTTAATGGATGGAAGATACCTTCTAATAATTGCCATAGTCATTGCCCTAATCAGTAGGTTTTACCCTCAAAAGGCCCATTGGGTTTATAATATATATACACACACACACATATAAAGAGATGCTCCTATGAGAAATATCTCTCACCTAAAATGAGAGATTGGGCGGGACCCCTCACATCCATATTCAATGCCAACAACTTAAATGTGAGGGCCTCCACCTCAATCTCTCATATAAGATGAGAGATATCTCTCATAAGAATATAAATGGGATCTATTAGGTTGAGAACTTTTCATGAGTACTTTCGATGACAACTTTCTGTGGACCCCAGTGGCCCACAAGTTTAACGGCTTCATATTAAAAAAATCCAACCCTCAATCCAGCGGTCTAATCCATTCAGATGCGTGCCAAACATCGGGATTAGTGACTATCATAGGGGTCCTTGTCTATGCCCGGTTTCAATTGGTTAGTAAGTGGGCCCCACCAATAGTTCCCATGGAAGTCACGTTCTCACCTGAATATTTCCCTATATAAATAACCTTTAAGATGTATTAAAGGATTACAATTCAACAAGTTTGGAGGGGCAGACCAATTGATCAGCTTGTCCGAAGTAATGAACGACTGCATAATAGATCGTGGAGTATTAAAACACGGGGTTTAAATTTAAAAAGAACTAGTAACACACACTTTGTTGTCAATGTATCCACTTTGATGTTCCCTTCTACATGAAATTAAAGTTGGAAAATGGTTTAAATTGAAAGGTCAAGCGACTCAAGCCCCATGATCCACATGGATGAGAAGAAGTCTAAATTTTTTGCTTCTGGATTATTATCTCGACCATGCAATATGAGACTAACCAAAGGGTATTTCCATGTGAGAACTACCAAAAAGAAAAGGCACATTTCCATGTCAGTCTAATCCAAGGATTTTTGAAAGTCGGTTTGAGATTGCGGCTCACATGGAGTAGAAAAAATGAGCAGCTTGTTAAATCAAAAGTAGGAAGTCAAATAGGGAACATATACATGGTGGGCGCTCATATTGGCACCACAATATTTAGTTATGCACCCCTATATGATGGGACCTTGCTGCATCGGGACGTGTGAAGGTAAAGAAGGGACAGTTGGTTGGCTGATTTTTAAAGTTACTTGGTTGCTTTTTCAGCATCGGGATGTGTGCCACAAATCCGTTAGGCAAGAACGTGTCTCAACTCGTGTGCTTTGGTGCTGCCTCGAGACGCGTACAAGGCAAGGGAAGAGGGAACAGTGCCACTACCAACTCGTGACGTCGGCGCGTGCGGTCCCGGTCAAATAGTCAACAGCAACTTTGACTGGCCGTAATTCCTTCATCCGACCTCCGATCGACGAGCGGTTTGGTTCTGTGGATTCGTGGTGACGAGCACTATTTGGTAGACGCGACAGATCAGCATTCCAACGGTCAGAAATTTTTTGGACTGCGATCACGGCCAGTGGTATCTGGACATTATTTTTTTTTTCAGATATGTCTACTGCTATATCTGCTCTGCACGATCTGGCTAAGGTCGATATTTTCTCATATTTGACAGTTATGATCGAGCATGTTCCATTTACGACTCATTGAACTTTTGGGAATCAGATAGACCGGCACCAATTCAGAACTGGATGACAATGCCTGACATGCGTCACTTGATTGCTTCAAGTTACAATATCATATTACATCTTTTTAGTTCTGACCAGTATTTGACATTTTTGCCACTGCGATCAGTGCCTCCACCGTCGCATGAACATGTTACTATCACTATTGGGTTCGTTAATAATAATCACTTTGTCCAAATTGCCTTGGCAGAGGGTTACCCGATGCCTTCCATTATGATTCAATGGTTTACATACATGAACGATTGCGCAGCTGCATGGGTTACACCGTATACAGAACAACTTGCATCATACATTCAGTGTACTCGTTCTATATTTCCTTCTGAAACCATTGTATTATATGAATCATATTTTGTATTAATAGTGGAAGATTTATTGTTGTTACTAATGGAAAAAATATTGTTTTCCAGCATTTTCTAATATTCTAGATTTTTTTGATATTTTTGCGAATTTTTTTAGATTAAAAATAAATTTACACCGCGACGACCGCGACAGACCGATATTCGCGACCGATACCGATATCATATCGGTTTTTCGGCCCCGCCGATACCGGGACCGAGACCGAGATTTTAAACCATGCTCCCCAAAAAAGAAAAGGGGAAAACCATTGTGCCTCTGCACCTGCTTATGTTGCTCTGTTTTTTTTTTTTTTTTTTTTTTTGTAGCTGTAGCCCTGCACCTTCTGAGTGTACTGTGGACCATGTAGATATAATGGGTCACTCTTAGTATGGCCCTCCCATATTCAGTCTGATAAGAAAAAAAAAAGTTGTTATGCATACTCAAATTGAAAGAGAGTGAAAAAAAATTTGAATGGATAGGATGAGAATCTTGAGCATAGTATGTCCCATGATCCCATCCCTGCATGACTTAGGGACCGTTTCTTTCCTAGAATTCCTGGAATTCATGTCTGGGATTTTTAAATGCTGGAATTCTGAAATGCTACAGAATTCTGTCATTTTTGAATTCCCTGTTTCTTTTATGTTTGAATTCCTGCCTGAGAATTCATGAATTCCTGGATTTTCTGAATTCTCTGTTTCATAATTATAAGGATTTCTGACTGGAATTTTACTCCTGTATGCATTGTTTATATACCAATTTCACAATTCAAGCAGCAAAAAGTAAAAAATGGTTTTGATTAATAAGGATTTTAAATGGCCTTGGAACCATACCTTTTAAAACTCTAGCCGTGCTCTGAGAAGTGAAAATGAAGAAGACCATTGGAAGATCGGAGAAGATGAGGTATGTGCCGGAATTCCTCTCCCAGTTTGGTTTTCTCAAAGCCTTGATGGCTCAAGGGGATTTTAAAACCCCAGGTTTTTGGTTTTTTAAAATGCCAGCATTCCTGAATCCCCCAAATTCTTCCACAGAAACAAAGAATTTCTGACAGATTTTCAAAAAAATCCAGACTGATGGAAAACCCGTCAAAAATTCTTTGAAAGAAACATGGCCTTAATCAAATTGGATAGTCTAGATAACATTTACAAAATTGAGTGGAGGGAATCCATGCAAATCCGGGGGGCAGAAGGTGTAGTCCGTATGATTGTACAGCTGCATGGGCTACCCCGTATGCGGAGCGAATTAATGCGTTCATGTATATGCGTTCTAGGTTTCATTCTGAAACCATTGTGTTGGGAGATTATGAATGTAAGATGTGTTAATATATTTGAATAAATTTGTTTAAAAAAAATATTGTGCTTTCTTGTGTATCCAAACAGGCCCTAAAGGTATTTCTGAGTGTATCGAAAAAAATTAATAAGTTGTTTATTATTTTTATATTTTAAAAAAAAAATATTGTGCTTTCTTGTGCATCCAAACAGGCCCTAAAGATATTTCGGTATCCAAACAGGCTCTAAAGGTATTTCAGAGTGTATCGAAAAAAATCAATAAGTTGTTTATTATTTTCATATTTAAAAAAAATATATTGTGCTTTCTTATGCATCCAAACAAGCCCTAAAGGTATTTCGGTATCCAAACGGCACAATGGCCATATGGGCTGGAAATTTGTTTGGATTTTGAAAAATGTAAGTTGCAACCATGCATTTAAGAAGAGTGCGGCACCTGCCCAATGAGATGACAAAATGTGGGGATAAAAAGGAAAAACTCTCGGAAACTTTGATAGTGTCCTAATTCCCCGTTTTATGCCGGAGAGAACATGCCTCGATTGGTAGATCCTCCCTCTAGATCTGCATGGTGTATTCCCGAACCTTTAATCGTTTCTATTGCCAGTTTGGTAACTCTATTAATATAGTCAAGTCAAGTAAAGTTGATTTTGAAGAAAGAATAAAATATAAGTGGGTTATGATGGTATTTTATTTTTAGTTATTTGTTATGGAATTTTTTTGACTTTTTGTATGGAAAAGTGGAGTTTTTTTTGTATTTTAGTGTATAAAGGTAGTTGCTTTTTGACTTTTTGGATGAAAAAGATGGAGGGAGTTTTGAATAAAGTGCATTTGATGTGACATCTTGTATGGAAAATGTAGACTTTACTTGACTTTAATTGTATTAGTAAAGTGTCAAACGGGCCCTAAAGGTATTTCGGAGTGTATCGAAAAAAATCAATAAGTTGTTTATTATTTTCATATTTTGAAAAAAAATTATTGTGCTTTCTTGTGCATCCAAACAGACCCTAAAGGTATTTCGGAGATTAAACTCTTTGGCCATAATTTGACTGAGCCCCCGTGACATACTGGGCCCCACGATTTCTGACAATGTTTAAGGTGAGGCCCACCACTTCTGTGATGATGGGACTGGATCTGATTTGAGCATCCGATGTTCTGCATCTCAGTCCTTCGCTTTGATTGTTCCAAGGATTGAGATTTTTATAGAAATATATGAAAATAGACATTTTAGAAATCAAGAGTTATTATCTATAGCTAGCAGATTAATTTCTGTTTCTTGTTTAAACGTTGCCAAATTATGTGCTTAACATCTTCATGATTTCCTACCATTCCATTTTCATATACATACGAATTTGGAAGATTCGAATTGGCCATTAAATTGCATTTTGCCGGGTTACTATCTTTGGACTCTATTGATGGTAAGTGGCAGACCCAAAAAAGTTTGTCTGGTTATTTAAAAAAATAAAATAAAATAAAAATAGAAGTCTTGTGGGAGACAGTATTTTAAAAAAAAAATTGCTTTAAGATTTTAACAAGTAGAGAGCATTTTTTAAAAAGATTTAATTGCCGGGCATTGTTGATCATCTAGCTAGTAGCGAAATGGTTTAATACATGCATGGTCTAACATTGTTTTGATTTGTTTCAACTATTTATTTTTCTCTAAAAGAAAAAACTGAAATATTAATACTAGAAAATAAATGAACAGGATGTATTGTGTTTCAGGTGTGTCCATGTCTTTTGGGGAGAGGTGGTGTTTGATCCAATGGATAAATGAGTGTATAGGGATTGAAAGACGCGTTGGATTTGATTTGGCAGATAGCAGATAGCAGCCAGCAGCCAAAGGCATTGGCTTTTTGCACATCATTCTTATCACATCCATGATAAGACACACACTAGATTACATAGGTATAATGTATAGGGTGGGTGCATTTAGTAACTAGGGTGGGTGCATTTAAAAAATCCATTTGTGAAAATCTGTCACAATTTCTGACAATGTGGTGCCCTTATTAAAACATGGGGTGCGAAAATTGGCCCCCATGCATGTTTTGAGTGGGCTCCATTTCAAACAAGTTCTGAATTATTGTTCTGAGCAGTGAGCACCAGACAGTCCGGGGCAAAGTTCAATCAACTGGCAAAAGGTTTCCCACATATGAATTCAAAAACTCAGAAGAAACTACAGAAAAGGTACATATATAAATATATATCAAATGGAAATAATGTGAAAGCAACTAAAATGTGCAATTAGTGTCTTTTTTTTTTCTTTTTTTAAGGCAGTTAGTCAAGCTTAAAACAAGGGGCAGGGGTCTATAATCCATAAGGACATCATTTGTTTTTGAATTTAATAATTTACTGCAATCAGTAGGTAATCCCATATAGATGGGACAAGTCTTTCAGGACAAGTAGTGTTAATTCATTATCAGATACTTTGGTTCACATACCTTTCTCGTTGGTTCGAAAAAAAATACCCATGTCCTTATTATTTTAGCATATGAAAGTGGCTACCTTGATTCATGAATCATGGTGATGCTGACAAGTGATGATGATTAAAATTCACTTTCAAACCTTCTTTTGAACACCCCAGGTCCCTGTTAGAAAGAAAAGCTTATCAAAGTGACTAATGTATCAAGATCCAATATATCATTCAATATAAATACTAAGAATAGAATGAAACAGTATCACTCTCATTATATCATATGCCTTAGAGAAAACATCAATAATCTTTAACGAGAATTAGCAGCACACCTGCAACCACAAGAAAAGGGAGGATAATTATAGAAAAATTAGTGGACTTGGAAGGTAGAAGAAATCAGTGTTTGTTGAAAAGCTTGGGGCTTACTCCTCGAGGCTTACCTCGAGCGGTGGTTTTTGGAAAAGCCCCGCACATCGAACTGAGGCATGGCTTACATTTGGGGCATAATCTTGCCATATGAGATATAAACTCCAGGTAAAGCATGTGATTTGGTCAGGCTCCATTTGTGGGGCATATGCCTAATTAACAAAGTCATCTTCTTTTCAAGAAAAAGGAAGGGGAAATTTGTAATTTTATGGACCTTGAAATCCTTTTTTTTTTCCCAAGAGATTTTACTTTCAACCCTAATTAACTCATTAGACAGCTAAAAATAACTTAAAAAGTGCTTTAATTTTTATAAAATATTTTTTTAATGTCATTATTTACTTGGTAAAAGGTGTGCTCATGAGGCTTACACTCCACTCTTTGGACAATTGGAACTCCTCTTCCGCCTCAACATTGCAAAACACAAATCAAAAGAACACAATATAAACAAAGAAATAGAGAAATAAGTTTTTAGAGAGAGAGAGAGAGAGACCCTTGATGACTTGTAACAGAAAAACAATGGTATATCCATAGCTTGATCTTTATTTTTAGCGAAACTAGAGAAGCATATGTGTGGCATGTGAAAAAGGCTACATATCTAACCAAAAGTGGGAGCAAACAAGTTAAACAAGTTACATAGGCTTTATTGAATTAAGACACATCTATCGCCAATTGGTTTTACTAAATTTCCTTGACTAAACAATAATTTTAAGGGGATAAAGAATAACAGAAGGAGTACTTTACGGATGACAAGAGAATAACAGGTGTGTTTCATCATGTCATGTGGATCCATTGATCAATAAATCCTTAATCTTCACCACTCAACGGGCAAAAGAAGGAATGCATAAAGCAAATGAGTGCACAATGAAGAAACCAAGTTGAGATTGCTCCATTGTCAGGTGAATACATACGATGTAGGCTGGTATCTACAACCCATTCCCCTTAATATCGGGGCAATTATAAGAAACTGATGGGAGACTGATTGCTCCAGTCTCAAGTGAAACATAAAAGTAAACTGGTATGTACGAACAAGAAGTCTCCCTTGCTTCTTCCAATGACCTAAAAGATTCAACATACCTCCATAGATGTTTCAATCATAGGAAGGCAAACCGAACGTTAAAAGTATTTGTTTGATTTCTTGGATTGCCCATGTTTGGGTCATAGCCCTCATATTTCATTGAAGTCCAATCTCGAGGTAACAGCAATGTAGTTAAGAAATAAGATCTAAAAACAGCGGCATACATCAATACACATTTGTTTAAGGATGGAATTTAAAAAGAGTTCCTGACACTAGCATCACCTTTTTTAATCATGGTCACATAAGATGGAGCTATTGCCACTGGTCCAGTGTAATGTAAGCCCAAGACATCGAATAAGCAAAGCCAATTAGTTCTCATTGCAACACCTTGTAACCTGAATAACCAAGATATAGAAAAGACTTGATCGAGAAGACATCTTCTATACAAGATAGAAAACAGTACATGCAGAAAAGAATTTTTCCAATAAAAGCAGAGAAAATGTATCCACTCCTAAATGCAAGCTCACTTCTCATAGCATCTAAATGTTGTTCGCAAGGGTAAGAAATTAATTAGTTCAGTTTGGTAACACTTACCAGTCATTATCCTATTGCAGACCTCAAAATATGAATTGATCTGAAACAAATTCAGACCATGAAGAAAGCATCTGGTAACATCAAGCATGACTAACCAGATAAAACACTAAGCCCTGTCAGGGAAGACATGAACTTTTGCCACCAGCTTCCTGAAATCACTCATCAGTTGAATCCAAAAGTTTTGCTGATTTCAAAACAAGAAATTAAAAAAAAAGAAAAAAAAGTGACCATCATAGGGAACTGTCTTATCTAACAAGGAAAAGGAACAGGTTAGAATGAAAATAAAGGAAAGCAATATATATGTTATTCAATGCATGTAGCATGAATGAAGCGAAAGATCCGTTATTGCAAAAGAAAGGGCATGCGCCTGGCTGAAATGGCCTTCATCACAAAAAAGAACTAGACAAAACATCTAAACCAAAGTTTATATTAGAATTGAAGAGCAAAGTGGCCTTCGTCACAAGCCATTCAATGGTACTTCACCAGTATATTACAGACTAATCACCAACTCTCAACATTATTACAGTTCAAACCAACAACCTCATCTTGATGATATACAAAGCGAAACACCCCTTCCACTTCCTCTTGGCGCTCCAATTCAGTCCATCTGCATGCAATCTCTAATCCGTTCTTATTACCAAAGCTCAGTCGACAATGCTCAGACCGCGTTGGCACTCAAATTGTTGATATACTGAATCCGAACTATACAGTGTTGACCCTCTTGCCCAACTAATTACAACACCACAAGTGCCGCAACTAGCCCCCCAACCACAGAATAAACAGTCCACAGCAACCATAAATTGATCAATTGCAGATGGCACAATGGTTCTCTGTTCTTAACCATCTTCTTATCATCACAAAGGGAGAGGTACAAGAACCCAATAGAAGAATCCCAATGTTGAGCACCATGAAATGCAACAGCTCAATAAACCCATCATAGCGTTGGTTTGGAAACTGGGGAAGAATTGCGAAAGAAGCAGAAAAAAAACACTTACTATGATGGGGTGCTGCTAGTGGCAGAATCGACAGAGGGCCGCCACGCAGAGGCGGTGAGCAAGGAGAGATCTTTCCATCCAAGCTTCAAGCACCCACCCTCATCCACCAAGGTGTAGCCTTTCCAAGGGAACATGCCCAAGAGCAAGCTAGCCTGTGCAGCTGGGTTCCCACCCAATGAAACCATCTCAAACCCAACCTTCTTAAGCTCCTCACCCCAATTCTCCACCTTCACCTCCCCAGTCCTCTTGGGCCCACCCACAGCCACTATGTTCCTAATCTCACTCCCAAACACCTGCTGCTCCACCAAATGCCTCTCCAAGCTATCCCCTCCCAACCCATCTCCCAAAGCATCAAACAGAGCAGAATAGTAATGCAGAGCCTCCACAAACCTCCCCAGGAAGCTCCCTCCATGGCTCAAATCCTGCTGCACAACCGTTATAAGCTTGGGACGCAACGTCTTCAAAACCCTCAAAGTCCCCAAATCCGACCCAGTGATGTCATACAGACAGTGCTGCATCCAGTGCACCACGACTGCTTCCCGGGCATGGGTTTGTAACAGTGCCGTTACATCCGATACGTTACCGATTTTTCCCTCCAGAGGGTGGAACTCGAAGGGGAGACCTAGTGAGGTGGCGAAATCGGACAGCCGCTTTCCGGTCGCCTGAAGCATGACGATGGAGGATCCGATGCCGGTGATCCGTACCGACCGGATCTTCCTCGACCGGGAGGCGAGGATGTGGAAGAGGCCGGGCCATTGGAGGCCCTGCATGATGTCGAGATCGATTATGTGGACACGATCCTCACCGTCCAATGCTTCAAAAATGGCCTGATTTGCGGTGAAATGGGAGAATTTGATGAGAGGGCTGATCGAATTGTAGGATTGGAAAGCCGAACTGATCCTCTGCGATTGCGGGAGAGCTAGGGTTTTGAGCGCGAGAGGCGAGTAGACGCCGAGGAAGGAGCTGACAATCCGGGAGTGGAGCGCGTCGGCGAAGTAGGCGGCGACGCGCTCCGGCGACGATCCGAACGGCGACGAAAGCTCGGATATCTGCGGGAGGAGATCTGTCGCCTCCTCCAGATTGTCGGTGGAAACCGCCTCAGCGCACTGTAGCAGGAGGCCAAGGAGGTGGAGCCCGGTCGATTCTCCGCCTCTGTCCCCCTCCTCCTCGTCGTCCTCCTCAGCCTCCGCCTCGGAGTTCCCGCCGGAGGCCGTCGCCTGCCGCTTCAGCGGGTGGTCGCCGGAGTCATCGGCTGCGGCGGCGGAGGAAGACGGTGAGTCGCGATCGGAGCGCTTGGATTTCATGGAGGGGGTGGGATTAGGGTTTGGTATGGGGCTCGCATTTAACGGGGATTGAGGGAGGAAGCTCTGGAGCATGATAATGATCGCGTATCGGGCGGAGGAGAAAGTAGCGGCTCGTACGTGTCGTTGGTACGAAGAGAATCGGGAATGGGATATCGCTTTCCGCTACGAGACAAAGAAGCGTTACGGAGAGAATTTTGCAGAGAGGGAAGGGAGTTTTGACTGACAAACGGACTGCAAAGCTGCAGAGAAGTGGCGTTGGTTGGTTTGCTGTTATCGTCGTCGTCTCGTCGAGGGAGTTAACGGGACCGTTAGTCGCCGTTAGCTTGCCGTCTTTCTTTTTGTTGGATACGTCGGATTGGATTTGACGTTTTCTATTATATTTCAAAAATTGAAGATTTATATGAACTATGCTCCAATGAACTACCAAGATTTGTGTGCAATTTAGGGCTCTCAGGACATCACACGAACCCACGTGATATTAACGAATTCGGATGGTCTTTTAATGGATTTATGTCATTAACGTATCAAATTATACAAATTAAACCAGATGTCCGTTAACAACCTGCTTAATTCGCTAAATTTTTTTAATCCCTAAGTGTAGTTATAATTAATTTATATTATAAAGAAGAAATTGAAATTTATTGTTTGATAGTGGGGTTTTAGGTGAGATCCAATCGAGATACTCATTTACAGTTTAGTGTGGCTTTTATATTTTTTCTCCTTATATATTTTTGTATGAATTTTCTTTTAATTTTCGTAATAGCTTAATTACTTAATGGGTTAACGGGTTGGGTCGTGTAACCCGTTAAATTAACGGGTCGTGTTCAGGTTGGATTTTTTGACCCGTTAAGTTAACGGATCGTGTATTGGTTGAGATAATTTTAACACAAATTCGTTATTTCATAACCTGAATTCGTTAACACGATACGATTGAATACTCTTCAATCCAACAAATTGTTGAACGTGAATGATGTTTCACATTTTATCAGGTTATTCGGAAGTAATATAAGTGGGTCATACTTTGAGTTTTAGGGCTGGCTAAGACTCCTATGATTAAGATGAAGAAAACTGTGGACCTGCACAAAACCACCACTGCGATCATCAGCCCCACTTCATCAATTGCACAGAAAAAAGCTTTTATTGTGAAAAAAGACTGCATTGTGGATCCGGCAAGGGAGATAGAAAGATGGGGAATAGAGGGAGAAAGCGTTTGGTTGCTTTAGAGGAAGACAGCTCCGGGTAATAATAAAATAGGCTAATTGCATCTTGTCAGCCGATACGTGTCGGGTATATGACAATCTGGAAAAGACTTTTTAGATGAATGCTGGAGAAAGGTGAAGCCACTCCATACGGGATCCAATCAGCATGGCCCACATCACGAGCCAACGAAACAGATGTTGCCGTAAAGGTGGGCCTCGAATTGGCCGCTATTCAAAATGTGAATGAAAAAAACATGGTGATGGTGAGGAGGATCAGCAGCATACACTGCCGGAGCATAAATCAAAATTGCCTGCCCGGGTGCCCCAGCAAGTTTCAAGTTTCAACCATAAACATACATATCTGGTGTTGACGTCTGATCCTCAACCTAATAATATAAAGTATATCATATATCATTGTACTTTAATAATAGCTGATCTTATCATAATAATAAATATTATAATTGTGTTTATCATGCTTTTATTAAAGGTTTAAATTTACGATAAATTTAACTGTCATTAAAACGTAAAATTTGGAGATATTCCATATCTCAGCAACATGTTTATTTTGTTGAAAATCTGCCCATTATTCTATACGGGAAGATTTTACGTGTTTATAATATATATATTGCATGTGTAATTTGCATGTTTGAAGCCAAGGAACCAATTTGGATACACAACCTCAAATCAGGAATAGTTCTACTCAAAGCTTTAAACTTCAACATTCCAGCCCACGTGTGAATAAGCTAAGCTTGAATTACTTTTTCTTTCGGGGCAGGTTTCCTTATAATTATTAAATTTTTTTAAAGATTTCTTCTTCTAATTACAAATTTAATTAAAATTACATATTTGTTCTCAATAATATATCTAAAATGAATAATTCAAAATTCAAAAATATTTCTCTCTCCATCCATAAGCTTGCTTTTAAGAGTGTGCATTGTTAAATTCCAAAGTAGTTATGTGCATCTTTCTTCCAAGTATTTACTCCTTGCCCTAATTTCACTCCAAACAAAGGGGTAAAGCTACCATACACCGGTGGCGCTGCATCATATCATCGAAGTGGGTGGAGGCCACCTTTAGAGCCCGTTTGGTAACTCTACTAATTGAGTCAAGTGAAGTTGATTTTGAAGAAAAAATAAAATATAAGTGGGTTATGATGGTGTTTTGTTTTTAGTTGTTTATATTATGGAATCTTTTTTACTTTTTGTATAGAAAAGTAGAGTATTTTTTTTTTTTTAGTGAATAAAGGTAGTTGCTTTTTGACTTCTTTGGAAAAAGATGGAGGGAATTTTGGTAAAATGTGCTTTTGATGGGATGTTTAAATTGACTTAACTTTACTTGACTTTATAAGTAAAATTACCAAACAGGCAGGAAATCCAATCCATTCATTAGTTTTAACAGCCACTATGGGATATAAATATAAGATATTACTCAAATCGACAATATGCACACCGTTGGATTAATTAAATCTTGAACACATGATTCAACTTTATTTACTTTTTCTCTCTTTCCTTAGGAAAATAGAAGTTGGGCACATTTATAAAATCAACATGTTAATCTAATGGTAGGCCCCACGAAATACTTTGAAGTTATATATGCAAAGAACAAGATGTGTGTAAAAGATGATGAACGGATTGGATTTCTT
The DNA here is from genome assembly GCA_028538565.1 of Umbellularia californica. Lineage (NCBI taxonomy): Eukaryota > Viridiplantae > Streptophyta > Magnoliopsida > Laurales > Lauraceae > Umbellularia > Umbellularia californica. The sequence continues at coordinate 9,478,699 of JAPQWN010000006.1, read as the reverse complement.
AAAGGTGGACCCCATCCACTTGCATATACTAGGCACTGCATCATACTAAGATGTTGTGCTGCTGTATGGATTGAGTTTCTTAAAGATGGGCCCCACCCACTTGCATATGCCATGCACCCCATCATATTAAGATGCAACGCCCCCTGTATGGGAGCTTTGCCCCCAAACAAAGTGGATAGCAACTATAATGTGCTTTTTTTGGACTCCAAAGTCGTGAGGCATAAATAGACCCAACAGATATCTCCATTATCTGTTGCATGCTCGGTCCTTTCCAAGAAAGGATATGCAATTGTTAGTAAAAAATTACAAACCCATCTTTGAAGATATCTACCTGAACTGATATCATGTCTTGGATAATAAAGACATGGCTAGGCTTGTCAATGGGGCAGGTATGGTCGAATTGATCACAATATGTTGCATAAATTCACTGTAATAGTTTACATAAGTCTTTTCAATTTATACAACCAGTGGCGGACCCAAGATTTTTGTTTGGGTGGGGCACAAATTTTGTTTAACTTTGCTAACTTTTTTTGCATTAAAAATACCAAAAAGAAAATGTCATTTAAATAAACAAAAAACTTTTTTCCATCCTCATATCTCTTGCCTAATTGAAGGGCCCTCCCACCGCCTCTCCCAAATTTAAGTGATCATCAATTCATCCCAAAAGTGTTTTATTTCGATCTAAACAATTTGGTTGCGTGCACTTACCTAGCTCTAAAAAGAATTCTCTATAGTTAGTCATGACTCACGGCAAAGAAAAGAAATTTTCACTTAAATCTAACTCAAGTTATCAAACATATAAATCCTAAGGCCTGATTTATTTGTGAATTGAGGATAAAAGTGTGCCCAATGGTTATTTGGTCATCTTCAGACTTGTAGATATGTTAGATTAGGTGATTTAGGGCTTAGGGTTTGGATTAAGATTTGGGAATTAAGGGATTGAAATTAGGATTTGGAGATTAACGGCTCATATTTTGGTATAGAGTGATTAGGATTATACTAAATCCGATGAGGGAGGGAGATCTATTTGGTGAGAGACTAACCACGAGAAGACTGGCAATGAGAAGCTCAATCAACACAAGGAGGATCTCGAACTCTCAGTAAAAAGAAGATGTTGAGAGAGAAAGGCATGAGGATCTGATACTTTCAGTCATTACGGTCTTATAACATGGGGCGATCACAATGTTTAGATGTGGGGCGAGATATATGTGGGACAGGTAGGACCAACTTAAACTATGGGCAAATTCAAAATCAACCTGGGGCATTCGCCCCAGGTTCAAAAAGTGTAGGTCTGCCACTGTATACAACAGTAGTTCAAATACTACAACAAACCTTATTTCTAACAAACTACCCTAACAGTTGGACATCCCTATTACCTCCAACAACTTCCACCTAACTTGGGCTCATGTGGCATCAGTTTTGCTTCCCCCAGCCCACTCCACCTTGTATATCACCTACTAAACATTTATCTAATATGAAGTAGGTTCTCAATCACATGTTCTAAACCAATGATGGGGAAGGCACAGAAAAATACGTACTTCAGGGACACAATGCGCCCATAAATAATATGGATCAAAGAGTTCAGGTCCAGCCCATCCAACTCGATCGTTGGCCTAATGATCCAGTTTAAGGGATAGGATTTGCGAAATCCAAAGCATCAAAACCATCTATTTGCAGCTAATTGATTTCAAGATATGATTGACCTAATGTTTATTTATTTATTTTTATCATGGTGGACCAATCAAAAGAAAGTGAGGTAACCAAAACAGAGACCCAACTTGTTTAAATACCAAAGGTCCCTTGAAATGTTGCTGTCTATGGGCTCGACGATGATGTAAACAGTTTATATTTCCAAATGGATGCGTCAAGCCAGCAACTTCATTAGCATCCCTAATAAAAGACGACTTTCTCCCTAAGAAAATCCACACCCCAAACCCTAATAGAGTGATTGCTCACCAACTCACTGGCATGGCATCTCTATGAACATTATTAAATCCAGCTTCATTGTTACAAATCTTATAAACCCATTAACATAATCTTATAACATTAAACTCGCCAGCTTCATAACACTACATCACCACAAACGGACCGCACAGATGACAGAACATCGGTTGGAAAAGCATTTGTAATCACGCACTACCAATAGCTGTAAAACTATGTTTAATGATTCATTAAAAAGAAATTCAAATCACGCAAAACCATCTTCTAATATTTACTGATAATGATTTGGTGTAGATACCGGGGCAGACCTAGGAATTTTTCCTTGGAATGGCCACTATGTAGAAAGAAATTCTCGAGAGGGCCACATAGAAAAAATGCATACAGTCCTTAAATTATGTAAGGTCATTTTTGACAATTTGGGGGTGGGGGGCCATATGAAAAAAAAAATCATAATAAAATTTAAACCATAAAAGGGGTTTTTCCAGATTTTTTGGGGGGAGGGAGCTTTTAAAAAAGAGAATAAAAGAAAAGAAGATTACAGAGTAGAAAAAAATGGTATATGAGATTTACGATCAAAATGAAATTGTTTCGAAGATTTGGGATAAAAGTGAAAAAAAGACCTGTGTGGTTACATATTGGCATCCCTGTCGGACCTCAGACCTTGGCCCGGTTTCAAAATTTACTTGGAAATTTTGGATCCACTTCCAAAACCCACTTGATAATTTGGGTTTCCTCCAAACCCAACCACTTGTTTGGGTGCCCCCGAACAAAACGAAAGTCTCAGGTTCTTTTAGTGAATCTTCCATTCCCCTTGTAATTTGGCAGTCAGGGTTCTAGTTAGCTTATAATGGTCTTTTTGTTGGTGCCATATCTTGAACCTATGACCTGATAATATCAACCAAAGGTTCAAAGCATCAAGCCAGGATACTGATCGGTGCATACAATGGCTTAAGAAGTAAGAATGCCTTCATTCTATCTTGTTTGCGACACACCCTACCAATCTCATCAAAATATGCTTCGAGATGCAGACCTGACCTATCCCGTTCCAAATGTGCGTCCTTAATTCTTAGGCATGAAAATACAGGACAAATCAAATAAGGTATCGAAATTTAGGCGAGGTTTAGAAGCATTCTAAATTTCAGGATTTCCAATTTTTCAAATTCCAGCTAACATGAATTCTTTAAATACTTACAACAAAACGAACCTTATAGATGCTTTATCAATTGTGCAATATTACAAGCAAACCAAGCACCTTGAACTCATTAATTAGAACTCGCTCATTGTATCATAAGTAGGCATAAAAGCACGACTATAAAAAAGACTAGTCTTGGTCACACCCAAGACCAGCATGGCCTAAGCCGGGTTATATTTTCTACGTTGAGTGAATGAAAACCGATAATTATCAATCTAGTTCCTTCTCTGTTCTTACCACCCCATCACTCTTTCATGCAGAATTGAAGCCACAACAAATCAGATTATCCATGACACAAAATCAACAATCCACATTATTTCAATATTACCTAAACATGGCCCCAATATTGTTTCAATTGCTCGAAATCTTAGGTCTAAAGCCTAAATTAAAATTTAATAAAATCTTGTAGTAATGGGAATAATCTATAAGAATTTTGTTATCTTATCCCATCATTACCCCCCCCCCAGTGAAGCAATCACTAACGTGATGCAAATCTGAAATCTGCATACACAGTTGGCAAATTGCAATCCAGTTATCTGAAGTTACCATATCACAGTTCTGCCATGTAATCAAGCAGATGTGTTTTTGCAACAAATTGAACAGCACATAAAGCATAGTGAAATAGGACCCTCCTCCAAGCAGAGGAATCTGAATCTCAGAATTATGGTTTTATTCAATACTTCCAATTGAAGGTGGAATTGATGATGATCCATGGTCGATTCCAATTGAAGGTGGATATTATGCGTAGATCTTATCCATTGATTATATAATGTAGAACTATAAATAAGGGGGTCAAGGGTTTAGTCCTCCTATAATGGTGAATGTTGCATGGGTTAGAATTAGAGATAATGTTTTTCATCTTCAAATCCTTTGAAAGTTCAAAAACAATCTTTAAGTCTAATAATCTAGAAATCTAACTATAGTCTGAGATAGTACTCTTAAATTATGAAAATACATAAGAGAGGCAGGTTTAAGAATAGTTGGTTCTAAAAGTTTTATATATATGGTAGGATTAGTGACAAGTAATTTGCTATATATTATTAATTATAAAACCTTGTATTACTATGATTGGTAGTTAGGAATAAAAAAATCTTCTTCTTCTTCTTCTTCTTCTTCATCTTCTGATGAGAAGTTCTAGGGATTTGTCACGCCCTATCCATGAGCAGCCTAGCCTGATTTCGGCCGGGATTGGGCCTTGACTATTAATACTTGGGCCGGGTTGGATTTAAGATTTGGACCCATTTAACATATGGTTTGGGCTCGGGATAAGTATTAGAAAGCCAGAAGACTGATCCGGCCGGCACAGATAAGAAGGAGAATTAGATCATTCCATGACTTGTGTCTTTAAAAACAACTTAAAGACCCCAATAAATTTGGATTGTCTCCACATGGTCTCTGATTCAAACCGAACTAGAGAGAGAGAGAGAGAGAGAGAGAGAGAGGTCTCCACATGGTCTCTGATTCAAACCGAACTAGAGAGAGAGAGAGAGAGAGAGAGAGAGAGAGAGATGGTGATGTAACTGATGTTAAAGGTGAGCCCCATCCGTTGGTGTCATTTCGTCCATGGATGATCATATGTGATGAAGATTCTTATCCAGTTTGTAGAATGATGCAGAACACACACTCAGCTTCCTCTATTCAACACCTGGGGGCTGAGGCAAATCCATCACATCACATTACCACCAACAGCCATCTTCAAAACAAAACAAAAATAAATAGGAAAGAAGCATATCACATTCCCTCCGTTAATTAGGCTAGGTGGGCTGGGCTCGAGCAGGCACCTATGGCCAGAGTGGGCTTGGGCCGGATATGGGCCTATGTTTAGAGTCGGGAGAGGCCATGAACACCCACCCCTACATGGATATTCTAGTTTTTTTTTTTTTTTGCCCTTTTTTCCCCTCAAAACTATTTTACTCTATACAAAAGAAGAGAGAATTTTAGAAAATAATAAGAGCATTTTTGCCTTTCGCTTTCTTCGCAAAGAAAAAGTCTTAACAAACTTCCTCATTGGAAGTTTTGCTTTGTTATTAACCAAAGTACACCACATCCTAACCAATTCAATGTACTTTTTTTTTTTTTTTTTCTGCTGCTTTCGACTAAAGTTTCTTAAGACATTTGAATGGGCCCCCTTAAGAAAAATGAAAATGGATCCGGAATGTGAATGCTCTAGGACCAATCTCTTCAGTAGGGTTCATTAAAAGGAATTTAAACACTGCAAAAGAAATGCCCTACTCTTTATGATCATTTTGACTCAATCTGATCCAGGCCCAAAATTGGATTGATTTTATAAGCAATATCTGAATTATTTATAATATTTTATTTGAATATCTTAAAAGGTATTAATTTGAAGGGGAAGTCATTTGGGTGAAAATTGATGGGGCCTATACACAACACTACATGATGGAAACGGCGTTTTTTCAATAATTTTGATGCTACATAAGTGGACCTACTACTGTGTAACTCTTGCGTAATTCACTATTTTCTCCTTTTTTTTTAAATTTATTTCCTCTCACGTCTCTATTGGGTAGATTTTTTTTTTTTTTTTTTTTTTTTTTTGTGGGGGGTGGGGGTGTTTCATGAAATAACTAGTGGGTGACAATTCAATTGCCCATTATTTCTGTGAGAAATTCCACTTCAATAGTGTAATAGTGTAGGCCTAATATCAAATCAATTTATGCAAAACCAATTATATTTATTATAATATTTTATCTAGGTGTTGCTGTTAAAGTGGTAACACTTGGGTCCTCCATTGATCATCCGCAGCTGCACTCTTGGTGATCCAACGGTTAGACCGATGTTAAAAAGGCTGACTCGCGAGCACAGAGGTGCACCAAAGGGGTAAAATATTGTGATTCCCAATTATGTGAGAAATGACTCATTTTTGTTTAAGACTCTATAAGCTTAAATCTCTACGATCAATGATATATTCTAGCTACTTCAACAAATAGCCTGACCGGGTCCATCTACAAAACACTCTTTCCAATCACGGTAAAATGAGATCTAAGAATTTGGAGTGTCTAATCCATGAGTACTGAAATTTTAGATGGTCCAAGTGATGAGTTTCCCCTAGGTGTAGTTCAGCTCCATGAGGCCCACTTGGGTCCACCTTTGATAATTGCAGCTCTTCTCACTCTTATCCTTACAGATCTAGCCCAAAAAACATAAAAGAAAAAAGACAAAAGAAACAAAACAAAAAAAAATCTATGGATAAAAGACCATAAGACATGACTGTTGAATAATGGGCTAGAATGATGTGATGAGGATGAGATCTTTCCATCCATCCTATTCCCAATGATAGGAAACCATCCAAGTCCAAGTAGGCACTACGAGCTAGACTGCATATTGTGCATATGCAGTATGCTCACATTCTTCATAACCAGTACATTGATGTTACACATATATGAGGGGGTATTGTATTACATTTATGCAGATCCAAGAAATCTAATATACCAACGTATCAGAAAAATATTCAGTTAGTCCTATAACTATAGGATTATACATTAATGAATAAGGGCGCCTCATAATTATTTTACATAGAAAATTCCTAGTATATAAGATTATAAGAGAAAATTTAAACTATTAGGATAGAAGTACTTTTGGAAATACTTAAATTTTGATCAAGGAAAAGGCACTCCTTATTTAAGGTGTGTGGGACCACTTTTCATTACAAAACCCCCACCCCCCCCAAAAAAAGAATTGACCCCAGCCAAACTTTGACATAAACCAACAGTTAATCACCGTTGGCGTACTAAAACCATTAGACCATTTAGGTTGATATTCTGCATACTACTAGGTCTTGTTGAAATATTTGTGTCCCCCACTTCCTTCTTAATTGGCATGGCCCAAAGAGGACCCCAAAAAGTTCTCGGAGAGCCCAATCCTCTATCTAAATATTGGAAAAGTTACACTAAAATGTAACTAAAATAAAAACAAAGTGAAAATATCGCCTTCCAAATTCTTAAATTAGGATGTGTCAAGGTGGTGTTCCATAGAAAAGAAATCTGAAAAAGAAATTCGCTATTGAAAACGTATTGAAGACAAGGGGTCCATGGCTCACATATGGGGCACATATAAGCCAGGCATATATATATATATATATATATATATATATATATATATATATTTTTTTTTTTTTTTTATTTTTTTTTTTTGAGCCAAGAAATCCATACGTGTATGTGTTGTCGTCGGTTTTTTTTTTTTTTTTTTTTTTTTTTGCCTTTCTAGTAATTTTCCATGGCTTTTAGACTCCTGTGGCACATACACTCTAATGCAATGAATGTAACCACTACCCCGTATTATCCTTCCTCCCCAATGTCTGTTCATCCCAGCCATCAAAGAAGGAAAACCAATACTGAATTGTGGGGGTGTTTAAACCTGCATAGAAGAGATCAAGAGCTGAGGTTTCATCATTGCCTCATCATGGCAGATCCCTTTCTCTGATCTACACATGAAGCAAATTCCTACGAAATCCACAACAATTTATCACCATAAATACCTCAAACACACAACCCAGCCTATCTCTTCCACATCAGATATGAAGCCAATTTCGCTCTGAACTGGCCAAATTGGTGGAACCATAAGTTTCTGTTCAATCAGGACCGTGGCTAAACAGGACAACATCGAAGATTACATTAAAAAGTCCCCATTATTTTATTATTATTATTATTTTTTTAATGTATATTCAAGCGTATAGACGTTTTACACCAGCCTCCCTCATCTTATTTTCTTGTGTTGTCATTGCCATTGCAGAGACCCCCTAGCCCATCCAGCCAGCCAGCCATTTTGGTTCAACCTCAATGTCATCTCACTCAAGATCAACCTCATGCATGTCTCTCCCTCTTCTCACCCAAGATCCAGCTCATGTATGTCTCTCCCTCTTCTCGCCCAAGATCGTGCTCATGTTTGTCTCTCCCTCTTCATTATTTGCACTCTCTATTTGCACTCTCGATTCAAATTAAAGCATTGTCTCACCCAAGTTCAAGCAAATGACGTCTCCTCCCTCTTTTCCTCTTCATCCTGTTTCTTGTCACTAAACTCACTTAGTGGGGCACACGTTTCTTATGTATTCTATGCAAACAAAAAAGTCCTGAAGTTGAAAATTGAGAGATGAAATTAATAATTTTTGTCAATCCAGCTTGTTAGCATTGTATTAAAAGTTTTTTCTGTAACGTTTGAAATAAGTGGATTTAGAAATACAAAGGGTATCATCTCATGCTTCATCAATTGGTTCTCACCTACACTATCCAATGATCCTGAATGGTTCAACAACAAAATGTAGTTCTTTGTTATTGTGATAAAACGATAAAAGCTGGTAGGATTATATGATTAAAAGAGCACCGTGGAGAGGCATAAGAGAAACTGCAGTGTAAAAAGGTACTAAAATGGCATATAGAGATATTTGTGATGTTGGGTAGGAAAGACGGTAGAGGAAAAAACAGCTAAGCGAGGATGTTGTGGTAAAAGAAGATAGAAATGAAGTCCAATGCCCCACACAGCAAATACAAGCAAGAAGGGTAAATACAATAAACTAATAATAAAAGCGATGTGCCAAAAGTCAACCAACCCTCACCAACACACTCATGGTTGAGTCGTGTTGGCAGCTTGGTGTCACACACTTGCTCAGGGATTGCTACCTGATTTTGTAGACCAGCATCACAACATAGTAAAAAAGACGGGGAAAAAGGAAAAAAAGACGGGAAAAAAGGTACACCAATCCTCTATGATCAGCCACTTCGAATAACACCAGATCAAAGCCAAGCATCAAAACTACGTTGGCAACAAATTAACCAAAAGATGCAGCAGCATATATGCTTATTGGGCATTAGTGGCTAATGCAATCAACAAGATTTATCAACTTTAATTCAGCCAGATCAAAATTTTATCAACTGAAAGCTAATGCAATCAACTAGATTTAATGGATAAGATGTCATCCTATCATTGATCTTAGGGAAAGATTTGAATAATATTGTAGAATACATGGAACACTATAGGTCATCTAGTAAAGTTGATGGGTGATGTATAGTAGAGAGCCCTATGCACAGTTTCAAAGCCTCTGGAGCCACTATTCACCTCACGAGTTGAAGTGCATTAGTGTCATAGATGAGCAAGTTATTGATATCTTGGATTTGTGAGTTGTTGAAAAACCACCTCTTGTGATAAAGGAACCAGCCACAATTAGAGGGAACAAAACTGATTCGATGGAAGAGACATGGTAGGCAAAAGGCCTGCAGGAGAGAAGTTGTGAGCTCACAAAGACGGAGATGATGATGCTAGTAAATTCAGTTTTTTGTTCCTTTTGTTGTGATTTTTGAGGGAATGCATCAAATGAGATTGACTACTGCCAACATTTTTTAACGTAATGATAGTGTCACAAGTCACAACAAATATGAAAGTGTGGTAGTATGGTTGTGCAAATTAAAATATTTATTTATGCTTGTTAGCCACTAATCTACTGACCCTATTGTAGTATGGTGAACTACTGATTGTGTCAATGGCACTTATAACATTGTTATAATTGGATCTGTATGTTGAGAATACAATCATACATACTAATAATACGTGTTAAAGAGTTTTCTTTTTTAACTGGTAGTAGGTGAAGAATGGAAGGCAACAAATGGGATGAGAAGTACTGATACAGATATACTTACTTTGGGGTTTCTGGCATGTAACTAGTTGCTAGTTGAAGGTAAAGATGTGTTTGTGGTGAATCGGGATCCTCTGAGTGGGTCTATGCACGCCATGGTGACCATGAGTGGACCTTTTAGGGTCCGCCTCGTCACCACAGGCAGCCCCCACTGGATGCATGGCAGGCTGCCTGCGGTGATGTGGCAGATCATGAATGGGGTCCACTCACAGTCACCGTGTGCTTTTACCTCACCAGATCCGGACTCGTTTGTGGTTCACTTTCAGATCAAAACAAGATCCAGTACCAGATCTGGTAATGGAAATGCATTTCTCAAGAACTAATGGCAGTGATCACCAATGAATAGCAATAGGTGGATTTATTACGACGGTAGGACAGGCTTTAGACGAATTGGTTTTGTGGGTTTCTTGTAATTGGAGTTGTGGATGGAATAAATCCCCATTTCCAAGCTATGTTTGATCAGCACCTTTCAGATATAAAAGTGCATCCTGCAACTGTGATGGTGGAATGGGGGGAGACTGTTGTGGCGTCAACATCTGTGGAGTCACAACAGGCCAGTGTCACCTGATACCAATAATGGCGTAGAATGAGCTGCATGACTAAATTGGCAATGGTGATGATGGAATCCTCGATGTCCGTGGTTGACAAACTAACTCAACACCCATTAACTCAAAGACTCACACAATCCAAGCCAAGCCAAGCCAAGCCTCTAGCTTGTTTTGGGGGTGGGTGACAGGATGATTTCTTGCTATGCAGAAGAACAACCTTCTCTTTCACAAAACCCAAGCCACTAACTCATTTCTTTGAGTCATTTTCCTTTTATGCATGCAACACTTGGGTAAAAACTAGGAAAATTACTAAAAAGGGCATAAATCCAACAAATATAGAAGTAATAATTAACTAGTACAACAATTGGCAGTGATGGAAACTTTGCAGAAGCCCATATTGTGGGCCAACATCATGGAGTGGATCCCTTGACTGCATTTCTCAGTTACCAACAGTGCACAATACTAATCTAAAAGTACATTTTAATCTTCGTGCTAACACAAAAACCATAGAATACGTAAACAAAAACACAGACTGGGTGAAACAAAATGGTGTTGAAGAAACCTCTTTATCAGCTTTGGAGAAACCCATTTCAAACAGGTTACAAAGCTAAATTGGGAAAGGAAAAAGGTAACAAAAGTAAAGATGCCAAAAGTAGAAAAATGGAATAGTAAAAAAGATTGGGGAAAAAAGTAGTTCAACACATAATATTTAAACATGAAATATAAAGGAGCCTACATTGAAATGTCCCATGTATTACCCGCCAAAAAGAAATTACCATTATTTAGAGAAAGTTTAAAGCAAATTAACTTATAAACCGATGTAAAACCTTCTCTATTTATCCTTTAAACCATTCTCCAACCATAACAGAAGTCATGAGTTAAGACAACAACTACATCCCAACTTCATATTATCACAATAACATCAATTTCGACATTCACAAAGCCTAAGAGAATCTATCCAATAATGCAAACAGATAATAGGCAGCATGAAAATAACAAAAACAAGGCAATGACCCAGAGATGACTACTGTCATTGTATCAGAGCCAAAGGTGGCTTAAAACCCAATGAGAATCTTAATTCAACAATAGTATACGTGCCAATCTCTTTCATAATCCTAGGGACCCAAAACAAACTACTCACACATTCGCTAAGGTACTGTTTGGATGCTCTGAACTCATTTGCCCTGCACTTAATTAAGCTCCAAATTTAAATATCAAGAACCCTGTTTACATCTATTTGTGGCCCGGCGCTCCAAACTTGCAAGCCTGCATTTAGATAGACCCAAAGGGCTCTAAATCTGGTGTGCACATTTTCTGTAATGCATTCTCTGCCCTCAGGTTTGTAGCCTATGACTTGCATTTTGTTCTAAAAATTGTCTCCATGTCTCACAAAAATAAAGCAAATGTACCCAGAACAATCTTAAGGTATTCCAGACCATTTTGAACAAGTTTTTAACTTGTTCAAACAAACTCACATTCGAGAGCATTTTCACTCCAGATATTTCAGCAGTCAACCCAAAATCCAACAACCAACTAATAGAGCAAGTAATAAAACTCTCCAAACCCAAAAGTATGAAAACATTGGTTGGATCATCAACAACCACATAAGGCCCTGATACTGTGGAAGTTCTACCACTCAATGAAGAACCTGTGGAAGTATTGAATCAAAGGCCACTAAATAACAGAAACCCTAAAATATAACATTTCCTCTAAACCCTAATTAGAGGTTTTATCAGCCCATGAAAACAGATCTCACACACATCAACCAAATCACAAACCAAAAAACCCAACAAAACCCATCAATTTCTCTGCCATCAACTAAACATTCATATAAAAAGAAAAGTCTCATTCATTCGTCGATAATCCACAAACAAAAAGTTTCATAACTCATCAAACAGAACAAGTACCAACTACCAAAACAAAGACAACTTCAAGATAAAAACCATCTCTTTCAATTAGAGAGATCTAGAACCTGAGCTTGGTGAAGAACCACCTGTTCTTGCCGGTCTTGAATCGCTCCTCGAGCCTCGCCTTCGTCTCCTTGGCTGCAGTGACCTTCTTGTCGCGGGACTGGAGAGCGTCGACCGTGACGACATCCTTGAGATCCACGTCGAGGGTGTAGCGAGTGGGCATGATGTGGTTGTAGTTGACAAGCTTGATGAAGGCCTTAACCCTAGATTTCTTGGCGGTTTTCTTCGCAGAGTCCTTGCGGATGACCTTCTTCGGGTACTTGGAGATTCCGGCCACCAGGCAGTGGCCGTACGGGCGGTCCCTCGTGCCGTCGTCGAAGGAGCGGACGATCACCGCCTTCCGCCCGGCGAAGCGGCCCTGCAACACGATCACCGCCTTGTTGGGCTTCAAGAACTTCACCATGGTGAACTCTCTCTCTCTCTCTCTCTGCCTTTCTCTGGTTTGATGGTGGTGGAGAGATGGAAACCCTAGAAATGGAGAGGGATTTATATATGGAGTTTGCAGAGAAGGGAAATTATGGAAATGCCATTAGGGTTTGGTTTGTTTTTCGGGTGGGATGTGACCCAATAGCCCATTTGTGTAGGAGGAGTTCGGCCCACCCATTTAGTCTACTAGGTTGGGCCAAGTCTTAACTTTTATCACTTGTTTGGGGTTTCTTATAGTACTTATTTTAGTTTTGATTTGAGCTTTCTATCACTTCATTCAAGCCCGGCCCATTATTTAAATGGGCCATAAATTTTAGATTCAAGCCTAGCCAAAGTACCATTATTTTTAGGGCTGAATCTAGTTCAAATCAGGTCGGCTTTGGGTCCGGTCAGGCCTGTCCCGGTCCTAGGAAGATGAATTTAATCTATTGAATAATTTGAATCTAACCCACCCTTTTTTATTTAGCCATCGGAGGGTTTCAAACCCTTTAAGCTAGAATAATACTTTCGAGCCCAAAGGGAAGCCGGGTAAACTCTCATATACCCCAGTGTGGTAGTGCAATTTCGAACCCACAACCTCCGACTGCAAATTATGGTCCTAAGCCAACTGAACTATGCGAAATCGGGTCCATGCAATGATATGTATCAAAACCAGCAGCGATGGCTTGGGTTAAACAATAAAAATATATTTAACTTTATTGGTTTCTTTAAGATATTATCGATAAAAAAACTAAAGCAAAATAAATAAATATATTATTTAGCAAAAAGACTAGACTAATTTATATATAAAATTTAAATTGAAATGTTATTGTCCTATAACTTTGAAATTACTATAAAATAACTATATAAAAAAAGAATAATGATAATAATTGAAATTTTTTAATATAAATCCCAAGAAATAAAAATAAAACATCATTACACATGAGAGATATATGTCATTCTTTCATCAAACAAGTCCTATAGATGATGTTAATAACGTAAGATGGCTGTGGTCTTTAATCTATCAAATTGACAAAAAAAGAAAAATCCAGGCAAATGACGTGGCACCCTCCACAGCCCACCTCCCCATTTGCTTAAATATATATAATGTTAAAATGGATTTGTAATATTCTTGGACCGGGATCATTTGCATATTTAGTGGTTGTGGTTTCCCAAAAGTAGGACGTGTGCAAAGTTCTTAAGACCTACAAGTGAGGTTGTCAATCAGTCTTTCCTATGAAGGGTACCAGGCCGACCTAGTTCTCAGAGGCCCACAAATTTGAGGGTTTGTATTTCTCAGAAAAAATCTCAAATAAGGCCTTAAGTTGTTTTCTTATTTCAAAAAAGGACATAAGTCTCAAAACATTTCAGATTAGTTCTTAAGTTTTTAAAGAAGTTTTCAATTAAGGATATTCATCCTTTATAAGCTATTTTTCAACAACCTTTTCCTTCAATTTTTGTAAAATATCCAAATTACCCTTCATTGAAATAAAATACTCCTTAACTTCCTTTATATTCTTCTTATTTCATTTACTAGCATCCTCACGGTGATTAAGGAGAACTAGCATCCCTACCATGAATTGATCGATTACATCTAGTGGTTGTTGGAACCATGTCATGACTTAAGATGAAGGGTAATTTTGGTATTTTAGAATTTTTAAGAGAAAAATCGCCAGAAAATACCTTTAAATGACTAAATGTCCTGAATTAAAAAACTTAGAATTGATTTGAAAAGTTTTGAAACTTATGTCTTTTTTTTTTAAATAAGGTAAAAACTTAAAACCTTAATTAAAATTCTTCCTTTCTAAAAAGAATGAGGGCCCAACTCGGACAAAATTTTTAGAGGCCACTTACTTGAGGGTGGATTTGGACAATACCAACCTCAACCCTCTTATTTTTCTTATTACATAAAATTACAATATTAATATGTATTGTGTATTACTTAACACCCATGTTTTTTTAATCGATGTTCTATAAATGTATGGAGGTAAGTTCATGCTCCTCAAATGTCCACTGCACCCTTTAAAAATGTTGGGGCTTTGATACAATTCGTTGTGCACATGCGTACGGAAACGTGAATCACCGCGATCGAACGAACAATCAACCACACAAGAAAAGAGAAAATCACACACAAAGAATTTACGTAGTTTGGCAAACTTGCCTATGTTCACATGAAAGAAACGCGACTTTCCTTGGGTGTACTTTGTATGATGTGCAGTCCGGGTTACACATTACATTATTTATATAATGCTCTCTTTTCCCCAAAGAAACCCTATCTTAGCCAATCAGAAAATCTCGATCTAATTACCAAAATACCCATGACCATGAACCCATTGGGCCACAACAAAAAAGCCCTAATCATAACGAGACTCTCACTCTTAATTCGACCACTTCCCTCTCTCCCTTATCTCTCACCGCCCTCTCCCCCACCCAGACCCCAACTCTTTTCATTGTTGTGGAAGTACTTCTTGTTTATCTAGGGCGGGGTAATTCCCTAGGTAGTACAATCTCTTCGAGTGCTTTGGCCTAGTTTGTGTGCGCGCGCGCGTATATATATATATATATATATATATATATATATATATATATATATTTTGGTAGATTAGCTTTTATATATATTAAAGGTTAGGACTTAGATAACCCAGGGCCTTGCCCAACTCTGGACTTTGATAACCCTTGGCCTTGCCCAACTCTGGACTTTGATAACCCTTGGCCATACCCACCAGCTCATGGCATGCAAGAGGGAATTTCTGAATTAGTTGTTCCTATCTTAGCTACAAAAGGTTTGAGATACAGTTTTTTTCTTTTTTTCTTTCATTTTCCCCCCCAAATGGCTAGTGTCTAAGGCCCGAAAAACTTTATCATGTATCCTTATTTCATTACAAAAAAGTAATTTTTAGTAGTAGAAAAATTCGCTCTAGCGTCGGAAGCAAATATTTTACCCGTAACAAGTCACATTTTTTGTAGTGTCTTTTTTTTTTTAAAAAAAAAAAACCTTATCATAGGGTGTTAGGACTGAAGAGAAGCCACACAATGGGAAGAGGAAGACCGGATCATGGGGAGGGACCTGAGAGATCCCACAAAAGTGAAAGGAGGAAGCCTAGATCATGGGGAGGAAGGCCCACACAAGTGGGAATATGAAGCATACAATGTGGGAAGAATAGCCCACACAAGTAGAGAAGAGTGGCATATCCATGGATCAATCCTTGGGTAGCCGGTTGACATTGGGGGTTGCCAACCAATTGAGCCCATTGTTGTCATTGTAACTTACAAGAGTAAAGCATGTTGAAAACAGAGATGGTCGTCCATGGCTTTGGGAGCTCTGTTTTCCGTCTGCAAATGGAGTTTGCGCAAGGAAAAGAGAGAGATTCAGAGAATAGGGATGAGATTTCGACCTGTCTGACCAACAGGGAAAGTGAGAGATGATGTAGGGGGCGATTTGAGGTTTCATACCCCTTTTATAAAAGAGTCTCGTTCAAACGAAGGCCCTCCTCTGTTTTTATTTTCCCTAAGGTGGGTGGAGCGGTAGAGAACCCATTTTATGTATATATTTTTTTTCATCCTTGAGGATCAGCTACTATGCATGTTTTCATTTTCCCTAAGGTGGGTGGAGCGGTAGAGAACCCATTTTATATATATAATTTTTTTCATCCTTGAGGATCATCTACTATGCATAGCCAGGCAATGACGATGATGGCCTTTTTACAGTTCTTCCTATCTCTGCAGAAAGCACTGCACGGGTAAAATCCTTCTTAATCTTCTACTATTGATACGTTTTATCACCTCAATTTTCTTTCACTGTAGCTAGTACAATGCAAAACAACACCAAAAGGGAAAAAAATTTATTTAGAGAGGATTTTGACCTGCAAGAGTGGAAATCCAGACCAAACAAAGATGGGTGCAGTGAAACAAGCATGCCGAGTTTTCTTCTTCTTGTTATCATATACATGAGGATAAGGAAGAAGAGAAGAAGATATAAGGAGATAAGGATGAGGAGACAAAAGATAAAGATGATGTCATCTTGTCTCTTGCATCTTAGTGGACCCCATTACAGAGGTGGGTGTAATGAAAAAACCATGTCAATTTAGTCTCTTTTATAAAAGGGGTATGAGTTTCTCCACCTGAAGTTGGAGATGATCTATGGGTGCTAATGGATCGGGCTGGCCTGGGCCTAACCCGGGCCCAGCCGGATTTGGGCTGAGCTTGACCCTTAGGCTTTAGTAGTAGGGCCGGGCTTGAACAAAAGCTGGGCTGATTTAACATGTGGGTCGGACTTGGATTTAGTGGTAGAAAGCCCAAGCCCGGCGAGCCCAAGTGAGAAAGCAAAACGCAATGGTTTTTGCTAAAAATGGGACTCAAACATATGTTGTCTCACACATACACATATCCCAACCAACTTAGCTATGGCTCGTTGTAATATTGATAGCCCTTCTCTTTTATAATATACTACCAAGCCGTGCTCGGGCTTAACCTATTTTATGCTGGCAGGGCTTGGCTAGGCACTCATGGCCCGATTCGAACTTGGGCCTAAGGGTTAAAATTTGGGCAGGGCTTGGATATGTTCAGCCTAGTCCAAACCAGCCCATGAACATCCCTGAGATGATCTTTTGTCCACTATTCTTACAAAGAAAGAAGAAAAAAGATGACCAACTTTTGGATGCCACAATATGCCTTTCAATCAGCTTTTTGCTGGATTGGTTTAGGTTGACCTGATTAGTCAAGTCGACTCAATCTAAATTTGGATATGTACCAAAGTTTGAAAACTTAGGTCATGTATGGGAATCAAATCCTTAATGCCCGTTTGGTAACTCTACTAATTGAGTCAAGTAAAGTAAAGTTGATTTTGAAGAAAGAATAAAATATAAATGGGTTATGGTGGTATTTTATTTTTAGTTGTTTGTTATGGAATCTTTTTGACTTTTTGTATGGAAAAGTGGAGTATTTTTGTCTTTTAGGGAGTAAGGGTAGTTGCTTTTTTGACTTTTTTGAGAAAAGATAGAGGGAATTTTGGTAAAAGTTGTTTTTGATGGGATGTTTAAATTGATTTAACTTCACTTGACTTTATAAGTAAAATTACCAAACGGGTAGGGGTTCTTTATTGATTTTCTACAACAATAGAAAAGCCCATGTTTGGTTATTGTAAATCGTTGAGTACTCAAGAAGAGGGGATCCTTGTTTTTAGGATTTTCGGATCCTTGCCCTAGAATTTGAAAATCCTAATGTGTGTGGATTTATACACCAACATATACTTTTCTCTTCCCTATGGGCCTGTTTGGATAGCCAAAAAATAGAGTAGAGTGAAGTTAAATGGACCATAACAGTCTAAAATTTCAACTCTACCTTGTTTGGATGAGTATGGCCCAATAGATGAAGTAATGTTGTGAGTCACATGTACTCTATTTCACTTCAACTCAAACTACTTCAATTTCCTTGAGTAAAAGTGGATTCTACTCCAAACCTTAACTTCACATTAAGCATCCAAATGGAGTGAAGTGAAGTACTCTACTTTAATTTCAACCTACTTCTCTTCACTCCACTTCACAAGTGAAATCCACTTCATTTTACTCCACTCCTCAGTTATCCAAACAGGCCCTAAGCGTTGGTGCGTACCTATATTGATGTGAAATCCTCGACTATACAAATCCGTCGTGAGGAATTTCTAGTTTAGGAGCAGCGAGGAATCCTTAAGTCTATGGATTCCTTAGTTGTCACCAGGCAGCTTACCTGAGTTGGTTAAGTCAGACCAACTGCTTGGATTACCAGTATCAGCTATCTTTATAAGTTTCTTAAAAACCAAGTTTTGATGAGTTAAAACAATCCTAAACTACAAAGTGATCCCTTATTAATGAAATCAGTATGATGCTCACGGCAGCTCCCCCTTTACAGTAAGCCAGGTTTAACTTGGAGGCACCCCTTTGTTTGACCCAGTTCATTTTCAGCATGTGCCTCAACAATATTTATGCCATGATCCAAATTTCATACAATATGATCACCTGTGAAACATATAATTACGTTCCTATATATATATATATATGATCAAATCCAAAAAGAACACCACAAATATAATTAGAGTGAAATTTGGGCCTCTTCTATCGATAGGGTACTAGTATATAGATATGGGCAGCTTTGATGAAAAGTTTGAACTTACAAAGGTTAAACAAGAGGTCAGCTCTTCATAAAACCATTACCTTTATGCTATGGTCCTTTTAATTGAGGTCCATACAAATGCTAGTTTTCCATGCTACAACATCTTACTGCTGTTGTTGGTATTGGTGTTAAGCTTATTGTCGGGCCTGTTGGATCTTAGATGTGGGACTCGAGCCAACCTGACCTATGTATAACATTATATCCAGGAGGTAAGCAACGGCAATTCTCACCTAGTTGTTCAGGGTTTGAATTTTGGATATGTCTCACATCTTTTCACTTGTGCAGATTCTCTTCCACTTAAGTGGGTTGTCTTTCTGTGTGTCTGCGGGCTCTCTCTTAGGTCCCAACCTCCTCTACTAAGGTTAAAAAAAGGGTAAGGATACACAATGGTTTCCTTTCTTTCGTTTTTCCTTTTTTGATGCTATGGACTATTGATGGAAACACTATATTGAGATTTCCACAATTACACTGGCAGGGATTGATCTCTATAAGATGATATGCCTCTTTGCCACTGAGTTGTAAGGCATTTGTTGGGATACAAAATGGTTGTTGACGCTGTTGTAAACGTTGTTTGGACACTATAGGTCAATGTTTGCCCCCTTTTTTTTTATGAAAAGAAGCGACTTTGAAGAACATCCGAATTGCTTGAAGGTGTTTCATATGTTAAATAACAGGATAAAATATAATATAAAGTAGATAAACTAAACTTCCAATACAAAACTTAATACATTTCTATTGGGACACTTAAAAACCAGTGTCGATGATGGTGGAAACCTGCAGATGCTGGACACTACAGCTCAATTCATACCAAATTTTAAGACCACATTTTTTTAGCTATCACTAGGGCTAGGTTACTGTTCAAACCTTGACTTAAGGCCTCATCAGCCCAAATACAACCTGCTTTTATGCTGGATTGACATTTTATATGTAGTAGGTTGAGCTCAAGAGTATTTTTCAGCCAATGAATTTAGCATCTTGGGTCATAGCAAATATTTAAAGGCCAAATTGGATGTGTTGGCCTGACACATCTAGGTAAAGAACCTATTCTATGTCGTGAGTCAGCCAAGTCGAATCTGGTTAGGTGTTAAAACTGTGCTCAAAGACTATTATTAAATTCAGGACAGAGGCCCATGTCTGGGTGATTAAATCGTGCCTTCTAGAAGATGAAAGGCTTGACCAGATTCCGCAGCCTTAAAATGTGGAAATTGGAACGGCCCCTCAAAATGGTTCCTTTGCGTGACTGCCTTTTGCACGGTTCTCATATTATAGGGTACATGTTAGTTTAGTTGTGCATCCGTAGATTGTAGATTCGAAACTGCACTACCACACTGAGGCTACAAAGGAGTTTACCCGGCTCTCCTCTGGGTTCGGATGGATTAGTCAAACCCAACAGGTTGGGAACCCTCCGATAGCATAAAAAAAAAGGAGTCCAGATCATTTATTGTAGTTGTTAGTTGTTAGAGCTTTACTGTGAGTCACCATCGCTGGCTACATCAAAATATTCATATGCAACTCACCCATTGAATCAAATTTCTTCAAACTTTTAAATATACTTGAGTTTTGGACGACATGACTTGACCATTTCACATAAAAAACGTAACAATTGCGATAGGTGATCCAACTCACTTTCAAGTGGTTTAGTCAAACTTGTCGACTTGACTTGTCTTTCTTGTATTAGGTGGCCACCATACAAAGACATAGTAATGGCAAATAATCTTGAGCAACTTAGATTTCATAAGCTACCTCTATTGATAGATTTGTAGGTTGGCACTTTGAAAAATATCTAAATAAAATGAGAGGCGGCAACAAGGGGGTGCTCAACTTGGGGGTGCTCAAGTGGTTAGCAATTCCATCTGTCACTTGACAACCTAGAGATTGATCCCTATACATGCAGCTGTTTTCATTTGTGTGAGCTCTCTTGGTTCTTGTGACCTAGCCCCTTGGCACCCAAAAAAATTTAAAAAAAAATAACAAAGAGGTAAATGAATGAAGAGGCATTTTCTTGGTTTTAAGACATTCAATGATCAATGGTACCATAGTCCATGCGACCATGCCAATTGCAATCAACCTAGCGTGCAAGTTGGACTGGAAACAATCTGTGAGGGAAAATGATTTGACCGTTTTATATTTCTAGGCAGGCAATTACTGTTGTCATGGATATGGCCCGGGCCATTATCAACAATAAAAAAGAATCAAGGGGACTTCTGGATGGGTATCGGGCATGTAATGGTGACATTAATCCTTACATATAGGTTGATTTATCAGTATGTGATTGTGATTTTGATTTGCTCCACTTCCCTTTTCAAAAAATATTAATTCATATTATGGGGCATACCTAGGTACAAGGGTCTGGGCTGAAGCCGCCACCCAAATTTGAAAAAAGTGCAGAGTTTCTTAAGACTCCCCGTGGATTCTGAAAATTAATTTGTTTTTTCTTTTACATTCTCCCCTTACCCTAATATTTTTCCGGGGGGTGGGGGTGGGGGGGGGGGGGGGGGGGGGCGTTTACTCGTTTCCTACCCCTAAATCATTTTTCGTCATAGGAGAGATGATTTGTATATATATTCAATTACATGAAATACATGAAACAAACATGTCATTAATTCATATAACACATTTATTTATCAATTCTTGTCTTGTTTTTCTTGTTTGAAAAGGTTTTTCTCTCAATTTACAAACGGCCTGAATCCCTGTCAGAAATTTTTGTAAAGAAACAAGCCCTTTAGTGATAAATCCTCCCACAAAAACAAATTGTAGATGTGATTACGACTATCATATGCGCATTTCTATGGTGGTAAACCACTGCCTGTAAAAGACGCATGGAATTTCCATCAAGCCCACATGTTTTTTTCTAATGAAATACATCTGGCAAATCTTTATTGTAATATAAAAGAATAGAACAACACTGTAACAATACAACAGCTGTGGCCCTGTGGGTGCAACAAGTAGAAGGCCCCACTTCTTCACATCAAAACTCACACAAGATACCCATCGGCCATCTCCATACATCACAGAAAAAATAAATCTCTCTCATTCATCAAAAGCACGCATCCAAGAGGCAGCAACAACACAAGGCAGCGCAACTGCAAGGCCAAAATAAATAAAACATAGTTAGCATAAAAATCAACACAGGAACCATCATTATAGTCTCATGATTACATCATCAGTTAGATCCAACGGTGGAGACATTGGACCTTGACGGATCCAACAGCGATCAACCCATTATACACTGATTCTGTTGTACACCAAAACGAAAATTCAAAAAAAAAAAAAAAATCACTACAGAACATACCATCCTTTCAAGAACCCATCACCCCTGCTCTTAGTTTCAACAGGAGGCTGCTGTTGTTGGGGGTACCCATCTTTTACAGGATAACTGGCTGGAGGGGGTGCCACATATGCTGGTGGAGGGTAGGATTGAGGTGGGTAGCCTTGGGCTGGTGGTGGATAGCTCTGGCCTGGTGGTGGGTAGCTCTGGCCTGGTGGTGGGTAACTCATCTTTCTTGATTATGAAATATTGCTGGGACTAGCTACAAGAAGAGGAAGAGAGATGGGAGATGGAGATATAGGAAGCAATTCAATATGCATATATAGTATATGTCTATGCGCGTAGCAGAAGTTGGGAACTGGGAAGGCAAGCTAGAGGAAAAGACTCGCGAAGGACGCAAGCAATTTGTATTCTTGTGAATTTTTTAATGAACAGTGGAGAAAGAAGCCTTAGAAGGTTCTGACGGTCAAAGAGGAGGAAACTGCTGGGTCCTGATAGTGGGGATGGAACAGGCCGCCTAATTGGAAAAAGAAACCGATGGATCCAAACCCAGACTTTGGTTCGGGTGGCAGCTCTTTATTTTAGTATATATGTATGGGCTGGCTCTTAAAACAACCATGGTATATATCTGTCACTATCGAGATCCAAATGTCTCAATTATGTGGCGTGAATGTGATCGCAGAAACACACATCATATTGATAATTTATGGTTTGAGATTGGAAAGAATGAACTCCTTAACACAAGTTGAACTATTTACTTGATGATGCAAAGAGGGTGGTGTGAAAGCTTGAAAAAGATGCAGCAGTCTTTCAAAGTGATTCCTTATCCTTCATCACCTTGATCCCGACAATTTTTAGATGAGCAAGATGAGGATTGATAAATGAAGGTGGAGTTGAAGTTTTCGTGGGGACTTCCTCTACCTACAACTTTCTATTTTAATTAATACGGGAGTGGTTGCAAAGGCTCTTGTTGCACCAATCTTATCTCCACAACTCAACTCTACGTAAGGGAAAAAAAAAAAACTTTAACTAATGGGTTTACAAATACAAGTGGGGCTCCATATGGATAAAATATAATCTTAGCAATAATTATTTATTAAATCAATTCATCATACCCAAAACTCACATCAAACCTAATTAACTATCAACTTAGCATGATTAGGCCAGCATAGGATGAATAACTATTGACTAGGGTCGATCAAGTCCAATCTGAGTTTGGGTCGTTACGATATCTTGGTCTTTTTTACGGACGGGTCTGATAGTGCACATGTGCTTATTTGCATGAGTAGGTGAAATGAAATAAAATTAAATGGTCAAGCCAAAAGAAAAATTAAAAGGGAGGGGTTGAAAGTAAAGGAGGAAAATGACAAAAGAAATACCCTTGAAATGAAAAAAAAAAGGTACTCTGAGTGCACTAAATAGCAAAAAGAAAAAGAGTAATTTTTTTTATCTTTTAGTGCTTTTACTCTAACTCCCTCCCTGTTCTTTTGCTTACTTTTAATTTAATCATTAATTTTATTTCATTACACCCCTCATGCAAATAAACATGTCAGGTTTCAACTTTCAAAAAGTGCAATCAACTGGTGGATCACTTGCCTTGCCTTCGCTAAATTTAGGCCCGGTATACTAGGGCTCAGAAGCGGCAATAAATAATCTCGAGCGGCTTAACTTTATGAAGAAAAAAATCATAAGATTACGAGACATTGTTTGCGCATTTTTTTGGACAAAATCATGGTAGTTGATGATACATTGCAAAAAATAATATTCTTCTCCATCTTCTTCTACTTAGTGATAGAAACGTTATGAAAAATATTATATTTTGTATCCTAGCGGTCTTCTTTAAGTGGGCTTGGCAATCTTCCTTAGGTGTGTGGGTTACATGCTTAGTTTCTACACTTTTGTTGCCCCACTCCACGTGAGTTTTGAGAGTTCGAGTTTGGAGTGCAAGGTGTTCAATTGAATACCTAAATGATGATTTTCTCTCAATTTAGTGGTGACTTCAAGTGAGGTTGAAAGGGATGGATTTGGATATCTTTTGTGAACCTTTAGATTTTGAAGCTGGTTGTTTAGGAGAATTTTGTAGCGACATATACGGTGCCATGTTGGGCAATTTTTGAGTAGTAAATGTCTGGTTTTTCGTAAGTATTGTATTGTTTGTGTGGAGTTTTAAATCCCCACAATGTTTTTTATTTCGTTAGTGCAGAATCTTTGAACCAACTTAAGAATGGATTTGATAGAGCACGAAATGAACACACTTTACTATGTGATTTGTGAAAGCTTATCAAACCTTTCTTCTTTGATGCATTTATTACCTCCTTTCAATTCTCTTTCATTTCTTTGAAATAATATCCTGCTGCTCCCCACCGTCCTCCCCCTTCTTCTCTCCCACCCCTTCTATGAATCTGTCTGGCCCTCCCTTGCCCCAGTCTGGGTGAGGTTCTCAGGCCTTCCTTACCATTGCTGGAGCCAGCACATCCTCCTCTCTCTAGCTAGCACCATAGGCACTCCCATCAAGCTAGATAACATCACTTTATCTCAAAGAATTCTTACCTTTGCTAGGGTGCTGGTTAGCATAGATCTCTCCAAACCAAAGCCCCAGTCTATCCTAGTTAACCTGCAAGGAGAAAGAGAATTGGAGATTGAAATCTCCTATGAACACTGCCCTGCCCCTTTTTCAGATAAATCTAAACCAGGTAATCATTCCAGAGCTACTCCCTCTGGCAGCTTGTCCTCTGGCTTCTCCTCTTCTCAACCAGCTTCAGCTACTTTGCTGCAGGCTCCTCTTTCCTCAAACCCCCATCTTCTTGCTCCTCCACCCTCCTCGGCCCAGGCCACCCTTGCCCCTTCCCACCTTAGTCAGGGCGACACCACATCTCAGGCTTCACCCTCTCTTTCTCCTACGTCAGCTGCCTCCCAGGGAGTTCCATCTCTTTCTGCAGTCCCAGTTTCTCCTGCTACCTCCCCAGTTGCCCCAGGTTACTCTGCTTTTTCTAATCCTTCCAACACCTCCCTTATCCTCCCCTCCTCAGGTATTCCCACCTCCTCAGCCACTCTCAAACCCACTCCTATAATCCCAACCAACCATTCTCAGCCTGCTACTTGTCCTCCCATCCTTCCTCAGCCCAGAAACAGATCTCTCAATGATTTGCCTTATGATGTAGTCTCCATTATCTTGGAGAAAACTATATCCCCTACCATAGACACCTCCAACCCCTTTGACATCTTGGAAAACTACTCCTACCTTGACCCAGCCGCCAACCCTTACCTCTTTGGGCGCAATCTCCTAACCTTCACCCAGGATTCCTCCCCCAACCCCCCCCACCCCCCCCCCCCCCACCCAGGCTTCGAGCCTCCTTCCTTTTCTGCCCCTGAGAATTCTGTAGACCTCCCATCCCACTCCTCTGCTGCCAAAACCACTCTTGAGCCCCCCTCTTCCTCCCCTCTCCCTATCTATTCTTGTCCCAATACTACAGCCTCCTGCCCCATCACTCCTGTCATCAGCACCACATCTGAGCTCCCCCCTCTTGCAGTCCCTACCAGTTCCTGCACCTCTAGTGCAGTCCCAATCTCCCTCTGCCCCACCACAACTTCTCCTTCCCCTCTGACATCTACTGAAATCCCCTCCTCTTCGGTCCACAGAAACTCCCTAGACCTTCTCACCCTCTACGACCCAAGATCTAAGGCACCTCAGCCCCATCCAGCAGTCCCTCCCCAAGGAAAGTCCCTTAAGAACACTCTCAAGAATTCATCCAAAGGCAAAGGGAACCCCAGCCCTTCCTCTCCCATTGGCCCGATCACTAGGAGGTCTAGAAGCAGACGCACCTCCCCCTCCCTTTACCAATGATTAAGGTCCTCTTTTGGAATTGCAGGGGAATAGCCAACTCCCCAACCATCAGAGCTCTGGCTAATCTGGTTCGCAAAAATCAACCTGATATCATATTTCTCTCAGAACCAATGACCACATTCTCTTCAACTGACTCCTTAGGTCTTTCTATCTTTGGCTTTGACACCTTCCACTCTAATCACCCTTCCCTTTCAGCTCCCAACCTTTGGTGCCTCTCCAAATCCTCCAATCCTTTCATTCCCTCAATCTACAACTCCTCTTCCCAACACCTATCCATTCTCCTATCCAATCCTTCCTCAGGTTCCAACTCTATCATAACTGGTATTTATGGCTCCACCAACCCCACCAATAGGAAAGATCTTTGGAAAGTTCTGCTGGACACATCCCTTACAACAATTCCTTGGTGCACCATAGGGGACTTCAATGCTACTCTGGCCCACCACGAGAAACTTAGTCTCCGTCAGTCCACCCCCTCCTCCCTTAGAGACTTCCAAAATGTGGTGATGCAAGCTAGCCTCACTGACATCCAATTCTCTGGAAGCAAATTCACTTGGAGCAACAATAGAGATGGTCTCTCCTATGTTGCAGCTAGACTGGACAGAGCCCTGGTTAACCACCACTGGCTGGCCAAATTCCAAGATCCTTCAGTCCTTCACCTCCCCAGAATCTCCTCGGACCATAGTCCCCTTCTTCTAACCCATCACTCCCTCCCTCCTGCCCCTAAAGCTCCTTTCAAATTCGAAAACAAATGGCTTCTTCACCCTACCTTCCTTGAAGTGGTCAAATCCAGCTGGGCAACCTTCATTAAAGGAAATCCTCAGTTCATCCTAGCCCAAAAACTCAAAGCCCTGAAAATAGCTTTGAAATCCTGGAGCAGGATTACCTTTGGCCATGTCCATCACAACATCTTAGCTGCTGAAGCTTCAGTCTTGCTCTGCCAAGAAAATTTTGATGCCTCCCCTTCAGAACCCCTCAAAAAAGATCTCCTTGATGCCAAGCTTTCCCTCCATGAAGCCCTCAAAGCCCAGGAGATCCACTGGAAACAAAGGTCCAGAATCTCTTGGCTCCAAGAAGGTGACAGAAATACCAACTTTTTCCACCAATCTGCCAAACCTAGAAGTTCTTTCAATAGAATCAAACACATCTCTGTCAATGGCAATCTCACTGATGATCCTCTTATCATTCAAGATCAAGCAGTGAATTACTTCTCCAATCTTTACACTCATAATACTGGTCAGCTTCACAACACCCTCTTCCAGACCAACAGTCCAAAGATTTCAGACTCCGAAAACTCCTTCCTAGTCTCAATTCCCTCAGCTTCTGAGATCAAATCAGCAGTCTTTGCTCTTAAGAAGAACAACTCTCGTGCTTTCTTCACCTCAACCTGGGACATCATTGGTCTTACAGTTACCAAAGCAGTGCAACACTTTTTCCTCTCTAGGAATCTTCTAAAAGCCTCCAATGCTTTCTTCCTTGCCCTCATCCCTAAAAACAACTCCCCCACCACCTTTGCAGATTTTAGGCCTATAAGCCTTTTGAACTTCTCTTACAAAATCATCTCCAAAATCCTCTCCTCCAGACTTTCCTCCCTCCTTCCTAATCTGATCTCCTCTAACCAGGCAGCTTTCATTTCTGGTAGGTCTATTCATCATCACTCAGCATTGACCCTGGAACTTTTTCAAAAGCTCAACTCTAAGCTCAGTAAGGGTTCTCTCTGTCTCAAACTAGACATATCCAAAGCCTTTGACAAACTCAGCTGGCCCTTCCTCTTGTCAGCTCTCAGATTCTTCAACTTCTCTGAAGCTTGGAATTCCATCATTCAGGAATGTGTCTGCTCTTCTTCTTGCTCTGTCCTGATTAATAGATATCCCCAGGGCTTCTTCAAGCCCTCTTGTGGATTAAGACAAGGTGACCCCCTCTCCCCCTACTTGTTCGTTATTGCAGAGGAAATCCTAAGCCTTCATCTTCACAATCTTCATTCCCAAAGTATTATCCTTCCCCTGTCCACTGTCCCTAACACCCCCTGCCATCTTCTTTATGCTGACGATATCATCATTCTAATGAAAGGCAATACCTCTGGAGCTCTAGCTGTCAAAGACCTCCTAGACCTTTACCAATCCTCTTCCAGTCTTTGAAATAATATTCATCTCTTATCAAATCTCAGCAGTCAGCATCATCCCCCTTCAAATATATGACAATCGAGTATGGAAGCCATCGAAGAAGAAGAAGAAGAAAAAAAGTTGCAGGAGGTTGACGATATCGTGAACTAACTAGGGTAATTTCGTAAAAAAAAAATATACAAAACAGTTATCTCATCATTCTATGGTTTTTCTTCGTATAAAATCGTTTAAATATGATTTAAGTTTAGTTTTTTTCGTAAAATTTCCTAAAATGTTTTTTGCTCAATGGAATAGTTAT
Organism: Umbellularia californica; assembly: GCA_028538565.1. Classification (NCBI taxonomy): domain Eukaryota; kingdom Viridiplantae; phylum Streptophyta; class Magnoliopsida; order Laurales; family Lauraceae; genus Umbellularia; species Umbellularia californica. The sequence continues at coordinate 9,450,323 of JAPQWN010000006.1, read as the reverse complement.
GGCCGGCCCACGTTATCAAGAATAAAAAAGACTTAAAGGGCACTTTTGCCTGTTGATCGGACGACGGTATTAAATTTTAATACCGGAAATATAGTTCAATGAGGGGGACGCTCCATTGGATGCTTTCAACTTTTGGGTAGTTTTACCATAAAAAAGAAAAAAAAAACCTTTTTGATGGGCTAACTTGAGAGATTTACACAAATGGAATGATTTTAATCACTGATGAAACCTTACAAAATAGGCAGGCAGGCAGGCAGGACTTGTTTCTAACAGGAAGAGATCAAACCAACCCAAATATGAAAAATAAACAAATAGATTTCTTGCATTGCCTGTAATGATTATGTAACAATTAGTACCTTTTAAATTTGGTTTCCACCCGCTAATAATTAAAAACTTAAAAATGTAAGTGTCTCAGCTGTACTCTCTTTGGAGTCAAAATCGATTGAGATTTTTTCCATAGTCATTATGAGGAAACCAATCAAGGTCCACCACATCACCGTCGGAATGCCTACCATGCACGTAGGCAATAGTGTCTGCATTAAGGTATGAATAAATAGGGATCATCTAAGGGATTTCCCTCATGGCGACTGTGAGTGAACCAATCACGGTCCGCTATGTCACTGTGGACAGCCCCTGCCCGGATGTATGTATGGCAAGCTGCCCGTGGTATTGTGGTGGGTCGTGATAGCTCCACTCACGGTCATTGTGGGATAAATCCTCACAGCATCTAAACTTAGATATCCCCATAGTGATGAGGGGGACTTTCATTGGTTCACTCACCGTAAACGTGAGGAAATTAATCCTCACAAAATCCTTATTCTCTCTGTGGGTCTTTTGACAGTCTTACTACTGGGCCTTGAAATAGTGATAACACGACTCTCATCTGGATCAAGAATGCACGGCATTGTGGGTTCCATACTTTCCTCATTTTGCAAGTCCTTTGCTTTGAAAAGGGTTCATTTTTGTGACTAGATTTCATTGGAGATTGGGGATCTAGTGGCCTGATACAATTGGGCTCGCTGAGTCTTAAAACTATGCTATATTTCCCTTAATCTCAATAGTTTAATGATGCGTGGGAGACTAAATAGATCTATTAAAAACTAAATTCAATTCAACGCGGTTGAAACTTAGAAAATCCATAAAAAGTGCAGAATTCAAGGATTGGTACCACCCTCTCCATCTAAAACTTAATAAATTCTCCACCAAGACAACATCCTGCACATTCCGTCATTCCCAATTAGCTGACACCCACCTGGGAATGGTGCCGTGTGGGTTCTTCTTTGACATCACACCCTACACTTTCCTACATTGAGTTAAGGCCCTCCCATTTACATGAAATATATAATAATTGAATGAGGATTTCTTGGCCCGATTAGCTTCACCAAAGGACTAAGGGGCTGTTGGGGACATTACTAATAGAGTTGGGTGCATAGGGTGGATAGGTTAATTCTTTGGGTGAGTGTCATTTTGTAATTGGATTTGTGACTGGTGCTTCTTTCTTACACCTTTCAACTCCTCTTTTTTTTTTTTTTTTTTAAAGTTTTGATGTATTCTTTTCTTTCTTCTTTTAATAAAATCTTTGTTATTGTTTTAAAAAAAAACACAAATGGAGTTGAGTGAAGTAAATATTATTTTGAAAAAAGAATAAAATATAAGTGAGTTATAATGGTATTTTAGCTTTACTTGTTTGTGATGGAATATTTTTGACTTTTTTTTAAAATATAGCTGAAAATTTGAATTAAAGTTCTTTTGGTGATTTTTTTTTTTTAAATAGGGCCTTCACCTGACTCTATCAATAGAGTTGCCAAAGAAGCCCTAAAGGGGTGAGCGATATGAAATGAAATGGAAGTAAAGGAACGAAACCCATGCTTTTCTAGGATTTAAATTATTATGGATTAACTGCATGTTCATTTTTGATCTCCTAAATTATTTTTAATCAAAAGGGAGATAATTTTATAGTCATTTCTGAAAATTCATATTTCTTTTTTGAATTCTAACCAGTTTTGGAAATAAAAATCTTACAATTGCCATATACTCAATTGCATGAAACAAACATGCCATCTCCTAACAAACACAACATATCTTTTCCTAGTTTTGTTTTATTTCTACAATTGATGATCAATCATCCTTCATAAAACGAAAACAAATTGGAGATGTGATAATTGCCACCATTTTAAACGTATTCCCATGGTGGTACTCGAATCCTGTTTGAGGAAAATACCCACCTCATGAAAGAAACAGACCTGGTGTTTCCAGCAAATTGAAGCCACAAATGCTATTTTTCTAATGACATTCATCTAGCAAATCTTTATTATAATATAAAAGAATTAAACAAAACTATAACAATACAGTAACTGTGGAGGGCAAAGAGTAGAAGGCTCCACTTCTTCAAATCAAAACTCAAACAGACCCAACCTATACATCACAAAGAAAAACAAATCTCGATCTCTCCTTCCTCAAAAGCACGCATCCAAGAGGCAGCAACAGCACAAGGCAGCACAACTGCAAAGCCAAAACAAATAAAACACAGTTAATATAAAAGATATTCAGTATAGTTCCATAATCACATGATCAGTGAAATCCAACGGTGGAGACATGGGACCTTGACTGATCCAACGGCGACCAGCCCAATACACACAGATTGTGTTGTTTATATTCCAAAATGAAAAAAAAAAAAAAAAAAAATCATAACAAAACACACCATCCTTTCCAGAACCCATGACTCCTATTCTTGGTTTCAACGGGAGGCTGCTGTTGTTGGGGGTACCCATAACTATCTTTCACAGGATAACTGGCTGGAGGGGGTGCCACATATTCTGGTGGAGGATAGGAATGAGCTGGGTAACCTTGGGCTGGTGGTGGGTAGCTCTGGCCTGGTGGTGGGTAACTCATCTTTCCTGATTATGAAATATTGGAGGAACTACAAGATGAGAGAGGGAGAGGGAGAGGGAGAGGGAGAGAGAGGTGGGTTTGCTTGGGGATAGAGATGGGGTGGGGGAGATTATACTTATATACTAATATGCAAGGTCGGCTAACGCGTAGCATACGTTGGGAAGGCAAGTGAGGGGGAAAAAACTGCAGGAGGACATAAGCAAACTTGTATTCTTGTGCACTCTGTCAATGTGGAATGGAGAAAGACCGCCCTAGGAGGAAAGAAGAAACTCCCGAGAAAGCAGGATTGAAATAGATCACCGAATTGGAAATATAAAAACATTTGGACGCGTATTGGGGTTTGGTTTCAGGTCTAATGTCAGTGTGGATCCTGGGTTCATGGGTTTCATGCCCTGCGGGGACCTACCAAGTGCAATTATCATATTTTTAATTGTTATAAGTATATTGAATATGTATTTTGGCTCTTTAATTTTTAGTATATGTGTATGAGCCTGGGTCCTTAAATTAAATTAAAGAGTACCAGTCCTTCTTTCGTAAATCATGTCCCAAGTCCATTCATAGTATGACCCTAGCCTTCATCTAACGCGAGGCCTGTCATTTGAGCCTGTTAAATGGGTATATGGACTGATCCGCTCCAAACCTGAAAATAGTGGGGTTTAAAAAAAAATTTGAATCCCGCAGATTGGGCTTGGACAATTATTTCAACGCCGGGCATAAAATGAGAATGAAATTGGGCATAAAAGGCTGGACCCACCGACAAGAACATTTATCTAATTTTTAAAGAGTTTACCGAAACTGCCCCCCACATCTATCATAATGGTCCCTCTTTTTATGGAATGACACCGGGTGTCGTATAAAAGGACTTTCTGAAGTTTCATTGACTCCATAACCTTGGAATAGAAAAATCGCATGCAGTTTTAGACTATATTAATGTGATTCTAATAGTAAGTTATTCTGTTTTAAATCTACTCTTCTTAATCATGTAACTACCCACTTTATTCTATTATCAAAATCACTCATAACCATCCCCACTTCTCGGCAAAAACTCCATTTCAATCCAAATCCAAATTCTCCTTTTTCCATCACTTGCTCTTGGATAATATAAGCAGGTACTTCTGTAACTTTGGGCCTTTTTAGCATCGTTCTTGTGTTGTTTTCAATTTTGTGGTAGGATTAGGTTGTGCTGAGATCAGGTTGTACCGAGTCTATGCGGAACTTGTTTGGCAACGTTATATTAAATTACTCTACTAAAAATATGATGTACGGAACTTATTTGATAACATTATAAAAGTTTTGCTTCAAGGAGCAAACATAGGATTTACAAAATGGGACCCCACTTTTTATTGTGTGCAATACTATTATTATCATATATGGAACCCACCTATAGAAGTTTCAACTTGGTACCCGCCTTTAAAAATTAGAACATGGAACCCATATCCACTGGATTTATAATGTGGGCTCACCTTTATAGGAATTATAATGTGGGCCAACTTTTTGTAAATATAAATATGGGATCCACCTTTAGAAATTAGAATATGGGCTTACATTCATAGGATTTACAATGTGGGTCCACCTTTTGTAAACGAGACTATATGACCCATATTTATTAATTACAAAGTGGAGCCACATTTTTTGTAATTGTAGACACATGGCTCACCTTTAGAAATTAGCAAGTGGTGCCCACTTTTAAAAATTAGAACATAGGGGTAACACATTTATAAAATCTATAATGTCGGCCCACCTTTATAAGAACTATAATGTGGGGCCATACTTTTTGTTAATTGTGAACATGGGACCCACCTTTAAAAAATTTCAAAGTTGTACCCACATTTAGAAATCCGAACATGGGGCCATTATTAAAATGTTGGGCCATACTTTTTGTTAATTGTGAACATAGGACCCACCTTTAAAAAATTATAATGTGGTACCCACATTTAGAAATCCAAACATGTGGCCACCATTAAAATGTGATTGTGAACACGGGACCCATCTAGAGAAATCACAACATGATGCCTACTTTTATAAACGAATTATAATGTGGTCCCATCATTATAGAATTATAATAGGAGCCCACCTTTTGTAATTGTGACCATGTGACCCACCTCTAAGAATTATAAAGTGGGGCCATCTCCTTTGAGATTGTGAACGTGGGGCCTATATTTAGGACAAGTGAGAGGATTTAGGATCTTCAATTGATATTCTTTAAAAGGTAAGAGATAAAAAAGAACTAATTGTGCCAACAAGTTGTTTTTAAAAAATAAAAATAAAGTTTTTTGTTCCAACTTTTTTATGCTGGTGGGTTAAAATTTGAGATTCCTTTCCATGAGAATAAAATTCGGAACAGTCATTTACACATACCAAACATGTTTTTTATACCCTTATCTTGTGGGAACATGGGAACATTCAAATGGCACGGGTGCGACACACCCTTTCTTATTCTTTTGTTTTCTTTTTAAAATTTATGAATTCTCTTTATGCATAAATATTTAAATTGCAATAATAGCCATATCCATGCTCGGCACGGGTTATTATGCTAGTTGGATAATTACGAAGGAGCCAGTGGAAGAGTTGTTTGGCTTCATACAGTGCACCAGTACCATGCAAGGAATACTGAACCAGAGAATCTCACTCTACTTCTACCAACCATTAAAAAGAGTTAGGTAATGTTTGGATCATCTTAAGTTTGGGTCTTAATGTCTTGTGTCTTAAGCACTAAGACAAAAAAACTAAATAAGATTGTTTGGTACGCAATAACAACATGTCTCAAACGCTAAGACGACTTGTTATTTAAGACGATATTATCTTAATTCTAGGAGTTCAAAATCCAGCTCCTGTAATTAAGACCCCAACATCTTAAGCGGTAAGAGAGTTCAGGACTTTAAAATAATTTTAAAATTCTCGTAATAACCCTCACCAATATCAACGATTGGAGCCCTAATCTCTCTATTTTTTATTTTTTATTTTAATTCATTTAAATTTTCATTTTCAATTTTTTTTAAGTTGCTTTTTTGAAAAAATCTTGATTCTAACTATTGGATTCAAATATGTTTCTAAAAATATACAGCAATTATGTCTAGAACTGCCCGCTTATGCTCTTGTGATGGGGGTCCAATGAAGAGATTCATGGCAAATATTGTTAAAAATCGTGAGATGTGGTTTTACAAATATCCAAATTTTGAGGTAAATTTCATACTAATTTCTTAATGATTAATATTATTCTAAACTACTTGTTTTTCATTTTGGCTGAACCATAAAAGAGGCAATTAAATGGGACAATGAGACCAATGTATAGAAGCTTTTGTTTGTATGCTCCAAAAATTTCAAGTTAAAGGGAATCACCGTCAAGTGCAAATAGTTCTAGATATGGACTCAAAAGTGTTTTTGTGGCTTTGGTTTTTTTTTTTTACCATTTTGGTGGTCGTTATAGTGATGTGTCTTTAGTCTTTTTATAAGCGAACTATTATTAAAGTTTATGTAATAATGTTGGTGATTATGACGTGGAACATGCATTGTGATAGTTAAAACGTGATTTTTTTTTAAGTTTAAAAAAATGAGTATAGAGTGTACTGGACATTGTCCGAGTCTAAAAAGAAACAAATTTATGTCACAGATGTTTTTCAGGCTTAAAACGATTTTTTTTAAATGACAGAAATTACCCTTAACTTAAGACATGGATAAGATGCATTACCAAACATTCTTATTCAATTCAGATCTTATCACGTTCAGGTGTTGCCGAACGATCTTATTATAAAACAGCTAATTAGATCTTAAACTCGCAGCTCTAATAAGATCTTAAACTCACAGATCTTTTTCAAACAGATTAAGACGTCAAAACATTAAGACGAACCAAACAAGGCCTTAGTATGTTTAAGTCATGAGGCTTAAATTGGTATTTGAATCCTCGGCAAATTTCATCTTTCACTCCTATTATCCATTGACAAGCAAGCAACAGAAAGACACACTATCCCATGTGCTCTGTATGATATTAGATGTCTCTTTATTGGCTGACGTTAAGTCGATTTGCTAATTGTCGCTCGAATTGCCCTTAATCTGCCGGCTATCACCACAAAAGAATGCATAAAAATGTCTCGACATCTTTATTCTGCATGCAACCAAAGTAGTTATGACCAGAAAAAACCACAGCTGTAATATTTTGTTTATAATGTTAACAGGTTATAATGTTGGGTGAGCTTGAATCAGTTTGAACACAAACTCAAGTCAGACGTGGTAGAGTTAATTGATTTACATTGTGGTGTTGAGGTAGTCCTATTTTGGGATAGTTGAAGGAGAAAAGAGTGGGATTGGGGTGCTGCCGTCCCAAACTAGCCTGGAAAAAAGGAAGAGACTTTAAAGTCTGGTTCACACCCAGTGTCTCGTGGCAGTATAGGTATAATTAGATAATATTTACCTTATACTCAAGATCGTGCTAAGCCCTGGCATAACCCAGGCCTACACGGGACGGGATTTGACATGGGCCCTTTTAATTTGGGGCTGGGATTGGAAAACTCTAGCAGGCCCACCTAATATTCGGGACGGGATTGGACTGCCCAAGCCCTAGCCCAGACCGTCCCATTGACAAGCCTATCCAACTCATTAAAAAAAAAAGTATAGATGGCATTTCAGACTTTTAGGCATAAAATCAATTGTTTTCTTTTTTTAAAAAATATTGTATTTTTGGATAGGTTTTCTTACAATAATATCTCACGAGTCATTATTCTATGTCTTTTGTCAAGTCTTGAAAATTAAGTTTAAGCAATACTAATCCATAAAAATCCCTAAAATAATTAGGATAACTACATGGGAAATTTCAAAAAGATTTAAAATTTTGCCCCATTTTCAAAGAAGTATTTGAAAACTTGACTATCTCAAAAGAGTATAAAAGTTTTTTTGTAATTCTTTTAATCAAGTACTCACCAAGACAAAATTTTGGAAACTGACAAAAATACCTTTATGTAATTTTTCAAGTTTTCCCTTTTAATGAATTTTTTAAAGAAAAACGATGAAGTCTTGCCCAATTGAATTAGTGGGGCCCTCCACTTGAGTGAGTCAAAAGGATTGGCTTCAGGGAGGACAAAGATTAATAAAAAAACAAAAACCTATAATAAGGGATGGTGTTTTTTTTTTTTTTTTTTTTTTTTTTTTTTTTTTTTTTTTAATTTATAACTTTTTTTTATGGAGAGGACTTGATTGAGAAAATTGTGGAAAACTTATATATTTTTTTGAAATATCCAATTTTTCATGTACTTGTTTGAAAATGAGTAAAAAGTTTTATACTTTTTTTTTGAAACTTCTCGTAACTAAATTGCTCTAGTGGGTCACCCCTAACTGAACCAAGACATTCCAATTTATATATATGATTTTCGGGCGATTTGATTTGGAGATTAAGGTTCAATTTCGCAATTGATTGCTCAATTGAACTCTCAATTTCTCTCTACAGCTATCTCCTCCTACTAATTAGGGAAATTCCTTAGCTTGTGCCTTGTAAAGATTTAGGGTTCGCGTCAGGCCGGGTTTGTGCTCTTTACCAATAAAACCAAGCCCCGGTCGGATTTAGATGGGTCCGGTCCATGATCACCCTTGATAAGGATTAAGAAATCTATATCATATATGGAACTTCTTATTTGAGAAGATAAAATAAAAATTGATTCAAAATTAGAAGCGAAATTTAGCGATGAATTGTCAACAAATTGCTCGAGCCTAGGTGAATCATGTTTTTATTAAAATAATGTCTTATACTTACTACCTAAAGCAATTATTTTAATATTATTCAATTCAGGTGGGGGTTCGGGCTCAACAAATGCTGGAATCCACAAGCGCTCAATCAAACGATGTGATCCACATTTGTTGAAATTAGATTTTAGTGTATGTTAGTAGAGGGGTTGATATTCATTTTAAACTGTTTGAATTGTCATTGTGTGGGGCCCATGATAGATTCCAAGAGACCTGTAAGATCACATATAATAGATGTAAAGAACAGGACTTGCTTGATCATCACCTAGTCACAATTCTATCATGTGCTCAATTTTTTTCTTCTTTTGAATAGTGGGATCTACATATATTAAAAATAAAATCTTACTGTATTATTATATGGGTTGAAATTCATTTTTTAATGGTTCGGATTATTATTATTATGTGAGCCCCTGATGAAGACGGGAACTCCGGAATCATACCAAACAATATTTCATATGATACCGTGTAATCCAATGTCTCTCTACCTATAAATATAGAGACAACACCTAAAATCCCCCACAATTTTCAAAAATCTCAAACAATCCCCCACAACTTTAAAAATTGCAAAGAAACCCCCATAATGTTAATAAAGGCATCAAGACCCCGCAAGTTCAACTTAAGCATCTAGACCCCTGTAATTTAAAAAAAAAACTATGAAGGAACCCCACAATTTTGAAAAATCTATGAAATGATCCCCACAAATGACGATTTGTTTTGCTCTTGGTATCCCAAGATTTTATGCATAAATGATAGGTGTCTTGTGGACTTGAACCTTCACTTAGTGATAGATCTCAAAGTCTTATCAAAGTGCTGAAGAGCCATAGCTTTGAATTAGTTACTCTACGCGACAATACTGAAAATACTATTACAAATAAAATCTTTTAGCTTCTGGTTCAAATAAAGCCGACACTATCTCAGGCCATGTGTCTATATCCTGATTTCATGAATGCTATGGAGGAAAACCTAACCCTCATAGGAAGCGGCCGCACTTCCACATTCATATAAGTGGACCTATCATCGGCGCCCCTATAACATAAACGCTATAAGTGAATTCCGTCATAGATCCATTAGGAGCCCAGCTCAATCTCTCCTTTTTCATTACAGGTCCAAGCACTACTTCTAATCCAGGGGATGAGATAAATAAACTTAGTGCTTGCAGATCACAAACTAATGATATACTTTTCTCATTGAACTTAGGATTAGGGGTACAAACGCTGAGTCGAGCTTCTATCATAGGTGATCAATCGGTGGGCTTAAACCCATCCCCATAGAAGTTAACATCCCTTGTAAGGCCTTTAACTATGGGACCCGTAAAGTTTGCACTTAACTTCATATGATCAAAAGTGATTGCACTTGATTAAGCAATCCAACCACATAGCTATGTATTTGTCCAATATGCCTTTACTAATCATGTGCACTTACTAAACACTCATGACAATGGAGCATCACTATCACTATAAAGAGAAATCTCAACCACACCTCCTCTTGGCTTCCTGCTGCAAGTTGTTACTAACTCACGCACTATTGTAGAGTGAGTGGTACATGTTTGTTTCTTTATAACCCCACCAAGAGCATATTCTTGGACACCCTTCCAGATAGGGAGATATCCAAATATGTTAAAGAAATTTAAGGATTTCAAAAACAACATTTTCAATGCATTAAATCAGAATATTGAAAAATCCACCCAGTTTACCAATATTGACTTTTAACTCATCACCCCTCTGTTGCATGTTATGGTTCTCACTCATCTTAAGTATAATTCACATGGAGTTCCACTGTTAGGTTCAGGTAAGTAATCTGCCCCATACTTATTCGTTTGCCCCACTTCGATCCAGATTTGGTGTTCAATTATATGGGAACAATTACAACACCTTCACCATTATTATGGCCAACAAGTTCAGTATCAAATGTACACTGTTCACAGCGTAATTAAAATAATTATAAGGGTCAGTTTCCAAACAATAATGTCACATCCCAGACCCGAGAATCCCCTGATTAGGGTGGTTCCCAAGGTGTGACACGCGTACTCCCATGAACTCGCACCTGTTCCGGACCAAGTCCGAATTCACGAAGGAGAAAATTCCACATTTCATGTGTGAGGATTACTCACTGACACCTGTTATTCAACATTTAACTGCGGAAGCATGTCCAATATCAATATCAAAGCCATGAGCAGTTAATTAACCATACCGTTTCATAATAATTAGTCTAGAACAAAGCTAATAATAAAAACCTTCAATGCATACGTAAACTAAGTGCAAGATTCACTATCTAATCTCAAGTTATAAATTACCACACTTGTACGTACTCCGACGGTCAAGGCTAACTATGAACTTTATCGATCAAATATCTAGTCTGAAGGGTTATTAGCTATTCCCTTTGGTATCCTGGATCCCTGTGACACCAAGTGTAGCACCATGAATACGACGATTCAACAATATATATGAGCAATTAAGATATATCACATATTTTAGCAAATTTGAATTATTGACAGAAGATTAAACGATGTCCAATAATCGGAAACTAGGCACATTGTGCGTTTAAGATAAAATCATGCTTTCTTGAATCACAAAACAATAATTACATTCTAGTTGGCTACTACCTTTGCTCAATCCTCCCTTAATAGATAGCACGCATTTTGGGATGTCACCAGGGGCCCGGCCAAAGGTCCTCCTGGCTACCCGGGTTCTGGAGTTCCGGTGCTCCAGGCTGTCTACTTCAGTGACGTACACAAATCTAAACCAAGAGTCAACCCCGTCGAGTATCATCCGGTCGAAACTAAGTAGTGCTGACTCATTAAATTCAATCGATAAGACTTGAGTAAGACTTTTACACTCAATTCGTTTCGATTCCACTCTATTCATTCAATCAATCTAGTCATATTTACTCAGTCCGCTATTCACATCAATTCACGATATAGAACATTTGAGAAGTAATACGAACAATGCATATGAGCAAATCTTTGGTATTTTTTTACCTTCTTTGGTATTTTTTTGTGTGTTTTGCATGCAAGTCCACTTGTTTAGAAAAATTTGGGGAAAGGGCTTTTGTGTTGAATTGGGCTTGGTTATGGGTTGGGTTGGGTCTAATTAGGTTGAGTCCAAACATGAAGTTTAATGCTAATGACATGCTTATGAAATGCTCTAAACCCAATAAACTTTGGCAACACATGAGTGGCCCAAATAATTAATTAAAAGGTCATATGTCTACCTAAGTTGGCCCCAAGACTCTACTAATCTACATAATCCATCAAAAAATCATCCAAAACAAATATCAACCACCTAATCAAGATTAATTAGGTACTAATCACATTAAGGCGGGTTTGGGGTCTTACAAATAAGAAATCCAGCAATACAACAGGGGGAATTTCAGCAAACACATGGAATGCAGTCTCATTGCCATCACAGATTTCAGATATAAAATTTATACATTAATCCTTATCAACTCTAGCATAGTTCTTATCCTACTAGCACTTTCAACTGTTGGAACCCAGATTGTAGATTTTCCTTCTATGCATCAGGGTTACATTCTAAGCCTTCTATATGTCCAACACCATGACATGCTCTCACAGGTTCCCTTCTTATTCAATCATGATCGACATGCTTTTTATAGTGGAAGATGCTCCTTTGAGAGAATCTCACATTCCTATAAGAGATAAGGTGGGGGCCCTCACATCCATGTCTAATGCACACAGTATCTCTCATAATAAGATTAGAAATGCTCCCACATATATATATATATAAATTACCCTTCTTGTACTTGAAACACCCCCAAAAGGAGTGTCTCTCACAAAAAATGGTGAGGGATAGATGCATATGAATATTTTTCATATATATATATATATATATATATATAAGCAGGGCTCTCATAAGCTGTAGCTTGGCTTATTCTAAACTGGAATAGTACTGGTTTCACAAATCAAAGTTCATTATATCTGTTTTTTGCATGATGGAACAGAAAAATCAATTTATCTTGATTTTGGAGACGATCATCATGCAAAAAACATAATCGACTTTGATTTGTGGGACCCACCTTGTTTCAACTTAGGATAAACTAAGCCACAACTTAGGAGAGCTGGCCCATATATATATATTCAGTTCCCTTCTTTGGTACTATTGAAGGGGTGAAATTATTCCAATTACTCATGTTGTGTAGGACTCTATTCTGCACATAGAAAGAGTATCTACGTCATTGTTCATGATATTAATTAGCAATTCATAAGGACAGCGTGAATCAGTCAATCAGTGAGATCTGAAAATATTATTAGCAATCTGTACCACTAATCATACTAACAAGTACTCAGGGTGTTGCAATCAGCAATGCCATGGTTCAGATCCAAAACCCATGCCAAGATGGTTCGGCCATTAGGTTCATGCCCACATCAAGGGCCTTCAAACCCTAGCCCCAAATCAGCCATGGTTTTTAATTCTACCTAACAACTGGCCATATTCTGTTCATCATAATTCTGATCATTGGCACATTACAATTCAAGCAACAACAAAGCAAACAACACCCCTTTTAATCACAAGCAAACAACACCTCCACAATTATACTCCTACAAAATATTCTTAACCCAGTATAAGAAATCCACTAATGAAAATTTTATATAAGAGGGGTTTCGGGTTATCTCACCATGATCACTTACTAATCAATCTCAATATGAGCAAATTAGCTATTTTATAATATGCGACGATCCATCCATTGGATACACTTTCTCGGATGATCTAAATCCAACTATTGACAATGAAATCGTCTTAAGATTGTTGGTGTTGGTGAAACTAGATCTGAGAAAAGAGCGAAAAATGAATCCTTCAAGGCACGTGATCGCCCCTTGGTAGGGACCAAGTCAGCAATGGGCTAACAAGCGGGCCGCCTCCAAGATACAATGAAACCCATCTAAAGCTATTATTGATTTGCGTAGATCAACACTGAACTCAACGGCCCTTTAAGGATCCTACAGCAGAACCATATGACCCATGTTAATGATTTTCAAACAAACATGAGCAGAACCATATGACCCATGTTAATGATTTTCAAACAAACATGAGCAGAACCATATGACCCATGTTAATGATTTTTAAACAAACATAATGAATGATAGATGAGACCCACATATGCAAATAAGTTGTTTCTCCTTATTTCAATTTATAGAAACTAAGGAGTCACTATAAAGGGATGTGCCTCTTAATTTGAGATTTACCTCTTAATTTGATGTGACTCTTAATTTGAGATGTGCTATGTCTATTAGGACATAACTACTTATGATGCCACCCATGCAGAGAGAGAAATGGCCCCCCATTTTGGATAGGGAGCTGTGATTTGATATCTTATGGCGACTAGGATGTGCTGGCTCAACCCAATTAATTACATATAAATAAATGCAAAAGTTTTCAAATATGAATTGGGTTCTTAAAAAGGTTATTTCTCATGGGATTTCAATACTTTTTCCAGATGAAAAATGCATGAATATGACAAGTGCTTTTCAAGAAAATAAAATCATAATCTTGGAATTTTTTTTTAATTTTCAACAAATCTTTACCTAGTTTTATTTTAGAAGATTTTACTGGAAAATATCAAGTATTTGTCCGTTGAACTTGTTAGTGCCTCGAAACTAGCACCACACAAAAGGGGTCCGTCAGACCCCGTTTGGTTTTATTTCCCGGTTGAAATGAGCGACGCTAGCATCACTCAGTGTTTTTTTTAGTGATGCTAGCGTTGTTCTTCGGCTTTTTATTTATACCCCAAACCTTTTCCATTTCCATTTATTTATCTCCCCTTCCTTTCTCTCCCCTTCCTTATTTATATCATTGAAGTGGTGATATGGATGCAACCCATTTTAAAGTGGTTGGGCAATATATAATGGGAACAACATCGGTTTTTTACAAAAGGCAGTTGGCAGATAGCCTGCAGAAAGGGTGTTATTGAGAAAATGAAATCATAAGATCTTCTTTCTGACTCAGAAGAGAAGAAAAACGACTCTAAGCACTACAGAAACTGAAGCACGAAAGGGTGCTATCAAGGAAATAAAATCACAAGATCTTCTTTCTGACTCAGAAGAAAAACGACTCAAAGCACAACAGCAACTGGAGCCCATTTCCAAATTAAGGAGGTCTTTTGAGGGACATGCCATCAATTTGATTCCTTTTTTTTTCTTGTGACGTATTTGGAAATTCATCAGGTCATCAATTTGCTTCCTTTCTTTTTTGAGACTTGCCTAAAATATCCTCTCCGTAAGAAATGAGGAGCGACGCTAGCGTCGCCTAAGTCAGAGACGAGCCACGCTAGCGTCACTCCTCTGAAAGTTGAAAAAAAAAAAAATGAAAATAGGATGAAGTAACCCTTTCGTAAGGCCCCAATTACGGGGAACCTTTAGTGCAACGGCCATTTATCGGGAATTTTCCCATAAAATCCTCTTTATTTTATTTTTATAATTGAGAATATTTTCCTATATATCATTTTTCATAAAACTGCAACAAAGTGGGGATGTGATTGCCACCATTGTATCCGTATTCGATATTCCCATGGTGATACTCGAATGCCCATCTCCCATCTCATGAAAAAAAAGAAGACCTCAAATGCTATTTTTCTAATGACATTCTTCTCACAAATCTTTATTGTAATATAAAGAAACTAAACAACACTATAACAATACAATGTCGACTGTTGGGGGGAAAAACGAGTAGCAGGCCCCACTTCTTCCCATCAAAGCTCAAACAGACCCATCCCATACATCACATGGAAAAATAAATCTCTCTCATTCCTCAGAGGCAACATTCTTCACAGAGGCAGCAACAGCAAAAGAGAAGAAGACTGCAAGGCCAAAAGAAATAGAACATGGTTAATATAAAAATGATCACTATAGTCCCATGATCACATTATAAGTGAGATCCAACGGTGGAGACATTGGACCTTGACTGATCCAAAGGCGATCAGCCCATTACACAGCGATTTTGTTGTGTATCTACCAAAATGAATATCCAAAAATAATAATAAAAATCACAACAAAACACACCATCCTTTCAAGCACCCATGACTACTCTTCTTCTCAGTGACAGTAACATTATTGACAGTGGCAGGAAGCTGCTGTTGTTGGGGGTAACCGGCTGGAGGGGGTGCCACATATGCGGGTGGAGCGTAGGATTGAGGTGGGTAACCTTGGGCTGGTGGAGGGTAGGGTTGAGATTGGTAACCTTGGGCTGGTGGAGGGTAGGGTTGAGATTGGTAACCTTGGGCTGGTGGAGGGTAGCCCTGGCCTGGTGGTGGGTAACTCATCTTTCTTGGTTATGAAATATTGGAGGGACTACAAGATGGGAGAGAGTGGTTTGCTTGGGGATAGATAGATGTGGAGGATGTGATAGAGATAGAGATACGAGTGGAAGAAGGTTATACTTATACATATAGAAATGCTGCAAGGTCGGCTATACGCGTAGCATACACTGAAGGATGTATGCCAGTTGTATGCTTGTGCCTAATGGAGAAAGACCGCCATAGAAGGAAAGAAGAAACTCCTGATACAGTGGGATTCAAATACTTTCCCGAACTGGAAAAAAAAAAAAAAGATTTGGACGTGCATTTGGGTTTGGGTTCAGGTCTAATGTGGATCTGGGTCCATGGGCTTCATACCCTAGGACCTACCCAGTGCTATTATCATATGTTTAATTATGGTAAGTATATTGAACAGGTATTTTGGGTTAAGAAGAAGGCCCTTTATTTTAGTGTATGTGTATGAGCGTGGGTCCTTAATTTAAATTAAAGAGTATAGGAAGGGTAATTGACCTAGACACAGTGGGATTCAGGTTCAGGTCAGGGTACCTGTCCCTCTTTAGTAAATCATGTCCAAAGTCCATTCATAGCATGAGCCAAGTACGTCTTCACCGAACGCGTTTTCAAAAAACAAAATGGGGCATTTGGCCTCAGGTCCTTCAATATTGTATTTTATTATAAAAGGTCCACATTTTATTTTGCAGAGGCAAATGTCCCTTTTTAAGTTTTGAACAATTAAAATAGTCCCGAATGCCCCTCTTAATACACTTTACGTGGTATGCAAAAAATGAAAAATGATTTCGTTAAGAGTTTCATTTGAAGAAAAAAAGGGAAAAATCCCTCAATTTCGTGAAGATGATTTGACTGCACAAATCAAGGATTACGACAAATAAGAGAAAGAAAAAAGAGAAAATTGATTCTAAAAAGGAGAAATCATAAAGAAAATCTGCAAATGAGTCTGGGCTTCTTCTTCTCCATAAACCTCTGTAGCCATTATCATTTTCGCTTGCTTGAAGAAGTGCCAATTCCATATCTCTGTCCGTTTGACTCTCTCTTATAGAGAGAGAGAGAGAGAGAGAGAGAGAGAGAGCAGACAAATAAATAAGGATGAATTAGCCAGAGGTCCATTAACCTTGTCGTTTAAGGCCTCTAGTAAACAACATTTCCGCTTTATCTGATTTTTTTTTTCAAAAGATAGATAAATTTGTTTGAGTTTTGAAAGAAAGTCATATAAATTTATTTGAGTTTTGAAATAAACTCAGATAAATTTATCTGAGTTTTTCCATAAGTTTCTTCAAGATAAACTTGTTCGAAACTCATATAAATGTTTTGATATAAACTTATTTGAGTTTGGATCAAATTTATCTGAGTTTCGAACAAATTTATCTAATTTTTGGATAAATTTATCTGAGTTTGGAACAAATTTATTTCAGTTTAGGAAAATTTTATTTGAGTTTGAAAAAAATTCATATGAGTTTCGAATAAATTTATCTGAGTTTGGAATTAACTTATTTGAGTATGGACTAAATTTATCTGAGTTTGGAACAAATTTATCTGAGTTTGGAACAACACCCTGTTATTAATGTACCAAATCCTTTGCTGGTGACAATTGATAAATTTAGGTTATTCTAGTAATTTTCACATAAAATAATATACAATCCGATTAAAAAAATAAAAGAAAAAACCTAATTGAATTGTGGTGTCTGGGTAGGATTTGAATCGTCTGGATTTGGTATGGCCAATAACATTCTGATGGCACCATGTGCTACATCACCCCATGTGCTAATACTTTAATCATTTGATCTTCTGACTTATCCATTGACGACCAACACATCTGAACCGATATGCTTTGCTTGCGGCTTCTGCAAAACTTCCTCGACAGGTTCTACAACAAAAACTGTCTCATGTCTATTCTCTGCAACAGCGCAGGCGATGGAACTTTTTCTTCTCAAGTAGTGACGAGCTTCAAATGGCTACATGAGGAAGTCTTTCTTGGAAGCATTGAGTATGTGGCAACATCGTTCCCTCCCATTTCATGAGTTTTGAAACTTGATTTATTCCCTCTATTTGAATTTCGAAACTTGATATAAAACTAGGAAATAAAATCCATTAGACAATTTGATTTGTTTACAAGGGCAAATCGGTCATTAAATATCATATTAATTAGCTTAAAACTAGGGATTAAATTCGTGACATAAATTCAGATGGTTAGAAGGGCAAATCAGTCTTGCAAATATATATATATATATATATATATATATATATATATATATATATGATCTGGCATACTTAAGGACCTCTGCTTGAAATAAGTCTAGACACATGGACTGGAGGCCTTAACCGAAAATCCTATGGATTAGAGGCCTTAAACATCAATATTAAGGGACCTTTGGCTAATTTTTCAAAAATAATATATATATATATATATATATATATGGAGATGCTCTTATGAGAGATATCTTTCACTTTATATGAGAGATAGGGGTGAGGGCCCTCACATTTAAGTTGTTGGCATTGGATACAGATGTGAGGGCCCCCACCCTATCTCTCATTTAATGTGAGAGATCTTTCATAGGAGCATCTCCCATATATATAGAGAATATTATTCATGTGTATAAGGTGAGAGACACATAATTGGAAATATTGATGTGCAAAAGAGGAAAAGGATGCATATATGGTCATATGCAGAAAAAAGAATATTCATGGGCAAAGAGGGAAAGCCATGTAAGTGTCTCTCACCCTATAGTAAGGGATGGATGCACATAAATGTCCCCACATATATATATATGGCATTTCGGACATTCAGGCATAAAATCAGTTTTTTTTTAATCATTCTAGTTTGGAAAAGTTTTATTACAATAATATCTCATGAGTCATTATTCTATGTCTTTTGTCCAGTCTTGAAAATCAAGTTGAAGCGATACTAATCCGCAAGAATTTCTAAAGTAATTAGGATAACTACATGGAAAATTTAAAAAAAAAAAAGGTATAAAATTCTTGCCTCATTTTCAAAGAAGTACATGAAAACCTGAATATCTCAAAGGATTATAAAAGTTTTTCATAATTCTTTTAATCAAGTATTCACACAGACAAAAGTTTGAAAAAAGACAAAAATACCTTTATGTAATTTTTCAAAAATTTTCTTTTAATGAATTATTTAAGAGAAGTGATGAAGTCCAACCCAAATGACTTAGTGGGGCCACTTCAGTAAATCAAAATGATTGACTTCAAGGAGGAAACAGATTAATAAAAAAAATAAAAACCTAACATAAGGGAAGTCGTTTTTTTTCTTTTTTTCTTTAGGATTTTACCGGTAAAATCCCGAAATACACCCATATATCCCAATAAGTCCTCGCCACATTTGCAGCACCAATGTGGTCTTCCCTCCACTTTTTTATTTTTTTCTTTTCATTTTTTATTTCGAGTGACGATAGCGTCACTCAAAGTAATACTGAGTGACGCTATCGTCACCCTGCGCGCCCTTTCTAACTACCCATCGTCACCATGTAGTTGATCTCCTGAAGGAAAGGCCTGAGGAAGGACCACCCAGTTCCAATCAAGATAATCACAGTGAAGAGAAGTACACCTCGAATGAATTGGAAGATGTAGAAGACGATGTCCCAGCTATGTGGGGTGCCGGTGACCTTGATGTAGTGCTTGTCTTCGGAGGCGCAGATGAGATTGAGGGCTTTGATGAGGAGGAGCGCCGCCATGAGGAGGTGGATCCTATGAACGGCATGCTTGTTCTTCAAACAGACGGAGACCCAGACGCCCAAAAACACGCAATAGGCGAGGAAGAAGGAGAGATAGAGAAATGGGAGCTGGGTCTGTCCTGCGGGTAAGTAATCCTTCTCTCCACTTGGATCGAAGTTGTACATCTCGGTGTGGACGTGCATGGAGACTGAGCATTCTGGGGCGCAATTGGCGAAGAAGAGGGAGTACTCGTTGGGCGAAGTGACCGGATAGGAGTGGTTGAAGGTGGATTGGGAGGAGAGGTCTTGGAAGGTGAAAAGAGATTGGATGTAGTGGGAGGAGAGGACGCACCAGTTGGGGTTTTCTTAGGATTCTTGGAGGACTTGGAGGAGGGATTCTTGGGAGAGGAGGAAGAAGCCCAGGAGGGCAGGGAGGGCGGGGGTGGTGATGGAGGAGACGGAGACAGTCACGTGGCCGGTGTGGGTGAATCCGAACTTCTTGAAGAGGATCATGGGGCGGGAGTTGGATACGATGCTTAGGATTTTGATCTCTGCAACGACTGAGGCGGAGAAGAAGAGGAATACGAAGAGGAGAGAGGAGAAGATGACGGTGAGAGGATGGACGATGGGTAGTTACAAAGGGCGCGCATGGTGACGATAGCGTCACCCAGTATTACTTTGAGTGACGCTATCGTCACTTGAAATAAAAAATGAAAAAAAAATAAAAAAGTGGTGGGAAGACCACATTGGTGCTGCAAATGTGGCGAGGACTCATTGGGATATATGGGTATATTTCGGGATTTTACCGATAAAATCCCCTTCATTCTAAAACATCTTTTATGGAGAGGACTTGGTTGAATTAATTGTGAAAATTATATATATATTGTTTTGAAATATCCGAATCTTCATATACTTTATTGAAAATGAGTAAAAAATTATATATATATATATATTTGAAATTTCTCATAATTAAACTGTTCAAATGGTTTATGCTAAACTGGACGAAGCCGTTCCAATTTCACCTTTTTCATAGTGCCCCTACAAAAGCTGCGGCCTCCCATTTTTTTGATTTCTTCATAACTTATAGAAATCTGAATCAAAGGACCAACTGCCTTTATTTTTTATTATTTATATTTATTCCACGAAAGGATCATTACTCTTATTTTGTTGTAGTTGGTGGGGTTCACTTTTAAAAGGAGCTCTTGCATCACGTGTTTGGTTTTATACTATAAATGCAACAGTGCGGGTCATTATACAAAATCCGAGGCATACAAAATAACTTATTCATATTGTTTCTACTCCGAGGGAAATTTCACTCCAATCAATATTAATCTATGACACATATGACATGGGATTTGATTCTATCGGATTTGTGATAAAACACATGATTTCTGGTAGAGTCTGGACCTTAGAAGGCTTTAACCTAAGAATTCTTAGGCAAAAGAAGTGAAACTCTAAAACGCGAGGAAAGCAATGGAACTAAAAATTTTATCTTCACAAATATTAGGGTTAGTCAAATTTTACGACAATCCGAGTTTATTCCATTATTAGATCAACTGTTTGATGAATCATTATATTTTCATCAAATAGATAATCTAATGGACAAATAAACTTATCAATATACCTTTATTTTTCAGACAAGATGTTATATCAAAAACACTTTAATTTAAAACTCCTTCAATCTCTTTTAAAAAAGTCAAAAAGCAACCACCTTTATCCACTAAAATACAAAAAAACTTCACTTTCTTATAAAAAAAAGTAAAAAAAAGTTCCATAACAGACAATTAAAAACAAAATACTATCATAACTCATTTTTATTTTATTTTTTCTTCAAAATCAACTTTAATTCACTTAACTCTAGTAGAGTTGTCAAACTCGCCGGATATTTATTTTGGACGGTTTAGATTTCAATGTAGGCCTTCACTCTTTACCAAGGGCCTAGATGAGATATTTACGCGCGTGCACCTAGATACGTGTGGCGCGAAGATCCCTGCCCTCGTTTCCTTACGCGCGAATATCTTCAATGCATCTATTCCTGCGTATTCCTCACTGTATCTTCAATCTAAGGCACCAGAGTTCTCTTCCCAACACTCCCATTCAAACGGTCGTAACAACAATCTCCGGAAGAATCAAACGATTCTCTGCAATGGGTCGATCTCTGATCTCTTCAACATCCATTCCATTGAGGTTTTCTCAAACACCCAGATCACTAAACCCTGTTTCAGACCACAAGCTCTCTCCCCTATTGAATTTCGAGAGGTTTTCTTCAAAGAGAATCGGATGCAGGGATCTGGGGGCACCCAAGATTTTATCTTTAACCCATCCGATGAGAAAGTTCTGTACTAAGGCTGTTCTATCCGAATTTCCTAATGAGAAACGGTATCCGAGAATTGGGGCAGATTCGACTGGACCGATTCCTGCAAAAGAGCTTCTTGAGGCCGTTGAGAATGCTGCAAAGACCGGTGCTGAGGTCTGATGTTTGTATTCTAATTACTTTAAATCTCGCCCTTGGACAAGAACACATTTCACATACATTGCTTTTAGTTCTTATGAAATTGTTTGTTTGTTTGTTTTTTTGGAAAGTCTTCTTTTTTATCCAAAACAAGAAAACCCAGTTTCATGGATTGCTGATGGAAACGTTAATTATGTTGTGGGTTTTCCTTTTTCTTTAAATTTAGAATTATTGTGATCTGGGTATCTGCATTTTCTGTTTTTTTTCAAAAGATTGAATGGTTTTGACATTTTTTATGGTAATTTCGTTTCTCTTTATTTGGATTCTGTTTTGGTTGTTGTGTGGTTTGGGGTTGGAAATTAGAACTGGATTTTCATGAGCATGCTAATGGTCCTTTTATCAATTTGTTTTGATGGCATTGTGAATTAGTGAATTGGGTTGGAGTTTGGAATTATGTGGAGATTTCAACACCTTCTTAATTGTCAATTTCTCCATGGGACTTTGTTGATTTTATTAGAAGTATGAAATTAACTGCCCCCCTGTTGAGTTAGATTAGTCACTGAATGCTGTTGCTGTTGCTGCTGAATCTCGGGATTAACCGTTTTTAGGTACTTTCCAGCTTCGCTTAACTCCCACAAATACACAAATTGATTGTGTGGTAGAAGATAAGATTAAAAAGTGCTTAATATGGGGTAATTCAGTTTTGACAAGAAGTCAGCGACAGTGCCCGCCATCCATCTACAAAACCTGATTTCCCACCACTGCAGATGAGCTAGACCTTCTAAGAACTTCCTTCAAGTGACCCTAAAGTCCCTATCTTGTGCTTAGTGCAATTTGATTTTGATGCACTTAATATAGGGTTTATAGTGACAACAAATAAGAAACAAAAAACTAGTGGGTTATGAGGATCTTGTTAAGCCTTTTACTCTGTACTGGTTAGTAGTGCTTAGATAGGAGTCTCTTGGTGTGGATGTGGCAAGCTTTGGATGGTATTCCAACAAAGAGTCTCTTTGGCATATGGTATGATTTCCCCTCCCCAGTGTGCATGTTAATCGAGTCAATCATGTTGAGATTTTTTTTTTCCGTCCTTTCTTTTTACATTAAACCATAATACATCTTAGTTAGCATAAGTTTCTCTTCTTCTTATTGAGCGTGATTGGCATGTGTTCGGTTCTAGATATGGTTTTGGGCCTTGGCTAGCGGAAATTTCTCTTGTTCTGATTGCCTTCTTTCGTCCCTCAAATTTTAGGGAATAAAAGTATGCCCATAAAAAGGAGTTTTTCTTGTAATTAGGCTTTCAGCCAGGTTTTTAGGTTATATTCCAATTTTACAGGGTTGAGTCCAATGATGCAGATGATATTTCTCAAGATAAGAGGCATTGTTCCCATCCAGAATTAGTGCTGCAACACACATTGTCTAACATATATGAAATAGTGACCTGTCGAAATACTTTACATAGATTAGACAAGGTATCGTGGTTGTCTGTGGGTCCTTATCTATAATTATTTTGCAAATCAAATAAGTTTCATATTATGGCAGAATGTGGCATTTTTACAAGTGGACTGATTGAGTACTGGATATAGTACTATCAGTTCTTTTTCTCTAATAATATATCATTGACACTGGACACAATGATT
The DNA here is from genome assembly GCA_028538565.1 of Umbellularia californica. Classification (NCBI taxonomy): domain Eukaryota; kingdom Viridiplantae; phylum Streptophyta; class Magnoliopsida; order Laurales; family Lauraceae; genus Umbellularia; species Umbellularia californica. The sequence goes on along the minus strand of JAPQWN010000006.1, from coordinate 9,426,657 downwards.
AATGTTATGATGCTCAATGGAGTGAAACAGCATTTTATTATCTGACTGGAGTTGGTGCACTTTCAGCAATCTAATCTATTCATTTCATAGGCTGCATGATGGGATGTGCCTTTTCCTAATATCTCTACATCGGATTGTTAAGCCATCCTATTTGCGCACTTGCAAATGGATGAGGGCAGCTAACGTACTCCATTTAACAATGGAAAATTCAAATGTTTAGGATCATCCTGGGGGGAGTTTTTTAGGTGCTAATGCCCATAATATGGACCATCAATGGATAACCAAAACTCCAAAAGTGAGCCCCATGCTTAATGTTAGTAGGACACAGCTTATGTATGATTAGTCATTCGTTGATAGCAAGTAATTAACATCTTATATCCTACAAGGAGTTTCTCACACATATAATATCCTTTGCAGGTTGTAATGGAGGCCGTTAATAAGCCCCGCAATATCAATTATAAAGGCGTCACAGACTTGGTGACAGAGTAAGGAAATCCAAAAATTTCTATGGTATCAGTAATGATGAACTGTTTTTTTTTTTTTTTTTTGTCTGAGATTACATAATTTATGTTATAAATTCCATTCCAGGTGCAGGTTTTATTTGTTTTAATTCTTAGGTACCAATCTGGATATTATGCTCATTTTTCATTTTTCAGTGCAAATGCATGAAAATAGCTGTACAGTGTATCCATGACTCTTGATTCATGCTTATTTAGACGACCGACAGATTATTGCTCCTTTTAATAGAACTTGACTCGCCTCTTGTTTTATTAATATGTTTATAGGATTTATAAAATCCCAAGTCCCAACATTGTTGGGACAAGGCTTTGATAATGAGAGGATTTCTAAGGTCAAATGTCAAAGAAGATTTATTGTTTGCACTTTGCAGTTGCCAATGACCCCCAAAGTTGTGTTGGCTAGCTACCCATTTGCATATGCTTCCAATTCCATAATGTGGGCTTCATTAGTTGGTGATCCCAACTGTTGATCTTATGGTCCCAAAGAGAATGCTGCAAGAAACTCCATGAGTGGAAGATCCTTCACCAAATATAGTTGGCCTGGAAACAGATGATTGAGAAAAGAATACAGCATCAGTCTACATTGGTCCTGATAGAGGCATGGATCATTTGATCGAGGAGATTATTTGAGCGCTTCCATGATATGCAGGGCCCATCAGATCAGGCATGGAATCCATGGATCACCAATGAGGGACATAGCATTAGTTAATGGGTCACTTTTGTGGGATTGAAAGTATCAGCGAGTTGTGCAGTTGCTGCATCACAAAACAAGTTATTTCTACCCAAAAAAAAAAAAAAAAAAGAAAAGAAAATAAGTTCTGTGTCACATTATATCTACAGGCGTAAATACGTGGTATCTAATCCTTCTTGAATTATTTGCAGTACAGATAAAGCGAGTGAATCTGCCATTCTAGAAGTTGTGAGGAAGAATTTCAAAGATCATCTTATTCTTGGGGAGGAGGGTGGTGTTATTGGGGATAGTTCATCTGACTATCTCTGGTGCATTGATCCTTTAGGTTTGATACTTGGAACTCTATATTTTGGAATAATTCATATAATTTAACAGCTCTAGATCAGTTGATTGGCACTGCAATGTTTCATACCAGAGTAATGTGAAACCATTCTTTGTCACTGCCTTCATTTCTTTCTCACAATCTCAATAACTGTGAGGGGATTTGCCAAAACCTACTTGTTTGAACCTGTATTCCAAAATACATAGAATTTAACATTTAGAAGAATCTCCTATCAAGCTTAAATTCTGAAATGATCTCTTCATACTTCTATGGCACCAACCTTTTCTTTTGACAATTTTATCCCTTGAATTTCAAGCTTGATTCAGAAGTAGGGAAAAGCCCCCAATTAACCACATCCATCGACTCCATGCTATCAACTTCAAAGTTTCTCCTCTAAGATCATCTAAACAGGCCTAGTGCGAGCTTTAAAGTTTTGATGGTGGCTCTTCCCTACCATTTTCTTGTTTTGAAAGGCCAGCCTCATCGTCCATTGTAAAGGACTCTCCACCATCATGTAGTGAAATGATTTCAAACTTGATTATTTCATTTCTAAAATTCCATAAATTTTCATATGGTGTGGTCTACCTGTTGTGTGGACCAACTTGATTTTTGAAGAGGGAATCAGTATGAAGGGCCCATTTGACGAATGGCTTGAGCTTATCCTTGAAGGCACATTTGCATGTAGAAAACTGAATGGACAATAGTCATAAGAAATAATTAATATAAAAGAAGTAGAAAAGAGATCAATTTTAGTAAAGAAGTTTCTTGGCGAATAGATTGTTGCAAACATAGAATTCCTAACTGCGTTTTTTTGACCATCAAGTACATTACTATAATTCTCCAAAACCAATGATTAGCTGGATGTTTCATCTTAAATTTTATTTTTTTCACCTATTTTTCTGTCTTTCTTCAGCTCCATACTTTAGTTATAGAAAATCCCAAATTAGACCCTACAGAGAATAAAGGATAGATAAGTACGATTCTGGCAATCTGAAATTTTTAAGGAGAAAAACAAAGCATTTGTTGGCTGTTTCTTTCATGAATTTCAAAGTAGAAAAATGCGTTTAACCTTTATAATGTTCCCTGGCTTCATTTAGAACTTTGCCTTCCATAAATATATATTTTGGTGGAAAATAAGTTTAAATGTCCCCAATAAATCCTAAGATGCCCTTTTCTCTAATGATCAACAAATTGTTCCTTGGTATTGATAAAGAAAAAGTTTCCAAGGTTTTTCTTACAAATTTTAATGTGTTACAAAATGAACACCAGCATGCTAACCATCCATTGGGAAGCATCTACTTGGAGGCCGGGGTCACATGTTCAGTTGTGGCTGACTAAGGCCTGCCACAATTCTTGTTATATTTTCTTTTAGGTCGATCCCTGCTTGATGGGATAAGGATCAAATGTTGATGATGAAGATAGATAATGAATTATTGGAGGGAATTAGATATTGCATTTGGGGCTAAATGTACAACCAGAAAGATAGCATCAAGGCCTCAATGTCTTGCTACTGCCGTCGGTGAATTCTTTGCAACTATGAATTGGATTGTTTTGGTACCCCAGTCTACATTAATCAATCATTTTCATTTATATATTATGCACTGGATACCGTGTTCAGGGAAAATTTGTTCAATCAGGAGACTGCATTTAGGCGTCAATATCATGCTACTCTACTGCATTATTTTTTAATTCTTCAGTGTGATTACTACCGCTGAGTTGAATTAGGCTAATGAAATCATTTTATTCCAGACCAGCATAAGTTTTGGTGACACATTCTGGCTTTGTTTGACTTCACCAAATTTGCAAACTGAATTTTCTTCTCTAAAGATTCCTGAGATTTTTGTTAGGAGTAAACTTCGTGGGTACTAGCTGTTTCTTGCATCTTTACTACTGATATTAGTTTACACTTGAATTACTTCTAGAATCCATTGGTCTGTATTACCGTTCATGCAGGTGTGTTTCTATGGTTTTATGTATATTCATATTATTGTCATCAATCTTCTGAGCGCTGCTCTTACTTTTGTTTGTTTCTCTCTCTTTTTTTTTTTTTTATAAAATAAACTTTCCAACTGAAACTGATTTAATGAGTGCAAATTATCTTGCCTCTGATAATTAGATGGAACGACAAATTTCGCACATGGCTATCCCAGTTTTGCAGTATCGGTAGGAGTTCTTTTTCGAGGAAAGCCAGCTGCAGCAGCTGTGGTATTAAATTTTCAAGCTGTAAATTCTTTCGTTATAGTCATTTATGTTAGCATAGTACACTGACATGGAGAAACAAAATTCGTGTAGCTGACCCCAACATAGTTGGGACAAGGCTTTGATGATGATGATTATGTTAATATAGTAGAGAACCAAGATGGATATATATATATATATATATATATATTACCTTCTGCCAAATGATTGTATTTTATCATTGTCCTTGAGTTTGTGAATATGAAATCCTTTGTTTGGTTTTCCAGCTTATTGATATGATGCCTCCATAGAGGATAGACTTTGGCCTGAAATTTGTCCATACTGGAGGGTCCACTTCTCCAGTGTTTTTACTTCTTTTTGTTGAATTGCTTCTACTGTAACCTATTTTCAGGCTGTTGATTGGATAGATCTTGTCCTAAAATCTTAAAATTGTCCTCAGAGACAAAACCTAACCCTTCAATCATCATATCATTCCTTGACCCTTCAATCACGTCATCATATCATACTATCAATCTATCATAGCCTTGTTCCTGTATATCTGGGATTGGCTTTATGAGTTCTACCTTTTTAGTCAAGAAAATAAGTTGTGGCGGCCATTATTTCGAAGTTAGAGATATATTTAAAAAAGGCCATAAGTCAAGTTTCTTCTGCTGCTGGCCATAACTAATTTTTTAGTAGATAAGTAGAACTTATAAAGTTAACCCCAGATAGATGGGATAAGGCTATGCTGTTGCTGTTGTTGTTGATGATGATTGAAGGGTTAAAATTTCTGTCACTGAGGAAATTTTTGGGACATGATCTGTCCCTCATTTGCCCACAAGATAAACTGTATGGTAATCTGAATTATGTGTCCCCTTTGTTCTAAGGATACAATTCCTTGATGACTTAGAACTGTCCAAGTTAAAATCCCAAAACTACTAAAACTGTCAGCTTTAACAAATTAAATAACTTAATTAAACAGAACCAATTGCCTATCTCAGCTTGTGGAGATCAGAATATAAACTTTTTTTGTCATACCACATACCTTGTGATAAGTTCAAGAATATTTATAACTGTCTCATCCTTTACCCTTCAGTCGATTCCCACCAGCCTTAAGATTTTTCAAACATCAATATGACATGTCTCAATATCACATTTTCATCTCTTAATATTATAACTTGAAATCTTCCTGTACCACCTGCATTACATTGTCATTTCATGTCATCAACATATGCTCTTTTTCTAGGTAGAGTTTGTTGGGGGCCCAATGTGTTGGAATACACGCACATTTTCTGCAACAGCAGGTAATAAAGTTACATATTGCAACTTATACTTTTATATTCTCCTTTGTGAAGTATATTAGGTAATTAAGTTTGGATACTTCATTTTACATTTTTATAGGTGGTGGTGCCTTTTGTAATGGACAAAGAATTCATGTTAGCCAAACTGAGCAGGTGAATCACCATTCTTATCTATATCCAATTCTATTTTTTTTTTTCATAATAAATTATTGGCAATGCAGTTTCCTAATTTTGTTGGGGGGCATTATTCATCTTTTCTTCCCCATTTCTTGTTGGTTTCTCATTGAAGTGTACTACAAATAAAATAATACTTTGTTTGGCCAACTGTTGTGTTCGTATTTGGCCATGTAGAAATTGGTGTAGAAAGGTGGCATTTGATACTAGAAAACATCTGCAATTGTTATTTAATTTTATTATTTATAATCTTCATCCAACATTTTTTCTCAAATGATGACTTTATGTTCTTACATTTTGATTTAGGTGGAACGATCACTCCTTGTTACTGGATTTGGGTATGAACATGATGACGCATGGTTGACCAACATAAATCTATTTAAAGAATTTACAGATATAAGCAGGGTATAAATTTTATTCACAGAAATTACTAAAATTAACAGGGCACATTGTCCTTAATTTCTGTCCCTGGAGAAGAGATTTTATTTATGTCTTGATATTGCTTTTTGCATGGCATATGCAGGGTGTGCGGCGGCTTGGTGCAGCTGCTGTAGACATGTGTCATGTAGCTTTGGGAATTGTTGAAGCCTACTGGGAATATCGTCTTAAGCCATGGGATATGGCCGCTGGTGTCCTGGTAATGTTTGATGATTCCCATGCAATGATTTAAAAATTCTTCTGGTTCATGTTCAAAGAAGCTGTTTCTGATTAATGTACTGATTAATTTCATGGTCTCACAGTTAATTCTACGTGAATCATGTGGAAAAAATTCCAATTAAATTCTCCTCTAATTATTTTTTTCAGCTCAGTTTGTTCATCTAATAGAATTGAGTTTGAATTCGGAATAATTAGTTCTTAGTTCTTTAGACCACTGTTAAGATGAAAAATTAGACCTCTAGATGCTCTTTTCTAGCGAAAAGAAATTGATGTCTCAAAGGTACCTGGAATAATTTATATGTTGAAATGCAAGTGTTACTTAAGTGGATCTATCCGAGTGGCACAAACAAAATGCGTATACTAATTGTGTATGCGTGCTTGCCTGTATTTATTGGTAACATGACTCAGAACTGGCAGCCCCGTGGTGGCAACAATGAGCACCTTTTAACTGTGCTATGGATTCTTGTTCAATTTTTTTTAAAACTTTCCTTGATGTTAAATAATCACCAAATGCCTCTATTGATCGTATGTGGATGAACAATTGTTCCAATCCTGATTTGACATGGTTTTTTATGCTATACAATGAATTCATGTGCATGCTAGAGTGATCAGCAACTCTTGATTGCGTGTGCATCATGAGGACATGACATGGCAATTCTAATAGATCTCTTTGGGCATGAAAATACATGCAAACTCCCTCGTTTAGAAAAAAAAAAAGAACCATTTAAATGCATGTTTCACCTTAATTTTGCTTGGGGCAACCAATTGTTTTCTTGATTTCTCCACATCTGTGCTGATTTTTCTGTGTAAGACACAGTGGCTTGGCCCTTTCTGTTCTAGATTTAACATTAAAAATTAGAGCTCCTAATTCTTAACATTTTTACTATCATTTATTTCTGCAAGAAATATGTGTGGATGACCAATCCAATGCAACTCTTGAATATTTGTTGTTTGGATGAGTGGATTGTTGCATTGAAGTTATTTTTTCCACATCTCTCTTTTGAGCAGATAGTTGAAGAAGCGGGTGGTGCTGTCACATGCATGGATGGAAGAAAGTTCTGTGTTTTTGATCGATCTGTTCTAGTCTCCAATGGCGTGCTGCATGGGAAGGTTAGCACTAATGTTCTCTCTTTTACTACTGACATGGTCTATTAAATTTGATCAACAACCTGATCTGCGGGAACCTTCAAATACTTTAATTTACATTAATCAAATTTGAACTCCTAATTTTTCTCAATTGCAGTCAGTTCCATAGGACCGTCTGCATGATCTCATTAGTCTTGTCCATTTCTTGTGGTTGGGCCAATGAGAACAAGAGCAGCATGCATCACTTAAAACCACTCCATCTATCTCATTATTTTTGTCAACTCATCAGTGCACTCCTCAATGTAGTTCTATGGTGTTTCCACGATTATTATTAACTAGTACCAAAAATTTTGTGAAATGCAGCTCCTGGAGAGGATAGGCCCTGCAACAGAGAAGCTGAAAAGCAACGGGATTGATTTCTCCCTCTGGTTTAACCCGGAAAACTACACTACAGATTTTTGAACAGCTTGCTTCCTCTATTTTTTCTTTTTCTTTCTTTTTTTTTTTAATTTTTTTTAATTTATAAGAAAGTTATCACTCTTTGCTAGAAAACTGTCAGCTGCTAGCATTTTTTTCCAGCAACACATGCTTGAGTGTGAACAGCCTGATAAGTGATAATATATGTATAATTTCTCAATAAATGGTTGCCATCTTTGATGATTGAACTGTTTCAACTGATAAATGTAGATAGCCTATGCACTTTTAGTCTGCTGACTCCCAGTGGTAGACAAAGGCAGGCTTGGAAGTGATGTGACCTCCTAAATTGCACGAGCCCCCAACTGTCTGACTAATGATAATCTCACTCCTAGTCCATGGAGTTATGGGTAATTAGAGTTAAACTGCATACAGGGCAATGTAGTTCCAAATTGATTTGAAAGTGACATCCAATTTGCCAATTTTGTTGTCTATGTTTCATCCAAGTGGCAGGGCATCCATCATCAGCTGAATTGAAGGGTCGCATGGCCAACAAGATCCAACTAAACAGAAGTCTTATTTTGACTTGCCTTTGGTGTTGGTGTTATCTTCATCAGATTAAAACAAGGTACATGTAGACCAGAGTCATCATAATCAAGTTCATGTTCAACCTTTTAAGGCTCGCATTAGAAATCTCCTTGAGATTGGTTTGAGAAGTTTTTGAAGAGTATATTGCTTACATACTACAAACCACTCTGGAAATTTTAAGCTCGTGACAGAGCAGAATGCATTAAACCAATTTATTTCTTAGGCCGAATGATGGCTCCTTTGATGATCAGTCCTCTTTTCCACCTGCCGTCTTGATATTCAAACAAAGAGAACTGTATTTCTCCACTTCGTTTGGGGTTCGCAACATCTCCAACGTAAAGCTCCACCCACTGACTTTTAGGCTTGTCTTGCAGTATATCTTTGCGTTCTTGTACCTCTTCCTCTGGGCATAGAAGCCTGAGGGTCACTGGGACATTCCATCCATAAAACGGCTCTTCAATCTTCACGACAAATACAACCTCATATTTAGCTCCTGGTGAGAGGTAAGATGACTCAAGTTTTCCATGCACCTCAAGCCAACACACATCCAACAGGACTGCCACCTCAACATCGACATCTCTGTGAATAAACAAAATTCAAACAAGCGAAAAACTAGTTCAGACCTGAAACAGGCATCAGTTTGCATTTTTAGGAATAAGACAAGGAAATTATGAGTTTAAGTTTTCTCTCACCCTGCTGCTTTCACGCGATCCCAACGCCAGTAGCGCTTATCTTCGCTCCATGTGATTAACAAGTCTCTTGCAAACATCATGAAGCAGTTGTGGCCTGATTGTTCATCGACCCAGTATTTCTACACCATAGAGGGAAAGATCTGTTGTTGAATTTGACTTACAGTGTTCGTGAAGAGGGTCGCATTAAACTTATAGTTGGCTATGAAAGGAAAAACTTTACACTTGAATAAGTTCTAGTGAGTACTATATGTGAATATGCAAGTGAAAAAAAAACTGAAAATACTTAAATTGGCATTTAGATGCCGGGTTTGAGCTGGGACTTGCCTTTCTTTTGTGGCTCAGAAAGACACCATAGTGAAGGCGTGGATACAAGTCTTCAGAGGTGGCTTCAGATGGCGAGTCCGTCTCCTGCATTATAGCTTGATAATTGTGGGGGAGTTTCTTTGGCTTTGCCATGACCTTTTCTATTGGCATCTCCATGGTCTTTTCTGTTGGTTTTTCCATGGGCTTTTCCATGGCCCTTTCTATGGGCATGAGCTGCTGGGGACACTCCTCTTCTTCTCCTCCTCCTCCTTGTTGTGACCATCCTAGACCCATGTTTTCTTTCCTTTGTCCTGTTGTTTTTTTTTTTTTTTTTCTTCTTCAACTCAAGTCATTATATAAGACCAAGGCTCCTGAGATTATATTCTTTACTTACCCTCCCAGCTCTACTGATGTGGACACAACCCATAGGCATCTTGCCTTTTTGCAAAGAAATGTGTATGTCTACTGAGAGGACTAAAAAGATTATTCCTCTTGGAAGATAAGATGTATATCAGTTCACTCTTATTCTTTCCTCCAGAGTCCGGACTAGAGTCCATTAAAGGCATACGTGGTGGTTGCTTGTATAAATTATGAGCTACTTCAAGGGCATCCTCGCCTTTCATATGGAACATGTTGTGTGAATAATATAATCTCAAGGGAGATTTTTTTTGGGTAAATTAGCGATACATCCCTGATTATTGGGCTATAAAGTCTTCAGTACAGAGCACAATTGTTTAATGCCTAAGGTCCCTTGTGCATGGGATTAATTTGGGCGGTGGTCCCTTGCGTGACACGTCATACTTTTTTATGAATGATTTGCCCTTGTAATTGTTTGTATAGTTATCATGCAATCTTATTTTTGTTTACAGCTCGAGATCATCGTCTTTCCCTGACTGCTGACGAATTTAAACGTCGTAAGATGAGTTTTGGATCAAATTTCAAATCTTGAATTGGAGGGATTGACGATTGATGGAAGTTGGCATAGGATTTATCTGTTTCTAGAGCATGTCATTTGTACTGCGTGAGGATCTATCATCTTCTTGTTCTTCTTCTTGTTCTGACGTTGCTACAAAGCACAGATAAACACAAAAAGACAGATAAATTCATATAAATACAGAGATAACTTTATTTTAAAGTCAGATAACTTCATGTCAAAATTAGATATCATATACAAAAACTCAAATAAAATAACAGCAAACTCAGAAAAACAGCAAATTTATTTGAGTTTTATGAAACTTATCTTAACCTCTCAGAAAATTCAGACAAATTTATCTGAGTTTTGAACAACCTCTCTGAGTTGTAAATAAATTTATCCGAGTCTAGATCAAAGCAAATTTGTCCGGTCAGATAAATTAACAGCAAACTCAGAGAAATATCAAATTTATCTGAGTTTTCTGAAAACTTATCTTAACCTCTTGCAAAAGTCAGACAAATTTATCTAAGTTTTGAAGAACTTCTCTGAGTTGTGAACAAATTTATCTGAGTCTGGACCAACACAAATTTGTCCGAGCAGATAAAATAACAGCAAACTCAGAATTTATCTAACTTTTCTGAAACTTATCTTAATCTCTCAGAAAACTCAGACAAATTTATCTGAGTTTTGAAGAACCTCTTTTTGTTGCGAACAAATTTATCTGAGTTTGGACCAAAGCAAATTTTTTCGGGCAGATAAATTAACAGCAAACTCAGAGAAATATCAAATTGATCTGAGTTTTCTGAAAACTTATCTTAACCTCTTGCAAAACTCAGATAAATTTATCTGAGTTTTGAAGAACTTCTTTGAGTTGCGAACAAATTTATCTGAGTTTGGGCCGAGTTTGAAAGAAATAAACTGATTTGAAGTCCTTTTTTATATGATAGATTTGAAAGTAAGATAAAATGGTTTAAAATTGAGAAAACCCTATCTGTTTCTTGCTCTGGTTGTACTGTTGATTTCTTTTTCCCTTGGCTTGAGATAAGTGGGGACTTTGTTCTAGCCATTGTCTACATAGATTTGAACATAAAGAATAGATAAAATCAGATAAGAACGAAATGAAATTGGGCTTTTAGTTTTGTTCAGAAGAAGTTGTATTGTACATCTTCTTTTTAGGAATGGAAGAAGTAGAAGATGAGCGTTTTTGCCGACGTGTACAGGAGCCGACGTGTACAGAGACATTTTGGTCTTTGTTGCTGCGTCATTTTCATGGGAGGACTGCCGCCGTTACGGAAAGATGTCATGGACCTTAGCCTTTAAAATTAAATGACAAGGGACCTACGGCCAAAATCCCCTTTTTTTTTTCCAAGGCATATACGTTCCAGCCCGATGGGGCCCACTTACGCCCATCTTGGATAAGTGCTATCTTTTAACACGGTTGTCCTCCTATGATCTGGTACACTGGCCACAATGTGCTCTTGTGCAATGTCTACCATGCCAGTACTTATGCATGTGTTTTGAAATTTCCACTTTAATCTTATTGTAAAACCTGATTAAAAAGCATTTCAAACGAAAGTCTTTACATCAAACATCAAGTTCACATTATGTTTCTAAAAAATTCTTCCCGTTGTGTTCAACATCCTCAATCTCTCGTTCTTTACTAATTATAGAGTCAATATATCAAAATGACTCTTTTATAGTATCGTTTGAACTTCAGTTTTCATAGGAGCTACATCTTGTTGCAATTCATATATTCTATTTCCGTTTGAATTATTTTAAAGTCCTTGGATTCTAAAGCTACTCCTACTAGACCGATATGCACGTGTTGGTCCTAAAATATTACAAGAAATCTCTACAAAAAGGAAAAATTAACGAATAATAGAAGATACTAAAATGTGTAAATTTGATGATTTAAACTTAAATCAATGATATAGATAATTCAATTTTTTTTAACACTTGTGTGATGTTCATCATTTCTTGTAGCTAATGGAAAGATCATTTAGCACATATAGAGCATGATAATAGTTGTTTATTACTTAAACAGTCGAAGGTAGCACTAAAATGAAAAACCACAAACCATAATAATAACTAAAGTGGGTGGGATCTTCTGGCTATGGGGACAGTTACCATAACCTTCAATATTATCACAATGAGTTTGAAGCAAGTTCAAGATCCTATCTTCATCATCATTACCATAATCTTCAAACCATATTGAATTATATGAAAATCCCTGGTGGATTGAATACCTATTTCTTTGTAAAAAAAAAATAAATATCAACTCTAGCTTATCAAACAACTCCATGATCGATGGATATAGTATTTAACTTAGCTTCATAGTCATACTGGTAAAATCATGTGTAGCACTCATAATCAATGTAGGGCCCCAGTATCCATACTATTGTGTAAGAAATTGTTTGGGTACTACCATGCCAGTACTTATGCCTTTCACTTCAAATTAATTATAAATCCGAAGGAAAAATGATAAAATGAGTTCATTTTTATGGTTTTGGTTGAGTTATTGTGTGACTCATTTCCTAAACACATATCGATCCAAGTTGCAACTCAAATCTTTTTCTTCTTTTGGACTAACTTATTTACCTGCAACCCTTGCTTGTTTTTCATTGCAATTGGGCACCGTTGCAGTGCGTTGTTTATAGTGGGGAATACCCTAGCATGATCACATAACCCTACCTACTTTTCACTACTACGCCCGCGGCCACTACAATGTATCGCTTATAGTGGAGAAAATCTTACACCAGCTATCAACCTGATGTGGCACTCCTCCTTTATTGAGGCTTGGGACCAATAGTAAATTTACTACAAAAAAAGTGACTTTTAGCTACGGAAAAACTTAATTTTATTCCGCTGCTATAGGTCAACGGCCTTTTTGACAGTTTTAGCAGTGGAAAAGAAAATTTGCCACTAAAAATTACACTTGGTGGACTTTTAACAGAAAGAAAAACTGTCGGTAAATGCGGATATTTCCACCGCTATAAGTCACTTTTTTTTAGTGACTTTCAGAGTTGGAGTAAGGATACAATTCTCAGCTTGTAAAGATCTACGACTTGCTGGGCCATGGGCCATGGGCCACTTGGCCTAGGAGAAGCTTGTCTGAGCTTGCAATATTTATTACTTGGGTTTGGTAAATAGTTCCAAGTACAATCCAAAAGTTTGAGATCAGGCCAAGGTTAAGGTCTTTTGCAATATATTTTAATGGTCTGGACCCATTTAAGTTGCCCAAGTGGCCCATGGTCAAATAGAAGTGGCACCATTGCCTGTTCGCCACGATCGATTATGGGATTATTGGCATATTAAAGGGGCTGATTTGATTGAAATTTTTTGTTTTATCATTGTTGATGGTTGATTAAGTGATGAACTTAGTAGAATGCATTTAACCTATTGAAGGGCCCTGAAATAGCCAGAGTCAAAAAATGAGAGCCATCAGCATGACCATCATCTTAGCTTCAGCCCAAATGAGTCCTGCACCAGAGAAGCAGACATTTTAACTAAGCCTTGCCTATAAAAATAGGTTTTTTCTTGCACTCCACCTTTCCTATTTTCATTCATCTAGTAACTCTAGACTACAGATTTTCAACAAGTAAGGTGTTTCCCGTTCCACCTTCATGAAGATGTAAATCCTACATCAAGTGTTGAAAATTATGATAGGACTCATTGCCATAGGGACTGGGTGGGCCCATTCACTTGTGTGCCATAACTTTAGCTTCACATGGAGCAATTAAGGAAGATAAACAATTATTCTATCAGATTAGGCCATCTGTTTTTCTAAGTTGAGACAGGAATCTAAGTGGGAATAAAGGGAGAACAGCCTCTTACCTCAGTGGTACATAAGAGGCGGCAATTCTCGTACCTTTCCTCCCCAGGGGCCTTGTCATCTCACCCAAGATCCACTTCCTTCACCCGAGGGCTTCATCTCGTGCTTTCGCCCATTTCCCTTCATTTCTCACTTCCTAAGTGAAGATTTTGCCTTGATTGAGGTCTCAAAATCGAGAGAATTCCTCATTGAGAATCTCTATTTATGGAGAGGAGGGACCTTCTTCGTGCTTTTGCCCTTTTCCCTTCATTTCTCACTTCCTAAGTGAAGATTTTGCCTTGATTGAGGTCTCAAAATAGAAAGAGGGAGAGAGAATGTGATCTTCATGTGGAAAAATGAAATGAGGTCCTCTTCCAGGTAAACAGCTCCCATCCCTCCCATCAGGTATTGATCCCCGGTGAGAGGCTTTAATCCTCTGCAACTTGGGCACTGAGCCTGTATTAAACCATATACCAACCTGGAAGCAACCCAAAAGCTTAAGCTTAAAGGTGGAAGGCATATTAAGACATGTCATGTGGGATGTGGGATGTGGGACTTCACAACACTTCACATCACGTGCAGGTCCAATAAATTTCATGGAACCCGCTCTAATACCATGTAATAAACTATATACCAACCCAAAAGCTTAATCTTATAGGTGAAAGGCCCATACAGATATATTAATACATATCAAGCCTATTACTTAGGTACGTGAGATGTGGGACTTCCCAAGAGAGCCAAGCAGGGGACAAAAACAAAAGAACATACTCTCACACTGCTGCTTCTATTATATGGTCTCTCAAAAGAAACAATACGGTACAAAAGTAGTGATTACAACTAAACAAGAGTATAGTAGAAGGATATACGCCAGGTAACCAAATGAAACATAGTCGTGTGAAGTAGCTGTGAAATGGCTAGATAAACTTATCCTCTGGAAAGATCCTAATCTCGCACTTTGGGCCTGATCTTAACTTCCTTAAGAATCATGCTTCCCTTCCACCAATCACTCCCAATTTCATACATGCCAAAGTGAACTGCTCCTTCTTGGGTCGAATTCACCTTAAACTCACCACCTGGAAGTTCATGCCATGTCTCACTCACTTTCCTGTAACTCTCCAGTATCTCACTTATCTCAGTTGCATGTCCATCTGTGGTAGTGGCCTTGAATTTGATCGGACAAGAATGCCACCCAAATGCATCCACCTTAAACTTCAAAACATAAACGATCTCATATGTTTCATTTGGATTTAAGTGAGAAAAATCTAACTTTCCTGTGACTTCAATCCAGTTCACCTGAAGGAGCTCTGCACCATATGGGAAGCTTAACAACAGCAGCAGCAGACAAATTAGATGGAAGAACAGCAAAAGTTATGTGATAGTCAAGTATGGCCTTAAAGTGAAACAATTCCTTACTTGGATTCATTCTTCTGGAGTGGGGTCCACTGCCAATAACGGCTATCGTTTCCCCATATGACGTTGAGAGCCTTTGGTGATATGTGAATTTCTTGGTTAATTTTAATCATGTGATGATCATCCTATTAGATAAAAATCAATCGCCCCATCAATGGATAAAAACCAGATCATTAAAAGCACAAACGCATATAGAATTGTATGTTCATATATACATGTTGAAACAAGAATATTCTTTACTCTCAGTAGGAAGAAGAGTAAATAACAGATGTTTCTACCAAAAAAAAAAAAAAAAACCCAAGAACAGAAGAAAACAAGAACTTTCATACTAGCATCTTGTTTCTGAGGCATAAAGGGGTCGGATGTGGACTATATCTAGGGGCAGTCTGGATCTCAACCTGCACTCAAAGTAGGTTAGATCCAGATCTTGATCCAAGTATATCATATGGAACCAAACTAAAACTCTGATCCGAATTCAGACACATTCAAGTTTGGGTTTGAGTCAAACACGCATAGAGAGAAGAGCACCATTTTGTTTGCACAAAATATATAGGAATTAAGTACATAGGAATTCAAGATCAAGTAAACATTATTAAAGAAGTGAGGAGTAAAAGATATGAAGCGGGGTGGAAGATGCTAGTAGTAATGTAGATGAGACCTCACTTTTCTAGGATTTGAATTATATGGTGTTGGAAAAATAGCTAGAGCACCATTACTTTTGTCAAAGTTTGAGCGAAAAACTAAGTGGGACCCACTAATCCTTTTTGGTGGGAATACATGGGAATGTACTACTACTCTATGAGTAGAGTAATTACATGTATTGGGTTGCTCTAATCCATTAAGGAGTAAATGAGAAATTGCCTCCTAAACACCACTACTTGAACATGTTAAACATGGAAACAAAGGAAGTAGTGAACTTGCATCCCACATTGCTTGGGAGCAAAACAGTCATTGGATATAAATATACTTACTTTGGTAGTATAAAATAAGCCCCAAGGGGCACCCCACTTTTGTGGGAGAGGGAGGACTTAGATCAAGGTTGAGTCACCACCACACGCGCGCGCCGCCCAGCACCGAACCGGGAAATTTTATTTAATAAAATTCCTTTTTTGCAAATGGGATGTGTGGGATATGTCCATAAGTGATGTGTGTCCTTTCGCATCTGAAAGGGTGTGTCCAAAGAAGGAAGATGCATCTGTTCACTGAACAGTCACTGTTCTGAACAGATGCAACCCCCATTGAAGAGACCTGTTTAAGCTATTTAAATGCATCTCGTACATGCTTTTTGGGCATCCATTTTCGCTGCTGTTGCATTGCATTCGAGTCATCATTGTGAAGAGAGAGTACTGCTACACCTTTGGTTCGCCAGACACTCAGTTTGTAGTGCTGCAACTGTGTGTGATTGATCACTGTATCCTGGGAGACAGACGCTATAGAGCTCGTAAGCACCATTGCGGGGGCGATTTTTGTCTTAAGGAAATAGTGCTGCGTACTAGCCTTGATCACCAAGCTTCTGTGAATTACAGAACTTTAAGACTTCTGCAACAACACCCTGTTTCTGTCTTCAAACAGTGAGTGACTTCTTATTGTATTTACTACTTGTTAAATTCACTGTGTTCAGATTTGTCTTCTAAACACTGAACTATTACTGAATGTACTCGGCATTAACATATGGGTGATGGCTGGGTATTCTTAATTTGCTTTCCTTATAAAGGGAGGTTCTTTGATGGTCATCTTTGGATATTCACCTTTGGTTAATTCTTCATTTTTAACCACCTATAGAATTACAATAATAGGAATTCAATTACATGAACAAAGAGGCCCATAGTTTTATATATGGGTTAAAAATAACAAATAGGTTATAGCAAAGTATGCAGCTAATATTTGGGTCCAGATCTATGGACCTAAATTGTACCCAATCATAAAGGTTAAAAATCAATGTGCATACTTAGATTCTTTTGGGCAGACTAGGGTAAGCAATTCCATGAACAGCAAGAAAAGTGGGCAATCAACAATGTGCCTCATCTCTAATCATGTCTCATGTTAAATCCATCACTCCAAAATCTGTCTTTAAATGACATCATGACAGAACAACACTTTGTTCCCATAACATAACAACAATGAAAAAAGAAGATAGAAATAGTTATCTAAAATGGGGTTTTGCAATACAGTTAAAACTTGTAACAGGGTTTCATTTTCAAAACATTTCCTCACCAAGAAGATAAGAAATGGAGATGATGATGAAGTTCTTCTTTTTTTTTAAAAAAAAACTCACCAGTGGCCGTGCATGCCAGTGAGGACCAGGCATGCTGTTATATTGGCTCGACATGCTTCTTCTCTTGATCAATCGTCTGTTTGATAACAAGACATGAATTGCAAAACGAAATCCTACTTCAGATTACTCTCTCATTCTTTCACAACAACCATATATAGGAGTACTTTACCATGTGACGAGGACAAAAGTGGTAGTAATAATAATAGTAAAGTAAAGCGCAGACCATAAAGGAGCTATAATTCGACGTGTAACGATAGAGTTTAGACACTTTAGAATATGCGACGTTGCTTCTTTATTTTTTTTTTTCTTTCTTGAAACATGACTTCGTTCAAATCCCTTTTGAGATTGCATCGGCCGAGTACACTGGTTCTTAATTATCACAACTCGATCTTTAATGGACCACGCATGAGCAAAACTTTCTAAAGTTGTGTTTGACGCCCAGAAAGTATATATGAAGATTTTGGAGGGTATGTCTGAATCTATTCCTTGCGTGTCTTGATTGCTCTTGCCTGGCGCTTTTAAGTCTGTTATTTTTTATTCCTCGGTGAAGTGGAGATTGGACAGTGGACGATGGTGAGAGTTGATATCAGTGCAATCATGATAAGTCCAGGCGTCTGATTGGATAATAATGAAAATGGTTCATGAGATAATGTCAATCTAAAATTCTAGAAACGTTTATGCAAATACTTTTCCGTGAAAGGTGTAAAATTTAAAAGGTTTGTCCGCACTATATTCGCGGAGGGGTTCGCTCTACGGAAAACCTTCTCCATGGATCTAGATTTTGTCAGCACCGCACAAACATATATGCACTTAAGCTTTAAAGATCATGTTCGGCAACCAAACCGTTAAGAAAAGATTTCTGCATTTTAGAAAGTCAAGAAAAATTCACAATTGGAAATTATAAATCTCCTACTGACGGAAAATCCTCAACTAAAATAGGAGGTCCTCACACTCACGAACTTTTTATTTGTTACCGGAAGTGAGCCAAGGATTCCTTAAAAATACAAACGGTTACCGAAATAAACATACTACACCAAAATACAGATTTGCCAACGCAGTTATCGCGTCTGGAAAGGTAGGTTTTATATTGGCAAAGGATTTCCCAACGCATTTCAGTACGTCAGCCGCGTGTCGGCAACCATGTGTAGTTAAATCCATAGCCGACGCGATTTTAACTGCGTCGGCATATCCCTGTACAATTGCCAATGCAATGCAACGTTGGCCAATACGTCGGCAAAGAGATGTGCGTTGGCAAAAAGTTCAACTTTCCTGATTCGAAAACCATATTTGTCAACACAATACCAGTGTCAGCAAAATAAACGCCAACGATGGTAGTGGATTGGAGTTCCTAGTAATGGCCGACGCTGGCAGTGCGTTGAGAATTCATATTAATGGCCGACGCCGCTTATAGTGCGTTGGAAATTCCTAAGAATGGACGATGCTCGTAGTACGTTGGGAATTCGTAGTAATGGCCAACAATGATTAAGTGTTGGGAATTCATGAAATAGCCGACACCACTAATGCATTGGGAATGCATAAAATAGCCGACACTACCAATGCGTAGGGAATGAATGAAATAACCGCTACCAATACGTTGGGAATGCATGAAATAACCGACGCTAGCATTATATCTTTGGGCTAACGCATTGGGAAATGTAACTTCGCCGGCGCACAAATCACGTCGGGAAATGTTGTAATACATTTTTTTCACAACGCAACTTGGTGCGTCGGGAAAGATTTTTTTTTTTTAAATTAAAATTTCATTTCTCCCGGCATACCACAAATAAAAATATGAATACATGTTCAAAGCAACAAACTTGATGCACAACCCAATTTAAAATAGGTTCATCAACACATCGAAAATAACATCCACAACCAAATATCATATTTCCATAAACCAAAATAAACACACAAATCTCTAAAATACACAAATATTACTACTTGATCATTTCCAAAAATCTCTAACATCCACAAATGTATGTGATCAAAATAAAAAAGGTAATCCCTAAGAGCCCACAGCCAGCACAATAAAATCTAAGTTGTTGCATCAAATAAAGAACTCAAATAAACTAATAAATCATCCATGCACTTAAAATTTAAACCATCAAAGTAGTTACAGTAAATGGTAGAAAAATAAAAAAATAAAAAAACCATGTTCACGATCGGTATTACTAATACCACGATCACACACATGAGAGTAAATACTACAAATAAAGTCATTTACATAAATCATATGAACTATGAAACTAGTCAAACACGGTTCTATATGTGGGCCATGAAATGATGTCACCCACAATGAGATCTCAAAAGTCTTTTTTCCACCAAACAACTGTACATCAAACTTCAAGATCTCATCTACAACGATTCTATAGCATCCTTCCTCCTTAGTTGACAAACCGAGAACGCGTCCAAGGGCAACGATAATCTCTTTTCGCACGCAATGTAACAGCCTACACATACCCTGGCGAGTATTAGTGTTTGGTTGACTTGTACATGCCAGTTGACATGAGGAATCATCCTGAGCCTACAAACAATATTACAAATGCATTGTGTTACTATTTCATCAATCAAGATAATTAATTAATTTATCGAATCAATCATGTAAGAAAAATAAACATTGTACCTAAGATAAACTACCATGATAAGTTGAAGGTCACACTTGTATCCCACCTTGGATAAGAGTTTGTTTTAGCTCATCAATTTCCCTTCGTATGCCCATCTTATCCTCCTTCAACCTTTTCACATCAGTTTGAAGATGTGTATTATTGTGGAGTGGGCTCCACCCAAAGGGGAATATTGAAAAGTATTTCCGCTGCATCTACTAACGCCTTAAGGTTTTGATAGGAATGGCTAGCTAAAGAAATTCAAGATGGTATTAGAGCCAACCGGTCATGAGTTTGAATCCCAAGAGGAACGACTCGGCGCAAAAAAAGAAAAAAAAAAAAGGGTATCGCCAAAAGTGCACCGGCCGGTTTCTACCTGAGGAGGAGTATTGAGGAGTGGGCTCCACCCAAAGGGGAATATTGAAAAGTATTTCCACTGCCTCTACTAACGTCTTGAGGTTTTGATAAGAATGGCTAGCTAAAGAAATTCAAGATGTATTGCATTCATACTCCTCCAAGGCTCTCTTATAAGGAGTTGAAAGTTTTATGGCCATTTTTGAAACAGTTCCAAAGCCACATACGTGTCCTCGGCTATCACGACCAAAGACCTATGAAAAAAAAAAAAAAAAACAAGTATACCATAAAACCCACAAAATTAAAGATTACTAACATTAAAAGATATTAAGATCAACAAGCAATAAAAAGATACATTTGTAACTGCATCATGGTCTAAATCACCTTGCGCCACCAAGCTGTCAGATTCATGTGCAGTAATAACATCATCCTACAATAACAAAAAAGGATAAATAAGAAGCATAAACACATCTTGGCAAACATTAACGTATACTACATAAAAATGTTCATAAGAAAATTTTCTAATGTAAAAGATTTCTAGAAATTTCGGCATAGTCTCCCTTGTATGGGTGACATTTAATTTTTTTCACATCCTGCTAAGTACCTGTACGTAACAAAAAAAAAAAAAAAAACCTTCATATAAACAACCTAGTGCCTCAACACATTAACCACAAAGTCATTCACCACTACGTCATTAGTAATTCACTATTCGACCATGGCACTTCAATAATTTACTTCACACTTATGTGCATTCATTGTTTGAACCCAGGTGGGCCAGGTCACCAAGATCTCCAATATCAGTGATCCTATAATGTTGATATTATCACTTGATTGGTGGCCTAGAAATAAACTGTAAAGAATAAACTAATAGGGGACCAGTAGCTGTTGGAGGAAAATAGGTATATGACCAGACTTAGGGATGTTCATGGGTCGGGCCAGGCCGGGTTGAGGCATATTCCTGCTCTGCCCGACTTTCAAGATATAGTCCAGGGCCCGGCCCAAGGTCAACATTGGCTATAAAAGCCTGGCCCAAGCCCTCCCATTTAGTCAATTGGGCCTTGCCAAATCGGGCTTTCTACCTATTGTTTTGATAAAAACACACTAAATTACAAGCTCTCATTAGTCAGATCGGTCTGGTCGGGCTTTGGGCATTTTGTCACTTAATAAAAGCCTGGTCCAATTACTAAACTGGATGAGATTTTACACACAGGCCCATCCCAAAGCTGGTTGGGCCCGGATTGGGCTGCGGCTGTTCTGGTCCATGAGGCATGAGCACCCCTATTACCAGTAGTCTTCAAATGGATGATTAACTATATCCCCCTGCCCATTGAACACAAATATCTTTGTTGTATAATTATCATCCCTAAGAAAATGTTGACATATTTTCACATTTGGGTTTTTTTTTCCTTTTTTTCTTTTTTGTTTTTGTTTTTTTTTTTTTTTTTTTTTTTGTGGGGGGGGGGGGGCGTAGGGGGTGTGATATTATTGGAAAGATGTCCTGAGAAATGGAATAATTTTTAAATATTCATCACTAATAAATATACAAAAAATATATATAAAATACCGTTGGAAAATTCTCCTAGATTATTTTTCAGATTTCTCCATTTTTTTCTTATTATTCTTGCAATATTCAGGTGAATATCACAGTATTATCTCAATATTTTCAAAATCCTGCAAATATTTGTAACAGAAGACAATGGACAGTTGCACTCTCCCTAGAATAGAGTCACGGTAATTGGAGATTTATTTCAGTACCTTTACCCAAGGAAGAAAAAGATTATTTCTTTTACTAGATAATTGCAATTTGTGGACATTGATCAGCCACATATTTCCTCATTAATTGGTCTTTCACATCACTTAATAGTTACATGAATTTTGATCATCCACATTATTGCAATAGTTATCTCTAAAGCCTCTTGCCATTAGGTTATCATATCATGAAGACTCAGCTGTATGTAATTGCAAGTGGCCTATGGCATCAAATTAAGCCCAGCACAAGTCTATCCAGGTTTGGCTAGATTTGGCCTGAGTTTTCAGGCCTGTGCACAAAGAATGGGCCTGACTTTTAGCCCAGTAATTAAATGGCCTGTCTAGATGATTCTCTACGCCCAATAAGAAGTTCTTGTTCAGCCCAACATAAACTAACACAAGGTGGCCCTTATATAAACTAGTAAAGGCCTTGGCCTAACCATGGAACATGTAAGCTGGATACAGACCCAGACAAATCAATTTGTGGTCCTAGCTCTCAGCATCTAAAGAGGTCGCTAGCAGTGGTACTACAGACCAAAAATGAATGATGGAGATGGAGAATATTTGAATGTAATATATGGCTTTGAGCCCGAAAGCATACCTTAATCTTGTTTGGGTCTATGCAGTGAATCCTCACCAAGACCCAAATTAAAAACAAATGCTAATATAAGACACATATTTGACTTTTCAAATTTGGGGACTGATCATTTTTCTTCTCTCACAAATATATATATATATATATATATATATATATATATTACTGATGTGGATATCCCTAAGATTTTTGACCCAATAGGACTAATCCCTCATATCGGTACGTAATATTAAAGAAAGTGATATGGAATAAACCCTTTTTCCCATGGAGTATTCGAGTTGAATGCAACAACCATGACAAAGCCAAAAGCTCAACAGCTTTTTCTTTTTTTGCCATGGGAGGGTTCCCAACCCTTTAAGCTGCACTAATCCCTCCAGGCTCAGAGGGAAGCCGTGTAAATACACGTGTGGCCCCTAGGTGGTAACACTAGTGGTTACGATCATATAGGAAATAAAAATAAAAATAAAAAACTTCAAGGTCCTATTTTTTTCAGCCATCTATTTTCGTGACAAATAAAAAAAGACAATTTTATAGATGAACTTTTGCAAATTAAAGGAACATTTGTTTGATTAATTTCAATAAAGAAGCGGCTTTAATAAATATTGCTAAATGTTAGGTTGAAAGTAGTTGAGGATGGTGATGGATGTACGAAAGCGAAAAAAAAAAAGGCTGTTGAACTTGAAAATAGTTAACAGTGTACAATCACCACCAATTACCAAACTGTTTCTAATGTGAATGAAGTTAGATTTTTATATGTAGTTAATCGATCAGATTCTCTTTTATATGATGGAACATAAAAATCAACTCATATTAATGCAACAAACTTATCATTACAAGAAAACAGAGAAGCATCATTACAAAAGCATTTTTTATTTGTTGCCATTTTTTTTTTTTTTTTAACATTGCATGTGGTTCAATGTCTGTTATTTATAAGAACGGTTTTACTATCAAAGCCATACACTTGCTGAGTTGATGGCTTCATTAGATTTAAGGTGGTTTGTGGGTTAGCCACACATAAAAAAATTTGGCCCACTTTGAATTGTCGATGGATTTGATCAGATTTGAGACCGCTACCAATGCCTTATAAGAATTTTGAGTTTTAAGTCCCAGAAAAAAAACCATCAACAAGTGCAGAGTAGTGAAAACTTGCATAGTGATTAATGGGGTACCCAAAAAAAAAAACTGCATTTTTAACAAAGAAAACGAGGATAAATTCACAATATCTTTTTTGTTTTCAAACTATTTATTAATCTTAAGAGAATATCAAACAATGAAAATCAAGTGATCATAGGCCGCCTGTTACGGGCAATTTCTCTCAATAGTTACATGGTCATGGGCTCATGGCTCAAACGGTTTAGGAAATGTTCTCCTCCGAGCAACAGTAGTATACAATGTAGCTCAGCTTTGTGAGGGCCATTTGGGCTCACCTTTGATTATTGCAAGCCCTTTCACACTGTATTATACCCCCATGATCCTGTACTAGGCCCAACTTCACTCTCGTCAAATTAAACCTTTATCCATCAGCAAATTGTTTCTTAAAAACGTTTATGGTTAAAGGACCACTAAACTTTATAACTATTAAATCAAGTGCTAGAATTAATGATCTAAGGGGCTTGGACCTGATCCATATGGAGAACCTTCCACATGCCCAAACCTCGTTGATAAGTAGCCATCTATGTAGGCCCCACAAGGTGGACCGAATTTTGGAGTCTTCTCGTAGGAGAACATTCCCCGCACTTTCACTAATAGGAATTAACACATCTCTTGAATTGTTTCTCTCTTTATGCCAATGATGATTTTGTTAGATAATATCTATGAGTGGTTAGAAAATTTGTTATGATGTTACGAACGAGTAGTAGATTATCCTCATCTTAGCTCGTATTTGCTTATAAATGTCAGTCTTTTCATTTAATGAAACTTACGGTTAGGATTGCAAATGAGTATCCGATTCTCCGATTATCCGATAGTTCTAACCTACAAAAAAATGGGTTTGAAACTTATTTTAGGTTCCGACTCATAAATGAGTCATGATTTAGGTTTGGAACAAAATTTAGGTTACGATCAATAAATGGGTCCACCTCTGGGTCCATATAAGTTCCAACCCGTGGACCCATAACCCAGCATATGAGTCTTTAATGTTGCAAGTTGTAATCAAAATCAACTTTTTTAGGGACATTTTTATGTTTAATCCCAAATGTAGAAGACTTGATGGACTATAATAAGTTGAATACTATACTTATTTTAAAATACAAAAAGACAAAAAAAATTAAAATAGACTTTAGAACTAGATTTCGATCCTCTATGTAGACCCAGTTTTGGAACTGGATCCAGTTTTTACTATTGGAACCGGATCTGAAACCAACAGAACAGATTCCCGGTTAAAACCAGATCTGAAACAGAAACCGTTATTTTGAAACGGGTCTAGGTCTAGATCCAATATGGTTCCAACCCGGAATCGGCTCGTTGGCAACTATACTTACGGTGAGTTAATATAAATAAAGTGATTTATTTAAAAATCTATAGATTTATTCTTTATTACAATGCAACAAGAAAGATCTTTTTGACCAGCATTAATAATCAAGGAATCAACACTGACGTGTTTTATTCTTTGATGTCTCCCAAATGACAATTTGACTAGTAAATTGATCAGACTGGTTTTCAAGAAAATTTCATATCAATCGTGGGTCTTCTATCCTAGTCAAATGGCACCATTATTCTTAGATTTGGGGTCAATTTATTAATCAGGAATCTGTCACATCCACTCGATCGAGGTGGCGATTCTCTCTTCCATATTTCTTCTTTTTTTAATTGAAATCTTTCTCCTCATTCTTCTGCAGTTCTAGAAGTCTTTCAGAACCAATTCTCTAACATAGCTACCTGGTTTGCGCGCAGTTGGATTAATTCGCCTTCAAATCTACAATTATAATTCAAGACTTAGCTTGATCATTGCGTTGGATGGAGTAGGTTCATTTTATTTGCTTTTCAATTTGCCTGCTTCATAGTTTGAGTGCAACAAGTTTAAAGAACTAATTCATTAGTTTGAGTGCAAATCCATTTGCAATCCTAGCTCTCACTCTCAGCATCTAAAGAGGCAGCAAGAAGTGGTATGCTGCAAACCATGCACGCACCCACCATATATGAATGTAATATGTGATTTGACCCGAAATCTAGCTTAATCTTATTTGGGTCCATGCGGTGAATCCGTACCACGACCAAAAATTAAAAACTGATATGCTAATGTAAGAATATATTCGATTTTTAGAACTTGGGTCTTTTGAGTATCTGGGAACTCGTTTTCTTCTCTCATAGCCTCCATCTCTACAGTATTAATTATTCTAATAAGGTACAGATGATCAGAACAATAAAAGAAGATCAGGTGATGATATGGAATAAACCTCTCTTTTTCGATATATGGGAGTGTCCAAGTTGAATGCAATAACCGTCAAGATGATATAGCAACAACAGCTGTGGGCATCCTTTCTTTCTCATTGATGGGGATATAAAGGCATGCATGGTTATGATAATATAGAAAAATCAGAACAGAATAAAGAAAAGAAAACCTCAAGGCCCCATTTTTTTTCAGCCATGGACAATTTTGTAGATGAACTTTTGGAAAGGATGATTTGTTGGATTAATATCAATGAAAAACCAGCTTTAATAAATATTGCTAACTGTCGGGTTGAAAGTGGGTGACGATGATGAAGAATAATGCTTGGTAGAAATTTAAAAAAAAAAAGGAAAAAAGAAAAAAAAATGGCCGTTGAACATAAAATAAGATAATGGTGCACAATTAATCACCATCAATGATCAAACTGCTCGCAATGTGAAATGAGGTTAGATTTTTATACGTAGTTTATTCATCAAATTCTCTTTTGTATGGTGAAACCAAGGAAATTCACACACATGGCTTTAAGTAATGCATCAAGCTTGTCAAGAGGGAGAGAGAAAGAGAAGCATCATTGAGGAATGTTCATGTTCTACTACGAGTGGACTACATACTTTCTCACATTTAGTCCAACTCGTGGGGCCCACTTAGATGCCTACCTATCAATGGGGTTGAGATACATGGAAAGGTCTCCACATATATAAAGGTCAAAAAAAAAAAAAAAAAAAAAAAGGAACTAGCCCCATCAAATCATCATAGCCCTTGATTTAATAGCCACAAAGTTTAGTGGTCTTTAACCATGGATTTCTTTGAGATTAAATCCAATGTCTGAGAACCAAATCATTGAGGGATGAGAATGTGAAAGAGCATGCACTGAGCAAAAGTGAGCCCCAGTAGCCCCCACTAAGCGGGATTACATATATTGTTCCTCGTAGGAAAACTTACATTTCTCAGCTTCAATATAAAAAGTAATTTCTTATTTATTGCCATGTTTTTTTACATTGTATGTATTCAATGTCTGTTATTTTTAGGAACAGTTTTATTAGCACGAGGATTGCTTAATTGTTAATGACTCTATCAAAGCCATATACTTGATATGCTGATGCCACCATTAGATGTTTGGTGGTTTATGGGTTGGCAGCATGTAAATTCTTTTTGCTCACTTTGAATCATTGAATTGATCAGATTTCAGACTGCTTTCAATGTCTAAGAATTTTGATTTAAGTCTCACATTAATGATCCATCAACAAGTGCTAAGTAGGAAATCTTGCATAGTTGCCTATACATGGGTACAAAGATTCTCTAATAATAATAAAAAAAAAACAAAAACAGTGTTTGAACATTTTAGAAGATAATTTTAATTTTCTGGCAATAATTGAATATTATTTGTGATTAACTACATTCATTTACAAAGAAAATGAGAATAAATTCACAAGATACTTTTGTTTTCAAATTATTCACTAATCTTAAGAGAATATCAAACAATAAAATCAAATGATCACAGACCATCTGTTAGAGAGAGCTGTTTCTTTCTCTCAATAGGGTCATTGTCACTCATATTCACAGGAGAAATATCACTTTCACTACCATATAAGGAATCAACACATCTCTCTTGAAAGGTTTTTCTCTCTTTATGCAAATGCAAATGATGATTTGTTCTTTATTACAATGTAGCAAGAAAAGATCTTTTTTCACAGCTATTAAGGAATCAACGCTTCTCTTTCAGATACGTTCTCTCTTTTACTTTGTTACGTAAAGGGCGATTTGACTGGTAACTTTCGGTCTTGTTCATCTTGATCATGATTTGCCTTTACACCCAAGAAAATGTCATCTTATTCGTGCATCTTCTATCCTTGTCCGGTTATTCTTCAATTTCAGGTCAATCTATTAACCAAGATTCCATCACATCCACACTAGTTGAGTATTACCTCTTTTATATTTCATCTCTTCGGGTTTTTATAGTTCATCACTTTCGGATTGAAATCTCTCTCATTACTTCACTTCTGTATTTTAAAAACTTCTGAAAACAGACACATGACATTTCCAACTATTTAATAAGAAAAGGTGAGATTAGAATGTCCAAACTTGGGCTCCATCTCGTAGGACATATGATTCTAAGCATGTGATTTCAACTTTTGATAGGTGGTCAATGATCATGTTCTTCATTACAGAAGAGTTGTTGGCTAATTAGATACTAGCGTAAGGTGCCTGTGATAAGCCCGGGCCTAATTATAAATAAAAATCTTTAGAATAGAAATATTTTCTTAAAAAATGAAAAAAAAAGTATTTAAATTGATTTTTTTAATTTCAAAAGATGAATTGGTTAAATACAGAAGAGTAAATAAAGCTAGAGGTCAAGAGAGAGACCTGGGAGAGGAATAATCGCAGATGAATCAATTTTGAGCGTCATGCAGGATTATGAGTGGAATAGAGAAACTGAGTGCTGTGATAGACACGTTGGGGAAAACAGTTTTGATAAGTAAAGAAGAAAGAATAGGACGTTAAAAATCAATACTAATTACTAACTGCTTTTAAATGGAGGTCAAAATTTGCAGGACGGTCAAAATAAAATCAGAAATTGGCAATTGCATTCAGTTAGCTTCATATACAAGAATTAGTAAGGTGATTATTGCTGCTCTTAACTTGATTTAACCGGTGTGGGGTTTACCTTTTGTGATCGTACACACACATTTCACATAAATCTTTGTTTCAAAAAATAATAATAATAATAATAATTCACACAAATCGAGTTGTTATGAATGGAATTAATATAAAAAATTACTATATTTCATACATGATCGATGATGCATACTACCATGCCTGTTAAAAAGAGATTGTTAGATTTTTTTTCTTTTAATACATTGATCGCCATTTTTCAGCCTTTAGATTGAATAGTCAAAGTTCTTTGATTCAGCTTGGTTTTAGTAGATTCTTAATCTTGGGGCTCCTTTATTTGGTGATACAGAATGGCCCCTAGTCTCCTACTGTGACGTTTTGGTTATTTCATTATATATATTATTTATTTTATTATTATTGTGTAATTGATTGTATTTTAGTTAAATACGTGATTAGTCTAATTGGGGATCACATTAGGCTTAGGTTTGGTGAGTTAGACTTGTTGGATAGGTGTCTTGTCCCATAGTTAATTCGGGCCCAGTTTAGTGGTATAGTTCTTTTCAAACCAAAACTCTAGTTCTCTTCTATTCCAAGCTCCTATCTATTTAGAACCCAAACCCTATGCCCTTTAGAATTTAAGTTATATTACAACTTTTAATCTCATTCTCTATTTATATTACACCACCACACTCTTTTATTTTCACACACAACTCTCTTTTCCAACTTTTCTCTGGGTTATCACTTTGGACTTTAGCAGTAGGAATTCTAAACCGTCTCCCTTAACCGCGGACCTCAGGCAAGTACTTAACCATAATTTGTAGATTTAATACTTGTATTTTTTTCTTGATTTCCGTGTTGATGCATGTAGAAGCCCATCGATGCCCTTGTTATGATGTTTAATGTTTTAATGATAAAGATAGGAGATTGGGGACCATCGCATTGATTTTCTTATTTTAGTATCACCGTCGACCCTCCAATACACCCAACGAGGACCGGACCTGTCAAAGGTTCTCGGACGCACAACCATGAGACCATGTTACTGCGCATTGGATGTATGTCCAGGTGGACCCCACTGATGTTTAATCAGGACCGTATATCTGGTAGTAGATCCTCAGGCAACCTCAAGGAGGCTGGACCCATAGGCAGCAGACCCCGTTTGGGCTATCATCTTGTAGCATGATCAACAGAGGACGTGTTTAAGAGGAAAATTAGTTTGGGCATCAGACGGTGATGGGGCCCACTCGGTGGTTAGATCACAGATCTGGTCCAATCACATTGCCATGTATGACCGAGCAACCTTGGAGATCAGACCCATCATGGGTTCTTGATTAGTGGGCCTCACTATCCAGCCATCAGTCGGGAAGCACCTCATTTGAACGGGGTTCTGTGCGTGAGGTTTGACCTGGACTTGTCTTTGAAAAGGAATTCCCATGTGACACAACTACAGCACTTGTCAGGGCTTCCCCATGCAACCTATTAGTTTTTAGAATTTGAAAGATAGGGTTCTGTCGGGATGGTTTTAACTTGGGACGTGAATTGGAAAATAAAGTGTGGGATGTTTGACTGGCCACGGTTTTTTAAAAGGGTAAAGGCCTTGTGACAACACACAGTGTTATGTGAGGTTAGTATTAAGACCATAATTTTCTAAAAATTAGAAAGATGGTTTTGGTTGTTTTATAAACTCAAATTAGACCATTTAATTTATTTTGAAGGTTGAAAATGTTTTGGATGGGGTTCTTGGTTTTTCTAAAAACTATAAATTAAGGATTATTATTTCTTATTATTATTTACAAATTAATTTTAAATGGTATCTTTGTTTTTTATGGGTTAAAATTATCTGTTTATATCTTAATAATTAGATCTTTGAACCTGAGTAAATACCGTCCGGGCAAACAGTATATTACTAATATGAGGTTTGATACTTTATATGACATCGGGGAAATCCTAGTAGATTTGAAATCAATCTATCTCTATTGAAAAACCCTTAATTTGGTCTATGCACCATTGATTGAGAAGGGGGTGCGTTGATCTTTTATCTATTAGAGATTCATGTGGTTGTTGGGTATGAAATCTTATGTTTGACCTGAAGATTGACTTGTGATTATCCTTTGACCTTCGGGTTTGCATACATGATTGAAATTGATGTTGGTCTATTAGTTGCATACCCTACATGATTGGATATGGACCATGATATGGCGTGGCAATCGATTGAGATATTGTAGAGATTTAATTGAATGATTTGATTGGTATTCAATTGTGGATTATTGTACAGCGAGCCTTTTACTTTGAGTTAGGTTTCTGTGTCAGAGCTTTACAAATCATTAGGTCTATTCTACTATAATATGTATATATATAAGTATATTGATTGGGTCATATTCGAACGACTGCAGTTGTAATTGGACAGCTGATCACTGATGTGTACGGACACTGTAATATCCGAATTTCGAGCCGGTTTATCCGGCCTACGATTACGAACCGATTTATGACCGCCGGCCTTCGAATAGGTTTTCCCGCTTTATAGCTAGGGCTAACCACCCAAAGTAGTGGCATTGCTTCTGTGTGATCATTGTATTGCTCTATTGTATAGAATGGATGTAGATTATATGTTTATTCATCATTGTTCAATTGTTATTTTCTTATAATGTTTACCTGTATTTACTTACATTGATCTTGTGTTTTATTTATAAATTATGCTTTCGTACTTGTGTTTACTTTGTTTTTTGGTGCATAGGTACCGACCCTTACCATACTGTGAAGACGGAGGATGGTTAAACATTTCAAGCGATTGAACCAGTTGACGAACCTGAGTGGAGAGCCGGAGATGGCTACGGAGCCGTCTAAGTCCGCGCATGAGATATCGACATATTAAAGTCTTTAGTTGATTTAATTCCATAATATATTTTATTTAGTTGTTTTATTTAAGTTATTTTGGAAACTTTAAACCTTAATATTCAGTAGTTATGTGTTGGTTTAATTTTGGATATTGATACCAATTAGTTTAATGCTTCTGCAAATATTTTATTATGACTCATCATGTTTCGAAATTTTGTGGGTCCATATTTGGGAGCTTGTGTTGCATTAAACACATGAAAATGAATATTTATTTTTATTTTTCACATTATCTCATGATTGTGTCTTTGGGGACATGACACCTACAATGTGCCAAGTTGCCTCTAATATTTCCCCGTCTCTGTTACAGCTAGGAACATGATTTTTAGGCACCACCAGTTAAGAGTGCAGATTTCTGGGTTGAGTTCTTCATTCGTGGAGACTTACCTCTTATTGATTGTGAAAGATAGAAAACAAAAGGGAGAAAATGTGTCCCCATCCTAGTGTAGTACTTGTTATATAAAATTTTCTTACAAGGGAAAAAGTACGAAGGTTTCGAGCTCTTGTCGGTATAGGGAGGTATCAGCCATAAGTGCTAATTGTTTGAAAAGATTGCATTAATTAAATATAAAGGGGCGAAATTAAAAACAAAAACTAGAAAAATTTATAAATATAGTGATCAAATATTGTCTCTACATGAAAAAGTTATGGTGCCCAAAGTTTAAGAACATCACATAAATATAATGTTGAAAGGTATAGATCCCAAAAGCCAAGAGTACTATCATAGAAAAATTAGATAAAGAATTGCCAACCATATAGAAAAGAGCATATTTTGACGCAATTCCAATATGATAAATAACTCCAACTTTATTGTATATTCTCTTCGGATAAGTATGCGACAACATCAATCCAGTGCACTGCATTAGATTGAAAAAACCTCCCACTACTTATTCTTGAAAAAAAAAAAAAAAAAAACCATACACGCCTTATTAACCATCAATATCATGACAAGAAGCGCGCACACAAACACACACATACTCAGATTAAACTGGTGTGA
The DNA here is from genome assembly GCA_028538565.1 of Umbellularia californica. NCBI lineage: Eukaryota > Viridiplantae > Streptophyta > Magnoliopsida > Laurales > Lauraceae > Umbellularia > Umbellularia californica. The sequence goes on along the minus strand of JAPQWN010000006.1, from coordinate 9,394,136 downwards.
TTTCTACATTGCGAATGACTAGGCCTCCCTTCCATCTTCCCCTCCATATTTCATAGAGACCAAAGCGAAGCTTCTCAGTACTACCTTTATCCTTTGCGGTGACTGTAAACTTGAGTTCTGCTGGAATCTTGTAATCGGCGTTCGCAGCTAGCTCGCTCAAATCAGCCTTTTTCCATATAATCTTGCCTTCTCCAACCTTGGCCATGAAATAAACAGGGCTGCTCTTCCACCCAAATGCGTCGGGCCGCATGCTTACGGTGAAGCTAAGCTTGTAGGTTTTTGCCTCTAATTTCTTTAGATCGAGCGAACCTGTCACCTCCAGCCAACTCACTTGTAGCAGCTCAACCGGACCATCCTCGCTGCCATGATCAGTATATATATTGTTATATGTCGATAATGTTGTAATAAACATGTTTTTTTGTTTTGAAACAAATTTTATCTATGAAAAGTATTTTTGGCATGTAGGCACTCTCCTATGTAATCTTTCTTTGATTTCCAAATTGTTTGTCTCAAACTCCGGATGAACCGGGTTCGGTGATCAAAGAAATCTTAGGTCGTGCCTATAAATTCACTCGTAGAGTCAATTTATAAAATCCAAACTACTCAAATTAAATATTAGCCAGTATATTGGCTAATAAGAGCAGGACCCACCATGATATTGTTCACATGCAAAATGTCCATTAATAGGTTTTACATGGTGCCAATCTAATGGTGGGTGCAACTCTTATTAAAGTGAAATTTGACCTAAAAGCGAATCCTTCGGTATATAAAAGTATTAGCATTGAATCACCTAACCGAGTTCTTCCAACAATGGTGCCACCAAAATAAATGTACAGAGGTTTGAAGTTCTGAGCCTCTTGTTTCTTAATCCTTACCTGTTTGGGAGGCGCCAGTAGCGCGAGTCAGCACCCCATATAATATCCATGGCTAAAGGTTTGACCGTAAACGTTTTGATTCCATTCTGCACAAGAATAAAAAAAAAATTAACAAAGATCAATTGAAGGACTAAGAGAAAGATCCATCATTAATCATCTCCTATTTATATATGTTCATTATCTAATGATCGAATGACTTGGATCTTATGCAGCTTCAGAGAGACACCTTCGGAGGAATGATCGTAGAATTGTCTTTGGCCACCCCGCGGTAATGAGACTGAGAACCCATTCGATAATGCAATGCAGCAGCCTCTACTTTATCAAGTTACGAATCACACTACAAATGTTTTATATCATCACTTGCATGCCCATGCATTTATATAGGGGGAAAAAGTAGATGAATGGAATAGAGCATCTTTGAAGCACCGTCTAACTGGTTCCACCCACACAAAAAACAGAAAAAAACACAAGGAGGTAGCTTCCTTTTAACACATTTGTGGGACCCAATAAGAAAAGACTTCTTTGATTAGCATATTTAAGCATATCAAATGGACAGCAGAGCCTAATTTCCACCCTACATTTTCTTGATCTTTCATTTCATAACTTTAGATCATATCAATAATAACATTTGCTTATTTGGTTTTTGGTAGATGGCTACAGTGTGTTTGGTACAAACTTTTATATTTTCAAGGCATAAAAAAAATTGGGTTTCTTATTTTTAATATTTTTAAAAAAATTACATTATATCAAACTGCAGAAAAATGATAATCGCACAAAAATAAAAATAAAAAACTGAAAACTTAAAACTTTCCTAGGATATTTTGGGGAAGAAGGTATTACACAAGATTGTCTTTTAGAGTACACAACAAATATTTTACTTGTTTAATTTAATTTATAAAAAAAAAAAAAAAAAAGTTGTTGGTGGGAAGAATGTAGAGGGTTAGGAATCTACTTTTTTACCAAAGGCTCTTTGACACTTGTATAAAGGTGGTAATAAGTGAGGGACATCTGTCTATGCAAAAGGAGTGTGAATGGGGAAACTACCGTCGTGCTGGATCCTTTTCATGTATCTGCGTGCGTGGGAATATGGACTTTATAAAGAAAGTGATACAAGAATGTAAACTTCAGTCCTCATAAGTATGCCCACTGGAATTGCATTCAATCTGGAGACTGCTGGAATATTAGATTAGATCATCTCACAAAATATAGGCTCAGTTATTTATTTATTCTTTTGCTTAAAGGGTTAATTTGTATTAAAGAGAAGAAGAAAACCGCATGGGCTCAAAGAGCCCCCAAATCTTTTACATCATGAAAGAAATCAAAAGGAGATGTATAGGTAGAAAGGGCAGAAGAAGGGAAATCCTGTTAAAGGTTTACAGTTGGAATCCCTGAATTCCAAAAAAAACTATGAAGTTGTCAAAGTTGGTCACTGTGGAAAGGCTTTGAGATTTTCCCAAAGGAGGAGAGAAGAAGTTCTTGCTAGTGATCTTTAATTTTCCTTAAAAGTAAAGAGGGTTGAAATAAACCCTAACGGTTGGATTTTTGTTTGTTTGCATTAATCCAAAAGGTAAAGTAAATAGGTCTATCTAGCTGGAAGTTGCTCCAACTCTATCTTTTCTCTCCCACAATTACTTGGAGATACTATAATAAAGTGGGATAGGGTAACTTCTTCACCATTCTCGTTTTTCAACCAATTGCAAATTTAAATAATTTTACTTTACACCAACCATCCAAACGCATGAAAAATAATTCAACTGCTAATTCATTTCAACTCACCCACTCCTCTTTAACTTTATCCTAGCGTGACATCCAACTCCTCTTCTATTCCTCCCCTAATGCAAATAAATAGGTCCTAAGAGAATTTGGCATCTTTTGGCTCAACTGGCGACTGTGCTTCTTCTTTTTTTCATTTTTTTTTTTGGATTATTGACTAATGAGTTTGCAGTTAAGAGAGATGGCACGTCGGTGGGTTGGATTTACTTACCAACCATTTAATACATGGCAATTAATGATGTTTGAAACAATTTCAGTTAAGGTTGATCTGATCGCCTTAATATAGATGCTAGGAAGTTTAATGGGGCAGATGTTGTTAGAAGTTAGAACTGCTAATTCACATTCTATCTAAAGTATCTAGTAAGGCTAGTGAAACCCATTAATGTGTGTATCTAAACAGGCTATATTTCACATTTAATTGTGCATATAAGTTAAATGGGTTTGTTTTATATTTCTCTTAGGGTGGGTTTGTTTCATGTAATCGAATACATAGAAATTACAAAGCCTTTGTTTATAAAAATAGTAGAAAGAGATTTTGGAAGGATAAGATTGAAGAAATAAATGTGAAGTTTCAAAAATGACCGTCAAATTATCTCCCTTTTAATAGAAAATGAACCAACGTGAGGTGAGAATAAATACTCTAGCACCACCCTTGTGATTCAAATCTTAGAAAAGTGAGAGTCCCATTTACATAGTACCTCGTATCTTTCAAACAACAACTACCCCTCCCCACACCCACATCTTTTAATAATTCCTAGAGTAGGCTAATTCCTACCCACGCTGATGGTGAGGAACTTGCGTAACTGTATTGCCCCACAGACTTTCGAGCGGTCACCTATCTCAGTAGTACTTCGGTTCGAGTACGCTTAACTCCAAAATTTTTATGAGATCTGACTTGCACAAATTTAAAACATGTCATATTAAGTTAAGACGGAGCTTGACTTATAAGCCCGGGCCAGGGCTTGAATATTTCTGATGTGGGAGTTGTGGAGTAAAAAAAGGAAGAATGCCCACAAAAGTGAGAAAGAAGCCCCCACAAGTAAAAAAGGTGGCGTACCCATGGCTCAAATCTGGTCGCCACTTACTAGTGAGGTAAGTGGCTACTCTCGGTTTTCTATATTGTTAAGAGAGGAAACCAAACTATGGTAGCTGTGCATGTGAAAGGGCATGGGCAATGTCAGCATAGTATTGCTTGATTCATCCCCCTCTCTCTTTCATATCTCATCTTTTTAGGAGCAGCATAGTTTGAGAATCTAGCATAATCAATAAATGAAATGGGACATTTATTAAAATTGAGTTTTTTTTTAATATCTTCAAGAGTCTATTTCATGTAATTGAATTCCTATGAATTTTGAGACTTTATATTTCTATAAGGGCCTATTTGTTTGAATTAAAACACAAGAATTGAACACATACGAATTCATGGTAAAATCATGAACTCTACCAAAGCATTATTGATGGGGGTGAAAGGTTAAGGTGAAGATACAGATACGACATATATATTGAATTACTAGCGTGATGTTTGAATATTTATTTAATGTTCATGTTTGAAAACTCACCTTTCATCGTTATTTTTAACAACTTATGTATAAATCGATGTATTCTTCTGATACAAACAAACAAGCCCATATATTTAATCATATACCAACTTATATATTCAATTTTTTACTCTTTCATCAGTTATTTTAGTGCACTCCGCATCATATTTTCGAGTCAAATCTGAAATCAAATTGCTTTTTTTAAGTTGATGTCGAATCTAGATACAACACAGACTTCGTATCAAATCTGAATCCAGATCCAAAATCAAATCCATGAAGATAGTTCTGACTCTGAATCCATCACAGAGCACCCCGCATTTGACCCATTTGGAAGAGAACCATGTACTCTACTATGTGTCTGGTACTATAGAAGATGTAAATATTAGAGATGACTTTAATGCAACTAGCCGTCTTAGCTCAGCTGGTAGAGCGCGTGGCTTTTAACCACGTGGTCGTGGGTTCGATTCCCACAGACGGCGTTTAATTTTTCCTTTTAGGTTTCATTCTGGTCATCAGATCTTGGCCAAAAGGAATTGGCGGTGGATTTCTCCTCTTCTCCTCTAGAATTTCATTTATAAGTTAAATGGTAGGAGGAGGGTTTCCTACTTTTTCCTATCATAATCAAGTTGATTATCATAAAGTTTTCAAAATCTTCTTTTTCCTTTTTGGTAGTGCAGTTTGGAACCTACAACTTCCGGATGCAAACCATGGTCCTAGGCCAATTGAGCTACCACTTTAGATTAAGATTTCAAAGTCTTATAAATTCATTTTTGTGCCTTGCTAAAATTTCTATATCTAACTTTGATTGGAGTTGGTCCTATCTCTAGATTGATCACTAGTAAAATTTCAAGCATGAGATTTTACGTTGATTTTTATGTTAACTATGTATTATATAGTTGATCGATCATGGGCTAAACTTTTATTGAGGTAGAATTTGGGCCAAAGTAAATATAAAGAAGAACGATTATATTGAGAGCTTTGGATTTTAGTTGTGGGTTCCGTTGAATTTTCTGATCAAACTGAGTTACCACTTATATTGTACCCCATCTCAATTTATGAACTATTTGATAAACTTTTTAGGATTAGCTAAGCAAATGCAAAATTACCTCAATTTAAGTTTATCATAAAAAATTTAAAAAAAAAAAGTTACATAGTTAAGCCAAGTTTAGCCCAACTAAAAGGTTAATTATAAGGTACACCAAAGATTAAATATGACATAAATCTCAGTTCTATTCAATGATCATAAATATTCACCATACAAATAGATTACTCATTCGACCTATTAGTGTTTATAAGAGCCACTTCTTCTATAAACATCCACCATACATGTAGGAAGATAAAGTAGCCCCTGAAAATGTATTGAACTACAATTGCAATCCAATTGATTGAATTTGATAATGTCTCAAATGAGAAGGAGTTTGTCTTAGAGAGAAATTTTATAAATTTTGGTTATTTGGTTAATTCATTTACAATGATTAGGGTACGTGATTTTTACGAAAACAACCTCTCAAATATCCCTATACCTCCAAAAACATTTTCAAATACATATAATGTCTAAAAGTATCTTATATCGTAGACTTTATTTTTTCTCTAGACCAAATTACCCTTCACTTTACCTCTCACGGCATTGAGACTCGACTTTTACCGTAAACTTCATCCTCAAATACATATAATGCCTTTCAAAAATATTTTCAAATATATATAATGCCCAAAAGCATCTTATACCACATACTTCATTTTTTCTCTGCACCAAATTACCCTCCATTTTATCTCTCACAACATTGAGACTCAATTGTATTCACATACCCAATTATATACCCATGAACTATATTGCATATACTAATTGAATACCCAATTATAATTCTAATAATAAAAAAAATTCTAAAGTGCATTTACACCGATGGCATTTGAAATTTCATGTGAGATTTTTAAAGTCAATCTCATGGATTATGAGTTTTAGTTTATAAATTTTTCTAAATTTTAATATTCAAAAAGTTGAAAGGTACTTTAGGATATGTGAACCATGCTTGAAGTCATTATTTGAAAAATTGAGAAACTCAGATATTTCGATAAGGATTTTCAAATAGGGTGATTCTAAATGCACCTCCAGGTGGAGGTGCATTTAGAATCACCCTTTCAAATATCTTAATGGGGGTGCGTTTAGAATCACCGTTTCAAATATCTTACTAACAAATAGGCCCTACTAATAACTATCAAAATAGAGATGTTATGGAACAAAGTCAACATTCAGAAATTTCACTTTCAAATAAAAATAAGCCCCCACCCACTTCTAAGTCCAATACAACCAAGATCTCTCTTTTTTTTCTTTTTCTTTTTTATCCAGAAGAAAAAAAAGGAGTGCATAAAAAACATTCATGCAGCCAATAGAAAAAAAAAACAGAGAAGTATGGCCACCATAAGCATCTTCCCATCCTCAAAATCATCATCTTCTTCTCTGTTTCTATTTTCCTGCTCAAAGAGCCCTCCTCCTTCTCCTAAAACCCCTTCAAAAATCTCTTCTTCTTCTTTTACAAGAAGAGCTTTCTCTGCTCTTTCTGCATCATCTTCTCTCTTCTTCTCTTCTTCTTCTTCTTCTTCTTCTTCAAATGCTTCTGGTATTGCAGATTTCTTCGAGCTCCAACGCTCGGGAGGAGTCAAAGCACTAGATCTTCGGCAGGGAGAAGGAGAGATTCCAGTCGATGGGGACCAGGTGCATCTCACTTCATACCTTTTATTCTCCCATTTCTTTTTCCACTCTGATTGAAACCTTAGATTCTGCAATTATTTCAAGATCTTTCTTTGGGCCTCTGCTTTTCAAGATTCTTGGTTTCTTTATACGGAGCACTAGACCATTTGGTTTCTTTATACGGAGCACTAGACCATTTTGGGCGGTTTATCTTGTTGGGATCACTTTGATGGCCCACGGTTTGTAATGGGTGCGCTGCAAATGCTTGGAGAATAAAGATTTCTTCTTTTTTCTATTGTGGTGCGAATTGGATAGAAAGTCCACCGCCAGTTGGGTTGGCTTGGATTGTCTTCATTTTTAACCATTTAAAAATGAGCAGTGCTACAGAGTGCCCGGGCATTTTGTCGTAGAGAAAAATGCCCCTCCTACTTGGATCACTGCGCTGCATGATGATTATGAAAGTGCAATGGATGGAATAATCTATGAGAGACCTGTTTATATGTAAAATTTTAACTCTATCAGATCATCCTAACCTTATGATCCATGCCCCCTTAAATTTAAATATTTAGTGGTCTAGAGGCATTATTTTATTATTATAATTTCAATTCAATAGAAAAACTGAATGAGTGTCAAATTTGGACTTCTAACTATTCATGGGGTATTGTGCGTAAAAATACTAGATTGACTCAAGGTGGGCTCCTTGACAGAGCAGTAGTAGTCGCAAAAAGGAGCCTTTTAAGAGCAGTAATAGTGGAGCATGGCTCCTTACCCAAGTGGTAAGGAGTGGCAGTTCTCATGTGGCTGCATAGGGTTCAAACCCTGGGTACGTGGCTCTTCTTGCTTGTGCGGGCTTCCCTTCCCACTTGTGTGGGCTTTCTTCTTGCATGTACAGGCTCCTTTTCCACTTGAGAGTGGGTTGTCTTCCCATGTGTGCGGGCTTTTGCTTGAGTCCCAGCCCCCTTGGGTGGGTTACCAAAAAAATGAAGAGCAGTAGAAGTGCAAAAAAGGGGCGTTTTTAAAGTAGGGGTGTTTTGGAGAATTACCCTTTAAAATATGCATATGTATTGAATTCGTATGTATTTTAATTTTTAACGCAATGTATTGATTTTGGTGGGCCATCAAATTAGAACGGTCTAGAGCACCAAACCTATGTGCCATGTTGTTTTTCATTCCTGTGGGATGAGATGGTAGTAGAGTTGGGATAAACTGATTCTTTTCTGCTCTCATTTGTTTGTTTCTGTTTTTCAACCCCAGATAGAATCTTTAGCCTCTGGAATCTACTCCCATCCAATAAAGAGACGTCAATGTGTGGGTCCCACGTAGTCCTAAAATGCAATCATGTGGAGCCCTTGTATGAAATGAAGGTAGGATGGTCGGGATCCACTGTGGGAATTTCGAATTTCCGGAGATCCCTAATGGTTGTGGGAATTGTGGGATGCTTTGATTTTGGGCATTTGGAAATGTTGAAATTATTTGATTCTCAAACTTTTGCTTGAAACAACGAATTTTGGAGAGGAATTTCAGAATTTCCAGGCAGCTGGAATGCTTGTGAAAGATTATAGTAAAATGGCAGGCCCTTAGAGCATCTCCAACAGATGCTTTATTTGGCCCTGTCAGCCTCCTTTTGTTCTAATTGGCATATGAGAGAGACTCCAACAGACACTTCTTTTGCCTACATGGATTTGAAGTATGAGATGGTATGCCAAATTTGTTAAGTTTTATTATTTATTTGAGTTTGGTAGCACTAGTTTTGTCCTAGTCTACAGTTTGTCCTAGTCTTTAGGGATTTATTTAGTTGGAAAGATCGTGCTATTGTGGCTACAGAAAGTGGTTTGTTTGTCCTGTTTTATAGGATCTTAAGTAAGTGGTTTGTTAAGTCCCTTTCTATGTAATGCCTATTTATAGGACAGTTTTTATCAATGAGAGGTGCTTCCAGTCTTATTTTGTATCAGTGGTATCAGAGCCTACCAAAAAAAAAAAAAAATAGCCGCAGCTATTTTCTCCTCAGATTTATTTTGCAGGAAACGATGGCTTCAGATTCCAACTTTGTGCAGGCGGCAATCCCACGTTTTGATGGTCACTATGACCATTGGAGTATGCTAATGGAGAATTTTCTACGGTCAAAAGAATATTGGCCGATTGTTGAATCTGGAATTGTAGAGCCAGCAACAACTGCAGTCTTGACAGATGCCCAGAAAACAGAGTTGGAAGGGAGAAAGCTAAAAGATTTGAAGGCAAAAAATTACCTTTTTCAGGCAATTGATCGTCCCATCTTGGAAACAATTCTTAGCAAAGAAACTTCCAAGGATATTTGGGATTCCATGAAGAAAAAATATCAAGGCTCTGATAGAGTGAAGCGTTCACAGCTTCAAGCCTTGAGAAGAGATTTTGAGACTCTACAAATGAAGGATGGGGAGTCTGTCACCAGCTACTGTGCCAGGACTATGGAGATAAGCAACAAAATGCGCTTTCATGGTGAGAAGATGGGAGATGTCACCATTGTGGAGAAGATATTGCGTTCTCTGACGCCAAAGTTTGACTATGTCGTGTGTTCAATTGAAGAATCGAAAGACATAGATGCACTCTCTCTTGATGAACTACAGAGCTCCTTGCTGGTCCACGAACAAAAGATGCATCGAAGTTCAAATACAGAGGAGCATGCTTTGAAGGCTTCTACCTTTACTCATTTCTCAAACTCTAGAGGAAGGGGTAGGGGTAGAGGTAGAGGAAGGGGAGATCGAGGCAGTAGAGATGGCAGCAGACATTTCAATGCCAACGATGATCAACCTCAGAGCAAAGGCAGAGGACGGGATCAACATTTTGATAAAACCAAGGTAGAGTGCTTTAGATGTCATAAATTTGGACATTACCGTTCTGAATGTTATACTAGGCTGCCTAATGACAAAGAAAAGGGAGAGCAATCGAAGGGAGAGCAATCGAATTTTGTCGAAAAGAAGGAAGTGGAAACTTTGTTGATGGCTGTTCAAGCTAATCAGGAACCAGAGTTTGATGTTTGGTATGTGGATACGGGCTGCAGTAACCACATGTGTGGAAGTAAGTCTTCTTTTTCTTATTTAAATGAAGACTTTCATTCTACAGTAAGTTTTGGTGATTGTTCCACTGTGAATGTGATGGGAAAGGGTGATATTGAGATAAGAACCAAAAATGGTTTTGTAGAAACAATATCTAATGTCCTTTATGTTCCTGACTTGAAAACCAATTTGTTAAGTGCTGGTCAGTTGCAAGAAAAAGGTTATGTGATAACTATTCAAAAAGGTGCTTGTGAGATATATGATCCTTCAAGAGGAGCAATTGCTGTTGTTCTGATGAGTTCAAACAGGTTGTTTCCTTTGAAGATACAAACATCTCAATCTTGCTTAATGGCTGAAGTAAAAGACCCTTCATGGCTTTGGCACTTTCGCTACGGCCACTTGAATTTTGGCGGATTAAAGACTCTCCAACAGAAAGATATGGTGACGGGCCTCCCTCAAATTCAGGTACCTTCACAAATTTGTGAAGAATGTGTTGTTAGCAAACAACATCGTTCTCAATTCCCTCAAGGAAAGTCATGGAGAGCAAAACAAGTCCTGGAGCTGGTACATTCCGACATTTGTGGACCAATAAAACCATTTTCAAATGGGGGTAAAAGATATTTACTTACCTTCATTGATGATTATACTAGAAAAACATGGGTTTATTTTTTGCAGGAAAAATCAGAAGCATTTAGTGCATTTAAAAGCTTCAAGGCTCGAGTTGAAAATGAAGCAGGAAAGGCCATTAAAACTCTCCGTACTGATCGTGGTGGAGAATACTCCTCCAAAGAATTTGTAGGTTTTTGTGAAGATCACGGTATTCGAAGGGAACTCACAGCTGCTTATACACCTCAGCAGAATGGTGTATCGGAGAGGAAAAATAGAACCATCCTCAACATGGTGAGAAGCTTGCTAGCAAGAGGGAACATTCCAAAGAAGTTTTGGCCGGAGGCAGTGAATTGGAGCATTCATGTGTTGAATAGAAGTCCTACCTTTTCTGTTCAGAACATGACACCCGAGGAAGCCTGGAGTGGGCGGAAACCAGCTGTAGACCACTTCAGAATTTTTGGTTGCATCGCTTACTCACATGTCCCGGATGAGAAAAGAAAGAAGCTTGATGATAAGGGTATAAAGTGTGTATTTCTTGGCATAAGTGAAACTTCCAAAGCTTATAAATTATTCAATCCACTCACGAAGAAGATCGTGATCAGCAGAGATGTCATTTTTGATGAGAAGAACACTTGGAATTGAAGTAAAAATTGTTCACAACAGCAGCCAATTCCAGTCCCTTTTGATGAAGAAAACGATGAAGAAAGGCAGCAGCCTCTAAATCAACAAATTCCAGCAGCTAATGTTCCTGCAAACTCACCAACAGCAACAGAATCTACTGATGCAGCAGCTGAATCTCGTCCTCGCCGTGTTCGAAAACGGCCCAGATGGATGTCAGATTTTGAGGTACCTGAAATTGACCAATCTGAGGATCCAATTACTTACTATGCTCTTTTTTCAGATTGTGATCCTACAATTTTTGAAGATGCTGTCAAAGAATCAAAATGGCGGACGGCGATGGATGATGAAATTACCGCCATTGAAAGGAACCACACCTGGGAATTGACTGATCTTCCTTCTGGACACAAAACTATTGGTGTCAAGTGGGTTTACAAGACAAAATTGAAGGAGAATGGAGAAGTTGATAAGTACAAGGCTCGGCTCGTTGCAAAGGGGTACACACAAGCCTTTGGCGTCGACTACACAGAAGTGTTCGCTCCAGTAGCAAGGCTTGACACTGTTCGGTTAGTGTTATCCATTGCTGCCCAAAACTCATGGCCTGTCTACCAGCTTGATGTCAAATCAGCATTTTTGCATGGGGAATTGGAAGAAGAGGTGTATATAGATCAACCTCCGGGATATATGAAGCAAGGTCACGAAAACCAGGTATACAAGCTAAAAAAGGCATTATACGGACTGAAACAAGCACCTAGAGCTTGGTATAGTCGTATAGATGCTTATTTTGCTAAAGAAGGTTTTCTTAAATGTCCTTATGAACACACACTTTATGTTAAAGTTGGAGTAGATGGAAAGATGGTTATTGTGTGTTTATATGTTGATGATCTAATTTATGTTAGTAATGATGAAACTATGCTTGCTGATTTTAAGAAATCTATGATGAATGAATTTGATATGTCAGATTTGGGGTTGATGCACTATTTTCTTGGCATCGAAGTAGTGCAATCTCCTGCTGGTATTTTTATTTCACAAAAGAAATATGTCTTGGAAATTTTAGACAGATTCCAAATGAAGGATTGCAATCCAGTTTTGACTCCATCTGACCCTGGTCTGAAACTCACAAGACATGGAACAGAAAAAAGGGTGAATGCCACTCTTTACAAAAAAATTGTTGGGAGTCTTCTGTATTTGACATCAACAAGGCCAGATATCATGCATGCTGTTAGTTTAATCAGCCGATACATGGAAAATCCAACTGAAGTTCATCTCTTCGCTGCAAAGAGAATTTTTCGTTATTTGAAAGGTACTGCAGTTTTGGGATTTTGTACAAAAATGGGGGGCAGTCACGTTTGCTCGGGTTCTCAGATAGTGATTATGCTAGAGACCTTGATGACAGAAAGAGTACATCCGGATTTGTGTTCATGATGAATTCTGGAGCTGTCACATGGTCATCTAAGAAGCAACAAATAGTGACTTTATCAACAACTGAAGCTGAGTTTGTTGCTGCAGCATCCAGTTCCTGTCAAGCTATTTGGTTACGACGGTTACTTGAAGTTCTACATAATCAGCAGCAAAGCCCAACCTTAATTTATTGTGATAACATTTCTGCAATAAAGCTTTCAAAAAATCCAGTTCTACATGGTAGGTGCAAGCATATTGATGTGCGGTACCATTTCTTGCGTGATTTATGTCAGGAGGGTGTTATTGATTTGGTGTTCTGTAAAAGTGAGAATCAGGTTGCAGATATTCTGACTAAGCCTCTCAAGCCTGCTGTGTTTATTAAGCTTCGACGTCTACTTGGAGTATGTTCAAGGAAGGATGCTGGTTCTGATGAACAAGAGACGGGATGCTGGAGTTCTTTTTGTAAACTGCTGTCTTTAGGACATTCAGTTTAAGGGAGGGTGTTAAGTTTTATTATTTATTTGAGTTTGGTAGCACTAGTTTTGTCCTAGTCTACAGTTTGTCCTAGTCTTTAGGGATTTATTTAGTTGGAAAGATCGTGCTATTGTGGCTACAGAAAGTGGTTTGTTTGTCCTGTTTTATAGGATCTTAAGTAAGTGGTTTGTTAAGTCCCTTTCTATGTAATGCCTATTTATAGGACAGTTTTTATCAATGAGAGGTGCTTCCAGTCTTATTTTGTATCAAAATTTGGCATACCATAAATCATACTTAAAAGGTTTTTTTTTAAATAAAATAATGGTGAGGGCCCACTTGCATTTGAGCTTTTGGATGTAAATCTTTCTTTTACATAAAATAATGATCATGGGCCTACTTGTATTTGCATTTGACATCTCTTTTGGAGTTGCCAAGTTACATATGTCAAAATACATATGCCACATCAGCCTTCATTTTTCAAAAAGCATATCCAAATTTAAAGTATCTCTTAGGTGCAATTTTATTTTTTATTTTTAACATGATTCAATCTGGTCAATGATCATTGGTTCATGTTCAAATTTGAACAGGAGCCAATTCATATGGTAAGGTGAGTGTGAGTGTTTGGATTGATCATATGCAGACCTCAGTACAGGACTAGAAATGTGTTTTATTATATTTTTTTTTTGGCAAACATACTGTTGAGATACCAAACAGTATGTGTGTGTATTCTCTCTCTCTCTCTCTCTCTCTCTCTCTCTCTCTCTCTCTCTCGTTAGGCTCTTTTTGTATTTTTATTTGTAGCTTGAATTGCGTTGTTTATACCAAATATATAGCTTGAATTGAGCTCGTATAAGGTTGCAATAGTTAGCACTTTCCGTCATTCCATGGGCTCTTGTCAGGAATAAGGCTAGTTACAGAAAAAGTCATTGAACTGAAATGAATCCAATTAAAGTAGGTTGATTTTTAACTGACAAAAGACCCCATAGGGTCTTAAGAATTAGAGATATTTCAGTCCCTCTCTTCGAAATGGTTACATCCTTATACGGTCTTAAAGAAACTATGTCATATTGTCATTCCTCAGTACTGTTTTGGTCGCTTTACTGAAGCCTCTGTATAGTTTCTGAAGATGGTCTCCACATTTAGAATTCCCATTGTAAAATGAATTGAGTGACATTGATTGGTATATTCTGATTGTTGTTATTGAGTGAATTGATCCATTGTATCACGATTCGTTAATCATGGTTGTTTAACAAATGCAATGTTATTGTTTCTTTTTGACAATGAAGGTTGCAATTCATTACTATGGAAGACTTGCTGCGAAACAAGGGTGGCGCTTTGATTCAACATATGATCATAAAGATGAGATGGGCGAGTCAGTTCCTTTCATGTTCGTTCTTGGATCTGGAAAAGTAAGTTCTTTTTTTTTTTTTTTTTTTAATCTTTTATGTCAATGTTGTATGCACTATTAAGACTGCTGACTTTTGGCACGGCTAATCAATCACAAATGAGCTTGAAGTATCAAACATGGTTCTGGAACTCTTAGTGGCCATGCCAAACCCTTATGGAAAGGCTGATATATGTTGGATTGGTCTATTTTATCCCTTTCATCGTAGAAATAAATATACAGAAAATCTTCATTCTTTTTACCTTAATCTGGCTCTAGATAATTAGTCAATGAAATAAGTAGAAAGATACATCTAAACCCCAATATAGTTGCAATTGGTGTAAACTTCCACCATTTAATATAAGATCCGGACCGTTGTCTGGCACTCTGGCTGGATCATGAGTGAAAATAGGTATTGTCCTAGCAACAGGGACATGAGGTGGGTATCTCGGCCCAAAAGAGAGCGAAAACAAAAGCTCACATCCTAAAATGCCCATCACCCTCACCTCTACTTTCACCGTTGTTAAAATTCTAGGATATGGAATACAAATCTGACTATTCATGTAGAATCTTAGGGACAGAGTTTATATCTATACTAGGAATCTCATTTATAGGGAAATCTTAAGATTCAAGTATTAATCTTACGTTTTGACTTTGCAATATTAAATCTCACCATTTAAGTGATTTGTTGATTTTTATACATCCACCTAGTACTGGATGCTTTGATCTGGCTCATTTAAACATACTGAAGTAAAAATGACTACTACACTATTTCTTAACAAACTCCTAAGCAGTTGAGCAGGCCAGCATTTGCATACCACTTTGGATTCAGAGGGGATCAAATGTAATCACCAGAAGCAAACATGGGCCAGCTACATTTGTAACATTGATTTTGAACTTCTGACCTAGGTTTTTTATCTTTTTTTTCTTTTTCATTTTCTTTTATAGCTGAATCTGATATTGTGGTGAGAGTGTCTATGCATGGTGGAACTCATCACAAGGTAGACCAAATTGTGCACATGGTTTATACTCAACAAAGCGGACCACCCCTTCATCACTGCTGACAGGGAGAACGGTAGAACAGGGTTGTCCACATGGGGGGTCTCATCATGGAGAAGTACTGTGTCGCCCCGGAGTCCCATATCAACTATAAAGAGGAAAGTGAATGGGGTTATATATAGAGCTTACACCCTTGCCTTGCATGAGGCCTTTTGATGGGTTGAGGCCCATCAGAAGCAAAACCGTGAGGCAAGATTGGATGCGCTTGGGCCAGGTCCTCTGGTCAAGTAGCCCATGAGCTAAAGCGGACAATATCATGCATGTGTGAAGGGTGGGGCGTTACAAGTACATGATAGGAGTAACACTAATTGCTAGCCATCACTTTTCATGTTGTTTGGTTGTATCCAATGGAGGTTAAACAATTTTACTTTTTGTCAAATATTTTTTAGTGGCCGTCAACTGAAGGTTTAGGAACTAGGATCTAGGAATATTGTAACTGGATTGCCCTTCTAACATAGCCCTATTCATGGCGAGGTCCACCAATGGGGACTGAAGACCCTCTCATTCACGTGACAGAAATAAGATGCTCACGGCTGATCACAAGAAGTCTTTAAATTGAATTGTATTGAATGAATTTTTGTGTGTCCCTCTCTGGAGATTGTCCTTTCATATATATAGAGCTTTACATGCCTTTAAACAAGGTTCTAATCTTGGAAGGAAACTAATTACATTGATCATAAGTTAGGAAGGAAACTAACTAAAACTAATTATAGAATATGTACAGTTGTAATAGAACTAGATTAATCCACGTGAGACTCATGTGAAGGACTTTCACATGGGCCTTGGGCCTTGCTAACTAACACCCCCCCTCAAATTGATGCGGGAGAATCAACAAGCATCAATTTGCCAACCAAGAATTGATGACGAGGTCGCGGAAGACCTTTAGTAAGAATGTCAGCAATTTGAAGCTCGGTGGAGATATGTGGAAGACTAATGACACCGCGTGTAAGTTCATCACGTATGAAGTGACAATCAACCTCAATGTGCTTAGTGCGTTCATGGAAAATCGGATTTTCAGTAATTCGAATAGCACTAGTATTGTCTGCATAGAGTGGGGTAGCACCGGCTGCTGGAAACCCAATATCGGAAAGGAGTCCGCGTAGCCAAAGAATTTCAGAGCACGCAGCAGACATTGCTCGGTACTCAGCCTCGGTAGAAGATTTTGAAACTTTTCCATGTTTCTTGCATTTCCAAGAAATCAGACTATCACCCAAAAACATGCACCATCCTGTTGTCGATCTGCGAGTATCCGGACAACCAGCCCAATCAGCATCGGAATAAGCCCTGAGAGATAGAGGATTGTTGGATGGGAAAAACAACCCGCGAGTCGGTGTGCGAATAAGGTACCGAATGATGCGACGAACAGCAGCCATATGAAGATGTCTTGGAGCAGTCATAAACTGACTCATGAGGTTGACCGCATAGGAGATATCAGGGCGAGTGATCGTGAGGTAGATCAGGCTACCAACTAACTGGCGATATGTTGTAGGATCGGGAAGAAGGTCACCCTCCTCTTTACTGAGTTTGACATTCAGTTCAACCGATGTATCTACGGGAGCAGAAGCAGTAAGGCCGGCCAAGTGAATGAGGTCAACCGTGTATTTGTGCTGATTGAGAACGATTCCTTTAGTCGATTGATGAACTTCAAGACCAAGGAAATAGTGTAAAGGGCCGAGATCCTTCATGTGAAATGTCTGATTAAGAGAAGCTTGGATGGCCTGAATCATATGTGCATTCGGACCAGTAATGACAATGTCATCCACGTAGACCAGTAGCACAGTAATCCCGGATGGAGCATGATGTAAGAACATAGAAGGGTCATACTGGCTCGGATGAAAATCCAATCGGAGAAGAGCAGCTTGAAATTTCTCAAACCAGGCGCGAGGAGCTTGCTTCAGACCATAGAGGGAGCGACGGAGTTTGGCAACCATACCCTTTCCAGAGGAGCAGCCCTGAGGCAAACGCATATAGACATCTTCGTTTAGATCGCCATGAAGAAATGCATTCTTGACATCCATCTGATATAGAGGCCAAGACTGAGATGCAGCAACAGCAAGAATGATGCGAACCGTGGTCATTTTGGCGACAGGAGCAAACGTTTCATTATAATCAATGCCATATTCCTGGCGATTTCCAAGAGCTACAAGACGCGCCTTATATCTATCCAATGTGCCATCGGATTTTAACTTGAGAGAAAAGACCCACTTACAGCCAATAGGTTTGACACCCATAGGAGATGGTACAATATCCCACGTATGATTTTGTGCTAACGCATCCAATTCCTCTTGCATAGCCTTGTTCCAACATGGGTCCTGTACAGCCTGAGAATAGGATTGGGGAATGGGAGAGGAAGATAAAGTGGCCATTAAGGAAGTATGGGAGAACCCATAACGGGCTGGTGGTACCGAAATCCGAGTGGAGCGACGCAGAGAAGGATGTCCGGGTGGATCAACTGCCGGTGGTGGACCGGATGCCGGAGGAAGATCAGGAGAGGGATCCCTGGTAGGCGCTGGGCGGTTCCGTCTGTGATACACAAAGTTAGGATTAAACCGAACAACTGACGGGTCGTCAGAAAAACCAGGTAATGACACAAAAGAGGAGTCAGGAGGGTGAACGTGTTTTTGAAAAAAATACTGATGTTCAAAGAAAACAACATTCCTAGAGGTACGTAAACGACGAATGTGAGGATCATAACAAAGGAACCCTTTCTGGAAGGGTGCATAACCTAAAAACACACACTGAGCTGATTGTGCCGTGAGTTTGGTCCTCTCAGAAGGAGGCAAGTGCACAAAACAAGTGGAGCCAAAAACATGAAGATCCTCATAGGATGGAGCGGTCTTGTACAAACGGTAATATGGGCTTTGATTCTCGATGGAGGTGGATGGCATACGATTGATAAGATGAGCTGCTGTAGCCAGTGCCTCAACCCAAAAACGAGTAGGAACCGAGGATTCCAGAAGAAGGGAACGAGTGACATCAAGGAGATGTCGATTTTTCCTTTCAGCGATTCCATTCTGCTGGGGAGTATAAGGACAAGATTTTTGGGAAATAATGCCTTTGTTTTGCAAAAACCGTTGAAAATCAGAGGACATATATTCCCCACCTGAGTCAGATCGCAAAATTTTAATGCAGGTGGAAAATTGATTTTCAACATAAGCCAAAAAAATTTTAAAAACATGAAAAACATCAGATTTTGAATGCAGAAAATAAACCCAGGTGAACCGACTGAAATCATCAATAAAGGTCACAAAATATTTATAGTGAGCGTGGGAAAGAGCTGGAGCAATTCCCCATACATCACTATGAACTAAATCAAAACACTGAGAGGTGTGTGAAGTTGAATGAGGAAAAGGAAGAGTTTTGCTCTTTCCCATTTTACAAGTAGCACAATCAAAAGGCACACAAGAAGATAAACCAAGAGTTTTATTTAATAAACCAGAATTTAACATAAGGGACAAAACCTTGGAATTAGGATGTCCGAGTCTATTATGCCACAAGCGGCAATTATCTCTAAGAGAAAAACAAAACACTTTTTGGACAAATTGATTCCCAGAAAATTTAGAAAAATCCAGCGGAAACAAGCGCCCACACTTAGGCCCCCTCGCGATCTCCTTCCCGGACATCTGGTCCTGCACAACACAACCAGAAGAAGAGAAAGAGATGTTACAATTATTTTCCACAAGTTGTCCAACAGATAGTAGGTTGGAAGTTAAATTAGGACAAAGGTAAACATTTTTCAATGGGATGGGACCAGGGATATCACCGACAGCAGTAATGGGAACATGTCCACTGTCAGCAGTTTGTATTTGAAGATGGCCATTGTAACTTGTCAGATTGGAGAAAGGGGTGTGGGAATACGTTATATGATTAGATGCCCCGGAATCAACGAACCAAGTAGAAGAGGAAGGTGACTTACCTGAGAGACCAAAAGCAGAAAGGGCATTGATAATCATTTGTTGAACCAATTCAGGAGTGAGAGATGATGAGGGTCCAGGCTGTGAGGCAGATGGAGGAGCAGGCATAACCGATGAAGCGACATATGCGTGTGGAGTTTGAGACTGAGAATTCTGATGCTGCTGAGCCGGATATTGTGGAGTCTGATACTGTGTTGACGGACGTGGTGGACGGCGGCGACATTCAGAGATGATATGTCCCGACTTTTTACAGTAACTGCAGACTTTCTGTTTGCACTGAGATGCAAGGTGCCCAAATTTCTGACAGCTGTAGCACTGTGTTTTGCTCAAGTCTCGAGGCGGAGGCTGAGAAGCTTTATTGGCTGATAAGGCGACTGAATAGGTCTCAGTCGTTTGTTGAGCCAAATGTGCCGAGGTGGCCATGCGCTGTTCCTCACGTAAGAGTTCATTCAAGCAGACAGCCAAGGAAGGTAGAGGCGTCCGATTCATCAGGGCAGATCGGACACTTTCATATTCATTCCGCAATTTCATTAAAAATTGATCCCGCTGACTAGAGGCCTGAAGGTCGCGGATGACGATCAAAACATTGGCAGCCACACCAGCATACTTAATACTGTCGTATTCCGACCAGAGGGTCCGGAATCCCGAATAGTAGTCCTGGATCGACAAGGTCCCTTGGGCATATTCAGCAATGGCACATTCAAGATGAAATTGTCGGGCTGAGTTATCTTGATGGTATACTTGCTGCAGATATCCCCACATGTCTTTAGAAGTGGGGTAGGGTTTGAGGTTCATTATCAGATGTGGCTCAACTGAGCCAAGGATCCATGATTTTATTTTGGCATCTTTGGTATGCCAAGTGGATATCTTCTTCTCATCATCAGTGGGTGTAGGGTCAGATCCAGAAATATAGCCCCACAATTCCTTAGCTTCAAGGTAGATTTGGAATTGGAAAGACCAAGCAGGGTAATTTTTCCCCGTGAATCTGATCAAGGTAACTTCAGATTTGTCCATCTCAACCGATATTGGTAATAAATCAATGTAGCAGCAATAAAAAACAAACAACAGAGAAGAGAAAGTCTGTCCTGTGGAGAAAAAACTCAATCCGACCAAGTAGGAAGAAACAGAACAGTATAGCACAAAAAATTGTGCAAAAAAACACCCCAGACGTCCTTGACAGTGGCTGAAAAACCACCACGTGGGCCCCACTGATGATCCTGGGCAAAGATCAAGGGACAGATCTGAGAAAACCCTCTATTCTGGCTTCTACTGAACTAAGAATGAACTGAATCTACTGAATATCAAAAATTCTGGACGGTCTTGATGAAAACAATGTGAAATTTTGAAATATCTGGAAATTGAGTAAAAATCCAACCTGGAGTCTCTAAAAAATTCTGGAAAAATCACCAATAGACTTAGGAATATCAGTCGACCAATGTGGAATGGAATCTGGATGTTGATCTGATGGATCTGTGGTGGGCCACACAGAGAGATCTGTTGCTGTTGCTAGTCGCTGGAGATTTCTTGAAACAGATCCTGGATCTGTGTTGCACGAGAGAGACTAGAGACTTCTTTCTCTATCCCTTGATGTGTTGGAAGATTTCCCAAAGATCAGATTGCCCTAGACCTAAGCTCTGATACCATGACAGAAATAAGATGCTCACGGCTGATCACAAGAAGTCTTTAAATTGAATTGTATTGAATGAATTTTTGTGTGTCCCTCTCTGGAGATTGTCCTTTCATATATATAGAGCTTTACATGCCTTTAAACAAGGTTCTAATCTTGGAAGGAAACTAATTACATTGATCATAAGTTAGGAAGGAAACTAACTAAAACTAATTATAGAATATGTACAGTTGTAATAGAACTAGATTAATCCACGTGAGACTCATGTGAAGGACTTTCACATGGGCCTTGGGCCTTGCTAACTAACATCACGTACATGGCGGAAGGAATATTGCTGCCCGCAGAACTTATTTTCTTAAGTATCTGCTGCTTTCCACTGTTAATGGCGTTCGCCATAATTTAAAACAAAAATGCAAGCAAAACCAGTTTTTATTTATCCAAATCATGCTAGCAGGTTCTTAAACTACAAACATTATTTCTACTTTGGGAGAAAAAGGAATAGGAATAGAATGGGATGCCCTATGCAGTGGCTGCACAGACTAATTAAGTAACACTGCTTTATTCTGTACCCATGGAGACATTCATTGACACTTCTTCACAAGAATCACAACATAAACACAATGTGTAATGTTGATGTGGAATCAGATTAAGAGTATTTTTTATATTTGGAAATATTTTATGTAGGTCATTTCAGGTATTGAAGCAACAGTGAAGTCAATGAGAGTAGGAGGTATCCGTCGTGTCATTATCCCACCATCCCAAGGGTATCAAAACACATCACAAGAACCTATACCGCCCAATGTATGTATACTTCTCTTCCTCTTCCAATTTTTCTTTGATGTGTTTAAGCAAAACGGGATAATTGTGTTTCCATAAGAAAGTTTGTAGTTAATCTATGTGGATAGAAATTAGTGTCAGTGGTTGAATAATGTTTTAATAATTGATAATGTTGAAAGCTGGTTTGCAAATTTTGATAACTGCATTGAGGGAAAAAATGAAAAATGTAAAAGAAGTCCAAACCATAAAACAAATAAATAAAAACAAAAATGGAAAAGAAAACAAAAGGTTTTTCTGGCTTATGAAACGTTCAGCAATTAAAAAATGGAAAAGAAAACAAAAAGGCTTTCTCTGTTTTTATAATATATTAGGAGGTTGTATTAGTAGTTGGAGCTTGGAAATCTGCCTCTAGTTTCTGCTTTGTTTGAGTTATCTCCTTATTTTTCAAATACCTCTTTTTTGTTCTGAGGTGGTTCAAGGATAATATGTACTTAAGTCTTACACTGATCAGAAGAAAGCAGTATTGAAGTCTTTAGTATTTTGGTACATATTATTTACCAGTTTTGCTTCTGGAATCTGGATATAGTCCTGTGGTTCAAAACCCATCCATTACACTTGTGTGATGCATCTTTTAAGGCATTGAGGTGTAAGGTGCGCATTCCAATTGCCCAAAGCATGGGGCATAAGCCTCAGAGCGTGCCGTGTAAGCCTCATTAACATGCATTTTTATGAAATAAAATAATTACATTAAAAAAGAATGTATTGATACTTTATTAAAAATGGAATGTTTTGATAAAAAGATAGTAGCATTTGGTTTTTTTCAAGCCTTTTAATGAATTATTTAGGGTTGAATTAAGTTAAATCCAGTTACAGTTGTCTTAAATTTAAAAAGAAATTTCAGTTCTTAAGATTACAAAATGCCCCTCCTATTTTATTAAAAGCCAGATGTGTTAATGGATCCTATGCTCTTGGATATGGAGAATAACTGACATGCGCACTTCATGTTGTCGATATCAAGTTATAATGAAAATAGCATATCGGCTATGACTGGAATGCAGTACTCGCAGCTGATACATAGTTTGTCAGTCGATATTTTAAACCATGATACATAGAAGACAATAATTAAGCACAAGATAGTTGGTACAAAACATTTCGGTATTATCCTAGTGAAAATTTTGACTATGACTAGCAATGCAATTGAAGATGAATTATCCAGTAAGCATAGGAACGACCACATTCAGGTTGATCTTTAGGTGAAGCCCTTTTATCGTGCATGGAGGTCAGGAGTTTATCATTCTTCTGTCATCTTGATCTGTCACAATTATTAGAAATCTACCATTTTCTGTTTAGTACATGCACCTATTTTATTTACTAGTGTGGGTATTTCATGTGTTAAGTTGATCTATATAATGTTTTTGTCTTTATGACTTGCAGTTCTTTGACCGACAGAGGTTGTTTACCACCATTTTTAATCCAACACGCCTAGCCAATGGAGAGGGCTCTACATTAGGTACTCTTATATTTGATATCGAACTGGTTAGCATCAAGCATCTGCAAAATTGAACATCGATGGTCAATCTCTGGAGTCTCTACTGTTCTCAGTCTTTGCCTGAATCAATTATTTGATGACCATACATGTTTTAAGTCTGTAAAATTGTAATACCTCAAATTAGAATTTATAACCACTTGTATGATACCGTTCCTTGTATTCAATATCTTCTACTTGCAGATGCTGATTTTGTATGAAAGCTTTTAATCCATTGCTAGGATTGAGCGATCTTTTATGTTGAGTCTGGGCTTGTCCTAGTTTAGATAGGATCTTGAAGATGGTTGCAAACCATGGGATTGAACCAACCGACACAAGTCATGATCAGAAAAGACAGTAAATGGGTATTCCTGAGCTGAGCAGTAGAATCATGGTGTTTTGGCTGTTAACTGTGGCTTTTTTGCTGTAAACCCACTGTTAAAATTGAATAACAAGTGATTTTGTAAAAACTGGTTTGCAATTGCTGTACAAGCTGTAGACTAACTTGTGGAAAAATAAGAGATATTCCCTATGGAAATATGAAATATGTACCATGCTTGGCGCACAAAACACTATTGCAATTCCCTCAGTTTCTTTTAGTGGTCTTTATAATTTGTGGGCTTAGATGTTGATGAGCCATAATTCATAATTTTAGGCTATCAAATTGTTTTGGCCATATGATAAATGCCCTGCAGAAGATGATTCAGATTAAGTTAAGCTGAAAATCTGTAGTAGTATACATTAGGCAGGACCCTTTACAATGATCAGGCCTGAGTTATTCTCTGACTGGGACTCGATCACACACAAGGTAAACTTTTCAAAGATCGCAGTCTGTGCCATCTAATCTTTTATAATTTGCTAGCTCTTCCATAAATCTGTTTGTAGACCTGATGAACAGTCTTGATCACCTTACCTTCAATCCATGTGATCTCTCTTCCTCATTGTAATAGCCTTTCTAGGGAAAATTGCGTAGTGATCCGTCCATGGATGGGCTGTGGCTATAAATCACTTCAATCAGAGTAGCATACTCCTTCAATTGTGGGGCAGACTGCATATTGCTATGTGCAGTCCAGCTCACGGAGCTCAGTTAGATGCATGTCTATCAATGGGAGGATGGCAGATGGAAATATCTCCTTATGGACAAGGTGAAGCCAAAAAATAACCCTACCGGATTAAGCTAGCCCTTGATTTAACACCCTTAAATTGTTTGATGTCTTAAACCATTTCAATCCAACAGTGAGTGAAGGTTTCATAGTGTAAAATTAGGCTTGATGTGGAATCTTGAGATGACATGATAATCAAAAGGTCTTCACTGATGAAATGTGGCCCCATGGAGTTGGACTGCACATGCAGTCTCCTCTTAGTTGAACATTTTCCTACAATCTAGATAGCTACTAAAGGCCTGCATGTTTGCATAAAACACATACGATTTACTAAATAGGAATTCAAGTTCTCCATCAAAGGGTATATTAATGAGGTGAAGAGTCAAGGATATGAGGTGAGAGGTGTAGGATAGAAGGTATGAACATAGATGCAACCCTCACTTACTTAAGATTTGAATTTCTAAGGTAGTGGCTGGATATTCATTTCCCACCGCCCCTTGATTCATTTTTCACTAGAGGAGGGATAATTTGATAGCATTTTTTATAATTCAAATTTGTTTCTTCAATTTTAACTATTTTTAGAAATAGAAGTCTTTACATTTCCTCTGTATTCAATTACATGAAACGAACAGGCTCTAAAGCTTCGGTTGACTTTTCTTGACAAACTCTCGTTCACTTTGATAAGATCTTCTGTCAAAATTTAATGCTTTCACTAGTGCGGTTCATAGCTAAATCCAAAGTAGGGTTCTTGGGTGATTGGCTTGAATCTAACGTGCAAATGTATTGTTCATAAATTCTTGAAGTAGGCACTGATATCCTTTTCTTATTTATTGGTAACAGGGCAACCCCTAACCTGATCAGTGGTTGTGAGTTTGTAACAATCAGCACCTTCCAAATGAGCCGTGGGCTCGTCCAGTCACTTATGTCCATGGCTTCAACAAAGAAAAAAACCAGAACATTGGTCCCAAATCAAGCTGCCTTTGATCCAAAATGTTGTTCATAGCTCTCTTCAATGAATTAGGACCGGCCACCATATGGGCCCAACATGTGATGAGTGTTCTTTGGCTCCGAAATTCACAATCCTAGCCACCTAATCGACACAAAGTCAATCTGAATAGACAGACAACCCACCAGATGGATGATATGGAAATTGTAACTTGTAAGTAGTGTATGATTTTGAATTGTTGGCATGTTTCTTTCCTAAATTGATGATTGTAATTAGTTTGATACAGAAGCCTGACCTAATTAATTGATTGTGATACAATGATGAGATAAGTTTGTTAAATCCAAGTTATTTAACCTTGTATGACATTATTACCAAACAGTGACACAAGCCTGACTCAATAATGCGAGTATAACTCCTCGATATGTTGATTTAAGACAATTGGAAACCCTTGGATGATCATCTAGAAGATCAAGCATTCGCAAGCAAGTTCGCAGCGACTGAACTGTCGAAATGCACAAAGAAGTTTGGATCATAGCCCGAGTCGACCCGAGCTAGGGCTAGCAAGACCTGCCCAAGCTACTCTGCTAGGCGACCTCCCTGGCCGGGTCGAGCCGAGTCTAATCAAGTTTATGAGTTTTTAAACTGAGCTTAACATAGAAGAAATGCACCACCCATGTGACATGGCCCTTGAGTTTCTTGATAATGTTTAGCAGGAAGTGACTCATATTCCTCTTATCTTGAACTGGAACCAGGTGCAGTGGAGACTCATGGCCATTATGGACCGTCCATCTTGTGGGCCACCACTGAGATGCCTCAAATTTGAGAAATCAAAGGGTCGAATGTTAGCCATTACTCTTCCATGCTAATATCAACCGTTTAACAATTTTATTTCTGACCCCACAAATTTTTGGAGGCCAGTCAAAACTAAAATCACCACCGATGATTGGATTTATGACATGATGGCTGATAACAACTTTGAATGAGGGATTGAAGAAATACAATACTAAGGAAAACAAGATTACTTTATGCCTAAGAATGGTCTAAATATGGCCATGTGGACAGGAGTACCAAACTACCAATACAGGGCACACCATCACTATCATTTGATCTTGATTATGCTTTATCTTGAGGACTCAATTCTCCCTCTCACATTCACGGCTTTGCCAGTTGAGCTACAGCTTAAGAAGAGAGGCCTCAACTTTTAATGGAGGGCGAATAAGGTGAGATTTAGGTTGGGTCCTCATTGCAACCATACTCGCGCCCCAGTTTATATTAAGGCCCAAACCCAAACTTGGACTCAAATAAATCACTGGATTCAGGCCCAAATTGAGGCCCAATGAGTTATATGATAGTCAACATGCCTGTATAATTAATTTATTACACCTGCATATGTATATAACTAAATATGATTGTATATTATTATCATGGCGGGTACCCTGCTGTTTTTTATCTGGTCCTTTTAAGCTTTACAAACCGGCTAAAATTTGTGGCCCTTAAGTCGACTAGATCCTACTAGTGGCACGATTTAGTTCTTCTAATCAACATTTACATAGAAAATCTTATGTAGAGAGCAGGAGAAGATCTTCTTCCATATATAATATCTTACGTCACGTTTGACAACCAAATCCTTAGGAAAAAGATTTTCGATTTTCATAAAATTATGGTAAATCCATATTTGGCAATTGTAAATTCCTGAGGCTTTAGATGAATGAAAATCCTAATTTGTTGAGTTTTTTAAATCCGACCACCCCCCGTAAGATTTAAAAATCCTCTCTTAAGTGGATTTGCACACCTAATCCTATTTTTCTTCGTTATATGCATCAATACACACCAATATCAATGTGAAATCCTTGACTATACAAATCCCTAGTAAGGAATCTTTGTTCCAGTGACAGTAAAGAATCATTGGATCTATGGATTTCTCACCTGTTCCCAACACATGCCCTACAAATTACAATCCAAGTTGCCACCTTTTGAAAAATCTAGTTATTATGTCTATTCAACTGTATACAAATTTACTTTTTATGTTTATCTGTCGTAAAATGATTGAAGTAGACATTTGAGTATTTGGTGCTATCACGCGAAGTTATTTGACGTAAAAGGGGGGATCCCAACCTGGTTTGGAGCCTCTAGACTAATCTCTTCAGGCCTAAAAGAACTAAGGAAATTGCCTGTGGTCCAAGTGTAGTAGCACAGTTTCGAACCCTCAACCTTTGGGAGCAAATCGTTAAATTGGGCACATGACGGATAACGAGATTAAGGCATTTGATTATTAATGCACAAGATTATGCCAGTCAAATTACTAGTCAAGTGCTTAATCTAACAATCGGACCATTCCTAATGAAGTGAAATACGGGGAATATTTCACTAGAGGGGGTGACATTCAAATTGAACCGTCCGAATCATCATTACATGGACCCTGTGATGGAGTTTTTTGGACAACCATTATATGGGAAACACAGACACCATAGAGGATCTGAACTCCTTTATCGATATATTATTTTATGATGACAAGTTTACATCTTGTAATTGGAATTCCCTTGGTTAAGCACCACTAGTCAAAAAACCTAGTGGGCCCAACTTATAATCAATTCAAGTGGACTATAAAATAAGTAAATAGTCATCAATCTCAAGTTTGCCTCCCATCCAAATGGACTAAGTCGTTGGATCAATTTGCACTCATTTTGAATAATAAAACTTGTTGGCTATTAATTACGACAGACCTGCCTCCTAATTATTTACCTTTGTCGCTTTACCATATACCACACCACCTAAACGAAAATCCTGGGTTTTCTATTGTTGGCGGTTGATTAAATGTTTAGGATGATGATTCGAATCTCCGTATGACCGTAGACATGGAGGGCCCATATTAGGCTTCACAAGAAATGGTGGTCAACTTATCATGAGCAAGCCCACA
Organism: Umbellularia californica; assembly: GCA_028538565.1. Lineage (NCBI taxonomy): Eukaryota > Viridiplantae > Streptophyta > Magnoliopsida > Laurales > Lauraceae > Umbellularia > Umbellularia californica. The sequence continues at coordinate 9,365,878 of JAPQWN010000006.1, read as the reverse complement.
ATTTATTTTGTTACAAGGCCTAATATAAAATGCTTCTATTTCAAAAACATCCATTTGAAATTTGAATCAGATCGGTTCCACATTTCCAAGCACCCCGTTGTGGATCCGTAAGTAGCTCTGATGACTCATCCACATCAAATTTTACAATCTGTATGTAATAATAAAATAGTCTCTCCGGTGGATGATGGATAACACCAATAATCCAAAAGGGTCAGCCAAATTCGACGGAGCGGAGACGCAAAGGCAAAGCAAAGCAACTTCCCTTCTCATCATTTCCCGTGCTAAAGTGCGGCAATTAGCTGTCTCCATTCCCTTTACACTTCAAAACCCTAGAAATCCCACCCTCTCTCTCTCTCTCTCTCTCTCTCTCTCTCTCTCACGCTCTCTGCTTTTGAGAGAGAGATCTCAGATCGGTCGAAGAAGATCGATCGATAGAGGTAAAAGAAAGAAAAAGAGAATTTGAAGAAGAAGAAGAAGAAGGAGATCGAGAGAAGAAATTTAGTGAAAAAAATGGGGCAGAAATCTCTGATCTACTCCTCTGTCGCACGCGGCACTGTAATTCTTGCAGAATACACGGAATTCACTGGGAATTTCACATCAATCGCAGCGCAATGTCTTGAGAAGCTGCCTTCCAGCAACAACAAGTTCACTTACAACTGCGACGGACACACCTTCAACTATCTTGTCGATAGCGGTTTTAGTAAGTGCTACCTTTTTCTTTGATTCTGCTCTCATCCGTCGTGATTCGGTGTTTTTAGCATCTGCTACTGTTAAGATCTGTGGAGGAATGGAAGATCGTATTTGATTTGCCTTTTATGCTCGGATCTGCTTCATTTTGTCTTGTCTTTTACATCGGAATCTGTTGGGATTGAAGATCCAGTTTCATTTGATGTTTTGAGCAAAAAATCCCTGCATATGGATCTCTCTCTCTCTCTCTCTCTCTCTCTCTCTCTCTCTCTCTTAATGTTTCTGACTTCGATAGGTTTAGTTTATGTGGATCTGAAATCACTGAAAAAGTAAGTGTTCGATTGAGCAAAATATTCCTGCAGATCGGGTTGAGTGAGTAGATATCATAAACTGGACGCTAGGTATATGGGATGTAAGTCGTCGATGTTGATGATGATGATGAAAGAGAAAATGTGATCGGATTCGACTTGAATTATGAATGTAAGAAGTCGAGGAACGTAATAAGAACGATGGAGATTTTATCATTTAAATGATAAATGTTGAAGGTGATTGAAGATATCAGGTTTCCTATGTGGCATTGACACCTTAAGGCCCTTGTCAGCATATTAATGCTTAATTCCTAGGAATTCTGAGCTAATGGCTCGTTATGGAAGTAGTTGAGAGCTAGTAATCTTGATTCATAAGTAAGATCTACGGCAGATCATTAGAACTCTCAGCTTATAGGAAATGATTTCCCATCTTTCATATGTAATATTGAATCATAGAAATTTGATGGCCTGCGGATTTATGAGAATTTAGTAGGGAACTTCGAAATTTGTGCTATTTGAGTCTTGTGCTCACTCTCTTCCTATCTCTACTGTACATCTGTCATGTTTCGAGGGTTGTTTAACTATTGTGAGCCTGGTATTTCATCATGGTGATTGATTGGGATATATTTTCATGGTCTCAGTGGTTTAGAGATGGATTGCAAAAATCAGGAAAGTCCAATTTTAATTTGTGGAATTTGCCCAATTCAAGCTGGGACATCAATCACAATGGTTTGCGTTTTGGTTTATGCACATGGTAGTGTGCTAGATGAACAATGCTGATTACACTTGATTTGAGTGATGTGTACTGTGGGAATGAAACAGTCACTTAAGGCTATGTTTAGCTTGTCGATATTATGGGAACTGAATAAATTCTTTGCCCAATTGAGAAATAGTCTTCTTTGCTTTTTGAACAACAAGGATCCAACTTTGCTTAATGAAGTGAAGAAATGAGACAAGAAACAAAGAAAGAAGAGATGAAGAAAAATGAAATGCTTGAAGTTCCATCTTGACAATTTTACTTTTTTCTCTTACTCAATTTCTCATCATTTTGATTGGGTTTGATAATTAAGTGAAGGTCATTTTAATTCCATTGTCATTCCCATTGTTCAAAATATCATTATTTTGTATTGAACCGAAATTCTCTGAAGTAAAAAGATCTGGAAAAAGTGTTCATTTTTTTTTTTTAGAATATTGGAGAATGGTACTTTTGAGATACACACACATATATTTCCACTCTTAGGTAGAATACGAGCATGTTTCAGATCCTTGCATGTGTTATGAGATCATTTATTGGAGCCTTTAATTCACTCTATTCGCTCAAAATTGTAAAGCTAGAACTTAACTATTTTATGGTAACCGACATAAATTACATTAAATGTAATTAATATGCAATGTTAGTTTATTCATGGATAGCCCGATGACAGAGAAAAGAACTAAAGGTGGAGGTGAAAAACTTATTCCATATAAAGACTGAAGTATAATATTACTGTTAATATGAATTACGCAATTGGAAAATGAAGCTGGAGTAGACAAGTTGACAAATAAAGTGATTATGGATTGATGAACCTGATATAAAATGTTAAGAATAAGAAATGATGCCTTTTTTTTTTTTTTGCTTGTAGTGGATGATACGAGAAGTTGGTGAATAAGTTCAGATACTATTTTTTATGTGTTCTGTAGCATAGTTCGAAAGAGCTCACTGTCACAACTGCTAGTTGTGGGTTTGTGTCATGTTACCACTATTTCTTATTGTTATGCAATATGAGATGGTGTTCATTCCTAATTCCATTCTTGTGGTGATCTGGAGTGGTGGTCCCCTTCAGGGAGTGGGGCAAGTGATTTGGAACTTGTGGCCATTGGAGAAGCTTCAGTGATCAACATGAAAAACTACTCTTGTCCCTTGATCATAGAAAGCAACTCTTCTAATGCAATCAATTAGTTGATGAGGAAGGAAAACTGTGCGAGTTGTGTTTCATTATGAAATAAATATTGGAATCATACAAGAACATCCACATCGATTTTTATCACTTTGTGAGAAGTGAGGAGCGGTAACAACTTAGCGAATTAGCTAACAAAGCAAGGTTCGGGTGGAGATTCTATATTCTAATATCATTGGTTGTAATTTGAACTTGTTTTCTACCTTCTTTTCTGGATCTTTTGTTCATCTTTAGTCATATTCTCTTGTATTGTTGCTTTGTTCGTTCTCTTCTCTTGTTTAATGGCATTTTATAATTACTAATAAAAGAAAGTAAAATAGGCTCCAAAATGACAGAAGAACTGTTGCTTTGGTTATTCTCTTCTTTTGTTTAATGGTATTTTGTCCTTACTAATAAAGGAAAATAAAGTAACCCCAACATGACAGAAGTTAGTTTAAAATGTTTAGATGGCATTTGAACATGTTAAGAGTATAATATGGCCGATTGCTGGATGTGTTAAAAATAAGTTCTAGAGAATTTGATAAAATAAAAACTATAAGAAGACCCAAAAGTTGTTCTTTTTTGTGGAAATAAAATTTACTGTTATAACAGAAAAAAAGAAGACCCAAAAGCTTCTTTTTTTTCCAAATGGTAAAAGACCCAAAAGTTTATAATTAGTGACCTTTAGAATTCCTATATCATGGAAAAATGGAGCCATGTATGCTCCAGTCTTGCATTGGTTAGGGTTTATGGCTAATTTTAGTCTATAACAAGCAGAATCCATAGATATACATTTAATTTTAGATTTTAAGGTTTTTTTTTTTTTTAAACAAGAATACATATACATACTTGCATACATACATATAAGGGAGATATTCATATGCATCCATCCCTCACCATTTTTGGTGAGGGACACCCCTTTTGGAGAAGGTTTGAAGTACAAAAGTGTTTTTGTACCTCACATAAAGTACACTTTTGTACTTCAAACTTCCCCAAAAGGGGTGTCCCTCACCAAAAATGGTGAGGGATGGATGCATATGAATGTCCCCCTACATATAATATCTTGATGCCTATAGGCTTTGATTCGAAGATTGGATAATTTGTTTTCTTTTTATTTTCCTTTCTCTTTTGGCTGTGCATCTCTTTGCATTTGAAGCTTAAGTCTGACTCTAAATACCTAGGAAAGCATTTACTGAACTTCTTTTGTAATACCATGTAAATAGGGTAAAAGTAACAAGGGAAACAATCTTCTTGACCTTATCAGTTGAAAGTATCAGATGTATTGGCCCGTATAAGCGACTTTTTGTAAGGGCAGTAGTCACCAGTGTAGTGAAAGCCGAGATCAATACCTGGTTTGTGGTACCCAATTTGATATGTGGTGGCTGAGAATTTGAACCAGGGTTGTGCTTTAACACAGTCCTTGTTATGTGTGCGTCTGACTGTCCATAGTGTCTTTTGCTTGACCAATCTTGCTATTTGTCTTGTAGCTTTATTTCCATTAGTTTAATAGGGAATTCTAACAATTCATCTTTTGAGGTGACTAGTTTTTGAGTTCATCATCCAAAATTTGTGACTAATAGATGCCTAGGTCATTTAAAAAAAAAAAGAAAAGAAAAGAAAAAAAAGATGCCTAGGTCTGTTGCTTTTGGGTGAGTCGGCTTGACTTTCTGCACCCTTATTGCTTTTAGAAATTGCTCCTGAGAATTGTGCAACATTTAGAACAATGGAACAGTTTGTCTTTATATTGTCTTTTAAGATAAGACTTGTATATTATAGGGTGCATTGTCGTCCGCTGCTTGGCACAGTCGTGAGTGATATACCCTCCATTATGAAAGCAGGTTGTTATTGTGCTCCCAAAAGTACCTTTGCCACTATGGAAGTGCACCAAAAGAGAAATTAAAAATGGAGTTTCCCTCTAATAAGTTCAATTGAAATTCGGGGTCTTAAACACATGTATTGCAACTACAAATGAACACAAGCTTAATTTTCATTCGGAGTCCTAGAATATACATTTTAAATATGGTAGAACACCTGGTTATGTACATCTGTACTTTTTCTAAAAACAACTGACTGGCCATTTGCCTATTTGTTGTTATGGCTTTCAGTGTGCATGATATATAAATCTCTATGCTTTGTGTGTCACCCATTTAGTATGTTAATGTTCTGTTATCTGCCATCATTTTGACTTGCTTTATCAAGAAATTGCTGCAGTCTTTTCGCTGTTCATGAAGGTGGTGTAAATGGATATATGATATATCAATGTGGGAGAATATTCATGTGCATCCATCCCTCACCATAGGGTGAGGGACACTCGCATAATTGGAAATATTCATGTGCAAAAGACAAAAGGCCATATGTGGTCATATGCAAAAAAGGAATGTTCATAAGCAAAGAGGGAAAGCCATGTAAGTGTCCCTCACCCTATGGTGAGGGATGGATGCACATGAATGTCCCCCATCAATATGAGCCTTATGTGTCTGCGACATTTGCATACTTGCTTTTCTTTTCTTTTTTTAAATTTATTTATTACTGTTCATTTGCGGCATATCAATAGGTAAGCCTTATGTCTCTGCTATGTTTGTTTACTTACTCTTCTTATAATATATTTATCATTGTGCCATTGCAGCATACTGCGTTGTTGCAGATGAATCTGTTGGAAGACAGGTGCCCATGGCATTTCTGGAGCGTGTCAAGGATGACTTTGTGTCAAGATATGGTGGTGGAAAGGCCACAACTGCTGTGGCCAACAGCCTCAACAAGGAATTCAGGTATTAACTTTGGAACTGAAGGACAGATAGTGCTTGAATTTCCATTTTCATTGGCTGACCCTAGATGCTTTTGGTTTGTGGTGACTATTTCAGATCTAAGCTTAAGGAACATATGCAGTACTGTGTTGATCACCCAGAGGAGATAAGCAAGCTTGCAAAAGTTAAGGCTCAGGTTTCAGAGGTTAAAGGAGTTATGATGGAGAATATTGAAAAGGTATGTGGTGATTTTTATGATGCATTATGATTATCAGTTCTTTCAATACTTTTCAATAATTTTATGGGCACGATACTGTTTGTTTAGTAGAGGTTAGCCTCTTCATGATAATATTGGCTGACATTATTTGGGCCATATGACTGGACTTCAAATTTCTAACTTTACTTCAATACTGAAGAATGTCATGATTACAGGAATAATTTGGTACCTCTTTCCATTTTGTGGTTTGGTTTTGGATGAAAACCTGACGTGACTTCTTTTAGATAGGAAATGAACATATGCATACTAATTGGGATTTTGCCGTTTTAGCCTACTAGGTCTCAAAAATGTTTCAATAATTACCACCTGTACCTATTTGGAGCCGAAATCTGGTAAATCAGTATTCTTCTGTGTCTTATAATTTCTATGCCACTTATACTGTGGTATGGAAATCCCATTCATTGCCAAAGGCATTGATGTTGATCTCAATGTGGGCTACACCATTACTGTCATAATTCAAAGAACTTGAATAAAACAGAGTGCTCTTCTGCTTAAGTATGTTATATACACAATGCAGGTTCTTGATCGAGGGGAGAAGATCGAGCTTTTGGTGGACAAGACTGAGAACCTCCGTTCACAGGTACATTGCAGACCCTATTATATGCTCTTCTTTTTCATCCATTAAAACAATGAGGAGATGGAAATATGGTAGTGCCGTTTTTTGACTTTATTGCAGGCACAAGACTTCCGAACTCAGGGGACACAGATGCGAAGAAAGATGTGGTTGCAGAACATGAAGATCAAGTTGATTGTTTTGGGAATTGTGATTGCTTTGATTCTTATCATAGTCCTCTCAGTTTGCCATGGGTTCAAATGTGGGAAGTGATCATCAACGACAAGGGGCAGGAAAGATCTGAATTACGATGTCATATAGAATCTGTACGTGCATATATATGCATAGAAAAGCTGAAGGGATTGCAGTCCCTGATTTTAAATCAGAAACTAGAGAAGTAGGTATCTTGCTATTTTAGTTTGCCGCAATACCAACAGATTTTAGTGTTAAGTGAAAGGTGGTTGCATTTTGTTTGCATTAAACTTTCATGAAACATGGAATATCATCTTCAGGTTGTTGTGTGGATGAAAGGGTAAGTGACCTTCTGCTTTTGCAAGAGGTATGAAAGAAAATGATTCATAGGTAATTGTCTGGTTAGTCGTGCTTTAGATTTCATGGCTTGATTGGAATTCTTTATGGCGGTTGATGTCTCTGGCGGACCATTAATCAGAATGCCACAATGTGGGCTGGGACTACCACTGGTAACTCCAGATTACTAGATCTGAAAGCTCTGATCTTTGGCTGTTTTCCATTGAACTTGCCCTGTTTTGTTATTTTCTTTACAATCTTCTGATTTTGGGATTGACAGTCTTGATCGTTGATTTTATTGCGTCCGGTTTGCAAGCTCCTGTTCCAGTCTATGGATTCTCCACTTGTTGATTTTTTATTCACTCTGTCACTATTTATTGTAACCGTTGAAAAACCAAAAACTATATTAGCATTTTACCCTCCTCTATTCTGATAGTTACATAGCCATGCCTACTGAGAAACTCCAGTTTTATTTTAAAACATGCACTTGCACCTTGACGTGTCAATGCAAAAAACTCAGGTGCACTTGCGGATGACAATGTGAAATTTACATGGTCCAGTTGGTCGTGAGTAACCCTCTATTTGGGTTTCACTTTATCCATGAATACAGTTTGATGCTTTTGAATAATCCTACTTAGTCTCAGTTGGTGTAGCTAGCCTGGTCAGGGACATGGGTGTGGGTAGAGAGTGAATTTGATTCCCCGCTATGGTTAAATAAAAGAAAGTCTTGGTGTTTTCTTTGCCATGCCCAGTTCTGAAGATCAGGCTTGATGTTAGAATTTTTTGGTAAAATAACTTACAACAAAGGAATATTAAACTGATGAGGGGTGATGTTGATGGGCTCCTTACTCTTTTGGGATTTGTTTACTGGAAAATTTACTCCTGCGTGCATCACTGCAGGAGAGTTGATCTCGTGAACACAGGAGGAAATCGTTATTTGATTATCTCCACTGATTTATCGTGGGTCCAGTGCCAGTCATTTAGATGTCCTCTTAAGTCATGGGAATTGGGAAATAGTGAGGCTCTGTAGCGAGCCCATCTATTAAGAATAAATTGCTCATAATAAATGTCCGTTCTTCTTGGAAGGACTCATCAAATCTTCCTGTGATTAGAGATGGGATGTCAAATTGATCAAGTATAAAAGACAATGAATTCTTATATTTATTCAATTGTTATACATTACAAATTTATAGTGGCCTGAAAATATATTAGATTGAATTTTATCACATTCAATGCAAAAATGAGATATATTATGAGCTATTTAGATTTTAAATAGGTGGGTTTAACTATAGATAAAGCATGAATTTTCTTTTTTAATATTTTTACTCAAGTGTATTTTATTTGTTACATTTTTATAGTGGGCTATATTATCACACATGAGAGAGTGGCAGAGAGGCATTTATTTTTAGTTGTTTACATGTTAAAGCAGGCTGAAGTTTGATTTAAAACTAACAAAAACAATATGGGCCCGTTTTGATAAGTGAAATTTCTGATAGGAATTCGGACTGTCTGTAAATTCTAAAATTCTTATTAGAAAATCCATGTTCATGTAGCATAATTTGAAGAACTTGGGATTTCAGAATTTTCAAATGATCAAAATGGGGCATGCGCAAATCCTGGCCTCGCCCTATGCATTTATAAAGTTTGGAATTTCTGTAGAACTTCGGCCCACTTCATTTTTAGAAGTTGGCGCGCCTACAATGATTTTTAAAGATGAGCCTTACATTATTTTTCTTAAAAGGTGGGTTTTACATTGTATTTTTAAAAGGGGGGCTCTGAAGTATTTTACTTTCAGAGATGGTAATCCCACATTGTTTTAAAAGAAAAGAAAAAAAAAAGCACTCTGCATGGTAGTATGTACAACGCCCATGTAAAAAAATGGGTGGGGCCTATCTTTGAAAAATCTAAAATTCTAAACCACTCCACTAGCCTATTACCATTGTAGTGATAAAAAATTAGGTTATCATTCAAATTAGTGAGATGGCCACCGTTGGACCCAACTAAATTTGAAATTTGTTATTAACTTTCTTTACCTTCTTCTTTTCAGTGGCAAAAATGGAAGGAGCCTTATATGTGTGGAATTTGGTGATCAATTCATTGATTGGCCCACTAAAACAGATTTTGAACATTGAGATAAACAATGGGCCTCTCGGCAGTCCCCTGGAGAATCTAAAAGTGTGATCTCGTAACGGTTGAGATCGCATCTCCGTACATGCAACAAACATCGTATCCCACCACTGCCACGAAGCTCCAAAGATCACGTAACAAGTAACAGCTCCATTCTCGGCCCCTTCCCTCCTCCAAAACCCCTCTTAAACCCTACAGCACCAACTTTACTCTCATCTTCTTTCTGATCTAAATCTAGGGTTTTTGCAGTCGAGAGAAAGATTTCTTCCCCCATTCCAATGAACTCTGACACTCCCCCTTCTCTCCACTCCTCAATCTCCAAAATCGCAGTCGCCCAAATCTGCCAGTCGATCGGATTCCACTCCACCGAGCCATTCGCTCTCGAATCCCTCTCTGAAATCGCCTCCCTCTATCTCCAAACCCTAGCTCGATCCGCTTCCTCCTTCGCCAATTCCTCCAACAGAACCCAATCCAATCTCCTCGACCTCATCCTCGCCCTCGAACACCTCGCCTCCCTCCGCGGCTTCCCCGGCGCTTCCCGCATCGGCAAACCCCTCCTCCAATCCGGAACCCTCCGAGATATCGTCAATTTCGTCGAATCCATCGATGAACAGCCATTCGCCTCTCAGATTCCCCGGTCTCGGCGCACGACGGCTTCTCCGTCGTCGTTGCCTCCGCCTAGTTTTGCTGAATTGGGAAAAGATCCTCCCTTTCCTCACATTCCTGCGTGGTTGCCTGCTTTTCCTAATTTGATTCGGCGCGGGGATGAGGATGAGAGGGCTAGGGCTTGTGGCGATGGTGAGGGACTGGAAGGGAAATCCGTCGTTGTTGAGAAGGGTGGGAGGGCTTTGCCTGCGGAGCGGCCGAGGGTGAGGTTTAGATTTGGGTTAGGGTTAGGGTTAGGGTTTGAGGGAATGGGTACCCGGAGTGGAGTTTGTAGGGGTGGGAAGAGAGTGTGTTGGCGTGGGAGTGATGAAGAAGAGAGATTGAATGGCGAAGGTTGCGGCGGAGAACGTCAGTAATGAAGGCTTGCCGTGGGCATTGGAGCCCACTTAGAGTTTTCATTGGCGTGTGTGTGTGAGGACTCTGCTGTGGAGGATTTCAAAGGAGTGTTCACCTAATGTATGTGCGTTATTAGACTCCGAAAATGCTTATTGTCATCTTTATTTTTTGTCAAGTTATTCAATCAATTGCCTTTGGAGTTAGTTTAATTTGTTAGGGAATAATTTTTGCAGTCTTGTTGGAGATTTTGTGGGTAACCCTTGTTGCATGTTGTGTATTGCACTCTAATCTTCATATACATATATTTTTAATTATTGTAGTGATCAGTGAATCATAACCCATATCTGCCTGATTAGTCATCATGTTTGGGTTGTGACAAAATTTTATGCTAGCTGTCAACCTACCTAATGCGGCAGCGAAAACTTGCGAAGTTATCTCTATGTGATTAGTCGATTCAACAGAATTTTTTTAATTGACTCAGCTTGACATCTTCCCAATCTGAGTTATGTGCTTGTCTTCTGAATATCCAGACTCTTCCCTAGTAGCATTGCCTCATAAACAGACTCCTGTGTCTCCGCAAGTGTCATATGGGGTGATGAGTCTAATAAATTTTGAAAATGTTAATTCAAATGTTAAAGTTAAGGGTGTAAATGACTTGAACTTAGTACTGAAGCGACCTATAGATTGTTTTTTTCTTTTTTAATTTTTATCTCATTCCTACTTTCATGTTACTCTATTGTTCGTACATCCATCTTAGCCACAGTTTAAATATTAGCAGCAGCTACAATATGAGCCCTCAATAATTAAAAAAAAATTAATGTATCAATTTTTTTTTTATCCATATTGGAAGAAATTTTGAAGGCTGTGAAGCAGAAAATCAATCCATAAAATCCATTACATTGCAAAATGATAGTCTTTTCCCCACAATATATAAGCATGCATGGAACCTTGAATGTCATGTTGGTTCTGTATCATTATTTTATCCTAAATTGTTGAGGCTGTTGATGTTTAATTATTTTATTCGCTTAGTTGGGTTTGGTTGTAAATATAAGTGATAGCACAAGTGATTAATGTTTTAATGCATCTGTCCCCAGCAGCTGGCTGTAGGACAGTTGGTTAGGGGCACCAGTGTCTACTTGTATGTGAGTTTGAGACTCTTCTCAAGCAAAAAAGAAGAGAAATTTGTTATTGCATTTTATTCATGAACTCAGGAATCTATGCACAATTTGCATTTTATTCATGAACTTAGGAGTCGGTCAATTCTGAAACTATGGTACAAAACTCATAAATCATTTTAGCGCCTGAACAATTCTGCACGTGAGACCTAGGTAACATGGGAATGCATGGCCTGCACAGTTTCCTTGGCCCTTTGTGACATGCATTTTGTTATTTTTCTTATCCCAGTAAATCAGTTTGGTGTTAATTTTTCTTTCCTTTTTCTTTTGCTAGATGGGTGAATGGTACACAACCTGTGAGCCTACCTACCTGCGCGGGGATCAATCCCGGGGCAGCTGTGTGAGATGAGACACCCTTGCCACTGGGGTGTCTCTCGTTTCTCAGTTTGGTGTTATTCTATTTATATCTTTCTTATTTGGAAGGTAGGTGGTATTATCTTATTTCATCATACATTAATAACTTAATTTTCCTTCTCTTTTTTTCGAGGCAAACCTATTTTGTTTCTGAACGTCACTTTACTTGCAGTTTGGAGCCACAGACACCTGCTTCATTGGCATTGTTCCCAATAAGAGGTAATGGAACCTTCCTCTTTTCTAGATATGGCAACTGACATTCATTTGTGATTGTGTACAAAAGTTGAGAATCCCGTGTCTCGCTTGATGTGGTTTCCTACTTCTGGGCTGCCTTGAACAGTTGAACTTACATGCAATTCCTAGCCATTGGTCCACTATTCCAAGGAATAATGACCGAACAAAGGGAATCTGATAGGGTTACATCTGATCACATCTTCTTTTCATCTTGGACTGTATGGATCTGAACTTGATGTCATCATAGTCATTGAAGCCTTAGCCCATCTATCCAATGTCACTTTTGTCTGTTCTACCATTCTACTTTCTAATTTAACCATATTTAAAGTCATGTTCTCCATCACACCACAAGCTATCATTCCTTCTTTCACTTCTTAATAGCGAGTCTTCATTGTTCTCCCCCTCCTAGTTATTTAAACTTGTATAGCTTCAATTCTTCATATTGGACCATTTTTTTTATTGTTGGATATATCTTGAATCCATTTTAAATGTTATTTCTTGATTTTCTCTTTTCCATAGATCTCCTCGTGTACTGGTTGCTAGTTCTATTTTTTCGTTGCTCCACACATCCAACATTCACATTTTTACCACATATATCACATTTATATATTACATGTTGTGCATAATAAAGCGCCTAGAGGTAAACCAGTAAATCATTATTACTCTGAGTTGGATATTCAGGTATCTGGATAAGGGATCCCACTATCCATGGCGAGCATTGTTAGTCAGTAGAATACTACAGTCTACAGCCCAAAGTGGGTAGAATACTACAGAATTTTTAAAAATTTCGAATTAGATGGCTTTAGCATGTAGAAACCATTTTATTGGTAAATCTTTGGATTCAAGTGTGAGTCTCACGATGTGAATAGCTAAAGGATGGTGATAGCATAAACTTTCAATAACCATGTTTACCGTTTAAGGATCTAATTCCAAATATGATCTAATTGTTTTATTTTAAGGGCCAGTTTGTTTTCATGGGAATTGAATACATAGGAATTTATGATCAAATGAGATCAAAGGATTATTAAAGATGTGAGGTGTGAAGGATATTAAGTAGAGATGTAGATGAGATCTTGACTTTCCCTAGGAATTGATTTACTAGGATGATGGTTAGGTATTCCTTTCCCATCTCTCCCTTTATTCATTTTCTATTGAAACCTAAAGGAGAGATTATTTGATAATCATTTTTGGATAATCACCTTGGTGTTTTTTTTTTTTTTAATCCACTTATAGATTTGAAAGTTTTTGAATTCATAGGAATTCAATTACATGAACCAAACGGGCCCTAAGAATATTCAAGATTATAATGCAATTCTGCTGAGTAAACCAGGTTGTAAATTCTGGGGACGAAATTTTAAAGTATGGATAAATGATGATTCTTTCTGCTTAAGGTCAAACTCCATCAGTAGCCTCAATCCAAATGCATATGGATGGGATATGGCGGAGGCAACTCCAAAGATGCTGTCTACTCCCAATTTACAAATCCAAAGCCATATGCAAGAGTCGTGGGCCTTTGAATTGTGGGTTAAGTACAGGGTCTAATTAGAATCCATGGATCAGTAATTGTGGGTTAGCATTGTTGCTTCACTTTATTGACTTGTCACATGTGATGAATTGCTTATTGCAAGGACGTTTCTTAGATGGAAAAGAACACAGTGGTGGATGATATATGGTGGTCAGAAATAAGGTTTGTTGAAGTACTCATAGGTGCTGGCTAGCCGGTAGCATCATAGCATGCCTGTGCAGCATAGCTCTTGCTAGGTAATGAAGGAACAAGAACCAACTTCATTATTCATTAAATATTATTTTAAAAAAAATCTACCTAGAAATCTTTTCATTTTATGATGCTCTTACTGATTACTGGTCAGGTTTGGTTGTTTTTTTTTTTTTTTTGGTACCTAAGCCCTGCACATATATTTTGTGGGACAAGCAAAAAATTGTCCTTTGGTTTGGTCAAGCATTGCATGTTATGTCACATTCAATTTCTCTGCACATAGTTTGGTTACATCATCTAAGCTGATCCCATGGATTTTGCATCTTTTGTAGATTTGGCTGAGCTTTTGGAGTGAAGTACATCACAACTCCCTATATGGAAATCAGAGGTGCCTCTGCTTCACTAATGAAACATCAAATACTGTTTATGTATAACTAATACTATTACATGGGTATAAGAAATAACTTGTGTATGGCAATTGGATTCAATGATGTTAGTACTTGAATGCCCAAAAGAGGGCTCTAGCTTGTTTTTAGAAGTTTTCAGTTGAAGTGTTCTCCAGGCTCGGGTCAGTCATTGCCTTCCTTTCATTTGAGATGGATCTGTGGTATGGAAAATATTCGAATGGTACTTGTGTTCTGCCTCGTTGATGGCTTTTCCTAGTGAGGAAAATATTCTCTTGCGCAGGTCCGTCATCAAATTTAGTGATACTAGCAAGTCACAATTTTATCTTTCTCCTATATAGTCTGACTGATCTTGTATGATATTAAAGTATCTGATGGGAAACACATTCATTTCCATCTTCATTCTTTTGGGAAAAACTGTGTTGTATGGTTCTAAATAATCTCTTATCCATATCTTTGGCTGGCACATTATCCCAAAACAAAAATATATAACTTCATAGTGCACTATTTAGAAATGGAAGCGCATCATAATTTCATTGATGATTATGATGATGATTAACTAGCGCATCATAAGCCTATGTCACATCCAGTCGATTTGAGGCATCTGCATCTTTTTGACCTTGTCCATGGTGTCATCAACTTTCTCCTGTTGTGGGCATGTTATCCATTACCATTCATGCATAAAAGCATACACAATTTAATGTATTATATGATGCTCGCCATGCCTTTGCCCATCTTAAGTGCTTTTAGATTCTTGAGGGCCGCCCATTTTGACGAGTTGAAGGAGGAGCTTTCTCCCATTGGTATAGGTGACTTTTAATGAAGGTTGTTTCAGGGTTTGTGGCAGTCTTCCTCGTCTGTTTAACCTGCATACTTGTGAGAATTTTTAGTAGGCTACATAGTGATACTATCCGTCCACATAATCTCCCGGGATTAATATCCACTTAATGGACTGGACCATTGGATTGATGGCTATGAATCAAGATCAACTTTTGACTCCTTTTATTTAGGAAAAATCACTTCTTGTTTATTCTGCGTTTTGCCCCCTCTTTGACTTTTCTGATCTCCTTTAAAAATATCTCATGTATATTTTAGTGTGGTTCTCTTTGACGCTTCCTCCATCAATTTTTTTTTTTCTTTGGGAAAAAATAGAGGTGCTTAAGGGATTTCTAAGCTAATTAATTATATGCCCCAAAGGTTTCATCAACATTAGCATTTTTGTTTAATAAGTAGTAAATGGATCTGAGGTCTAAATAATAGGCAAAAGGTACAGACTTTTTATACATTAACCTCGTATAATGAGATGGGTCCCGCCTCTGGGATGGCAGTGTACATGTGAATATTTCCACAAATACATGTGCCAAAATCATGCAATTTACAACTCCTCTATACTCTTATGGACCCACTATTGACTTTTGTTGGATGTATGGAGCAATACAATTCATCATTTTTTTTCTCATTTTTTGGGATAAATCTAATATTTAGTTTATTGGTTAAATTGAACACATGATTTCAAAATTTTAATACTATGTTGCCTATTGGTTTTTTTAAAGTCTTTCTCAAATATCTCGCTAAGAGGAATTTTTTGCCCCTCTTAGGAGAAAACTCTGGCTCCACCGCTGTTTCCATCCACCATGTCCCATGGTCTATGGGTCCTAGGTGGGCTCTAGCAACAAATACGGATGAATATTAGCCTACATAATGGGAAACGTATTTCAATCATTCATACACACGGCAACGAACCCCTAGTTTGAACCCACTGAATGGACCAGACTGTTGGATCAATTTTCAATTTTTTTATTTAACAAAAAGGCGTTAAACTCGTGGACCATTGATCAAGGGGTTAGAGGAATGAGATTGATCCCATCTTTGATGTATGAGCCCATCATAAGTGGATCTTTTTATCCTTCCATGTCCCATGATCTGTGGGGTCCTGAATGGGCTCCAGCAACCGATGTGCATGGCCTGGATGCCCATGAATATTACGCTTACATAATTATAGGCAAGTAGATTTTTAGGTAAACTGAATGTAGGGCCATAAATTTCCAACTCCAATCTTCTTTCACCTCTCTAGTGATCTGTCTCTGAAGTGGAAAAAACTCATATTTATAATGCTAACGTGGATGGCTCAGATGGCCTACGACCACAGTTTGCACCAGGATGTTATATGTTCGAAACGGCACTGCCACACTGGGGCTACAAGGGAGTCTATCTGCCTTCCCTATGGCCACGGAGGGATTTGTCCAGCCTAAAGGATTGGAAACCCTCGGCATGTATAAAAAAAAAAAAAAAAAATGCTGACGTAGATGAATCAGCACGCATCTCCATTTGTTACTGATCTAAAAATTATCAATATTCAACTGAATCATGACTAAGAAAGGCAACGTAATTTTAGGATGGTCTTATTTTACTGATTTTCTGCTCTCTCGTTGGCCGTACTATTATACCCTCTTCATGCTTTACTTTTGACTGACATTGTAACTATTTCACTCCAATTGGACCTGAGCTTAGTCAATGCATTTGTGGTTGAGTGGTATTGGTACATCGGTACCACACACGCCTGGGGGGATTTTATGAGTATCATTGTGTGGGTCTCACCCCGGGCAAGTAAGCCAACCTAAAAGGACCAAAAAGCTTTGGCTTTTAAAGTTCAAAGAACTCAAATTTGATTATGGGTTCCCTCTGTAGCTTTACTCACTGTAAGATGGAAATATGCAACACGTGATAATGAATCTAAACCTGTTTGCACAAGATCGATCTCAGTGGTTCCAAATCATGCTTGGATTTTTTTAAAGTGGAACCCACTTTGTGGATTCTTATGGTAGATGTGTAATTTTCTGATTGATAAGATAGTCATTTGGGTCGGCAGTCCAGCAATGCACCTCTGAGGCAGTAGGATTTGTGCCGTTGGATTTGGACTTGGAGGCAGACAGGCACTTGATTGCAGGACAGCAAGGATGCTGCTTAACTTGTCACTTCATTTGTCATGGGCCGTCCAGTGGCGTCCAAGCATCTCTCATCTACTCTACCATTACTTGTCTATATCTGATGCTAGGACAGATTGAAAATGCAGATGTGGATGCGCTTGTAGCAGGTGCAGGTGGGTAGACGCAGACCTGTACTGCATCTGTAATGGAGGGAAAGGAATTGGAAATGGAGTTGGTATTTCTATGCTGATTATGATGCTGGTGCTGCTTCAATGCATGATGGGGTGGGTGGGAGACTGATTGCTCTCTGTGATGTCTGGTCTGCCATCAACATGCAGCCTCCACATGTGAAACTAAGACAACAAGCCGACCATTACTATTCCTTGTTTGGCGAGCATCCTATATTGATTGCTTTTAAATTTGGAAACTCTACTGTATGACCTTGGTGGACTGTGACCAGTGGTGGGTGACTTGTGGTAATTTAGGTGCGGTACTGAACTTTTGTTCCTTTTCTTGATGAGCTCATGTTCTACTCACCCAAATGAAATAAAGCACCAATTCAATCTGCTTAGTATAAAAAAAACTCAACCCCAACATAGGCTAATGAGTAATGAGTGGAATTTGGTTTTAGTTTACACATGCAAAATCTCCAAGAGTCAATTTGATCGGTCACCACTTACATGTAAACACCTGACTATTCCCTTTTACAAGGCCGAATTATCATCATCCCACTGAGGAAAAACACTCTCCCATGCGTGGCTCATCTGGACAATCTGATTGAGGGGAGCCCATGAATTTCAAGTTCTTCAATGATGACTTTTGTGATGGTTTTCCCATATTAGAAATTGACTGCAAAACACACGAGTGCAGAGAAAATCATCCCCAATATAAATCTTCAATGTAGTTAATGCCACATCCACTGCTTCACTACAAATCCACCGTACTCTCTCATCCTACGAGAGTATACTTTGTTGCCAAAAGATTTGATATGAAAGGGGTCATGTTGAGTGCTTAGCAGAAAGGGCATGTACAGGGCCAATGAGTTCCAAAGACTTATGATTTCCTCAACCACTTGTAAAGGATAATCTTGTGATATATGATGAGAAAAGGGACATTGCCAAACCCAATGCTTCCGGCTTTTCTTTAAAAAACAGGAGGCATGCAACCCTACCCAACTCCACCATGAACATTTATGGGACCACCAGTCAAATTTTGTCATGCATTCAAAGGGAAAGCTTTTGACGGTTACAGGACAGGTCGGATATGCTTCCAATATGATAAAGAGTTTTTCTTTTTATATATACCCCTTTAAAGTTTTCTAAATTTAAAAGTAGACCCTGTGGTTTCTTTATTTACTTCTACAGTTATACATCTCTATTTTGCCATTTTAATATCTTTCATGTCTTTCACAATTGGAGCTACAACCATTATGTTTGCATCTATCATGACACTTTTGCCCATGTCCTCCTTATCCTATCTATTCATTTCATTTTTCTTTAATCCGGGACCACTTGTCTCTCAATGATATTTCTATAATCGGCAATAAGTGGATACCATTTTTTTCAGACATTAAGCTAAATATTATAATTTTTATCTTTATTTTTTAAATAAATATATTATTGTGTTTTATTATTGTGGGATCATGTATGACTATGTTTGTGTGTTTTGAATGATTTTTGAGATATAAAGGGTCATGGGACCAATAGAAAGACTCTTTTACATGGTTCTTTTACCTTTAAAATATGAAAGAATGTTATTAATCTCACAAAAAAAAAGGATTAAAAAGGTGTTTAAATGATTATATATGGATCGAGAAATGCATTTCGGTTGATGACGTTAATGGGTCAGGTTTAAATTGGGACCCACCTTGACCCGCTCCTATTAAGTGGTGGGCTTGGTGATATGGGTTGATTCCAACACATATATGACCCACATTAGATTTATGAAAGTTCAAAATAAGTTATTGGACTTCGTGTATGAATCTAACTACTAGTTTCCCATCCTTGGACTACCAGTATGGCTAGCTAGAGACATGGAAGGTATTAAAATGTATGAACATGTATTGAAACTAACTGCCTACTTACAAATTTGGGAAACTTTGTGACGGTGTATTAAAAAGCCATTACCATAAATAATTAAACAAGAACCATGGCAGGAAGATGTCACAAGTCACAACAACCTTTGTGAGAGCAACTTTTTGTGGGGCTGGCTACTTTTCTTTTGGTCAGAGTCCAAACAACCTTCGAACATGTCATGAATCATATGAATTGAGAGAAGACGAAGATGGAAGAAAGGGAAAAAGATCAAGGGACAGTGAGATTCTTTCCGGATGGGAATGAAAAGGGGACCATACCACATGCTTATTCATTACAACTTTCAGATGAATGGGGGAAAAAGAAACAAATAAAAAAGAAGAGGACGGTGTGGGGGCATGCCCACAGGTCAAGCTGCTTCAATATTCCTTTTTAAAAAATGGGTAGAGCACAAACACACATGATCTTCCTCTCTTCCTTTTTGCATCGTATGTGGGCACAAGTGGTATGGGTTTGTGAAACTTTTCTACTCTACTTGTTCTTTTCATGATCTTGTGATTTGGGCCCTTTTTTAAGAAGGTGTAGGTGATACTGTTGGGTTTCGTGGGAACAAAACATGAGAGAGAGAGAGAGAGAGAGAGAGAGGTGGGGAGGGAATCCATTCCAACCGTCCATAATTTCCAAGGCATTTTCTTTCTCTTTTTCTTTTCACACTTCCCCTTTCTTCATGAAGTACCAAACAATCTAGAAGAAAAAGAAAGCCATGTGTGATTTGCTCAGTTGGACTAAGGAAGATTAATTGTCCCCTGCTAGCTTAAAACACTATAAACACCTGATTTATAATGATGAGACATGAGGGTATCTTGGAAATATAGACCAGTTTAATAAGATGTTAAACAAATACGGCCGACAGCATAATGTGAAAGCTTCAGTAATTCTGCATCAAAGTAAATTTTAAATTTAACCCATTCCCATCAGTGGCCCACCTCTGATTGCACGGACTTTTGGACAAATCCATAATAAAAAGGACCCACCAACAAGCCAGTTGGGATATCTCTCTCTCTCTGTGGTTTTACTAGGCTCCCCATCTATCAATCAAGGTGATTAGAAGGAAGTTTCACCAATGATCAAGATGGCTCTGATTTGAAACAATGGGATCGGAGGTGTGGGTTCTTGGAAAGTGCAGAGAGAATAAATAGGATTGATCATGGAATGGAATCCAGACAGGTGGACCACACAGGGAGGGCAAGTCAGTCTTCACATTAATCATGTTCAAGAGCAGAGATCGGAACTCTGGAAATCTGGAATCTCAAAAGGATAAAAAAAAGTAGAGAGGAGTCTGATATTCAAACGGGCAGGAATTGAAGCAAGCAACTGAGAAACAGAAAAGAAGCAACCGAGAAACTTTCCACCGCAGATCACGCTCGGGCTTTGAACGAGGTTTACGCGTAAAATAGATAGATAGATTATGATAGGGACAGAGGGTTGTCCTCCTCCGGCTCCCAGTACCTGTCACACGTTCCACGAACCTGTTACGCTGCTCACTTTTACCATATTTGAGTAGGGATCAGGTTTGACTCTCGCTACGTGGAAGGTTCAATCTACTCGAAACTCTCTCTCTCTCTCAAATTTTCATTGAAATAATAGTTGGAGTTGGCCCACCATTGCATTATTTGCTTTTATATAGAGACTCCGCAACTTAAAATTGTTAAGTATTTTTCACAAAGTTATTCGTACAATATTTAATATAATCTTATTTAATCACATAACCCAAATCTCCCTGGGCACAGGCATAAATACACAACACATGTGCACCACATAAATTGAAAAGGAATTAAAAGCACATAAAAAGCAAACTCAGATCGAGGACTTATGGCGGTGAACCAAAACCGTAGGGTTGTTAACTCCCAAGCATGTTAAGTAATTCATTATATGGTTACTCTTACATGATAGATGTTATTCATATCATATGATTTATTTTATAGTCAAGCCAACTCCTATTATAATAAAACTTGGAAACATCGTTTAAACAAGTGGCACTGATGTTTTTAATAGGTGGATCCATAGAGAACTTCCTAAGCGAGAGACTATGAGAATCTGAGCTTAACTGTTAGTGGGAACTCTAGTTGTAGGTTTCTTCACTTTTGAGATAAGAAACGAGGGAGAGATAAAAACATACATGAAAATTCATGGTAAAAGTTACTCAACCAAAGAATTATTAAAAAGCTTAGGGGTAAAGGATACGAGTGAATGAATACAAAGGATATAAAGTGGAGACTTAGATCAACCATCACTCTTCTAATTCATTCTATTTTCCTAAAAGATGGGGTATTTAACTATCATTTTTTAAAGAACCGCTTTGAACTCCCTCTCTAACCACTTACATGTTATGAACATGTGAACTTAATTCCCATGGAACTAGATCTCTTGCTTGGTCCAAACTGGGAAATCCTATTTAAAATAATCGGGGGTGACACATGAGTTTTTTTAGTTTAAAAACTGGTATTGTCTTTAAAAATCGGCTTCGTCATGTGAGTTTAGTGAATTTAAAAATCGATATTGTGTTTAAAAGATAACTCCGTATTAAAATACAAAATAAGTACAAAACAAATGTCTCATCCCCCAAACGGGGATCCGGTTCCAATTCCTATGTATTCTAACCTCGAAGCTCATTGGTTTCCATAACCTTGGCAGTGCATATCACCGGTGGAGTGCTATAGATTGTGTTCCTCGGCACTCGAGCTGTACAGTGAAACATATAAGCTGATTAATTAAGGAGTAGGCCCCCACCTGGATGGGGACCAAATCTTTCCCTCTATATATGTTTCTCTCTCTTACAAGAAGAATGACACTTCTCTGGCCATCTTCCCTTATTTGCATGCCTCTCCTTTCCCTTCTTCTCCATCCAAAAGGCCAAAGATCAGAGAACTCAGACTCCAATTCCAATGGCCGTTGAAGCACATCACCTCCACCTAATTCCTCCACAACTGATCAAGAATTGGTATTTCCTCGTCCATCTCTTTCTTCCTTGCTTCTTTTTTCTTGATTTTGATTTCTCTGTTCTAATCTTTGTTTGTTTTCTATTGCAGGGAAACTATCCAAACTAGTGCACAAAACGCCAATCTCTGCAACACCCAGATGGCTTTTGGGATCGAGAATCTCACTCCCTTCTACAATTGTCCCATTGGTGATCCATTTGCAGCTCTGTTCACGACGAACAACACTGCTGATAGTGGCCTCACCTGCAATCTCTCAGCCCCACAAAAGAGGATGAGAGAACAAAACAGAGGATCTGCTGAGAATGACCAAAGCTCCACTCTCTCCTCACATTTCCCATACTCTTTTCTGGGGGAAGACTTCTTCCTCGAAGTCCAACGGCAACAATCAGAGATCGACCAATTCATCACTCGCCACGTAAGTTTCCCATCTCCTCTTTCGACCTTTTTCTTCACCCAAGAAGAAAGAAAATGTTCATACGGGTCTTCTTTCTTCAGATTCTAAAATGGCGATTTTGATTGCTTTTTCACTCATTTCCACGATTTCATCATTGATTCGATCTTCTTGCGTTGTTTCTTTAAATGGGTCATTCGTTTTTCTGCATTATTACAGTTGGAGAAGGTGACATAAAAAAAAAAGCAGTTGTTTTTCCAGCGTTTTTTGAAATTTCATTGCTGTTTCGCTCATTCACATGTTTTCTTTACACTTTGATCTTTTCGTGTTGTTTCCTTCCTTAATTGGGTCGCTCATTTTTCTGCAAAATTCCAGATGGAGAAGGTGAGAATCGATTTAGCAGAGAGTCATCAGCGAAACAAGAAGCGGATTTTCATCGCAGTTGAGGAAGAGATGAAGAAGCGCTTAAAGTCTAAAGATGAACAGATCGAGAAGATCGAGAGACTGAATTTCATGTTGCAAGAGAAGGTGAAAAGCCTCTGCGTTGAGAATCAGATATGGCGCAATCTAGCAATGTCGAACGAGGCAACAGCAAACGCACTGCGAACCAACCTCGACCAGGTGCTAGCGCAGGTTAGCAACGAGCAGCAGTGCGAGTTAGCAGAAGACGCCGATTCATGTTGTGATAGCAGTGAAGGAAATGAAGGGGTGAAGGATAACAAGTGCAGGAATTGTAGAAATTGTTGGGAGGAGGAAGCGTGTGTTCTGTTGCTCCCATGCAGACATCTCTGTCTTTGCAGTAAATGTGGTTCTAAACTCAATACATGCCCTGTCTGTAAGGCTAATAAGAGTGGTAGTGTGCATGTTAACATTTCATGATCATGGGAACTGATAATTTAGAACAAGATAGAAAAATCTGTTAATTTGTATTTAATGCTAATCTTATTTACTAAATTTTTGTACTCTTTTGTTTCAGTACTGTTTTTCTTACATTAATTTGCATGGACATCCCATGATTATCATTTTTTTTTAATCCCAATCTACCTTGTGTTAAGGCACTGCCAACCCACAGTTTATATCATTGGGACCTTGAGTTAGAATTCCCCATGCTACTTTTAGCTGTGTCTATGGTGATACAGAATGTTCATCTTGTATGCCACTATCAGGGGAGGAAGGATTTATTCTTGGAGGGGTCCAGAGTACTGTGTGTATGAAACAATAATCATGATTAGTTTTAATTTATTCTATTAAATGACTATTTTATAAATCATGCTATAAGTTTACTTTTTTTTTTATATATAGATATTTGTTACTTACCATAATGTATTTTCTCATGTTTCAAATAATTTTACTGAAATGGGAGAGTAAATGGGAAAGGTGAGTATGCATTTTTAGTGGCATAATTTTATTTGGAAGGGAATGCCTATTTGCCTGCAGATGAAATTTTACTTTTATTTTATGTCACTCTTCTTTCCAAATCTAGGCACTAAAAAATTAAGTGTACTACCATCCTATACACCTCCCACGGGGACTATCTAACCACCTGTATTTTCATTACCATTTCATTTCCAACCGTGAGCAAAACCTATGACTAATGAGTATAGATCCATTCTGATCAGCATCATCATCTTAGACATACCCCTTAATTTTGCTAGGTTGTCTTAAATAGTGCTACTAGTTCAGCTATACCTTAACTTTCAATAAGTCTATGAAAGTAGGATCCCTCTATTGGTTTGCATGAGTGAATGCATGTGAAAGGGGAAGCACAAGAGAAAGACTCATGGCTAGACTCTACCCAATGTTTGTTGACCACCGGCTAAGCTAATCTCATGCTATTAACACTTGTCTGCTAAGGAGATATCAACATCCCACTCAAGGTCGGTAAAATTTGTCTGTGTTTGAGGCTTCTGTTATGCTAGTCCTAGATGGGGGTGACCCTATATCTCTTCTCAATGTGTGCATTCCTATGGTAGTAGTCACAGTGAATGCTATAGATAGTTATCCTGAGGTGACATGCTTGTGATAAAAAGACTACCTGATCAGAAACTTCACATCTCACTATGAAGGGAATGAAGGTCACAGTTTGATGCTGATCAAAAACTCTTTGAGAATAGTTTGTTCCAAGGTCCTAGTTACCAAGGTAAAATATAGAAGATGTAAATTAATAGGCTGAATCTGGTAATAGTTGATGTAAATTGACAATATGAGCTTTACAAAGGAACCAACTGATGTATCATTTGCAATTATCCAGAGAAGTATGCAAACACGCAACGCACTTCTTGTGGACTGTTTGTTGGGTCATGCAATGCACGGTTCCTTTGAATTTTAAGTGCGCCTTCAATCCATCTGTCAAGGTATTCTGGCAATGAAGGAAACAGCCAAAACGTACGTCTCCTCTTGATGAAGACTCGAAAAGACTAGCTAGATGTATAATAAGCCCACAACTCTTTTGCCACTCAATCACATATGAATGTCATGTAGGCCATCTCGCCCACTTTCGTAGCACTACGCCATCAAAGTTTCTATATTGAACACTTGGGGACATGAAATTTTCTATAACGCGTTTCAAGCAGTTTGCTTTTAATAGGGTCAAGGTTAAAATGATTAAAGATGGAGATTAAAATTAACCATCAATGCATGTGTAGCTTTATCATTGTAATGCCTTCTTTTTAAATTCTTCAAATTCACATAGTTGATCGATGAAAGTGTATCAGAAGGGTGAAATGTAGAGTGTCAAAGGTTGAGAAGTAGAGGAGCCATCAAATTCTCAAAATTAAATTTCAGATGATTTTTGTCTGGCAAATAATTTTTAAATAAAGGGTACTTTGGCCGCCTCTTGTAAATCTTCACCTTTGATCCTTTACTCTCAGACTTTATAGGAAAACTCATCTGTTATAAATTGCTTAAATTTATAACGTTTGGATAAAACGATCAATGGGGATAGGTATAAGTTGATGAACTAGAAAATCAATCATCCACATAGTAACAATAATCAACAAGGGTGCTATTTCTCATATCAAGGTTGCCTGACCACCCTCCTCCTCTGGGAAAATGCCCAACCTGCCTCTCAACATTCCAATGACTCAAGGGAATGAAATGGAGATGGAACCCAAAGCAGTTTTCTCACAGCATCCCAATGATCCTAGCGAAGGCAATGGAGATGGTTTAGAATAAAAGGAACAACATGTTACTAATGCCATGGTGACTGGTGTAGACCAGGGATTGACAAGGACTCCCGACTTTGACGGGGATTCCTGAGTATGGGCATATTTGATTTTAGCGGCCCACCAATGAACCCCCAATAGATATCCAAGGTTATCCCTTTTCTTTTGGGGCATTTGGCGACAAGTCCCTCGACATTGCATTTTATAGCCTAGGGTCCATCATACTTTCTCGTAGTGGTGGCAGTTCTCATTTAAAACTGAAACAGATAAAAAGATAAAAATGCCCCTCTATACGTCAGCAAAAACGCTACCCTCAAAACCGCTTCAAAACATACATAACGTTATTCAATCCGCAAATAATTTAGTTAAGTATATTTCAAAACATGCAAATAAATTTGAAAAGACGCAAATAAATTTCAAAATACACAAATAAAATTAAAAAACACAAATAGATTTCATAAAGCGCAAAGAAATTTGCCAAACAACTCAGACATATTTATTCAAAAACTCAATTAAAAATTTTCAAAACAGAGATAAATTTGTAAGAAACTTAGATAAATTTTTCGAAAACTCAGATAAAGATAAATTTGCCAAAACTCAGATAAAGATAAATTTGCCAAAAACTCAGATAATTCATCTGAGTTTTTGGCAAATTTATCTGAGTTTTTTGTCCAGTTTATCAGTGTTTCTGTGAAATTTGTCTGAGTTCTTAGCAAATTTATCTGAGTTTCTTAGAAACTTTGATAAATTATTTAAACTCAGATAACTTTTTAAAAGAAAAAGGTTGTTCCTATGTGCTAGGCTTCTGCTAACAGGCAGAACAAAACAACCCAGAAAACGAAACAGAAAAATCTCCTTCCAAACTACTTATTTTCAAAACTCAGATAAAATTTCAAAGCTCAAATAGCAATAGCTTTTTTGCAAGAAAGAGACAGAGACCCCATTTTTTTGTTGCTATGATTGCAAGAAATAGACTTACACGAAACGGAAAAAGAAAAGAAAAGGCAAGACAGTAGTGGGTTTTTGTGTTATGTGGAACCCATCGCCAGAGAAGGTTGGGACTGGTCGTGTTTCCATCCCTGGGACGTCCCCATCGTGGCTGGTGTCATCGAAGATGGCCGACTTCGATTTGCAGAGCTCTCTAGTGAAGTTCCTCGTTCCTAGAGAAGAAGACGGAAGGGGTTCTCCGGGACAACAAAGAATTAGAAAGAACTTGGCTTAGAAATGTGAGAGAATTGAATATTTGAACTTTTAAAATTCAAAGTTTTATACTTAAAATGTTGAAAATGAAAAATTAGTTATGAAAATATATGATATGACATATTAGAGGCCTCTCACCAAAATACCTCAAGCTACATGGACTATAGACATTTGAGAAAAAATTATTGGATTAAATGCAATAGAAGACCATGCTTAGGGACTTGTGACTAATTTACCCATTTCTTTTTTGATTTGTGACTGCCAAGCTAAACAGTAGAAAGGTGTCCACTTTAGAGATTCCTTTTCTGTGGATTTGATCAGATATACGAGTGCCTGAAAGACACTCTTTTTTACGGAGAGGAATACATGTGACACTCAACTTAATATAGAAATGGTTTCTTTTTTTTGTTCTCCTTACTGTCTCCTTGAAACATCTCACATCAAACCCTCTAATAGTTTGAGATAAGATTCTGACAACCTTGGCATACCACCTAAGATTCTTTCTTTTCTTTTCTTTTTTTAAGAATTTCTTCGTTTTTCAAGAGGTAAAGTAAAATATGCGAGTAAATAATCTCATTAGGTTAGAAATTTAATTTTATCCATGTTTGGTAAGTCACGACAAGTGGGAAGGTATAGTCCGAATGGCCAACAAATTCTAATTTTATTTTACAGGCCATTAAAAAACTTTAACTCATAAAACACAAGCGGTTACTTTACCAACCAGTTGTTGACTTCTCATCTCACTTTAAATTACTTTATTTCTAAAAAAAAATATTTTTCCTTTCCACGACATGAATGACGTTAATGTTTTTTCTGATTTGACATCTATTTGACATTACTTTTTACTAAGTTATTCTAACACGATGAATTTGACAGAAAAGGTAGTGCTAGAGTAACCCACTCATCTACTACATAGTCGATATGTGCATTGAAAAGGATCTATTCTTTTTAGGGTGTAACCATCACCTTCCTAACACACTCGTCTCTGTGTAATGCAATCTGCTCATGTCATTCACTCCCACCACCTGTGTAAGTTATACCCAAATGTAAAATCAACACCAGTGATTACAAAGCAAACTTCCCATCTTAGGTTGCAATATTATCATGACTTGCTTTTGTGGGCCATGATTTTGGACTTTGGAGCAGGAATCTTAAAGGGTCCACTCCTATATAACTCAACAACCCAACAAGAATGATTTAGTGGGAGCTTTTTGAATGGAGGTAAAGTGAAGAAATTAACAAGGGAAAAAGAACCTGACCTCTTCCAGTCCACTCAAAGGCAGTAGTGGTAACCTGATCTTACAAGGTGGACACTTCTTTTTCATGTTTAGAATAGAAATAATCTTGTGGAAGCTTGATTTCCTTAAAACAATTATTTTTCCTCAATGGTAATCAACCTAATAAAGTTTCAGTGTGAACTGATACGATTTTCTTTGTTCCTTCTTTTCTAGAAAAATCAAAGACAAGTAGGGCAGTCAATGGGGCTAGCTCAGCCCATTGGACTTTTAAGCATGACCAGCATTGGGCCATTCTTGGATAGGCTATTAAACTGTCGGCTAGGCTTCTCTTGTACCTCTTCTGCTCTCTTTTTCTGTATGTGTTTCCTCCTTTCCTTTTAATGGAAGTTACTGCTACCCATATATATATATATATATAAATAATGGACTTGGCCCATGCTTTTCATGAAAGCATGCATGTTTCCTGACCTTGTCCTCGACTATCTAAATCTACTATAAATAATCTCTATGTATTTGATGAAAAAAAAAATTACAATACATTATCATCTCACTATTCATAAAAAAAATTAAGCGTATTCACAACTCTTATTTCATAATAATTGTATAGTTTTTAATAATTAATTGACTTTGGTGTAGTTTTTTTTTTTTGTTTTAAAGTATTAAACAACTCTTAGTTCATAAAAATTGTGTGGCACATTACCTTTACAATTTTAAACAGTGACCCAACCCACCCCTTTTCCCCTCTTTATTCATTGAAGATGAGCTTTATGATGATAATTAGCTTGAAGGGGACTTAATTATCATACTTCTCTGTTGAAAGTAAACAAATCATGCTTCATAGTTACGCAATTAACTTCTACGATTTAAATGAAAATAAATCATCATTTACCAGTTAAAACCTGTAGGTACCGGAGTCAAGCTTGACCTTGAGATGTAGCCTTATAGAGAACAGGCTCCGGTAAGGAGCGGTTGTTCTCACCATGCTATTCAAGTCTTGAATTTGGATATGCGGTCTTTTCTCTGTGTGCGGGCTTCCTCAACAAAGTGCGTGGGTTTTCATTTTCTGCACGTGCGGGCTCTCTCAGACAACCTAGCCTCTTGGTTGGGGTAACAAAAAAAAAAAAAAAAAAAGACGAAGTAGGCTTGTAGGAGCCCATGTTTCCTGTTTTGAGGCTTAACCATAAGTGGGCTTGATATCCTGGCCTGGACTTACCTTGGCCCATTGGCATCTCTTGGGACAAGGACAGGCATGACATGGACTGTGAGTTGAGTTATACCTATAATAGATGTTCACTCTATAAATTAGAATAGTCGAATAGGAGAATAGGACATGTGAAAATGCCTGTAGCTCTAGTGGTTTTCATGGCCCACCTCATGTCTAAGCAAGTCTGTGTCTGATTTGATGGACATGGACTTAGTTAGGTCCCAATATCACTGACCATCCCAGTATTTGTCAATCGAAGTGTTTTAATGATAAGGATCCAGTTGGATGGAGTAGAGAAACACACCAAGAATTCAGCAATATCTATTGACTAAACCCATATGAACGCAATCAGAAAGAAAGAGGTGGCTAGTGGGGGGCCACCACTTGCTAAGGTACCACTCAACCATGCTGACCACACGCAAGACACATCTCCAAGTGGGTACAATGATATCTAGTGGGGGTTTCTTTTCCCTTATTAGAGAAAGTTACTAATAACTGATTAGATAGCCAAGATATGATGTTAGAAAAGATTAGATGTTAGAATCTCGTGCATCCAGAGAGATGTGGTGATTTTGTCTCTTGAGAGGGAAAGTTTGTATGGTGGAAAAGCTTTCATTCGACTGCCTTTTCCCACTTTCTTGTTAAAAATTATTCACATTCAGATCATATCATATCATCTATTTTAAGATCTGTAGTGCTGTTTACAGAAACCATGAATTTCTCTGCTAGATCTCTGCAAGGGAAGGCATAATAAACGCATAGAAAAAACTTCCTGGAACCAGTGTCACCACCATGAATGAAAACATCATCACCACCGACACCAAAATCACCTTTGAATAACCACATTGCAACTTGCGATTCACTTTATATCAATTCCATGTAAAGTTGGGCCTTGTTTGGATGGATGGAATCCAACTTTATGAGTCATAAAATTGACGATTCGAAGGTAGTCTTATTACTTACATTTTGTGCAACATGAGGATTGCGATGTAAGGGAAAATTGTTGTAATTTTTCATGCAACTCACTTTTCCATCATTTAGTGCAACCGTTTTTCAATACCAAAATGATAAAAAAAAAAAAAAAAAATGAATGGATTACAATGTAAAGGAAAATTATTCTGATTTTTCATACCGGCACTCACTCTTCCATCACTTAGTGCAACTTTTTTTCAATATCAAAAGAAAAAAAAAATGATTGGATTTTGATTCCCTATGAGAGTAATCGAAATGCAAAATTTCTATCTCGTGTGGCAACAGAAAGCCAAAGCCATGGAGCACAAAATCTTTTCATTGCATAAAGTACCTTGCAGACCGACCCAGAAAAAAAAATGTTGAGGAAAATTCCTCTTTCCACACGATTAAGCTGCGAAAAAATTGTG
Source organism: Umbellularia californica (assembly GCA_028538565.1). NCBI lineage: Eukaryota > Viridiplantae > Streptophyta > Magnoliopsida > Laurales > Lauraceae > Umbellularia > Umbellularia californica. Next base: position 9,335,320 of record JAPQWN010000006.1, on the reverse strand, counting down.
AGTGCATAATTAGAGCAGTTTTTGTAACTTCATGATTACATTTAACTGTTTATGGCATGGAAGGAAACAACTGTAAATGCATATACCTTCTTTGATGTTTAAATCAACCATGACATGACACAATTGGGCTCATAGTGTCATTTTGAATGTTCCATAACATTGACTACGTTTTTTCTTTTTCAATGATGTAAATACTGGAAAACAGAACCGTACATCAAAATAAGAAAAAAGTTGAAGTGTTACAAAAATAATTCCCTTAAAACAATTACACATTCACAGTTTTCATAAAACTTGGCATCTTATTGGATATTGGGGCTCCATACCAACGTTTTATGAGTGCACAAAAAGTAGTGGAAAACTGTTTCTTAGTTGTAGCTCAGCTAGTTAGAGACATGAATGTGTGAAGTAGAATGCATTAGTTTGAATCCCTAGTATGGCAGGGAGAAAAAAAGTTGCGAGGAACTGAAAAGACAAACCAAACATGAAGATGAAGAAACACAAATTACATGAGCTAACATACAATGGACAAAAAGATGGTTAAATGTTTTATTCGTTGTCCAACACACAAAACAAGTCATATCTGTAAGAGAGAACTTGAGTCGTTCTTTCAAAAAAAAAAAAAATTTGTAATTCAAAATCTCCAAAACCACTTTCAAGGAAGTTCCATCTTCTCATGCTCCCATTATCCAAAATGTAGTCCTTGATCAAAGCTTCTTCATGATATAGAGCCTTGGGAATCTATAAGCCAAAGAACACCACCCAAGCATCTTCATAAAATCTAGTCTTGCTTCTCTCCCCAACCATGAACCAGAGTTAACTGCTAATAATTCCTTAATGCACAATCTAGTCTTGCTTCTCTCCCCAACCATGAACCATGCATAATTCCCTAATGCATAATTCCCTAACTGCATAATGTCTTGTTCCAAATCACCGTCTCCATTTGGACTACAAGATCCCTTTTTTCCACGCCATTGCCTATTCTTAATCCTCCATCCTTCTTTGTTCTTTATTTTCTTTTTACTACTTATTTTTTTAATGATAAGATGAACTTTCTTTCTATTACTTTTTCATCCCCAATAAGAATTTTCTTTGGGTTTTTTTCAAGTCCTTTTGCTACGTTCTTTGAAATTTGGAAAAGAGACTACTATGTGGAAGATTTTCATTTACCCAAAAAATAGAAGTGGAAGATTTTTCAAAAATTCACCCTTAAAGCCTAAACCAGTCTAGAAACATCTTAGAACAACTAAGTAGGATCTTTACTTGGACAAGAAAATAAATAATAAATAAATAAATGTCTAGTAACATCTCCAAAAATGCGAATAGACACTTCCACAGTTCCACCATCCAACTACCTAGTTTGTTGGATTTATGTCTACTTTGTTGGGTTTATGTCTTGTATTCCAGATTTACTAGAGTGGTTCATTGGGTTGGCCTGGGACCAGATTTAGGGTCATGGCTATTTTGGTACTTGTACCGGGCTTTTCTTAGGGGCTAAGAAAACAGAGATCATATATACAAGAAGATGAGTCAAGATGTGAATCTCTCTCTCTTGCCATGGACATCTCAAGAAGATGATCCCCTTGACTTGTACCTGCATCTGGCCTTTCACCTGCTAAATGGATACAATGCTACAGGATAGGATCTACAGCTTTGGAACACTCTTCCCCCAAGTAGGCAGTAAGAACTGGATTAACAGACGGAAATGAAAACCAACAAATAGGGTCAAATGGACATGGACATTCAAATTATTCAAATTCATCTTCTTCAGTTTTTATACAGAACTCTGGACCTGCTTGAGAAAGCAAGAAGGACCTGAGTTCAAAACCAACACCTCATTCTTACTTCTCCAAGTAGGCAATGGAACAAACTAATACATGAACAGAAGAAATGAAAACCAATAGATAGAGTTCAGAGTCAGGACTGACATTCAAATTATTCAAATCCCTCCTTGTTTTAATACACTGATGAATATAAACTTACATGCCCAGCGTACCGGATTCATATCATGTTAATAACATTACCAATACTGGATAGTATATAACATTGATATCATTGGATCAAGTTTTAATCAGTGTTTTTTTTTCTTATCAGGTGTATTAGGTATGTTCTAGAAACTCACTGATGGTATTGAAGTATGGAAACATCTATATATCAATACATGTGCTAAATTTAAGGAGATGTTCAGTCGTGTCCCAAGCCCCTTGTCCATCTTTCATCAAGGCATCATAGAAACAGGATTCATACAGCTCCTGCATTTTGAAGACCAAGACCTCACTGGATTCTCAGGTCATATAGCCTATTAAGTATGAACTTACACTTTAGAGATTTGCTCATAAAAAAAATATTTTCATCTTACACTTAAAAAGGAACTATATGATCCTTGGTCCAGTGATAATCTTAAGTCAATGCATGTGAAGCCATGGAAAGGCAACAAATTGACTGCATTTCTGAAGTGAGGGGCCACATTCTAAAAGTTCTAGATACAAGACCCTAGCAGTTCAATCTTTGCCATTTTCCCATTCAGTGTGTATATTTGCTCCTTTTCTCCTTAGCTCTGATGGCAAGCATGAAGCAACTTCTCAAAAACAGTGGGTTAACAAATAGTTGATCACCAAACAAAAATAATCAGACCTCCATTAGTATAACCATACACAATTCCAAACCCCCCCCCCGGGGAGAACCACATAAAGCTCACTAAGCCCCTTATTTCCCCGAAATCAATCTACAATAAATGTATTGGATTACTCAACTTGAGTTCGTTCCTACCAGAAAGCGCTGAGAACCTTTCTATATATGGCAAGAGAAGGCATTTATCTATTTCAAGAAAAAAAAAAAAGAAATAAAGAGAGAATAACCACATAAAGCATTTTCAATCTCCATCAGCAATGATTTATGACTAAAGACGCCATGTTTCCATGTAACTATTCTATGACAAAGGCATTGGATTATTCAAATTAAGTTCGTTCCTACCATAAAGCATAATGAACTTATCATTATGTCGCAACAAAGGGCATTTTTCTATCAAATAAGATCCACTGTAAGCTTCCTTAAGGAAGACGGTACTCCGAACACCCTTATTTGTAATGTAGAAAATTCCATGATTCTTAACCAAACAGAGCAGCAACTTACAAGGCAGCTGATACTCAGCACGAAATGCATCCAATTGTGCAGATGTCATCCGCTTCTCCATCGTGAGGCTCAGTACCTCGTGAAGCACTGCTACAGCCCGCTTTCGGGCCTGTGGGTTTGCAGGATCAAATCTCCTTGCATTCAAATATGGGGAAGGGAATGGCATTTTCTGCCATTTCCGGATCTCTTCAAGATATGTCATGTTCGGTCGAAACCCAACAGGGAAATTCAATCGAAAAGCGAATGGCCAATTGTAATTCCCGTCTTTCGAGACAATACGCTCGTTGCAAGCTCCACTGAAATTTGACTTCTCTTCACGGGCAGTGATGGCCAGTGAAGAATCCCAGCTTTCCAGTTGAAGATAATCCTTGCCATCAATAGTTTTCACGGTAAAGAACTCTGGGTACTTCGGAATTATAGATTTCTTGAAGTCTTGAGGCAAACCCAGTTCAGTTTGGATAAATTCGATCTTCTCAAGCAAAACCAGATTGTCCATTGACATCATCAGCAGCTTCCTCAGGTTCTTCACCAAGATGGGCTCCATCTGTTCCCACATGCTGGGTTCTTCCAGTGCAATCTTTTCAGCCTTCTCTGTGAGGTGTACCGAGATGGGTGTCCTGTTTCCACCGCTGACTTTGAAGATTTGAGGGTACTTCTCAATCACAGCCATGAAGTTCCATTTCTGTACAAAACCGACCTCTTTCTCGAGGTCTCTGAGAAGGATAAAATGGTTCTTGTGTCTAAATATAATATCCTTAAGCTGTAGTATGAGAGAGGGCTTCTTTTGGAGGTCCATGGCTCTGTCAAGGTCATGGACTCTATGATAGACCTTTTTCTTGGGTCTTCCAACAGAAGACTTTTTCATGGATTGAATGCAATAAACATTAGATTTTGGCAAACAGCTTGAAGCGAAAACGAAATCCCATTTTCTGGTGATTCGAAGCATTCTAAAAGAGAGGATTATTGCTAATGAAGATTAAACAGTGAAACAAGGGCTCCCAATTAAAAATAAATTGGAAGAAAGATTAAAAAAAAAGGGAAAGAGAATTTGAACTTGAACAGAAAGGAATCAACATTTGCATAAGAGGAATACTTAGAGACTCTGCACCTGAACGTAAATTATGCAATAAGATTGTATTGGGAATCTCATTGAACAGTTGATATGAAATGTGATTCAGAAGGAACAGCCTCTGCTCTGAGGTTAGCTATATGTAGGCTCTTCCTGTGTTCATCTTATATACATATGCTGCAGTCTCTGTTCCCGTACAAGAGGCACCCATGGTTCTTAATGCAGATCAATGATCATAGCCCAAAAGTAGATGGAAACAATCACAGTAGAACTTTCAAAGGTAGACGACCTTCGACGAAAAAAAAAAAAAAAAAGGGAAATTTGCCAAGCAATATTCAGGCAAGTTGACAACACAGCCGAGGAATGCAGCCTCTGGTATAGAAGCTGATATTGTAGGCTCATCTACATTTAATTCCCACTCAAGAACTACACATTTAGGACAAGTAAGAAGTGTAAGGTATATTTATGGGTTGATAACATTCATCTGTTTTCCACCTTTGCGCGCTGCTCAAAGGTATCTTCTGCTCTTTTGCCAATTTGTGGCGTATTTAGGAATCTCATGACATGTCCTTGCATAGATACTTTTGATATTATGCAACAAACTCCTGCACATCTTTCTTCTCAACCTAGCAAAATGAATCACAGAAATCTAGATTTAGAAGAAACTATTTCCATCACATTGAATGTATCAATGTGTGCCATAATCTTGGTTCTACAATCTGGAACCAGTAATTAAAAATCCCTTAATCAAGCAACCCCATAATCTTGGTTCTACAATCTGGAACCAGTAATTAAAAATCCCTTAATCAAGCACCCAATTTGAAATCCTAATCAGAACACTAAACAGAAAACCCAATCTCAAATTTTGATAAAACCCCATTTCAAAGCCCCTAATGAGAGTTGGGGAAAGCAGTTCATCCAATCAAAATCCAACTGAAAAGCAAATCAGAGAAACAGAGAGTATGGCCTATTCGCCTGTCCTAGATTACAGGGGAAACAAAAGGGGTACCTGGAGAGGTGGACAGACTTTCTTCTTCTTCTTCTTCACCGAGTGGAAGAAAACGGGAGGCGACTCAGAGACTCGATGGGTGAAATGGGAGAGAGAGATCAGAGACTCTTGAAAAGGGGTTTTGAGTTGTGACCAGATGGGTCCATATCCCTCCACCCAAAATGGGGTTTGGGTCTAAGACTGGTCCGCTCGTTTGGTCAGCATCTCAACGCCATAGGGGGGGTTTACTTGATCACACATCCAAATGGACCACACCCTCTATATGTCATCGGTCCATTGTTCTTACACCTATCTCTGTGCCTGATTTTTTAATGGTGATAAATTGTGGGTCATTGATGAAGGGGTTGGAAGATCACATGAGCCTGCCACCATATACTCCATGCACACCTTGTGTGGTTGATAAGGACTTGTATGTATATATATTTTGAGCGAATCATATTTTTAATTGGTAGGTCTCACTGTAAAGCTTAATGTTATAATTTGGGATTTATCATGCATGCTAGTTAACCCTCGATCATTTCATCAGAAATTTCAGCTCTCGGCAGTGAGAGAGTTTTTCCAACTTCATTTTCAGGATTTAGGTCTGTTATTTTAGTATTGAGAATTTGAGATCACATCTTTGCTTTTGCTGAAAGTATTCCAAATCAGGTTTTATCAGACAGTGAGTACAAGATTGTTCAAGAATTTGATCTTCGTAAATTTTCGGACCTTCCACTTCATTCAAGAATTCTAGAACTCATGTATGTTATTTTAGTATTGATATCAACGCAGTGTGTGTGAGGTTCTCACGAATTCAATCTTCATCGACTTTCATATCTTCTGCATCATTCCAGGAATTCTCGTCTATTATTTTAGCATTCAGATAACATCTCAAGTTTTGAAGTGTTCGAAAAGGGCTTAGCGTTTTGCTTAAAATTAATCTGATGACGTGGCGCCCTCCACATCCCTCTTCTCCGTTTGCTTTAATATATATAATGTGTTCTTTTGGATACAGGTGATGCTCACATTTGGAAGTTTGATTCGTCTGGGTCTTTTCTTACAAATCCTTCTATAGGAAGTTGGATCCTTTTGGTGAGTTACAGTCTTCTTGCACCTCAATCTAGATGGGTGTTGCCCTACCTAGAGTTGAGGCATTTTGTTGGTTGGCAGTGAGGGGCGTATATTGGGATGAGGTTTGGCCAATAGGGTCCTTGGAAGATGTAGTTCAACTTTAATGAGATCAAGGATTTAGTTTCTAAGTCTCGGGTCTCATTCAAACACATTAGTAGGTCGGCTAATTGAATGACAAATTATCTAGCCAAGTAATCTAAGTGCTTCTTTCCTGTAGTTTGTATGGTTTGGGGTGTGCCTGGTATTTCTCTCTCATAACCAAACACACTATCATTTTGTGTTCTTTGTTTTGTATACTATACGTAATTTCCATTCCTTCTAATTCAAGCTATCATTACCGATCAAAAAATTATTAAGAATTCTTAGACTTTGTATTTCTCCAAGGGTACATTTGGCAAATAGTGGGGAATCCTCTTCACAAGCAAAAAGGAATCCTACCATGAGAAGTCCGTGTGATCATCCGTCAGGAGTTTTTTGTCATTTTCTCATGATATATGATGAATCACGTTGTCATTTTGAACCACTAGCCGTGTATGGCCTTCTGAAGAGTTTGAACGCTTCGGATTTTACATATGGGGTCTATAGAAGTCCAGAAATTGTGATCACATGGTCTAGACTTTTCTATAAATATCTCAAAATATATCAGAAAGATACAGCTGATATTTGACTTCCAAGCCGTTCTGGGCCGCCTCCACACAATCAACGGTTCAGATTGTCATTAAGGGACCCATAAAATAAAATAAAAAAATGAAGAAACCAGTGACCTTTTATTCACCTCCCGTAGCTCCACTTTCTACTCTGTAATGGATTTGCAAAATTGAATCTGGAGGAGGTCCATGACCATCAAATAACTTCCCCTTTAATGGAAACTGAATAAGAAGCCATCAGCCTAATAATTAAATTTCTAAGAACGTAAAGGTCTCATCTAATTTGCCATCCTATATTCTCACATGGTAGAGCTCAGTATAGGCTCTATCAGTTATCACATGTTAAATATAGTCCATTGATTTGAAGAATGACATGAAGGGACGATCTTACAAGCTAGTTTGTGAAAATTAGAGGGAATTCCTGCCTTATGTATAGGGTGTTCATGGCCCGGGTCTTGGCTAATGCATACATCCAGGCCCGTCCTGACTTTAAAAATACAGCCCCCTATCCAGCCGAAGCCCAACATGGGCCATAAGTGATTGCCCTGAGCCCGACCCACCTCAAAATGCCTGGCCCGAGCCCGTATAGTTGTTCACTCAGTGGTGATTGGGCTCAACCTAGGAGCCTCCAACAACACCTGCACCATTAAGGCATTGGCTGCTGCTCTCTGCTTCCATCAAATGTTTGAAGGAATGGGTCTTGGTGGTTGCTTCTTCTTTTATGAATTTTATATAATATATAATTTCATGATGTAGAGAACTCACAAAGAGAAATAACAATAATTAAAACAGAGAGGTAAGATTCACTGGTTCTAGCATTAGGGGTGAACACTCCACTGTGTGAACAAAACATGGAAATCATATAATATGGCTGAATGTCCTTAAAAAAGGTTGTTCACACAGAAAAATATCTCCTTCATGCAAAGCCTCTTCCTGAAACATATAAAATTTGATGAATTGAAATGCTGCATTGTGTTGCATCTTTTATCATGATGAATTGAACAATAAGAACAATTGCAGCAATGTGATGATGTTCATGGGTGTTAAATTAAATATTGAGGGCACAAGCAAGGGCGAGGGTGAGGGCTTCAACCAAGATTTGCCCCCCTTAATAGGTGCATCGCAGTATATATGATTGCGCCTCATTCCACCTGGACTTCTATGATTTCATAAGTACTATCCAAAAGGTTCAAAATGCATATCTGACTTCTCAGTGAAAACCAATACCATAAAATGAAAATGCTTCAATAAATATCATAATCCTAGGGCTTGAGTACAAGCAACACAAATCTGACAACTAGCTTGATTAATTCCAAACTTCTCAGCATCTTAGTAGGCAGCATCATATATATATATATATATATATATATACAAGTCATGCAAGATATATGTATGTGAGAACAGCAATTGAAATCTGACTGTAAAGTGGCCACTTGCATTGCCAGGCTCATGGACAACATTAACATAGATTAGAAAAACAAGAGAGCAAACATACAGTGAAGGCATAGTGTTTCATCCAAGTGGATTGCACTCCAGAGTCTAGAGTGACCTAAACAATTCATCTGGTGGCCCCATGACAAGCAGACAATTCTACACGACCCCCAACTTACAATCATAGTTATTGATAGTTTGCCTAAAGATGAATCGATGGATGGAAAAAAATGAAAAAAAAAAAAGCCACCGTCCAAATGCAGTAGGAGAAAGTTCACCTTTTTGCTGATGGGGGTTGTTACAAAGGAGGAAGTTAGCCTCAACTGTTATGGGACATAGGTTGTAAAGTGGTAACATGGTATTCTTGGCTGGGCACTAATCACTCTAAAAGTAGAATTTAATCAGATGAATTCATTGAGTTAGTGCATTTACTGCAGTGGAATCTAGACATACTTCAAAGTAGAAACAAACAACAGATCTTTCCTTAGATCTTTGACTACCTTTTTCCAAGTTCCTTCTCACTAATTTAATAACAAATAAGAGGAGCAAAAATCACAAAATGTAGAAAATGCCAATTCCTCATGACTTAACAATAATGGAACAGCATGATAAGGCAGTTGGAATTCGAATAATATTTTTGGGGCCTGTTTGTTTCACGAAATTGAATTCCTAGGAATTCTAAGACTTTGTATTTCTATGTAGTTAATGAAGACTCGAAGACGAATATCCAGAGATGACCATCAAATCACCTCCCCTTCAAATGAAGATGAGAAATGAATACGCAGCCACCATCCTAGTAATTCAAATCCTAGGAAAGTCAACGTCCCATCTACATCGCTACCTCATATGCTTCACCCCTCTCCTCTTTAATAATATTTTGGTGGAGCTCATTTGACCATGAATTCCTAGGTACTCAGTTCCTATTATATCCTATACGAACAAACAGGCCCTTAGGATGTTGACTCTTAAAGCATTAGGAAATGGACTGTCTCCTTTTGCAGTTTTGTACTAGTTTTAAGCATGGTTCACAAAAACCAGGCAGCTCAACTTACAGGTTCACCTGGACCAGAAATGCCTTGAGCATATTTCAGATTGGTTGATTCTACTTAATGACGCCTACAAATAGGAATGTAGCAATAGTACCCAACACCGGAAGAAAGAGTACAGCTTGGGAAAATTTTGGACGTTTTCCCATCCACTGTGGGTCCCATCAAAACAAGGATTTATTTCTGGAAACATTGGCTGCTCCAAGATGGAAGATTACATGTCGATTCTGTTCATGCACTAATACATTAGGACCCAACATTCCTCTCCAGCCAAGAATGGTTTCTTGAGAAATCATCATTGCCAAATGACATAATGCTCCAAATGCAGGATGTCTCACAAGAAACATGATAGGCTAATGATGCTGAAGATGGTTTCAAGACCTTTTAGCTCAAGAGTGTTTCTGGCACTGCCTCAAAAAGACTTAAAATAGATAGTTGAATGGTACATTTAATAGCACATGCACTTATAATTCATGAATTTTCATACGAATCAGCAATCGAGGAATAAAAGTACAAAACAACATTATAGGTAATTAGACTGTGATTTTAGTAGAAATCAAAAGACAACAAGAAAAGAGTCCAGCTCAATTTTTCCTTTTGAGGAAAAGGAAAAGGTAATAAGCCCAAAATACAACAAATCATTCTCAATATATTTACCTTACTTCTGCTCATGTATGATACTAATTACAAAGATATAACAGTCACAAACAATCGTTCACATTCCATGATACGAAGGCCAAAGAAACTGAAACTTTTGTTTTGTTAGGATGTACCTTATGTCAACCACAGAACCGATCAGGTAGAGAGAATAAACAGAAATGAATACTTCTATTGACATCCCCAGACTTCTTCCACTGCACTGTGTAAGAGAACCAAATCTTTGTTAACCGATGAGTAAGTGGATATCATTTCAATTAGAGGATACAGTTTTAACCTTTTAACAGCCTTGCTAAGGATATGCGTCCAAAGATCAATTGAAGAATATTCTCTCAGAACACATGTATACTCAATCAGGTGACACCAACTACAGACATCCCCAGACCCATAAATCAGGCCATACGCTGACGTTGGAAATGGTGGCAATGCTTGATCATCAATTTTTCTCACATGTGGTGCCCATCCAATGAGTTGGCCGTCCCATGCAATGCATGATCAAAATGTTCATAGTGGACCCCTGCAGTGAGTGTCCAAGATTTCGCACGTGCTACATTGGCATTTGAGCAGCGCCAATCTTCTTGAATTTTTTCCCATATGACAACCCTCAAAAAAATTTTCGTTCTTTCTGTCTCCAAGTATCAAAAAATTTGCAGAGGAAACACCCATCTGAAAAGCCCTCTCAGCAAGAAATGTCATTAGACCCATAGCTTATTCTATGAAGGCTCAAGTCAGACATATTTGTCATCCATCTCTGTGGGCCACCACATTCTCCTAATATGTTATATGCAAAAGAAGACCACCTCAGATCCGTACCACAACATTCTGTACCACCCATCCCTGTGATCTTCTGAGTCCTCTCAAGCACTAAGAGGCTAGAAAATGTTGAAAAGCTGTTACCCACAAAAACATCAGCCCTCAAGCACACCTCGTAGTCAATGGCAGACTGAATGAGGTAAGGGTATTTGTTGTATATCTCCCAAACTCCCAACTTCTTTTTCTCAAATGGATACAAACCTTCCTTCCAACCACTCAAGACTGATGCATCTTCCAATAGACTATCTGCAACAGCTAAATAAAGGACAACTGGTTTTCTTAGGCCATTGATGTAAGACACTCTGTCAATAATCTCCTCCTTACTGCTACAAATTTGGGTGATGTTAGACCTTTGCTCTAGCTTCTTACAGTGTATCATCCAATCCTTCTCTATCCTCATGTGTACAGCTACATAAGGTGTATATGTTCCATCACTTTTTCCAATCAAACTACTGCCCGCGTCTCTAATTTTGGATACAACTTTGGCAGCTTCACCTGCTATATCATCTACTAAAACCAAGCATTCAAAGATTCTTGCATAATCCTTAACAGGCCAATGATCATGCCAAAGGAATGGATTCTTTCCTACTATGCGAATTACTTCAAATTGATTATATGGGTCTTTTTTAAATTGTTCTAATTGAGCCAAATCTCTCTCCACCGTCCACTTTCTACCAGTTCCCTTCCGGAGCTCAAATGGAACAGATTGATTGGAAAGATCAGAAAAGCGACCCAATCTAACAAAACCACTGCAGAGTGAATTAAATGTATCGAACTTGTAGATCTTGTCAAATGAAATGGGTTTCAAAAGGTCAGTTTCTTTGTAGAACAAAGAGGCACTTAAGCTAGGCATTAACAGAGTCCTATTAAGCATTCTTGCAGTCAAACAAGCCCTTGCAAATGCAATTTTCTGATTGTTTAATCCCCAAACAATCTGAGGAATCTCCAAGAACTTGTCCGTCCGAACTCCGAATAGCGAATCATCAGCTGGTGTTGATTTTCTGTGTATCCAATGTGAGGGCTTCTCTCCGTATCTCACCAAACCAGTAACGGAAGAAATTGCAAAATATCTGAATACAAGTGCTACAAACACCAAACAGAGACATCTAAACAACAAAGAATCAATGTGTCGCCCCAGAAGTCCAAGACTCTTCCAGTATACCAAAGCCATTTATGTTAAGACAAAGTCCTCTCTGTTCATTCAAACTGCTTTAAGTTTCCTCTGTTAATCACAACTGCAGCATGGTCTGATGATTTTTGAAGTTCCAAACTCATACAAATCGCCAGCTTCTTACATCAAATCTTCAGACCAAAACAACACAAAAAAAGGATGAAAAAGATCAGCATATTTCCAATTGTCCATTTATGCCTATGAAGAAGATTTTCACTTTCCAGAAAAAGATCATATGAAGACAAAACAGGACAAATTTGCTCAACAAAAAATCTGAACTTTTACCGGCACATTAGAACATCGAAAACCAAGATCCAAAATCAAAACCCATGAAAACCAGAGTTTTCTCGAGATCTCTTCTTATTACAGATAGAATCCCAGAAATCAGAAACTCTCCCTCGACAGCAAACCCAGTCTGAAAGGCTAATTTCAATCTAAAAGACTGAACAAACAATAATAAGAAACATCAACCCACATTCAGAAAAGGAATATATAAAGAACCCATGAAAATCCTCACCTGAAATGTCAGAATAACCCAAGAAAATCTCCGAGAGTTTCAATCCTCAGCTGCTGCATGAAAGAAAACTACATCACCCCCACAAATTCATGCACAAGAACCAGTCCTGAAGAAACTGTAAAGGAAACTCAATTCAATGAACAAACTCTTTTAAAGACACGATCTTGAACCACCCCAGATGAGAAAATCACAAGTGCAATGAGACAAAACCATATCCAAAGCAATCAACTCAAATATAACTACAAAGGGAGAATACCAAAAGTAGATGGAACAGACAGCCACAAAAAACAAAACAGCAGAAAAGGAACAGCAAAAGAAGAAAAAGGGGGGAAGGAAAGGAAGGTAATTACACAACAGACAGCAAAATCAGAGGAAGGAGATTAAACTATCTGTCATTCTGGCCTATGTTCTGCTGCATCTGCAACAAAGTACAGAAACGAGAAGCCCGAGAATTGTGATGACACCAGATACGAAAAGCAGTTTCTGCAGAAGGAACTTTTCCTGTATCTATAAAGCCTACCAAAGTGCCCTGTCCTGTGATCTATTCCAAAATACTTGAGTTGTATTTATTATACCTGTGATTTGTGTGAACTATGAACAGTTCATTTGGTGATCATGAGAGGGGCCATTGATCTTAGGTGGGGGTGCACCTCTAAATCAATTTTTGTTATGTGATTGTTCTAATCAATTTATGATGGTCATCATTACAGATGGTTTTGGTTAAATGGTTGGGATTATCTTAGGTGGAAGAATGATGGGAATGGAGAGTGGACTATGTGTGCCAGATAAATGGCTGATGTAGGAGGAAAATAGAACATCTTAGAGGATCCCACCGTAAATCAGGCCACAAAGTATTTAGTGTCATTTGATTGATCAAACTGGTTCTTGATCGACCCTTTTCAAGGCCCAATCAAGTGGGAAGATATGAGACCCAAATTGAATGGTTCAAATAGGTCCAAACTGAAACTATTGATTGTTATCATAGGAACAAAACTATCCCTAAAATGGTGGAAATATCCAGAAATCTGCATATGCTTATTCTCAATTGATTTGATTGTGTCTGGAGACTTTTCCTCCTATTCAGGTGCAATCAAGACTCATTTATCGAGAATGTTGTTGTGCTTAATAGGAAATAAAGGGATTTAAATTCTTCACTTTGCCATATGGGATCCATTGACTGCAAAACAGTAGGTAATTCAAATCAGTCCCTAAAAATCACCCACATAAGTGGTCCAAGGCTCTCCACATATTGCTACAGCCTGCATTTTTAAGCTCATTATGATACATTGTTATCTTATTAGTGTTAAGGTCATTTAAGCGTGAAGTTGATAGGTACTTTTCAGGTCTCATAGGTTAAAAGAAAAGACCAAAAAACCATATATATATAGACTAGAGAGATTTCTTTCCATTAAAGAATTCTAATAAAGATAGATTTCTTTAATTCCTTCAAATTAGCCAATAAGAGTCTTATTTAATTGAGCTTACTAAAATTGAATCCAAGATAAACTTAGTAAAACAAAAAACTAATAAGGGGAAAGTAAATTAAATTAGTGGGCTTAAACCGTGGGTCCCAACAATGTTATACATGTGGTCATGAGGACCACTCATAACTAACAATTAATGTAAATAATTCCAAGGGGTAGCTCAGTTGGCTTAGGACTAGGGTTTACACCCGAAGGTTGTAGGTTGTAAGTTCAAAACTGCACTATTACATTGGGGTTACAGAAGAGTTTACCCAGCTTTTCTCTGGGACCGGAGGGATTAGTCCAACCCAAAGGGTGGGAATAAAAAAAAAAAAAACATGGTGTAATACCGGTGCCTTAAATTTATTTATGGGTTTTAAATATTACGTCTTATTTAAAGCCCAGTGTATGTATGTCCTACAGTAATTTTGAAATATTTTATGAAATTTAATTAAAGTTGCTTTGTGCATTTTTATTTTTTTTTCTATTGAGTTGATCACTTGAAAGACATGAAAAATAATTGGAAATTCATGAAAATGAGGGAGTTGAGACATGAAATGGAAGCATGCAAAGATGAGTGTTTTCAAATGGCCAAGTTTGGTTTTTCTTTGTATGATTGTTGTCTGAGAATATTGAATATTTTAAACACCAAGACCGAGATGGAATGAAAGAATCGCCTTGAATGGGGAGATGGAATCCTAGCCATCTAATACTTTTGTATGGCATCGAGATGCAGTCCATACTATAACTTTACTAACTATTGTCTACTACTGTGAGGAACAAAAAAACCATGAAGCTTTTAGTTGTTCGAAACTATTGTCTCATGTATGAGGACCAACAACTAGGTTCTAAAAGGTATCTGAATATCTAATCATCTCTAATTTTGAATATAACGGGTATACAACCTATTTTTAGATTCATGAATTTGAATTTGGATCCAAATACATGAACGTAGGATTCGAAATATTTGGATCTGAAATTGGGTCCCTTTATATTTTGATTTGAAAATCTATATCAAAATTATTGAATTTTTGTATAAAATATATAGGTTTTAACTACAACCAATAAGTTGACTTAGCATATGTCTTTTAAATTTGATACTAATCAGAGGTCATTGCATTATAAGATTGACCATTTGATGAAAAAGCCTAATATTGTTATCTATGTGCCATATGTATTATATTTTGTGTTCAACCATAGCAATCACAAAAGCAAGAAGTACATTATTATGTTGGTAGGCAAAAAAATATGAACATTGTCATGTTTGTATTTTCACTAGGAGAAGGTCGTTTAGGGCCAACGTCAATTTTGATCTGTTTGAAATATAATTGTTTCATTTAAATTTATTTGAAATAAGTTATTTTAATTAAATCCTTCTACAAATAAATAATTTGATATGTCAAATTCAATTAGAAAATATAAACTTGTAATATTGTAAAAGTTATATGAGTAAAGTTGTCATATGATAAAAATAGGATAAACAAAACTATCATATAGTAAAAGTTATACGGGCAAATTTTCCGAGAAAAAGCTAAAACATGTGCAATTGCTTTAGACATTTATGTCTATTTGAAAAGGTCGCTTTGTGGAAACTTGTTGGATCCACCACAAACTAATTTTGAAAGATAAGATCTCATGGTCGAATGAGCTTCATGAAAAGATCATTAAAGAGATGAGGAGTGAAGGATATGAAATAGAGGTGGAGCCGGGACCTTGATTGTGTATTCATTCTCCATCTTCCTTAGAAATGGTGTGGTTGTTATTTGATGTTCATTTTTCAATATTCACTATTTATTTCTCCCTTTTAACCATTTATATAATACAATCCTCCATATTTAATAACATAAAACAATTCCAACCCACCCACACTCACACAAGTCTTTTATTATTAGTATTGTGTGCATGCATGCGGAAAAGCAAAACCTACAACCAATCAAGACATGCCACACAAAGAGAGACACGAGAGCTTTACGTGGTTCAACATAGTGCCTACGTTCACGGCCAAAGAGAACTCGATCTCTTTACTATTCCACCACCTTTTAGGTATATAATTACAAATTACATTATATTTACAATCTCCGATTTTTTAGCCTCTAATTTTTTTTGATATAATGACCAAAATACCCCTGACTCAAAAGCCGGGTCCCTGACTAACCCAACAGACCAATCCAGTCTAATCCGAAATACAAGTCATAAAACCCAACAAGCACTACATATGATAATTGATCCCTAGTTGCCAGTGGATGGGCTCTCCGTGTTTACCCCTGACCCAAAAGCTGGATTCTTGATTAACCCAATGAACTAATCCAGTCTAATGTGGAATACAAGTAATAAACCCAACAATTAGCACTACATATGATAATTGATCCCTAGTTCCTAGTGGATAGGCTCTGCATGTTTACCAAGGTAATTTTCTCCTCTGAATGGGTTAGCACTCCAACGAGCGACATTATCATGGCTGGCACCTTGAAATTCATAAAGGGATCCCAATCTATAGATGTGCTCTGATCATGACTCTGAATAGTACCAAAATGGGTTAATAAGTGAACTTAGATTGCCTTGAGACTCTATTTCCCTTTTACATGGACGAGCATTACACAATTTGTCCATCTGGCCAGGTTGCCTGAGAGTAAGGACTGAGGAGGGCTCCAGGGGTCAATTACATTGTATGCCTAATGAATAAAAATGGTTAGATCAGATAAAGAAGGGCACAATGGTCAAGAAAGGCAGAAAAGCATAGTTGTTTTATGTGAAAGCTAGGCAGACGTCGCGAATATTTCTTTTCACAAACCAATCCCTTTGTTTTCTACGTCTCCAGCTCACGCGTGAAACAAAAAGCGCTCTGACAGCTAGAGTGGGCCATACATGCACATCCAAGTCCAGATCCTCTGAGCGTCTGACTTAGAGAAATCCTATATTAAATGAGTAGATCTCAACAGTAGGGCCCATTTACTGCAAATCCCATCCGTTCAAAATGGATGCTCTCATCTTCTATAGGGTTTTTTTTTAAACTTTTCACTCTGATAAGAGATGTTCCCACTGTTATGTTGACCATATCAAGACTGGTGTGATTAACACATCTTAATCAATATATTAATTATAATAGTTATCTTATAGTCAATCTAATGGTGGTTTTAACTATTTTTAAAATAAAATTTTAAATTATATCATATATATATATAATGTAAACTTTTATTTTGAACGGCTCGGATTTTTAATAACTAATCCCTACACTAGAGTTTCACTTTTTTCCCTCAAATTTTCTGTAAGGTGGAGACTCAGAGGATCCAGACTCACATGCAGCCACACACTATTAAGATACTGGGACACAACTGTCATCTTTTGTATTTTATTAGATTCTAATTATCAGATGGGCCACATCATGTCCTGCTGCTGTTGTGCCATAGCATATACTTCCAATCTACCGTTTCAATGCATGTGGGTCAATGGGTTAGGTTAAGCGGTTGATCAGCTCAAACCCACTTGTTCCTTATGTCCTTGTATATGCATGTGGACCCATGGATCACCCGGTCGGTTAAACCAGATAACAGCTTTGGCTCACTTGACAGGTTAGGTTGTGGTTCTTAAAAGGTTCTGGATGGTAATGTGTTAAAAAAAGAAAAAAATCATCAATTTGAATCAGATCCATGCTGGGTTTATAGTTTTGGCTCCTCTACCTCTGGGCTCTGGGCTTCAAATTTATAACCTATGTACATGTTATTGATCAGATTTATGTAAGAAACAACTCAGTCTGCACCAAACTCAACTCAACTCAGTCTGTACCGATCTGGACATGGGTCATCTGAAGGTACACTAATGTTCTCAAAAAACCAAAGAGCATAGACTGAGGAAGGGACATGGCATGTTGGGCCCTGCATGAGTGGGAATAACTTTGGCAATTTTGTGTGAATATTAAAACTTTGCAGGCACTGTCCAGACTCTGCCTTGAATGACCTGGAAGGGTGAGTCAAATAACTCGAATGAGCTCGTCCAAGGGTTCGAGGACTCGTCGTCCTGTCAAAGGTGGGGATATTTTGAGATATATATATATAAAAGGGTTGGTGGACTCGGTTGAATAAGAGCCCTTCAAATTTAGTTGATTCAATTTTGTTAAGGATAAGCGGGCTTGAACTATTGTTAAGCATGGTTATCCCTGCTGAACAGGTGGTATTATCATTATCAAGAATTGTTTAAAAAGGGGTTTATCTTACTGATTTGGTGTGAGGATCTATTATTCGGGTTCACCTATTAAGCATCTAAATGGCCCAAAACAAATGGATCCAATCTTATATAAGCTCTAGTCAAATTTTACTCTTAGATGAAATGAGTTCATTGTCAAGTTAATCATGTATATGAAACACTATAATTTTTGTAATATTTCTCCTGTGTGTATTGTACACAATCAATCTTATGGTGAATACAAATTATGTTCAAGTAAAATATTTCCATATTTCATACATGATAGAGACATTTAATTATAAGCAATTTAGATCTTAAATAAATGGTCCCATTATGGATGAAACATATGGGTTTCTTAATATTAATATTATTAGATGCACTATATTTGATAAATCTTGTGACGAGCCAGACACAATAGAGTGAAAATTCCTCATAACCTATAGAAGAGAAAGGTATTTATTTCGAGCAAATTTTAATTTTAAATAGATGGGCCTCACCACGAAGCAGATGATTTTAATTTAAGGATTTTTTTTTTTTTTGCAAAATTGCTCCCTTTTTTCTAAATATGTTGACAATTCCTTAGCTAACAAGGACAAAAATGTAGAATCCTTGAGCTATTATTGGGCCCTGTCCCGTTTGTTTATGAGCGTGAAGGAGTAAAAAAAAAAAAAAAATTAATAAAGTAGAAATATTGGTGGATCAAGTAAAACAATTTTTTTTCACAAAGTATACTTATTTTCAAGTTATCGTACTTGTTTATAGTGAAAAAAAAAAAAAAGCCCCCAAAAAGGCATGCCGTGCCACATTCAAACATTTTACATCCCATCACCACTTTACTTCTTACTTCACTTTTTTCATCCAAATATGATGAACAAACCATCCTGCACTTTGTCATTAAGGCTGACCAATGATACTGCTTTCTCTACAAAGCTACCAATTATTCATAGGGGTGTTAATGGGCCTGGCAGGGCCAGCCCAAGGCATATCTAGCCCTCGCCTGACTTTAGAAACATAGGGCCAGGCCTGGCCCAGTACACACTTGACTATACAAGTCAGGCCCAAGCCCTCCCAATTAGTCAATCGTGTTGCATTAGGCCATGCCAAATCGGGCCTTTTTATCAATGGTTCGGATAATCCACACTAAATCACAAGCACATATTAGTTGGCTAGGCCAAACTTTGGGCTTTTGTCATTTAATCCAAGCCCACTAAAGCTACTAAAAGGGCCCAAATTATACAACCAAGCCGAGCCCAAATTGACCGGACCCCGGATCAGCCTCGTGCTAGCCTGGCCCGACCCATGAGCACCACTATTATTTTTTTCCACCTCTCAAAAAAAAAAAAAAAAAAATAGCAATCCATTTAGAGCCAGCTCGATAACTTTACTATTAAAATAAAGTGAGGTGAAAGTGAAACATCAATCCCCGAAGAGTGGCAATTTCAGATAGAGAGATGATGCGAACCTCAGATCTGATGGGCATATACCCACCACATGAAGATGCGTTGACGATCTCAGTCCCTTATTACTTTACTGCACTTGGGTGCGGCTCGCTCTATCTCCACGCCTAACACCCACGTGGAGCAGTTGTCCCCCAATTTTCGGTGCTAATGGGCCTACCCCACCTTCCAATTATTCACCCTCTATCCTAAATAAATAATGCTGTCAACGGGCTCACTGTCCATCTATAATTGTCGAGTAGGAAATTGTTCTTAGTGTTTAGATCTGAAGGTAAGTTACCCCAAACACAACTTTTTTTTTTTTTTTGGGTTACACTTATATACTTCTCATTGTGTGGGATACCATGTGGTCCATCTGAATATACCACAACAGATGACCATGGTGGTCACCAAAACTTTGGATTTACACACATCTGAATGGGCTGAATGTTGAATCGGCTATGTAATGGTGAAACTTGTGGATTATTGATCAAAAGATTAGAATGATCAGGCGAGCTTCGTACATGAATTGGATGTGTGGACCCTGATTTGGGCTTAAGAACCAAGTCTAGATTCATAAAAATAATGTCACAAAATCAAAAAGAGCTATGTCCTTTTCATTTCTTGCTTCAACTAGGTCAGGGATCTACCTCAAGAGTCCCATTCACAGAGACATCCAATGCTCTGATTTATGACACATAAATGTTACACGTTAACATTATGTTTTTACTAAATATAATACTGAAATGTACAAGTGACCCCAACTAGATGAGATGTAAGTCTTTGATATCAAAAAATATTTGCCTGTGCTCCTACGCTCTGTGGCATTTGAATTGTGAGTAGTGAGCAGGTGAACATTCTCCTGTGATCATGATGATATATATGATTTGCGTATATACTCTTATATAGTATGTATAGATATTAATTGCAAAATAAGTTTAATTAGTGTCCATCAAACTTATAACCCTTGGTTAGGGTGTTTCTTATTACGAGTTTCAGATTCTAAACATGGATCCAAGTCCAACTTGTTACTTTCAAATGCATGTCCAAGCCCGCCCAATTGGATTCGAGTTCGTTAATGAAGACAAAAATGTAAGGGTGAAAATTTCCAGTGTCATGATCTCCTACGAAGGCCCGCACATGAGTGTATGGGGATTTTCAGTCCCTTTGTTCCACAAATTAGGATCCTTCTAAATGAAAGGTAAGACTAAAGTTTTTACCGAGCTGCACCGAGAGTTCGAATCCTGAATACATGCATACTTGAGCAGAACTTTACCTCTACTTTTAAAGTCACCATTATTACTATTCAACCCAAATTGAAATTAAACATATCCCACCACCGAACTCCAATATGACACCTATTAATCGAAGGTTTTACTTGCGCCTTTAATTGCCGCCTTGTAATCTCAAATCCAACCTGACCATTAAGGTTCGAATTGACTCTATTAACTTCTACATTGTTCATGGGTGTTGATAATTGATGTTTCAAATCTGATTAATAAACGGGTTTGCATTCAAAATTGGCATATAAACTCTTAGCCCCAATGCTAATAACCCCATACCAAGTCCATCAAACTCATTACCATAGAGACCCATGAGCAAACCAAACCCCACAAGTCCAGCTACAAGCGAGATACAAATCAAAAGAGCTCTCGCGGTACACGCAACAGTGAGATATCTATTAAAAGAGCCGCCTTCATCAGTTCATCTGCCCTTTCCATTATTTTCTCCAAATTTAATGCTCCTCTGCTCACTCTCACCCAGCTATCGGATTTCACGTGCATTTCTTCCCAGCTGTTCCCCTTCTTCAACTTCGAAAACACCCAAGCTCTACTTCTGATTCTTATTCCCTCTGTTATTGTACTCAGGCTGATCTTCATTCCTATTTGGGGGCAGAAGTTCTTCAGTTATACAGCAATTACACCCATTTCGAGGTGCATTTCTATCTGTTCTTGTTGATTTTGTTTGATTTCTTATTTGGGGTTTCAATATTTTGATAGATGTTTGTACCATTGGGTTTTGGGGGTTCTTGGTTCTTGTTATAAGACCATGATTTGGAGATGTATAGACTGATAATTCTGAAGATTTGCTTCTATTGCTCTGATTTTCAACTGGGTTTTTGTTTTAGATCTTTTTCTTGAATGAGTTGTATATTGGGTTTCTGATTTTTTATTTTTTGTGGGTGTAAATGTAAAAGATGGAGATGAATTTTGACATCTTGGTGCAGTTTAGTGTTAGAGTAATTTTTCATGAAAGGGCATTGTGGTGAGATTGTACATTTTTTTTTTTCATCTTTTATTTGGGGTTTGCTTACTTTTGGTAGCTAGGATATTTCCTTCATTTATCTGATTTTGCTTGCCCCTACTGGATGAACTGAGTTTCTTTCCCTACCTGTAAATCAAATTATCTGTAATTTTGTTTACCTGGAATTACTTAGTTATGGGAGCTTTTAGGAGATAACCATAAAGATCACAATCAGGCTATTCTATCCTACCCATTTAACATGAATTTTTAAGTCTGTGATCATCTTAAATGCATTAGATTTATGGACAAGAGGAAACCACCAAGTGATTTCTACAATCTCAAGTAAGATATCAAAACGATAATTGTGATTAGAAAAAATGGGGTCAGTCCTAATGAATTAACTGTGAGGATGAGATGAAATAAAATTAGAAACATAATAGGGGAGTTTTTGACTCTAGCCTTCTTGGGAAGATGAGCTAAGCCGGCAATAACATTATATAAAGAATTTCTAAAAGGCGCATAAGAAGATAATCTGAGAAGAGCCCGTTGCATAGTGGAAGGTGCTCGCTGTTGCGACCTTGAGGTTTTGGATTTGAGTCATGTTACCAATTAAAAAAACAAGATACAGTCTGAGAAACAATTGTATGACTTGGATCATGGATGACCCATTCTTCGATGCCACACACCCGAAGAGATTTGCTCCCCAACAGAGGCAGTTACTAACAAAGTCCTAAGTTCACGATCTGGCTCAAGTAGGTACAGAATGTCTTTATGTGTTCCTCATAGGACATCCCATGTGCCTGTCCTGCACAAAAGGGAGAATGAAACTCAACAAAGACATCATTGTCTTTTGTAAATTGCCAAGGGATAATTAGTTGTTAGAGATAGAGAGAGCATGCAACACATTTTTCAATTTAAAGACAAACCTAAAGCATTGCTGACAGTGATCTGATCTGGAGATTCTGGGCCCTGATCATATGAATGAACAGTGATGTAAGAGGTCAAAAGCGATGTGGTGAGCGGCCCTCCAATCAAGATACCAAATTCAAATCATGAAAATTCGAAGAAGTTTGCAATTTATGATCTTGGGGAACCTCCCTGATAAGCATAACTAACCTGATGGTAGCAATTTAAAGTCGTGTGACTAGTTCTATTGCAGACATGGCAGTCAGTCTTTGTTGTAGAATAGTTGGGAGAATTGGATGCATGCCCATGGCTTCTGTGACCTCGGTCTTTGGAGGATGATTGATCTTGGCCTAATTGACATTGATTGCCATGCCTTATTGGCAGGGACCTTGTCGGGGCTTCATTGGTCAATTATGAGTTAATGGATTGTCAAGGACCAGAATGGCACGAGTGTTCAAGCCTTCAAGCTGAATTTCCTGGTTTAGATTTGTCCATGCAAGTATATATAGAGGTACAAGTGCTTCATATTTTGGCCCCAAGCCACGAAGCACATATATTACAGGGCCATTCATCCTCAGCTGCTTGAGAGGTGGCAGCCAACTTATCTGCAATAGTCCTGGCTTTCTGCAAATAATCTATCATGGAGAGTCAATATCTACAGTTGTAGTCTCAACTGCATAATCAAGTCCCTGGTTTGAGAGGATAAACTGTAATTCAAGAACCATCCATAGAGGTGAGATGTGAAGAGTTCCACAATGTGCACATGGGCTGTATCTGCGAGTGAAGCAAAATTCCAGCCAAGTAGAGTGAGTCTCGTCTCTGCCAAAGGGTAAACTCATGATTGATCTTTGTTGTTGGTTTTCCGTTGTTATCTACCAAAAATTTGGTGGGACAAGTGAATGACACATCAACATACCCCAAAAGCTGATATCCATGAAGGAACGGTAGGAATTGGGATCTCCATAACATAATTTGATCTGGCAAGTTTAATGTTGATAGGAGTAATAGTGGAAAGAATAAGAGAAGAAGACGGAATGGAGCTCGTTGAACTTGAAGAACCTCTTGCAAGCTTGGATCGTATGGATTTGGCTAAGGTGCTGGTTTAAGAGTGAGAGGGTGGAATCTGGTGAGAGGTGAGATCTAGAGGCAAAAAAATTGTCTCCTAAAATTCCAATCGAGTAGAAAGTCATATAAGGCTTGAAAGACAGGAACCTTTTTGGAGGCTCTTGAAACATGAACACCCCCCCCCCCACAAAACACATGCACGTGCTGAGGTAATGCGACAAATCTACAACCACATGGTCACTTTACCTCTGTGCTAGAAGGAAGCATCTTCCAACTGTGCTACAGGCTCTGTCAAGGAAGATCAATTTGTGATATTGATCCTGATGCTGTTGATTGATGAGGGTAGGATGGAGAAGAGACGTCTTACATGGTGATGTTTTTGAATTCTTGTTATTTTCACAATGCCCTTCTTCTCCCTTTTAGCACTTGAAAATTGAGACCAAAGCTGATTCACAATGCTTTAACATTTATTATTCTTGTGGCATGTTTTTTTTTCCTAAGCGATAAGAGAAACTTAATATTAAAGATGGAGATTACATATTCATCAAAAGAAACCAAAAGGTAGGTATAAGAGTGATCAACAACTCCAAGTGTAGGGCCGCAATGCAGAAATAATCTCGGTGAGTCCGAGGTTGATCCAGGGGGAGCGAAAAGGAAGCAATTAACTTGCACCTGTCATAAGGAAAAGCTATACAAAACCACACTACTAATCTGAAAATTAAATTACAATCCTTTACAACCAATAAAATTACCTAATCTATAAAACCTAGTCTAAAACTCCTAACTACCATGCTGCAAAACCATAAAAAGCATTAAACAAACCAATTGTATAAAATCAAATAGAAACCAGAATAATAAAGTAAAAAAAAAAAAAACCAGAAAATTAAAGTGCTGGAAAATTAATAAAAATCAGTGTTTCCTAGGCTTTGGGGATCCTCCTCCTAATGAATGGAGGTACACACAATCATAGTCTCTTCTTGTGTATGGGTTGTCATTCGTCAATCCACACTTTAGAAGAAGGACAGTGATGTCCTTTTAATATTAATTTCAGAGATGAATTTTTAAACAATTAATGGTCCCAAATATGTTCTTTTGCTCATGCATGCATTGCCTCCAAGCATGCAATGTATCCGGAAAAAGCCAAAGCATCAAAAAAGGTTACAGTACATGACAATTAACTTTAAAAACATCCCTCTACGCTAATAAAAAAATACATCACTCTTCTAACTTATGATTGTCCATAAAACCAATAAAATTACAAAGGAACCTTCCCTATGCCTAGAAAACAAAGAAAACTAGCCTACCATGATGGTCTTCATCTCCTTGGGAAAATTCAGAACTTGTGCACTTTGGAGTAGAAGAATCTTGGAGCTAGATGGACTTTGTAGTAGAAGAATCTTGGAGCTAGGTGGCGGCGACGGTGGCGGAGCGATGGTAGTGTGAACCGAAGTGGGTGGTAGGAAGCCTTAGGGAAGGCCTTGGGTGAGTGGTGATGGTAGGAAAGAAAGTGGAGAAAGGTAATGGAGGGATGGGGAGGTGCTGCCTCACGTCCAAGATATGGCCGGTAGGTGGGTATGTTGCATGTCTCATACAATGGGGTTTATTTATAATGTTTGTAATTGCTTGGTTAGCAAGGGATTGGGTTTTGGAAAGTTTAATGCAAAATAATCTTGGGATTTGGGAATGATTTCCTACTTCGGTTGCTTGGTGTACAAACTTTCTAAAATTAGTCTCCTCTTGCTTCTTTGCAACTCCTTCACTTAGGCCCCTCCTTAATTTGAAAATTTCCAAATCTGAATTTTCAGATTTTTATTCAGATTGAATGCATGGTGGACCCCATCATGGGCGTTAATCCCTTGAAACATTCAAGCCTTGGACGTGTGATTTTTCTTGGAACTTGAAGTTGTAACATCTTTTGGAAACTTCTCCTCTTGCTTGACCAGAACTAGGATAATATAAGAAGTTTTTTCTCTCTTTGATTGGTTGGGTAACATCTCATATGAGCTGGATGTGCTTTTGAGAGAGAAGCTTTAGAAACCACTTTCTAATTCCTTCCTTTCTTAGCATTTAATCATGGCCCTCCATCAAAACATGTAAGCTTCATGTGGTGTTTCCAAGAATGCCCCACCTCAATTCTTCTCATCGTGAATTATGCCCAAGTGAAATATTCCCATTGGATTTTGTCCATAGTGGTCCCCACTAATTTGAAAGTCAGACCTCCTCTCATGACCCACATCATAGGAAATTATCTTCAAGGGACTAAATCTGAATTTTTGCACATGAGAGTGGGCCCTTCAATGGCTGCCTCTACCTTGGGATTCATGCCCAAGGTAGTGTGGGTCCCAAGGTTGGCTTTTCCATGAACTCTTTCTTCTTTTTCTTTTTCTTTTTTCTCTCAAATTTTCTCTTTGCGGGCCCCAAAATCTGAATTTTCCAACACAAAAGAATGAAATAAAACTAAAAGGATTATTTTATGAGTAAAATAATAGTGTAATGCAAGAGGCCCAATTCACAATGTATGCATGCATATCACATGAAATAATGCAAATGAGATGCAGTTTTATTGACTTATCAAAGAGCCATGTACGCTAAAAAAAAAAAAGAAAAAAAAAGAAAAAGAAAACTACCATTACATAGTATAGGCAATTAAAGGAACAATCATATCCACCCTTTGGTTCACTAGATTATCCGCCATGGTGTTTGCCGACCTCCTCACATGCTTAAACTCGACAGTGCCGTGTGAGGACAAAGGTTTGATTTCCGAAAAATGAAAGTGAAACATCCAAGGATCCACATAGCATTAGCTGAATCACTCTCGATCAATAGCCTATTCTCATGGCACGGTTAACTACTAAGTTTGCAATTTGATTATTAACAGTGGAAGATGTAGCCTTTGAGAGCATTGTATCATATGTGGCTATCTCCCTCTAAGCTTCTATGGCTCAATGAAAGAGTAAGTACCACTCATCGTCATCAAAACCTTGTCCCAACTATGTTGGGGTCGGCTACATGAATTTTGTTTATCCATTCTAATCTATCACGAGCGAAATATTATATATATAAGTTGCACTTTTTCAAATATATTTTTACTACTTCCATTCAGGTCCTCTTCGGCCTACCCCTTCCCCTTGGTGGGCCATCAACTTGCATACCCAAACCTTTTTTTATTGGCGTTGTTGCTGACCTGCGTTGAACGTGTCTAAATCATCTTAAACGGGTTTCTCTGGTTTTATCTCATGTTGATGTTACCTCAAAATGCTCTCGGAATCGCTCATTTACAATTTTATCATTCCTAGTTTTACCACACATCCACTTCAACATTCGAATCTTTGCGACCTCCATTTTGTGCATATGTTGCTTTTTGACTGGCCAACATTATGCTCCGTTGGTCATGGATGGTCTAATCACTGTCCTGTAAAAATCCCCCTTCAATCTTGTTTGCATTTGTCAGCCACAAACCACTATAGAAGCAAGTCTCCACTTCAACCATCCCACTTTTATCCTATGTTTGACATCTGAATCACTCTCTCCCCATCCTTGGTAATTGTCAAGCCAAGATAATGGAATGACACTCTCTGTGGTATCTTCTGGGTTTTCAATTCTCATAATAGTTTCATTTCTTTGAAAATGCCCACTAAAGTCGCAATCCATACATGCTGTCTTTGTATGGCTTATTTTATATCCTTTGGATTCTAAAGCCTCCTGCCATCTTTCGAGCTTTGTATTCACACTATCTCTTGATTCATCCACCAACACTACATCATCTGCAAACAACATACAGCAAGGTACCTCTTCTTGAATATTAGCAGTTAACTCATCCATAATTAATGCAAAGAGATATTCCATAATTAATGCAAAGAGATAAGAGCTTAGAGTTGACCCCCAATGCAAACCTATGATCACTAACTCACCTGTCTCTCCATAAGTAGTTTTCATACTCGTTACCGCTCATTCATAGATGTTTTTAATAATTTTAATATGGCCTCTTAGAACATTCCTTTTATTTAAAACTCCCCAAATTAAATCTAGGTACCCTATCATAAGCTTTTCTAGATCGATGAAGACCATATGTAGACTTTTCCCCTTTGCTTAGTATTTTTCCATTAATTGCCCAAGTGAGAAGATAGCTTATATAGTTGACCTCCTTGGCATAAAACCAAATTGATTTTTAGATATCTTGGTCTTCTGTTTAAGTCTTTGCCCCATCACTCTCTCCCATTACCAGTTTAGAACTGAAAAGAATTAGTGCACTATTTTTTAGATTTTTCTTTTTCTTTTTTTGGGTTTAGTTCAGTTTAGAATTGAGAAGTAGCGCCATGATAAAATATGTGATATCACTATAAATGCATACCTCATAATATTGGGTTGACCTTGGCAGTTTGATTTTCAAACTAAATTTGATAGGTCAAAGAAACACTTCACACTTTGCTCTTTCCAGAAAGCCAACATTAAAATCTCTAGCATATCAAAGGAAGTGGAAGTGAAGTAGTGAATGCAGTAAATAAGAGAATATAAATTTGATGAAAATTGTAGTGAAGGAAATTCTTTTGTTGACCCTTTGGTTAGGACAATGTTGTTGGTTGATGAAAATTTTCTTTTACTTTCAAGATGGTGATATGACTATTTTCCAGCAAATATGCTGATGACTGGGGTTTCACTTTCACAATTTTTAGTTGGAATTGGTATCTAGGATGTTTCGGCATGGCACTTCGGAACAATTTTGAAGTGTTTTGACATCAAAAGAGAATGCAGTGCGTATTTCTAAGCAGTTAGAAGGGTCAAGTCAATAGCACCGACAAGAACTAAAGCAAGTTGAAGCAGTGACAAATTAGGAAATGGATGTATTACTTAAGCTCAGTGTTGAGTTATCTTCTATTACGGGAGAAAGACAGCCTAAGCAACAATGGACCTCATTGATGAAATGACCCATGTGTTCAGTCCAATTAGACGGGTCATATTGATATAAAGCTTGGAGGTTCCTAATTGAGGGATGTGGAATAGGAGGCTGCACGGTTATTTTGTTGGGCTTTGCTTGTTTGTTTTTGTTCTTTATTATTTTTATTTTTTTGAAGGATAACAAAAACTTTCATTAAGAAGAGATCAAATCACAACAAACTAGAATCTGAGAAAAACAACAAGAAGAGGGTACAAGAGTATTGTATCCCACCTAACCCCAAATTACATTACAACACCCACCCAAGGAGAGATCCTCTTAACCCCCTGTTTGGCTATTATTTATTCTTTATGCTATTGAGATTCTTTTGGAGTTTATGGGTCTTTTTTTTTTTTTTTTTTTTTAAATTAGTGGGGATGGCCTAGGTTATACCGTCCATCTAGTATTTTTGTTGATAGATGGTGGAATTGGGCCTCAGGGCTGTCATTTTCTTTAGAACCTATGAACTCTAAGTAGAGAATGTGTGAATGTGTATTTTGTTACTCTGTAATGCTTGGAACTACCCAATGAATTATAATGCTTGATCTGGGAATATGCATATTGTTAGGCCTTGAGTTAATATATGTGGGTCCCTTTTTTGGTGATCCAAACTGTCAATTTGATTGGCGCCGCCATAAGCAGAACATAGTTTCCTGTATTCACCCACTTCTGTGGGGAACCTGGGCATAATCTTATTCATGACCGTATGTTTTCTGTCAACTGATTAAATGATTGTTATGGGGGAGATATTTGGAGCATTAGCATGTCTGGTGCTCTCATCAGATTGGTGACATGGATCACCCAATCATATGCATTACATATATGAACTCATGGGTCAAGGATACTGCATTTATCCTCAGGTTAAGGATCATATTTCCTCAGAACTTGCTACCATATTTTAGAATATAGTGTTGCTAACTACAATGTGTTTACTCTTAAATGTGTTCCTGCCTTTGGTTTACAAATACTTCCTTGTCAATAGGGATTTGGGAGAGTATCGGCTTGGGATGTTTCTGTTTGCAGAGGAAATTATAAGCACAATGAAGAATCCAATGGAAACTGGGAGCAGCTATTAGTGATCTTTATGCATATGAAGAGCCTAATTTGATGATGAAATTTCCAACGCGGTATGTGATTGTCCTCCTGACATTTTTATGCACATGTGTTTGCTACATTGAACGTGTGGGCTTCTCAATTGCTTACACTGTAGCTGCAGATGCTGCAGGGGTGAATCAGTCAATCAAGGGTTTGATATTGTCAACCTTCTATTATGGATACGCTGTGTCACAGGTGCCCGGAGGATGGGCTGCACAACTTATTGGGGGAAGGCTTGTTCTGCTTCTCTCATTTGCATTGTGGTCTATGACCTGTGCTTTACTTCCACTAGACCCAAACCGTGTCAAGATTGTTGTGCTTGCACGCTTGCTCGTTGGGGTGGCACAAGGTTTTATTTTTCCATCCATTCACACCGTTCTGGCACAGTGGGTTACACCCAATGAATGTTCACGGTCTGTTTCTCTCGCATCATCAGGCATGTACTTAGGAGCAGCAGTTGGCATGCTTTTGTTGCCAAGCTTGGTTAAGTTTCAAGGTCCTGAGTCGGTACTTTTAGCTGAAGCAGCCTTAGGAGTTACGTGGTCTCTTCTTTGGTTTAGATACTCTAGTGAGCCACCATGTTTGGATCGTCTGAAATCAGCAACTGCTGCTGGCTTTGGAGAGTCCTTGTTGCCAAATACAAAGTTTAGGGAAACCAAAGGTGGCTTGCAGAAGGTGAAATTCGAAAATGGAGGTGGATTGGTTCATGGCTCCAAAATCCCATGGAAAAAAATCTCTCTCAGCTTACCGGTTTGGGCAATTGTTGTGAATAACTTCACTTTTCATTATGCATTGTATGTGCTAATGCATTGGCTGCCTACTTATTTTGAACAAGGACTCCAGCTTAGTCTCCAAGACATGGGTTCCTTGAAAATGCTGCCTTATCTGAACATGTTCATTTTCTCTAATATAGGGGGAGTGGTTGCCGACAGGTTGATTACCCAAAAGATCTTGTCAGTAACTAGGACACGGAAACTCTTGAACACCGTTGGGTTTGTCGTTTCTGCCTTAGCCTTGATGGCACTTCCCACATTCAGAACTTCCAATGGTGCTGTGTTTTGTTCTTCGGTTTCTCTCGGTTTCTTGGCACTGGGAAGGGCCGGTTTTGCTGTGAATCATATGGATGTCGCTCCAAGGTATGCAGGAATAGTGATGGGAGTTTCTAATACTGTGGGGACGCTAGCTGGCATTGTTGGAGTTGGGCTCACAGGCCATATTCTCGAGTCTGCTAAAGGTGCCCAAATGGATATTTCAAACCCTGAAACCTGGAAGTCTGTTTTCTTCATTCCAGGATACCTCTGCATATTTGGTTCAATTATGTTTTTGATATTCTCAACTGGAGAAAAGATTTTTGACTAATGAGGACTATTTTGATTTCATTACTGCCCAATCCCATTCTGTACAGATTTTTCATGGTACATTAATACTTGACAAGGAACTTCCATCGGTGTAAGATACCAGACATCTATATTAATTCAATGGCCATTCAATGTTCATCTTTTGTGGCACTATTGCCCTTCTCCAAGGTGTCAATATTGAAATCAGTATCTTCTATATGTTTCCAAAGATTTAACCAAGAATTCGTGTGGAGTTTTTAGAAAGCGTGAATATGGAGTAAGCCATCGTGATGGGGCGAGCTAATCAGCACGTGGTTACTTCTCTTTTTTCAAGATTCATGCAAAATACTTGGGCGCATTTGCTCATGAAGACGATAGACAATGGTTGTTGAGCCATTGATTTAATTCTTGGCATTGCTATTTTCTTTGTTACAGGCTTGGCTGTGCTTGTTTTGATACAGCTGCTTTGTTTGACTTCCAAATTCATTAGAGCTTTTCTATACATTGGCATTGGAGTTGCTAGCTTTTTTTCTTGGTAAAATCATACTGTGGAGCTGTTATCGTAAGTTGGGCATGTACTGAATCTTATTTACTTGCATTAGAGTCATAAGCTTCACCTCAGCAATCCAGTCTGCTGCTCTTTTCTTGTGGTAATTTCAGACAATGGACTTGGTAGATCATCCCAATTGCAGATCCTAGCCATTTGTTTGGAAGAAGTAAATGAGTGATCATGAAAGAAGTCAATTGAAAGATCTGTTAGGCCATCCATTTATATTTGGAAACCAAGTCCTCAAAATTAATGGTTGGAGTTGTCTGATCAGCTTGAGTTTTTGGCGTGGACCATCTACAGATTCAGAGGTATGTTAACTGAACAAAGGTCTTGCACTTTCTATTTAAACTAGTGTTGCAGATGGTCAATGCATCAGAATCTATTTAGGCACTGAAGCCGCCTTTTCTTTGGTCATTTCCTATTGGATGTGAATAGTTATCTTTTCTCAGAATTCTTGCACTCTGGATATTTTCTGTACAATAATGGGCTATAACAATGGGAATGCTTTAAAACCAGTCAAAGCCAATCAAAGGCGGTTATGGGCTTTTCATAATAATAATAGTTTAGCTTGGAAAAAACCATTCAAGGTGCAACTGTCAGGTAATCAAAACATTGGTACGTAGTTTCACCCCATAACATATCAATTCTGCAGAGAGATGAATTTTAAGACCAACTTTTGTTCAAGTTGAATAATCCAAGATAATGGTAGAAATGAAGTGCTCTTTACTAATAAGCCAAAACTATGTATGCCCCAAAACTTCAAACTCTGGAAGTAGGATAAATCATTTGGTTTGGTCGCCAGCTGTATGCTAACTTTGGTGGATAAACTGCATATAAACAGTATGCAGTTTGGTAGTAGGTTAAAGTTTCCTGATGAACGTATAAATTCAATGATAATGATGATGATAATTAAAAAGGTCAACTCCATCAACTTCTTAAAAACTATCTTAGACCAAATCTTTTTAAAACTATCTAACTAAAATTTGACTTCAAAATGATTTATAAATGTGAATTTAAACGTGCTTTCTTATTCTAATCATATTCTTAAACTGAGTACTTCTCTAACAAAAAATAATCCCCTCTTTGATAGAAGGGTCAATACTTGTGGATCCACGGGTACCAAAATTTGATTGCATTAGATGCACACCCCATCAAGAGGATTCTGCACTCCATGGATCTATTTCCACTGGAGAGAGGAATCTTGCAGTAGTAGTACCTCATAGTAAATGAAAATTCTCACTATAAAGGAAAATCAGGTTTTTTTTTTTTCCCAAGTAAAATGTGTGTTCCACCAAACAGTGGAACAGTGGACAGTATAGAGAATCAGAATAATTTTTCCTTCTATCATGGAATCCTCTTGTCTTGCGCGCGCACACACTGGCCTTTTGCAATAGATCCTCAAGCGCTGGAATTTCATTATATTTCAAATGAGTTTGTGACAACCATTGAAGCTACATTCTTTGTTCTTGTGGCGATGATTTGCTAGTTGCTCACAGCCATTGTATTTTACTAGCCTTCAAAATAGCACAAGTGGAGATGCCAGCTGAATTCACTAGTCTTTCTGCACCAAAATGCTTGTCTGGGAACTAGAGGGAGATTGATCTGAATGATACACATACGACCAGGAATAAAAGACTGTTCAAGGGTGGATGCCCTACTTAAAACAGGTATTTTGAGCAACTGGTAGCATCATTAGAAAGCATAGTAAAAAAAAACTGCCCACTATTACATTTGGAGACTCCTTATCATTCTACATGATAAGTGTCTGATCAACAATGAAAGGTTTTTGCTGCCCCTGGAACTTTGGTGTTTAATGATTTTGGGTCTTGTTTGCCAAAAAAAGATATTGGGTCTTTTGTTTTATTTTTTATATATTTTATTGCAGGACTTATTTTTCTTCTATAAAAATCTAATTTCCTCTAGTTTGCAAAATGAATCACATTTTCATAGTTTGTAAAATGTCGTCTACATATGGAGGTATTCTTGATCTTTATGGAAGAACGTTAGTAATATTTCTTCTCCTGAATGCTGTCTCTCTTCAAAATTAGAAACTTGATTTTTCCCCACCGTATTTTTCTTGGTTTTTTTTTTTTCTTGTAAAGGGAAATTGACTTTCATCACTTTTCCCTCATATAGTCTTGAATGAAAAATTGAAGAATTATGCTCTATAATCGCGATAAACATATTTTTCAGTGTAAGCAAGATCAATAATCTCCAGTCTTTGATCACCATCTCCTTGGCTGGTGCCTGGTGGGAACTCAGTACAGTTTGGTGAAAAATACCGACGTTCGGAACAATGTGGATCGATGGCCAATTCCGAGTTGATTCGATCAGGACACTTGATGGGGTGACCAAGTTGGTCAATAAAGATGCTCTCTTACAAATGTAAAATTGGTTACATTATACCAAGAGGTACAGTTCACACATTGTGTTACAGGCAAGACTCTAAGCCCCTTGTGGGACCTGCTTAGATGGATGTCAATCACGGAAGGATAGTGTGAATGAAAGGTTTCTTTGTGACTGATTCTGGGCAAAAATCATCTCAATCGGATCTTCACAACCATTTATTTATGACCCTTAAAGTTCAATGCATTCTTAGGTGCCATTTTTCTTTATGAAATCGAATCCGCTGGTGGGATTAAGTCCAACTAGTCCAATAACCCGTGCTCAGCACGGTTTCTCCCTACATTGCAAAATAAATAATCACATATTAAAAAAATTACCTCTTTCCATCGGACAAATTGGATAAAATAGAAATAGAGAAACTTGAGCAAAAAGGGTATAGTTACGTAGGTACAACTGAAACGTAAGTGGTTTGATGATAAAAATAAGTGGGTAATTGCATGAGTAGTTACATAATTGTCTATTAAAATTATAATTGATGGTCAAAATTAAAGCCTAAACCTCCTAGCTTAATATATTATAACTAGCACAATAACCCATGCTTAGCACGGTATCTCCATGCATTTCAAAATAAATAATCATAGATTAAAAAGGTTATGAAAGTACCTCCTTCCACAGAGCAAGTTGCATAAAATAGAAATAGAAAAATTATGGCACAAATGGAATAGAAGAGATGGGGGTAGAAGAGAGTTTTTACAAAAATGTAGAAATGAAAGAAGAAAGTTTTTATAGAAATGAAGAACTGAAATTTTAAAAGGTGAATAGTAGACATCAGTGATTTGGTGGAGAGTAGAGGTTAGTGGTTTGGTGGAAAATGAGTGGGTAGTTATGAGATAAGTTGTGGAGAGAGAATGTGAAATATTTGAATAAAAATGTATAACCGTCAGTCAAAATTGTAACCACCGGTCAAAATTGAAGCCAAACCCTTTGAGCTTAATATATTATAATTGGATAAAATAGAAATAGAGAAACTTGAGCAAAAAGGGTATAGTTACGTAGGTACAATTGAAACGTAAGTGGTTTGATGATAAAAATAAGTGGGTAGTTGCGTGAGTAGTTACATAATTGTCTATTAAAATTATAATTGACGGTCAAAATTAAAGCCTAAACCTCCTAGCTTAATATATTATAACTAGCGAAATTACCCGTGCTTAGCACGGATATGGCAAATGTTGCACTTTGAACATTCATGTATAAAAAATTCATAATTTTTTTAGAAAGAAAGCTAAAGAAGTAAATTATAAGTATGTATTTATATAATTGAAGAATTGGTATC
Source organism: Umbellularia californica (assembly GCA_028538565.1). Lineage (NCBI taxonomy): Eukaryota > Viridiplantae > Streptophyta > Magnoliopsida > Laurales > Lauraceae > Umbellularia > Umbellularia californica. Next base: position 9,299,834 of record JAPQWN010000006.1, on the reverse strand, counting down.
ATAGAATGAAAAAATGAGAATTAGAATATAAGGAGAATGATAGAGTTTGGATTGAAACAAAGTCTATGGGAAATAAAATTAAATAAAAGTGGAGAGCAGTTATGAGTGGTTATTGAGTGGTTATGATAAAGAGATAAAGAATATAGTTGATGTAACTTCCGGTCAAAATCATAACTGTCGGTCAAAATTGGATCCAAAACCTTCTAGCTTAATATATTATAATTGGTGTCAAATTAGGTTACGTAAAAGCTAATTAATGAGGGATTAGTGAGTGGGGGTTAGATTATCATAGGGGTCCCATGTGGTGGCTAAAAGTTACCTCTCACACAATCTGTGAGAAGTATACCTCTTAGCAGAATGAATTTGCGGGGGCCAAAAATTGTGGGCTTCTTTAGAATGGAGAGCTTATTTGTTGGATTGTTTTTTTTTTTTTTTTTGGTAAACAGAATTTCATTCACCAAAATCGACCAAACAAGTACAACAACGAAGTTACCCACTCACCCTTTACATCCCAACAAAAACTCTTACCTAGCTGATAACAATACATGAGCAGTCTCATTAGAAGCCATTAGAAATCCTAGAAATAAAAATGGAATTCAACAAAAAGAAAAAACAATTACAGTGAGTTTTAATGTCTAAAATAATGAGATTGATGGCACAATCCACTTGTCCATTGATGGTATCCACCACTTCGTTAGCATCCGAAAAAGGTGTCACATTGGAGAAACCCCCACACAAAAGCTTCCTTTTGCTAGATAAAATTGTTATTTTCTAGTTATCAAGAAACTGCATTGATTTCCATGTGGATTGTCTATTCTCAAGGTGTAATTTAAAGTTCCCGTTGTACAAAGGATGTGAATGATTCGTGTTGCTTCCTCGGGGTCATTTCCTTCATCGAAGCCTTGTCCAAACTAAGTTGGAATCAATTACATGAATTTTATTTCACCATATATTAGGTATATCATCATCATTATTCAAGCCTTGTCCTATCTTATTTAGGTCAGCCACATAAATTCCACTTCCTATTGGAGGGAAAAGAAAAAAGAAGAAAAAGGAAAAAAGAAATGAATACCCGGTGTAAACAGCATTCTCCATCATTCATTCAGATTATTTCGCTATAGGATCATTGCGCACGTGAGTGCCCACTTGCGTGGATGTGGCAGTGGTCCTACATCAATTCTTTGCATGGGCTTCTGCTTTTCTGACTCCCCACCATTTTCACTCTTGATTGTGGTGATTACTGTTAGTGCCAAAGGGTAAGTAGGGATTGAGCATTTGTGGTTAACATGCGTTGGCTTAACTCATCAAACCACTTGAGAGCCGCCACTTACCAGTGAGTTCTCACTTTACTGTACAGGGTTCGAATCCTGACTAAGCCACATTTCCCACTTGTGTGGGCTTTTTCCGCTAGTGCAGGCTTCTTTCCCACTTGTACAGGTTATCTTCCCGTGTCTATGCGGGCTCTCTATTGAGTCTCAGCCCCCTTGGCTGGGTTACCAAAAAAAGATCATATTCAAGTCATAATGCAGAGAGAGAGAGAGAGAGAGAGAGAGAGAGAGAGAGATAGATTAACAATTCAAAGTGCTTTTCTTGCGTATTCTTGATGAACCTACGTTTATATATAGATGTAGGAGGATTTGTTTGGGAAGTAATAAGCCTTTTTGACATCTCATCATCTGCAAAGAATTCTCAGGGTGAAAACACAGAGACAAAAGGCTGATCTTTGAATAGGAAAAAGAATGGATATACAGGGTCCCAAATGAATTGGCTTATTCGAAAAAAGCCTAGAGAGAGAGAGAGAGATTTATGCACATGGTTTGGCTTATTCGAAAAAAGCCGAGAGAGAGAGAGAGAGAGAGAGAGAGAGAGAGAGAGAGAGAGATATTTATGCACATGGTTTGGCTTATTCGAAAAAAAGCCGAGAGAGAGAGAGAGAGAGAGAGAGAGAGAGAGAGATTTATGTGCATCACATCCATGTGTTCGGTGAACATAGATTGCAGAATCCCATCGTTCCTCTTGGGATTCGAACTTATGACCAATTTACTTTGATACCGTACTAAGTTGCCTTAGCTAACCATTCATACAAAAACCTTGAGGTGTTAGTACGTGCAATATAAATACTTTTAACATACTCTCTTAGGTGGAGCACGCTCCTCAATACTCCCTCTCATGTAAAACCCGATCGGCGCACTTTTGACAATATACACATTTTTCATGCCGAGTTGTTCTTCATAGGATTCAAATTCATAACCGGTTTGGTTTCGATGCCATACTAATTTTCGTTAGCTAACCATTCTTACCAAACCTTAAGGCTTTAGTAGAGGCAACATAAATACTTTTCAAGAGGTTGCTACCATCACCCAAGCGGGGGTCACAAACCCCTATAGCTGGGGTACCCAAAAAAAAAAAAAACAACTCCCTCTTGGGTGGACTCCACTCATCAACACTCCCCCTTAAGTGGAACCCGATTGACACACTTTTTGGTGACACTTTTTTTTTTTTTTGTAGTGCCAAGTTCCTCCTAGGATTCGATCTCACGGCCAGTTGACTGACTCGAAGCTAAGAAAATGTATGTCGCCAAAAGTGTGCCAACTGGATTCCCCCGAGGGGGAGTGTTGAGGAATATGCTCCACCCGAAGCGAGTATTGAAAAGTATTTATAATACCTCTACTAAAGCCTCAAGGTTTTGGTAGGAATGGCGAGTTAAAGAACATTAATAATCCGTTGGTTATGTTTATGTTGTGGGTGCATACATTTCTCATTCGAGTTTTCCTTCCTTCACTCAAGCGCTCTTACCTCGCCCGAGGTTTACTTCCCTCACCCAAGGGCTCGATGGATTCCTAGTCCCCTTAGTTCGGTACCAAAAAAAAAATAAATGGAAAGAGGGTCTCTATTACTCCCATGTAAAGATAGCAAGGGTCTCTTGATTGCTCCCATGTAATAATAACAACAATGATGATGATGATGATACTAAACTTGACATTATTATTAATCCAAACTAAAGTAAATAAAAAATAAAAATTGTCTGTAGTGAAAAGAAAAGAGAGAAGTCCATGTTTTCACCTGACATTTGATATTGATAGATAGCTAATCAATCTGTCTCCTTCTGTCTGGTCTGGTATATACGCCTTACAAACATGACTTTCGAGCTTAAAAAGCTCCAACAGTAGAAGACACTTCAATGAAGAAGGGCAAAAACTTAATATTAAGGTGTGGTGGATGTGAAAGATGCCTAGAATGAGTGGGGCTCTCTCCTTGTCAAGATAAGAGTGTCGGATCCAACGTATTCAAGTCACCTTCTTCAGGTGAATAACACTGATAATAGTGAAACAGTCCTCCCTCTTAACAAGAGAGAGAGCCCAACAAGTCCAAAACCCTGCTCACATTTATCTCATAATTTCCTTCCAGTGTTGCCTTCATTCATTCTCCAATAAAAAAAAAATCAAACTTTCAATTCTAAGTTTTTTCTTCTCTCTCTCTCTCTAGCTCATAAGGAATATATTTTGATACATTTTATCCACTTACAAATCTTGCATTGGATATCTATACATTTTGCTCCTGTGTTGGTAGGGGTGTTATGGATCAAGCCCATTTTGGCCCTGGCTGCTTGGCGAACCCCTCTAGGGGCCACCTGTAATCAATTCAACCTTGTCAGTGACCACTATCCCTTACCCTGAATGTCATGGATTCCATGGGTACTTTTATATTGATATGATGGAACTGGCTGTTGGATCGAAACAAGAAAAAAGATGAATCTTAAAATTATTAAATTTGAGGGCCATTGACCAAGGGACTAGGATAATCGAACGGACTTGAAATTTTATATGTAGACCGGTCCCATCTGGATCTTTCAATGATTGGTGGAACCCCAAGTGGGGCCATGGCTACACGAGCAAAGCCATTACAATGCATTATATTTTGTATTAAATGACAAACTTTCTATGGAGGACCAAAGGAAAAATCTGTACGGATAGCCTGTAGAATCGACTGGGGAGCTCTAAATTCAAACCCCATGCATTATTGATCCCTTCGTGTGTTGGTTCTAGTCTAAAATAACTGCATTGGACTTGGATTTATTGACACTCTTCAATTGATCATTGTCTTTAAAATGATTAGATGCTTTATATTGTGATGGGACATTTCTGTGGTTTTGAATTTTGAGCTTCAATTTGGAGGAAGGCCCTTCCTCAGTTTTAGAGTAAACCTTTCCTTTTGATGCATGTGGTGTGAAAATGGAATCAACACATGTAGATTTGACTTAATTAACACATACTCACTGTCATGTTTTCTTTTTGATGAACCCATTGTTGTGGTTTTTCATCAAACACCCATGCACAAATTAGGGTTTTCTTCTACTCTTCTCTAGTGGGAATGATGTAATGCTGACGTAATGCTGACGTAGCTGACAGCGTCGTATATCCATTTTACTGTTTGATGGGATTTTGTCTCATTTCAAGGACAAGAATTTCAGCCAGCAATCCTCCACAACCTTTTCTGAAAAAAAAAAAAAAAAAAAGAGAAACTATTGTCACCGTTCAACAAGACCAACTTTCTATATACTTCCCCAAATTGAAACAGAAAATTGTCCTGGTCTTACTGCCTCACCTTCTCTTCACCTGGAGTCATGAAAACTTATGAACCAACCATGGAACAATAGACTATATATCTTGATTTCATCTGATGAACCTGAATATTAATCCCTAATTTATGCCTAATATTGTATACTTGATCGCACTAGTCATTTTGAATTTAAATTTGCCTCACAATGGTGATATATAATTATATATATATTATTTTATATATTCTTTTGTTCAAATGTTACTCCGACTTTAATTGGCATCCCATAAAATTTATTTTGGCCTTGGAACGAGGGTCTGGAAGCAATGTGGAGCTTCTACTCAAATCCAGGCATTAAAATTTGACCGGGCTTGAAATCAAACTCACATGGGACTTTTCCAAGGACCTATTTGATTGTAAGCATTTTTTATCAGAATTCCTTTCGAAACTCCTAACAAAAGCGCAAGGATGAAACCTTATTTATGAGTGGATGGCTTTGAAAGGGGTTAGAATTTGGAACCATAATCGAGCTGTTTGGTTTATGTGAGTATTTTCATTAGAAAGAAAACATTTACAAGTACTAACCCATTTACTTATTTTTCTTCATGAAATTGTTTAATTAGAGTTTTAAGATTAATTATTTTGTAAATGATCCCTACTTCAAGTGGGTTGAAAAAAAAGAGGAAATATGGAATGTATGAGGGGACTGCAGGCCCTTGCCACATACACGTGAAAGGCACATAAAAAAGAAGGGGTGGGGTGGGACTGTGAGTCTGGGAGACCTGCAATTTCCGTAAGTAAAGGTCAGAGAAAGTCATTAGTGGTGGGAATCGACTTTCATCCTCTCCTTTGACTGCCACATCTGTCATTCCAGCACTGGCCTTGCTGTAAGACAACCCACGGACCAAAACATCACTATCTCACATAAATGCTTAAACCATTAATACTATAAATGGATAAATCATGATACATGCCTCCCCACCCCACCCCACTCATGTCTCTACACACAAACAATAATAAGTATACATATTGCATGTATCATTCATTGTTATAAATGATTATGTTAATCTAATACAGTTTAAACCTATGCTTTTGTACATTATATAAATAATACACTCAATAAACTTATATTGCATAATTATTCTTTATAACGCATTCAAATGGAGGGTAATCTTTGATTGGAAGAATGTTAAGGATGAGACGGTTTTTCCATACTCTTTTGTGGGCCCCGTATCGTGTCCCGTTTCGAAATAGTGATCTCGGTGGTGTCTTTTTGACTGACAGATCACAAAAATCTATTTTTATAACCCCACGGGATTGGCTGAGTGGTCAGGACCACGGTTCCTCCCTTTTTCGGAGCTAGAGGTCTTAGTATCGACCCCCAGTTCCCCCCTCTCCAGGAACTGAAGGTTGAGTCCACTTGTGCTACCACCTAGGGGCCACAGAAATTTTAACCCCGAGGGGTAGCTCAGTTGGCCTACGATCACAGTTTGCACCTGGAGGTTGTGGGTTCGAAACTGCACTACGACACTGGGGCTATAGGGGAATTTTATCCGGTTTTCTCTCCTGGGCCCGTAGGGATTATTCTAGCCCAATGGGCTGGGAACCCTGCGTTATAAAAAAAAAAAAAAAAAGGATGAGAACCTAATTTCAATTGTTCATCTATCAATCCACCGGTAGCTCAATAGTGAGGCACCTTAACAATAATCTTCCTAGCTGTAGCGCAGATTATGATTTACGGACTTGGATTAGAGTGTGTGTGCTCAATTCTAAACCAGATCTAAAGAATGGCCCATACTTCAACTTTTCATGTCTGTTTTTCTTGTAATTGATCAAGTAAAGAAGTACTACTCAATCAATCTATCTGTGTCGTCAACAAGAAAAACAACAACAATCTTCATCACCTGAAAAGATAAATCTTTGTGAGGCAAACAAAATTTAATTAGCTAAGATGATGGCGTCTTGGTTGGCCCACTAGCATACTAAACACATAAATTAGATACAAGTTAGGGGTCCACAAACTATAGAGACCTTAGGGACTACATTTGCATAATATATATAAGGTGCAGAACTAATAAAAAATGACCGTTAGATACGATATATATATGGAGCTAGGGCCATCAGTATACTGGATTTAGGCCAACTCACATGGGCTTGTCTCCTTGCCCAATAAGGATTTTGATCCCCGAATTGGACAGAGATAGACCCAAGCCCTCCCGATAAGAATGAGATCATTTCTTATTAGAATATAACCTCAGAAGATTGAGATTCTAGGAAGATAGAGGTCCATGATTCATATAAACTGAAGTGGCATCTGACCCTTCAAGATTCAAATAATATTCAAATGATCCTATATGTAAGTGATTTTCACACCATAAACATGAAGTAGTGGAGATTTTTGTTGTTATAATGTCTATTGCTGGAAACAAAAGAAGCGCCAAACACTAGTAGCATGAGATGAGTGCATTATAATGTGAATGCAAGGCTCCTTTTAGTGAAAAATGTTGTGGCAACTTATACAAGTCACAGATTGATGCAATCCAGACCATTAAAATAGTGGGTCCTACTGCGGACGATTCATAACCACCCCCAATCATGCAATTATGACCATTGAATTAGTGGGCCTCAACATCTCTGCCATCTCCTATATATTGTAGTACAGAATAAGCTTTCATGGCAGAAGTAATAGCTTATAATTACAATGATAAATGGAAATAAAATCCGTAGACAAATGGGTTTTCATCCCTGTACAAGAAAATGGATACCTGCACTTGAAATTTTCTATGATGGCTTTTCATTTTGGAGCTGATGGATTCCTGTCTGAAGCCAAAGCAAGGATTGAAGTTGCAAGCTTGTTGACAGCTGCAGTAAGGCCATTGATTGCTTGGCTGCTGATATCAGTCTTTAATTCTTCAATCTTCAGTTTCCTCTCTTCCACATTTATAAGCTCTTTATGCCTTCTATCTTCCTTCTCTTCACATTGAAGAATTGCTTCAGATAAAATAGAGGCACTCTTGGAGATTGCAGAGCTAAGTTGGTGAGCAGAACTAGTGTCGCTGCTTCCTTCTCCTCTCTTTCTCCTTCTCTTTGCAGGTGAGTTTGAAAACTCACTTCCATCAGAATCTGAGCTATCACACGTCTCGAACAAAACATAAGGAATCAAACCAATCATTTAACAGACACAAATCAAATACCAGAAAAAGGAAGAACAGGTGCAAGACCCATCAATAAAAAAGCTGTCAACTTGAACTTTTCTTGAGAAAAGGAACCAATTAAAAGAGAAGTGCATGAAAGTAAAGAGAAGTCATCTGTGTAAAGCAAGAGCAAACCAATGGGCAATACAAATAAAGGAAAGAAGCAAGCCATGCTTTTGCAAGGGAAACAAAAGAGAAGCAGAAAAATAGCATCTGCAGAAAATTAATAAAAGTAATTACCCACCAGAAGTTGCAACAGAAAGAGGCGAAAAAAAAAAAAAAAAAAAGCTAATGCAGTGTCAAAGAATCAAAGGTAGGCGCAGGAAAAAACATGGTCTTTATCAGTATCCAAATGTTAGCAAACCCATCAAAGCAATGTGCAGAACACTGCCAGATAGAAGCATAATAGAAATAAAATTAAAATCATGAAAACGGAAAACAAAAGAAGTTGATGAAAAACACAACAATTATCCATGCATGATTTCATAACAGCATCAGAATGATGAAAATAGGCTATGACCAAATGAAAGCATCACAGCAAACTGCAAACCCACCCACCAATCCTACACACACACAGAGAGAGAGAGAGAGAGAGAGAGAGAGAGAGAGAGAGAGAGAGAGAGAGAGAGAGAGAGAGAGAGAGAGAGAGAGAGAGAGAGTACCTAATGAGGGTAATGACTGAGCAGGTTGTGGGGGTGGTTGGGAAGGAGCTGGATGTGAGCTGTGATGTTGCAGTGAAGGGAGAGAAGAAGGAAAACTGCTTATTGTTTTCTGTAGTGGATCAAAACCACCCCTGTTAGGATCAGGACCATGTAACCTCACCCTCTGAGTACCTCTCCTGTCAACCACCTCAACCAAAGCCTCATATATCTCAGGCAGGAGGTTTGTGGGCAGGTTCTTTTCCTTCCTCTCATGCCTCTCAAGCTTCCAATAAGAGCCCTCCAGTGACCCCTCTTCCACCTTCTTCTCATGGTCTCTTACCTTCTTGTAGTCCCTCATGAGGTTGTCCCACTTGTCGTTGCATTGGTTTTGGCTCCTCATACACCCATTTCTCCAGCAGTAATCCTCCACCCATTTCCACCTCAGCTCAGCTGGTCTAGTGCTCCTTCCCTCACCCCCACTTTCTTTCTTCATCCTCCGCTCATCATCCATCTTCTTTGCTGTGATAAGAACCAATGTCTCATTAAGTGTCCAGTTCCCTTTCCTGTACTCTCTCACACTCTCTCCTTCTGCACCTCCCACCACCATCAGTGCACTGCTTTGATCAGCCATTGCAAAACCCAAATGCAATGTACTGACTACCAAAACCTACATGCGCAAATCTTAAAGTTGGACATCATGTTTCCATGCTTTTCCAAAACAATACAAGTGAGAAACAACACAGGCATGAAGATTGATGGTCTTTGGTTCCCTTGTCTTATTTTTCTTTCATTCTTTCAGCTCTCTCTCTCCATCTTTGATGACTGGTTTTGAAGTGGGATTCTTTCTTTCAAACTACCAATTCAAACAAACAAACGCTAAAGTCAGGCATTTTAGCAAGACATGGATGAAAAGACAAGAAACTCTTTCTTCAAGGCTATAAAAGAAGAAGAAATGGGGCATGTGGTTCTCTTGTGCTGCTGTTGGGGGTGATGAGAATTGCAAACATGGAAATGAGTACATGCTTCCTTTTTCTCCTCTCTTTTCTTCTCTTTTCTCGCCTCTATTGTATTTGGTTTGATTATCCTATCTCAAAAAAGTGTCTTAACTTCAAATGTCAAGATAGGACTTACGAGAGAGAAAGAAAGAAAGAGAGCAAGAAAGCATGATGACATGTTAAGAAATGAAGCGCAACATTATAAGAAAAGGCCAAGCAAATCCATTCAAGCTGACAGCTTCAACAAACCCAAGAAATCTCATGGAGTGATGGTACTCATCAAGAGCTAGAGAGAGAGCGGAGCTGTGGACCCCCACTAAAAATGCTTTCTAAGTGAACTCCTCACTTGTGACTCCCAGTGTCCAACACAACCAAATACGCTTAATTAAAATGATAAGGACGTCTTTGATATTCCTATGAACTCAAGAAATGAAGGGTTTCTATGTTTGGGTCCACATAACTCTTTGAAATGTTTGGGACATATCCAATACAAGCTTGGAGTAGTGCCTTAAAGAAGTATTTCTATACAAGTTACATAAGCCACCAAGAAAAATGGATGTGTAGAAGATAACAAGGACTTATATAAAGAACTATAACTGAAAAGATTTATGTAAAGACTTAAAGCTTGCCCTGATTCTCATTGATCCAGCCATATAAATATATTACAATTAGAAGACTATTTAGGCAAAAACTCTAAGTTTAGGAATGACTCCTAAACTTCCTCAATCACAATCACTAAATTATCTCAACAGCCTAAATAATCTAAGTTTAGGAATGACTCCTAAACTTCCTCAATCACAATCAAAATGACTCCTAAATTATCTCAACACCCCCCCTCAAGTTGGAGCATGAGGATCCAAAATGCCCAACTTGTGAAGAAGATAATCAAACTGTTTCTTGCCAAGAGCCTTTGTAAAAATATCGGCCAATTGTTCGGATGTAGGAACATATGACGGAGCAATCAGCTCATCCGTTATTGCATCACGAACAAAATGACAATCCACCTCTATGTGCTTCGTTCGTTCATGAAAAACCGGATTTTTAGCAATGTGAAGAGCAGACTGACTGTCACAAAAAAGTTTAATTGCCTTTGGATGATGAACACCCAAGCTCAATAACAGTCCTTTTAACCACTTAAGTTCACAAGTAATGGCAGCCATGGAACGGTATTCCGCCTCCGCAGAAGACCGCGAAATTGTATGTTGCTTCTTTGTCTTCCATGAAATAGGTGAATGACCTAGAAAAATGAGCCATCCTGTCAAAGACCTGCGAGTGATGGGGCATGCTGCCCAATCAGAATCACACCAACCCTGCAAAGACAAATCACTATCTGCTCGTAAGAGAATGCCCTGACCCGGTGTGCCTTTTAAGTAACGAACAACTCTCAAGGCCGCCTCCCAATGCTCAACACGAGGCGCCTGCATGAACTGGGACAAAATATGCACCGAGTAAGCAAGATCCGGGCGTGTAACCGCCAAGTAAATTAGGCGGCCCACAAGACGACGATAGGCTTCCGAATCGGATATCAACTCGCCATTTGCAAGGCCGAGTTTATGGTTCTGCTCAATGGGAAAGCCAGATGGCTTTGCTCCCAATAGACCTGCTTCAGAAATAATATCGAGAGTATATTTTCGTTGACATAAGAACAGACCAGAAGAACTACGAGCTACCTCAATGCCAAGAAAATATTTCAAAGAACCAAGATCTTTCATTTTAAAACAATCACTGAGATAGGCTTTAAAAACCCGTATAGCAGCGGAATCATTCCCAGAGATAATAAGATCATCAACATACACGAGCACATTGAGCTGCACACCTCCTCTAGTGTAGGTGAATAAAGAATAATCAGAGTAAGATTGTAGGAAACCATACCCTTTCAAAGCTGTGACTAGCTTAGCAAACCAACACCTCGGGGCCTGTTTTAACCCATACAAAGACTTGCGCAGACGACACACCAGATTGGGATTGGAACACTCAAAACCTGGAGGAAGTTTCATGTATACCTCCTCTTCAAGATCCCCATGCAAGAAAGCATTGTGAACATCCATTTGATGAAGTTCCCAATTTTTGGTAGCTGCAATAGCAAGAAAAGCTCGAACAGTAGTCATTTTTGCAACAGGAGCAATCAATAATAGGCTCATGATTATGAAGTTCTTCCCACAAAGAAGATAATTTTCCGAAGTACACAGAGACAGACATGGATTGTGTCTGTTCACATTTAGCAATTGAAGATTTCAGTTGTTGAATTCTAAGACCATTAACAACCGCATATCGTGATTTAAGAGTGTCCCAAAGGCGTTTTGCATCTCTATATTTGGCGAGATTGCACTTTACCTCGGGAGCAATGGTGTTTGTAATCCACGATATTATCATGGCGTTAATGGCAGTCCAATCCGATTGAGTACATGGAGGAACTGGTTTGGTGATGGTGCCATCCAAGAACTCGAACTTGCGTCGTGCTTCCAACGCCGTTTGTATATCTGCTGCCCAATCATCATAATTGTCTCCACGAAGTCGGGTTGGAGTGATGAAATCGCCAGGGCGATCTTGGGATCCTAAAAAAAAAGGAGAATTTGGTTCGATTTTGGGAGGAGGCTGTGGCGGCTGTTCATCGTCGCCAGCCATAGATTTAGATGCTCGTGGTGCGTTGCCAACACCGCTTTGATACCATGAAAAGATTTATGTAAAGACTTAAAGCTTGCCCTGATTCTCATTGATCCAGCCATATAAATATATTATAATTAGAAGACTATTTAGGCAAAAACTCTAAGTTTAGGAATGACTCCTAAATTTCCTCAATCACAATCACTAAATTATCTCAACAGCCTAAATAATCTAAGTTTAGGAATGACTCCTAAACTTCCTCAATCACAATCAAAATGACTCCTAAATTATCTCAATAATAACTTATTTGAAGATTTGGCTCAAGATACATTGGATCAAAGAGCTGGGATTCATATAATGACAAGACTTGATTATAATAATGATGGATGACGTAAAAAAGTATAATTTATTCGAGAATCTGACTTAGGATAAATTGAATGTAAACGCAACCATTAATTCAAGAGAAAGTTTTGAAGAAATCACAATTTTTTATAGTTTAAAGAAAGGACACCAGAAATTATTTATTTCAACAATGTCCCCAAGTTTTCCAAGTTCCTTTAATTAGTTCCTTTTCAGCCTCAACCCCTCGCCACCAGTGACACTTTTCCCCTATTTCTAAATGACTAAATTGCCCGTTCCCTTAGGAAAGGGCTAGGGCCTTTTAAACTTACTTTCCCCTCACCCTTTCACTTCTTCCCTCCTCCTTCCTTTTCCCCACTTCCTCTTCATTGACAACCATTGGCGACCCTAGCCTCGGCAATGACTGGTGGTCTTTATTGCTGATGGTCAGTTGTGGTCTTTGGAGCAGGGAAGTAAGGACGGGGAAGAGGGAGGAACAAAGGGGAAGAGAGAGTGAAAGGGAGAGAGAGTGATGTTTTGAAAAAGGCCTAGCCGAAAAAGGGCATTTTAGTCATCTTGAAAATGAGGATAAAAGGTTGCCAACGGCAGGAGTTTTGGCCAAAAAAGGACCCAATTAAAAGAAACCTGGAAAACTCGAGGATGTTTTTGGAATAAAAAAACTTATATCGTCCTATTTTGAAAACTATGAAAAACTTCATGATGTTTTTGAAAACTTCTCTACATTCAATTATCAGCATTTCCGAATTTCTCAATGGTTAACCACGTGAAGAGTATGTCAATCCTGGTTATAGCTCACAAAGTCTTTGATAATTGAACATAGTTTGGTTGCTTTGGACTTTTTTTTCTTATAACCTAGCGAAGGGGTTGGGACCCTGAGACACATATCACACCTCATAAATGTGAGGTGATGGGAACTCACATATAAGGGAAAAGATAGGCACCACTTACACATGTGATGTGGTAGAAACTCACACATGCGAGGAGACATAGACACAAATCACACATGTGATGTGATGGAAACTCACAATGTGAGAAGACATACACACAACTCACACAAGTAAGTTGATGGAAATTCACACATGCGTAGAGAATAAATACAACTTACACATGTGAAGAAATAAAAACTCACATACATAAAAAAGGAGAAGGCTGGGTTCGAACCTAAGACCTCCCAATAAAATAAGAAGGTAAGGAGCCATTCTCTGTTTCTTTGGACTCTTGACATCCAACTTGTGGAATCATTATGGCAGTACATGACTAGGGTGTGTGAATTGAGGATGACAATAAGTTGAGTTAAACCAATGACTTGTCTTGACCTCCCCTCGTAAAGCTGCTTTGGTGGTGGTTTTGGGATCATTGTGTCGATTTTGTAGGTGGTTTGAGTTTTGACTTGCTTGACCCATGTATATATATTATCTATACCTGTTACTTGAACAAAACTAACGTTTGCTTTTACATTGTTTTATCATATCATTTTCACATCAAAGAGAGTATTGACTAGCTAGTCCAGTTTAAGATAAGTCACTTATAGATTTGTTTATGCATCACCATTATATGTGAGCCATTTTCATCCTTAGTCCCAAACTTTAGAACTTGTAGACTAATTCCCAATATTTGAAAACTGGATAACCATACACATCTTCCCAATCCTTGAGTATAAGGGTTCCATGAAATACATATTTCAGGGAAATGTTAAATTCAGTTTATTGTACAAAAGCAAATGTGAGTCGAGTGCAGGGTATCAAAGAGTGATAAAATTAGGTATTTCCACCAACAGGACTCTTATTGTCCTTCACGAAAATATGGGTATCTTTATTTGTCTTGTTACCTATAAAGAGTAGTGAAGGTCTTTCTACATGCTTGCAAACTAGTACTCATATTATTATATTTGAGTTAGGATCATATGAGGCTTTAAACTTGGAGAAGTCCTTAGTTAAAAAGGGCCGACACTCGTGCATGTTTCTTTACCATAATTCTAAGAATTCATGTCGAAAGGAATTTCAAATTTTCCAAAAAAGCTGTCCTTTTAAATGGAGTTCCAAATCCCTCTCCTCTTGATGGGGGACTTAGAATTTCAATAAAATGTATAGAGAATGAAATTTCAGGAATTTCAAAAAGTCATAAAGAAATATAGCTTTACAAAATGCCAAGGGACAAGATGTCTCATCATGTTAAAAAAAAAAAAACCCCAACATTCTAAATTCTTATAATAAATTCTGATAAAGAAACATGTCCTAAAAAATGGAACCTGATTATTGAACTTTTGAGCTACTCAAAATAAATGCCCTATATTCTACTACAATAGGAGTTGCTTTAATCGTAAAACTAACTATTGGAAAAAAAAAATGTGACTATTGGATTAAAATTTTGAGTACCTTATGCACTTGAAAGGCATTTATTTTGAGATGTATGAACTTTCAACTGGTGCGCTCCTTTATAGATTTCCACTTCTTTAACCAAGGTTTCCTCTAAATAAAAGCCACATAGACCCTAAGAACTATGGGATAGCCCAACCATTAAGGGGCATTCCACTCTCACCAAAATGCCGGGATGTGAACCTTAAAATTGGCACTTACTTTACTAGTACAATAACAAGGGGAGGGGCACGAATGAGAGCCACTCAAGAGGACAATTGCAGAATTAACACAAGTAGAACACTGTCGAACGAATAATGACCTTGAGGTGATAGATTAGGCTAATTTAAGATTATAATAGTTTACCATTGAGTAAAGTAATCCTGCAAAGAAAGAGAAAAAAAAAGCCCCTTCATGGGGCACGGACCCCTATCATTCCTGCATCTTCTTCTCTTTTCTACCTGCCCAGTGGGTCCCGCAGACGTACGAGGGCAAAAGTCCCTTGACCGTAGTTTGACCAAGTAATGAGGCGTCGCTTTCATTGCTCGCTTTTGGACTTTAGCCTGGAGCTTAAGTACAAAAGGAAGGGCGTTTTCGTCATTTTGGGAAATGTTGAACTGTCTTCGTCGGCAATTTACGAGCCCTTTTTGCAAATAAGGACATTCCAAGTGGTCTAAATTGCACATTGTTATTTATAGGGTTTTCAAATTCGTCTGGATGGTCTATTTTGTAAATATCTCTTTTGGTAAGGCTGTTTAGAAAAAAAATTTAAATCATTCAAATGATGTATTTTATTTTAACCCATGATTATATATAAGTCAATGCTCCACTCAAGATTGTGTCAGGCAATTCCTTTTTTTTTTTTAGTAAATCTCATTTTAACCTTGTTTATGCAATGCAATTATATTTTATAAAATAGAAACCACATAAATGGATTGAAACCATCCATTCAATTCTCCTATGGACCCAAATTAATCAATCAGAGTCAAATTGACCATTGAGTTGGACGCATGAAAATGTGGCTGAATTAGATTTGTCCAACTAATAATCAAGCTAAAGACCCATATATATAGTTATAGGGAGGAAACCTTGGATTGGATGGATGGTCAAGATAACTAAACTTTTTTACTGATTGTGTACATAAAATAAATTTATTGGTAAATTATTGAGAATAGGGCTTTTGACTTGATCATACTATAAAGGGCTTTTGACATACCTTAGGTAATGTCACCAGAGTCGTTTGACTATAGTCAACTTCTTTTTTTTACTTTTTTTGCTCTGGATCCAATGATATCATGGTTTTTATACAACATCTTAGGGAGGATTCTTTCTCAAATGATAAAAGTTATCTCCCTGTGTTAGTGGATTTATCTCCCCTTTGCTGGGCTATCTCATGAGTTCCAACTCGCTTGGCTGTGTTAGAAAAAAAAAACTTAGAGGGAAAAAAGAAATGTTACCTCATTGTTAGGTCCACATGACTACTATGATCAATTTCTACTTTATCTTCACACTTGCTATCCTCACTTTTATTTGCAGTAGCCTCCAAGCAAAACACAACTTATATGCTCTACAATTTTAGCAGAACCTTTTCAAACTAGAATTGAGACACATGGACCATGATAGAGTTTTTGAAGTTCACTGTGGTACTTGGACAAGTTTTTAGGTTCATTTGTAGACCTTCATTCAGCAGGCCTTAGATTGTTTTCAAAACCAAATAGACTAGATTTTATAAGGTAGGCTAGATCTAGAAACCTGGAACCCCACAAAGTACCCTCTCTCCTATTTTGAAATGCAACATAAAGATGTGGATTGAAATAGGTTTGTATATATGTGCAAGCCACAAGGTCATAACCCAGAGACCAGAAGCTGACATGAAGGTTACTCTCCACAGTGGCCCACCTATTTGGGGGATACACCCTACAATGGTAGTATATATGTTTATTTTGAATGGCTCTGGTTTTCAACAGGCCCTCACATGTGGAGTTCCACTCCTTTTGACTCAGAATTTCTCCATGCACGTCAAAGTCCCAAGGATCCGGACAAATATTTTTTACTGTTTACCTCAATAGCATGTTTGGAAAAGGGATACCTTTTGTAACCACAATGGCACCAACAGAAAAGATGATCCCCAAGAAACATCATGTGATCTTTGGACCTTAACCCGAGAGATTAAAGTTAACAAAATCTCGCTTTAATGATGCATTTGTAATTAAGTGGATCATGTGGAGTACTGCCTACTCCAGGAGATTTTGAGAGACTTCTCTCCTTTATATGTAACATGTTAAGGTAACAGGGAATTAAAGCGGCCAGATTCATATCTAACCTAAACTGTCCCTTCATTACTAATAATTTCTGTAAAACTTTGTTTCTGCAGTGATTTCAATTTCTGCTGTTTGGTGGGCATGGCGTTTTCTGCAATATAGTGTATTTCTGCCTCTTGTCTAGAGCTACAGAAAAATGTTATTGTTTTTTTCTTTTCTTTTCTTTTTTTGAACTTGTGGGTCCGAATGTTTTGCATAAATGTCAAAAATGTGTTAGACAATGGGAAGAATTAATCTCACTTGAAATCCATTTCCTTTTTCCATGGGAAATGCTCAACACAATGGAATTCTTAGGAGACGTTTGTGCAAGGCCCCTTTTGCCGAAATGAAGGGAGACAAGGAGCTCGATTTTTTGAAGCCTTTCTTGTTGCCGTTTAGTGCGGCAAGGATCAAAAGTAGAAAACTGTTTTTTTAGACGTGTTTTCCGCAATGGAGAGAATATGAAAATTCTACCATCCCTAATCGGAAATGGTTCTACGAAAGAGGAAACACCGCACCTCTAAACAAACGTCTCCTGGCATGTTTTTTTTCCCACCGGCCATTGAGTAACAACAGATTTTGGGTCCCATCAGTAGTAAGAGATGCGGAGTCTGAAGAAACTGCAGGGTATCCACTGCATTGTACATCTTCTACGAAAGTGATGCCTAGTGCTGTCCAGTTCAGACCAACGGGTGTTCTTATCATGAATTCTTGTACCCCCAAATTGAACTGTAATCCAATGACTTCCAGAGCAGTTTCACTGTTTCACTAGTGATGCCTAATATCTGGTGGAAAATTGACATGTTGCAGTTGTGAAGATTTCAGCCTGCAAGTATTTCAATTTTTTTTTAACTTTTTTCCCTGGAGTGCAGGGAAGAGATTTAACTTTCCACTACCTCTTAGGTCAAGTTTGGTCAATTGAATTCTTGAAAAAAGGAATTTTACTTTCCATAAAAAAAGAGTAGAATGTTTGGCAATTGGGAATTCCAAGGGATGAAATTGACTTGACCCTGAATTAGTTTTCTGTAAGGTAAGATGGGACTAAAAGGTCCTATAGCCCTAGATGGTTAGGACTGTAAGATTGATGAGAGGTCTCTCGATGTTCCCTCTGCATTAACCAAGGTGGCCCTCATAGCCAAGTTCCCAGCTTCGATCCTTAGGCATGTGTGTAAAACTAAGGTGCCAAAAATCTCCATTTTATCATGATATTTAGTAATATTATGGTAATTTGGAACGTCGAGACTTTCTCTATATTTTTTGCCATTTGCATAAAATTACTATAAGTTTGAAGAATAAAAACTTCTATTATTTTGTAGTTGTCCGTTTTTTAAATTGTTTATTTCTAGTGAGATTTTCAATTGAGATATTGAAGGGCCTCCCATAAATTTCAAAGCCCCCTCAATTATTTTACCACATTCCCTGAGAGGCAGATTTGGTTTAGAAATTAGTAACAAGCTCTCGATTTAATTGTTCTACTCCCCGGAATCAGTTGATTGTTTTATATGATCCCACTTCATGGAGCAGATGAAATATGAACTGCAACCCATACAACTGAGGACCTTGCCCATGGATGCTTCCATACTATATGCATGCAATGCATGGTCTAACCGATTTGACTTGGCCTTATCCCTCGTAGGTTGATGTTTAGCTTTTATGAATAAGGCCCAAGCTAAATGGTAAATGGGTTCCATGAAATCCAAAATTCAAAGCCAAATCATTGCATGAGCCAGAAAAATGCCACCACTGTCCATTTGCAAACTATCATCCTGATAGTTAGGATCATCAGAAAGTGGAGAAGTCATTATTAGGATCAGCTCCCCCTGAAAAACTTTTGCACCATGGTTCAGTGGTCCATTTGGAAAGCCCTTTCAAGATGCAACCAAAGTTTGCAAGAACTTAAGCTCCCTTGGAAAACCCTTTTGCTTGGGGAATATGAATTTTTAATGATGGAAAGATATTTTAATAAATAAAGAAATTGAGCAAGTTGTTACAATTTCTTCTTTTGAATCAAAAGAAGAAACCCACATAGTCGTCACCAGTAGTCCATACAAGAGCACAAACCATCTCTAAATCGATGGAACCGATTTCTATCTCTAACAACAATTTCTATTTTGTAGACCTTAGAGACTAGCTTGGTGTAGGCATGGCAATCTCTACAAACTCTAAGGTTCTTCACAATCCTGATGGGTGTCCCTTGGCCTATGTTAATGATCCCAAAAGCAATTGCAAGCTTCTCACTGTGATAAGACAGTGCTATTTCCTTGTCTTCCTCATCACCCATCTCAACCAGCATCTGTGATGTGTCTTGTACATACCCAACCTTCTTCAATTCCCTTTCCATTTCACTCAACTTTTCATATATGTCTCTACTTTGCGGATGGCTTTTGTCCCCCACATAGAACTCATGAACAACCCCATTGCACTCAATGAAACTGCACCCTCTCTCTTTCTTGGCCCCTTTCTCCTCCATCACTCTCCTCATCTCCAGAGCATCCTCCCACCGGCTTGCACCCGCATAGATGTTTGACAAGAGGACGTAGCGCCCCCCATCGTGAGGCTCCAATGAGATCAAACGCTTACCAACACGCTCTCCCACCTCGACATTATTATGAGTCCTACATGCCGCCATGAGAGCCCCCCACTGAGACGGTTGAGGCTCCATTGGCATGTTGGTTATGACCTCCTCGGCCTCTCGAACCAACCCCGCTCGGCCGAGAAGATCAGCGAAACACCCGTAGTGCTCCCTCTGAGGCTCGACGCCGTAATCCTTCTTTATGGAGTAAAATATCTCCCTCCCTCTCTCAACCAGTCCTGCATGGGTGCATCCACATAAAACATTGACAAATGTGGTCTCATTGGGCACCAAACCTTTCCTCTTCATGCCCCAAAACATATCCAATGCATCCTGTCCAAGGCCATGCATTGCAAGCCCACCAATCATGGCATTCCACAGCACAACATCCCCTTCTCTCACCCCATTAAACACCTCCAGAGCATGATCAATGCACCCACATTTAGCATACATGTCTATCAAAGCAGTACTGAACACCACATTCATTTCCCACCCCAACCTGTTCTTCTGTACATAAATATGAATCCATCTCCCTTGATCAAGAGCACCCAATTGAGCACAAGCCTTCAACACACTAACTAGAATCACCACATCAGGTTTCATCCCCAAAACCATCACCTCATTGAAAAGCTTCAATGCCTCCAAGAACCCACCCTTCCTCACATACCCATCCATCATAGCACCCCAAGAAACCAAACTTCTCTCAGGCATTTCCTCAAACAGGTCTCGTGCAGACACAACATCCCCAGCTTTCCCATACCCAGAAATCATCGAATTCCACGAAATGAGATCCAAACGCGAGCTCAAATCGAACAGCACGCGAGCCTCTTTCAAGCAGCCAATGTTGCAGTACATGTTCACGAGCGAGTTTCTCACCACGAGCAAGTCCTCGACCCCACGCTTCAGTATCTGGCCGTGGACTTTCATGGCTAGTAAAATGTCGGTTCTACCCTCGACGCAGGCCTTCACGAGAAGGGCAAAAGTGTAATTGTTCGGTGGGGCCCCCGCCTGGAGCATGTGGAAGTAGTGGGCCACACTGGAGTGGGCATCGGGGTGGGCCATGATCATTGAGTTCCACGTGTACACATCTGGGTGGTGGAGGGAGTGGAAGATGGCACGTGCGACGGACGGATCGGATTTTAGGAAGAGCTGGACGATGCGGCTGGCGGCGAAGGGGTCAAGGAGGAGGCCGGAGGTGATGGTGTGGGCATGGAGGGCTCTGAGGTCTGTTTGGGGATGGGTGGATTTTGAAAGGACGGCTAGGATTGGGTGATTTGGGATGAATCTTCCAGGGGGAGGTGGGCCACACAAGGTGGAGTGGAGTATTGGGGAGGGAGGTTTTAGGAGATTTCGCACGTGTGTTGATTGCATATCGTTGGAATTTGGGATGGGGGGGTTTGGTGACCGTTGGGGCATTGCAGATTTAAATTGTGGGGGGAGGTTTACAGAATGCCCATGGGAGGAGTATAAACAGGCGCTCCTGGGGTTGGGGTTAGGGTGGAAATCTCATTGGATTTCATTCACATCATGTTCTGTGTTATTATAAATATATATATATCTCTGGGTCTTAAATGTATAGCTATCCTAAATCCATCAAGAAAGGTGTTTTGTTGAAGCCCCCTTTATTGCATCAATCAAGTAAAATGATTATAGAGGTGAGGGGTGAAAGACATAATGTGGAGAACCTGATGTAACCCTCACTTTCCTATAATTTAATTGAATAATTTCTTTCTTTTTTGAAGAGGGTGTTCGACATGCTCACCTCTTTGAGAACCTAATATTTTCTCTTCAAGAATCGCTTATTTTTCTGAGCACTTGAAGTCCCTACCTCCCTTATACCGAATAAATCAGGTTTTTGCAAGGGCAAGTGGCCCTGAGAGCGTGAGTTTAAAACCGCAACTTCCGGTTCCTGAGTCCTCCTGGTCTCATCCAACTGCGCTACCCCTCAGGTTTTGATTGGGTTAAGGTTGACTCACATAACCCATATAACCCATTTAAATGGATCCGCTTGGGATCAACCCTCATATCAAACTGATTTAAATGGTACAATGTTTTCTTTTTTTTTTTTCTTTTTTTAAGACTTTTTTTTCCCTATAACTACTCGATCTCGGTATAGAACCTACATACTTGAAATGGAGTGGGCTTGGGCCACAAACCTACAAGTTGGGTTGGGTCGTTCAAGCTAAATGTTTGGTCCGTGTTAGATGCTGGTTGGATCGGGTTGACATGGTCGGTTGCAGATTGGATTACCTGAACTATTTTGAAAAACAAGTCAAAAATGAGTTGGCGTTTGAAACTCTAAACAACGGAGGCCAAGCCGACCCATTTACCCTACACAACCCATTTGCCAGCCCTCGAAAAATGCCAAACATGGTCCTGGTCGCACACATCCCAGGAAGAACAATGCCTGGTAAAAGCCTCATAATTGATGAGGCTTTATCCACTTACAGGCTAGGTTCAAACCCAGTGACTGCCTTAATTGATACGGGGAACATGTTACTAACTCAAGATCAACATATCTGCTGCTATTGTCTACCAGAAAACAGGATCATCCAAATGGAACTCTTTTCCACCATGTGCCAAACACACATGATTTCATCTTTGTTGGGCCATCTGGAAGCATGCCAACAATCATGGGTCGATAGATTAGAAAGGCCTCACCATGGGATGAGAGTTGGACAATGCTCTGTCGATTTTCTTACTCTGATTCAGTTGCCTAAAGTTTAGAAGTTTTTATGACTAAACAGGTTTTTCAAAGGACCAAGGGCCTCATAGAAATGAATCCCTTATTAAGAGTATGTGGTCTGCTCTTATGTGAACATCTACTGTCTCCATTTGTAATATTCAATTAAAGAACATCATTTGGCAGATACACACTAATCTCATATTCTGCCATGTAGAATATTGGAGCACACTTGAGAAGCATCCGATGATCAAAGTGAATCCAGAAAAATTAGGCTGGTTGGAGACAATTCCATGTGATATTACTTGTGATAATTGTAATTGGGCTGGGGATCATTTGCCATCAATTCCTTTTTAATTTTATCTCTCCAACCAGTGCTTCGATCTTTACATTAATTCACACACATTCAGAATTGATCGCGTCTTTGATCAGAAGCACGAACCTTGCCCAAATGATGAGCAAGAATTAGTATTTGCCATATAGTACTCTTCAAGAAATGCAACTACTGCTGGTCCAGTCCGCATTGGGATGGATTTGGCTTTGTTTTAAGCCTGTTGACAGTGCCTATGCCTATTTCCAGCCACAATATCTAAACAGCATTGAGCCTTATGCAGGCCTAGCCTTTGTTTGATTAGGGTCACATCCCAGCCCAATATAATTAGCACAAAGGACTTACATGTTTCAGATAAGGGGTCAACCTGGGCCAAACTTTTATCCCTGTAGGCTCGACCCGCCCTGAATATTAGGCCTCATGATAACTAAAAGGGGTGGGACAGACCAACCTCCGGTGAGACCCATCCAGGCCCATAATTCCTCTTATCGGTTCTCATTAGGCTACCCTAAGTCCAGTCCAAGTGCAACCTTCTTTAGGAGTGAAACCTGGGTCAAGACTGATGTTGTCTTGATCCAACAAAGAAATAGGCCATACCAATCACCAACGCCAATATCTATCTAAAGGCCAAAAATGAGCCCATACAGCCTAACAAAAGTCAGGCAAAGCCTCACTTTTAAATCATGCAGAGCCTGTTTATACTTGATCTGTTTAAACTGCAAATCAGGCCTTATATAAAATAGTGATCTGGCCGGTCCCATGGATTGTTATATTTCTTATTTGTCAATCAAAATGACTTTGAAGGTACTGACATAACCAAAAGAAGACAAGAATGCTACATGGGTTGGATCTGAAGTTCTGAACTGAAAAACCAAGTCCTGTTGACAAATGGACCGGAGTCTAGAAGCCTATACGTACCTAACATCGACCCAGTTACAACCTTGCCTTTTGGGTCAAAATCCATGACTATATGGATGATTTGAAGTAGTATCCTAGCCATGGTAATTGTTGCTGAAAGTTACACATATGTGTGTTTTTTTCTTCATTGTTGAAAACTTCAAACACTAACAAGAAGGTTCTACTTCTACCTTGTTTTTCTCTTCTCCATTATTTTGTCCGTCGTCTTTTCTTGAATCTTGTGGTATTGACACTGTACTTTTCCCTAAGTCGTCAGCCATGGTATAGTTAAAAAGGCAAAGGACACATGTGATCGAACAGGACATTCAAAATTAGATGAAAGTCAAGGTCAAATGACCTTTGATGACGAGCTAGCTTCCTTCCAGAGGAACCTGTTTAACTAACCGCTTAAATGAATTCAAGAAGAAACACTTGTCAAAAGAAAATAAAACTTTGGAGAAGAAAAGACTTTTTGTGAGGAGAGGCCGAGTCAAAGTGAATTTATTTATTATTTTTTTTCACAAAGGTGAGCTTGAATTGGATCAGTGGTCTTGTTATGATTTATTAATTTGTAACTTTCAGATTGAATTCAACTTCAACCAAGAACTTTGACACTTTTTTTGTTTTGTTAAAAAGGAGAACTTTGACATGTTAGAACTCTTTTTTGGCTGCTGCGTTCCTTCATCTAACCGGGATCCTTGGAGGCCTTCCAATTAGAAATCTCCTTAATCAATCAATGTCATTCTATTATTTATTAAGTAATAACAGTAGATTTGAAGAAGTGTAACGTTCCTAAGAATCTGGCTCAAGATGCATTAGAATAGAGGAATAGAATTGATGTAGTTGAACCCAACATAGCTAGGACAAGACTTTAATGATGATGATGACAACGATGATATGGAAACTCAAGCTGCACAAAATCATTACTCTCTCTTGTTTAGCCTCTGATAAAATTTTACTCCATTCAAGTATTAGTTTGGAACTAACATAACTTTAATCGGATCTATACAAATATAAGATTGATATAAATAACACAACATAAATATGAAATCTAAACACGTACCTGACTCCATTGCGTTTTCTTGATTTGAACTGTTGCCTTTGATTGGAGATTTACTACACTCCTCTACTACTACCCTAATAGGTGATCTCGATGAGACAACCAATATTTTGTGTAAAGAGGAGTTGTAACCCGTAAACCCTATATATAGGTTTTCCAAGATCGCTCCCTTCCCATCATGGAGAACAAATCTAATTAGGATTTAGGCTCCTCTTAATATAGGAAACTCTATTAGATTAACAACTTTTGATAAATACTAAACACATCTCTTTTAAGGAGACTTACCAATGGGCATGTGGTCATTTGGCCACACTAAAGCCCAATAATTCTAACATCAAGTGCTAAGCCCAACATCAAATTGATCATGCATGCTAGAAGTGGTTTCTATTTCTTTAATATTTTTATCACGCGTTTTATGAATGAATCGTCTTATGGATGACAATTCTTATTAAAATGAAATCTAATTTTGAGCTCTAAAAAAAGAGGTTAGTGATTTTGAACTGTTTGAATTTCAAACACGCACCCCCACTTATGGAGTTATGAGGATAGAGTTCCCGAAGGACCCGCATCGTCTCTTTAACTTTAAAAATACAAGTAGCTTCGATGAAAACCGATGCACTAGCGTTGAAATGATCACACTATATCTTAATTTGTTAAAAATAAAATTATATGGTAATTTGTTAAAAATGCAATAAAAATGGCCTTTAAGACATTAATGATATTCATTGTTGGAGTGAACTTGCATTAATGGAACATGAAAAAAATCATATCTTCATTTATCAAAGTCCTTCAACAACTAAAAATGCAATGTAAAATGCTATTCCTAGAAGACATTATTGATATTAACCACTGTATTGAACTTATAATTAGATTAGCAATGACCAATGAATATTTCTTTCCGGCGCCAGACAATATGGACTTTTGAGGTATTACATTGTGGTAGAATTTATCGAAATGTTTTTTTTTTACACAAACTTCGCTATATATACAAGAGAGAAAAAAAAAATTTCACATGAACCTTAATCTCTGATAAACTATTACCAATCCTTATCTCTAACAAACTATTCCTATGATCTCGATTACTCCCCTCCAATCGAATACTCCTTTTATGTAAAAACATCCCTTACAATTATGAACCCTACCATACAAATGTTGACCATTATAGCAAAAGGACAATTTACAGTTAACATAGGGCTGAGTTTGAGATTTGAATAACTTCTATATTTGATTAGGTTTCTCATTCTCTTGTATAAATTAATTAGGATGATTTCCATAACAAAGCCATAGTCACTTGGATTTTTCTATAGAGACACCTTCCTCTTTCCCACCAAAGTCAAACAAAAGCCAATGAGATTTAACGGCTTCTCTTGTCTTTCTTTGGTCACACACACCAACAACAAACTTAATTAATTAGAAATCTATACATAATCTTAGACCACCCCATGTTTTTAGATAAGAGAGACTACATGTACGGTTGTAGATAAGATTAAAGTGGTTTGGTCAGTCAGAATCCCTGCACATTGTATACGTGTAATGTAATTTGTCTATGATATTAAAACAGTTCATTAGCTGGTCTACTTCTTGACAGATACATATACCTAATGCATTCAAATAGACTTTATACATATATATCATTGTCTGAATCTCCCTTATCTTCTTAGGATTCGTTTCTTTATTTGTAGAGGTTTGCCATAATTCACTGATGGCATCAAAAGGGCAATGATTTCAACCTCTACTGAGATTTCTAACTACTAGTTTGATAGTTATCATTCACGTGAAGTCGACTACTTGTTTGAGACCGAATCAAGCATGCTTGTACCTTATTTGGTCTTCATTCTCATCTCTAAGTCTTTTTTATTATATAATCCAAACACATTGCTGATCGGTTTCAAATATGAATATAAGTAAACAACTAAAATAGTTATTTATGAAGAGAACATAGAAGATTGTGTGATAGAAAGTGATTTACGTTGAAAGGTTAGTGCAGTTCCAAATCACACTGCGGTAATACAATGACCTTAGCATGCATGCGACAAATGTTCAGGTGATATTCTGGTAGCATAATAGAACCGTGTAGGGATGAAGTTCCACTCCTTTTTTAAGCAATATACAACCTCAATAGTCTGCGATGGTCTGTTTTGTGCGTCCAGACTTGTTCTAGGATTCAAGCAAAGGCTACTGTGCCAGAGTTTGAAAGCAGGCCTGAGCTGAAGGACCCATTTTGATATCTATCGACTAAGAGGAAATAACTATTAAATTTTCCTGGAGGCAATAGTATAGGTAGTGGAAGTAACATGGCCGGCACAAATTTTAGGACAAATGCATGTTAGTCCCAAGTCATTCCTTCTGGGATTGAAACTCGCGGTAACTTTGGTATGATATTAAATTTCCTCCGTAAATCAATCCCACCAAACCTCAAGGCATTAATAGATTAAGGGAAATACTTTTCAACAATAACTTGATTTTTGTGTAACCAACATGGTTGCCAATTCTGTTTCGGTCATCATTTCTGTCTAGTATCCAAGATGAAATATTTTGGTATTTCGGAAATTTGGCAAAAATTCTTGGAAGAATAGAAGATTTAAAATATATAAACATTTATATATAATAGAAAAGGTAAGAAAATTTTAAATTATGCATGTTTCTTGATATGAATATTGAAGAAAAAATAAAAAAAATAAAAATAATAAAAATTGTGCTATAAACCGAAATGGATCAGAATGGACAACCAAAATGGATTGAAATAAACGAAATTCAAACCGAATTTTTTTCAGCCCCATTCTATTTCGGCTAGAGGATTGGAACGAAAAATTCTAGCCATTCTAACTGAACCGAAATGAAATTGACAACTACGATTACCAATCATAAATATCTCACACTTGGTTTGTTAGATGTAATTAAAGATTTAGAGTTACAAGTAAGTTCAAAGGACCCATCCCAACACTGTTCAGTCCCCACCAAAAAAATCATAAAAAAGTCAATTCAGACTTAATTAAAAAAAAAAAAAAAAAACATTCACTCCTATAATTGCAATCAACACAATTTTCATTTTCCATTGAACCAGTCATTCTTTTTGTGTGGAAAATACTTCTCATCACCATAACTCTCTAATTGACATGCATCAAATGGACCATTAAACTATAGGTATTTCTTTTAGAAAACAAACTTGTTCCTTCTTTTTCCCCCTTCTTCTCACCCTATATAGGGCACTTCTCCTTTTTCGCAGAAGAATTTGCGCACATAGAGGAGACTTTTTTGTGGATTTGTGGAAAATTGAGCTGCTTAATGTCTCATCTCATAGAAAAATGCTTGCGCCAATCTATAGAAAACTATTTCACTTTTCCTTTTTGTTTAAAAGAACGAGAAAAAAAATTGTACAAACATGCATTAAAAGAAATGACACTATTATACTCAGTGAAAACCTTGGTTGTTGGGTAATTCACTTGTTCAGTGAGTTGAAGTAACTATTTAATTTAAGAGACAAAAAATGATGAGGGGTCATGTAAAACAATATAAAATTTCAAAAAACACAACTTCCTTTAAAAAAAAAAAAGTTTCAAAAAGCAATTCTCTGATTTCACTGAATGACAAAATTTTCAAAAAGTGAAAAAGATTCTTTCTCAAACTAATAATTGGTAAAGAGCCGTTACATTTTGATTTGACACTCCTTGCTTTTAAATTTCTCTTGAATTGGCTGTTCACTTCGTTCACTCTGCAAGTGAATTACATAAATAGGCCAAATATATCTCACTAAGTCTTCTTATTGTTGCTAAGAACTACATACCTATTTAAACGGTACAATGAGATAAATAACAAAACTCAACTCCTTCTCAATATCAATTCAATTTAATGATATATAGAGAGGCTTTTCTCTCACACTAATCATAATATGAACAAGGTTAATCCTCTCACAAATCACCTGATATAGTAGAGATATTCTAAACGTAGGTGACAACTACAACTTTCCTAATCTACGTTCTCTATCTTTTGGCTTTGTTTGTTTTATGGCATAAATATTCTGTATGGAAACAATTCTTGCCCTAACCTCCTGTACGTGCCTAAAGATTACGGACTTGGTGTAGAAGATGGTAAGAGTTCACTGAGAAACTATTTAGCTGAACGGGAACGTCTCTGATGATCCGGAATCTGAAAAGGAAAGAGAAAACAGAGGTCAGAGCCCGAGGCTGCTGTCAGCCAAAGGCACTCCGACGCCTGAGTTAGTGTAGTCACTGAACTAGGGTCAAGTGAGGTAGAAGATATGAGAGAAAACAACAAGATGAAGATTGTCTTATTGCATACCTTTTATGGGATCACCATGCAGGTATATATAGGAGAGAGTAGAAGGTTCCATAGTGGAGGTAGGTGGGGATACTTGTCCCATCAGCCCACTCCTAAGACCCTTGGTAGGTGAGGATACTTGTCCCATCGGACGTCCCCTCAAATCCCTCACATAAATGTGGACGTGATAGGGAAGGTCCCTTATCAACATCTAGCAGTCACCCTCTGTCAGGGGGTCTTTGTAATGTAGCCATCCTATCTCATAATGGAGATTTAGGAGGACAATGCACATCTCGGTCAAGTAGACGGAGATGGTAATTACCGAGATCAGGGATTCTTAAGATCGGGCATTAGTACCGAGGCGCTCGAGGCAGAGCCCGTAATGAACGAGGCCGGTAATTGACCGAATCCAACTCCAACTCGGTGCCATTTGGCACTTTTGTTGAACTGGGTTAATTGAGGCCGGTATAACCGCTAATTGGTATTTCAGTGTCAAAGTAGGAGATTACCTCGGTTCTACACAACCACTCCACACACCTCCCATCCTATTCCAAAATGACTCAATGCATCAGGGCTTCGACACCATCTTAGTTTTTGCACTATTAGACCCACCAACCGATCCAAACAACCTGGTGCGTGAGTAATTAGTCTGTAACTTTTCTAAGGGCGTGTGTTTGGTTGGACTTAATATAAGGGTTTATTGGGCTTTTGACTTGTTAAAAGCCCAAAAGCGTCGTTAAGATGGCCGTTTGGTTATTGCATTTTTAAAAGAACTTCTTAAAAGACAAAAGTGAAAAATGGACTTTTCGAATATGAAGTAGATTTTAAAAAGCTTTATTAAGTAAAGCATTTTTTGTTTTGAACAAGTCGAACCGAACACACCCTCAATCATTTCGAACTTAGACTTGTTAATTAATGATCTGGCTGGCTTCACTCTTTTAACTTCCAAACTAGGTTCAGACTGACATTTTCGATCCAATTCATTAATGGACCAGGTTTCAATTCAGCCTCCATATGTTTATGAGAGGCACAGCCTATTGCCACCCAAGATAGGGTAAATGGTCCACCTTTCATATTTCTTTTTAAGAATGATTTTTTTATTCCAACGATAAGATGAGTCAGTTCTTACCTGTCTATTCAAGGTATGCAGTGAAAAGATTTGCTCACAGTAACAACAAACAACAGAAACAGAGAAAATTGGAAAGCTGGAACTAATTTTCCACACTCTAATTAATGATTAAAAGATTACACATAAATAGACTGAGATGCAAAGAAATAGCAACTACTCAAGCACTCAAAACTAACTAGCTGAGTCACCACAAGACTCGGTCTACATGATTTATTTTCTACTGACTTGCCTAACAAAAAGGAACTACATAACAGAACAACAAAGCATGCAGATTGCCCACTTCCCTTCAATCTCTCCACTTCCTTTAATCTCGGCTTGAAGTTGATGATGATCTTCAACACTTCCCCTCATCATTAACTCTCTGTTCAGCACTCCCAGTTTCTTTCTGAACTTCACGAACTTCTTTAAGCATAACCCCTTGGTCAAAACATCAGCCACTTGTTCATCAGTGTGAATTGAGAGAAGAGAAATTTCTTCACGCAAAACCTTTTCTCTAATAAAATGATAGTGAATTTCTATATGTTTTGTTCTAGCATGGAATACTGGATTTTCTGCAAGCTGAATTGCACTTTCACTATCACAATAAATTTTGACCACTCCATTCAAAGTCTGATTTAAATCTTTCAGCAATTGAACCAACCATACAGTTTCTTGAGCTGCCATTGCAGCTGCCCGATACTCTGCTTCAGTTGTAGACAATGACACGGTTGGTTGTCGTTTGCTGCACCACGATATAGCTCCAGATCCTAAGCTGAATACGTAACCTGTGGTCGACCTTCTGGTTGACAGATCTCCAGCATAATCAGCATCACAGAACCCAACCAAGTCATTCTTCTTCCCTGCTTCATAAAATATGCCAAAGCTCAATGTTCCTTGTACATACCTAAGAATCCTGCGAATTGCATCAAGATGTGGTCTTCTAGGCCTTTGCATAAAATGACTCACAACACCTACTCCATGAGCTATATCAGGCCTAGTTAGAGTTAAATAGATTAAACTTCCAACTAGTTGCCTATACATGACTTTGTCTTCCAGTTCTTCTCCTTCATCTTGTAGAAGTTTTGTATTAACTTCCATTGGTGTTGCTACATCACTGCAATTCGTCATCCCAAATCGACCAAGCAACTTCTTTGCATAGCTCTGCTGACACAAAAATATTCCTTCCTTACTTCGAATGACCTCCAGTCCAAGAAAATGCCTAAGCTCTCCCAGTTCTTTCATTTGAAATCGAACTCCAAGATTAACTCTGATCCTTGTAATTTTAGGCAAGTCATCACCTGTTACTATCAAGTCATCCACATAAATTGAGACAATAGAAGTCTTAGTATTTGTCACTTTAACAAATAAACAAGAATCAGATGAAGCTAAATAATATCCATTTGCCACCAAAAATTCAGCAATTTTGCCATACCAGGCTCTTGGAGCCTGCTTCAAACCATATAAGGCCTTTTTCAGCTTGCAAACATAATTAGGACTCTCTTCAAAACCCCTTGGCTGCTCCATAAATATTTCCCTGTCTACCTCACCATGTAAGAACGCGTTCTTTACATCTAACTGCCACAACTTCCATGAATTGCTTGCTGCCAATTCAATGAGAACACGAACTGTCGTAATTTTGGCAACTGGACTGAATGTTTCATCGTAATCCAGCCCAGGTTGTTGAGAAAATCCTCTGGCCACCAATCGAGCTTTAAACCTCTCTACTGAACCATCAGCTCTAGTCTTAACTTTATACACCCATTTGCATGAAATAGGCGTTACTCCAGCTGGTCGATGCACAAGCTCCCAAGTTTCATTTTGTTTAAGAGCCTTAATCTCTTCACCCATTGCTTCCTCCCATTCTGGTATTCCTTGGGCTTCTTCAAAAGATTCAGGTTCATACACACTATCTGCATTATCAGTTGTGGCCATCCAAGCAGCAGTTAGAACAGAATTTGCATACCTTGGGTTCGGTTTTGGAATTCTAGAAGATCTTCTCAACACAGTCTCGTTCTCCTCATTTTCTGAACCATTCAATTGCGATGGCCTCATTTCCTCTCCACTTCTGGTTTGATGCACACCAGATCGCCATGGGTTCTGTGGGCTATTTGATCGATTAGATGTCTCTTCCACAAATGGTTCAACTAGCTCTTCAGGAGCTGGTTCAAGCATGACATCCGAACTCATTTTCCGCTGTAATTCTATCTTGAGTTCTCTACTATCAGGAAGAATGGTGTGGTCACTTGACCACCAAGACGAGGCCTCATCAAAGACCACATTCCTTGACACATGAATGCGTCCTGTAACTGGATCAACGCACCTCCAGCCCTTCCTTTCAGAGTCATATCCGGTGAAAACGCATCTGACAGCTTTCTTCTCAAATTTGCCGCGTAAATGGTCCGGCACAAATACATAGCAAACTGAACCAAATACTCGTAAATGACTTACATTGGGCTTAACACCGAATAATTTTTCCACAGGCGTCATGAAATTGAGCTTCGGTTGAGGCAAGCAATTAATGACATACGTAGCAGTCCTCATGCACTCTGCCCAGAACTGGGTTGGGACATTTTTAGCATGCATCATGCTCCTACACGCTTCAGCTAGATGTCTGTTCTTTCTCTCTGCTATTCCATTCTGTTGAGGCGTGTTTGGACAAGAAAATTGTCTGCGTATCCCATGCTCCTGTGTATACACTGAAAATTCCTTTGAAGAAAACTCTCCACCATTATCAGACCGTAAGCATTTTATTTTGTAGCCAAGCTCATTTTCTACCTGTTTGTGAAACTCTACAAACTTTTTGAACACTTCAGATTTTTCTTTCAGAAAGTATACCCATACATATCTAGAGAAGTCATCTGTAAAAGTTAGAAGATAGCTTTTACCTCCAATTGATGAAACTCCAACCTTGCCGAGGACATCTGAATGAATCAGCTCAAGTGGCTGCTTTGCTTGGAACACAGATTTGTTGTAAGGCAGCTGATGTGCCTTACCATATTGACATCCAGGGCAGACAACATCTCTGCGGACTTCTAGCTCAGGCATCCCTCTCACCAACTGCTTCTTCATAATTACCTTCAGCTTTTGATAACTAACATGAGCCAACCGAGAGTGCCAGAGATCTACAGTCTCATTTTTTCGAGTTTTGTCAACATAAGCATCCTGTGCTGTCATAACATATATCGACTCTATCCTTTTTCCCTCCATGTAAGGCATTCCAGAGATCTGCAAATTCTTGTAAACTTTCACATCATTTGGTCCAAAAACTACAAAATTACTTGAGTCTGTGATCTGAGAGACTGATATCAGATTCTTCTTCATATTTGGGACATGATATACATCCTTGAGCAGGATGTTTTTGTCACTGGTCTGTGGCATGTATGCAGCATCTCCTACATGAGCAATTGGTAGCTTTGCATTATTAGCGGTGACCACCATCTTCTTACCGGTGTATGCTGCTTTTGTGATTAACTTTTGTACATCTCCAGTCATATGGTTTGAGCAACCCGAGTCAACAATCCAGTCTCTAGCATAATCTGGTTGATTTAAACTATCACCTTCCATGAAACTTGCAGAAGCCAGATGATTAGTTAGAGCCATGTCTAACTCTTCTTCAAGCAGAAAATCTGTCCACTCATAATGCAGAGAGTTGTTCCTGCTCTTCTGATCCAGTGTAGGCTGATCTTCAATGATGGAAACAAGTGCATTCCACTCATCATCACTTTCGCCATTCGGTGGAACATCATTTGAAGTAGCAGAATTGCTCTCTTCAGTCTTCTTTGGTGCTCGACAATTCCTGGCGAAATGACCAGGTTTGCCACAATTGTAGCATAGCACAACCTTCCTGGGGCTTGGATTTTGATACTGCTTCTCTGAATCTCGGTTTTTGGATGCCTCCCCTCCTTGAGAACTCCCTTGCCAAGCTTTAGATTTTGGATTTCCTTTGCTTCCCCGTACAGTGAAGAGCACCTCTTCATTTTCTTTCACCGACGCTCCAGCTAATTGTTTAGCCAGACTTTCCTGATTAGCTAGAAGGCTTTCAAGCTCAATCAGAGAAGGTTGGACTGGCCATCCTTGAATGGCTGTAATAAAGCCATTATATTCAGGTCTTAGTCCACGAATAATTATCCTTCGCGTGCGAGCATCAGTGATCTTAGACTCTGCATCCAGCTGAGTAATATCATGACAAATCCTTTTTACTTTCAAAAAATACTGTGATATTGTCATGCTGCCTTGAGAAATTGATCCAATTTCATTTTCTAGCATCTGAAGCCTTGCATCATTAGTCTTTGAAAATAGTGCAGCAAACGAATCCCAGGCTTCCTTTGGAGTCTTGACTTCTCGGATATGATCAAGCATCTCCTTTTGAATTGTCGCCTTCAAAACAAACAAAGCCTTCCCGGCTTTGATTCTCCACTTCCTTGCACCATCTTGAGACTCAGCCGTGCCATTAGGTGGAGCAACATCAGTCCCGCTCACCACTTCCCACAGATCTTGGCCTTGAAGATACGACTCCATGCATGACTTCCAGTAATCGTAGTTTGTGTTGTTTAATTTCTCAATTCCACTTACTGAATTGGTGAGATCCATACCAGCAAAAAAAAAAAAACAGCACAGTATCACTCTAAGAGTTTCACAACTTTTCTCTCAGAGACCAACTTGGCTCTGATACCAATTGAAAAGATTTGCTCACAGTAACAACAAACAACAGAAACAGAGAAAATTGGAAAGCTGGAACTAATTTTCCACACTCTAATTAATGATTAAAAGATTACACATAAATAGACTGAGATGCAAAGAAATAGCAACTATTCAAGCACTCAAAACTAACTAGCTGAGTCACCACAAGACTCGGTCTACATGATTTATTTTCTACTGACTTGCCTAACAAAAAGGAACTACATAACAGAACAACAAAGCATGCAGATTGCCCACTTCCCTTCAATCTCTCCACTTCCTTTAATCTCGGCTTGAAGTTGATGATGATCTTCAACATGCAGCCATCTTTCCTCACATTAGAACTGTACTTCCTCACCCAAAGTTTACTTCCCTCAGCTAAGGGATCCCTCATCTCACCCCCTCAACATAATAAATATTTCTTTCCTTTCTGTGTAAGGATATTTTATATAAACACAACAAAAGAGAATACAAGCCCACGACCATGAGCAAAATAGCAATCCACCTTCACCTTCAATATTTCACACACCCAAAATTGAGCAAATAACAACCCTGTTTCTCACCCGGTTCCCCAAGGTTTGACCCTGAGTAGATTAGTCATCTTAACACGTGTGTGGGCTCTCTTTCCACATATATGGGCAACATCTGCTCACACATGTGGCTCTCTCATGGGCCCCAGCCCTTTAGCTGGGGTAACAAAAAAATATATATATTTTACACGCCATATTCACAAGCTACCTATCAAACCTTGAAAAAGAGTCGAGCATGATTTTGTTGCTTCAAAGTGCATTTGTAACTTTTCTTTGTCTTTCTTTATTACCAAAACCTATTTGGCCGGTTGTATGATGATCGATGACGTGTATCCTGCATATTTAGCGTTAGGGGTGTTCATGGGCCGGGTTGAGTTGGGCCTAAGCCAATCCTAACCTAGCCCATCTTTTATTTGGCCTAGTATTCAAGCACATATCTAAAAGAAACGCTTAGGACAAACCTTATTTCAAAATGTATGTACATGTATATATGATTAGCAGTGGTTGACCTAAGATTTTCGTTTGAAGGGTGCATACCCCAATCGGATTTTGGAAACAAATCTAGAATTTTCATGTGGGTTTTGGGGGCAGACATGGGATTTTTATGTGAGTTTCTTAAACCGAGCCAAAACTTTCACTATGATTTTAGAAGCGGACCTAGGTCCAACGGGTGCGACTGCCCCCACATGGATGTACTTGGGTCAATCCCTGATGGTTAGGTGTTCGTTCAATTGAGTCTGGTTGGCAACGGATGACTCAACCCATTTAAATGTAGGTGGATCCTAACCTAACCAATTTAAATGCTGGTAAGGGTTTTTAGACTTGTGACTGATCGGTATATACTGTGACATATATATGTGGTCATATCGGAATTGGAGTCAGATCGGGTTAGCTGATCAAGTCAGATTTGCAACCCGTATGGTCTTCATTGTGTTGATATGCTGGCCCCTTCTGGGCCTCTTAGCATACACCCGATCAACATTGGCCTGTTTAAATATTGGGAAAGCAAGTTTGGCCCGGTTCACCGTGGGCCTTAAAATCGTGCCCAAATCTACTCGTGCGTGTGTGGCCCAAGCTGGTACGGCCCATGAGCACCTCTATCCAAACTGGCACAAATATGGCCTTTGGAAATTAGTGACTTGGGAAATTTTCATGGAAAATAAATTACGTTTTGAAAGTAGAAATAATAAAAGAAATGATTTTTTACAATATTTTTTCCAGATATAACTATAAATAAATACACTAAAAACTATATTTATAAGGTTTTTATTTCATTTTCCAGTTTTTGCACTCATGCTATTGTGATTTTCTCACCATATGTTGACTTTTGTTGATATTTTTGAAATTGCTATCGGAAAACACCCATTTGACAGACATTACAAAATTTTCAAAATTTGGGTTGAACTGTGACACTGATCCACATCGTGACCTCCGAAGCCCCGATCGGGTTAAAAGTACCAATTGACACTTTTTCCCTTTTTGGTAGCCAGCTAAGGGGCTGGAGGTGGCCAGGGCCGGGTCAAAACTTGCACAGGCGAGAAGAAGGAACTTGCATGAGCAACAAGAGCGCGGGGGAGTGGTCAGGTTTTGCAGGAGCAATGGGAGTGGCCAGGGTCGAAACCCTAATCTCCCAGTAAGAACTACACGTCTTACTCATTAGGGTAAGATGTCATTCTTTATCTATATATAGACATTTGTAGTCTTGAATACGCAGGGTCTGTTGGATCAGCAGAACTAGGAAAACTAGTGCTTGATGAATTTCGAAATCCTCAAAACTTTTAGGCCAATTTGTTTTCTAAATTTTAAATTGCTACGTACATATGTAACTCAGTTGATTAGGGACAGTGTATTAGCATCTCCATAAAACTCATTAAGTAGGCATATGAATATTTTGGATCACTGAAACCTATCACCCACTTCTACAAAAATAAAAATGAAGACTGAGATACGAGATATAAATTGAAAATGCATGTGGAAATCACCATTAAAAGCCCCGTATGTATACCCCACAACGTTTATAAAATTTGTAAATAGGCCTCTATAGGTTTAGTAGTTAGTGCATTTTTGCCTTATCATTTGAATACCTTCCATCCCTAAAATCATTAGGATGGGCAACCAACATGAGGTTGTGTTGAATTTTAATAAGAATCTCTATCCTTGCATCCATAAAACAAAAATATATGTCATTATTTATAAAATTACCATTATTTTATCCCAAGTCCAAATGCTCTCTCTCTCTCTCTCTCTCTCTCTCTCTCTCTCTCTCTCTCTCTCTCTCTCACACACACACACACACACACACACAAACACACACATTCGCATGAAGCCTGGTCATGTATTTAAAACTTTCATCAATCCAATGGTAGGTTGCGCATGGATTGGGTCAATTATAACAATTTATAAAGTACAAGTGTTGATTATAATCAAATGTGCTCTACATTGGTAAAGAACGATTTATGTAGGATTAGTTTCTCCAACTAAATATCTTATAGTAACCGCCAATGCTACAAGCTTTAGAAAAATCTAAGTCTAAGCTTTAAAATTATACACATAGGGACCAAGAAATGGCAAAAGTATCATTTCACTCTAAACACTTATAGTGGTTGCCAGGCTAAAGAAAAAGCCCGTATGCATTGCCATATATTGAAACTATGTGCCTTATTTACAAATCATGGACCCTCTCTTTCTCCCTATGAAGTGATTCATCGTTTGAGTTGGCTGAGAATTCACTAATTCTCATCATCAAGGCAGCCCTGATATAATCAATGACTAAGCTCACACCATAATTTTATATTTTTGAGTGTTATCAGTTGTGATTTTTAATAGGATTCAGGTCTTCTAATGCTCAAGCAGTACGCTATTCTATTGGGCATATTTATTTACTAGAATCTTTTATAAAGAAATTCATCTAGGGGTTTATTAGACATAATGAGACATCTTGTCCCCTAACATTTACAAATACCATATTTCTTCACTAGCATTTCAACAGTCTAGCTAGCCACATAAAAGATCTCAATTGACTTTTGAGATTTTTAAGAATTGTAACCCATTTGCTCTTTGGTGGAATTTCCGGATACTCAAGTACAAGGGTTTCAGGAATTCCACTTTGTCTTAGAATTTCAAAATTCTTCATATAAGAATTTCATAACTTCCAATAAAGAAAGAGTCTCACATGTTTCTTTACTAGAATTTCTGCCAAGAATTTGCTATGGTTTTGGACATGATGATCTGACATATTCTCCACTGACATTTGCAAATGCATGTTTGTTCACAAGTATTTCAAAATTCCAGCTATCTAAAAGGTCGTAAATGGTTTTTGGGATTTCAGGAATTCTAGCCCCTTTGCTCTAATGTTGAAAATCCTGGTTGCTTAAATTAAATATGAGGGAACATTTAAGAATTATTTCACTATATTCGAGAATCTCAAAATTCTCTAGGGGAAAAATACTATGAATTCTAGTAAAGAAACATCCCCTAAGAATAGGACACCCACCAGCCTTTAACATATACAACAAAGGTTTTGAAGCCTTTTTTTTATTTTTGATAATATCTTTGAAACCTAGTCATAAAAAAACTAGAAATCAGGTGGCGCCATCAAAAGCAATGGAATCAATATCAACAGGTTATTAAAATAAGCTGACCGCCCAAGGCCCATCCAATAATGGCCTCCGAATAATTATTTGAATAATATGCCCTACCCCTAAGTATCATTGGAGAAGAAAGAGACAGCAACATAATTAAAGTAGAAAGTGAGAATCATTTGTTTTTGACAGGGGTTTAGTTGAGGTCAAGAAAAATGGCATGTTGATTTTTTAAGGCCAATAATTGATAACCACATGAGAAAAATAACAACTTAGAAAACAATTAAAATACATAGTTTCTTCTTACTTAGTTGCCTTGGGTTTGATCTTTGGATAATGCCTCCCTTATAGTGGCGTTTTCAGGATTTTCTTCCCGGAGGGGCAACCAATAGTTGACTAACAATGGGTATAATAAATATTTTTTTATATAGGCGATCAATAATATTTTTTAGATTTGATGTTTTTGACCTATCATTTAAAAATACTTCTTTTGCAGGATTTTATACTTGTATCTAAAAAAGTTATAGATTTAAAAACACCCCAATATTTAAAAATATAATTGTTCAAAATTTTGAGGACAATTAAATATAAAAATAATAGGACTATGATAATGAATACAAACGGCTCAAAATAATATTCCTTTACTCCTTGTTTTAGGAGTGAAATTAAGTTATATCTCTTTCCAACCAAAGTAGGACCTATATCGGATTGATGAATTGTAAACCAATCTACTCATAATTAATTTATAAAAATATGTAGTAAATTGGTTTCTTGTGATCATTTAATGGGCCATTAACCAATGCTATCAAAAGGTAAACAATTAACTATTCATGCTACTTATAATAAATGTCCTCTTCTTAAGTGAACTTTCCCCAAATTTTATTTTAATAGAAGTTGGTCCCACCATAAGATTGAGGGTATCATACTTTTAAATATAATACAATGGAACCAACTCCTATTTCAATCGAAAGGATACCCAATAAGCCAAAATCCAACTAATTTTAAAGAAATGATTATCTCAAAGTGTCCATAGAGAAACCACTCCTTTGGAGAGAAAAAATCTCCTTAAAACATGGAGATGATTTACTTGCTTTTTTGTAAGTAAAGGACAAAAGTAGCCTCAAAGATTTTTAAAATTCTCCCATTCTAGAAAATAACAAGATAATGAGGTGGGACAAAGTTACGAAAAACTAATAGGCCTCCAAACTTTGCTCCTATATTCTAGAAAAATAACGAAATTCAGGAGGGGCAATTGCCCCTTCTGGACCGCCCCTACTCCCTGGGCGACCTCTCCTTGGATTTGCAGGTGTCTCCTCTACATGTAATGTGTGTGTTCTCTTTTGCTTGAACGGGTGCTTTCATGTGTTCCAGCTCACTTGGCTTGGTAAAAAAATAAAAAAAAAATAAAAAAAATGGAAGTTACAAAGGTCTCCTTGCAAAGTAGACAATACCTAGTGACTATTTCATAAAGTTGTTAATTTTCACCCTCTCTTCTCCACTTTTTTCTAAACAAGAACCACTAAAAACTCAACTGAGTCATGTCACTGAGCCAATTAGACTCTCAACGGACTTCCTAAGTTTGGTCAAAAGTCAAAAGACGCCAAACATTTAAAAATACAAAGAAATCCTTTGCATCCTTGAATCCAATGAGTTGGTGCAAATTAAGCTTTTGTACCTTTAAAAGGTTTTCAAACATTCACAGGAAATATTATTAATCAAACCAACCATGATGGAGACTCTAACCTTCTAATAAGGACACTGAATAGGTCAAATCAATAGACCATGCGTTTGTCCCAAAACATAATTGAAGGCAGCAATGCCGCAAATGGGTCCAAATGGAGACATGTCCGGAGAAACTGTTGGCTAGGTCAAGGGTTGAGCTTAAAACGAACGAGTAGGTGAAGCCAATAGGAGTTAGAGGGTGTTAAGAGTCATTGCAAACTCAAAGAACAATCAACGGAAGGTTCATGCATGAAAGCACCATCAAATTATCTAGCCCTCGATTTAAAAGTCTTAAATTTAATCATCTTTTCATCACAGATATTTTTGAAGTTCAACTTAACGACGAGTAAAGATTCAATGAGCAAGAAATTGAGCATGGTGCCACATCATAGGGGGATAATAATGTAAAAGTAGCTGCACTGATCACAGGTCAAATAGGCTCCATAGAGTTGGACTGCCAATGGAGTCCGCTCGTAACAGAAAGTTTTCCAATATTTGATAATCTATTAAATATTACTCCCATCAACCAAGGAAAAAAGTTCATTTAGATGAATATTGATTGTAGTTGTATGCAGCGCACAAATATCGTTTTCTGTCTTGAAATAATTTCTAAATATTTTAAATTTTGGAGATTTCCCTGGATGTTATTATGAAGATTTCACTGTAAATGAACTTATTTCTGAATAACCCAATATATATACGTATTTAATGTAATATTTTCACAATGTTTACTTTTTTACCATTCTTTTTCTTTTTTTTTTTTTTTTTGTATCCTTGATAAGGGGCCAGGACACCGAGAGACTAGCACATGCAGGAGTGAAACT
This sequence comes from Umbellularia californica, assembly GCA_028538565.1. Classification (NCBI taxonomy): domain Eukaryota; kingdom Viridiplantae; phylum Streptophyta; class Magnoliopsida; order Laurales; family Lauraceae; genus Umbellularia; species Umbellularia californica. The sequence goes on along the minus strand of JAPQWN010000006.1, from coordinate 9,258,566 downwards.
CACACATGCAAGCAATGGGGGAGACTAGAGTCGATCACATTTGCAATACATATGATCGAAAATTTAACGTAAATCCCGACGACATTAGTAATATTTGAAAAGTATCATGGAAATTTGTGGTGGAGGTTGTGAGCCCCAGATGTAGTCCAAGAGCCACCCACCCTGGAGGTGGCTGTGCCTGCTTGGAAATTTTAGTGCGCATGCGTTTGCATGAATTCAATCAAACATCTCGTTTCTTTGCCATGTATGTCACAAGGTACACTTTTTTCCTTCCCTTGCCACTTTTTTCCACTATTTGGGCAAGGAAAAGAGGATAAATTAGTAAAAGTAATTAAGCTTTTTCACTTTTTCTTATATCCAGTTTTTAATCTAGTGATGGTTGAATTTCAAGGGCTCACTTTTTTTTTTTTTTTTTTAAATTTTATTGAGATCTTTTCTAACATTTATGATATTTTAACTTTTCTTAATTTGAGAAATGATCTCACCAGCCTTTCCAAACCCCATCTAGTGGTAGTTGTTTGATGTTTTTTCTTTTTTAAATTGTTTGAGTTGAACATTACAATCCAATCATCACCTTTCATGGGTGGAGAACAAGATCTAAATATTGTTTAAAATATCGGACGAAAGGGTATGTATTGATCATCACCCTTAAACTTCAGTTCTAAAGTAAAATGAGATACAAAATGTTCTTTCTTTTTTTAACATCATCACAACGTGCAATCTTGCCGTTCTAAAGAAAAATTACTTTAGATGTTTGGTGCACCAAAAAAGTCTTCATAGTTTCTCTGTGACATTAAAGACCCTCCTGCCGATTTTTCCTTTTATTTGAGTGACAAGTTTGATAGAGAGGAGTTTCTTTGGTTATTGGATTTTGTTTTATATGTTGTAGAGGTGAAAACAAGAGATAGAGGGCAAGAACAGTGGATTAGAGAGATGTAAGGAGGATGGTTGAGTGAAAGGGTTCAAGTTTTTTCGGGCCAAAGGACAAGGTGTGGGAAGATGAAAAAAATGTGATGGCTGGAAAAGGAGGAGGGTTTGTTCAGTAAAAGTACTTGTAGGGTAAAGTGAAATGAAACCTCAAATCAAGAGAGAATGAAATATTAAGAGGTCTAATCATAATATGATGAAATTTTATTTTTAGTGGCTTGATAAGAAATCTTTTTAACTTTTTGAGTAAAAAGTGGATGAGTTTTTGTCTTTTAATAGTTTGAAAATATTGTTTTTTTAACTTTTTTTCTTAAATGCGGAGAGAATTTTGAATTTTAGTACTTTTGATATGACCCCTCGTCTCTTTTTGTCTAGTTAAAATAAGGTGGAATGAGGCTTCCCTTCACTTCGCCGTATTAGTAGAGTGGCCAAACAAGGCCTTACGCTACTGATGAGAACTGTCCTATCTTACCATTGGGATAAGATGCCATTTTCTATTATCTATCTAGTTAATTATCAGTTGTATTGTTATATGGTTTAAGGAGATCTGTTTGGTGACATGGGCATGATATAACATCTAGGTGGAATGCCTCTCTCAGTCATCAACATCCCCTGGTCCAGGTTTGAAACATATGCTTTGATACTTTTGCGATCCATTTCTTGACCACTGTTCTCGTAATTCCCCCACCCCTTGTTAAAGACATGATATTCGATCTTTCACGAGAGAATCCTAATACCAACCCATACAGTTGAGGTAATTAGAAGACAAGCAGTCTAAATCCAACCAAAGGATATTTCTTATTATTCACTCTACGTTAAAGACATTTATGAATAGGTCCTTTGAATGAAGGTAAATGTTATGATATGAGATTTACTCCTTCTAAAATGTCTCCATCATCCTTAGAATCCTTGAGATGGGGGGACCCACCATATATCATCTCATAAGTGAAGTGGTGGGTTGACTTTGATTCTATCTTTGGGAGGTAGGGGGCCACCATGATCTAACAATATACTAACTAGTGTGAACTATGGTTTAAAATCTTGGTCTCGGTCGCGGTATCGGCTGGGCCGAAAAACCGATATGATATCGGTATCGGTCGCAAATATCGGTCCGTCGCAGTCGTCGCGGTGGGAATTTTTATTTTAATCCAAAAAAATTTACAAAAATATCCAAAAAATCCAAAATATTAGAAAATGCTGGAATACAATATTTTTTTCCATTAGTAACAACAATAAATCAAAATCTTGGTCACCTTAAGTTATGAGTTCTGTCTGTGTCGCAGTTCGCTGTCTTTTTTAGTATTTCATATAATGCAATCATTATTGATGCTTATGATCAATTTATTAGTGTAAATATAAGAAAATAAAGATAACATATCAATCATCATTTAATACTAACTCAATCATCAAATAAGTTGTGAAATTCAAGACCCTGAAGATGACACATTAAAATAAAAAACATAATAGTGAGATAGATAAATCATAAAGCACTTGGGCATCAAAAGGTTCATAGTTCACCTGAAATTAGAGGGGACCAGTAGAGATTAGAGACTAGAGAGAGATTGATGAGTATGAGTGTATGACAGATTGACAGCCTAATTCCAAGTGGAGTGTCGCCCTGGCTCGATATCATCATCATCATCATTTCTTCGGTATTGGCTAAAAAGATATGCTCTATAAAAGTATGTAGATTAATCATTTACACACCATACAATGATTATGAATCATTAAAAGAACATATTTATGATGAAAGCCCCAAAAAAATGATATATTATAATTCAAATATTAAAAAATTCGAAAATAAAATAATTAAAATAAAAATCTAAATCATGTTTATGACTATAAGTAGATGTAGATCTATCATCTACACACTATTAATAAGCATTTGGTATCACAAATATTCTAACAAGTAACAACAATTATTTTTAAGAAAAAAAAACTTAATAAAATCATTTTCAAAATCCTAAATATTTAGATTTGGCATAAAAATATGTAGATCAATCATTTATACACCATACAATGTTCATGAATCATTAAAAGAACATAATTATGATGAAATCCCCAAAAAAATGATATATAATAATTCAAATATTAAAAAATCCAAAAATAAAAAAAATTTCAAAATCATGTGTATGAGTAGATCTAGCATGAAATGATGAAAGTATGTAGATCTAACTTCTAAATGAAGAACACAACACAAATGACAAACCTAATGATTTCTATATTTCATCTAAAAAAAGAACACATAATAAAATGCTTTAAGTTGATTTTCTCAATTTCTCTTACTTAGATAATATTTTCTTCAAAACATTAATGTGGGATTTGAAAATATGCAAGAGGGAGTAGGGCTGCTGCTATGGGTAGTAAGGAAATGAGAAGAGAGGAGCAGAAGATGAAGATTGGGAAAAAAGTTGCAAAAATTAGGATTTTTACCATTTTTATATCATCTCGGCCGATATTTTGAAAATATCGGCCGAGATATAGGTTCACAGCGATATTATCTCATCTCGGCCAAGATATCGGGTTTTTTTGGGGATATTTAACCAAATCCGATATCTCAATGAGATATCGGTTCGGTATCGGCCGATACCGAGTTATATTGGCCGATATGACTCGGTATCGACCGATATTTAATACCATTGTGTGAACTATAAGGAAATCCTTTGTCACATCACATTGATGCACCCATCTAGTTTGGTGCTCCAGAAAAAAAGAGATACCCCAGTGAGATAGCATAGTGGTTGGGAGTCCCAGATCTAACAACTGCCCAAAATTTATCCCTAGGTCTTCTCCCCTATGCATTTAGGTGGTCTTCTCCCGAGTGAGAGATGGACATTCAGATGGTTATCTCACTTTTTTTTTTTTTTTAAGATAAGAAAGTATTTCAATTTTCAATAAAGAATAGATTACAGAGAATGAAGTCATCTATGGCTCTCAAAATGAGGCATACCCCCTAAAGAGTCAAAATACAAGGAGATCACAAATTGCGTAAAGTCCAAACCCCTCACAGAGGGTTATCTCACTGATTGATGACATGGAAAAGGACATGAAAGACTTGTACAGTTGTACCCCTCAATAGGGATGAGAGTGGTTAGTAATTTTACTGATTGTGGAGAGGGGAAGAAACTACGTCCAACTTACATGATTTGACCAACTCTTAGGGCCGTATGACACTTTACTAATACAATTAAAGTCAAGTAAAGTCTCCATTTTCCATAAAAGATGTCACATCAAATGCACTTTATTGAAAACTCCCTCCATGTTTTTCATTCAAAAAGTAAAAAAACAACTATCTTTATACATTAAAATACAAAAAAACTCTACTTTTCAATACAAAAAGTCAAAAGATTTCATAACAAACAATTAAAAACAAAATACCATCATAACCCACTTATGTTTTATTCTTTCTTCAAAATCAACTTTACTTGACTTGACTATATTAGTAGAGTTACCAAACTGGCCCTAGGGCCTGCATTTATCCACCTAAGTGATTTTAGGGCCTTATGAATATAATTCTAAAAAACCAGGACAACCAACCACATATACCATTTGTCAAGTCTCTCATCTTATTTGTGAAAAGGAATTTAAGGAAAAAGAAGAGCAAAAACCCATTTCATTTTGTACAAAGAGGATTATTTAATGATCAATTAAATCATTGTGAATATACTCTTATTATGTGACACTGATATAATCATTATCAGGCAAAGGCTTCTGAGCTTGGTATGGATGGGAGATACCTTGGGTTATCAAAAAAGAAAATATTTCTAAACATTTACATGCTTAAAAAGAAGGTTATAATTAACATAATGTTATTACAAATTGCATTAAGTCACAATACAAAAAAAAAAAAAAAAAATTGAACAAAAACACATTTTGATTTCTAAACTCAAAAGTTAAGTGTTATCATCTAGTTTAAGGGATTGAACTACAACAAAATGTACATCTATAAGGCTGGTAAAAGGGTCTAAAATCAAGTGTTGCCTTTATTTGGTGTCGTTGAATCTAAGAAAAAAAAAAAAAAAAAGAAGGAAACATATTTTTATGAAATAATAGAAGGATTAAAAATCAAGGACTATTGTCTATCTTCTTAATGAAATTCAATTCTACTTCTAGAATGATGAGTTCAATTGATACCTTATTTATAAAAAGATTTAACCTCTTTTTTTTTTTTTTTTTGGTCGTTGTTAATGGAAAGATCAAAAATAATTCTAGCTCGCCACTGCTGATGGTTGTTGGGTTTCACTCCGGCATCAGCGGAATCTCTCATAGGCCAGCCACCTCGGAGAAACCAAACAAACAAAAATGGGTCCATCATATCAAAACGAGGACCCGGTATTCAAGGGTCTATGCAGGACTCCAAACAAGTAAAACCAGCCATAAGGGGAAAGGTGACCGAGATATATATATATATATATATAGGGGCCAGTTCTCCTAAGCTGAAGCTTAGGATAAGGTAAGCTGAAGTAAGCTCAATTGCGTAGTGGAGTCCACTTGGGGACCCATATGGGGATGGGGATGGGGGTGGGGGAGATTTCAAGGACTCCCTAGGACCCTCCTTCCTATAAAAAATCAGCCACAACCGTGGTTTCTATCATCTCCATCTAAGCACCAAAAGTTTAATGGTCAATGGTTCATTAGGATCGGTGCATAGTTGATCCAACGGTCTAGTAAATTTGGATTTGACCAAAAGTGGGTGGGCATGTGCAATTTAGGGGGGTCGTGTGTTTTGTCCATTTGGATGGACCAAGGATGGGCCCCAGAAGCGTTAGCTTACGGAATCTTATCCTAAGCTTAAGCTTAGGAGAGCCCTGCTCATATATATATATAACTTAGATCGATAACATCCAAACTGCTGGCGAACAAAAGAAGAGACAGTTGGGAAGAATCATCATGTAAACAAGGAAAGGCGTCAATGATCCAATTTCTAATATCATCTTATATATTTGACACGTCCAGAATCGTTGTTTCTTCTAATTAGTTTGTGAGGGTGTCACATTTCGCTGGTGGTATTCGGTATTCCGCGATCCAGACTCATCTTCCATCTTTCATTTTGTACACTTGTTGCTCCAAAACCATAGTTAACACACTGAGACTCTACACATCTTGGTGAGTCGACTCAGCTCGATCAGGGCTCGCTCATATTTAGTAAGACCCATGGGAACTTGAAAATGTCATGACAAGACAAAACTGATTTTACTCACTCACTCAAAGAGTCGACTGGGGATCGTCACAGTCAGGACTCAAGTCAAAATTCCATGAGCTATGCTAAAATATATATGGTTCGACACAATTTTACCTTTATTTTTTCTATCCAATGAGGTTATGACCCTACCATCCTCGTGACCATATGTCACACATGCAGCCCATGGGGTCACATGTTAAATGACATTTTACACACGAGAATCAATGGCGTGTCTCGGATTAGGGCAAAATCTAGACCACTGGAATGAGAGAACTCAAGGGCGGCTCGACCACCTAACGCAAGAGAAGCCCTTACTTTATGCCCCCTAAAAAATAATGCCACATAGTATCATATTCTATTAAAGTCATCATTTCACATTTCAAAAAAGCATCAAGGCAACTTCCATCATTTTTTTTTTCCCAAAAAAATAAAGCTCCATAATAGTAATTAGTATGATATCTCACTAAAGCCATCTTTTCACATTCCAAAAAAGCATTAAAGCAACTGTGAGCCACATTTAATTCAATCGTTTCCCACATAATTAGTATCTAACCATTTCTATTCCCATATTAAAACGTCTTTACCAAAAGTTGAATCTCCGCCAACACTTTTTCGTCTTTGGTATTCTTAAATCTCCAACTCTCTCTATCTATCTCATAGATTGCTTTTCTCTAGCAATTGTTTTTTTTTTTTTTTTAAATAGTGCTAAAGTAATTTTCTTTAAAGATTTACTAATCTGATTCCATCTTTTTTTTATAATATATATAGCCACTTTTTGATAATAAATGTGGGTATTTTTTTTATATTATATCTTAGATAATATATATTCATCACAACTCACTAACTCAAATATATTTTTTTTTCCATATTGAAGAAGCTGCATCAAATTCAAGTCTCATGCACAATGCAATCTTTGCGGCCAACAAATGATAAATCACTAAATCGAGTTCTATTGTTCTATACTTCTAGGATTTTTTTTTTAAATTCAAAGCTCATATTGTATGTTCATTATAGTTAGTATTTTTTTTTATTTGTAATTATTATTAGTTATAATTTATAAATAATAAATATATCTACTAGAAAATAAGAATCTAGATACTCAAAACTTAATAGAGAATAAGAGAAGAATAAATAATTTGAGGCCTCATTTAATATTGTCGCTTTAGACCTTACATCGTCTTGATCCGGCTCCGACTAAACTTGATATATATAATAAGTTCTATTAGGAGAATTGTGGTAAAATGCGATCAATCGCAGAGGATTACATCTGCTTATATTTTTATGCTGAGTTTTCACATCATAATTCTACCAAGGCTTACTCGACTGTCAGAGTGGACTTGATGCGGAGAACATTTGAATAGTTTTCAAATGTTTTAGATATCATGAAACCAAAGAGGAAGAACAAGAACAATAACAGAGAGAGAGAGAGAGAGAGAGAGAGAGAGAAAAGAAGAAGAAGAAGCAGCAACGGCATGTGGGAATTCCATAACACCATTAACATTTGGTCTTCGCCATTCAAGCAAAGTCCAATATTTGGAGGAAAGTAAGGGCTGACCCAAGTGTTGGGTTATGGGAGCAGTTGCCCCTGCGAACCTTGAAAATGCCGGTAAGGGCCTATGGGCCAGACGGCCTATGCCTCGTCAAAAATAAGTTGAAAAACCATCAAATGACTAATTAATGAAGAAAGCAACATTAAGACCATCCTTCACCTCCCTCAAACAAAAATTCTAGGTTACCGGTGGATGTAAGGGAAAGAAAATCCCACACCCACACAACACTTGTATAGGAACCACGTAGGTGAAAGAAGCGGATAATTTCAATTTTTAAAATTGTTTGATTAAAAATGTGATTAATACACAATCTTATGTGTTCATTAATCAAAAAATTTTAATCAAATTGTCAATCCTAGGCTGGGGCAAACTTCAATTAGGGTAAATTGGGGCATAACTCTTAGAAAAGAAGGATTGTATTTTAAGATGATCAGATCTTCAATAGGTGTCACCCATACTTTCAACTCACAATTTCTTTAAAGTCCAAATGCGGGTTGATTTGCACTCTGGCAATGAAAGGGATGGTTTTTTTTTCTTGCTAATAAGGGTGTTCGGCCTCTTCAAGAATAACTATTCACGTGAAGTACCACCATTCCTACACACTGGGTTAGTGAAGCTTTTGCCTGGGCAAGTAGCCCCAAATGGAGATAGCGAGTTTAAAATTGCAGCCTCTTTCTGAACTGTGGTCCTAACTAACTGTGCCTCAGAATTAATGAAAGAAATTAAGCTTAGCTTGAATGCTACTTTTTCCCTACACTTAGTGTTGACTTGGCCCGCGGCCAGACTTTTGCAAATACAAGGAGACGATATGTCACATCATGTCACAAAAATCCCAGCATCCCAAATTTTCACCAAAAATTCTAGTAAAGAGACGGGCCCTATAATATTTGATAGAGTGCAGGAGAGAGATCATTGCCTTGCTCTTTTGGTATGTGGTCCAAACATAAGGGCGGTCCAGAGATAAGATAGACCGCGGCCGTCTGATCGTTGATAATTCTGAGGGTTCGTATATTTTGACCTATGGTCTGAGTCATCCTGGGAGTTCTTATGCACTCCCCTTGTTGCAAACACTTAAATTTCAATCCAAGGTTGGCTCCACACGATGATTTCAATCTCAAATTTAAGTCGGCTCATCAGTTTCATCATAGTATGTATATGTAATATCACGAAACAATTTTTTGTAGCAATGTGTTTAGTTCAAAAATAGACATAAATTGCCCGTTTCTTTGTTAAAATTTAAGGAATTTCTGGATTTCTAGACAGAGTGGAACACTTGGATGCTTCCTTGGATCTGAGCATCTAAAAATTCTACAAAAATGCATAGGGGCTGAAAGTTTTGAATTCCCAAAAGTCATTTGAGACCTATCAAATGACTGAAATTTTGAAATGCTTGGCAATAAACAAGGCATTTGCAAATGGCAAGGGACAAGATGTCACATCATATCCCAAAAACCTCAACATCCTAAATTCCTGTCAAGAATTCTAAGAATGAAACGGGCCTAAAGAGAGGGCAGTCCTTCCTTGTAATTCATTGTGTGATAAAAAATATCATTTATTTTACACCAATTTTAGTAGAGTATGACATTTTTTTGAGAAAAATTACCCATAAAATCACTTTGAATGTCCGGTGCACCAAAAAGGCCCCCTAACAATAAAGATAAAACATTAGTAGAATGATTTCATACGTGAAAATTCCTGTAAAGTGTGAAGTTGATCGGACTCTTTAACCATGTTCTTTCATTGACAAAATAAATAAAACCATATGTATAGAACTGTAGTCACCAAAGCACATTTGACTTTGTTCGATAAAAGAAAGTTTTTAGAGATAACTTATACTCTCCAAATGTTTTCTTAATGGTTCCTTTGCAATTGAGGTTTGACAAGAAAACGTTCGCTTGACGCTCGATTCTAAAAATAAGTAACAATGTAAAAAAATTAAATATTTCCTTGTTTTTAGGCCCTAAGCCCTGCCTTGGCCTGACCCTGGGGTAAGGGCCTAGGTAATACATGTCCTTCGAGGGCTTTGGCCCGCCCAGGCCCAGCTCTACATATATTTAGGGTAGGGTTGGACAACACCAAGCCCAGTTGGAACCGGCGATATGACGACCCTATTAATTTCTCATCAAAGTGGGTGATGGCTAGATTGAAACTTTCTCCCAATATGCTATAGATAGCACAAACTATGCAAAGTGATGGCTGATTCCAAACTTTTTGATACCCCGCGAAGGGGCTGGGACCCATTTAGAGACCCCATCCCAGGATATAGTATCCACTCATGACAAAGATATTATACCCACCGCTACAGGCTCAGATTCGAACCCTAATACTAAGGTGAGAAGCGGGCTTCCTGCCCATTTAAGTAGGTTGTTTTCGCGTGTGTATGCGACTTCTCTCTTGGGTCCCACTCCCCTTGACTAGGGTAAAAAAAGACGTGAGACGCGGGGTTCCAAACCCTAGTTCTGGACTGATTACCACATGGTTAGGTCTATATATCTGACCCTAAGCCTAACAAAGTAAATTCATGGAACTACGCATTCATTCCTTTAAATAAATGGTCTCCGATTGGCCCCACATTCTGGTGCACCATGACAAGAGTATGGCCCACTTCCACTATCAATCTTTATTTCTACCTATCCCTATGCGGGGCATCCCTTGACCAATTCTAGGGTTCCCATCGCCCCCAATCTGTGACCACTCGCTGTGTTTCATCGTCATCATTTATGGAAAATAAGCTCTTAGCTCCATAGTCTATTCTTAAGTCTTCTGGGGCCCACTTGCTGATAGATTTTACCAATTCCAACAAGATAAGGTCCGTTCTGTACTACAACATATCATCAACATGAAGATCTTTTAGATTATTCTTTCTCCTTCTTTTCGACAATCGTTTTCATAATCACAGATATTTTATTCTTTTGCCATATACTCCAAGCAGAATAGAAATAGTCCGAGTCTGGGTCACAAAATTCAGTTTGTTCAACCAAAAAATTTATAATAATAAAGTTTCCAGAGAAACCATATTGCTCTAATCATCAGCTTTTTATATTCCAAAAAAGGAGAGAATTTAATCTATTTCATATTCAATTGTATCTTTTAGATTAGTTTTTTTTTTTTTTTTTCTAAATATTGAAGCAAAAAGAATGGGTTATTTCAACACATTAAGTCTCAAACTAAATAAACGAAAATGGTACAATGGCTGGCCCAAACCTCTACATTTCAACGATAAACAATACAATTAAGAATAAGGGGTTGCATAGTATGGACTCGCTTCCTGATAAGTACCAAATTGTTATGCAATTGGGGACTTAATTACCTTCCTATCACCATTATTCGTGTTTGATTCCTTTAATTTCATATAATTTTGCACATGCATTGGTTTTTTGTCATTTGCAGGAATTTGGTGAAGAATGAAGCTTTTGGATGATGAATAGATCAAATAGAGAGTGAAGGAGCAAGTGAAATTGAAGTTCGGGTCAACAAAAAAAAGGAAATTGAACCACATCAGTCAACCTGAAGTTCTACCGGTAGAAGTGGCTAAAATTATGGCAGAGAGCTGAAGAAACTGAACCACATCAGTCTACCGGAAGTTCTACCGGTAGAACTACTCCAACCGGAAGTTCTACCGGTAGAAGTGGCTAAAATTATGGCAGAGAGTTGAAGAAATTGAACCACATCAGCCTACCGGATTTTCTACCGGTAGAACTACTTCAACCGGAAGTTCTACCGGTAGAAGTGGCTAAATCTTTGGCAGAGAGCTTGGAGAGGGACCTTCACTTGTTTAAACCGGAATTTCTACCGGTAGAACTACTCTAACCGGAAGTTCTACCGGTAGAACTGTCGGATTTGAAGATATTTTTGCTTTTTGGGGTATTTTTGTAATTAGATATGTGGAAGACCTATATAAAGCCCACTAACTCGAAAATTAGGGTTGTCTGGGAATTCTCTTAGCTTCCTAGCCCCTTTTTCTCTCTTTCTTCCATAGATCAATGCATAGTTAGATTTGAGTGAAGATTATTGTTCAATTTTGGTGAATTCTTGGATTTAGATTGAATCTTTCATATTATTTCAAGTTTCAATAGAGTTATTCATTCAATTATGCTCTTTTCGTTCTTTTGTGTTAATATAATATTTTTGATAACTTCTCCATTAATGGAGAGGTAGAATTATAGATGGTTTAACCTAAGGGGAATTCGCCCTAAGATTTACATGAATTGTCTTTCCGGATTAATGCTTTAATGATGAATGATAGTTTCCATTGATTTTCTGTTTTTAGAAATCGTAATTGAGATGTTAAGCTTTTGACTAATTGTGTTCATCTAAGATGATACAAATAGTGCTTAGGTCGATGGCTTCCAGATTACTGAATTGATGTTTAAGAATCTCTTTGGTAATTATTAAATTAGAATTCTATTTGATTTCTATGAAGAGATTTTCTAGGGAAGATTGGATTGATCCAAATCTTACCTGTGTAATGAAAAGGAAGATGAAACCATGTAAATCCAGGTGAATTAAACCCAAGGTTGAACCATCTCTTTAGTATAACAGTTTTATTCAGTTCTCAGCAGTTTCAATCAGTCCTCAGAATAGATTTAATTCCATCAATTAAAAAAAGTTGGTCACTCTCGACCAAAAGAAGTTCTCTAGAGCTGAAACCTCTAGCTCGTTCCATGTGGATTCAACATCTTCAAGAGTGAAGTGCTACTCAACGATAATTTCTGTCCTCCGCTTAGGACACACACCCAAAATCCACTAAGCACTTCCGTTGTGTACGGCATTCTTCTAACCTGCACAAATTCTCTCCATGCATATACAACCTCTCTCATGGGTCCCAATGACCCTTAGCTGGGGTAACAAAACAGACTCAATTTAGTTTTGACCAATCTCTTTTTCTTTTTGCGTAAAAGTTTGGCCAATGCCATGCGTTCATCAATTCAAAAAAGCTAAAGAATCACACCCCCCTACCTAATAATTAAAATTGACTCTTTTTTTATATATATAATCTTATTTTAACTATACAAAAAGAAGTATAGAATGTTATTTTAACTTTGTCGATGCCTATTATTATATATTAAGCTAGGAGGTTTTGAATCCAATTTTGACCGACAGTTTTGATTTTGACTGGAAGTTACATCAACTACATTCTTTATCTCTTTATCATAACCACTCAATAACCACTCATAATTGCTCTCCACTTTTCTTTTCTTTTATTTCTCATAGACTTTGTTTCAATCCAAACTCTATTATTCTCCATATACTCTGATTCTCATTTTTTCATTCTATGATACCAATTCTTCAATTATATAAAATACATACTTATAATTTTCTTCTTCTGCTCTCTTTCTAAAAAATTTATGAATTTTTTATACATGAATATTCAAATTGCAACGTTTGTCATATTTAGCACGGGTAATTTCGCTAGTGTTTAATTAATCAGTAGTTTTGTACAACTGGTCGGTAGGATTTACCTTCTGGCGCCAAAAAATCCTTTTCAGGACTTTGTTAGTCTTCCACTGCTTTTTTCTGTTGTCTATTATGCCTACAAACAAGCTTTTTGCCTTTGTCTCCGATAGCAAAATGGAAGAGAAACTTTCCGTTTTTCACGAATCTAATGTGAATCTGGTTTTATTAGGAGATTCCGTCTTCTATTGTGAGAGTTGTTGACAATCTACCTCAGTAGGTTCAGAAGTTACATTAGGGGCATTAATTCTAGGGTAAAGATTATTTTATATGACCCATAATTTTTAACTTAATTCTAATTATGAATAGGCAATCGAACTCATTTTTTTTAGATACAACATTGAAACTTTGAGGTTCTTAAATCAATGAGAATTTTTTTTTTTTTTTTTCATGAAAATGGAAGATTCATTGAATAACAGACAAAGCCAACAAAATAGGTCACAAAAATCAAACCAGCAACTCAAGCACCAACAGCGCACCACCAGGACCTAACAAAACAGCAAACAAAGGCCTAGACACATTCAGGCCATAACAAGTTTAACCAAGAATGCCCACATTTAGCAAGATGGTAGGCGGCCATGTTGAATTCTCTAGGAATGAAAACTATCTTAAATCAAGGGTTAAGATCATTCTTTGGGACAATTTCTTCCACTTTGATCCATGATTAACCTTTCCTTTTCACTATCCCTAGTAATTGGTGTGCATCAATATCAGCTTCCCAGGAGCACAATTTGATATTTACAAACTTTTATGCTTGAGAGTTCCTTAAATTATTTATCCACAACGACATATTAAAAGCAATTGAATCATATCATAAATAAAGAAACCAATACAAAGAGAGAAGGTATAAAAACCTTATACCAAATACACACACAACACACACACACACAAAAAATAATAAATAAAAAAATAAAAAAATAAAAAGAAAACATGCATTGAACGAATGGCTTTCCACAATCAACATGATTCCACAAAACGAACTGAAAAAAGGTTCTCAACACCTCTATACGCAAGCAGTTCCACCTTATTAAAATCTTCTTCTTCAATGGACTTAGAAAAGGAAATCAACACATCCCCTTTGAAATTTCTGAAGCACCCATAATACCAGCCAAGCCCAAATTGCCTCAAGTCGCCCGTCCACATTGAACTTGAGAATTCTTTTATCACGTGTTACACACATCTTCTACCAAAAAAAAAGTGGCATGCACACACACATGTTCAAGAAAAATCGAGTGCAGAGCACAAAGATTTAAGGAAAGCCAAAAAAAAAAACAATTCATTTCAAGGGTAAAAAATATTGGACTCACATGGTGCAGATTTTGGATCTTGTCGATAGAGTTAATCCTCTAAATATGAAGATTAACACTTCAGTGGTAATCTCATTATGTGAGCCACACATGTTCAACCACTGAGGGCTATTGGGATTTTTGTAGTAAAAGAAAGTAGTGGGGTATGATCTTGTATCCAATGGTTAAAGATAGTAGATACAGTCGGGTAGGGTATGGATCCAAATTTATAAAAAATCAATGGATGGTAGATTATTAGATGGGCTGCACATATTTAATTATCATGTGCTACTTAATTTTTTTATGTTTTTAACAGTAACTTATATTTTTTTTAAGAAGAGATAGTTTTTAAGAAGCTCATGTGAGATCCATATGATATAGCACTACAAAACAAAATGCACTTTTAAAGATTTAGGGTTTCTCTAAAGTTCTGGTAAATTCATGTTTGGAAATTATAAATTTATGAGGATTTGGAAGAATGAAAATCTTCATTTGTTAGGATTTTTTCAGATCGACCGCCCCACATAAGATTTGAAAATCCTTACTTAATTGAATTTGCACGCCGAACTCTATTTTTCTCAGTTATATGCATCGATACACACCAATATCAATGTAGAATCCTCAACTATACAAATCCCTAGCGAGGAATCCTTGTTTCAGTAGTAGTGAAAAATCATCAGATCCATGGATTCCTCGCCTGGTATCAAACATGCAGCGGACAACAATGGGTTTTAGCAATGGACGGCAAGGGCCTTCACGGTGGATTTTTTCTTTCAACTACTCCACATGCCATATTAGTGTCGCATTAATAGACCATCTAACAACATCTGGTTGTTTTAGCGGCAAAACCCAAGTCTAAAAGTCCTTTTAGTGTAGACATGTGCAGCCGCCCAATGTAGACTTAATCCTTTATAAATAAAAAGATTAATTTATTTATTTCTTAATTTGTTTTCTTTAGGAACAATATTTAATTAATCTGTAATTATCAAGTTCAAAACTGGAAGAAGTTGCTTTCCATGTTCAATGATTTCAAACTAGATGTAGATAAGTAACAAGGTTCTCGAAACTAGATGCAAAGCACAATCCTCAAATGTGGGGTTGGTGTGAAAAAATTTGAAATATTAGACCAACCCTAAGGGGACGTTTGGTAAACATCCTCGCCGAGGATTTCTTCCGTTTTTCCGCGATCCCGTGGAAAACCCACGTTTGGATCAGCGTGGAAAAGGGCCTAATGGACGTGGGGATTCTCTCTTTCCAATTATTTCAGGAGTCAGACCTCCCCCCATCGGATCTGCTGAATCCACGCGGAAGAGGATTTGCGGAGCTACAGTGCTCTGGGGCGTTAATATGGAGTAGATCGGTTTTTTGCATTTTCTGGTTTCTATGGGACCCACAATCAAGATCTGAACCGATAAAAGTGTTAAGAAGGCTCAAAACGGC
Source organism: Umbellularia californica (assembly GCA_028538565.1). Lineage (NCBI taxonomy): Eukaryota > Viridiplantae > Streptophyta > Magnoliopsida > Laurales > Lauraceae > Umbellularia > Umbellularia californica. The sequence continues at coordinate 9,242,727 of JAPQWN010000006.1, read as the reverse complement.
TATGTCACAAAAATTCAGTCGTTGATTCATCTTAGATCGTTAGATATTTGTAAAACCGTCAGCGACAGTGACGATAAGGTACAAGTAATGTACAGTGAAGATAATGTGGCCCTAATAAGTTTTTTCTTTGGGAATGTACCTTTTAGATTCCCTAATCAAGATCCAAACCATTAGTCAGCTTTAAAAACTCCAAAACGGCCACCTCACCAAATATCAGCCGTTGAATCATCTTATATCTCAAGATGTGTGCCAAAAGTCATTACTGTTCAAACTAATATTGAAAACAGTCCGTTTTTTCTCTTTTTGGGGTTTATGTGGGGTCCACGATCAAGATCCAAACCGGTCATTAGTTCTGGAAGGTCAAACACCGCACGGTTACCAAATTTCAACCGTTAATTCCTCTTATATCTCGAGATATGTGCCAAATACGTCTGACTGTTACACTAATGTTGAAGACGGTAATAAAAATAGTCCCTTTTTTTTCATTTTTGTGTTTATGTGGGGTCCACGATCAAGATCCAAACCGGTCATTAGTTCTGGAGGGTCGAACATGGCAAGGTGACCAAATTTCATCCATTGATTCCTCTTATATCTCGAGATATGTGCCAAAACATTTACTGTTCACACTAATTTTGAAAATGGGAAATAAAAAACAGTCCTTTTTCCAAATCTTCTGGTTCTTGTGGGGTCCAAAATCATGATCGAAACCAGTCATTAGTTCGGGACGGTCAAACACGGTAAGGTGACCAAATTTCAACCGTTGATCCTTACTGTATCTTATATATTTGTAAAAATATCAATTGGATCATACATTCTACTCGTTGTAGGAATCCTCCCTCCATCCAAACATGGAACATTCATTGAGAATCCTACTTGAGGATTATAGACTTCTTTGGAGATGGAGAGAATCCTCTTAATAGAGGATTCTTCGTGGTTTACCAAACGTGCCCTAAAAGAAAAACTGCCGACATAGTGTGGAGGGGAACTGTCCATCAGTCATGTGTTGGTTTTACCAAAAAGAGAAAATCTAAGAAAAGGATAAGGAAGCGTAAAACATGAGCAGTTGAGATATATAAAAGAAAAAAAAAATTAAAATTTAAGTTCGTGTTTGGTTCCTTAGGGCCTGTTTGGGTAGTCAATAAATAGAGTAGAGTGAAGTTAAATGGGCCCTAACAGTCTAAAATTTCAACTCTACCCTGTTTGGATGAATCTGGCCCAATAGATGAAGTAATGTTTTGAGCCACATGTACTGCATTTCACTTCAACTCAAAATACTTCAATTTTTTTAAGTAAAAGTGGATTCTACTCCAAACCTTAACTTCAAAATAAGCATCTAAATAGAGTGAAGTAAAGTACTCTACTTTAATTTCAACCTACTTCTCTTCACTCCACTTCACATGTGAAATCTACTTCATTTTACTCCACTCCTCATTTATCCAAACAGGCCCTTGGGCCCGTTTGGCAATTTACTAATACAATCAAAGTCAAGTAAAGCCTTCATTTTCCAGACAAGATGTCACGTCAAATGCACTTTATTCAAAACTCCCTCCATCTTTTTCATACAAAAAGTCAAAAAGCAACTCCCTTTATCCACTAAAATACAAGAAAATTCTACTTTTCCAAACAAAAAGTCAAAAAGATTCCATAACAAACAACTAAAAATAAAATACAATCATAACCCACTTATATTTTATTCTTTTTTTATAATCAACTTGACTTGATTTGACTATATTAATAGAATTACCAAACTGGCCCTTTTAGGGCCAGTTTGGATAGCCAATAAATAGAGTAGAGTGAAGTTAAATGGGCCCAAACAATCTAAAATTTAAACTCTACCCTGTTTGGATGAATCTGGCCCAATAGATGAAGTAATGTTGTAAGCCACATGTACTGCATTTCACTTCATCTCAAAATACTTCAATTTTTTTTGAGTAAAAGTGAATTCTACTCCAAACCTTAACTTCAAAATAAGCATCTAAATAGAGTGAAGTAAAGTACTCTACTTTAATTTCAACCTACTTCTCTTCACTCCACTTCACATGTGAAATCTACTTCATTTTACTCCACTCCTCATTTATCCAAACAGGCCCTTAGGGTCCGTTTGGCAATTTACTAATACAATCAAAGTCAAGTAAAGCCTCTATTTTCCAGACAAGATGTCACGTCAAATGCACTTTATTCAAAACTCCCTCCATCTTTTTCATACAAAAAGTCAAAAAGCAACTCCCTTTATCCACTAAAATACAAGAAAATTCTACTTTTCCATACAAAAAGTCAAAAAAATTTCATAACAAACAACTAAAAACAAAATACCATCATAACCCACTTATATTTTATTCTTTTTTTAAAATCAACTTGAATTGATTTGAATATATTAATAGAGTTACCAAACTGGCCCTTTTAGTGCCTGTTTGGATAGCCAAAAAATAGAGTAGAGTGAAGTTAAATGGGCCCTAACAGTCTAAAATTTTAATTCTACCCTGTTTAGATGAATCTAGCCCAATAGATGAAGTAATGTTATGAGCTACATGTACTTCATTTCACTTCAACTCAAAATACTTCAATTTCCTTGAGTAAAAGTAGATTCTACTCCAAACCTTAACTTCAAAATAAGCATCAAAATGGAGTGAAGTGAAGTACTCTATTTTAATTTCAACCTACTTCTCTTCACTCCACTTCACATGTAAAATCTACTTCATTTTACTCCACTCCTCATTTATCCAAACAGGCCTAGAATAGCCCATTACTCTGTTAATACACTCATAGTTGAATAATGTTTGCTTCTTGGTTTTACGTATATTTGTATATTTATAGTTGAATAATGTTTGTATCTTGGTTTTACGTATTTATCTATATTTATCGAGGGATCGATTCTTAGGGTAAAGAAATATATAATTCTTGGTAACTAAATGAATATATTCTTTAGGGTTAATTTGGTAACTCTACTAATAGAGTCAAATGAAGTAAGGTTGATTTTGAAGAAAGAATAAAATATAAGTGGGTTATGATGGTATTTTATTTTTAGTTGTCTGTTATGGAATCTTTTTAACTTTTTGTATGGGAAAATATAGTTTTTTTGTATTTTAGTGGATAAAGGTGGTTGTTTTTTTACTCTTTTTTTTTTAAAGATAGTGGGAGTTTTTAAAATTAAAGTACTTTTGATATGACATTTTATTAAAAAAAATTGGAGACTTTACTTGACCAGCAAAGTGTCAAATGGGCCCTTAGGTGACTCAAACGATAGATCCCACTTGTGCCGAAGAATCCGTCAACGTGGGGCCTAGTTTTGGTGATGTGTATCAGTCAATCTGACAGGCTTCAATAACCAGAGTTTCAAACTTTTAAATAGGTGACGCCAATATAGACGGTTGAAAAGAAACAAAAGAGCGACCCTACACGGTCAAAGCAAGGATCTAGTCTTGGCATTTTCATCGCCGGTCCTATCAATTAATGGTCCTACCAATTACCGCATTGGATTGCTAAATCATGGCCCTGCATCGGGCCCCACATCAATGAAAATGTGAACCTCGCATTGATGAGTCAACGGACGTACACTTTATACATCTTCCAATTTAAGAGTCGTACGGTTCATATTTGGCATCTGTATTTCTAACGTCTAGTTGTCTAAATATACGTCTAATATAACATGTAGAATATTAAAAATAAGGGCATAATGATTTTACACTTTAATGTAAGTTTGAAATTTAGAGTATTGAAAGGTATCTAGGCTGTCACTACTAATGTTTTAAGGTTTCAGTAGATGGTTAGCTAAAGAAATTTAAAAGCATCTTGGTTTTTAAGATAAAGAATAAACGTTTATGTATATGAGTGTTCTAAATACTTTATCTTAAAAGAAATAATTTTTCAAACACATTCAAAATTTGGAAATCTTCATTTCTAATTGCTTTTGATTTAGAGTGTTTCCATGTAAATAAAATCAAAACATATAATATAATGTTAGCGAGAATATAATCCTAACACAAATCCTACACTTTTTTTTTTTTTTCTGAAAGGTAACAAATGATGGTCAAAAGCATAATATATCAGGCACTACAACTCGGTTTCAACTAAGCTTTAAAACCATTATGTCGTTTGATCATTCTTTTTTCTTTTAATTTAATCATTAATTTGTATTATGGTGGCTTTGTCTCTTCTAAATTCATTCTTGAATGTCCTTTTTTTTCTCTTTTGGCTTATCATTAATTAATAAAGCTCACAAGTAATCAGAATATTTTGTATATAGGTTGATGACCCACTAAGAGAAGGGATAGGTCAAAAAGGACGTGAATGAAAAATGTAAGAATAAATTTAAAGAAGTACAACCGATTTGGAAATTTGACTATAGATAGATCGGAATGGAGAAGTAGAATTCATGTAGCCTCTCCCCACATATGTGAGTTGGGTCCCACCCCCTTGGCAAGGGTACCCCAAAAAAGAAAAGAAAACGTCTTTTAAATCTTATGTTCAATGCATTTACTTTAGTCCCTAGAAGGATAAATTAGTTCTTATAGACTCGGTCGATGATTTGACATCGAAGTAATAAATTCTTATCACAAGAAATCAACATGTAATAAGTTAGGATAAAGCTTGTTCTTATACCTATGGGTTGGGTGGAAATCTATAGATGACTAATACTTTATTGGCCCTAATTGATTAGGTTGAAAAACTCGCTGAGTTGTCTCATAACACTGCTAAGTCACCTCATTTTGTGCAAAGGCCAAGTCAAATATAAGAGACTATATATGTATAAAAAATTGATATAAGGATCGTTTTTTTTCCTTATTTCTTGTTTTGTTCATGTTTTTGTATTTTTCATCTGTGATTTTTTGTAATTTGGATTAATTATTATGAATGCCAGTGATTAAATCTATTTTAACAAAATTTTAAAATAGTTTAAAGTAAAAAATGACTTTCCCAATTAGATTACCGAATGCATAACAAATTATATGACTATTGAAAGTCTCAAGTGTTGAGGTCAATGTTCGCCTTTGCTCCTGAGCGGTTGTAATTATAGTCGAGACCTCGCCCTCACCATAAAACTATTGTTGTGCTGTTTTTATCACCAACTGGTTTTGGGATAAGTGGTAGTTCAATGGGGTGTAAGATCGTACAAGTGGTATCAGAGCCTAATAGGTCGGGTATTCGAGTCATGTGAGTTACATTTCTATTGGGAAGTTTACTTAGCTTTAATACACCATTTAATAGCCTCACTTATATATTTGAATAAAATTCTTAATGCTCACCTGAGTCAATTTTTGAGTGTGCCGAATCTGATTCCTTTTAACTAATGAGTTGTTATACAGATCAGATCCCTCGCTCCGCTGCCCACTTCACCAAAGGCATTGGTAAATTTGCAAGAGACACTAACGCAGTTGGAAGGTGCTCAGTGAAACTACATGGTTTGCAACTTTGACCTAGCTTTCTTTTCAATGCACTAGAGAGAAGTTGTTCTGAAACCCCAACTCTCAAGAATCCTTCTCATCACACTCCATCATTATCATGATTTAACTCAATAAACCCATCAGATTGACCCTAACAGATCAAGGGTCATGAAAATAGGAGCAGATGATGTGAAGACTTTTAGAAATGCTGTTTTTGTTTTTTTTTTTTTTTTTTTGACATATTAAGTCAGAGGTGGACATTGATCCAATGTGGGGCGGAACTTTACTGTAGTCCCATACCTTATCCGCAAGATCTCCTAGTAGGAATGTTAAACGGGCCGGCCGGGCCACATCCCTCAGCCCATCGCTTGCTGTGCCGAAACTGGCCGACGGTGCCACATCCCTCAGCCTAGCACAGGCAGTGCTGTCGCGGGCCGGCCCGGTCCATTTGACATCCTACACCCATCATTTTCTGAGATTCATAGCCAGAGATGCATCTCCCTCACATGGGATCTCACCCCGCAAGGGACAAAAGATCATGGGTTTGTACAATGTAGGACGAGCCAAATTAACCTGTGGGGTTCATCTTCATGTCTCCATTACAAAATGAATGGAATCCGGATCCATGTTTGGCATCCCCATAAGTCCGTCTTTGAAGCCCCGTCTTAGATCCAAACTGCTCAAAATCATACTCCCTGTGTTATGATGATGGGCCAATTTTCAATTTTATCTTAAGGAGCCATTTGGAAACACTAGTATAATCCACGAGAGTTAATTAGATTAAGGTCCAAAATAACAATCTAATTTTCAAATTCTAATTCACAATTAGTATGTTTGGTAAAATGACAAAACATAAATAAATAAATAAATAATAAATAATAAATAAATAAATAAATAAAGAATGCTCTTACTTCATGATGTAATTGGGGCCAACTTTAGAAATTCTGATAATTAGGGCTCACCTCTTAAAAGTTATAATGTAAAACCTGCCATTTTCATGCATTTTGGAGAATTTATGAAATCATTTTTGTCCAAGGCACTAGTAAACCTTACATTATTCACCTTCATCCACTTTCGCTAAAAGCACCAACGAAAAAAAAAAAAAAAAAACAGCCCCTCTAGCATAAAAATTAAATAAACCCTAAAAATAAAAAAAAATTAATTATATGTTTATCAAAAACACTCTTAATACGCAAAGAAGCTCAAAATCATAAATAAAGGGAGCTTATTCCCACCTTAGTTGAACTCATATCAAGATGATGAAGTGTAGAACGCATAAATTGAGCAGTTAGAATTCAAATGGTGGGCCGGCCTCATCTGATTTACAAATCATATGTATTGACCAAATGGTCTTTGGAGCCGAAAAACATGCACGTTGACGCCCTCCCTTGTTGAATGAGTACCAGGAGCCCTTACAAATGTCCGAAGAGCGAGTCATTCATGCGAGTGGGGATGCAAAGACAGTACAGATTACCACTCATATGAAAATCCGGAAAGTTCTTTTAGAAAGTCCAAAATCTAAAAAGTTCTAGTCAAATATCACGCCCCCCTTTTTTCTTTCTCCCTCTCAACATCTGCAACCATTTTCAAGCTCCTACGTCACGTGTTCTTCTCGCGCTCCCACCATCTGTCCTTTGCTCTCTTTGTCCCAACAATATCCCTGTTAATCTTCCTGCTTTGGATTAAAACACCCTTTTACCAATAAAATATCAGACCGCCATGACTTGACCAAACCAACCCTCCTTCACACACAAGTATAAGTGATGAAGCTGCTCCTTCAGTTCTTCATGTGTTCCTCACATAGAGAGAGATGGGAAGAGACGAAAATATGGACGTGGTAAAGATGAGCTGCTTAGATAAAAGTGAGGAAGATGTCCTGCTCCCAGGGTTCAGATTCCACCCAACTGATGAAGAGCTCGTTGGGTTCTACCTCCGACGAAAGATCGAGAAGAAACAACTTAGCATAGAAATCATCAAACAGATAGATATATATAAATATGATCCATGGGATCTTCCAAGTAAGTTGGCACCCTTCATATCTTAAGTGTTCTCCTGATGAGTTATTTTGAAATCCAAGTTATGGGTTCTTTTGTTGAAGGTTGGTGTCTTCAACTACTTTGTGGGCTCTCTCTCAATCTCTCTTCCACATGTAAACTAGACTTCCGATTTGATTATGTTCCCTCTAGTTCATTCCTCCATTGTCTTAAACCTCGACAATCATAGAATAGAGTTATTATAATCGGCAATGACCCTTCTGCAATTCTTACATCTGTAAACCTTAGATGTGGGAAGGTTTTGAAGGTCTCATAACAAATTAACAAACGGGCTTTGGAGGGGCCATCCACTTGAGGAAGTGCATCAAAAGCTTCTAACAAGATCATAATTTTTTTTTTTTGTCTAATAAAAATACTCGTGCATCCACACACACCCTTCCCAAGTCTCTCACCATCATCCCAACAACCATTGATAAAGATAGAGATAAGTCCCAGCAGATTTTATGGAAGGAGAAGTGCTTCACCACTTTGCTACAAGTGGATTGCCTTATTCATGAAATCTAAAGCATGAAAGAACCCATATTTTCCTCAATGAAGCCAAGAAGTAGCTCAAACAGGATTGATTGTGGTGTTACTATGATCATGCTCTAATGGTGTTACTATGATTATACTCTAAATCTAATGGGAATTTGTGAAGGACAATAGGCCCCCAGCAGGGGTGTTTTGGTCCAAACAAAGAATGCGAGCCAGAATCCGTGTAGATGTCCAAAGTCTCATTCTGCGGGTCTTCGGCGTACATGTCACTTGTTAGCTAAAGTCAACTAACATCAAAAAGGCATTCCGAGAAGACGGCAATGAAAAGGGACTGGGTACCGGTTTTATTTACCAAGACTGTCGGCCGCCCATGCATTTTTACATTATCACCCCCTGTTTGAAGGCCAAAATAACACTTCTACCCTGGCCAATTCCCATGGAGAAGGAGGAGAGGTGGCTTATCAAATGAAATAACAAAAACAATATTAACTCAACATGCACGCACTTGAGAGATGATGACCATATTATGTGAAAGAATGCTAAAAATGAGAGAATGCCAATTCTCTATTCCTAGTTTTCATATTGGACATTCAAATATCATCATTATTGTTTTTATTATTATAATCATCTTAGCTTTATCCTATCAATTTAAAAAAAAAAAAAAAAACATGGTAAATACCAATTTCTTAAACATTATTTGGCTGTGAAATGCTAGAAGGCTCTAAAACTCCATATATCCTCTGTTGTCTTCCTTTTCTTGGATGTTTCCAATGTTGTTTTCCTTGCTAAAAGAATTGAAGTATTTCTAAATTCACCCATTAATTTTGATGTGTTCCTTGGGATTTCATTTATGCTGAGCCATTTTGGCATGTTTTGGCCCCCAATGTAACAGTTTTGACTGATTAATGTGAAATGAGACTATGCAGTCATCATATATTAGCATGTAGAGTAGTAACAAATTCGTCAATATTTTGCTTTAAACTTCAAATCCACCACTTCTATATCTTAATGAAGGGGCCAGCTAAAATGATATATATCTTTGTATGGTAAAACTTTCGTTCCTGCGGGTTGGAGAAAAAAATTAATTGGTATTATCCTTGTGTTCTTTTTGTAGAGGTAAATACTGCAGGAGACAAGGAGTGCTACTTCTTTTGCCTTAGAGGGAGGAAGTACAAGAATAGCATAAGACCCAATAGAGTCACTGGGTCTGGATTTTGGAAGGCCACAGGCATTGATAGGCCTATTTATTCTGCTGGAGAAAGAGAGAGTGACTGCATCGGCCTTAAGAAATCACTGGTTTACTACAGAGGAAGTGCAGGGAAAGGCACCAAAACTGATTGGATGATGCATGAATTTCGCCTCCCTCCTAGTGGAAAAGGCTCCAACCTCCTTAATGCCAAGAACAATCAAGAAGCTGTAAGATTTCTTCTTTGGTTTCATTTTCCCCCTTTACTTTGGTTCACCTCGCTTCCTGCTTAGACCCATGGCTAAGAAATAAAGAAAAGAAGAAATAATCAAGTGAACGCGAAGGTGCTGGTCCCAGTTGCGGACAACACAAGCTTTACTGCTTTTCAAATTATTAAAAAAAAAAAGAAGAAGAAAAAAGCTCTACTCTGTAAGTCTTTGTGCTTTCAGATGATCACAGTCACTGTGAACCACATGTGAATGCTAAGGGCTTTTATAGGGATGTAAATGGGTTCCAATTTTCTGATTATCCAGAGGCTCCGATCCTTTAAAAATCAGATCTGGGTCCTTATTTAGGATCCGATAAGTAAATGGGTCCGGGTCTAGTTCTACCTTGGTTCGGACCCACCACCCGACTTATTACCTCAATTTTCGAAAATCTCTCCTAAAAACTATATATTTTTTAATATCATTCTCTACCCAGACCTGGACTCAGACACATCTCATATATGATCCCAGTTCCGAAGCTAAGAAACCAGAACCGACCCATTTACAACCCTTGTTTTTATTTGGTAAACATGCTTATACAGTGAAGTTAAGTGAAAATTTAAGAGATAATAAAATACTAATTATAGCACTGATGAAATTTTATTTTTAGTGGCTTGATAATGAATTTTTTTATTTTTTTTTTACTTTTTAGGTAAAAAATAGATAAATTTTTAATTTAGTGGCTTGAGAATATTGCTTTCTGACTCTCTTTTTTAATAAAGAATGAAATTTTAAGTTTTTATAAGATTGATATGACACAGGTCTTTTCTTGTCAGGTGAGTGGCCAAACAAGCCCTAGATGATCGAACTAGTGCCCCATCTCCTTGTAAATAGCGTCATGCTTGTGGTAAAGGACTACTCTACCAGAAAGTCCACACATCTCTTACACTTGGATAGGAAGATAAGCACTGAATCCGAACTCTCCCAGGGTCATGGATTAAGAATTTAGTTAGGAGATTATACTTGGTATTAACCAGTTGTTTAACCGATGTGGGCCAGGTATATTGCAAGTTGAATGCTTTTTGCACACTTGCACAAAGAAGGAGTTTTGACCTTAAAGAATTTAGGATAGAAAAATAGTAGGGTCTATATGAATTGGGTTGCGAATTGAGATAGAGTTTGTGGGTTTATGTTCAAAATCTATCAGAGACGATACTCCCAACTATACCCCGTGCGGGCCAACTTTACTTGACCTGCTTAACTTTTTTTTTTTTTTTTTTTGGTGTTGTTGTTGTTGTTGTTGATGATGTTGTGTGTGTGTTATAGCTTGTTTGTTGGCTTTCTTTTTTAATGAAATCTCTCTTTCTTATACAAAAGAAAAAAAAAAAAAAACCGGCCATGGAAAGCATGAGGTGGTTTATGCTGATCATGGAATGATGTTTGAATAGTCACCATCAAATAAATGGTTAGTAAACTTTAATCAATTATCAAACTATTTAGTAGTAGCGGCTCAGAAATATGCAACTTGTGAGCTATATGGCAGATGTTGGGTCAAACCAGTTAAACTATGGTCAGATTTGGCTTAGCCCGGTCAGATCCCGGTTGAGATAGTGGGCTGGGCCGAGTTTTGCCAGGCTTAAATTAACTAGAACCATGGTCGTATGAGGTGTTCCATTTAATTTGATTTTTTCCCTCTTCATTTCTCTGATTCTTCTCTTCATGTGTCGTATCCATTAATTGTATAAAACCCAGTGTAGATCCTGCTTAAATCTATAGTGATTTACTTTTGTGAACTTCTCTTATGATGGGGTTTACTCATTTTTCCCTTAATATTGCCAAGGATTGATTAGAACAACTTTTTGTTAGTTCAATACAACTTAACTCTTTACTAAAATTCAAATAGAGTACATACCTTCTTATCTGTCTTTGTATTTCTTTCGCCAGACCTATATGTCCAAGTCTCAAAACAAATAATCCGAGCCTAGTGAATTCACTATGTCCTTAAGACAGATTTTCCCCCTCAAGGTGCTGAAGGTTAAATATGAAACTGTCTCCCAAGATAGAACGGATTTTTCCTTCTATGGAAAGTAGCACTGCAATTCCAAAGAACAACGAACACAAGATCAGTATCTGAATAAGAACAAAGGGAGCAGAGAAAAAGAGAAATCTGTGTGATCTCAGGTCATCTCTCTCTCTCAAAGTCGTCCACTATTTATAGGAGATTGGTGCCTCATTGAAACTGCATAGTAGCTGTTGGTAACAACCCTACATGAAAGGTTGCACCACTTCAGTCCCATGCACTGATTCAAAAGGTTGCACCCTTTCAGCATTATACAATGTTTCGAACCATTGCATCATCTTTGAAAAGGCATATCTCACTAACTGTTTCAAGAGAAACTAACTTAGCCTTTTGGACCCAATTCGGATTGGGCCTTGTAAAAAATAAGAAATCTGTGATCCAAAAAGAAACCACACATCAGCCCGAGCCCGATGGCGGCGCGCGCGTGTTTTGTTGAGCTTGACTGCGTTCCGTCTCCACGGAAAATTAGTGGTACCCCTTGGGGCCTAACCATTATAGTCATACTTTCTCTATATATACTCAACATCTCTTTGGTTTTCTTCCAATGTGGGACAAGTGTTTTACATACTTTCCCTCATTCATTTCTTACTCATTCATTTCAAGTGGGGTAACTAGGGAGACAAATTACTCATTCAATACTCAATGGATTTGTTTAATTCCAAATTCCATGTGTTCACTACACTTTGAACTTTTAATTACAACCCATTTTTTCTAACACTTTTTAATTGGCTTGCAGGAAATTTGGACGATTTGCCGAATATTTAAGAGAACTGCTTCTTACCGGAAATACATACCTGATTGGAGTGATTCCTCAATCAAACAAAACCCAGCTGATGCAAGTTCGAAAACATGCAGCTTTGAGTCTGGTGATAGAGAAGAATATCTAAGTTTTGGAACTTCCAGCATCCAACATATTGAGAAGAAGCCTGTTATTAGTCATAGTGAAGACAATAGCCAGTTATTTTCAGGGCAGTCTTACTCCATACCACAAGCTCCTTCAACAGCGCTGTACTCAAACTTTCCGAGTTCAAACACCCCTGAGTTTTTCAGAGAAGGGAACTGGGATGAGCTTGGAACGATCCTCGAGTTTGCAGTCGATCCAGCCCTTGTATACGGTTCCACGTACATCAACAGATATTAGGTATTTCTAATAGATACAGAGTGTAACTTTTATCAGTTTGTAACTCTCTAATTACATACATAGAACAACATAAAATGACAGATATGTGTTCCAGGCAGTTTGAATAATGGAGAAACATGTATTGACTGCTCATAGTTATATGGAGGCACTGTATTTTGCTTTCGTCTGGATGTGAAGAAGTGCCCTAACCAACCAAAAAAAAAAAAAAAAGAAAGAAAAGAAAAGAAAATAAAATAAAAGAGTCTAATATAAAGAATTTTTGTACTTCACCACCAAGGGCTATAGGCTTGTGGCTGATAACAGCACATCTCCAATGTCACCTTGGCTAGTGTTGACTCACGCTCACAAAGGAACCCCCAAGACCCAGTCTCCAGTAACACACTAAGTCTCAAGTGCCGTTTCCTAACTTTGCTAAACAGATCATATTTATCTTCTTGTAACAGAACCTATCCATTGTAATATATATATATATATATATATACACACACTATGCTATACTGGTGAAAGTGAAGAAGTATTATTTGTTTATGGTATTAGAGCAGTAAGCACCCATGTGCATCCTTTATTCATAGGTAATTAGCTTGATAAGAAGAAGATGCAATTTGACAGAGACAACAGGCACGGACAGAGGGAGGGGAGGTTGAGAGGAGAAAATTGTCTCCTCTCAACTTCTTTGGTTCTTGAGGTTAAATTGGGACAAGGTTTCAAAATTTTTAAGGTTGTTTTGATCTATTGCATGTTTATCCCTCTTTATCAACTTTTTCCCTACTATAAAAAGAGAGAGTTTTAAAGGTTATGTCGTCACTCTCTGTCTTCTGCGTAACTCAAAGTTGTATGGAGCAAATTATTCATTTCCATCCTTTTTGTCCTCCAAAATGTAAGTCTCCATACCTTCACGGCATTTTTAGATAGTTGGATTTGTGCATATTGGTTATCAATCATTAGATTCAAATAGGAGTTGATCCCACCAAATTGAAGTATACGTTTAAAATATGATGTGCTCAATCTTATGGTGGGACTAACCCCTATTTGAGTAAAATTCAAGGAAAGTCCACTTAAAAATAGGTCATTTATTCAAAGTAGCGTGGATATTACACCTTGATTCTTCACCTTTTCATGGCATGGGTTAATGTCTATCAGTGGTATATATGCTCTCAATAATCCATGCCTACCACCGGCCTTGCAGCCCATCAAGAGATCAGAAGTAACAAATCAATGGATTTTCAATTATCCATGTCTACCATAAGCATAGTTAGTGGCCCATTAAATGGTCACAAATAACCAATCGACATATTTTCATTAATTAATTATGAGAAGATTGGTTAAAATGTGATTAATCTAATATAGATCCTACTTTGATTAGAGTGAGATACAACTATGAATCCTAAAGGAAATGGTAGATGATTATTTTGAGCGGTTTGAACTCACTGTAGCAAGCCCTATTATTTTTGTACATTAATTATCCCCAAACTTTTGAGAAATTGTGTCCTAAGAATATTGAAGTATATTCAAATTTAAGGTTTTTCTTTAAATATAAGTAAGAATTCCTCAAATAATAACTTTTTTTTAAATGATTAGTAAGAAAATCAGCAAATTTACAAATATTATTGATCCCTATTTGAAAAAAAAAAATAATAAAGTCTTGCTTTGACACTATGAGATGATTATCACCCTCCCCACCCCTTGAAAGAAAATCGTAGCTCCGTCGCTGACAGCGGGAGAGTATTCCATTGCATGTGCCTTGTATATCCTAAAGCCAAGTATCTTTTAAAATAATGTTATATGAGATTCTCAAAAATCGCATTACAAAATAAATCTTTCAAAAACATATCTGAAGCACATTCATATTTGTTAGTCCACTTTAATCATATACCATTTAATAGTTCTACTTGTATATTTGTTTCTGTTTTTCTTTTTCTTTTCAGAAGCTCTTTTACACGATCATGCTAAAGCACTCTACATCTTATTTTGGATCTGAATCCGAAATCGAGTTCATTTTTTTTAAGACGAAACTAGATTCGGATACAACCTATTGGGTTCTGTATAGAATTTGAATTCGAATATGACTCTATAAAGACAGATGTTGGCCGGTTGGATCCAGAATCATTCAGGGCTGGATCCTACCCATTCACATCATTAAGGGCATTTTTGTTATGGAAAAGATTCGAATCCCCTCCCCGAGGCCCAGGGCCCTCACGCAAGAATTTATTTTACGTGGAGTTATGGAAAGTTTCACTCATTTTTGCAGTTTTCTTCGAGGAAAAGCGGTTGCACAAAATATTAAATTTATTGTAGAACGAAAAACAATTTCCATAATCCTCACTTTTTCCGCACAAAATCGGCTATACAAACATGCCGAAAGATGTTCATCCAATTTTTTAAAGGAATTGAGATCCTAGTCCTTTGTGCGTCGGTCTACAACCAAGAGTCCGGAATCGGATCCCTTATTTCGTAGGAGATACTGTTTCATCAAATCCACAGTCGCCAACCATGTAAAATCTCTTCTTTGATTTTTTTTCATTCCAAAAAAACAACTGAAAAGGTGCATTAGCTGACATAAGATTTTACACAAAACACGAGGCCTTGGTTTTAATCCAATATATATAAATGTAGGGTTGTGCTAGTGGGTGCACTGAGAATCCCTAAAATGGAAATCATGTGACATTAATGACCATCAAGTCTAATCCTTTAAAGTTAATTGGACAAAAATTGACCCCACCAAGTAAATCTAGGTTGTCAAACACATGGCGAGGGGTTTGGACCTACACCTTATGCCCATGTCCAACACCCGGGAGGATAAAGCTAATGGGAAAGTTAGCTAGAGGTCCCTTAATATTGTCGTTTGGGGCCTCTAATCCATAGGATTTTTTTGTTAAGGCCTCTAGTCCATGCGCCTAGACTTATTTCAAGCGTAGGTCTCTAAGTATGTCAGATCATACGTTTGCATGACTGATTTTCCTTTTGAACTGTCTGAAGTGTCACGAATTTAATCCCTAGTTTTAAGCTCCTTAACAAGATATTTAATTATTGATTTTCCCTTGTAAATGCATCAAGCTATCTAACAGATTTTATTTCCTACTTCTAAATCAAGTTTCGAAATTCAAAAGGGAGGGAATAGATCAAGTTTTGAAAATTCAAATGGGAAGGAACGATGTTGCTACGTCTTCTGCTACACACTCAATGCTTCCAAACAAGACTTCCTCATGTAGCATCTCAAAGCTCGCCACTACTAGAGAATAGGGATGTCAAATGGGCCGGCCTGCCAGTCAACGGCCCGTGGCCCGGCCCGGCTCAGTCAACGGCACAACCCGCAAAGGCACGGGCCCGGCTGGGCCGAGGTGGTTGGGCCCGTTGGCCCGGGTCCGCCAGGCACGTGGGCTGGGGGCAGCAGCCTGCCAGGCCCGCTGGAATTGGCCCATTGATTTCTGCAAACCGGAAAGACTGACCACCTAACTGTAATGGTTTTTAACATCCTCAATTAAGATGATCATGACTTTCATTGACTAAATAGATAGAAAAAAAAAGAGAGAGAGAGAGGTTCAGAAAGGAAAAAAAGGACAGATAGTTGGCTAAATAAATAAAAAACCTCTCAAGTACAAATACTATAATGTCCCAAAAAAACCACACCCTATTTATGGTTCTAAATCACCAAACTTTTGTCCCCACATTTATGAGAATGGGGACCTTGGCCAAGTATACATCTAGGTAGGAACATTTCTAAATCACTCTAATTTCTCATCAAAAGGTGAGATAATAACATTTTTTTTTAACTGGGTCTGGGTGTTTGAGCAAATGATCTAGAAAGTGTGGGATCCAATAATTTGTGGCCGTTTGATGAGAAAATTTTCAAGCACTAGTTTCTTCAATTTAGGATATTTTACTCTCTTTAAAAAGTAAAATAATACATTTGTTCATTTTTTATCTTGTCCTTGGCAAAATCCGTTACTTGAGAAAGTAAAAGATAACATCTTAATTTGGTGAGTTTACATTAGAAAGGATTTTTTTTTTTACTAGTCGAGGTGACCAAACCGTTGAGTGACTCAACTGTGTCGAGAGTAGACCTCGGCATGTTTTGGGAGAAAATCAGTTACAAAATGCAAAAATAGAGTACCCAGGAATCAAACTCTGAGCAATTGGATGAAAAAAAGACACCCAACCACTGTCCATGGGACCATCCCTTTATTCTCTTGTATAAGAAGTTTCAGCCAAAATATCACTCATTAACACCTTATATTCATGTTATTCTAGAGGAAGAATGGGTGATGTGATCAATATCAATCATAAAATACCGCAAGTGCACGGGTGTCTAGATGAGACAGTGGCAAGAACGGGTCGAACCCACAGGGAGCTATTAAAGAAACTTTTAAATTAAGAAAACTAATTAACTAACAATTTAAGAAAAGTTTTGATTTCTTAGATAATAAAAAAAAACAACTAATTTAGAAATTCGAAATCTACCAATTAATGAAGATGATTAGAGTATAGGAATCCAATAAGCATCCACCAATTATTTATCAAGTAACCCTAACTTGTTCCAATTTTTACTTCAAATCAAAGACAAATCAATGTTTTTAATTTGGAAAATCTAACTTTAAAAATCCCTTTTTAATTATAAAAATTCAAAACTCAAGACTTCCTTCATCTCATAAAAGAATAAAAATAATTTAAGCACCACCCATCAAAAGTAAGCATAAACCATCAAAAGATCTAAATCCTAAGCATAGCCTATCAAACCTAAGCATGAGTAGTCAAAAACTAATTTTTATTTTAGAAATAAAAATAGAGATTTGCCTAGGGCACGAAGACAAGCCTATTAATCATTAAGCACATAATCATGGAACACAAATTAGAATTACTAAACAAATAAAAAGACAATTACTTACCTTCATCCATAACTCTAATCAAGAAAATTAGCCCGCCATTGCAAAGAATGCTTTTTGATTTATCACTAAAAATTGCATCTTTACAACTTCTCCTTCACAAATTTTCTCCTTCACAATAAATCCTTGGACATGGCCCAAGGTTACCAAAAATAAAAATAAACTAATGGAAAAGAAGAAAGAAAGAGAAAAAGAAAGGAATAGGAGAGAGGGAGAGCTTTGGACGTATGGAATATCTTATGGGTCTCCATCATGCCTCCTTTTATGCTTTTTGCAAACCCCTTTTAGTAAAGAAGTGCCCTCCTTTTAGGTCTCCTTTTTCCTTATTGGGTAAGGATTCTTTCTTATTCTCCAAGTTAACTTCTTTCTTTGGAAAGACTTTTAAATTTGAGAGATCTCCTTGCCTTATTAGGTTTCTTGATGCATACACTTTCCTTGTACAATTCCAAGCATATATTTAAAAATTATATGATGATGTAAAGGGAATAAACTTCCCAAATATTGAGATTTCTTGCAATTCCCGCCTAAAACTGTAGCAGATAACTTCCCGAGGTCATATCTCCTCAATATAGCTCTGATTTAGGCAATCTTGGGCTCTACGGATATCTACTCGAAAAGAGCTTTCCAACGGTGGCTAAATTGCGCCGATCTGACACTCGGTTTGAGAGTTATGGCCATTTTAAGTTGCTGCCCTTGAAAAATCCGGAAATAATTATGCAAAAATGGAAGCTTCTATGTTGGCATGCAATGGGGTGTGTGGGGCCCATGTTGAACTTCCAACCATGCTTGGACTCTCTCTTTGCTTGCTTATTTGACTTCTCTCTTCTCAAATTTCATCAATGTAGGTCCCATGTTGATTTGTCCTACAAATTGAAAGAGGCAATTTTAACATTAATCATATATAAGAAAATAATTATGAACCATGTATGGAACCCTACATTCCTAGTGATGCACCAAAATGACCAACTTTCCAAAAATAGCACATGGTGCAAAAAATAACAAGATATGCATTGATGAAACCAAAAGCCTAATTTTGGGGTGATAAATGAGATGAGAAAAACTTAATTTCAAAAAGTCATGCAATTCAATGAATTTTGATCAATTTTGACAATTTCTCCAAAAATATCCTCAAATGCATGTAATCATGAAATTAAATGCAATTCTATGCAGTTAAACCTAATTAAGTCCACAAATGCTAATGAAATGATGAGTTAATGACCTAGTTTTGTGGACTTATCAATGGGCCCTTCTGATTAAAATGTGATGTGGCGTGTGGAGTCCTCTTGAAGAGGAAGAGACAAACTATATATTTGAAACTTGTTAGCAAACTATATGTTCCCGCATTGTCTTCTAAAAATGTTACGGTCTAGGAATGGAAACCAAAAAAATAAAAATAAAAAGAAGTTGACTTGGGCAACTAGGTTATGACTCAAGACTCCGCTGATATTGACATATTGGTGGCCCAATGCGCTAAATACAGAGGTTTGCTTCTTAGGCATTAAATTAAAAAAAAAGTCTCTCACTCATCAAAACTGTACAAGCCATACAATCTAAAGCTTTTAAATTAGTCTGCTTAAATTGAAAGTGCTAATTAATCAGTTGATCAGGCATATTTATTTACACATGTTGAGTAAAGGCGAGGTGTACATAACATCCTAAAAAAAAAAGTTAATTAAATATGTTGAAAGAAAATTAGAGGTGTGATGAAATATTTTTTTTTAATACTGAAAAAAAAAGGGAAAAAAAAGAGTAGGCCCTCCTGGCCCGCTGGCTCGGCACGACCCGGCCCGCTCCAGCTCGGCCCGTGGCGTGCCATGCCAGGGTTTTTCCCTGGAGGGCCGGCCCGCTAGCTAGGGCAGGCCGGCCCGACCCAGCCCGGCCTGTTTGACATCCCTACTTGAGAATAAGAATTCCCACCACCTGCACTGTTGCAAAGAACAGAGATAAGACGGTCTCTGTTGTAGAACGAACCTGTCAAAGAAGTTTTGCAAAAGCCAAAAGCAGAGCAGATCGGTTCAGATGTATTGATCGTCCATGGATAAGTCAGGAGATCACATGGTCAAATGTGGGCCATCGTTGTCAGATCCAGATCAAGAGGAAGGAGGAGAATTCTAAGAATAAGGTGCTGCAGAACTCAAAATCGGAATAAGATATTTGCAGAGGGATAAATTTTTCTGAGTTTTAAAATAAAGTTAGATAAATTTATCTTAGTTTTAAAAGAAATATAAATAAATTTATCTGAGTTTTTGCCAGAAATCTAGATAAATTTATCTGAGTTTGGTATGAATTTATCTGGGTTTGGTATGGATTTATTTGAATTTGAAGTTAATTTATCTGAGTTTGGTATGAATTTATCTAAATTTGGAGACACAACTCACATAAATTTATTTGGCTTTCTGTCATAAATTCAGATAAATTTATAAACAATAAAACAAACTCAGATAAATTTATAAGTGATGAAATAAACTCAAATAAATTTATCTGAGTTTTTAATAGAATATAGTTAAATTTATAGGACTTTGTCTGACATAGACATGATTTTATCTAAGTTTGATATGAAGTTATCTGTGTTTCCTATGATATACATATTGCTAGGATTTGAAGATAATCACTGTTTGCAAATGTTGTAATATTCAACTTAATTTCTACTTAGATTGAGTGAAAATGAATTAGAAGAAGAAGAAGATGACTCAGACAAAGAAGAAGATGAATCAGAAGAAAAAGGGAAAGGAGGAGGAAAAGAAGAAGAAATCAGATAAACCCTATATATAAATTTATATACAGATTGCTAGGGTTTGAAGAGCGACTCCTATAGATTCTGTATTTCCTAGGGTTCGAAATCAAACGAATCACTTCTTCAACCACTAAATCGACGATGAAATAGTTTCTTCAAAGATGATACGATTGCTTTAGACTCTTTGAGGTTAATCTCCTTCCTTGATTCAGTTTCTCCCTTCTCCTTTCCCTTGCTGTTCAAAATGCCTGATTTCTTACTTTGTTCCTTCTTTGATAAGATTTCGCATTTAGTGTGAGCGTTTTTTAATAACGCGATAATGGATTAAGAGAGACATTATGGACTTTTCAAGTATATAAAACTTGAGAAGGGACCTTTGCCTTTAAGAAAATAAATCGTGGACCGTTAGCAATAGAGTACAATGTTGAGAGATCTCTGGCCAAACGCCCCAAAACTAATTACATCTACATATGCTTTATACAAGCAATGTTAGTGAGGCAACACTTATAAAAATCACAATATTTAACAAAAGAATACATATACACTATACATAAGACCTTTTAGAGGGTTCCTTTCTGTTTCTAGAAGTTCCTCTACTTGAAAAGTGAGAGACATGCGTCTCAAAAAGTCATTTAGCAAATGAGTCCGTGTCCACACTAATCGCAATTTTTACATTATTAGAAAATATATATATATATATATATCGTGGACCGTTCGGAATAGAATCTGGCTTGGTGGACCGTGGACCGTTATTACAAAATATATATATTATATATATATATATAAAAGGAAGAATTTCTTTGGCGACTATCTAATTTCCTTGATTCAATTCATATTATACACCCTACCATATGCTGCAGCCAGAATTTTACAGCAATTAAAATAATATTCATCATTTAATTAGTTAAAGTAAAATTTGAGGATATTCCATCCACCGATTGATACCTTTAGTCTCTTGTGGTGCCGTCAATTGGGAAAAATCTGGCTTGGGTCCAGCCCGGATAATAGTCCATTTGCAAACGCCTGAATGAACTCAGCCCAAGATGCCAGACCCAGATACATGTATTGGTCTTAAAACCTTAAATGCAGGAAGGACCTAGTATCACAAGTCCATTGAACTCATATTAGGCCTATTTGTATTACATATCTGTACATATTTCATGTATATAAGGTGTACATATCCTTACCCGAGTGGAAAGGAGCGTCAGATCCCCAGGTACGTCACCTCTTTCCGCTTGTGCGGGCCTCCTTCCTACTTGAGTGGGCTACCTTCCCGTGTCTATGCTTGTTCTCTCTTGGGTCCCGGACCCCTTGGTTGGTGTACCAAACAAAAAATAAAAAAAGTGTACATATGGGGAACATTAATGTTAATATAAAGAATATGCCATATAAAAAGGGATTTTTTTTTATTTTCACATTTTATTCTATAAATTCATATTCATCTTAAACTGGATCCGGTTCCAAATGAACTAATGAGCTTTAAAAAAGTGGACTTGGGGCTGCCCATTTTCAAACTAGCAGACTCAGATCCAATCTCCATCGTCTAATGCTTGGACTAGGGCCTAGACATTGGTGATCTGACTGAAACCCAGCCCATTGATAGCCTTGGGCCTGGGGTAGAGATTGTCTAGGAATGGCTAGATGAAATACAATGACAGACAAAAGCCCAGTCTTTGAACGACCATCCAGGAGGCTTCAGGATTTAGTGGTTTTATCGGCCCAACTTGGTGCAAATACAGGCTTAATTTATATGTATTTCCCATCATGCATCTTAAGCAAACAAGCTCAATGATACAAGCTGGCCCAAGAAATTCGATGGATTTATGTTACTTTGGCCCAATAACAATAAGACCCACATCCAGCCTATGGTCTCTAAAACAGGTCCAGACCCAGATCATTTTTTCAAAATCTCTTTTTCTTAATATGTCAAGACATAACAGGCCATCTAGTCCAAACTTGAGGAGGCCACCATTTTTCCTATCATCATCTTCAAAACTAGCAGCCAGATTCTCCTCTGGCAATGAATGTACAACAATTGCTTTAAATTTTCTGGCCAATAATTTTCATACAATACATTGATGTTGATCATTCATTCATCTGATGGGGCATCATACCAATGGATGAGAAATGGACCAAACACTTCTCCAATGAGTAATCTCAATGATAAAATGGACTCATTCTCTCTTCCCCCAAAAGCAACATATCATATCAGTAGGTAATGTTTTCTCTGTGCCTCTGAAGCTACTAAAAGAAACAGCTCTGCTAAACAACTTGTAAGCGCACAAAAACTCACAGACCCGGAGGGAGTGATTTTGCGGCCCACTTGAGAAGGATGGAGATTGCAGCTCCTTGGTAGTGATAGACGAACCGTTGCCTCGAGCCTGAAAGGGGAGGAAGAAGAAGGTCAGAGGACCCTGGCTTGGGCAGCGCAGGGCTCTCCGATGCCTAAGTTAGTTGTAGGACTAAACAAAGGTTGGAGATGTAGTTGGAGAAGAAATGGCATACCGGTGAGTGTGGTGTTCGTTGGCCATCCTGTCTCTAGAGTTGTGGCTGTGCTTATATAGAGGAAGAGAGGAGACAAGAGGGTGGCTCTGTCAGAGCCTGATCCCATCACAGCCCACTCTCTTTTAATTGCAGTCCCATCGGGCCTGACTTCTGGGCCCAATCCCATCAGGCCATTTTGAGCAATGCACTTGGCAGAGGTGGACTATGGGGGAGGAAATATCCCACACAAAGCCCCCCAGCTTTTAACTTTTTAGAGTGCTCCTAACTCTTGGAAGTTGAAAGCTAAATAGCCTGATGGTTTATCCGAGCTTGAGCGACACGACCTGCTGGCTCGTCACCAGAGGTGTAGTCCTTCGCCGTGTAGGCGGAAACTTGCGCGTGGCCGAAATGAGGGACATAATTGGCTGGTATTGTTATCGGAGCCAGTGTAGTCTGTGGCTAGCGATCTGGTGCTATTACCGAGATCGCGTATGCTGAAGGACGCAACTGGCTGGTACTGTTACCGGAGCCAGTGTAGTCTTTGGCTAGCGATCTGGTACTATTACCAAGATGCGCGTATGCCGAGGGACGTAACTAGCTAGTACTGTTACCGGAGCCAGTGTAGTCTTTGGCTAGCGATCTGGTACTATTACCGAGATACGCGTATGCCGAGGGACGTAACTGGCTGGTACTGTTACCGGAGCCAGTGTAGTATGTGGCTAGCGATCTCGTACTATTACCGAGATGCGCGTATACCAAGGGACGTAACTGACTGGTACTGTTACCGGAGCCAATGTAGTCTTTGGCTAGCGATCTGGTACTATTACCAAGATGCGCGTATGCCGAGGTGACGAATGACACTGCTGCCAAGCTGGAGAAGGCGCTGCTGCCGAGCTGGAGAGGATTGTTGGTGAGGATTGCTTATCAGCACCTTTAACCATCCACAATCAACAGCATGACCCACCAAAGATCAACATAAATGACTTGTTTTCCACTGAATTATATGTATTGTTAACAGACTGGATTATATCAATCCATTTGATTTGATCATCTAACCATGCTAAAGAAAAAGTATTCAAAGTGAAATATAACAAGGGATTTCTCCAAAGCTGAACCTCTATGCAGATATATCAGTCATTGCAATATACATCAGCTTCTTTAGGCCCCAATTAAAATGAAATAAAAAAAAAAAGGAGAAGAAAATCTTTGTATGAATGATTTTCTGAAAAACATCAGAAAAAATAGCAACTCTCTGCTTTTAAGTTGTAGACAATATTAGAGAAAAACAGATACAAACTAGTAAGAATGGATCTTTCAATACAGTCTATGTTTCGGACTAAACCCATGTAAAATCCTTTTCGATCACAGGCGAAATCTATATACTCCATACAAGGCAATAACGCTCAGTTTAAAACAAGTTACAGAACTATGGAATTAAGGAATTTACTTGTAATTTGAGGTACTCCGGGCTATGTTGCTCCCCATCTATTATATTGATGGGTTTAATCTCAAACTCAACCCCTTTCTCAATGAGGCAGGCCAAGAACCTCCTGGTCGCTGATGCATAAACTGGCCCATAAACCTTAACCACCATCTTCTCTACTATGTATACACTGCAATCACCTGCAACAGCAAGTCATATATATATAGATAGATGATGAAGTAGATAAATGTGAGCCCTTTATATATGGCTATTATTAATCCTAACTAAAGAGGAAAAGGCAGCCAGTACTGTACATTGCAAATAATAAAGCAATTATATACATGGGAGTGGGACAAGAGGGATGCATTGACTGGAATAGGAAGAGAAAATAGTTTTGCATGCTGGGCCTTAAGATTTTAGTTGAGTATATAGGCATCATCTGACATTTATGTCCTTCAAAATTGATCAACAAACACTTCAAAATGAAAATGAAAAAAGTTGATGGGTTACAACTATTAATCTTTGATCAAAAGGCTCGAAATGTCAAATGAAAATGATTTTTGAAAGATGGCTTATCTACAATCTTATAATATATTTGGGAAGTTGATTTTTCACCGGTTACCCTAACAAGGCAAGTTACACTAAAAACACACCGGACTAGCCGAGTTAAGAAAAGAGTTCCTTTTGAAAAACCACAATATTTAATAAGCAAATGGTATTCCATCATCCATGACATGAATCTGCAGGTGATGCCAAGTGACATAAAATAAGGTCAAATTAGGATAATACGTACATATATCATGTGGAAGACATGTTAGTGAGGTGGCGAAATTAATCCAATATTTTCATCATCGGTGACGCAAATCCAGTGGAAGAGGCGGATTGCCGTGGGGCCTGTGATGGGAGGTGTTTGGTGCACATACCTTTCTTTTTCCTTCTTTTACTCCTTGTGGGGAGCGATTGTGATTTCACAGAATTAGACCGTCACAATGTAATACCAATTTGCTATTGTGCGTCTCTCATGAAATCAGTTTTTTTTTCTTTTATTATTATTTTTTATTTTATAACGCAAGTTCCTAGCCCTTTGGATTAAAATAATCTCCAGTGGCCCAAGTGTGATAGTGCAGTTTCAAACCAGTAACCTCCGGATGCAAACCGTGGTCCTAAGCCAACTGAGCTACCCTTGGGGTTATCATGAAGTTAGGTTGTTGCACCAAAAACTCTACAAGACATCTGACTAATAGGCAATGGAAAAGTGAGTGGAATTTTGCTCATAGATTCATGGTCACAAAAATCCAGCAGACCACCCCAAGTCACAAATTGGAAATTGGACAATGCAAGAATTGTGCACTTCAGAAACTTGCTGGGTCCATTTGTTGACTATAGGATAGTATGAGAAAGAAAAATGAGAAGCAAAGACATGACAAATCCATCTCAGAAAGGTATTCAAGTTTTAGTAGTAAACTCTGCCATTTCTTCAGTTAAACATGTTGAGCCCTTCCAGATATATTAGCTCCAAAATGGCCCACCATAACAAGATCCAGACCATTGATCAAGCCATCATGAACATACATTGACATGGCTTGTTGCTCCAGTTGTCAGGTGGCCTTAAAAATGCATATGCTGAAATTAGTTCCAAATTCAATGAAAGAAAGACTTAAATAAGTGCCAGAGAGCAAATCATGGGTCTCTGTACCAATTCATTGTTTGTTCAATTTTTGATAAATTTATTTGTTAATCTATCTACCAATCAAGGTTAATCTTCTTCTGTATCTACTAGATAGTTTGATTTCATAATGCAATTAGCTTTACATGTTTTACCTAATAATTTTATTTAAAACCTTAAACACATCAATATAGATAGGGATTTTAACGGGAAAAACCCTCCTACATGGGCTTTTCATTGATTTGGACCCAATAAAAATGGGCAAATAGAAAGGGGCCTAACTTTAGGTTTCTCTTTTTATTTTTGTCTTTTAGCTCTATAGTTGATATCAACGCGAAAGAAAGAAAGAAAAGAAGAAAGGACGAGGTCTGCACTGGCGTGGAGTGCAGTGGGTGGCAAAGGGCAGTGCAGGGAGAAAGGAGAAGGAGAGGGGGAGAGGGAGAGGAAGAAAGAAAGAAAAAAGGAGGAAAGCCATCTCAGTGGGGTATGCAGGTGTGGTGCGATGGCCCATCAAGGCTCATCTCCTTCATCTCATCTTCACCATCCCAGGACGCAGACCTCTCCCTCCTTCTCCTTCGTCCTCTCCGGCCAGCCAACCCATCACTCCTTCATCCTTTCCATCTCCCTACCATCAACTTCCATCTCACCCTATCTGTAGCCCTCACGCATCTCCCTTCTCTACAATCGCCAACTGTGTCAAATCTCTTCTTTGATTTTTTTTTTCATTCCAAAAAAAAAATAGAGAGGGTGCATTAGCTGACATAAGGTTTTACACAAAACACGATGCCTTGGTTTTAATCCAATATATTATATATAAATGTAGGGTTGTGCTAGAGGGTGCACCGAGAATCCCCGAAATGGAAATCATGTGACATTAATGACCATCAAGTCCAATCCTTTAAAGTTAATGGACAAAAGTTGACCCCACCAAGTAAATCTGGGCTGTTAAACACACGGTGAGGGGTTTGGACCCACAACTTATGCCCATGTCCAACACCCGGGGAAGATAAAACTAATGGGAAAGTTAGCTGGAGGTCCCTTAATATTGTCGTTTGGGGCCTCTAATCCATAGGATTTTTTGTTAAGGCCTCTTGTCCATGCGCCTAGACTTATTTCAGGCGGAGGTCTCTAAGTATGTCAGATCATACGTTTGCATGACTGATTTTCCCTTCGAATTGTCTGAAGTGTCATGAATTTAATCCCTAGTTTTAAGCTCCTTAACATGATATTTAATTATTGATTTTCCCTTGTAAATGCATCAAGCTATCTAACGGATTTTATTTCCTACTTCTAAATCAAGTTTCGAAATTCAAAAGGGAGGGAATAGATCAAGTTTTGAAATTCAAATGGGAAGGAACGATGTTGCTACGTCTTCTGCTACACACTCAATGCTTCCAAGCAAGACTTCCTCATGTAGCATCTCAAAGCTCATCATTGCTTGAGAATAAGAAATCCCACCGCCTGCGCTGTTGCAAAGAACAGAGATAAGACGATCTCTGTTGCAGAGCGAACCTGTCGAAGAAGTTTTGTAGAAGTCAGAAGCAGAGCATATCAGTTCAGATGTGTTGATCGTCCATGGAGAAGTCAGGAGATCACATGGCCAAAGGTGGGCCATCGTTGTCAGATCCAGATCAAGAGGAAGGAGATTCTAAGAATAAGGTGTTGCAGAACCCAAAATCGGAATCAAATATTTGCAGAGCGATAAATTCTTCTGAGTTTTGAAAGAAAGTTAAATAGATTTATCTTAGTTTTAAAAGAAATACAAATAAATTTATCTGAGTTTTTGCCAGAAATCCAAATAAATTTATTTGAGTTTGGTATGAATTTATCTGGGTTTGGTATGAGTTTATTTGAATTTGAAGTTGATTTATTTGAGTTGGGAGACACAACTCACATAAATTTATCTGACTTTTTGTCACAAATTCAGAAAAATTTATAAACAATGAAACAAACTTAGATAAAATTATAAGTGATGAAACAAACTCAAATAAATTTATCTGAGCTTTTGATAGAATACAGTTAAATTTATAGGATTTTGTCTGACCTAGACATGATTTTATCTAAGTTTAATATGAAGTTATCTGTGTTTCCTATGATATACAGATTGCTAGGATTTGAAGATAATCACTGTTTGCAAATGTTGTAATATTCAACTTTATTTCTACTTGGATTGAGTGAAAATGAATTAGAGGAAAAAGTAGATGACTCAAACAAAGAAAAAGATGAATCAGAAGAAAAAGGGGGAGGAGGAGAATAAGAAGAAGAAATCAAATAAACCATATAGATAAATTTATAGAGATTGCTAGGGTTTGAAGAGCGACTTCTATAGATTCTGTATTTCCTAGGGTTCGAAATCAAATGAATCACTTCTTCAACCACTAAATCGACGATGAAATAGTTTCTTCGAAGATGATACGATTGCTTTAGACTCTCTGAGGTTAATCTCCTTCCTTGATTCAGTTTCTCCCTTCTCCTTTTCCTTGTTGTTCAAAATACCTGATTTCTCACTTCGTTCCTTCTTTGACAAGATTTCGCGAGTTAGTGTGAGCATTTTTTAATAACGTGATAAGGGATTAAGGAAGGCATTATGGACATTTCAAGTATATAAAACTTGAGAAGAGACCTTTGCCTTTAAAAAAATAAATCATGGACAGTTTGCAATAGAATACAATGTTGAGAGATCTCTGATCAAACACCCCAAAACTAATCATATGTACATATGCTTTATACAAGGAATGTTTGTGAGGCAACACTTATAAAAATCACAATATTTAACAAAAGAATACATATATATATATATATATATATATATATATATATATATTCTATACATAAGACCTTTTAGAGGGCTCCTTTTTGTTTCTAGAAGTTCCTCTACTTGAAAAGTGAGAGACATGCGTCTCAGAAAGTCGTTTAGCAAATGAG
Source organism: Umbellularia californica (assembly GCA_028538565.1). NCBI lineage: Eukaryota > Viridiplantae > Streptophyta > Magnoliopsida > Laurales > Lauraceae > Umbellularia > Umbellularia californica. The sequence goes on along the minus strand of JAPQWN010000006.1, from coordinate 9,214,093 downwards.
TTCATGTTCATACTAATTGCAATTTTTACATTATTACAATATATATATATATAAAAGGAAGAATTTCTTTGGGGACTATCTAATTTCCTTGATTCAATTCATATTATACACCCTACCATATGCTGCAGCCAGAATTTTACAGCAATTAAAATAATATTCATCATTTAATTAGTTAATGTAAAATTTGAGGATATCCCATCCACCGATTGATACCTTTAGCCTCTTGTGGCGCCGTCAATGGGCAAAATCTGGCTTGGGTCCAGAACCGGATAATAGTCCATTTGCAAGGGCCTGAACGAACTCAGCCCAAGATGCCAGACCCAGATATATTTGTTGGTCTTAAAACCTAAACTGCAGGAAGGACCTAGCATCACAAGTCCATTGAACTCATATTAGGCCTATTTGTATGATATATCTGTACATATTTCATGTATATAAGGTGCACATAAGAACGGCTCCTTACCCTAGTGGAAAGGAGCGTCAGTTCCCAGGTACGTCACCTCTTTTCGCTTGTGCGGGCCTTCTTCATACTTGAGTAGGCTACCTTTCCATGTGTATGTTGGTTCTCTCTTGGGTCCCAGCCCCCTTGGCTGTAGTACCAAACAAAAAATAAAAAAAAGTGTACATATGGGGTACATTAATATTAATATAAGGAATACGCCATATAACAAGGGATTTTTTTTTATTTTCACATTTTATTCGATAAATTCATATTCATCTTAAACTGGATCCGGTTCCAAATGAACTAATGAGCTTTAAAAAGGTGGACATGGGGCTGCCCATTTTCAAACTAGCAGACTCAGATCCAATCCCCATCGTCTAATGCTTGGACTTGGGCCTAGACATTGGTGACCTGACTGAAACCCAGCCCATTGATAGCCTTAGGCCTGGGGTAGAGATTGTCTAGGAATGGCTAGATGAAATACAATGACAGACAAAAGCCCAGTCTTTGAACGACCATCCAGGAGGCTTCAGTATTTAGTGGTTTTATCGGCCCAACTTGGTGCAAATACAGGCTTAATTTATATGTATTTCCCATCATGCTTCTTAAGCAAACCAGCTAAATGATACAAGCTGGCCCAAGAAATTCGATGGATTTATGTTACTTAGGCCCAATAATAATAAGACCCACATCCAGCCTATGGTCTCAAAAACAGGTCCAGACCCAGATCATTTTTTCAAAATCTCTTTTTCTTAATATGTCAAGACATAACAGGCCATCTAGTCCACACTGGAGGAGGCCACCATTTTTCCTATCATCATCTTCAAAGCTAGCAGCCAGATCCTCCTCTGGCAATGAATGTACAACAATTGCTTTAAATTTTCTGGCCAATAATTTTCATACTATACATTGATGTTGATCATTCATTCATCTGATGGGGCATCATACCAATGGATGAGAAATGGACCAAACACTTCTCCAATGAGTAATCTCAATGATAAAATGGACTCATTCTCTCTTCCCCAAAAGCAGCATATCAGTAGGTAATGTTTTCTCTGTGCCTCTGAAGCTACTAAAAGAAACAGCTCTGCTAAACAATTTATTACAGAGGATATGATGATTTGAATGCCATTGGCGTCTACTTTCAGCAGAGTGAGAAGCATAAACATGACAAATCCATCTATTCAAATTTTAGTAGATTAAGTCTGGTATTTCTTCCATTATGCATGTTGAACCCTTCCAGATATATTTACACCAAAATGGCCCACCATAACAAGATCCAGACCATTAATCAAGCCATCATGAACATACATTTTTATGGGTTGCTGCTCCAGCTGTCAGATGGGCTTAAAATTATATCTGCTGAAATTAGTTCCAAATTCAATCAAGACAGACCGAAAGAAGTGCCAGATAACCAATCATTGTTCGTTCAATTTTGATAAATTCATGTGTTGATTTATCTACCAATCTAGGTTAATCTTCTTCTGTATCAACTAGATAGTTCAATTTCATAAAGCTGTTAGCTTTACATGTTTTACCTTATGATTTTATTTAAAACCTCAAAAACACATATCAATATAGATACCAATCCCTTCCTGATATTCATTCTTCTAGCACCTAGGCATATAAAAAAGCAGGCAATACATATGAGTCATTTCAATTTCAATCAAACAGCTAACATGTCTGTTGTTTGATTTCCTTCTACTATTGAACTCAAACTAACACCGACTGCCACTCGCTTAGCATTGGAGAAACTGAACAGCATAAAACAGGAGTACAGAACCAACAAAGAAAACAGGACCTGGGCACCCCAACCTTTAAAACAGACCATCAGTCCCTAGTTCAAGGACCTTCTTCCAAGCTGGCCTGTTGGAGATGTCCTCCCACCATGCATTGACATGCTTCCTGTTCTTTATCATATAGTCTTTGCCAGCATTATTCACAAGATAGTTTGTGAAGGGGAGGTGGGCCAGGTCTGCAAGGCTATAAAAGTCCCCTGCCAGGTACTTGCTCTTTGACAGCCTCTCCTCATAGATGTCCAACACCTTCCCCAGCTTCTCTTCAGCTTCTTCAATGGCCTTGTGATCCAAGGCAAGACCCAATTTTGGGTTGTACAAAATCTGCATTATCAGAGTATAAGTTGGTGGGTAGTAGTTGTGCCCTTCAACTTCAATCCATTGATCTACAACAGCCCTTTCCTCTAAATTCTTCCCCAGAAGATCAGCCCCTTGTGATTCATATTTCTTCGCATAGTACCGTAAAATTGCGCGCGATTCTAAAGGTCGGGCGTTCATCAAGATGAATGACAATGGTCAAATCATATTAGCAACTTAAAATTAGAAGGAAAGAGATAAAACATTGTTAGAGAAATGTAATTGAAGTTTTGTGCATACCAAAGAGAGTTAAATCACCATCTTGTATTACTGGGACCACTCCAAACGGCTGAAAGAAAGTAATGAAAATGTATGAAACAAACATAAGAAAAGTTAATTAAGTTCCATTATAGTGCACCTATTAATGCTATGTGGGTATAAAGTTCCATTGTTTCATCTTGCCCATTTCATGGCTCCACTACGGATGGATTTTTCCATGAAAATGGCAGTGGTTGGATGATCCCAGTGAACTCGTAACTGCTTTCTCTTGATTTTTGATGTGGGTGTCTGTGAAGTCCTCAAGACGGCCACAAATTGTTGGTTAGAATTACTTATCAGCACCTTTAACCATCCACAATCAACAGCACGACCCATCAAAGACCAACATAAATGACTTGTTTTCCACTGAATTATATGTATCGTTAACAGACTGGATTATATCAATCCATCTGATTTGATCATCTAACCATGCTAAAGAAGAAGTATTCAAAGTGAAATATAACAAGGGAATTCTCCAAAGCTGAACCTCTATGCACATATATCAGTTATTGCAATATACATCAGCTTCTTTAGGCCCAAAAAAAAAAAGAGAAAATCTTTGTATGAAAGATTTTCTGAAAAACATCAGAAAAAATAGCAACCCTCTGCTTTTAAGATGTAAACAATATTAGAGAAAAACAGATACAAACTAGTAAGAATGGATCTTTCAATACAGTCTATGTTTCGGACTAAACCCATGTAAAATCCGTTTCGATCACAGGCGAAATCTATATACTCCATACAAGGCAATAAGGCTCAGTTTAAAACAAGTTACAGAACTATGGAATTAAGGAATTTACTTGTAATTTGAGGTACTCCGGGCTATGTTGCTCCCCATCTATTATATTGATGGGTTTAATCTCAAACTCAACCCCTTTCTCAATGAGGCAGGCCAAGACTCTCCTGGTCGCAGATGAATAAACTGGCCCATAAACCTTAACCACCATCTTCTCTACTATGTATACACTGCAATCACCTGCAACAGCAAGTCATATATATATAGATAGATGATGAAGTAGATAAATGTGAGCCCTTTATATATGGCTATTATTAATCCTAACTAAAGAGGAAAAGGCAGCCAGCACTGTACATTGCAAATAATAAATCAATTATATACATGGGAGTGGGACTAGAGGGATGCATTGACTGGAATAGGAAGAGAAAATAGTTTTGCATACTGGGACTTAAGATTTTAGTTGAGTGTATAGGCATCATCTGACATTTATGTCCTTCAAAATTGATCAACAAACACTTCAAAATGAAAATGAAAAAAGTTGATGGGGTTACAACTATTGTCTTAGATCAAAAGGCTTGAAATGTTAAATGAAAATGATTTTTGAAAGATGGCTAATCTACAATCTTCTAATATATTTGGGAAGTCGATTTTTCACCGGTTACCCTAACAAGGCAAGTTACACTAAAAACACACCGGACTAGCCGAGTTAAGAAAAGAGTTCCTTTTGAAAAACCACAATATTTAATAAGCAAATGGTATTACATCATCCATGACATGAATCTGCAGGTGATGCCAAGTGACATAAAATAAGGTCAAATTAAGATAATACGTACATATATAATGTGGAAGACATGTTAGTGAGGTGGCGAAATTAATCCAATATTTTCATTATCGGTGACGCAAATCCAGTGGAAGAGGCGGATTGCCGTGGGGCCTGTGATGGGAGGTGTTTGGTGCACATCCCTTTCTGTTTCCTTCTTTTACTTCTTGTGGGGAGCGATTGTGATTTCACAGAATTAGACCGTCACAATGTAATACCAATTTGCTATTGTGCGTCTCTCATGAAATCAGTTTTTTTTTTTTTTCCTTTTTAAAGCAAGTTCCAGCCCTTACAGCCAGAATAATCCCTACGGCCAGGAGATAAAGCCGAGTAAAATTCTCCAGTGGCCCCAGTGTGGTAGTGCAGTTTCAAACCCACAACCTCCGGATGTAAACCGGGGTCCAAGGCCAACTGAGCTATCCCTTGGGGTTACCATGAAGTTAAGGTCGTTGCACCAAAAACTCTACAAGACATCTGAGTAATAGGCAATGGAAAAGTGAGTGGAATTTTGCTCGTAGTTTCATGGTCACAAAAATCCAGCAGACCACCCCAAGTCACAAATTGGAAATTGGACAATGCAAGAATTGTGCACTTTAGAAACTTGCTGGGTCCATTTGTTGACTATAGGATAGTATGAGAAAGAAAAATGAGAAGCAAAGACATGACAAATCCATCTCAGAAAGGTATTCAAGTTTTAGTAGTAAACTCTGCCATTTCTTCAGTTAAACATGTTGAACCCTTCCAGAAATATTAGCTCCAAAATGGCCCACCATAACAAGATCCAGACCATTGATCAAGCCATCATGAACATACATTGACATGGGTTGTTGCTCCAGTTGTCAGGTGGCCTTAAAAATGCATATGCTGGAATTAGTTCCAAATTCAATCAAAGATAGACTTAAATAAGTGCCAGAGAGCAAATCATGGGCCTCTGTACCAATTCATTGTTTGTTCAATTTTTGATAAATTTATTTGTTAATCTATCTACCAATCAAGGTTAATCTTCTTCTGTATCTACTAGATAGTTTGATTTCATAATGCAATTAGCTTTACATGTTTTACCTAATAATTTTATTTAAAACCTCAAACACATCAATATAGATACCAATCCATTCTTCCAGATATTCAAACTTCTAGCAATTTGGGCATATTGAAAAAGATGATATATATAGATGTCATTCATTTGAATTTCAATCAAACAGCCACATGTCTGTTATTTGATTTCCTTCTATTATTGAACTCAAACTAACACAGACTGCCACTTACTTAGCATCTGAATTACAGTCCCAAAAAGAACTGAAATCCTCTAAGAAACTGAACAGCACAAAACAGGAGTACAACACCAAAGCAAACTGGACCTGCGCCCCCAAAATTTAGAAGAGACCATCAGTCCCTAGTTCAAGAACCTTCTTCCAAGCTGGCCTGTTGGAGATGTCCTCCCACCATGCATTGACATGCTTCCTGTTCTTTATCAGATAGTCTTTACCAGTATTATTCACAAGATAGTTTGTGAAGGGGAGGTGGGCCAGGTCTGCAAGGCTATAAAAGTCCCCTGCCAGGTACTTGCTCTTTGACAGCCTCTCCTCATAGATGTCCAACACCTTCCCCAGTTTCTCTTCAGCTTCTTCAATGGCCTTGTGATCCAAAGCAAGACCCATTATTGGGTGGTACAAGATCTGTACTACCAGAGTATAACATGGGAGGTTGTAGTTGTGCCCCTCAACTTCCAGCCATTGTTCTACAACAGCCCTTTCCTCTAAATTCTTCCCCAGAAGCTCAGCCCCTTGTGATGCATATTTCTCCGCATAGTACCGTAAGATTGCACGCGATTCTGAAGATTGGCCATTGATCAAGATGGTTAGCAATGATCAACTATATTAGCAACTTAAAATTAGCAGAAAAGATAGATAGAGAAATGTAATTGAAGTGTTGTGCTTACCAAAAAGAGTTAAATCACCATCTTGTATTACTGGAATGAGTCCGAACGGCTACAACAAAGAATGAAAGTTTGTGAAAAAAATTTGATACAAGAAAAGCTGATTAAGCTCCATTGTAATTGATCTACTGATGGCTCCACCATGGATGGATTTTGCTTTAAAAATTGGCAATGTTTAGATGATCCCAGTTAACTCATTACTGCCTTCTCCTGATGTTTGATGTGGGTGTTTGTAAAGTCCTTACAAGGCCACAAATTGATGGTCAAGATTGTTTACAAGCACCTTTTCTTTCTACTGTAGACAATCCACAATCAACAGCACGGCCCATCAAAGATCAACATAAATGACTCGTTTTAGATTGAATAGATAGTTCACACGCCGAAAAACATTAGATAGAATTGCAACTCTCAGCAATTTAAATGTAAGTAATATAACCAAAAACAGATACAAACTAGCAAGAAGGAATTTTTCAATGCAATTTATGTTTTGGACTAAACCAATATAAAACCTGTTTAGATCGGAAGCGAAACCTATACAAATCAGGCATAGAAATCGGTTTAATCCTAAGTTACAAAGTCAGGGAACTCACTTGTAATTTTAGGTAGTCTGGGCTCCGTTGCTCCCCACTGATCATATTGATAGGTTTAATCTCAAAATCAACCCCTTTCTCAATGAGGCAGGCCAAAACTCTCCTCGCAGCTGCTGCATAAACTGGTCCATATACTTTAACCACCATCTTTCTCCTCAATATAATTTGTATGGACTGAAATGAGCAGCAACAGCAGGTGATATATATAGATGTTGGGAGTAGATGAATGTGACCACTTTTATGAATTGCTATTATGAGTCCTACTTAACGTGGACAGGTTGGCCAGCACTATACATTTTGAATAATAAAACAAGTCTATGTATTGGAGGGATGCATTCATTGCATTGTCTGGAAGAGGAAGAAAAAATGGTTTTTGACTGGGACTTTGGCTTAAATCTTATACAAGGTGGGCGGCCTTAAGCTGGAGAGATTTAGGAGATACTATGGATGCATGGTTTCTTAAAGCTAGGGCTCAACAGAAATTATTGGAAGCTTTGGTAAGCTTTCTTCACTAGGAAGCAATTGAAGTGAAATGACAAAGCATTACAGCAAAAAGAAAGAGTAGTATCCACAAAAGCTAAGGTAACAATAGTAACTAGAGGAAAAACAGGCAAATAGGCATGTGGGTCCATGCCAAGCACCCTAGTGCCATTGAATATAGTAGGTATGCAGCATCTGACATTTATGACTGTCAAATCTAACCCTTGAAAGGCGACTGACAAAAATTTTAAAATAAGAAAAAATGAGAAAAGTTGATGGGTAATTAACAACTGTTATTTTATATTAGAGGACTTGAAGTTTATCCAAAACAGGCTCAAGTTTTGGTGAAATGAGTTAGCGGAGGAGACTTAATATAATGTCAAATCCAATAAATCGTGAGTTCGAATCAGAAATAACTCGAGTAGGGTGTTGAAAAGTATTTTCATTTGGATAAATAAGGAGTGGAGTAAAGTAGATTTGATAAGTGAGGTCAAGGAGAAGTAGATTGAAGTTAAAATAGAATACTTTGCTTCTCTTTGTTTAAACGTTTGGTGTGAAGTTGAGGTTAGGAGTGGAATCTACTTTACTCAAGACAACATGAGTATTTATGGTTGAAGTGAAATAGATATATATGTGATCGACGAGAATACTTAATTTGTCACGTCAAACTCATCAAAACAGGATAGCGAAGATTTTAACATTTACGACCCATTTAACTTCACTTTACTCTATTTTTCCAATCCAAACATGCCCAATTACTGATAGGATTTGTGAGTGGAGAAATTTTAATATGTTGTAAGTTACACTTAAAACATACCGGCTTGCCAAGTTAAGCAAGAGTTTTTGTTGGAAAATATCACAATATTTTAAAAAGAAGAAGGGTAAGCAAACGATGTTGCATCATCCATGACATGCATCCAGTGGAGCTCGGTCACAAAGAAAAGGTCAAGTTCGAAACTACTGTACATACATCATATAAACTAGTAAAAGACATGTTAGTGAGGTGGCTTGCTTTTAATAGTTTGAAAGTAGCTTGATATTCAACACACACAAAGAAAAAGGTAAATGGTATTTTATCATCCATGACCCGAATCCAATGTTGGCCACTACAATAAAACAAGGTCAAATTAAAATAATCTGTACCTATATATATACTATAGAAGAATTTGTTAGTCAGGTGAAGCGCCCTTTAAAAAGTCCTCTATTTCGAAAGTGAGAGAGACCTGAGTCTCAAAAAGTCATATAATTTAGCATATAACAAGTTGTCTGCACTGATTGCAATTTCTGCATTGAAAAGAAAAGGATATGGAAGAATTTCATATTTGGAGCCTATCTATGTTTAATTCAATCCATTCATATTATAAAACCTCTTGTATATGCAGGGGATAAAATTCCATAGTAAAATACCACATTTGGTTAATTGTGTGCAAAACTTGATAATATACATATATATATGAATTTTTATGAAGAAATTAGTCTGAAATCCTAATTATACGAAGACACTAAAATATCGAATTAAAGTTCCATAAGCTGCAAAAAGCCCAATTTGCCCTGGAACAATATCGTTAGGGCTCTTTTAAAAATAATAATAATTTCCTATTTTTCCCCTCTTCCTCTCTAAAACAATATTGTTGGGGCTTGTTTAAAAAAAAAATCCTTTGCGATATTCCCCCCTTATTCCCTAGTCTCTATTTTCTCCCTTTCTTCGCAATTCCCAATTCAGTGGCTGATGTAGAGCTTATAGGCTTGGTCCCAGCCTACGAGATCACTCTTGATCTAAATCTCTCTTTACAATTGATAGTGGAAATTATATTTTTCCAACAGCGGCCTGAGTATGGGCTTGCACATATTGAGATGGTAGATTTTGGAAATGAAATGTGAAAAAAAAAAAAAAAATGGTGCAAAGAGCGGTTTTGAGTCACAGAGAACAAAAGCGGAGAGATGAGAGAAGATAATAGGTTTCTTTTTTCTAGTGGGAAACGAAGATCAAACTAACGAAATCATCCAAGGAAGAAGAGGGGGAAAAGTTGTAGGAAACGAGCCCTAATAATTCGTTCCCGGGCAAATTGGTTTTTTGACTACGTACAACACCCTAGTTCGATGTTGTAGGGTCTTTCTTAATCAAAGTTTAGGATTAGATTTTTCATAGAAATCCCATATATAGATGTAACTCAACACGTTTTAGATGTAAGTGATATATCTATATATATATATATATATGAATACAAGCAATGAGAAGGGAGTTTCAATATATTTTATGTTTTGGACTAAACCCAAATATATAAAGATAAATTAGCGATACATCCTTGATTACTGGGCTATAAAGTCTCCCGTACAGAGCACAATTGTTTAATGCCTAAGGTCCCTTGCACATGGGATTAATTTGGGCGGTGGTCCCTTGCGTGACACGTCATACTTTGTTATGACTGATCTGCCCTTCTAGCTGTTTGTATAGTTGTCATGCAATCTTCTCCTTGTTTATAGCTCCAGCTCATCGTCGTCTTCTTCTTCTTCCTCTTCTTCTTGTTCTGACGTTGCTACAAAGTACAGATAAACACAAAAAGACAGATAAATTCATATAAATATAGAGATAACTTTATTTTAAAGTCAGATAACTTCATGCCAAAATTAGATAACATATACAAAAACTCAGATAAAATGACAGCAAACTCAGAAAAACAGCAAATTTATCTAAGTTTTCTGAAACTTATCGTAACCTCTCAGAAAACTCAGACAAATTTATCTGAGTTTTGAACAACATTTCTGAGTTGTAAACAAATTTATCTGAGTCTAGACCAAAGCAAATTTGTCTGGTCAGATAAATTAACAGCAAACTCAAAGAAATATCAAATTTATCTGAGTTTTCTGAAAACTTATCTTAACCTCTTGCAAAACTCAGATAAATTTATCTGAGTTTTGAAGAACTTCTTTGAGTTGCGAATAAATTTATCTGAGTCTGGACGAACGCAAATTTGACTGAGCAGATAAAATAACAGCAAACTCAGAATTTATCTGAGTTTTCTGAAACTTATCTTAACATCTCAGAAAACTCAGACAAATTTATCTGAGTTTTGAAGAACCTCTCTTTGTTGCGAACAAATTTATCTGAGTCTGGACCAAAGCAATTTTATCCAGGCAGATAAATTAACAGCAAACTCAGAGAAATATCAAATTTATCTGAATTTTCTGAAAACTTGTCTTAACATCTTGCAAAGCTCAGATAAATTTATCTGAGTTTTGAAGAACTTCCTTGAGTTGTAAAACAAATTTATCTGAGTCTGGACCGAGTTTGAAAGAAATAAACTGATTTGAAGTCCTTTTTTATTTGATAGATTTGAAAGTGAGATAAAATGATTTAAAACTGAGAAAACCCTATGTGTTTCTTGATTGACCTTGTTCTTACTTTGGTTATATTGTCGATTGCTTTTTTCCTTTGGCTTGAGGTAAGTGAGGACTTTGTTCTAGCCATTGTCTACATAGATTTGAATATAAAGAATAGATAAAATCAGATAAGAACGAAAAGAAATTGGGCTTTTAGTTTTGTTCAGAAGAAGTTGTACTGTACATCTTCTTTTTAGGAATGGAGGAAGAAGAAGAAGATGAGCGTTTTTGCCGACGTGTACAGGGACATTGTGGTCTTTGTTGCTGCGTCATTTTCATGGGAGGACTGCCGCTGTTATGGAAAGATATCATGAACCTAAGCCTTTAAAACCAAATGACGAGGGACCTACGGCCAAAATCCCCAATATATAACCCATTTCGTTCATAGCAGAAATATATACATATCCAGCAATACTAAACAACTCGGTCTAATCAAGGTTGCAAACCTATGGAATTAGGGAACTCACTTTTAATTTTAGGTAGTCTGGGCTATGTTGCTCCCCACTTATTATATTGATGGGTTTAATCTCAAACTCAAACCCTTTCTCAGTAAGGCAGGCCAACACTCACTCGTAGCAAATGTATTATAAACTGGTCCATACACCTTAACCACCATCTTCTATACTCTTATCTATATATACACACTACAATGACCTGCAACTGTCATACCTCTTTCATGTAACGCTATTATTAACCCTAATTAAAGAGGACAGGGATGCCAGTACCGTACATTGCAAATAATGAGACAATTATATGCAGTGTGCCAGCAGGAGGGATGTATCATGTATTGCTTGGAAGAGGTAGAGAAAATAGTTTAGTAAACTGGCTCATCAGATTTAGAAGAGTATATGGGCTTGATCTGACATTTAGGACCATCAAATCTAGTCCTTTAAAATGGATTGACAATAATTCTAGAAAGAACAGAAAAATTGAACGCTAACAGCTATTACCCTATGATTTGTTGCTGGGTGAGGTTCCTTTGATGCTCTCCCTGAGTTGTGTTTTGAGGGCATATTTTGCTCTCCTGATTTCTTTCTGTTTTTTACTCTTTTAGTTGGATATTTTATTTTAACCAAAAAAGAAACAGCTATTACCTTAGATCAAAAGACTTGAAATATCAAATAAAAAAAAAATTTTTTTTTTTTTGGTACCCAGCCCTCTAGTGAGGGAAGTTTGCCGCTAGGGTAAGAGGTCATTCTGAGATGAAAATAATTTTTGAAAGATGGCTAATCTACAATTTTCTATATTTTGCAAATCGATTTCATAATTTTCACTAACGTAGCAAGTAGCACTTAAAACACACAGACCGGACAAGTTCAACAAGAGTTTCTTATGAAGAATCACAATATTTAACAAAAAGATTAGGGTAAGCAAACGATCTTCAATCATCTATGACATGAATTCAGTGAAGCCCAGAGATATTAAATAAGGTCAAGTTGAAATAATCCGTATATATATTATATGTGAAGCAGCACGCTTCTAGTTTGAAAATATCACAAGATTTAACACAACCAAAAAAAAAAAAAAAAAATGTAAATGTTACTTCATCACCCATGACAAGAATCCAATGAAGGCCACTAATGCAAAACAAGATCAAGTTAATATAATCTGTACCTATATACTATATAAAGATTTTTCAGTAAGGTGGCACACTTTTAAAAGGTTCCTCTAATTTAAGAGGGGGTTCCTCTATTTCAATAGTTAAGAGAGGGGACATGGGTCTCATATATCTCATTTTGCATATGACGAGCTGTTCGCACTAATTGCAATTTCTGCATTCAAGAAAGAAGGGGAAGAGCTCATTTGGAGGCGTATCTCTGATTGATTCAATGATCAAACAATTTATATTGGACACCCTACTGTATATGAGCAGCCAAGATTTTATAGCATTTATTGAAGTAACATACACCTTTGAATTGATTGCCTTTAAAATTCGGTGCAGACTTAGCAGTATACAAAGCTTGTCAATCCGACTGTCACTGATATTTTCAATTCGTTCATGTCACACATCTACGGGTGTAAATTGGGCCGGGCCACGGCCCGATACGCCAGTCAATGTGCCACAGCCTGGCCTGGCACGGAGAATCATGACCCAAGATTTGATGTGGACCGGACCCTATACATATGGATCTTTCTATCCCCCTAGTCCCAAGATTTGTGAGGCTTCAGGTGGGCCCATCAAGTTACCACGCACAAATACCTTGCCCTTGAAGCAGGCCCTAATTTATTCACTAATATTATAAACGTATTTCATAGGTAGTTTTTACGTATTTATATATATATATATATTTTTTTTCCCCAGCATAACTTACAGAACTATGAAACACATTCACGTTTGACCCTTCTTATTACCTATGAAAAGCATTTAGAGAAGATGGTTATATAAATTACAGAACTATAAATGCATTTAGAGATAGTAGAGATGGTTTCCCCTGCATAATTTGGGGTCTAACATTTTCATATCATTTACATTAGAAGGTGGTAGGGATGGAGGGGCAGAGAAACATAAATTTTCCTAGGTAATTAAATTTACGTTTACAAGGAAAGTTCCATCAGTATTTAGTATCAAAAGGTGATAAAATTCATGGTCACTTGCATATATTTATCAATGTCAAGTGTCAGATTAACACCATCTACGTATAGCACAGGAAAAGGATATAGTTCTAGACAAGCTTTAAAATGAGCATTATCTTAGACAGCATCATTAGTCTGGACATTTAAATTCTGTAAGTGCAGCAGCACAAACACAAATTCAAAAACCATTTGCCAAAGAGAGAACAGATTCTTATGTACAGTGTGAGCAGCTCTTTCACAGCACACAGAAGCATAGGCTAACACCGAAGAGCCAATGCTGTATCATACACTCATGCCATCATCTTTTAAAACAACTCCATCTCACCAGACACATCATACTGAGATCACCCAAATAAACCATTACATCCTCTGAATGAATGAATTACAAGGACATGAACACCACAGAAAAGGGGGAAGAACACTAATATCTCCCACACAAACAAGAATTAGCCTCACCAATGATCAAACCTTTACACACGACTGCTGATGGTGTGAAGTTTGAAAGTTGGAAGCTGCAGTATCCCTTTCCTCACTCTCATCAAAATCAATTGGTTTTCCAGTCATAGGATTCCTAGAAATGAAATAAAGAAGCTGATGATGTGTACAAGTAAAAAAAAAAAAAAAAAGGAATCAAGAAGTTGACAATGCAAAAGTAATGTTAAGTGAAACAACTGAATTTCAATATGTAGGGCCAAATGAAGAAAGCCACTGCACACGTTATTGTGTTCTACTCGAGATAAGGAAACAAAAATGTCTTTCTAACCTATAGATATATCTTTCCAACCTATAGTTACAAGAGCACTCTGTCTGTGAGTGCATGCAAATTAGTGCAAAAATATCATCACATGGTACAATTAAAGTCACTTTTGTCAGTTTTCTTTTTACCACTTAACCCTATTCTGGTTTATGTTCACAGTAACTCCAAAGAGTCAGGTCTTTTTCCTCACCCCTTCTCCCAAGGTCTTAACTAGTCTCCTAATTTCCTTGAACTATTAAGCCTCCAACATATCATGCTAACTAAGACTAATCCAGGCCTTGTGCAATGTCCAAACCATCTTAAACAAGGACCCCTTGACCTTTTTTTTTATTATTCAAGTTAACCATAGGGTTCCTCTTATTTCCTTAATCCTATCCTTTCTTGTGACTATCGTAACCAATATTCCATGATTTTTTTCTTCTATTATTCAATGTAACCATAGGTTCCACATAATTCCTCAAATCCTATCCTTTCAGGTGACTATCTTAAACTGGTATTCCTTGAAAAAAAAAATTCTATTATTCAAGTTAACCAACTAACAATAATATTCCTCATATTTCATCAAATCCTATCCTTTCTTGTGAGTTCATATGCATCATCCAGGCATTCACAACTCAGCCAGATTATGTGTCCTTCAGCCTTTTGTTCCTCTGTTGTTCAACATTTAGGTCCATATAGAGCAGTTTTGTCATCTTAAAGCAGTGACGGATTCTCTATCATCTTCTAGAATGCAGTCACCTCTCTTTCTTCCTTTCTTTCTTTTTTTTCTTTCTTTTTTTTTTTTGGTGATTAACCTAAATACTGAAATTTATCACACTAGCATGTTTTCTCAACTCCCCGACCAATTAAACCTTCACTCTGAACATTGACTCTGATCTGCCAATTATCAGTCAGCTCAAAACACCTTTTTCCATGAGTAATGAGTAACACACCGTCTGCAGACAGATAAACAATTTGAAAAAATAAAAATAACAAGTTACATTTTAAGTCAGAAATATAATCTTTTCGGTTAAAAAAGGATATTCATTACTCATGCACACATGCATAAAACACAGGAGCCAAAGCAAAACAATGTTTTTAAGATTGAATCAGATATCAAGTACTTAATAGGATTACTGGTCCAAATATGTTTGAACCACTTGTTTTGTTTGATCTAACAGTGCCATTATAATTTGAAAAATTAAACAAAAATGGAAATCAGCTACAACCAATCAAAGCTACTGCTTCATACTAATTTTGACCACTAGTCTTTACATATTGAAATTGTTCTGGACAGTCTTCTACCTACAGAGCTTAATTTAGAGAGAACTCAAACCAGATCCTACTGAACAGTCCAGTCCGATTTTTAGAACACTTAAGTAAATACATTGAACAAAAAGTATGGGGATGATGTTTGGGGCTGGGTTCCTAAAAGAGTTCCTAAGTATAGGTCGTCTGGTTTTTGGTCCATCATTTCAAGTTTTGGAGCTGAGTCAAGTGTTAGGGGGCAGGTCTTTGTCAAGGGCCTAGGGTACATGGTGGGGGAGGGGGTCAAGGTCCGTGTTTGGAATGATGAGTGGGAGTTGGTCCTTTACGTCTTCTATGTCCTAGAATATTTAGGGTTCTGTCCAACAAAGAGGCTTCAGTGCTTTGTGTGGGTTGGGAATGTGGTGTCTTGGGATTTAAGTTTTAGGAGATCTCTTCATCAGTCAGAGTTAGTGGAGCATCAGTCTTATTGAGTGTTCTTAACTAACATTTTATTATGCAGGGATTCAGAATATTGTCGCATTTGGAAGCCAAATTCTACTGGATTGTTCTCCATAAGGTCGTTATAGAGGGAGATACATCCTTTTAGGGAAGTTCGGTCAAGGATCAAAATAGCAGTTGCGGCAAGCGTAGCGATCAGTGGCCAAAACGCTACGTAGCGGGCGATACGTAGCGGCTGCGGTGATACGTAGCGGTATAGCGGTGTGAATTTTTTAAATGGTCAAATTTTTTTGAATCTTGTATAGCAAACAATATGGTATTTCTTTAGTGATTTGAAACCATACAAGGGTAGATATAACTTTAGGAAAGACTATTGAAGAGAAGAAATATGAAAAACAGTGTTTAAAAATAAAATTACTTGGCTCTATTAGGTTTTAGACTGTAGCGCTGCTATTTTCAAAATAGCGTAACGGCCTTGACCGCTACGGCCGATAATGCGGGCGCTACGCTACGTAGCAGCCGCTATTTTGAACCATGAGTTCAGTCTCCATGTGCATTAGTTCGGACGGGACTTGCCCCTCCTAGAGTGGAAGCTTTCTGTTGGTTGGCAGTGGCAGGCAAGATTTCAACGGCATATACATTAAGAAGAAAAGGGTTTGATGTCTAATTCCATTTCTGACATGTGTTCCCTTTGTTGGGGGGAGTTGGAATCAATAGATCATTTGTTCATTTGTTGCTATGTAGCCCCATTTATTTGGGGTTTTTTTCTCAAAGAATGTGTTGTTAGTTGGTGCTTTCCAAGTTCACTAGCAGAGGTGTTTGAGGCTTGGAGGGGGAGTCCGATGTTTGGAAATGCTATGTTCTTATAGAAGATAATTCGCCTTTCCATTCTTTGGTCAATCTGGATAGAGAGAAATGATATAATTTTTAATAGAAAAGAATTAATTCAGGAGGATTTAATAACTGTTCCTTGGAGGATCGGTAAATGGGCAAGTGCTAGAAAGAAATTTTCAGATATTAAGATAGATAGCATTATGCAGAGTTTCAGAGTTTGTTTGAAGATGGGAGTAGTAGCCAAGAAGAAAAGAAAAGTATCATGGTTGTCTCCTCCTTTTAGAGCTTTTAAGTTCAATATTGATGGAGCATTAAGGGGAAAACCGGGGTTGGCCGGTCTCGGAGGTGTTACAAGAAATCACAAAGGGGAAGTCGTGTAAATGTGCTTCTAAAAACGAAGGGATCAAAGATTCTAATGAAGTGGCGGTTTTGGCAATTCTAGAAGCTCTCCATATTTATCACTCCTATCATCATTATCTGATCGTGAAGAGTGACTCGGTCAATGCTATTTCCTGGGTGAAATCATTGAGAGGACCTTGGAAAATGCAATTATTATTCAATGAAATCCTTTTTCTTTTTTTTTTGGTATCTGAGATGCATGTTACATTTTAGCATATCTGCAAATGGAATGGCGGATTCTTTAGCTAAGCAAGGGGTAGATCGATCATGTAATCTAAGTGCTCCTACAATGTAGTTGGGCTAGGTTTGGTGGCTGGTATATGTCTCTTGTACTGGATAACCTGAAAGATGTCATTATGTATGCTTTTTTATTTCTTGTATCTGTCTTCGTTTCAATAAATTTTTAGTGTCACCCATAAAAAAAATACATTGAGCAAAAATAACAAAAATTTACTAGCAGAGCCAAGTAATTGTGTATCTTTTTCTCTACCATGCAGCCAATTCATATTGCAAAAGACAACCTAAATGAATGTACTCATCTTTATCTAAATGGACAGCACAGAGATGCCAGATGCAATCCAGATCTCTTCCACCAAATGCACACCATTGAATCACTTAATAAATTATCTATTGATGACATATACACTTAAAATGGCTATAGACATTCATTCAACTACAAAGCTGAACCACCTACACATTAGTTGAGCCCATTAAACAATTTGGGTCAAAAGGTACTGAGTTGTGATTATTGCTTAGAATTTAGTAGAAAACAATAACCATCAGGAGTTACTCAGTTATTCAATTATTGATTGTAATAATAATTGATAGTACTGTTAGAATGTTATATTCAGGGTTGTGATGGGATATGCTAAATGTTGGGTCAATGACATCCCAATCTAACTCTTCAAACCATCATGTGTGGTATGTGTAGCAGCATGCATGGGCCAGGTTTGGTCTAGTTTGCTCAGGCTGAGACCCAATCATATTTAATCAGATCTGGTTCAAGTCCAACGTTCTGATTTAAATAACATAATTAACATGGAAAAAACAAAATACTATAATACTCATCACCACCACCATCATTCAGATGCAAATCTTGTCCACTTTAAAAATTGATTATACTCAACACAGATCAGTTGAGCTGCTAGATTCAGAAGCAACACAAGTTGAATCGAATTTTTTTATTTTAAAAATTGAATGTCCATCATTATAGTAATAGGGTATTCAGGTATTAGGCTAACCAAAAAGTAACATGCGCCCAGACCCAGTGTCTTTTGGGCATAGTTATCAATATTGTTTTGTTTCAGCCTTAATGGCCAAAAAATTGGAATGTGCTTAAATCTTATACTTGTATGTTATAATATTGTTTTATCATAATGGATTAAATGCATAAATTAAATTTAGATTTTATATTTTAATTTTTTCAAGCGTATATGTATATTTTAATTTTATTCATTTTTCTGAAAGGTAACTCTAGAATATTTCACTGAAATTCCAAATCAGCCAAAATATTTCATTTTGGAGGCTAGACCGAAATGGGGTCCAAAATGAAATTAACAACTATGCTTTTGGTTGTAGAGCATTGCCAGGAAATGACTTGTGGTACTGATATAGCACAACTCTAAAGTTTTCATTGCTGCAAATATGGCTCCTATTTTATGGTTTACTGAATACTGACAACTAAAGTTGTCATGGAGAAGCATAAGTTGACCGGGTGGTAAAGGGCATGGCTTCTCACCCACAATGCCAGGGATCAACCCCTAGCAATGGCCAAGCACAAGACTGGGAGTATCCTCGGGCAGAGTGCGATACAAGGGTCCTATGGAAGAGTACACATGGAGTACCCCAGGGAGACCCATGGGCTAATGACTTACGATAGTTTACCATTCCCTCTCATGTATAAGCAAAAAAAAAAAAAACACTAAAGTCGTCATGAATGTGAGATTGTGGATTATGATAAAGTTGTCATGCATATATAGCCTGTCTTCTATAAATTACACCTTTGGAGAAATTACCCCTGATGGTTGTACGAAGGGCCAAAGTTATGTAACTGAGGGGGAGGGAGGACCATGGTCCCCCGGCTCCCTTTTGGCTCCATTGTCCTTGATAACCAACACAATCGGAGTAACCCATAACTCATATTTCATAAAATTTGGGGCGCTGGGGTTGGTCCCTGCCTTTAATTACCAACAGAATCAGGGTGACCCATAAATAAAACTATGACTTAACTCTTAAGCCATACCTAGGGTGTTTGTCCCAACTGATGGGGCAACCAACTTAACCCACCTGCAATCCTTTCCCTTTTTTTTCTTTTTTTGTTTTGGATTAGGTAAGGTGACTCGAACTTGCTACAATAAGCACCTTACAATTGTGCCACGAACACTTCTCTATTGTTTTATAAATGAGTTAATATGTCATCATCATCAAAGCCTTGTCCCAACTATGGTGGGGTAACAATATGAATTATATTTCATCATTCCAGTCTATCATTGGCCAAATCCTCGGATAGGTTGCACTTCTACAGATCTATCCCTACTACTACTTCCATCTATGTCTTCTTCGGCCTACCGCTTTTCCTTGAGTGGTCATCAGCCTGCATAAAGAAACTTTCCTTCACCAGCAACTTTGTTGGCCTACATTTGGCATGTTCAACTTCTAACCACCTCAAATAAGTCTCTTTTGATTTATCACCTATATATGCCACCCCTAAATGCTCTCAAAAGCACTCATTTGTAATTCTCTCTTTCCTAATAAGTCCTTCAATTCACTACTAGTCCCAAGTCCAGACAGAGGAGGGTTGTGTCAAGCTGGCATAAAACTTTTGTTACATCTACAACATGAATAACTTAAAATGTAATATTTTTTTATTGTTTAAGTAATAATCTCTACTCCGCCCAAATATATACACATTCTATGCTTTTAAGTAGCGGAACTTATTATGTCATAGTTCATTGGTAGAATCAGGGTAATCTGTTGCGTAAGACCAAACATGTTTATGGACAGGATAAGATACCATATGCAGAAAAAGAGATACATCAAAACTTTCTAAACGTATGAAAAGGGGGAAATGATTTAAGAGGTTGTTTGCCTTTTCCACATGGGATATGAAAATGGGTTTTACATATGTAAAGGGTTCATATGTAACTTCTTCATATGCAAATGTCATACATGTGAAACACATTACCATGTTTTTCACAAGCACCATGTTCACAGGTAAATGAGTACATCCAACAGTTTAGGTGGGTGTGGATTTTTTTGATGTTTTTCACAAATTTTTCAACATCTATAGTGATTTAAAATTTGAATCTATGGATCTTAAATCTTGAAGCTTGTCACTGACTCACTAATATAAGAATATTGAACGGTTCAGATCCTAAATTAGGGGCGGGCCAACAGAAGTGAATAACTTAAGATCTATAGGTCGAAATTTTTGGACATTTTTCACAAATTTCTCAAACCTATGAATATTTAAGATATAAAACTAAACATATTCGAGTTTATTAAACCAATAAAGATGATGGCTAGGATCACCGATTTGGGACACAAAAAGGTGCAAAAAAATGTGGTTGAAGAAATTCAATCCCACAACCTATAATGGGCGGATTTTCTATTGCAAGTGTCCTAGCGCCTTTGCCTCGATTACATATGTAACTATTACCGCCTCATCAAATACATACATGATTCACTAAAGATGGCCTCATTTACACACCATTTTCACACCTCATTTACACATAACACATGTGAGGAGTAAATGACTGCATACAAACATTATTATGTGTAAGTGTTACACATGTGTGTCATTTACATATGTAAAAAATGCAAGCAAACAACTCCTAAAAGAAAATTTGATCCCTGCGCCACTAGCCAAATCTATAGGGATGTGTAAGCACAGACCGGCAGGCCGGGGCATTGCTAGAAAGGGCACTGGGCCATAATTGGTCCATGTCATCAGGTGTAGCTAATAAACAAGCAGTGCCAAGATCATATATACAACATTCTCTATTGAGGCGATGCCTAAGTCTGTTTCCTGAACCATTTATGAGTTATGACTGCCAAGGGCAGGAGGATTGAGAAAGCATGTGATTACCTGTCACATCCCGGTCCCCGAATTCACCTGGCCAAAGGTAAATCTTGAGATGTGACACGCGTACTCCTGTGCTCATTGCACTCGTTTCGGGCCAAGTGCAAGTCACGGAAGAGAAAATCACAATTTCCACTCGTGAGACATGCTCACAGACACCTGTCTTTGTACAACATTACCCTAGGCCAACCTATCAACAACCCTACAGTTTCCAAGGGTACCTCACGTGAGGCAATATATGGTATGATTTGCAAATGAATGCATGCACAAGAGGTACAGCTATAATTTATGGTTTTCTAATAAGGAGTGGAATAACAGTGTATAGATATCGGACCTCTGAGGAAAAAGTCTTTCATCAGACAATGCCTTCTCTAATCTCTCTTCAAAGGGAGTTGCGTGCCAACTGACTTTCTGATCCTGCAAACAATTCCACACTTTCACTGAACGTTCCCTTTTAACAACCCTGTACGAGAGAGAGAGAGAGAGAGAGAGAGAGAGAGAGAGAGGTAATACCTCCTTGTATTTGGTGGTTGAATTTGGTATTCCATTTCCATCCCACTGCTTCGGCGGAATGTGGGAAGGTTCGTCGTCATTCCAGTGTGCAGCAACACTCCCAACAATAGGCCTATCATCATCAGTACTCTTGCCAGAATAAGATTTCCCATTGGAGATAGTCCTACGGTTTTTTCTATCATTTGCCGTTACAGGCTTCAGCCAATCAGACAAGCTTTCTACCACAGGCATGGGACTGTTATGATTCTGCTCAATACCATCAGCATTATCCTTGAAACTACTCACTGGTGTCTTGGTTGATTCACAACAGGCTTTTCTACACTGGTCAAAAGATTCTCCTGGATGATCAAGCTGCTGGGTGTCAAATTCTTTCTTTAACGCATTCCACTGAGACGAATTCTCAATGGGATTGAGGACAGGATAGACATACTGGGAACGGATCCGGGCGTTCCTCCCACCCGCAAAGTTCTCTAATTTTGTTGGGTGAACAGAACCAGGACTCTGCATTTCATCTGTTAGTTTGACTAGAGTCGGATAAGGTGAATGCTTTGGTCCAAATAGTTGGCCTTCCCCAACATCTTTGCTCAAGGAATCATGCATGTTGCAGTTATTGGATTCCAGTTTAGATGTGGAGCTACTCAAGGACACAAGATTCGTGTCTGCATTAAGAGCAGTATCACATTGAAATCGAACACATTTCTTGCACTGCATAGTTTCAACTGGAAGCTCAGGAGTTGCTGCAGTAGAGGCATTGTAATTATTGCAACGAATTGGGATCCCCATTTCTGTCTCAACATACTCAAATGCACTTTCTTTGGTAAACATAACACGGCTTGTCATGGATTGCTGCTGTCCCTCAGAGATGGAGCTTCAGAAGAGATGAAAAACATCAAAGACTGCCTAAACTGCTTTGTGGATAAACTTTGCAGTCCTGCTGCTTTGTGGAAAAACTTTGCAGTCCTGCAGCAGCAAGTGTACAGTTTTCTGGCATGGACTCTGCACATATGGTCCCCATGGTTTGGTAATCCAAAATTGATCAGGTGAGGCACAGAGTGGATGGAGGATGCCCTAAAAAGCTCATGGATTTAAATATCTACCATTCAATCTCACCTCCTTTCTGTTGAGTGCAAGCCATGCTTATGTTACTTTTCTCAACTATCTATCAACCAACCACCGAAGGATTAGGATATTCCAATCTCAGAATATTTGAGCAACCTCCATTAGAGCAATATGGATAACAACACTATGGGGTCCACATGTTCGAAATCAAAATAGACCGGGTGGGTACACCTCTTCCAATCTGACACCGGCGGCAGCTGAGGACCTAAGTTCCTTAGTTCAAGAAAATGATCAGTATATTTTATTACCTGCAGCAAGATGAAGGTTGTCGAGAAACTGAATTTTTTGGCATAGGTAGCCTTCCCGGTTCTTCATCAAATTTATTTTTTGAAATGGAAACCCGATCAGATTGCTCCATCCAATTGAGTTTCTTGCCAGATGTGACATGAAGCCGTGAATGGAATTTGGAATATGCGTCATCTCCATCATGAGGTAGCACTTTAAATTTCTCTGATGTATTCTGAACTTCTGCAGAACTTTGGAATAGTGTGCCCAAAGAAGTGGAGAATTTTGCCTGCTAAAAACTGAGCAATGAATCAGTTATCTTTTTTTTTTTCTGGTACAAGCCTTAAATCAGCAGCAAGATTCAAACAGTGCACTTCTTGTTCTTTTCTAATATTTACAATTTTAGGGAGAGGGAGAGAGCATTGATTGATTGATTCAATGCCCTTTTCATGCACAACATATATGCACTACATATATAAACACAATACCATGCCGGCATGAGTTACAACTAATGACAAGATATCTATGAATATGAAACCTTGTATACATGCATTTTATATTGCTTAAAAATTAAAATTAGTTACTATATTACTGAAGTCTTAAATTTATTTTATCAATTGTTGCATTATTTATCATTAGTATAAACATCATTCTACTACTATAGTGTTTTTATTTTTTGTTTTTGTCTATGAACTTATAATAAAGTGAATGACACTGTGTATTAAAAATGCTTAGTGGATTTATATAAGTTGCAAACTCGCAAAATCAGTCCCCATTCTCTAACCAGTCGTTAAAACCCAGTCTTCAACAAACAAAAAAAAAAAAGTGTTAAGCATACACCATGGGTCTGGTACATATGAAAATCTCAACTAAAACTATAGCAAAAAAATGAACAAGAAAACTGCTGAAACATTGAATGCGAGATTTCTGAAATTTTTTACTCATAACATACTAAAAGCTCATAGCAGTGTAGACCAATGCAGACTCATCAGAAGATGCACGAGTCTTTAAGTGGCTGATTAGCTACCTATACAGATAATTTCAACCCTGGAATAATGAATATCAAGTGATTCACTGATTAGAGAAAACATACATATATATCACGTGATTTTTTCTGGCACACATGACTATAAGGATGTTCAAAATTGATGATCTTAATCAACATTGGGATGCTCAAATGTGCCAATCAAGTTGTGCGCGGGGGTGGGGAAGAATAATCTGATCTGCCCAGGAAACGTTAGAACAGAAGCTTAAATACCCAGTATATAATAGGATACCACCCATTTCGCATCCAAAATTCAGTTTGTATTTATCCCAAAAATCATTTTTCGATTTTCTTTTCCTAAAATAAAAATGGAAACATCAGGACTATGTTTATTGGTTAAAGGATTAGATCCATGCATCTGGTTTCCAACAAAAGCAAGAGATACCTAGAGAAAACAGAAATTCAATTCACCATCATGCCATGTGAACAGGGAAAAAAGTCAAAGCACAAACAAAATAAAATAAAATCCTAGCACCTTTTCCTTAAGCTCGCCATCATCAGCATCTCCCTTGACAGTATTAGATGTAGGCTGCAAAGCATCGTGTTCCTTTTCCCTGGATTGAGAACTTTCCTCTTCAACAACAAAAAGCCATAAAAATCAGCTAAAATACTATAAAAAAAAAAAATCTCAACAAAAGCATCAAACAACAAAACAATTCATCAAATACTATTCATCTCCCACAAAATCATTTCCCTCATTGAAACTTAGAACAAAGGAAGACCGGCAACATCATTCAACTTCAAAATACCATCACTACCTTCCAATAACAGCAAAGAGGAGAGCTGATTTCTCGAGACCGCAGGTTCCTGATAAACACACAAGAAACTAGAAGTGAAACTGCTAATATAATAAAAAATATGAAGTGAGAGAAGTAAATCAAACTAATGAGACCAGGACAATGCCATATAATCAAATCACAATGTTCCTGAACTCAAATGTTAAGATTAAACAAACAACACAAGCATGACTTATCCAAGATCGAAACTGCTAAAACCACTGCAAGAATACATTTTTCTGAAACAAAAGAATCAACAGAGAAAGACCCATATTATGAAATTACACTTTTCCTCCAAAACTCCAATCATTACAGAATTTCACAGAGAACTGAAAACACAAATGAGATCCAAAAACTCGCTGAAAGATCCAAAGAAAGAGAGATTGAGGAAATGCAGCTTAATCAAAACATACTCTGCTTCTGGAAGAGACCGTGTTCGAGCCGACATGATCCGGCGGCCGATCTTTGCCTTTAACACCAAAGCATCCAGAGAAACATCCCATTCTGTGGACGATCTTCAAGAGAGAAATCCCAATTCTCTCCGAATCGAAAAGCGCCTATAGAGTTTCATGTGAGATTTGTATGATGCGCAGTCGATAAACCCTAATTCTCATTCGATTGGGTTAAAACCATTCATCATCTAGGGCTCGAGAAATGGGGAAGAGAGGGGAAAAATGGAAGCTTTCTTCGGAAGAAGCGAAAAGGGAAGGAGAGGAGATGTGAAAGGAAATTATATACGAGAAGTGAAGAGACGGTAGAGAGAGTGTGTAGTATGCTGTGTGTAGGGACGGAGAAGGGGGGTCGGAATGGAGCGTGTGTTTTTATGTTTTAGTTTTTCTAAGGTTTTGTGGGAACTTTTGAAATTTAAATGGGTTAGGGGGAGGGAAGACCGTTTTGCACAATGGCTTAATCCTAATAATACATCTATGAATCTCAATGAGATGATGAAAGTGTATGGATCCATGTAGTGCAAATAATAGACCTAAGATCATACCAATGTGGAGTCAGGGGATGAGAAGGGGCATGATGTGGATTGATATAGATTAGGGGTTCGGCAAATGTTGCTCTAATTCGAGCTGGTGACCCACTTACCCTATATTTCAGCACCCAAGAGAGTCCTCGTATGTGTGTATTTTTATCATGATTTAATCCAATGGTGGATGAGGTTGGTTAGTATCATGTTGGATTGAGCAACTAAAAGGTCACAGGCATGACTTATGTCATGCTTGGCAATGAAATCTTGGAGGATTTCATCTCCAAGGATTTGGGAAAGTGGAAATCCTCATTTTGGAGATTTTCAAGCCTAACCCAAACACCCTCCTCTCTTTCTGCCCCACTCGCTCCCAAATGACTTGAAAAGTCTTATTTTTATAGATTTGCATACCAATACTCATTTTTCTTAAGTCTAAGTATCAATATACACGATATCAATGTAAAATCATCAGGTATATAAGTCATGAGGAGTCCTCAAATGTATGGATTCCCCTCTTGCTACCAACAAATGTGATGGGTACCATGACAGGGGCTCGTAATGTTTGGTATTTTGGAGATTTTGTCATGCACCAATTGCCTGATTCATGAAGCTGTTTCACATGGGCTGAGACTGAGGTTGAATCCAATCAAGGTTTGAGACCTACACGGCTAGTCTAATCCATGACTTGCCCTCGTTTGCATGGCAATGGCTCCAGTTAGAGGAAGCCAAAGTCCAGATGAGGCCCAAGTTTGAATTTGATTTCATGTAGGTATATTTTTGGCTTGAATCCAATCAAATCCCAATTTCTATTGGGTCCAAGTCAAAGTCGGAACAGCTCATATTTGAGAGTTTAGGCTTGACCCGGTAACAAACTATGGACCTAGAACTTAGTCCAAGTTTGGTCGGGTAGGCACCGCCAGTAGGGTTGTAAATGGGTCCCCGATTCTCCAATTATCCAAAGGTTCCGACCCGTTAGTTTCCAAGTCTGGATCCTTATTTTGGTCCCGATAAGCAAATGGTTCCGGTTCCGGATCCTTTTTTTGGAACCGATACCTAAATGGTTCCAGTTCCGAATCTACAGTGGCTCAAACCCGTGGACCCGAGACCCGACCCAATATGCACTAACATAAGGTAACTTTAATATGTGAAAACAGAACCCATTTTACTTTTCTACATTAGGGTTTCTACTTTTCTACATCTCATTGCTGCCGTCACCAACTCCAGCCCGTCTCCGTCTCCAGCTCAAGCTCTCTTTCCCTCTCCGACTCCAGCCCTCTCTCCCTCTACCGCTTCTGCTCCGTCCATTTCTCCCTCTCTGGCTTTCTCTGCGAGGTACAAGAAATCCCTCTCATTTTTACCCCAATCTCTGTGAGGTAAAAGATAAATCGAATCATCTTCTCATTTGGTCATTTGTTTTGCAATGGATTGATTGATTAACTTTGGGGTGGATACCGGATACAGTATAAATTAGAATTAGTTGCCTTTATGTGACACTGAGGGCTAGTTGGCATCAGTCCTGTTCCGGGATTGAGCTTAAAAAAACTTGTTGCTCAGCATTGTTCTAAAAGCAAGATTATAGCAGATGATTTGCAATTCATTTTTTTTTTTTATTTCTTCTATCTTAATATTCATGAGTGATTGTAATATAACTGGAGCCCGTCCCTAATATGGATTACTACTGTGCTAGTAGACTATTAAAATTTGGCTGGACTGGTTACTCCAAAGTACTGCAAATCTGCAATTGGTTTTATCACTCACCGACTTCAACATTGAAATGCCTTCACTTCTGACAACCTGAGCGGTGGTTTAATTCACAAAGTCATTCCAGTTCTGGTTCCCATTAATATTATCTGTTTCAATTCCCCTTCTTAGAAAACGGTTCCGGTTCCACCCTGAACCTGGATCGGAACCGACCAGTTTACAACCCTAACCGCCAGGCAGTCTGACTCTAGTGTCAGTGGACTTGTAGGTTTAAGCAAGGTGCAGGCCCATTGATAGGCTTAGCCTTGTATGCAAGTTCTCATAATGCTCCCTTCATTTTGCGTCCCTTTCTATGTATTTTTTATTTATATGGGCCAACCTGTAATCAATCCAAGCCCTTTCTTTTAAAATGGTGAAATGTATTAATCGAAGCAAATCAGCAAAAAAGGCATATACCGTAATGCAAGAAAAATTACAATGAATGCAAAAACACCACCCAAAAAGAACAAAAAAGGAGGGGCCTAGAGCACGAAAGAAATAGAAACTAAGGAGATATCACTTCCCTCCAATTACCAAAATGACCTCTATCATGGCACCCCAAAAAACTGGCAAAGTAGAAACCCGCGAAGTAGTAAAGAATCTAGCTTTAGCAACGACTGGAGAAGGAGATGAACACCTTTCAACGCACCGCCTATTCCTTTCCTTCCAGATTGCCTAGATGTTAGCCACAATAGAAGACCACCAAAGCCCTTACACACACAACAATCAAGACACTAAAAATAAAAATGAAAAACACCACACTTTGGCACCGGTCCCAATTTAACAAAATTTGGACATTAATTTAACCACAAAAACTTGCATGATTTATAATGGATGGGAGTTTTGGGCTTTTAAAATATTGAGCTTCCCATAGATATTTTACCCACCATGGCCCATACCTAGATCTATTTGTCCCGTCATCCAGGGCCAAGCCCTCTTTTTTGGCATTGGTCTCAATTTGACACTATTTTGTTTGAAAGTTTGAGGCTTAAAGAACAAAGAAAAGCTCCTTTTGTGGCAATTATTTTGACTTTTTTTTTTTCATTTTTTCTATTTATCCTAATCTAAGCACCAATTTGTTTGGAGGTTAGGTTGGGAATTCAGTAAGTTGAGAATCCCCATGCCTTTGGGAATTCTATATTTGGATGGTGATATATGTTGGAAAAATGGCTAAGAGCACCACTACTTTTGTCAAAGTTTGAGCAAAAAACTAAGTGGGACCCACTTATCCTTTTTTGTGGGAATACATGAGAAAGTATTCTACTCCATGAGTAGATTAATGACATGTATTGGGTTGCTCTAATCCATTAAAGAGTGAAAGAGAAATTGCCTCATAAACACCACTATTTGAACATGTTAAACATGGAAACAAAGGAAGTGGTGAATTTGCTTCCCACATTGCTTGGGAGCAAAACATTTTTTGGGTATAAATATACTTACCTTGGTAGTATAAAACGAGCTCCAAGGGGCATCCCACTTTTGTGGGGGAAGGAGGACCTAGATCAAAGTGGGGTCACCACCATGCGCGCGCCCCGCCCCGGCTTGGTCTTGGGCTTCACGCGCGAGTTGGGCCTGGCTCGGCCCACTACCTATTTATTTTTTGGATAAATTTTATTTAATAAAATTTCTTTTTACAAATGGGATGTGTCCTTAGTGGTGTGTCCTTTCGCGTTGCATCTGTTCACTAAATCGTCACTGTTCTGAACAGATGCAACCCCATTGAAGAGACATGTTCCAAGCTATATATATGCATCTTGTTCATGACTTTTGATCATTCATCCACTGCTGTTGCATTGCATATCCGAGTCATTGTAGAAGAGAGAGTCCTGCTGCTGCACTTTTGGTTCGCTAGACACACAGTTTGTAGTGTTGCAACTGTTGTGGTACTGATCATTGTATCGTGGGAGACAAACGCTGTTGAAGCTTGTAAGCACCATTGCGAGGGCAAATTTTGTCTTAAGGACATAGTGTATAACACTAGCATTGATCATCCTTCTTCTGCGAGTTACAGAACTTCTCAACTTCAGGCAAAAACAATCTGTTTCTACCTTTAAACAGTAAGTAAATTATATTTCTAAATTACAATTTGCAACTGTATTTAATTGTTATTTTGGTTTACTGTGTTATAGAACTTGTTTCCTAAATAGTGAACTATTAATGACTGTACTCGGAACTAACAATATACTCATCACCAAATCTGTGAAATGTCACTTTTGGCTGGTAGAATTTTACCATTTGCATCAAACAAAAAGTTAAATGCACTGAAGTGGGGTATTTTCACATCCTATCATGCTCCAGTCTTAGGTACTCTTGATGTTCCTTTTTAGGTGAGCAACCGACATGGGACAGCCGGAAATCATAGCAGTTGACTGAGCTTAGCTACTGATCAGATTGAGAGAAAAGACCCATCTTCCACCTTCCTATTTTGCTCTGTTATAAACAAGTGGTCTAAGATTATATAATACAACTGACAGTTAGGCCATGGCCCATATAAATGGTCCAGATCTTGTGTAGTTCATGGTATGTAGTGTATTCATTTGCAATGTAAGAAAAGTGTGCAATAACATCCGTTATCTTAAACAATGATCATGAATTATAACATATTCAACAGGGCTTCTGAATTAGGTATATGGAGATTTTTTGAAAGGTATACAGAGAATGATATAAGATATTGTTGATCATCCAACTCTTTTTTTTTTTTTTTGGTAGAAATTGATCATCCAACTTAAACTGATGAAATGGACAATTTCTAACATTAAGCATAGAGCTGATGCCGAGTCATAATTCAGTTGCACTCAAGGCTTCTAACCTGTCAATATAGTGAAAATAACTAATACATCAATCATTTTCCTTGCACCTGTTATTGTTACTGAATCTTGAGAAATTCATTGTAACTGGAACTTCATCAGTAAATATATAAAAGTGTAAAAAGTGAAATGGCTAAGGTAGAGATCTAGATTGAGAATCACTTTTCCACACATTTATTTTCATTAATGATGGATGACTAATGATTTCCTATCAATTGACTTATTTTAAAGAGGAGTTAGTGTCAAGTTTGGGTTTATGGCAGTTCAAGGGAAGTAGGGAGTGTGACAGTGTGGGGGTAATTTGATTATAGAGGTCCAAGTAGTCTGAAAAATAGGGCAACCACTAATGAAAAACCACGTGGACAGTTCTAATTGGAAAAATTTTGTATGCACACAAGTACTACATTTTTATAAATGAGTCCGCCCTGGAGCGTATCCTTCATGCGTCCTATGAGTGGAAGGAGCGTAACTTCTCAATGGAGCCCATCTATTGAAAATCCAAGCCACTCAATTAAAACTTATTAATCATATTTTTAATCATATACTTGTTCTTGTCGTTGTAGTTGCGCCAACTCCAATTTTGATAAAATTTGAAGATATTTGATGCTTATGGAGGACGTCCATTTTTAACGGCTTGAATCTTAAATAGGCGGGCTTACTGTGAAATCTCACTCCTACTAATTCAGGGGAAGGGAGACGGGATCTGTACTCATCATGAGCAGTTGTTCAATTTCCTAGGCCCTGCTTTCAAGTTTGCATCTCACTTAAAAACAGTTCAAACTGAGTTCCACTGCACATCCTCTTTTCTTTTAGCTTTGATAAACACCAACGTACACACCCAAGCCCCTCACCATCATCATTAATACAGGCAAGGATTGATCCTTGGGTGTTTTTGCAGAAGAGAGGTACCACACCACTCAGCTGCCAATGGATTGGCATTCGAATCCTAGAATTGCAAACTGTGTTTGAATTATTTGCAATGTGGATAAATCTTGTAGGCCCAGACTCTCTCAGGTGAAGATGCAGTCTGTAAATTAGCTAGCTCGTCGAACAGCTTTTTGGAAATATGGTCATTTCACCCACCAATCATATATTTCACAGCCTTACATTGGATAGCATAACCATATCTAAGAGGCTTTCTAATGAGGTTGCTCATATTTTGGCCAAGTATTGCTCTTCCCTTGGTAAGAGTTTTTGTTGGGACGTTTGTTTCCTGGATTGGGTATGAGATTGAATATCTTCCCTAAGTCCCGTCATGCTGGTCTTGTTTCCAGAAAATTTTCCTTGGGGCCCTCTATTTTCAAAAAAAAAAAAAAAAAATCTTCACGGGGCATATGTAAAAAATATATATGGGAGTTTTCCAAAATTTCTGCCTCCTTCAACAAAAAACTTCCATTTCAATTGGTGTGCTCTGTCAGCCCACTAGCGGAGCACATGGACCATTTTATTATGGATGTCATAAAGAATTCCTGATGTGCTACCAGCAGGGACTCTGTATTCGTCAAGAGAGGGACTAACCATCCAAAAACAGGTAAATTGTATCCAAATGAACAGCAATATTGGCAAAAAGTGTCTACCCATGGCCTGTAATCCATGTTTCAATCACATGCACCAAATCACAAAAAACAGACAGAAGAGATAAATCAAGCCAACATCTTTCAAACTCCAGAGTCCAGACCAAGTTCTTCATTACCTATATATGTATATATATATACATATATAATAACTCAAAGTTCATATATTAACAAACATATGTATACACAAATATTGTTAAATGATCCATATAACTTTCCACCCAGAGCAAGTGGGTAGAAATTTCCTCCCTAGTCACATACATAAGGGTGTATAGGAGGAGCTATGATCGACATAAGAGGCAAACAAAAAGCAGCCCTTGTAAGTAGTAAAATTCAAGTATAAATGTGTGACTATCAAGACTCAAGACCACAGGGAATCGCCTATGTTGGTCTGGTCTACCACCATATCAACTGCAAATAAGGATCTGGTGTGAGGAGTGGTTAGCTTTGAAGAAGGCGACCCGCCCTCGCCATAGTTTCCGGTGATGCTTGGGAAGGATGCTGCCTGGTGCATTCGCATGTGGACCACCTCGGCTTGTGCCACTGCCAACTGGGCCTGGAGGGCATCAATTTGTTGCTGGAGAGAGGAGATGGCACCCACACATCCATAAACTGGGTCCCTAACCCTTGCATTCGCTTCATACACCATGCTACTAACGGCATCGCTGCGCTGGTGCATTGGCAGTTCCTGTGTGTGCCACAACCCAACTTTTTACACCCAAAGAGTGAGTAGAAAATGTAATCCAAGGGCAAGTCAAAAAATAAATAAATAAATAAATTTTATGGGCGTAACTTGATTTTGATTTTTAAAAAATTGAACTGATAAAACTAATACATATTAATGGGATAAGGCTATGACGACGACGACGATAATGATGTTGATATTAAAGAATTAGATTTTTCTAGAAGGTGGCCCATTCTATAGGTGCAGTTTATGATGCAGAAACAAGCAGAACCAGAAAGCCAAAAAGGTCCGCCAGTGGCGGCAGCATCTAGACATTGATCTGATTAGCCCCACCACACCACACCACACCACACCACAATGGCCATATCCATCCAATGTTTGGTAATACTTATCATTTTAGAAGGATTACTGGAGTTTTCATGGTTGGAAGCCATCAAATCTGCAGCTTAGTTTTGATTTTAGACCACGCAACCATAAGCCACATCATTGGAATAATTGCAACAACCGTCTGTCTTTCCCCATTTGTTTTCAAAAAGTGGTAATATGTGCAACTTCAAAATTCTGGCAAGACTGACACGGATATATGTATTGATATTCTAATTGTGCCAGCGCAAAGTACATGTTAAAATTCCACATTTGGAGTCAATGAGGGTGCAGATATTCCACCCACGGTTCACGTGGGTGGAGTCAGCACTGAGGTGACTTGAACAAGCAGACCTTCCTAATAAGAACATGGTCGATCATAAGAAACATTGATAAGATAAAATATACTAAAATAGATAAATTAAAATTTACCGACCACCAAAATAAGTAATAAAAAAAAAAAATTAAGTACGATGAGCATGAAATGGAAAAGAAGACACAAACAAACCTCAATAGACATGTGAATACATGATGAAGCAAGCACTATACAGTTAGAAAATATTTACCTACACCATTCATTTGGACTGCATGTCATGCATACCATGTAAAATTCAAAAGTAGACCTACTTCTAATATGGTTGAAATGCGCAGTGTACAAGTGTGCAGGTAGATATTTCATTTTAATGTCACCTTCAATTATTGGCCAATATTATACAATGAACTTGCCAAAGTATTAAATCATGAACCAAAATAGTGACCGATGGCTTGATATTATTCAATACATTTTTGAAACCATGCTTAAAAACCATGGTATTTGCTCGATCAAGGCCCAGATCCAAACCCTAGCTAATGTATATGACGCGAACACAACCCTAACAGACCCAACTAAAAAGGTCAGAGTATATTATTATTATTATTATATTAATTTCATATACAATAATATTAACAGATTTATGTGCATTGCAGATGATGATATATATCATATGTTTTATAAAGACTTTTGATGAGAAGTACCTATCATGATTTCATTAGAGATGTTTTTTTTTTAACCCTTGTTTCGTATTTATCATCAATTCAATCCCTTCACACTTACTACCATCTTGCTCTTTTTCATCCCCCCAAGTGAAGTGGCACTCATGTCAACTTGGTACTCGTTAAATCTATAAAAGAAAATTTGAATCAAACTAGTTAAAGCTATAGGCTTCGCTGGAAAATACTCACACACAAGCTGACCAAAGTCCCTTGCCATCAATATTACAGCTGGAGATTGATTCTGTTTGTTTCTATCAAAGGGAGGTGTGGTGTGGATTGGTGTATGCCTGCTTTCTTTTCATTTACCATTCTCCTTTTTTCTTTGTTTCTTTTTATAATTCTTTTCCGTTTGAATTATAGCTATTATAGTATAATATATAGAGTAGTCGTTATAATTCGAAATCAACTGCATACTGGATAGGTCCATCACCCTCCTGCTTTGACAATTCTCCCACCAAAAAACCAGAGGCTCTCATCTAAAAGTCAAATCAGAACGTCACCCAAAAACCAATGATAAAAGCAAGAAAAATCAGAAATTGAAGCTCAACTCAAGTAATTACTAAGAGTGCTGTGGTAAGTGCTAACACTGAGTTGCAGAGGTGACATCATGAGTAGGACATGCATTATTAAAACTAAAATTGGAACCCCACCAACCTCACTCATGGATTCTGTCAATTGGATGGGACCCACCCCTTTTTGGACTTGGGAAAAATGGGGGGCACGGAGTTCGTTTCCTTCAAGCAATGGAAAAGAAAGGGATCAGGCGACAAAAAGAGTACTAGTACTGGCCCATCCGATCTCAACATAATCTTAGGTGGGACCCACTTATGGAACCTGGGTGCATGCATTCGTCGAGCTCTTACATGGATGGGCCCAACCATGAGAAAGTTATGTGGGTCTAACTGCAAACATATCACTAAAATAAAAAAGAAACAGTTATCTTTTCTTTATGTTCATCAGAAGAAAGCAGCTAACGGAATTGTTAGCCGTTGAAAGGCAGAAATCACCTGGATATTAGTGGTCTGGACTGTTTAGTTCGACCCAAACTCTCAACTTTTAAAAGCTAAGATGGGCCCAACCATGAGAAAGTTATGTGGGTCTAACTGCAAACATATCACTAAAATAGAGAAGAAACAGTTTTCTTTTCTTTATGTTCATCAGAAGAAAGTAGCTAACGGAATTTTTAGCCGTTGAAAGGCAGAAATCACATGGATATTAGTGGTCTGGACTGTTTAGTTCGACCCAAACTCTCAACTTTTAAAAGCTAAGAAAGTATCCTCTGTTCTACCAGTCATGGAATTTCTTATGCAGCAAGAGAATGAATTCTCCTTTCCAGAGAAATGGAATCAGGTTAGTCAAAGGCATCTGCTTCTT
This sequence comes from Umbellularia californica, assembly GCA_028538565.1. NCBI lineage: Eukaryota > Viridiplantae > Streptophyta > Magnoliopsida > Laurales > Lauraceae > Umbellularia > Umbellularia californica. Next base: position 9,178,740 of record JAPQWN010000006.1, on the reverse strand, counting down.
TTATTATTAGCTTTGTAAGAATTTTTATCATACATCAACCTCTTTCTTTTCTTTTCCATTTTCTGTGTCTCATCAGGGGCATTCTTATCAGGGGCATTGGTTGTAAAGAGTCATTTCTAGAAGATAATAGAGCCACACTGCCTTATCTAGAAAAATAGATATAGCTAGATGAAAACAGTACATAGGTAAGGAATTTACTAGCATCATTACTTAAAAAGTACATTTGTGCTACGAGAGGATTTTCTGGTGAAGAAGAAAATTATTGTGATTTTTCGTGTAGCACACGGTTTCATTGTTTGGTGCGATACATTTTTCTTAAAAGATAAAAAAAAATCAATTTCTCTCAATGAAGAGGATTTCAATTTTCTATGGGGGAGGGGTAGGAATGCAGGATTCCTCTCTCTCGTGAAAAGAGAGATTTATGAATGTAAAATACTCTTTTCTTCCTTTTTTATCTTCTTTTTTTTTTGTAAAAAATGTCTCCTGAGTCTTGAGTGATACAAAAGAGCAATCCTAGGCATTTTTAGTTTTCAATTTTTTAAATGCCCACATCTTATAGGCCCGCCCACCTGCATGCATGGAAATAAAGAGATGGGAGGCAAAAGTTTTGGTTGGGATTACAGGTAATGATAATGTTAACCAAGAGCTAGAAGGCATAATTATGACTTTTAGTTTTCAGTGGCCAAAGTTTAACCACTGCACAGCGTGCAAATTAACTGTGATGAACTCCTACAGCCAATAATGATTGAATCAATGACATATTAGAAGGAATGCACAATGGACGACAATTTGGAGGGATTAAATTGATCCTAGTGGGCCAGAGATATAACAAAATGAAAGAATAAAAAAAAAAAAAAAAGTAGCAGATATAAGAAAAGAGAAGCTTGTGACAAATAAACCACAGTTCGGGGAGAACTGTTAATATTAGGTGTAAGGACTGGTAGTTGTGTTATGGTACAGCAAGTCTTTTCCACTGAAACATGGGCCAGGAGTTGTATGGAAGCTCAAGGTAAGTTCTTTGTCTTCTACTAGGCTTTCAGAAGAGTGAAAAATGCAAAAAGAGATGACAAAAAAGAAGTTACAGGCAAATTACCTTTCTCTAAAAACACAACTTAACATATTTTCCTTTAAAGAATTACATAGACCCAATGACCAAAGAGGGTTAGTTTAGTTAGGAATAGAGATTATAGTTTGAGAAATTTCATAAGAACCTGGAGCATCTTGTTGACATTGCTGGCCCCAAACACCTTGTGCACGTTTGCAAACTTCTGCGGCTCGTCGGCCGGGAAATAGGGTGCAAAGATGCAGTCCTGGGCACACCTTCTGCGAAGAAGCTTGCACGCTGCGCATGGTGATGACATCCCCTGTTTCCTACTCGTCTCTCTCATTATATACATACAGAGGCTGATGCTTTCCTCTCTACCACATAGAAAGGAATACTCAGAGAGAGAGAGAGAGAGACAGAGAGAGATTTATATACAGAAGTGTGTGTGTGTGAGAGAGAGAGAGAGAGAGAGAGCCTGGGGGACAAACGGGCAATAAAATAACAGTGGGGAAGTATATTGAATGAGGAGGGATGGAAGAAGTGGTTTGGTGGTGGGTATTATATAAGGAGTGGCCGGATATCAGAAGTGGGCCCATAACAGGAAGAAAGGAGATTGTGGTGGGGGTCATAAACATCCTAATAGACAAGAGCTTTGTGGCCCATTCATTTTGATTATTTTGTCAAGATGTAAACCTTTAGCCAACATGCAATGAGAAGACCTCTAACACTAGTTTATTTCCTCACTATTCATGGTAGTCTGCTTTTTATTTATACTTTTTTAAATCAAAATCCACTAATGATTCCTTCTACAATAATAAGAACATTTGTGCTGTGTCTTAAGTTAGGATACATGGCAATGGTTGTGGGGCTCAGGCCCTACAAAATATAAGCACACCTTTATAAAACAAGGAAAAAATATGAGAATACTTCTCAGAAAACAAAAAACAAAAGGCGCATAGGACATTGCATGCTGTTGAATCTAAAGTCATGAGATAAATGGTTATTCGGTGAATGATTATTTTAAATGGTTGTTGTCTTGCATTTGTTAGGGACATTGGCCCCCCACAAACTTCTCGAAAAGCCATATTTCTATAAGAAAAATGGTTTCAAAGGATCAAATCACAATATATATGGTTGTGAGCTCCTTATTATAGGCCAAAGTGGGGTTTGGAAAGAGTAGATTTTGATTGGTGAGGTTTAAACAAGGGATGAGATTGCATTTTTCAACTATTAGATACGTTTTTATCTCAATTATATTGCAGGGCCAGCTCAGAAGGGGCTCAAGTGTGCCTACTGAGTCCCGACCATACAATTTATTAGGAAGGATGCATCACGAGGTGGTCCAAATGTGGGCCTCATATAGGTTTTACAGTGAGGGTAACTTGGCTCAAGATGTTGTGCGCATGTGCGGAAGCGTGAATAATCATGATTGAACAAACAATTAACCACACAAAGAAAGAGAAAATCACACACAAAGAATTTATGTGGTTTGGTAAACTCACCTACGTTCACGGGAAACACACCTGACTTTCCCTGGGTTATTCACTCGGTATCATATGCAGTACATCTCATGGGTTACACATTACACCATTAATATATAATGCTTTTTTTCTTATCCCAAGAAATTACCCTATCTTAGTAAATAAGAAAGTCCGGTACAATTACCATAATACCTATGACCCCTAACCCACCTGGTCTGGACCGTTAGGCCAACACAAGAGACTAGATATTTTGGGAATACTTTGTTTGTGCTGTGTTTGATATAATGAATCTTCTCTAAAACAAACAAAGAAGTTTTGTAGCTAGAGCTCAATGACCAATTAGGTGGTTTGAACTAGCCATCTAAAAACTTTTAGATATCCATTTTAACGATTAAAACAAGTTTTTTATTTTGATTGTCCATTTAGTAGCTTCAGATGATGTAACTAAAAACATCAAATAGACTAAATTCTTGTGATTGGATAACTTTTAAATGCCACTTCTTTGGTCATTGGGCTCTATAACTTTGCTATATGACTTAGGCTATGTTTCGCATCATTTCTGTGTTGTTCCTGGTTTTGTGCCGAGACCGAGTTATACCGAGACCGGGTTGTGCCGAGACCAATCTAGTACAGCACAAACGACGAAGTTTGAGACCCTCATCTAATACAGAAGGACTTTCAAATTTAGCTATCATCAACATATCACCTTTCCTTTTCTTTCCTCTTCCTTTTTTTTTTTCCTTCCATTTTGTAGCTTTATCTCTTTTATCTTGAAGGAGCCACATCCTCTTGTTATTAGGATATTTTGTTTTTCTTGTAATGGGATACTTTTGTTTTTTAAGTACTCTATATGGGCCACCTAATGAGTAGCTTCACCCACCAAAGTTTTGGGTAGTCCCAAGGACTGGTAGTTCACCTTTTGTTCTTTGCAATACTGTTGTCTCAAAGTGAGAGGCATTAATATCTTCCTGATGAACTTGTGGGGAAATGGAGTCAGTACAGTAATTTGAGGTTGTCCATATGGGTTAAGACAATCTGAGGAAGCTCGCTGTAAGGGCCGGCCCATAAATGCACATACGATCCACTTACTAAAATCTATATCTGACAATAATTATTACTATCACACCCACACATACTCACCAAAGTCCCTCATCTTCAACGCTACAATCAGAGATTGATTCCATCATCAAGAATATTTCGGAAGATTTCTCTAAACTTATATTTTAGTTATTATATTTATATTTTTCATATAAATTTTTTTTAACCCAGTTAATGGGGCTGGGATCCAGAGCCCACATACACACGGAAAGACAGCCTGGTTCAAATCCTAGATAGACAGGTGAGAATTGCCACTCGTTACCACTCGAGTAAGGAACTGTTCTCTGAATATTTTTTTTATCAATAGTCTTGATAAGCCTAAAACCTTCAAAAGCATGTGTTAATAACCACAATTTTTAACACTCAGAGGACAATTTCGTCACAAGGGTTAGATGACCAAACGGTTTAGATTTGGGCCAAACTCACCTATGTCTAGGCCGGATCTACTTACATCTAAGAAGCCCAAGCCTAGTTTGGGTCTAACAAGGACCACCTTAGTGCTGCATGAGAATTCACTCCTCTTGGGAAATGAATAGGCCCAAGTATGCCTGTTTAAAACATGTTAGTAAGTACATATGCTTTTGAGGATTTTACGCTTATCAAGACTATTAATAAAAAATATAAAGAGAACTGCTTCTTACCCGCTTCCGTTCTTACCTGGATGCCTGGGTTTTGAACTACAAATGTGTCACCTCCTTTTGTTTGTGGAAGCTCCTTTTCCACTTCTTACATGTCAATATTATTTAGTTTTGCAAATAAATGAGTTGTTAGTCAATAGGTCGTTTACCACTGAAAATGCCATTGGAAGGATCGTAGTTTGATTCTTTTGAAGTCTAAAACAGACCTATATCTAGCCCTTCGGGCCCATAGGCACGGGCTGACCCAAGTGTTAGCACTCTGGTGCAGTCTTACCCGTGAGATTCGAGAAACCCCTTATATAATAATTTAAAAGATTTTATTTTATTATTTAATTTCTTCACTTGATCACCACCCAAACGAAAATCTTGAACCCGACATTGCCTATTGTTTCCTGTAAATATTCAAACACTCACATACACACTAGCCATAATCATCAACGCTGCAAGAAAGATTCATTCCCTTGATTATTTTTTGTGGAGTGGGAGGTGCTCACCACTTAGCTACTAGTGAATTGAATTAGCATGACCCCAAGAAAAAATTTGATCTTTTATCCACGCAAAACTTTCCTATTTGTTTATTAGAGAAAAGGTTAAAAATAATTTTCAATTACATGGAAACTTAAAAAATAAAAAACCCCTCTTTCTTGTAGATGGGCAATGCCTTGTGCAAGGAGTTAGGAATCCACAAAGACACAGGTTCGTTTTGGCCGAGGAATCAGGATTTTGGCCCTGCCTTGCGTGCCATCCACAGGACAGGTGATGAAATGTGGTCCAAATCCATCATGCAGCTGCTGTGTAGGACTAGAGAAATAGGTCAACAGGCCCCACATATCATCGATTCTAGATATGAACGCGTAATGATCTTTGGTTGCGGACCCACACGGTATCATACTACTTTTACTTTTCGCTTTTCAAAGAAAACTACTTGTGAAGAAATTTTTGCGCGTGATAAAAGAGGCTTTTTATTTATTTATTCTTTCAATACAAAAGCTTAGGCTTGTGGTCACATCTTAACAACAGGATTAGCCAAGAATCCGAGTCTCATCTCAGTGCACCACTCATCCATTAGTACAATTCTCCGCTGCGGAGCCCACCAATTGAAAAACCAATCCACTTAAAATGAATGTCTTTTCGTTTAATGGTTCGCACCTTGGATTTTTATTTTATTAGAAGTAAATCCCACTGTAAGTATGAGCATATGATTGATAGTGTATAAGATCTTTTCAATTGCTTTATTTAGTTTAGGTTAGACGTTAAGGTGAAAGTTTTAGAAAGATTTCATTGAAGATGAGTGTGTTTACCTTGAACAATTTGGATTTTCAATAAGTTTGCCCCACCATCTTCAGTAGATTAGCCCCGCAGCCGAGCCCCACTCACTCCACACATGACAGGGGTGAGTGAGTTGCTTGGATAATCCGGTTTTGTTAGTTACATAACAGATGGCATGTAGGTGGGGTCAATGTTTCAATGGATGAGTATGGAATATTTGGACTCTTCTATAAAGCCCTGCGCATTTGTAAGATTTAATGAGCATGGCATCTTTGTGGACACCAAAGAACCAAATTAGTGGACGTCAATGACTTCTCATTTAAGATTTAGAACCCTCAAATGGGCTGTTGAAAATAGATACAGTTCACTTTATTGTTGATTTCCATTTTTTTTAATTTACATTTGATGGCATAAAATTTCTTTTTGATTAGATTTTTAGTAGATAGCTAATTTAGTCTCCTCTCTTTATTGGGACAAGGCTTTTAACGATGATGATGATTTAATCTAATTTCTTCTATTTGTATTTTTTAAAATTTTGAGTTCGCTGGACATTTATATTAACGTTGAGGATTTTGTAATGCTATGATAAAAATGCTTCAATTCTCTTAGATGGAAAATTTCTGTTGTTTAATACGACACTTTTCCTCACAAAAGGAACAAAAACTATGAATTCGTTTTTCCTTTAATTAAGCAAAGTTATTTTCATGCGGGGTAGAAAATGATCTTGCATACTGTCGTATAGCAAGAGCATTACACAAATAAGTTCTAAATGAAGTTAGTTTTTATAATTAATGTAGCGTATTATCTTTAAAATACATGACTGTTGAGCCCACCTGCATTCCATGCGACTCGCGTTGAGCCGATCACTACTTAGATGGTTATATGAGTTCACACTTATTTTCAAATATAAATGATTCACGTGCATAATGATTATATATTATAAAAAGGGGATCCTTCAACTGAGTGCTTGCGCTTTAGAACATGTGGTGGAGCGCATAGTTTGATCCACCTGAGTGGGCCATAAAACAGGGACTCCCCTAATAACCATGGGTTCAGGGTTTGGCACACGTTCGAATGACCGAATCGTTGGATCTAACGTACACTCATTTTGGATGGTGAAAACTTATTGGGTGTGCATCTAGGTGGAAAGCAACGAGCAATTATATCTTTTAGGATAGAAATAAGTTGGAAAACTTTCACCTGCATATAAATAGACCATTCAATCAGGTGGAGCCCACTGATGCTATCACAACCACTGTGGCTCCGGATGCAATGTGCGCATGCAGGAGAATATTCTCCAAATTCCTAAAAATAAGTTAGCATGTAAAAGTGTCGGCATGCGGTAAAGGTTAAACATGAAAGACGGTCGGTCAACCACCTGCAGCTATTATTAGGTTGGATTAGTTGGAGGCTAGGTTTGTTGTTCCTCAGCCTCCTCCTCCTCATCTTTTTCTTTCAGGGGCCTTTCATGCTCTCTCACCCTGGACATGCATATATGCGTTTGTTCGTTTTGCAGGTGCAAATGGGGACACAATGGGTCAAGATGAGACTCAACAGATGAACGGTATGGATGCCTTGCCCATCAGTGTTTCAAGTAAGAAGGAGAAGAGCCTGATTCCCACTTCCCCATAATACATGCCTGGGACTCAATCATGAAGCCCACGTAAAGATAATTCGGATCATTTTAGTTGAATCATATCCCCGTCCAGAGACATACCCTCATATTTCATTTTTTAACAGGAATAGACCCTACTGTAAATTTGATCACATGATATTGAAAATGTGAATGGATGGATGCTGATGTGGCATCGCTGCTGACGTGGGGTTAACTTTCACGTGGTCATTAATTCAACAAATTCCAACCACCAAGTTCAATCAAATAAGAAAGTGTGATTTTTTTTTTCTAGGGGCAACCTCTACGTTTATGTAAAGACAGAGAATTTCCAACAAGAGGGATTTTGGTTAGAAATGCTATCAACCACATAGGCCTTATCATGAGTGGGAGCCATACTCTCCATTTAAGAGATGGCCAGAGTCAAAGACACGTTTTGGTTACACTCTGAGATGCTTCCAGCTCCAGTGGTGAAGACTGAAGACTAACAATGGTAAATTTATGGTTAAAAAAAAGGGGAAAATGAAATGAGGTAGCCACCTCACTCGCTGAATTCAGAAATATAGCTATTAAAGGTTTGACTGTTTTTTCTGACTAACTGTGTAAGTTGGCCCAGATTCTTGTAGTCCTTTTCAATAAAATTTTCTCTATCTATTAAAAAATACACTTTTTTAGTGGAAGATAAGGTCCCAGATCAAAAGTGTGCGTTTCCGAGACGAATTATGATAAACAATGAAACCATCCTTTTACATCTTTTCTTCTTTTTGGTAAAACTTTGATATCAAATATTACTAAACTCAACCTTTTTTTTTTTTTTTTGGGTGGGAACTAAACTCAACAAGAAACTAACAATAATATTGTGCTATATATTTGGTAAGTATATTCTTTTTAACTCTATTTGACTTACAACTAACCCAAATTTATAAGTGCTTTATTCGATTTGCGAAGTTGTTGTTATCATCATCATCATCATATTATTATTATTATTATAAGAACGAGGTGGATCTTAATTAGTATAAGATCTTTTTTTTCCTTTTTAAAAAAAGTAACAAAAGGTTCTCATTGTTACACATATAAGTTTTACTATTTGACATGTTTGCTTGCATTGCTTGTATCATGTAACAAGTTTGTATGAATTACTTTTACTATATGATATTTTTTTCTCAATTTAATAAAATATGTAAAGAATTTATTTGTAAAAGTGTGTAATTAAAATGACGTTATTTCAGATATATCTAATTTTTTTGCTACATGGGGACTCAAACACACACAATCTTATTAATACATCAGGTCCCTTAACCAACTGACCTACAACTAGCGGACTCAAGCATATCTAATTTAATGAGCTCTATCTCAAGCATATCAGACTCGTGAAAAGGCCTAAATTATTTTTCCAAGCTTCCCAAATACCCATGCAACTTCATAAGATTTGGTAAAAATGTCAAGACAGTCACTAGAATTCTTACACTATCTAATGCTGGATTTTATCAAAAGGAATTGGAATTGAAGATATAATGTTAAAGATCCAAATATGAAAACCAAATACTTACTCTTTGATCGAGAAAAATTACTCAACAATTATCTTAGTAAATCAAATCTTAAGAGACAGAGAGAGGAGGGTCCCATCTATATTGGCCCGTTTCCTCACTTCTTTAATATTCAGTTGATATATTTGGTTATGGGAATTCCGATAATACATGTATAAGAAGAATTATGAATTCTACTAACTAATATTGCTCTCGAAGTGGTTTTCAAAATGCTCAAGTACATTCAAATATTAAAGAGAGCTGGAATTTTGAGAAATCCAATGGCCAAATGTAGGTTTGTTTTCATGAGAAATCAAACCAAAAATCCCACATGCTCACTTGCAATTCTAGCCAGAAAGACTCCAAACAAATACGCCCTTGATTATGCCTTATTTTGTCATGAATTCCTAATAATATGATATCGGGCAAACACACAAGCCTACGTATTTGGCAATTTACTAGTAAAATTAAAGTGAAGTAAAGCCTCCATTATCCATGCAAGAAAAAATAAAGGATCATATCAAAAGTACACAAATTTAAAATTCCCTCATTCTTTTTAAGAAAAAAAATTAAAAAACAATCCCCTTTCTCCACTAAATGACAATAAACATCTCGTTTTTTACACAAAAAGTAATAAAGATTACCTGTCAAACGACTAAAAATTAATAAAAGATCATCACAACCCCTTATATTTTATTTTTTCTCGATTTGATGCTTCATCTTACTTTACTTTAATTCATCATACATCCAAATGCTTGTGATAAATTTGAAAACCATAAACTAAAAGAAGTAAACCTGAAAGTTTGAAACCAAAAATGGAATAGCCTACACTTTGATAATTGAAGATCCAAATGGGCCCACATGTTTAATTTTGACTGGCACGCCTCGTAGATTGTGACATCCCATTCACCTAATCAAAGAACATCCAAAGCCAATGCAGCACCTGGTGGGTCCATTTGAAAGTCGGTGACTGGATATCTTAGATCATGTTCCCAGATAGGGCCCACCTTATGGCCAAAGGTCATTGGATGCAATGTATATAGCTTCAGAGTAGGGCGCACTAGGGGCAAGACCTAAGAAAATCACATGGTCCCTAGGTAGGGGACGCCAACAACACTTTTAGACTCTAGTCAAATGGCAAAATGCAGAAACAAACAACGGCAGTGATTTTTCTCTTGTAACCTACGGTCACTCAAATAGCCGTTGGATAGTCAACTTCATGACCCACTTTCTGGAACCGTTGGAAAAAGGGTGGGTGGTGTTTTGAAATCAACAGAGCTTTTGGAAATTTAAATGAGCTGATAAAATTTTCCATTATACCTAATTATACCACATGCTTCAATTCATTAGACAAAACAAAACTTTGTCAAGCCCTCTCAAACAGAGTGGGTGGGGGTGTCATATATCAGAATTTGAAGGTTTGGGGTGGGGTCCATTCCACCTAATTTAGCTGCCTCCACATGGGACATGGTCTTCTATGTGGAAAGACAAGGCAATCAATAGGTGCCAAAAGTCACCCAGTAAAAGGGTTTTTTTTTTTTTTTTTGGTAAAACCTAGTAAAAGGATTAGGGATGATTAGGATGGCCCAGCGATTTGGCGGTGGCTTGACCGGTCATCATGGCCTATTGTCATATGACATCATTATTTTTCATGGCAATGCTCTTTTTTTTTTTTTCTTTCTAATTCTTTTCTTTTCGTTTGGTCTATCTTTGTCATATCCATTGGAAAAGAAGAGGATATTAGCAAAGATATCTATATGAAAATGGGTAATGTTAATGTTAACCTCCAAGCAGACTGCATACTTCTTTTATGTAGTTCAGTTCATGGAGCCCCACTTAGATGCCCAGTGAAAAGTGGGAGATGAGGCGTATGAAAAGGTTTTTCTATGGATAAGGAAAAAAAAAAAAAAAACTGATAGGTCATCCTAGTCATTGATTTCCTTGAGATTCAATACAATGATTGATGGAGGTTTGATGATAGTGCAATTAGGTCTAGTGCTAGATCATGGGGGGAGATGAGAGTGTGAAAAGATGACCCAAGTGGGCCCCACAAAGTTGCACTATATATAAGGTTGCTTGAAGGAGAATATTTCTCTGAAGATTTCAGGAGAAATTTTATACAATCAAATTCTGAATATATGACGTAAGACTATGGTAAGATGGAGAATAGGATAGAGGTTTCATGAGATTATCAAAGGGGTTATTGCCATTTCATAGACCTAGTCACCCCACATTGGAAACACTTCTCCACAAATTTGTAAAAAATAATATATATTTTAATGCCTTTCCTCACAAAAAAGCATACATACCAAACAATGGGAAGAAATCTTAAATAAAAAATGTCCTACTTTTCCTTTTCATTTCCACATAAAATCAATCATACAAATATGCCCTTATTTTCGCATGTTAATTACAATGGTAATTATCCTATCCCCGCCATATCTGTACAAAAGGGAATTTTCTTTTTGATTCCTTTATAAGATTATTCGGTAGGACTATGTTAATTTCATTTCCATTAAGTTTAATAATAAAATAAATATCAGTTACACAAAAACTTGACTTTTTTGCTTGTACTTGAATGACTCTCAATGGAGATATAGTGTGGATGGGAAAGAAAAAGAGCAAGGAAAATAGATGCAGAGAAAAAGAACAGATCCTTTGACATCGACAAAGGAAACTCTTACTCAAGGTGCTAATCCTAGATGATTAGACATGTCACAAGGAAAAAAAAAAGTTGTATACAAAATTACAAATGGATGCATGGACTAATGTTTTGATTTAAGGACATATTTGTCTGTGGTGATCTCATGAGGAATAATTCTATACAGACATGTAACATCATCGGGTGAAGTTTTCTTCATTCTTAAGCAAAATTTTGAGGCCCACTCACCATTAAGTGGTATTTAAAAGGGACTAAGATCTATTCCATCGGTAGTATGTTGTACATATTCTCTCTCACCACTAGCATATACAGCAATGGGACATGGATTAGATCATCAAATCTATCTCATATCTAGCATAAAGAATAAAAAAATCCTTTGTCTACATATAGAAGTCGAACCAGTGTCCTAGTACCTCACAGGTTATCAGGGTTCCATCATATACAGTTAGGATTTCAACCTTGCAGGTCCTCTTTGCTCCATATATTTACATGTTATACTGGCTAGCAAGAGAGGTAAAAAAACAAAAAAGTAACAAAGAACTTTGCGAGATAAAGTGGTGTGGGGGAGCAATCATAATCCAAGAAATCTTTTCGGGACCTGCCTCAAAACTTTTTTTAGTGTACTTTTCTCTTTTGAAGGTTACAACTTACAACTTACAAGGCAACAGGCCGTTCATGATGAGGGCACAATTGGTTTGACTCGGTGATTTCTGCTGCAAAAGTAACTTTTTACATAGGTGAGACAACAAGAAAAGCCTCTTGGATATCCCACTATATCCATAGATTTCCTTTTCCATTTTGCTTCACATATTTACATGCTACACTGGTTAGGAAGAGAGGTTAAAAAAAAATCAAAACTTTCACTGGATAAAGTGATGTGGGGGAAGCAATCATAATACACGAAATCTTTTCCATGGACCTACCTCACACTACTTTTGTAGTGCACTTTTCTCTTTTACATGTTAAAACCTTACCGGGCATGATATGCGGGTCGGTCACGGGTTAAGATTTTCTAACCCATAAATAAATAGGTCGAGAAAGGGTTAACCCACCTAACCCACTTAACCCACATGACCCATTTAAAACTCTCTTTACATTTTTATTATGATTCCAAATCCATAAGGTGTCTTACCCTAATGATCCCTCTTTCTATTGCACCCTCCACTGTCCAACTAAGATTTATCACTTAATTTTATAGCATCTTTTTTTTTAATATGTTTTTTTAATAAAAACTTTATTTCATTTCTATTAGTTCTGCTATTCTATTTTTATAGTTATTTTTATATACACACACACACACTATACTCCAGGCTTTTTTGCTAAATTGCAAAAAAATTTCATTAAGGAAAAGGGTTTAGAAAAAAAAAAAACCAAAATGATACAAGCCAAAGGGGCCCAAAATAATACCACCGCCAAACAACAAAGGAGAGAAAGATAAGGAGCAAAGAAAAACAAAAGACAAATCAAAAAGTCAAGGTTTAAATCATTCTTTTGCTCATTTTCTCTCCTCAAACATGTCCTTTGTTAGTTTACTCAAGAACATTTTTATATGGTTTTCTTTCTTAGGATATGGAATGTGGATATGAAGAAAATGCAATAGACATGAATAAAACAAGAAAATAGCTAAAATTGAATTGGATTGTTTCAATCCATGGGCTAGAGAAAGATGAAGGGGCCTTGACAAATTGGACCCCACCTTTTACAGATTGGAAAATTGAGTAATCAACCTCGTCTCCTTGAAACGGAGTTGGGCTTTGTCATTCACAAATGGGCTAGAGTATGCACGAATTGTTGATTTCAATGTATTAAAAATAAAAAACGCTAATTAACCTTGGCCTCGCTTCTTACATATGAAAAGCAAAAGCTAGGTACTGCACGTCAAATGGTTGGTGAAATGAAACCGGGCTCAAGTTAAGCTTAGAAGTCAGTTTGGGTCAAGTAGGGAACAGTGGTTGGGTCGACTGATCCGCTAGATGGATGCGGGTTACGTGGGTCAACCCGACCCGCAGTAACCCACAATGGTTATGCAGGTTACCAGTGTCTAACTTGTTTAGCCTGACCTAACCTATTGGCCAGTTCGAGTCGAAATTGAATTAAAAGCCTTTTACTATATAATATAATAATATATTGAATTAAGTTTGGGCTCCAGATATTAAAACTCAAAATGGAATCAAACTCTTCTTTTCTTGGTCAGGCAAACAGATGGTTACCGTGAAATTCACTCCATAGAGTGGCTCAGAAATGAATTCCTAGAGCCTTGAATGAACATTTGATCCAATTGCGAAACAAATATGCATTGACTTTTCTGTCGTTTTTTATACCAGCACACTCTTCAATTTAAGCTTATTTCCATCCTTCCTAATCTATGTAGTGGGGCCAAAAAAAATTGTTGATTGCCAATGGGTCCATATTTTAATGGCTTCAGAGGTTCCTTCATTCCCATTTTGGTAAAATTGCCGAGTGAGGAGGGAGAATGACTCGATCAATTTCTTTGAGACATGACCATCTATCGGTCTCACAAACATTAGCAGATGAAGAGCATAAATCAGTGAATAATAACAAACAATCCATCATAGTAAACATCAAAATAATAACCAATCCATCAAAAAGACAATTCAATTGGGTGTAGTTTATGATGCATTTGTCACCCATAGTAAGCGGCTTGGCCCAGTGGGGCTTGGACCGGCCCAATCCATGAACATCCCTAACTATAGCCAATCCAACCCATTTTGATCCAACCCAACCAACCGGCACAACATAAGTAGGGTTGTCAAAGGGCCAAGCCGGGCTCGGGGTTGTCCTCACCCCACTCTACATATATGCAGGGCCGGGCCTTACCCTACGCTTTGAGGCCGAGGGATCTGGGCCATGGCAGGGCTCAGGGCCACAAAATAAATATATTATTTTATTTTTCTACCACGTTTTACCAAGTATCGAGTGTTGATCGAGCGTTTTATTAACTAACCTCTATTGCGAATGGACCACTAAGAAAGCATTTGGAAAATAAAAACTATCTCTAAAAGCTTTTTTTATCAGATAGAGTCATATGTTCTTTGGTGATGACTTAGTTATTAGATATATATATATATATATATATATTGTTGAGGATTTTACTGGCAAATTCCCGAAATATAGCCATTTATCGCGAAAAGTCCTCACGAATTGTGTAGCACTAATGAGGTCCTCTTACCAATTTTTTATATTTTTTATACTTTTTTTCTGAGCGACGATAGCTTCACCATGAGAGACGAATGGACGACGCTAGCGTCGCTCGTCAGAACATCTCCTAATTGAATATCTCCTAGGAGGAGGAGAGGAAGAAGAATCCAAAGAGGAAACATTGGATTGTGCAATTAGGAGATATTCTGACGAGCGACGCTAGCGTCGCCCATGGTGACGCCATCATCACTCGGAAAAAAGTATACTGCTAGAATTCTAGAATTCTTGTAAGTATATTTGCATACGGCTAAAATACAAGAATATTTGCATACTGCTAGAATTCTTGTAAACCACCTTATTAGCAAACACTTCTCTGCCATCTGCCCTCTTAGGATGCATTGATGCAAACTGCAGGTTACATGATTATTTTTTACACCCAACTTTTGCCTTTTGGTCGCAGCTGTTCACATGCAAAACTGAACATTTGTATAATTATTTATTGATTGGTTAAGCTGAAACTTTATGTTTTCTGTTTTCTGTTTTCTTACTTGCATCATCTGAGGAATTTCTATTTCGCTTCTAAAAAATGACCATATCTTTCTAGTACTGTCATTTGTAAAAAACCCTTTTGCTGATATACGCACACTGTTCAATGACAAGGACAATTCTTGATTGTTTTGTTGTAAATTGCTGATTTTCACATAGGCTGGGTCTTCTCATATTTATGTTTCTAACGATCTTAACACCAATAAGGATTCCCAGGCAGTCATTGTTTTCTCATGTTTTTTTCTAGTTACGGATATTGCTTTGAATGATCGCATAGCTTCACTCCCTTATGCAGCAGATGGGTTTCTTAGTATTGATACCTGTGCAACTACATTGTGACAATGAAGCAGCCCTTCACATTGTTTCCGATCCTTTCTCAAATGAATGCACAAAACCTGAGGTGGGTTGTTGGGCATAATGAGCTGGCATGTTTGACATAGATGCTTCTATTGGCATAACAGAGGATAACATCTCCACGTCAAAAGATAAACAAGCTAGCAATTTCAAGATCCAAAATATCCGAAATTGGCTACACATTTAATTCTTCTTTGCTATCCCTGATTTCCAGGATCTGTAAAATCAAATCTCTTGCATACGTGTATAAATATTACACCCTTCTCTTCAAAGGAGAGAAGAACAAGAGATTAATTTATTCTGAGTCTATCATGGTATCAGAGCTCTCAGACTTACGTCTTTGATCCTATTGAGACATTTCATGATCACTGTCGTAACTATTCATTCTGGCTTCTTTTCTCAAAGTGTTGCCCTGAGATCTGGGTTGATCCACACGCTGCTGGCCTGCAAGTCTACACGATATTGATCTCGTGTTCCTGTGGTGGCCCACTATCCAAGCTGCTGGTTTTGGATTTTGTGGAAGTATTGTTCCGCGCTGAATTTACACGTTTGCAGGTTACAACTCTACTATCAATTCTTTTATATATTTACATGGCGAGCTCTAGTTTTTCAAGTTCTACTGGTTCTCATCCCTCATTCATCATTTCCAACATTTCTAATTTGATCTCTATCAAGCTTGATCATCATAACTACTTGTTGTGACGCTCACAATTTGAACCTCTACTACTAAGTCATGATCTGATGGGGTTTGTTGATGGGTCCAATGAATGCCCGGAAAAGTTTACTCGTGACAGTGATAAGAAATTTACATCAATTGTTTCATCTGCCTTCCTTGAGTGGAATAGGCAAGATCAGAATCTTCTTAGTTGGATTCGTGCCACACTCTCTGAGCATGTGTTATCCCAAGTGGTTGGCTTACACACATCCCATGCGGTCTGGACCGCCATTGAACAACGATTTGCTTCTTTATCTCGGGCACACATGATTGAGTTGAAGCGTCAACTCCAAAGTCTTCAGAAAGGGAATCTGTCCATTACTGATTACCTTCTGAAGCATAAAACTATTATAGATGAACTATCTGTAGTAGGTCATTATATTGATGAGTCTGATCAAGTTACCCATATTTTGGATGGACTTCCTGAAGAATATGATCCTATTGTCATGAATGTGGTTGCCACAAATCAGTCTGCTCCGGTGTCTGTTGCCTATGTTCATGGGCTTCTTTTAAATATGGAGATGCGGATTGCACGTCATCGGTCCTCCACTCATTCGCCCTCTAAACAAACCACCACAGCGCTTTTTACCCCAAAGTGTGGGCAGTCTCAGAGTTCCACTCGTGGTGGTGGACGTTCAGGTCATGGCAAAGGACGTGGCTACAATGGGGGTGGTGGTTCCTCGTTCAATCACTCTACAGGTGTGTCTACAAACAGTAGGGCTGCACTTGGTAACAATAATTGCACCTCTTCACGACTGCCATGTCAGATCTGCAATAGAGGTGGTCACTCTGCCTTGGATTGTTATCACCGCATGGACTACGCATATCAAGGTCGTCATCCACCCACCAAACTTGCTGCCATGGCTACTACCAACCACTTTCCAGGTGACCAACCTTGGTAAACCGATATGGGTGCCACTGATCATATAACCTCTGATGTTGGCAACTTTCTCTCCGATCAGACTACCATGGGTTTGACAAAATTTCTGTTGGCAACAGTGCAAGTTTGCATATTTCTCTTTATCTTCCTCCGTTTCTTCAAACCTTTAGATTTAATTCATTGTGATTTGTGGGGTTCCTCACCTGAACTATCCATAAGTGGGTATAGTTATTATGTTTCTTTTATTGATGACTGTACAAAATATGTTTGGTTTTATCCTATAACCACAAAATCTCAAACTTTTGTCACTTTTCTCAAGTTTAAAGCCCATGTTGAAAATATGTTATCTTCAAAAATCAAAGCTTTTCAATCTAATGGAGGTGGTGAGTTCATGAGCATGCGCTTCAAAAAAAATTTAGCAGCCAATGGGATTTCCCATCGTGTCTCATGCCCTCACACTCCTGAACAAAATGGAGTTGCAGAACGCAAACACCCCATATTGTAGAAATGGGCCTTACATTGTTGGCTATGGCACACATGCCTCTTAAATGTTGGGTTGAGGCATTTAATACTGCCGTTTTCTTGATAAATCGCTTACCATCTAAAGTTTTGAAAAATAAATCACCATGGGAATGCTTGTTTAATCATCCTCCATATTACCGCTTTCTTCGCTCCTTTAGCTGTCTTTGCTTTCCTTGGTTAAGGCCTTATAATAAAAATAAATTAGAATATCGTTCTAAGGCTTGTGTCTTCCTCGATTATAGCCTGAATCACCACTTAGGCTATCGGTGTCTTGATCCAAAAACTGGTAGAGTTTATTTGTCACGGCGTGTCGTTTTCAATGAGACAATTTTTCCATTTCATACTTTGTCCAAGTTGGCCACCTCTGCCCCGGATAGCAATGACCCATTGTCACATTCAACACAACTTCCAGTGGGGTCCCCACCTTTATTGCCCGATGGTTCTCAACTGCATGTCCCAACCACAAATGCCTCCACTGCAGGATCCACCACATTGCCCAGCGTTGACCCATCATTATCAAGACCAAACCCACCCTCTGCATCACAAATGCATGAAGCACAACTACTTGGTCCCACTTCACCTACGGACCTACAAAACCTCTCCAATCAGCCACGTTCAATTGCACAACCTCATCACACAGAGGCATCACCGCAACCTGATTCTATATCACAAACACCAATGGCACCTACATTTCGTGAACATGTGGTCCCGGTGCAAGTTGCTGGACCTGAATATCTACAAGTGACTGGCCCCATCCTAGTTACTGTTACTAGTCCAACTTCCTCCGACTCTGCATCGACTGCACCCTCTCTGGCAGTAGAATCACAGGCATCACGTACATCCACCAATGTACCTGTACACCCAATGGTGACACGCACCAAAGATGGGACCCGCAAACTGAAGATATTGTCTGCCACTCGTCACCCCATTCTTACTGTGAGCAACATAACATCTTCAGTAGAACCCACTTGCTTCAGTATTGCTGTAAAAAGTTCCGAATGGCGTGCTGCCATGTCTCTTGAATTTGAAGCATTGCAGAAAAATGGGACTTGGTCATTAGTTCCCCCAAAACCAAATATGAATGTAGTTGGCTGCAAGTGGGCCTACAAACTAAAACACAGGCTGATGGGTCTATTGAGCAGTACAAGGCATCCTTAGTCGCCAAAGGGTTTCATCAACAGGCCCGTATTGACTTTTTTAAGACTTTCAGTCCTGTAGCAAAGCCAACTACAATTCGGATTGTTCTCTCTCTTACAGTTCATTTTAATTGGACCATCAGACAATTAGATGTGAACAACGCTTTTCTCAATGGAGAACTTAAGGAAGAGGTTTACATGCAACAACCCCAAGGGTTTGTGGACACTCAATATCCCCACCATGTCTGCAGGTTGCACAAATCCTTGTATGGACTTAAACAGGCTCCACGTGCCTGGTTTGAAAGGTTCACCGCTCATTTGAGTGCAATTGGATTTCATGCGTCATCAGCTGACTCCTCACTATTTGTTTGGCGGAATTCGGACCACTTCATCATTCTGCTGCTATATGTTGATGATATAATTATCACAGGCAATAATCCAGTTACTATACATTCTTTAATCCGCAAATTAGCCTTAGCATTTGCCATGAAGGATCTAGGCCCACTACATTACTTTTTGGGGCTAGAGGTGTGTCAGACTAATGGTATGTTATTTCTTTCACAGACAAAGTATGCTGTTGACTTATTAAAAAAATGCAAAATGGATGGCGCTAAGCCATATTCTTCTCCTCTGATTAATGGTAGCAAATTAAGTATCCTTCATGGGGACCCACTTTCTGATCCTTCAGAATACCGCAGTGTTGTTGGTGCCCTCCAATACCTCACTTGGACCAGACCGGATATTGCATTTGCCGTTAATCAGGTGTGTCAATTTATGCACACTCTGACTACTGCACATTGGACAGCAGTCAAACGAATTTTAAGATATGTTAAAGGGACTATTATTCATGGGCTCCTATTCACCAAGTCTTCAAGCTTAGCCTTATCTTGTTTCTCTGATGCGGATTGGGCTGGTAATCCAGACGGTAGGAGGTCTACGACGAGACTCTGTGTCTTTATTGGAAACAATCTTGTTTCATGGAGTGCAAAGAAGCAACATACAGTTGCTAGGTCCAGTATTGAATCTGAGTACAGGTCATTAGCTCATTCTGCTACTGAGTTGTCATGGATACTATATGTTCTCAAAGATCTTCACATATCTATGGTGCATACACCAATTATATGGTGCGATAATGTTGGTGCTATTTCATTAGCCTCTAATCCAATCTTCCATGCTCGGACAAAACACATAAAGGTTGACTATCACTACATACGGGAAAAAGCACTCCGCAAAGAACTTGTTGTGCGCTTCGTCTCCACAGTTGATCAATTAGCAGACATCTTCACCAAAGGCTTAACCTCTGCACGGTTTATCTTACTAAGAGACAAGCTCATGATTCGTACACGTCCTATAAGCTTGAGGGGGCATATTGGCATAACAGAGGATAACATCTCCACGTCAGAAGATAAGCAAACTAGCAATTTCAAAATCCAAAATATCCGAGATTGACTACACATTTAATTCTTCTTTGCTATCCCTGATTTCCAAGATCTGTAAAATCAAATCTCTTGCATACGTATATAAATATTACACCCTTCTCTTCAAAGGAGAGAAGAACAAAAGATTAGTTTATTCTAAGTCTATCAGCTTCAACTTGAGGTGAAGTGTTGGGAATTGTTGAGAGTTTCAAAAGCCCTTCAATTTACTAAGTGACTATTATTAAGTTTAAGTTCATTGGTGCACATGCAAGATACCTTGATTTATACAGGTTAATAATTGTAGTCCTGGATGAGCTTTATAAATATATGCATGGTAAAATCAAGTTCATGATTACTTAGTTTTAGTGGCAAAGAATCTTAGTTGTAGTTGCGTTATTTTTATTTTTGTATAATATATGCCATGAAGGTGATGCATGCAATTGATAGAAGTAGAGTGAATCGGCAATTCTACAATAAAAAAAAAGGAATTGATAGAAGTGCAGTGTATCTACTGGATTTGTGAGTGCTGTACTTATTCAGTCATTTGAAAAGCGCGCTGCTGCTTCTGGTTTAACCCCTTCCTTGAGCTAAAATCAAGTCCTTAATGCGTACAGGTTTCAGCTATGATGACTAAATGCTTATAATTTGAAGAGGGATTGGACAGTAGATGAAGATGCTCAACTTCATTCAGTTGTGGAAGCTTTGGGTGAGCATGACTGGCAGGGAGTAGTTTTTGCTTTGGGAGGCAGGACAGGCTCACTGTGTTCTAATAGGTGACCACCATTCTCCCTAGACCTTGTGAGTAGCATTTCAGTCTCAGCGGAGCATATTGTACTTTTCATTAAAGATTCTGTAAAACTCCTGGTATATAATGCTTTTATAGTGCATTTACTTTATAGAGTGCAGGATCTTACACCCCATCAAGCTACCACTTATCACAAAAGCTCAATGGGGTGTAAGATCCTACAAGTTGTATCAAAGCCTGGTAAGTCGGGTGTTCGAGTCACGGGCACCCCATCTGATAATTTGAGTTGCTCTCCACATTGAAGGCGAAAAATGGATCATTAGACCCCATGGGTAAGGCTTTGAATAGTTTCCATCGAATAATTTGACATTGTTTATTTTCCTATTATAACTTGATTAGAATACTCGTCCTTTTTCTCTTTTTTTTTTGGAGAATTTACTTTCTAGAAGTCTGTTTAAGGATATTAAAGATTTCCATTCTAATTTTACAATTCCAAGCAATCTGGTTGTCGTTGGATTAGCAATCTGATTTGGAGTTTAAAATTAGTTATGAATATAGCACTCCTTTTGATTTTAGGGTGTATGATCGGGCATGTGTGGGTAATTGTGTGAATCTGCCAGAGTTACTGGAATGTCTGATTTTGATATGACTTTGCACAGAATGTGTTTTAGCCTCCCAACTCCTGAAGATCCTTTCAATGAAAGAAATGATAACAAGGTTATATGCTAGAAAAAAAAAACCAAGAAACCTGCTGGCATAATCAAGTTGAAGCAGTAATTACTCCTGCAGCAGCCCAGAAACCTTCTCCTAGTGATGATCCTCAGATGTTAGAACAACAAGCCCTCAAAAATTATCAGACAGCGACCAATGAATTTGGGAAACTCGAAACTTAAATACGCAGTTGCCTCTGTTCAAAGGATCTCTGTTTACAATTCTAATTGATTTCTTGTCAAGATCTCTGTTTCAAGGCTTTTCCAACCTTGTGCATCCTCATACTATTATACCTTCGAATTCAATTGAGTACTTAATTCAGCTTAACAATGCTGTTTATATACTACTATGAAAGTATTGGTTACTAATACTCACCAGTGACTTTATGCAGTATGAATAATTGCACTTATGTGGCAATCTATAACATGGAAAGGAGATCTAGATCCTCTGAGTGTCTCCCTCAGTCTTGCGAGTGAAGGGAATGGAGCTCTATGATTGGATCTGATATCAGACCAGAGGCCGGGTCTTTTTTTACTTCACATGTCAAAAAACGTTGGATCATTTCAGATTCTATTGCCAATCCAGCATTGCCTATCACCCCAACTAAGCAGATTCCACTTCTAGATTTAATCTGTTTACAATTCCTACATGTCTTTTCTTACAAAACTCTTTAAAAAAAATGGTTTCCTGCAAAGCCATGGATCTGGAGTTTCATTTGTAACACCATTCATAGTTACAGGAGTTGAGGAGGTAAAGTCCACAACCACTCTTGAAAGGTTACAAACTTCTCATCTGCCATACATTTTATTGGAGTTTTCCATTGGGGGTTGGGGTGAGCGAGAAATTTGTCAATTGAGTTGTATAAATCCAACTTCTACTCATGAGATCCTAAAAACACCAAAGCATGAACTATAAATCTAAATAGTTTTTGCCAAAGACCAGTAGCCTTACAACAATCCTGATAATCATTACCATCTACAAATACTCAATACTCATTCAATATTGGGGTGCTGAATGAATCAATTAACTCAACGAGTCAAATTGTACCCTCTACAAAAACAAACTAAAAATTATATAAATACAATGTCTTTCCTATAAGTTGGTTATTTTTTCCATGGGAAATCATGAATTGATGGAAGACAACAGAGAAATATCAAAGATTGGGTTGGAGATGGCATGGCCACTTGACCTTTTATGAATATAGTCCCATCAGGATATATAACAGCGATATGTGCTGGAAAATGTGAGCAAATGGGCCCAGAACCTGATATTAGACAATGATGGAATTTAAATGGCTACTTATATGCAGGTCTTCCTACTTGGCTTGTGTTCCTACACCTTTTCTATCAGTTTTCTTATGTAGTTTTTTTATTTATTTTTTATTTAAAAAAAAAAAAGAGGTTTTAGCGGATAATACAATAAACTGCCACTAATGCGCTAAAACTGGTAACAAACAGAGGGCATTTTCCTGCCTTGAAAGTATATTATTAGCGGCAGATTTTAACGCATTAGCGGCAGTTTCTACCCCCGCTATTTTCATTTTTACTGGAGGAAAATTTTTTTGCAGCTATACCATTAGCAACGGTGGCCTTAGGCAGCAAAACGGTGGCGGACGTTTTCGACTTTTAGAGGTGGTTTTTTTTTTTTTTCCACAACTAAAAGGAGCTTTTCTTGTAGCAATGTGTGAGTTAAGAATCTTTTTGTATTTTCAAAAAATGTAAGTGTAGATTTTTTTCAACATGATAGAAAAATGTCTGATCACCCATGTAGGTGGTTGAATGATTTTGTCAAGAGAGTATACCTAGTTTATTGTAAAAACAAAAAATAGAGGTTTTTTTTTTAATATTCATCCTTATGTCAGTGGAAGTTGTATATAGAAATTTCAATAAACATCCTCACTCGAATATGGACCCAAATTTGAAATAGTTGGTGATTCTATGAGCGTTGAGTGATTCCATTTTGTTTTTTTTTTTCGTTGAGAGCCTGTAGAGACCACATGGAATGCTAGGGCCTGTACCAAGGGATCAGCACAACTTTAACTCAGTGGGGTGCATTTTTCTCATATTGAAGGATCTATCATGATCGGATATGAACCATGCAATATCAACGGCCAAAAATTCCTTGATATCAAATCCATGACAGAAGATTTTCAGATCCAAGGATCTATCAGGTTGGTGTTGGCTTGTTCAAATAAATATGTCAATCTGTTTTTCAAGCTGTTAATCAGACATGCTAGGTTTAAATTCCAATCCACTAGCCTCTGGATCTTAAAAACGGACTCATGATCCAAGACCCTAATCCATTTCCTAATAAAATTCTATTTAGGATCATGTTGATAATCTAAGCACTTGAACCAACCAGTGAAAGGATTGGTAGGGTAAAACCCTAAGGGATTCAAACTTTTGATGGATACATTAAAAATAATTTTAAGACAGAAAAATGGGAAAAGTTAACTGCTGTTAGCTAAAGTCAATAAACATCAAACTTGAAAGGACCAAATTTTAACTCCATTCACAGGGATACACATCATTGAAATTTCGAACTGTACAACAATGAGTATTTTACAGTAGCAGCTAAATTAAGAGTAGAGTTAGGTAGGTTGACAGCCAATGATAAAAGATAATAAATCACTTTCAGACATGATCATATGCTAATGACCATGCGGCCTCTGTTAGGACAAGCAAAAATACAAACCGTATGGGAGATCAATGAGAACCAGTTAAAAGTATTCTTAAAATATAATTCTAAACAAATAAAGGAATAAGTTACACCTAATTACTTCTTCTTCTTTTTTTAACTCAATCACCTAAGTCTACTTGCAACAGTCAATATATTACCTCGAGAGTCCAATCCAAATTCAAAACCCATAGGATCAATCCAAGTGCACTTGATGAATTCCTTGGACTCGTAAAAGTCAAGATGGTGCGACTTCGATTCCATATGGTAGAATAAAGCATCATTGGAGTCTCGGCGAAATCTAGAAACATAGATTTTGTTCTTCATGTCTCTAATTGATGCCGTTGTTTCTTCTTTGTCAACTGTCATGGCAAGAGATGTCGATTTACTTAAAAAAAGTGCCAAGTCTTTCAACACTTCAACTTCCACCCAAACCATCTTTGACTCATCAAGAGTGAAAACATGAATTTGAGCGCATCGGTTGTACACAAATAGTAGCTGTCCTTCAGACTCGATCAAATAGCAAAGTCCCAAGGGGAGTTGAATTGGCATGGCTTTTTAAGCACATTCCAGGTATCTTCGATTACATTGTAAACCCCTAGGTTCCCTTGTTGACCCAGACAATAGAAAAGGCCATTATGAAAAACAGGATTGGTAGGAACAACACGAAAAAGTGGATAAACTCCTCCATCACGTTGATATATAGCCCAACTCTGCTCTCCAGGACTACACGTCAATATACAAATATTATCAAAGGGCATGTAGTTAAAAATAGCAAAAACTACACAATCCAAAGACGTAGGCATGGTTGAAAAGGGGTAATCCAAATCTGGGAGGTTGATTCTTTCCTTAGTAAAGGGATTGAAGAAAAAAACAGATCTGTCCTCAAAATAAACGAGCAACCAACCACCCTTCGAGAAATGAAAAGTTGCACCATGCAATTCTGGGATGTCTGCAGCAAAAACTCGCTTACTCAATGGGTCGAAGAACTTGAAAAAACCATCAGTTTCTTCATAAAAGATGAGACATGGTGTGAGAGGCAACCATGTTGGGAGAGTGATGGATCGCCAACTTGTGCAGATGGACCGCATCCGAGCATAAGCTACCGGAGTAAGCCTTCTTACAATCAACATTACAATCTCCATGGGAAGGTCCGACCAGGGTCTCTCGTCTACTGCTATCTTCATAATGGCAGTTTCCTTTGCCGCCTTTAATTCGGCTGCTTTGTTAATATTTATCAGTTGCATCCTTTTCCTGTCTACCTTATTGATTTTAAGGTTACTCTGTCTCATCCATTTCACATCTACATTTCCCTCATTGCTAGTCTCTATTAACCAAAAAGGCGTTTTCCAAGGGGGTTGCAAATTTGGGCATGTCAAATAAACTGAAATGCTTCCCTCTTTCATATGGAATGAATATAAACTTATGTCATTTGGCAAGAAGAAAAATATTTGGTCGCCTCCAAGTCCTGATTTCAATGCAGAGCATGACTGTGAATAACTCTCACTCAAGAAGAACAAGCGATCCCCGATGCTGTTCACATGTACCCACCTCATTTGAGAGAAATCCATCTTGAAAACTATGAAACAGAATATACAATTGGTTGTCACTTCAAAACTTTGATATACAAGAAATACCTCTCCACATGATTCCACAAGGAAATGTGTTAGCCGTTTCCATCCAGCAGCTCTAGATGTCTCTACATCTAATAGTCTCAGTGTAGGAAAATAGTTACCAGCACCAACATTAATTTCACCAAACCTTCTCTGATGACTTAGAAAGTATGTTCTGCCTTTACAACTAATGACATCAGAAAAATAGTCATTTTCGTCGAAACAATTGAATTTTACTTCACTGAATTTGGTGTCTTCATTAATTTTACAAGAGTAAAATATAGAAGCCTTAATTGGGATCAGGATGAGATGGCAATTGGGATAGGTGGGTGGTGCCGAGAGAAAACATATCCAATCATGATGTTGTTTTGTAAGTTGTGGTACCTCGAATTCTATCAATGATATTGGATTGAACAAACAAAGTTTTCCAGACAAGTCTCCCAGCAAAAACCAACCATGAGAAGATAACCAAACATCTTTCTTGCGCATCTGCCTTATTCTTCTAACGTGGTAGCTTCCAGTTGCCATGTGAAAGAAGGTTTGACTCCGTTCATGCTTCCCATGTTGGAAAACAAGCCATGGGCCTAGTATTTTGTTTTGCACTTCCATGATGGTCTTGAGAATTCCTGCTCAAAGAACGGGTGAGGGAGAGAGTAAACAGTCATACAAACATCAAGGAACAAAAAAAGTGTGTGCACTAGTCTTGCATAGCTCTCATGCTTTCATAGTTTCATCTAAATGCATAAATTCAAACTCAAAAGTTCTTGGGATTATAAAATTAACTACTTTTATACGGACAAGTTTACAAACAGCAATTGCTAATAGGAGAAGTCTATCAATAGATGGACAGGTTTTAGAAACTTTTCTACACGAGGAGGTCAATGTAATTCCCAAAGGTAGGTGGTCTGGAACTCGGATGGCCTACCATCTTTGTATTTAAGCACCGTGAGTGACGCCTAAGTAAGAGTATTTATGGCCTCCCTCTAAATATACATAAACATAGATATATATTTTTTTTATTTGGCTCCTTGCTTTCAATGATAATAAAATAGTAATAGACCTGAAGATGACTGCTAAACAAATTCAACTTTACCAACCATCCGCAAAAAAAATCATTGTCAAGATAGTATTAGCAGAAGATTATTGGGATATTCTCAGCTTTCGTGTTTTTGTCTAGACATCATCAGGAAAGGATCATTGAAATAAAAATTAATTCAAACAAAAAATGTAGCATATGTATATAAATGCGACATAATTTAAAAATAAAGAAAAGATAAGTTTAACATCTTATTTATTACTTAGTTATTAGTAAATATTAAGCATTGTTTCAATCTCATTTTAAAAACTACAATTGTAGGATTACAGTTAGGATTTGTTTGTCATTAACGATTCCTTCCAATGCTCACTAATGAATCTGCTTTATTTTTTTTAATCTATTTACTTAAAAAGTTGTGCCTCATTCGGAGATGTCTCTCATGGGGCCCCTAATGTGGACTCCATTGTGGGACCTGCCTAGAACCATGCCAATCAGGAGGGAGGTGGGGGATCGAAAGAATAGGATGGGAAACATGTGTGCAAAACTTCATATGTGTTATATCCTAATCGCTTGACCTATGGCCCTTAAGTATACCGGTTTTAGAAGGCATCATTTGTCTTTAGGATTTCAATCCAACGGTAAGTACCAGTTGGGTGCATCAAATTCAAGCTTGTGCCAATCCATGAGGGAGGTAGTGAGTGTTAGGGGGTGTGGATTGATCACATAGAGGATCCCACATACTCAATAAAAGGGGGTCCACAAGATGTCCTCCATGAGAGATGTCCATAGGTAAGCCTCTGCCTGGCCCTCATAAATAAACATGTGAGTGTTTCGCGTGCATTGCGCAGGCAAGACATCTTTAGACTTTGCCCCAAACCAGATGAGATTAACATCTATGATATGAAGAAAATATCTTCCTATGTTTAGGTTTTAATAATTAACATATGGTCTAAGATATCTTCCTTCAAAACATGGAGATGGAAATTTATAACCAGAAACTTATGCCTGATCTGTAGCTTAGTTTATGAAACACATCAAAATCTACTCATTAATAAAAATAACAGAACCACAATACATGGCAAGCCTACTGCCTACCCATCCGTAACCTTCTCTTCCGTGGGCTTTTAACATTCATTCAAGCAAGTCAAAGAAAATTTCTAGGTGTGGGCATTTTTAATGAAGTTCTGAATTACCCCCCAAACTGCAGCACCTTGGCTCACTGTTGTCACGACCCGGGCCCGAGGCCGGGCTAATCGGGGCCTAATAACCCGGATCGCGATGTCAGCATACTTACTCCCGTAAATCTCGAATTAACCGAAGTTAAGACGAAGACTCACAAGGGATCTAACATACATATACCTGTCAAATGTACAATTTTGCGGAAACATATACGTACATTGACAACAATTGACTTTACATTACCAGTAAAGTTCCCATTTACAAAAATATAATCCAATGAAGTCCACAACTGCATATTCACAATACAATGCAGGGGACAGTTAATTACATCTCAAAATGATATACAAAAGTATCAATGAAATTCCAAAATAATCTCAAAACATCCAAAAGCTACGCCCTCCGAACTAAGCCCACTCGGCTAAACCTCCTGGAGGTATCGGAAGGGCCTCCTCCGCTCGCGGCGCGGCCTCTGCAAGGCCGGGATGGGCAACTGGGCCTGTAATGCCATCAATAACACCATGAACACGACGGTTCAACAAGATATAAACACATTACGATAACTCATGCTAATCCTGTCCATTGTCAATATAAGAACTCTAGACAATTGAATCTAGGTTAACGCAATATTTTGAACAGTGCAGTCAATTGATAATCAATGACTAGATTACAAGTACAATAATATTACCGTTATTCAGTTCAGTGCCTTCCAAAGGAAGCATTAGGCAATTCATTTCATTCATTTCATGTCATTCGGATTACATTGAGCATTTATTAGATGGCTTTTGGGACTTTTCAGTCCAATACATTTTTCATTCAATTCATATTTCATTACATGGCTTGTACATGGCTTTTCATTGACTTTTCAGTCTATATGTGGGATCTACCAGTGTCTTGATCAGAGATCACTGGCATCACCACGGAGCTCTGGAACACCCCAATCATCTGCTGCAGCAGGATTATTCATTATTCAATGCATTTATTCATTTTGTTCATTATTCAATGGTTCATTACATTTATTTAGTATTCCGTGGTTCATTGTTTGCAGTCATTATAGACTCAATGGGATTAGATGAATCTTTAATCATTCACGGTCCTACTTGTCTCTATCCCAATTTAGACAAATTCTGGGTGTAATTATTAGTTACTAAATGCACGTGTTATTTTCGATGGACATCACATTTTCATTTAATATGTGCATTTAGTCCCCAAAAATTTTCCACCCACAATATCAAAATCCACTGGACTCAAACTGAGTCCCACAATCGATTTTAAGTCAATATTAAGTTCACTGGCGGTTAGCCGGAACTTGGCCCACGGCTAGCCGAAATGCAGTCGGCGGCTAGCCGGAAGGTGGCTGGCGGCTAGCCGAAATTCCAATTTCGGCTAACCGCCATTTCGCGGTTAGCTCACGGTCAGCTTTCCAGAAGCTGACATTTTCTGTCTCGGTTTTCCGGTCACCTCACGGTTACCTCACGGCTAGCCGAAATTCAAATTTCGGCTAACCGAAAATTGGCGGTTAGCTTTCCAGAAGCTGTCATTTTGACAGATTTTGACGGTTGGCTTCACGGTTAGCCTCGCGGCTAGCCGAAATTAGCCCAGAACGACTCTTTTGAGCTTCAGAACTTCTGAAGCAAATTTCTGAGATTGAGTTCCTTGAACCCAAATCTCTTCAATAACCTAAAGAGTTCCATAAAACTCACTCATTTGGAGTAGCCATCAACCATTCCATTCAATCCCTAACAATGTACACTCTACAACAAGGAATGGGTTGAGAACCCATTCTTATAACTCAAGAAAACTTGTAATACAGCATTTCAATCATAAATAGACGTTTATACTTGCCTCTTGAGTCAAATAGCAAGAAATTCCTTCACTTGTAGCTCCAAGAAGAAAATCCTTGAGTTCCTCTACAAGCTTCACTACTCCGAAATGAAGACCAAGACGAGGAAGAAGATGAAGAAGATGAAGTTCTCTTCACTAAATCACTTCAAAATCCCTCTCTTGCTTGGCGGAGTTGAAACGGAGAAAGAAGAAGAGAAAGGAGATGAAAAGATGAGCCTAGGGTTGTCTTCAACGGATTTGGGTGGAAATGACTCAGGGGACTCATTTCCTTTTATATATAAGCCCTCATTTTGCATTGAAATCCACCCATTCAAGGTTATTTACACTTTAAGTCAAATGGAGGGTCATTTGACCGGATTCTCGTCAAACGGCTTCGAGCTTATTACGAAAGTTGACGTACTCGTCGAGATACGCGTGTTGGTATCAAGAGTTTCCGTATTCGACAAAATACGTATAAATCCGTATTTACGGAAAAAGGCCTTGTTCTCTTAGTTTGAGTTTAAAATCTCATTCAATCCCTTGAATACCCTTCATTATCATTTCATTAGGCTTAATTCAATCATTTGAGACTAATCTCATCGAGCTGGGTCATTAACCATCATTAGTCTAATTAGACTTGATTAATTAGCATTAATTTCAATTAATTAGAGTTAACCTTGATTAACTCGGGGTGGGGTCTTACAACTGTCCTGACATATTGGTTAGTATGTAGACATAAGCAAACATACATCATTGTAGGCTATATGAATCCTGATGTTGTTCAAAGAATAAAAATGCAACCATAACATTGACCTTTTTGTTTCTCAACTTCATAAATTTCATTCGTTTTGGCTTATATGCATCTTTCTGATATGGTTCTCGGTTCATACTTGTTTTATTGCTACAATATCTTTTGACTGATAAAAATTTAATACAAAAAACATAGAAAATAAGCATAGAAAAGTGACAGATCATTATATACCCCAGGCATCTTGTAGGATCTTACACCTCATTGAGCTACCACTTATCCCAAAACCAATTGGTGATAGGAAACGGCAGCACAATTGTTTTATGGTGAGGACGAGGGCTCGACCACAATTATGATCGCTCAGGAGCGAGGGTGGACGTTGATCTCAACAATCCCTCCCTCAACGGCACACCCGCCGCGACTCCTGCTGCGCAACTTGCAAAACGCGTATCTCGTGACTCGAACACCCGACCTACCAGGCTCTGATACCACTTGTAGGATCTTACACCTCATTGAGCTACCACTTATCCCAAAACCAATTGGTGATAGGAAACGACAGCACAATGGTTTTATGGTGAGGACGAGGGCTCGACCACAATTATGATCGCTCAGGAGCGAGGGTGGACGTTGAGCTCAACACATCCTCTTCCTCCCATCACACACTTCAGTGGCAAACAATAGCATTTGGTAGGAAACCGAAAGAAGAACTGTTTGATTTGTTCCTTAGCTCTTGGATATATATCTCGTAATGGGGCACTCTTCTTCTGTATTTTATACAAGGTTTGTCCATGAACTCTCAATCATGGAGATTAAGACATCAGTGTTGGGTTTAACCGGGTTAGTTTAGATTAAGACAGCAGTGTCCGATTTTGAAAGGTCTTATGAGATATATCTCTAAGAGCTAAGGAACAAATCAAACAACACTTTCACGTTCGGTTTCCTACCAAATTCAACAGCACCAGTCCCAAGCTCATATCCAAGAGCCAAACAGCCACCCCAAAACCTAAAAAATCAAATAAATAAACCACCCCTTCCATGCGAGAACACCCAAAACAGAAACATATAAATAAAAAAAAAATTCATGGATATATAATTTTTTTAAAAAAGGTACCTGAGCACCAATCCTCTTCTGCACCAATCCACTTTTGCATATGGCCGAGGAAAGAGCGAGCTTTTTGACTGGAGTTGATATATATATATATATATATATATATATAGAGAGAGAGAGAGAACAGCAAGGGATGGGGATACCGAATTGAGAAAGAAAGTCTTCTTCATTCAGAAGTGAAGAGGAAAGCAACATCCTATACAAGTAGAATTTGGAAAGCTTAAGAAAATACTAAAAGAAAGGACCGTAAATAGGGAGGCCGGATTGCCTGTTGGTCCGCGGGTTGACGAAAATTCCCGTTGCCACATCAACGTATTTAATAGAAATGGAAATCTAGGAAAAGAACCTATGTAGAATTTAGAAATTCATGGTTGGTGTAAAAAAATTTCCTCATTAAATTGGTGCTAATGTTGTTTGGTGCAGATATACATATTTTATAGAAAATCAAAATATCTTATTTAGTGAAATAATTTTTTGAAAAAAAATAACATAATATGTATATTATTTATTCAACATCAAATAATAATTTATTTTAAAAAATTAAAAAAATAAAAGAGTTTTAGGGTTTCGGGTTGAAATGGAGAAGAGTGTTGAAAAGAAAGAAGTTTTCTGAGGAAATTCATTTCCCATATCCCCCACAGGAAAACCATTTCCATCATTATTAAGAAAAATGCCGACGAGGTAGGACAGTGTTTCTGTGGAATTATTCCGCACCAAACACCTAAAAAGTGGATTTTCCACGGAAAAGTGTTACACAAACATGCCTATAAGACCAACTATGGAAGAGGAATCTTAATTATAACAAAAGTCTTTGAAATCACAAAGAATGAAGGCTCCACCTCTATAGGTTGAATTCCAAGAATCCACGCGTCTTAGATTCATGGATGAACAATGAATTGGGCGTTAGTACAAATGTTACAATTTTTTACTTTGGAACGAGGCAGACCTAGGTACAACAAGCACGTGAGTGCAATTGCAGCCGTTAAGCCACAGTGCACTCCCAAAATTTATATAAAAATATTAGGTCCACTTCAAAAAAATCCAAAAATCATGGGTCCACACTCAAAATCCACGTGAAAATCTTCAATTTGCCCCAATACAAAACTACCTATTATGGTTTGCACCTTTAAAACCAAAGTCTTGGGTCTGCCACTGTTTGGAATTAGAATTTAAATGGCTAATTACATGCAAGTGTTCCGACTGGCTTGTGTTCCTATACTTTTTCTTTCAGGTTCTCTAACGTAATTTTTTTTTTCCTTCAAAAAATAGGTTTTAGCGAACTATACAATAAAGTGCTGCTAATGTGCTAAAACTGAAAATACCGTCAGTTTCTCAAATCCCGCCGCTAATTATAATAGACTGCGTTTTTATACTTTAAAAGTATATTATTAGTGGCAGTTTCTATCTGTCGCTGTTTTCATTTTACAGAAGAGATCATTTTACAGAGGAGATTTTTTTTCACACCTAAAACCATTAGCAACGGTGGCATTAGGAGGCAAAAATGGTGAGGGACGTTTTTCAACTCGTTGTTGACTTATAGAGGCAGTTTTTCCTCTCAAGTAAAAGGGAATTTTTCTTGTAGTGATGTGTGGGTTAAAGCGTTAAAGATAATCATAATGGCAGTTTCGTTTGCGCATTTACTCCTGTTTTACATCTACATTTCCCTCCAATACCCAGCGTTTTCCAAAGGGGTTGCAAATTTGGGCATGTCAAATTCCCTCTTCCATATGGAATGAATACGAACTTATGTCATTTGGCAAGAAGAAAAATATTTAATCGTCTCCAAGTCTTGATTTCAATGTAAAGCATGACTGTGAACAACTCTCACACACACAAGAAGAACAAGTGATCCCCAGTGATTTTCACATGTACCCACTTCATATGAGAGAAATACATCTTGAAAACTAAGAAACTAAGGATCCAATTCGTCTGTCACTTTTTGAATTTTACTTCACTGAATTTTGTGTCTTCATTAATTTTACAAAAGTAAAATATAAGAACCTTAATTGGGATCGAGATGGCAATTGGGATATGTGGGTGGCGCCCAAAGGAAACATTGTGGTACCTCGAATTCTATCAATGATACTGGATTGAACAAACAAAGTCTACCAGACAAGTCTCTTAGCGACAACCAACTCCCGGTTGCCATGTGAAACTCTCGTGATTTCATCTTTCAAACTCAAAAGTTCTTGGGATTATAGAATATAGACAAATTTACAAACGGATAAGTATTTTCGAAACTTTTCTACACATGAGGAGGTCAATGTAATTCCCAAAGGAGGGTGTTCTAGAACTTGGATGTCCTAGCATCTTTGTATTTAAGCACAGTGGGTGATGCATAAGTAAGATTATTTATTGCCTCGCTCTAAATATATATAAACATAGATATGATTGTTTATTTGGCTCCTTGCTTTCCATGATAATAAAATAGTAATAGACATGAAGATGACTGCTAAACAAATTCACCTTTACCAATTTTCCGAAAAAAAAAAAAATCATTGTCAGGATAGTATGAGCAGAAGATTATTGGGATATTCTCAGTTTTTTTGTTTTTGTCCAGACATCATCAGAAAAGTATCATTGAAATAAAAATTAATTCTGATGATGCACAAATTGTCTTTGCACACCACCTGTCAAGTAATTGGAAATAAAAGCAGTAATTAAAGTAGAGAGAGAAGACGAGAAGTATAGTGGTTCGGTCAGTATGACCTACGTCCACTTCTGAATGGCTGAGGTCGCCAGATATTTTATTATCTCAAGTGTGCAGGGAGAGCAGAGAGTACAAACTTTGAGAGGGAGAGGAGAGTTGTGCTCAGGTGTCTGTCTCATGCCCCCCAAGTGTTGGTGGGGCTTACAATTTATAATCGCTTTCTAACAGGTTAGGGCGACTTTACAGCAACTAAGTAACTATTTCGATGGAGCTTTTGAATTATCCTTGACGGACGAGGTGGTTGAGATATCCTCCACGAGACTTGGTAAAAACGGGATGAGGATTGACCATTTCCAAAGCGGTGAAGGTGAGGCTTCCGGTTGCTTTTTCGATGACGTGGCCAGGCCTATGGACTTCTTTGGGCCTGGACCTTATTGGGCTCACCAGGTCTTGTAACATGAGTCAGGCCCTTGTGCTTGGCCCATCATTTGCCCCCCATGCCCTGTGTCCAATGGAACTTGGAGAGGAGGGCATTCGTTTGAATTTTCGGCTGAGTTCGCAATTGCAAAAACTTCGGGAGGCCAAAACATCTGTTTTTAGGCCTTTTTTGGACTCTTAACAACATCAATCACAACCAAAGGCAGTAAGTCTTGTAGGGCTCGTCAAGAGCTTCGATTTGATATATAATAAGCTCATGTTTGGAGTTACGGACCAAAATTTACAGTCAAAATAGCGAGCAGGCGCGCGGTTTTGGGCGAGCAGCAGCTTTTGGGCGAGCAGGAGGGGCTGGGCGCCCCTGGTCCGGGCGCCCCTGAGGTCTGGACGCCCCTGAGGCGTGGGTGCCCTTGGTCTGGGCGCCCCCAGGCTAGACGCCACCTGTGCTGCTGCTGCGGGTGTGGGCTTCGCTGCTAAGGGGCTGGCCGCTGCCTATGTGGGCGCCATGGGGCTGGCCGCCGCCTGGGTGGGCGCCGATTAGCTGGGAACCCCAGGCAATGATAGGTTGGGCGCCCTAGGCTCCGAAGGCACTGTCCACCGTGGGCGAGCAACTCGTGTGCTGTCCAGGCAGCTGATTTGGGCAGCCAGGCAACTGGTCACGTTGATCTAATGTAGTCCCTCGGGTTGCAGATGACCTGAGTTTCGAGATCCTGGCTAGAGATGTCGAAAACAATGTTATTTTAAACATTAAAATGTTTAACATGATTACCTGGAGAGAGATACAGGCTGCTTGCATGAGAGCAAAGACAGAGTTTGAAGACCGAGCTTTCGACGACCCATGAGAAAGCTCCTAAGCTGGAGGTATGGGCTACCTGCTTGAGAGCAGTGCAGAGGCCAAGCTTTTGGCGACTCACGAGGAGTCGTTCAGTTGGAGATATAGGCTGCCTGCTTGGGAGCAGTACAGAGGCCAAGCTTTTTTTGCGACCCGCGAGAGGGCCGCTAAGCTGGAGATAGGCTGTCTGTTTGAGAATAGTGCAGAGGCCAAGCTTTTGGCGACCCGCGACAGAGCCGCTAAGCTGGATGTATAGGCTGCCTGTTTGAGAACAGTGCAGAGGCAGGTCAAGCTTTTGGCGATCCGCGAGATGATTCACCCCGCCTGGACCTGTTGATTTCCTCATCATTCATATATTTTTGAGCTTTTGCCAATAGTTATGGCATGCTCTTTGGTGGTCGCTTCATTACTGAAAAGAGGAAGTTTGATGACCGGAGGCCTCCTAGGAAGGCGATCATGCTGACCTTATCATCGGGCTCCTCGACCTGAAGGACCTCCTCGTTAAAACGAGTGAGGTAGCTCATCAGGCTCTCGTCTCGATCCTGTTTTATGTTGAGCAGATGGGTGGCAGACTTTTGTTAGCGGTGTCCACCAATAAACTATGTTACAAATGATCTGCTCAGTTCGGCGAAGGAGCCTATGGAGGCTGGGGAGAGACTGGCAAACCATTGTCTTGCGGAACCCTTCAATGTGGTTGGGAATGCCCTACACATAATCTCGTCAGGGACATTATGCAGCTGCATTAGAGTTTTGTAAGTTTCCAGGTGGTCTAGTGGATCCTTCGTTCCATCAAAGGTATCCACGGATGGCATTTTGAACTTCCGAGGAAGTGGGTAGTTCACCACGTCGGGTTTGAACGGTGTGTTCATTCGCCTGACTAGGTAGTCCACTATCTCTGGGCCCTGCGCCTTTATGGCGTTGAAGATATCACCCAGCTGATTTTGCATTTCTCTAATTTTCTCGTCCCAGCGATTGAGGGCTCCCCTGGACTGATCACGGAATTGACTCACATCCTCCATGCTTTGGTTTTCACTCTCCCCCTCTTGGAAACGAGGATCCTCCCCATGAGAAGCAGAAGGAGGAGGTGGGGGTCCTCCATGATGTGCTCCCCCTGGAGGTGGGGGTCCTCCAAGATGGGCTCCACCCGGTGGTGGAGGTCCTTCATGATGAGCACCCCCCTGAGGGGCGCCCAGGGGAACTCCAAAATTCGGCGCCCAGGCCTGCATGGGCGCCTAGATGGGGAGCACCCTGGCGTGGAGCTCCTGGATGCCCTGGGAGCGGTGCTCCTTGCGGTCCTCCAGGCAGTACTCCTCCAAGTTGTGCTCATCCTTGTCCAGCGAGCATGAGTTGCAGGATCTGCTGGTTTTGGGTCACCAGCTGCTGCATGGTCTCCACTATTTGTCGAGGGGTCGGAGCAGGAGCATTTGGGACAGGATTGGTCAATGGAGGAGCATCCTCGCCCTCTCGCGAGGGATTATCCTCAGGTCGATTCATCGATCTAGTGGTGATCACCATAAGTTTAACAGAAGAAGTCTTGTGAAATGAGAATTTTAGTCGATTCCTACAGACGGCGCCAAACTGATGATGCACAAATTGACTTTGCACACCACCTGTCAAGTAATTGGAAATAAAAGCAGTAATTAAAGTAGAGAGAAGACGAGAAGTATAGTGGTTCGGTCAGTATGACCTACGTCCACTTTTGAATGGCTGAGGTCGCTAGATATTTTATTATCTCAAGTGTGCAGGGAGAGCAGAGAGTACAAGCTTTGAGAGGGAGATGAGAGTTGTGCTCAGGTGTTTGTCTCATGCCCCCCAAGTGTTGGTGGGGCTTACAATTTATAGTCGCTTTCTAACAGGTTGGGGCGACTTTACAGCAACTAAGTAACTATTTCGATGAAGCTTTTGAATTATCCTCGAGGGACGAGGTGGTTGAGATATCCTCCGCGAGACTTGGTAAAAACGGGATGAGGATTGACCATTTCCAAAGCGGTGAGGGTGAGGCTTCCGGTTGCTTTCTCGATGACGTGGCCAGGCGTATGGACTTCTTTGGGCCTGGACCTTATTAGGCTCACCAGGTCTTGTAACATGAGTCAGGCCCTTGGGCTTGGCCCATCAAATTCAAACAAAAATGTAGCATATTTATATAAATGCGACATAATTTAAAAATAAAGAAAAGATAAGTTTAACATCTTATTTATTACATAGTTATTAGTAAATATTAAGCATTGTTTCAATTTGATTTTAAAAACTACAATTGTAGGATTACAGTTAGGATTTTTTTGTCATTAAAGATTCCTTCCAATGCTCACACATGAAATCATATATATATATATATATGTATATATATATATATGCTTTATAATTTTTATTTATTTACTTAAATGGTTGTGCCTCATTCCGAGATGTCTCTCATGGGGCCCCTAATGTGGACTCCCTTGTGGGACCTGCCTAGAACCATGCCAATCAAGAGGGAGGTGTGGGAATCAAAAGATTAGGATGGGAAACATGTGTGCAAAACTTCATCTGTGTTATATCCTAATCGCTTGACCTATGACCCTTAAGTTCGCCGGTTTTAGAAGGCATTATTTGTCTTTAGGATTTCAATCCAACGGTAAGTACCAGTTGGATGCGTCAAATTCAAGCTTGTGCCAATCCATGGGGGAGGTACTGAGTGTTAGGGGGGTGTGGATTGATCACGTACATAGAGGATCCCACATGCTCAATAAAAGGGGGTCCGCAAGATGTCTTCCACGAGAGATATCCATAGGTTGAGATTAACATCTATGATATGAAGAAAATATCTTCCTTTGTTTAGTTTTTAATAATTAAAATATGGTCTAAGAAAAGTTCCTTCAATACATGGAGATGGAGATTTATTACCAGAAACTTATGCCTGATCTGTATCGTTTTTAATGAAGTTCTGAATTACTTGGTTCCTGAGATATTAGTTTGTAAACAGTTTTAAAAAATGCAACCATAACATTGACCTTTTTGTTTCTTCATTCCTTTGTCATTAAATACAACAGGCCTCGAATACCACACAGGTAAACATCCTCCCCATCTCACTTCAGTAGCAAACAATAGAATCCAAACAATCACTCCAAAACCACAAAAACTAAAAAATAAAAAAAATAAACCCCCACTTAATCCCTCACCCCAAAATACCTTCTAGGTGAGAACAGAAAAAACAAAGAGATCATCATCATCATCAAAGCCTTTGAAATCGAATTTGAATTGTACACAAAAGTCTATGAAATCGAAAAGAACGAAGGTTCCACCTCCCTAAGACGAATTCTGAAAATACATGTACTCCTAGATTTGCGAATGAACAGTGAATCGGACGTTAATATAGCGCTTACCGGTTTTTGCTTTCAAACCCTACTCAGTACCACTCTTAAGAACAGTAAAAACAGAAAGAGATGTAGAAATCTTTTTAAGACTTTATAATTTAAACGGATACCTAAGCAAGATCCAATTCTTCTTCTTCTACCGTATGAGAGGGGAGAGCTTTTCATTTGTTGAATTGTTGGGGATGGATGTGGATAGTGAAGAAATCATGGGACTAATTGAGAAACGGAAAGGAAGGAATCCAAATTGGATAGGTATCACGTCGGGTTGGGTTGCTGTGGTGACCCTCGCTCCTGAGTGGTCATAATTGTCTCTCGCCCTCACCATAAAACTATTGTTATGCCGTTTCCTATCACCAACTGATTTTAGGATAAGTGGTAGCTTCGTGACACGTATTTTGCTTTGTACAAAATTTTCTTCCTTTTATCTACTAGACCCGCCTTAATCTATACTACTAAAAACATGTTCCTAGCATGCATATTATTGCATCAGTATTGGGTTTGGCCCAATCAAGAAATAGAATTCATGTAGTCTGAACTATTTCTATTGGTTCATCATACTTATGGACCCGAATCATTGAGAATTGACATAATCAATGGGCCTTGGTCCAAGTCCAAGAATATATTTTTTTTATCTTGGCAACTTTCACCTTGAATGTTTATATATGATTCTCGTGCGATTTGATTTGAAAATCGAAGTTCAATTTGATAATTGATTGCTCAATTGATCAACTCTCAATTTTGACTTAATTTTAACTTTATCTTCTAAAATAAGCAAGTTATGCACAATGTAAGTATCTTGCATGATCTGGATTAAAGTCTCATCTAATAACAATCTTTCTTACTTCAATTTTAAGTTCCAAGTCTCATTCATGATTAATTAATTAATTAGTTTTTCCTTTCAATATTTTCATCATTGTTTAAACTTCTAACTACTGTTAAAACCGTTGATATAAATTTACTATTTACTAAATAAGTTATAGAAAAGATTAGGTTAGATTAAGTTAGGATGCAATTTTTAAATAAAAGATAATATACCTTTTTTCTATGCCACCCATTCTTGATAAAGATATTATGACTGCAATTGAGAGAAATTAAACTTATGAGTGATTTTTTAATTTATTTCAAAATGAACCCATTTTAGTTATTGAGAATATTCACAAGCACATGGTAAAGACTCGAAATAGTATCAGTGTAAATAAAAAATAAAACTAAAAAAAATGTAATCAAATAATTTTTCATCTCTAAAAGACATTTAAACAAATTTCATTGTTTTCCAAAAAAAATTTCCATCAATAAACCAAATTCAGGCTTCCAAGATTTTTTTCCATCAATAAACCAAATTCAGGCCAATTTGTGTCCTTATTTAACTTTTGATTTACTTAATTTAGATATGGAAAATCCTAAGTCCCTCTTGTTAAATAAAATTAATACACTTTGATTTAAATCTGAATTATGCGGCTAACTAAATTAATTAAAAAGTACAAGAAAATTATAAAAAATCGCTTTTATATTGATATGTATTAAACGATATATTATTGTGTTAGTACATGTACATAATTTAATGAATGCAAAATAAGTAGAAGTAAAAGCAAAACCTTTGAAATGAAAATTGTCATAATTTATGTAGGTTCCAGCATAAACTTAGACACCACTAGCATCAGCCGGCTCAATTTGTTGTGGCAATATGACAATAATAACTTTGTAAGAAAATGAAATAAAATATGAGTGAAGGTGGGAGACCAATATTTGAAAATTGAATGGGAGTTATGGATTGAAATGGAAGTAAACACCTTTATTTATATGCTAAAAAAAGTTATAGATGATTGACAAATGTCACTCATCTAATTACACAAAAAAAAAATGAAAAAAGTGTCTAAAGATAGAAAGTTATAAATGATTGACAAATGTCACTCATCTAAATTGACACTCCAAAAGGATGGTAACAAGGTGTTAATATATTACATAGAAGTTAAGTTGTAGGAGGGCTAAAGAGCAAGGCAGGTTAAGTTAAGTTGGAAGGTTAAATATCATATATTGACTTGACTCTAACCCAATCTATTGATTAATTAGGTTAAAATTATACACTCAAGTCTATAAGGAAGCAAAATCGACTCTAACTTTGAATAAATAAAATGGGTTCAAGTTAGGTGGTCGGTTGGGTCAAAATTGCAATTACTATGAATATCTTTTAAAACTTTTTCCAATTAAGAGATTATAATTGTTTGATCGATGACCTTATGTAAAGTTCTTATTAATTACCATAACTTAAAAGGGAAGGTGACCTTCACCTGACCTAAACTTAACATGTTGTCATTGACCTAATTTCATTTTATATTTCTAAGTTTGTAGTAATCTTATAATAGTTATTTATCAAGTCCGGATGAAATCGGCATAAACCTAATCTATTACAATTGATCCAACTATGTTTAAACTTTTTTTTTTGTTTAATGCATTTATTACTACTGGATTGACCACACGTAATATTCCAAATTGCATAATCCTAACTTTCAAATTAGTATTTTTTTATTATTTATTTATAAATCTTAATGACTTGATCATTTCTTTCTCGACCACTATTATATTAATATTAAAGTTGTTGATTTCGACCCAACCAATTTCAATCTTGATTTCTGAATTGTAAATTTATATTATTACTTTACTTTTTCTTCAATTATCTAGTTATTTAAGGGTAATTTTAGTCATTTTTATTATTTAAATATGGTTATGATAACTGTCTTATTTGTTTTTAGACCCCATTGATCAAAATTGATCTAAACAAAAAAAAAACTCTACTTTCTTAATTAAAAAAAGCCCATTTCTATATCACTTAATAATCTAAGATTATGATCAGTATACTCTCTATGATTATATAACTATATTAGTTTCACCAAAATAATCATAAGAATTATGAACTTTTACATTTTATTTTTGTTGTTTGTAAATGGGGTTTACTTTTAATTTCATAACCAATAAATCTAATTATATCACTTCACTTCAAATTAGACACGTCCATAAGATCGACCATTTTAAAAATATTTGACATAAGTAAAAAAAAAAAAAAAAAACAAAGTACTTGATGTGCAGTAAATAATATTCAGTATGACATAAAAATTGTATTAATTTCTTACTTCTTATAAAATTTTATAGTCTTATTAATTTGTATTTCTTAATTTTTGAACATTGACACTAAATTTTTTTAATTATAATTAATTCATATAATTAACTAATATGTCTAGAATTGTAACCCCCAATCAACACTACTATGATAATTTTCTTATGCATTTACATGTCAGTGCATATCTTAGATTTAGGAATTAAATGTAGGAATAAGTAGATGATTGATTCGATTGAAATTTTCTAGAGAATGTCAGCATTCTCCAAATTCTAAACGGTCATACTGTGACATGCAGCACACAGTTGACACCTATATTGCTGGAAAAAGAGTTTGTGAGACCATTATTGTCAGAGTCCTACCATTTATATCCTAAATCTTTCTATTATTATATATTATAGACATAGGATTCAATTTTGAAATTGAAGTCTGATTTTGTAATTGATTGAGAAATTGGAAGTCAATTTCAATTTCAATTTAAACCCGATTTAACTTAAGAGAGAGATTTTAGGAATTCAAGAGAATTTTTCGATTTTAGCCATCTAAATAAAGAAGTCAATCTAAAAAGAGTTTCATATTAAAGAGTCCAATCTTCCGCGCTCTCTAATCAATCCATTCACATTTAGTATGTTTAAAATTGGATTCTTTCAAGCTATTTAGGGCCCGTTTGAATGTCTACAGAATAAAATATTTATAGTTTTAAATATTGCAAGGACAAAATAGTATGGAATAGAATAATGCAATATTATGATATTTTTACTGTTTGGCAATTTTTTAAGAATATTACAGATTTTAAATTGAGTTGTTTGGAAGGTGTTATGATTAATAGTAAATTATATTATTAGAATTATTTTTTATTAAATATCTTAATTTATATGTGATTTACCACGTCTTGATAAAAAAGTAGTGTGGTAAGGTAAAGTTCAACTATCATGTTTTTACCATAAGTTACTTTTCTTTTATTACATAAAACCATGGTAAAGTATTGTAAAGTAAGCAAATACAAAAAAAAAAACTACTTTATAACTCTCTCTCACTTTGCTTTACCACATACTTCATCTCACCATCTTTTACCTCACCTTTTACTAAGATATGACGTCAATCTTAATTTTACTTTACTACACCCGTTAACAAGTCACTTTTTATTTACAATATAAAACTACTATAAAATGTGAAAAACTAAATTAAAAAAATAAAACTACTTCACCATTCCTTCCCACTTTATTTCACCATATAATTCATCCCACCTTTACTTTACCACACCTTTACTGTGCTATGACATTTACTTTTACTTTACTTTACCATATATGTAAATAAATACATCATGATGGATTTGGTAAACTAAAGTCTTTACTTTACTTTACCACTTTGTAATCGTTATTTTGAAAGATTCTTATCTTGTAGAAAGTTTTTTTACGTGGGGGAGCTGTAGAAGAAAATATTGAACTTTTTGAAAGAAAAGAATATTTTCTTCAAAATTTTCTTAGCTAGGTTACCAAACGCAGAAGATTTTCTTCTTTAGAAAATGAAAGATTATATTCTATAATATATTATTTTCTCGTGTTTTCTTGTGCATCCAAACAGCCCTTAGTTTTCAAATCTTAAACTAAAACATGTATATTATAAGAATGAATCCCAACTCATCTATCCAATGAATTCCCACTCACCCATTCGCATTCATGGAAAAAAAGAATGTTGTAGCATCCGTATCTTTACAATTATCATGTTATTGGGCTTTACAATTATTTTTTATTGTTATCTTTCCTTAATTTAATATTAAAAAAAATCATTATAATAGTTTATGTAAGTGCACGTTTCTTCTTTTTCATAAACTTTTAAATATAGAATCTTAATGAAGATAAACTTTTTTTTTATTTAAATCTTCTTTCTTTCTAAAAATTCTAAACTTATATATAATTTAGTTTTTGTGCCCGTTCTTGCAAAAGCATGCTTTTCTAATGCATACTTAGATTTTCTGATCTAAAGTCATAGGTAATGAGGGGTGCTCATGGGCCGGGCTTGGATATGTAATTAGGGCCCATTTTTATAATTGGGTTAGGCTTGGATTAAGTGATAGAAAGCCTAAAGCCCGACTCGGCCTGAGTAAGGAATGCATGCAATTTAATTTAATTAGTCCAAACAATTGATCAAATGCCCACAAAAGTGATAAAAAGCCTGATTCGGCTTGGCCCGATTGATTAAATTGGTAGGCTCGAGCCTAACTTTTACGATCGTGTCAAACTTGGGCCCAGCCTAGGCCAGTGTTTCTTAAGTCAGGGTGGGTCTGGATACGCTGTAGCCCGGCCCCGCTCAACCTATGAACACCCTATAAGTAAGCAGATCCTATCTATGCCATATTAAAGGGTCTATCATCTAAACCTTCCATCTGTCATCTCATTTCAACCCCATCATAGTTTCCAATTTGAGATGGGATTTAATTAGATTTAGACTCTTTACTCTCCTTTTAATCGTGCAATCCAAATTAACAAGAATGAGTAAAACATAAGGGTTATTATAGTTGCATTTTCAATTATTTATTCAACACAATTG
Organism: Umbellularia californica; assembly: GCA_028538565.1. Taxonomy (NCBI): domain Eukaryota; kingdom Viridiplantae; phylum Streptophyta; class Magnoliopsida; order Laurales; family Lauraceae; genus Umbellularia; species Umbellularia californica. The sequence continues at coordinate 9,134,113 of JAPQWN010000006.1, read as the reverse complement.
TGTCATATATATTTCCTTTCTTAATTTTTTTTTCCTTTTTCATGTATTTTCTGGTGTCTTAATATTTTTTTTTATCATAGTTGTTTTTTCCCACTTTTGATGGGTTCTTTTATTTTCCGTTGTGATAGGTTTTCATTGATTTATGTTTTTTCTTTTATTCTTTTTCAACTTTTAGTTTTTAGGCATTGGGTTTCTATGGTTTATTCGTTTCTTCTAAGTTATTTTTGTTATTAGATTGTCTATAGACTTCTGTTTTTATGATATAGTATTTTTGTGGTATTTTTGTCACTTTTATTTTTTTTATTATGGGTTATTCATATGATTTCAAAAGAATGTTTGAAGAAAAATACTTAATTGGTTTCAAACAAATTAAAGTGTTATTATTTTGAAATTAACCAAATATATTTCTTTGTTATTATTGTAACTCTTAGTTTTGAATGCAATTTTTACCATCTCAATATAATTTAGATTAAACATTATTTTAAAAATCTTATTATTTTTAATATTATAAATTATATTGCCCGTGTGAAGCATGGGCGTGTTTTGCTAGTTTATATTGAATCCTACAATTGGTATCATTCATGCTAGCAAAACACCCAAAAAATATGAATAATATTTTGTTATTCATAAACTTATGAATTCATATTTTTTGGATTGTAAGTCTCTCTCTATCCCTCTCCATCTCTCTATCTCTCTCCCCTTCTCATTAGGGGTGCACAAAAAACCGCTAAATCACTAAACCGATCCAGACCAGGCGGTTCAGATTGGTTTTGTAGTAGATCGGTTCGGATTTCCTTCAAACCTTTTGGTTCGGTTTGAATGTGCGGTTAAACCGTTCAAACTGAACCGAACCGAACCAATTATATAAAGATATATTTTTTATAAAATATATAAAAAAATATATGAAAATTTACTTGAAGAAGACTCAAACCCTTACTCCATTACTTAAAGTTCAACGTCTATTACCAATCGAACTATCATTTTTTTTGTGAAAAAATAAAAAAAATAAAAAACAAAAAACCATAACCGAACGAAACCGATTCCTTTTGTTCGGTTCGGTATGAGCACATGAGCAGTTTGGTTTGGGAAATAGAAAACCGATGAGTTCGGTTTGGTTGATTGTTTCCCCTCTAAACTGATCTGAACCGCCCATGTGCACCCCTACTTGTCATGTATTTTCTTTCCTTTAGATGGCGAGGGCAGTAGTGGGCTTCACATGTGCATCTTAAGAATAAAGATCTCAAGATCTCACTTGAGGGCCACAAGTTGAGCATTTTGCAACTGCTCTCCGGATTTGATTTTTCAATCCCACTACAGTAATACCGATATAAAAATCCTACTGCAGTAATATTTAAAATATTAATAATACAATTATTATCAAGGTATTATGTTGGATGAAAACTTATTATATGAATCCTATCATCTTAATATAACAGTCAATATCCACTTTAAATATGACAGAATGTACATGATCTAGCTTGACAAGAGATGGAGCCTACATTTCTGATTTTAATGGTCTAGGTTGAGAAGAGGTGGGGCCCTCGTTTCTAATCTTAATGAGATGAAATACATGGTGGGTTGATGCCAAACACTACAAAATCTCACTTCAAATATCCTTTGATTTGGATAAACAAATCAAATCTAGAGGGATAATACCGGACATTGCAATTAAATTCAAATCCATCACCATCCAATGTGAGAAGAATTCGAGGGAGGGAGGGGAGACGTGCAATATTGCGGAAGGTGATAATAGGGGGAGGAGATTTGATGGGGCCAAGTTGCCAAAGATGGAGGGGGATAAAGGGAGGTTGTTGCGGGAGAGGTTGTCAATCTCTCATTTTTCACTTAAGAACTAACAGTTTTTTATTTACATTCAAATTAGGGAGGTTTTATTAAAAGTACAAAATAAAAAGGCTTTTTTGAGATTCTCTAAAAAATGCAGGGGTCCTTTTGTAAATACCCCTACATTTTAGACAGCACACAAACATGAGAAAATGAAACTTCGAAGTAGAGAAAGCCTTAATTTCGTCTAGATAAAATTGAAGTCTCCAAGGACCCCTCTCCACCTTAAATACCCACCTAATAGGCATTAAAAGAATCACTTTCCATATCATATATGTGACTGGATCCCATTTGTATAGACAGGGTCACATACTTAGGAAGATTCCAATTATTATTAGATTCTTCTTTTTTTATATTCAAGAAATGATTTTTGACCCCTCCCTTCAATTTTTTTATTTTTACTTTTATTTCTGGACTCATATTTCATTTTGATGTATCTTACATTCTGAAAGAATTTGGAGAGGGGTCAGTTTTTTTATCTGGGAAAGACCAAATAGGTTCAAGAATTGAGAGAATTAAGAATAGCTACTAGAAAGACTAATCCAATCCATAACGACATAATTAAGCTTTCCTTTGAACTTAGAAGAAAAAAATCCAAAATGACAAGCAGGGGTCGAGCCATGTTGTTATAACCTGGGGCGATGGCCACAGGTAGATCTTGAGATTACTTAGAGATTTAAATGAGCCGGACCATGCCCCACATATATTTAATAAATACTCGTTCCACGTCTAAATCTGACGATCGCCCCATGTCACAGAATTGAAAACACCAATCTTTTGCTTCGACATCTTATTCCACCGAGGTCTCCCTCCCTCCCTACCCTGATACACCCAATCACTCTATACCTAAATTTGAATTTTTAATCTCCAAATCCTAATTTCAAATCCTAAATTTTCAAATTCTAATCCAAACTCTAAACCCTAAATCACCAAATTTGAATATATATACAAATTCGAAGATGATCAAATCACCCGTGGGCATGCTTCCATCTTTAGTTCATACCTAAATTAGTTCTTAGAGTTCATATGTTCAGATAGCTTGAGTTACATTTAACTGGCATTTTTTTTTTTTTTTTTGGCATGACTAATTATATGGAATTATTTTAAAGCTAAAGTATGTGCAGGACAACCAAATTCCTTAGATCCAAATGGAACTTCTTTGGGTACCCAAATCGGGTAATTAGATGCTCTCCCAAATCGCTATTTCAGGTCATACAAATATCACGATCGAAGAATATGTTATTTTAGAAAGTTTTAACAATTATCACCTGAACTTGGGAGAAGCAATAGGACAACCCTTTAAATGGGCATGAGATTTCAGCGTGGACACGGTGGAAATTTTATATCTATTTAAACATTATACATTTTCTCCTTTTTCTATTATTAGTGTAACAAAAGTTCAAAAAAGTCAAGCAAAATTTAGCCCCTTCCAAATAAAATTCTTGGTTACACCACAGATGACAATCACTTTAACTTTATTAGAATCTTTCGTACCAACGTTCTTGCCATATCCGCTCGCAAATAATCCGGGACATCTGCTTTCGCTTCCTCATCTGGTTTTTCACTATTTTGTTGAAGCTTTCCTATTTCTATTCTAACAAGAGTTTCATTGGCCCTTCACTTGCTGCTCTCGAATGCAAAGGCCTTTCCATTTCTGATATCTTTTCCGTTTCTCAATCATCGCCAAGATTCTTTTTCTATATAGATCTCTATTTCCATCCCAACGAATGAAAAAGCTCTCCCTTCCCTGGGCCGGCAGAAGAAGAAGATTTATTCATCATTAAAAGATTTATTCATCTCTTTCTGTTTGTTTTTACTGCTCTCACGTGGAAGGCTATGGATCTGTACTTTGGGGTGAGGGATTAGTTGGGTTCTAGGATTTGTGGGGTTCTGATTTGGAGTCATGTTTTGAGATTTGTGTGTGTGGTATTTGAGGCTGGTCGTATTTAAGGATCTCCCACATTGTAGTGAAAGGAAGTTCCTTCAGAAAAGATGTTTCTTTTTACAGTGAAAGAGACGATTAAGGAAGAAGGGTAATTTTTGAATTCGAGAGTCTATTTAAAAAAACCCATCTTTCCCATTATCTCTGTAGCCTGGAACTCATAATTTCAAGACTTTACAAGGAGCAGCTCATTATTCCTACATACTCGGTGCGCCGCAAGCTTCTTCCCTGAACTCATCCCTCTCACAGGTGTTTTGCTTTAATTCTAAACTCAGTTATCTAATTCTCACATATCTATTCACATGAACTTTTGTAAGAGATAGAATCATGCTAAAAAGTTCTAATGATTTACTGGATTAGCTGAAGTAGGTTAAAGATATATATGTTTCTTTTTTGTTAATGCCTAAATGCTTCAACTCAACCCTCTGTCTGGTGTTTTTAGTTAATTTTAAAGTCAATTATCTAATTTTTATCTTTTCTTTTCATTTTATTTTTTTTAATCGGAGGGTGTCTCCGCCTTTGTGCCGGACTAATCCCTTCCGGACAGCCGGATAAATCTCCCGTGGCTCCAGTACCACGGTTTCGAACCCTCAAACCACCGGGAGTAAACCATGTGGCTCCAGTACCACGGTTTCGAACCCTCAAACCACCGGGAGTAAACCATCGTCCTAGATCAACTGATCCCCCTTTTGGTTGTGGTTTTTATCTCAATACATGAAACTTTGAAATAGAGAACATCATATAACGCTGCAAGTCTTGATGATTCACTGGAATAGCCGAGGTAGGTTAAAGGTTTTTGATGATGCATAAAGACTTCAACATAACTGCGGAGACTCTGATTTTTTCATAGGGAAGGTGCAGGAGATGGATTATACTAGGTTACAGGTGCGGACGATGGGGTTGTTACTTGGTAGAATGTTTTGACTTATTGCTGCTTGATAAAGCAATTGCAAAGGGGCTTCATTGCGTTCTGTTGTTTGGGGAGGTCAACGGAGGTGATGTACATAAGCCGTGGCTATCTGTTGAAAACACAGATGATGGAAATGTAGCATTGAATCAGTTGACCTTTCACTTAGTTTGGCCGGGACCAGTGAATACACTACTGTAGACTGTAGTGCAAATATTCTTGAGCACCCAGGAATGCTCATCTCTTTATTGTAGATTGAAAAAAAGGATTGAATTGCGAACTTAGTCGCATGTACCTTTTTTTAGGAGGCCTTGAACCGCAAATGGGTTTGTGGGAATGAAGAAAAGAATGATAAAATTCAAAATACAAAAAAGGGGTACACCTACTTCCCCTTCCCCTGCCCTCTTTTTTAATTTAGTGGTTATTTGCTAGTTTCTGTTTGATTTAGAGGGTCTCTCAGATAGCTGTTCCCTCAAAGTTAGGTTTTTTTTGTAGAATGTAGATAGGTCACTCTCATCTACGGAATCTAGGAAGTCTACCCTCAAAAGACTTTCAAGCAAAGCTTGGCCATTGTGCTGTGGATAAGGTCGGGTTGCCTGTTGCTACCATTGGGTGAGAATTCATATGTGTGGACCCATGAATTGGGATTTCCACCCTAGGCCATGTTATGTCGAGACAAGCGGATCATTCCTTATAATGAGGATGAGCTTCAAGAGAATGATTCAGACTTATTGCAAAGTGAAACTATGTAGTATTAGACACGAGATGGATCTTCCAAATAACGTGATTCAAATTTTTGGAATTAGAGTATTAGACTGATCCGAATGGACTAGACCATTGGATTGATATTCGAGGGTCAATTTTTTTCTTTTCTTTTTTTGATATAATGCCTTTAAAATTGTGGGCCACTGATCAACGGATTGAGGGCATGGAATTGACCTGAAATTCGATATGCCCTACTCACATGGCTAGAGTATCTGGTTCCTCATTAAACTCTCTCTACACTTCAAAACATAACCTCTCTTGATGATTGATGATGCAAAAAGTGACTTCTCACACCACCGGTCAAGTAATAGATAATTAATGCAGTAATTGAGATGAGAGAGAGATTTATGGTGGTTCGGTCAGTGACCTACGTCCACTTTCGGAAAGGCTGAGATCACCGGATGTATTAATTCCCAAGTATTTCAGAGATTATAAGCTTTGGAGAGAGTGTAGAAGAGAGATTCTTGCTTGGAAATAATAATTGCTTGCCCCTCAAGTACCGAGAGACTCTTTAATTTATAGTATTCCCCTAATAGATGGGAACGACTTTACAGTGCCGTTCACGAGGAGCCTTTGAGGTGTCCTCGACTGGCGAGGCAGTTGGGATATTCTCCGCAGGACTTGGTAAAAGCGGGACGTGGCTTGACTGCTTTCGAAGCGACCCGGACTGCTGTGACGTGGCCAGGCATCGTGGATTTGGACTCGGACTCCATTAGACCAAACGGATCTTCATTAATTTAAGCCTTGGCTCATCACAGACTGGGCCACTTGGGCCTGACTCATCATTTGCCCCTCAATGCCCTGTGTCCAATGGAACTTGGAGAGGAGGGCATTCGATCGAATTTTCGGCTGAGTTCGCAACTGCAAAAACTTCGGGAGGCCAAAACATCTGTTTCGAGGCCTTTTTTGGACTTTTGACAACATCAGTCACAGCCTTAGGCGGTGAGTCTTGTAGGGCTCGCCGAGAGCTTCGATTTGATATATAATAAGCCTCATTTGAAGTTACGGACCAAAATTTACGGTCCAAATAGCGAGCAGGCGCGCTGGGCACGGTTCTGGGCGAGCGGAGGGGCTGGCGCCTGTGCTGGGCGCCCTGAGGAGGTCTGGGCGCCCTAGGAAAGGTCTGGGCGCCCATGGGAAGTGCTGGGCGCCCATGGGTTGGTCTGGGCGCCCATGGGAGGTGCTGGGCGCCCATGGAAAGGTCTGGGCGCCCATGAGAAGTGCTGGGCGCCCATGGGAAGTGCTGGGTGCCCATGGAAAGGTCTGGGCGCCCATGAGAAGTGCTGGGCGCCCATGGGTTGGTCTGGGCGCCCATGGGAGGTGCTGGGCGCCCATGGAAAGGTCTGGGCGCCCATGAGAAGTGCTGGGCGCCCATGGGTTGGGCGCCTGGGAGTCCTGGGCGCCCCTGGGATGCCTGGGCGCCTGGGATGTCTGGGCGTCCTTGATCTGGGCGCCTGATGGTGTGGGGTTAGCTGCTGCGTCCGTGGACTTCTCTGCTGTTGCTGGCGTGAGCTTCGCTGCTTAGGGGCTAGCCACTGTCTGCGTGGGCGAACAGCTTGTGTGCTGTCCAGACATTTGATTTGGGCAGCCAGGCAACTGGTCCGGTGATTTAATGTAGTAGTCCCGTGGGTTGTAGATAACTCGGAGATAGAGGCTGTTTGCGCGAGAGCAGATACAGAGTTTGAGGGTTGCTCGTGAGAGAGCTACACCTTTTTGAGATCGAGCTTTTGGCTACCCGCGAGAGAACCGGTAAGCTGGAAATAGGCTGCCTGCTTGAGAGCAGTGCATAAGCCAAGCTTTTTGGCGACCCGCGAGAGGGTAGCTAAGCTGGAGATAGGCTGCCTGTTTGAGAACAGTGCAGAGGACAAGCTTTTTGGCGACCCGTGAGAGGGACGCTAAGCTGGAGATAGGCTGCCTGTTTGAGAACAGTGCAGAGGCCAAGCTTTTTAGCGACCCGCGAGAGGGACGCTAAGCTGGAGAGAGGCTGCCTGTTTGAGAACAGTGCGCAGATGAAGCTTTTGGCGATCCGTGAGATGATTCACTTCGCCTGGACCTGTTGATTTCCTCAGCGTTCATATATTTTTGAGCTTTCACCAATAGTTCTGGCATGCTCTTTGGTGGTCTCTTCATCACTGAGAAGAGGAAACTCGACGAGCGAAGGCCTCCCAAGAAGGCTGTCATTGTCACTTTGTCATCGGGATCTTCTACCTGAAGTACCTCCTCGTTAAAACGAGTGAGGTAGCTCCTGAGGCTCTCATTTTTGTCCTGCTTTACGCTGAGCAGGTGTGTGGCGGGCTTCTGATGGCGGCGCCCTCCGATGAAGTGTGACACGAATGATTTGCTTAACTCCCCAAAGGTGGCGATGGAGGCTGGAGTTATATTGGCAAACCACTGCCGAGCGGAACCCTTCAGGGTAGTTGGGAATGCTCTGCACATAACCTCGTCAGGGATATTATGCAGCTGCATTACAGTTTTATATGTCTCCAGGTGGTCCAATGGATCCTTTGTCCCATCGAAGGTTTCTATGGACGGCATTTTGAACCTTGGAGGAAGAGGGTAGTTTACCACGTCGGGCTTGAACGGTGTGTCCGTTCGCCTGACTATGTAATCCACTGTCTCTGGTGCCTGCGCCTTCATGGCATTGAAGACATCACCCAGCTGATTTTGCATTTCCCTGATCTTCTCGTCCCAGCGATTGGGGGCATCCCTGGACGGATCATGAAAATAGCTCCCATCCTCTGCGCTTTGATTTTCACTCTGCCCCTCATTGAAATGAGGGTCCTCCCCATTAGAAGCAGAGGGAGGAGGTGGAAGCCCTCCGTGATTAGCTCCCCCCGGAGGTGGGAGTCCTCCAAACTGGGCTCCACCCGGAGGGGGAGGAGGTCCCTGTTGGTGGGCACCACCCTGGTGGGCGCCCAGGGGGAACTCATGCCCATGGGCGCCCAGGTGAACTCCTTGGGCGCCCGGGGGAGGAGCTCCATGGCGTGGAGGTCTTGGATGCCCCGAGCGTGGTGCTCCTTGCGGTACTCCCCCAAACTGTGCTCCTCCTTGCCCCCCTGCCAGCATGAGTTGTAAAATTTGCTGGTTTTGAGTCACCAGCTGCTGCATGGTCTCCAACATTTGCTGAGGAGTGGGAGCAGGAGCATGAGGGGTAGGATTCGTCGGTGGAGGATCATTCTCGCCTCGCCTTCGCGGGAGGGATTATCCTCGGGTCGTCTTGCAGATCTTGTGGTGATCACCATAATTTTGAAAAAAGGAGGATTTTGAGAACTTTTGTCGGTTCCCACAGACGGCGCCAAACTGATGATGCTCAAAATTGATTTCGCACACCACCGGTCAAGTAATAGATAATTAATGCAGTAATTGAGATGAGAGAGAGATTTATAGTGGTTCGGTCAGTGACCTACGTCCACTTTCGGAAAGGCTGAGATCGCCGGATGTATTAATTCCCAAGTATTTCAGAGATTACAAGCTTTGGAGAGAGTGTAGAAGAGAGATTCTTGCTTGGAAATAATAATTGCTTGCCCCTCAAGTACCGAGAGGCTCTTTAATTTATAGTCTTCCCCTAATAGATGGGAACGACTTTACAGTGCCGTTCACGAGGAGCCTTTGAGGTGTCCTCGACTGGCGAGGCAGTTGGGATATTCTCCGCAGGACTTGGTAAAAGCGGGACGTGGCTTGACTGCTTTCGAAGCGACCCGGACTGCTGTGACATGGCCAGGCATCGTGGATTTGGACTCGGACTCCATTAGACCAAACGGATCTTCATTAATTTAAGCCTTCGCTCATCACAGACTGGGCCACTTGGGCCTGACTCATCAATGATGATGTTGCTTTTTTTTATTCTTTTCCTTTCACCGCAATGTAATAAACCCCATCCTCATAAAACTCCCCTCGTCTAAATATAATCTCCCTTGATGATAGCATTGCTTTTTCCCCCATTCACTACAATGAAGAAGAACCTCCTCTATGATGATTTGCTTTCAGCTAAGCATTCATGGAGTCTCCTATAACTTTTAGTGGGCCAGTCTGCCAGAGTATCATTCTCGAACCATCTTAAATCCTTCTTTCCATTCACCACAATGTAGAAAAAAACCCATCCTCATTAAACTCTATTTAAAAGTCTAAATATGACCTCTCTTGATGTCATGATAGCGTTGCTTCTTTTTTTTTTTTTAATTCCATTCACAATGAAGAAAGAACCCTCTCTATGGAGCAGTTGATTTTCTTTCATCTATTATTAAGCATTCACAGAGTCTCCTTTGACTTTTAGTGGGCCAGGAATTCGTTAACCATCTTAATTCCTTCTTTAATTGCCAATAATTTCTCCACGGTTCAAATCCCTGACCTGTCCATCATAGGCTTGGTTAGGACTCAATTGCGTTTGATCGGATTATCTAGATGGGATTTCAAATCCCTGACCTATCCATCATGGGCCTGTTAGGACTCAATTAGGTTTGGTTAGATCGTCTAGATGGACTGCTAATGGATTGATTTTGGTCCTCATTGAATTTAGCACTTTTGTTTTTCAGTTTGAGACCTATCTATCTTAAGCCCATGTTGACTATCCAATGTTGGACTTGATTCCCTTTCCTTGACTGGGCCCCAATTGAGAGGGATAAAAGGCCATTTAATAAATCAAATTGTTCCAACTTCCAACTAGTCAAGGACTTGACTAATCACAGAATCCATGAAGTCTAGGCCCTCGGCTCCTGCATCAAGAACAGAATAAAATTTTAAATCTTTCTATTCACACCAACTAAAAACGCACATGATCCAATTCAGTCATTTAATAACCCTTCTTAGTTGTGTTAGAGCTCAAAAGTCTAGATTGTTGGACAATAACAACCATTCATTTGGAGGTGCTCTTGATTAAAGCAAATAAATGGTTAAGATAAGAATCAACTCAATTGACCCTTTCATTTCTGGAAAAAATAAAAAGAAAATATCAATTGGCTCATAGCTGTCCATTTTGATTTATCGAACATCCTTGGTGACTCTCACTGCACAAATGTTTAAAATTCTCTTACATGTGAAGGTGTGTATATTTGATGCTAGCATATATAATTAGATAGATAGATATAGAGAGAGAGAGAGAGGGAAAAGAGTGAAGCCTTCATGTCATATTCAATGATTATAGCAAGCCATCTTCAAATCGATTTAGGCAGGCAACATTAACAAGGAAAGAAGACAATGGTTTGTTGTTTTTGTCAACAATCAGTTAGTGTGGCACAATATAATTTTTAGTTTTATTAATTTGATTCAATCATTGCATTTTCTGAAATCATGATCAGTGATATGGTTGAAAAAAGTTACGGCCCATCAGTTTGTGGTGCTGTTTACAAACATGGTAGCTATATGCCTATATCCAACGTGTGTGATATACAATGTGTTCTTTAGTTTAGATAAAGACAGAGTTTAAATAACAGATGATAATGTATTCCACAACAGATCAATCAAATGGTTCGATCCTAAAGCGCAACTTTTCAAACTAAAAAAAAAAAAAGAAAAAGAGAAGATATTTATGATTTGATTTGTTGGTACTTGAAGAAATTGTTCATGACAAATGTCCCTTAACTCCCTAACTATGATCTTATGATAGTTTTTTTTTTTTTTTTTTTCTAATTGAACTGAAACATTGAGCAATTGGGCAATAAATAAGATGTTTAAACTTACCTTTTGTTTATTTTTAAATTACCTCACTTTTATATGCATGTGCTACGATTCTTACTAGAATTCATTTTTATTTTCAATGATCATTTCCTCAAGTTGTCTTGACAAAAACACAAAATCTGAGAATATTCCAATACTATCTTCTGCCGATACTATCCTGACAATGATATTTTCTGGAATGTTGGTAAAGGAGAGTCCATTTAGCAGTCCTCTTCAGGCCCATGGCTACCTTGTTATTATTGAAAGTAAGGAGCCGAATTTAAAAAAAAAAAAAAAAACTGTATGTTTATGTATATATTAAAGGAATAAATACTCCTGTGGCATCACCCACTGAGCTCAAATACAAAGATAATAGGACGATCCAAATTCCAAACCATCTACGTTTGGTCATTGCATTGATCTGCTCCTGCGTAGAAAGGTTTCTAAGCATCAACTTTTGGTCATTACATTGACCTCCTGTGTAGAAAGGTTTCTAATACCTATCCATCTATTGATGGACTTCTCCCATTAGCAAACGCTATTTGTAAATTTTTCCATTAAAAAGTAGGTAATTCTATAATCACAGAATATCTTTTGAGTTTGAATGTCATGCATTAAGAGAAAGCATGAGAGCTATGGAAGATTAGTGCAAGCATTTTTAATCCTTGACGTTGATATATATGACTCTATTATCTTTATCACTTTTTTTCTTTTGGAGCAGGAATTCTCAAGATCCAACATGGAGGTGCAAAACAGAAAACCAGCCGCACAACTTGTTTTCCAACATGGAAAGCGGGAACAAAGTCAGACCTTCTTTAACATGGCAACTGGAAGCTACCACGTGAGAAGCATTGGCCAGATGCGTAAGAAAGATGTTTGTCTATCTTCTCATGGTTGGTTGTTGTTAAGAGACTCATGTAGTAGATGTTGTTTGTTCAATCCAGTATCGTTGACAGAATTTAAGCTACCACAGCTTACAAGAAAGCATCGTGATTGTATATGTGTTCTCTCAGCACCACCCACAGATCCCAATTGCCAACTTATCTTGATAAAAAAAAGGTCTACTATATTTTACTCCTGTAAAATTATTCAAGATAGCAAATTTGATGAAGTAAAGTTCAATCCTCTGGACAATTATGACGTGTTTGTTGATGCCGTTAGTTGCAAAGGCAAAATATACTTTTTTACCTGGCTAAGAAGGTTTGGTGAAATCAGTGTTGGTCCTGGTAACCATTTCGCTAAACCAATATTCTTAGATGTGGATGCACCCATATGTCCTCTATGGTATCGCCCCAAATCTTACCTTGTCGAATCCTGTGGGGAGGTATTTCTTGTATGCCAACTCTTACATTGGACATGCAATTGGGTTTTTAGTTTCATGGTTTTCAAGATGGATTTCTCTGAGATGAGATGGGTACTTGTGAAAAGCATTGGAGATCGCCTGTTCTTCTTGGGTAAAAGTTGTTCCCAGTCATGCTCTGCATTTGAATCAGGACTTGAAGGCAATCAAATATTTTTCTTTTTGTCTGATGACAAAAGCCTATATTCATTCCATATGAAAGATAGAAGCATTTCCGTTGATTTGACATGCCCAAATGTGCAACCCCCTTGGAAGTCACCGTTTTGGTTAGTGCAGACTAGTAATGAGGCAAGCGTAGATATGAAAAAGATGAGGCAGAGTAATGAAAAGATACAACCGAAGCTGATAAGTTCTAACGAGAAGGAGGCCACAGTAAAGACGGCAGAGGAAAGCACCATCATGCAAATATTTATAGAGGAGAGACCATGGTCAGACCTTCCGATAGAGATTGTTATGTTGATTGCAACAAGGCTTAGTCCAGTAGCTTATGCTCGGATGCGGTCCATCTGCAAGAGTTGGCAATCCATCATTCCCTCAGCATGGTTGCCTCTAACACCTTGTCTCCTCTTTCACGAAGAAGTTGATGGTTTGTTCAAGTTCTTCGACCCATTGACCAAAAGAGTTTATGCTGCAGACATCCCAGAATTATATGGTGCAACCGTTCATTTCTCAAATGGCGGTTGGCTATTAGTTTCTCTTGACATTACTTCTCTTTTTTTCTTTAATCCCTTTACTAAGGAAAGAATCGACCTCCCAGATTTGATATTCTTCTTTTCAGCCATTTCTTTCTCGTCTATACCTACATCTCCAGATTGTGTAGTTATTGCTGTTGTCAGTGTTGAACCCTTTGATTGCATTCTTATCGGCACATGTAGCCCTGGAGCTCAAAGTTGGGCTAAATATATATGTGATGGGGGAGTTTCTCCACTTTTCCATGTAGATGGTACTAACCCCGTTTTCCGTAATGGTCTTTTTTATTGTCCCGGTCAGGAAGGAAACCTAGGGGTATACAATGTAATTGAAGATAGCTGGAATGTCCTTAAAATCCCAATGCCACTTGAGCTCCCAAGGGGACATTGCTTTTTGATGGAGTCTAAAGAAGAACTATTACTTGTGTACCTCCTTCGTACTGAAATTCATATTTTCTCTCTTGATGAGTCCAAGATGGTCTGGGTGGAGGTTGAAGTCCTGGAAGACCTGACACTTTTCTTGAGTCGATCGACATCTCTTGCCATGATAGCCACCAAAGAAGCAACGACGGCGGCTAGAGACATGATGAACAAAGTCTATATTTCTAGATTTTTCCGAGACTCCAATGATGCTCTCGTCTACAATTTGGAATCAAAGTCGCACCATCTAGACTTCTACGAGTCTAAGGAATTCATCAATTGCACTTGGATTGATCCCACAGGCTTCGAATTTGCATTGGACTCTCATGGTAATATATTGAGTGTCACAAGTAGATTTAGGTGATTGAGATGAAAATATGTATATATATTACTTATTCCTTTCTTTGTTAATTTTCAATTATATTTTAAGGTTACTTTTGATTGGCTCTTCTTGATCTGACTCATTCCCATTCGGTTTGTATTTGCTTGTTCGATCGTTCAAGATGGCCTTCAGTATTTTTATGGGGGATTAAATTTCTTCATGGGAAATGATAGCGTGCTTGTGTGTAGCTTTGCAAGCAGTACATTTGACAGATCACCAAGTGAGTAGTTAGTACCGTTGTGGGCCAAATTTCACCCTACATGGAGTTTTATAGTCCGTTGGATTTCATTGTGTAGGAAAATGACACTTACTCATAATTATCATTATAATCAAAGCTGACTTTTCTCCTTGTCAATCTACCTCACTGAGTATTTTCCTTTTATTGCTGTTTTCATAATTCATATTTGAATTGTGATAAAAGTTTTATGCTAGCTCTCAACCTATCTAAATGCAACTTAGAATTTAGCTCCTACCGTAATATACTCATTTTTGAACATTGACAAGATTCAATGATGTGTCTCACTGAGCGAAGAGTGACATTTACTTGGTGCAACTTCATTAGGGGCCTCGGACTCCTCATGAGTTATTGACATATGATCATCTGTGAATGTAACTTGTCAAAAAAGTAAAACGTGCAAAATTATAGATAGCTACACATACTTTTTCCTTGCATTGATTGGGGAGATAGGGGTTGCTATTTATTGACTTTGACATATTCAAGCCTGGTTTACCTTGCCAATCCTTTGGTTGGTTGGTTGGCAGTGCTAAGATGATCCACATGATCCTAATTTAGACTTCAATTAGGAAATGAATTAGGGTCTTGGTCTTGGATCATAACTTGAAATATAACATCCAGAGCTAATGGAGTGGGATCTAAACCTGGCACGTTTTAGTACATGTTTGGCATCTCTATTTCTAACCTCTACTTGTGTAAATGCCTACTTGTTGTCATGTGTTTTTCTCGAATTATTTTAAATTCGCATACCAAATGTTTGATAAAAGTCTTAAAAATATGTCTATCATAATGCATAATTTTAGTTTTAGACATATCCTCCACAATGTTCCTTTTTTAAATAATGAAATGAAATAGCCCTCTAATAAAAGAGGCATACCCTTTAATAAGAGGCAAAAAGTCGGTATACCAATCAGTCTAGAATCGAAATAGATCCATGTGATGCCAAACACGTTTTCAGATTTTAGCCTCTTTTTTTTTTTTTTATGGCTCTTTTTTGGATAAACTTGTTAGAATAAGAGTAGAGATACCAAACAAGACCTAAATAACAATTCCACATTAGAATGAATACGATCCTTTAGCACCCAAATAACCGAAGGACCAAAATTGGAGAAATCGAGTATGATTCCTGTATCCATATCCTCGACCACCCAAATAACCTAAGGACCAAAACTGGAAAAATCGAGTATGGTTCCTATAACCAGACCTGTTTCTAATTTAAGTATTCCATACCCGAGGACTCAAAAACCCATATAGCACATATATGATGCATGTATAAGTATATTAAAAGCTTGTCCTAATAATGTTGGGTTGGCTTGGCTACATGAATTTTATTTCTCTATTATCTATCTTCCTTGTGCTAAATTTTCAAATAAGTTACACTTCTTTAGAACTATTTTTACTACATTCATCAACATCCTCTTAAGTATCTCAATAAAAATATTCATATAAGTAATGGGGCCTTGATTTGGGCTTAGATCCTTGTCGGTCACTTGAGGCTTTAGTCCTGGTCAAGGTTACGACTTTTTTTGGAAACCTGGTTCCCATATGGATCTTGTAGCCTGGAACTGATTTGGAGCTTTATTAGTAATCGAGATTTGAGTTCAAAAGGACATTCTATGCCGTGTGTACTGAGGATTTTTCCTTGCTGCCCATCTTTCATCATTCTCTGTGTCCAAAGAATATTTTGATTATACCAAATAAAATTAAAATTAGACATGAACCATCGGCAGTTGATGTGCCTCCTTTGCCGTACAATATCTGGTCTCTCAACATTATGCACTAGTAATCACTATTTTAATAACAGATTCTTTTGAGGGAACTGCAAGTAGTCGTCATCATCAAAAAGGCCTCTTGCCTTGTAACATCCAAAAGAGAAAAGTGCAGTACAGAAAAGTGTGAGGTACATCGAAAAGATTGGTGATATACATCACTAATTCACTATATCTACCAAAGTTCTGTATTTTCTTCTCCCTTTCTTTTTTTTCCTTCTTTGTTTCCTAAATTATAACCCGGAAATTGGATTTCCCTTTAGCACAAGCCCATTATGGGCACCTTTGGCAACGGTTATCGTTAGGGAGAGGAATCCTTTATCAAGAGGATTCCTTCGTTCTCCTAGAAACATAATGTCCCACTGAGGATTCTCAAAGGGAAGAATCATTGCATTCAACATTTGGTAAACACTAAGGATTCCTACCAACTACAGTAAACCACATCCAATGGTCACACATTTTTTACTCATTTCTCATAATACATAATGAATCCCTAAGATTTAATCCCCTCACCCTTTGTGGTATTCTTGATATTCTGAATAGTTAGGATTGTGCAAATGGGTCCCCACAGGAATTTAAAAAAAGTTTACGTGGGCTGGACTTTTCACAAAAATCTTAAAATCCATGAAGACTCTAGGGCTGAAATTTGGCCCCATTACCTTTTTGACCTTTTCCAGATTCTAAACGGTTCAGATCGTGTTTGCGGGCCCATAGGAACCAGAAAATGGAAAAAAACCGGACTGCCCCGATATCCCTTTTGGCAGTATGACAAATCAACGGTTCTAGATTTCTTCACAATTTTCTCACAATCCACGTGGAGTCAAAGCTCCCAAATTTTACCAACTAGCCTATGTTGGCCATTTGAAGAGGCTTATCGGTTCGGATTATGCAAGTGGGGCCCACGGAAGTCGAGAAATCATCATCTATTGGTCTGAACTTTTTGAAAATATCTCCAAATTTGTGATGTTTCAACAGTTGATATTGAGTCATAGAGCCATTTTATCATTGTGAAGACGATCAATGGCTCAGATCGTCATTTTGGGTCCCATATAATGAGAAAATATCAAAAACACGTCCTTAGCAAATGACCACGTCATTTACCATAGCTCCGCAATTCTGCATACGTGATGATGGGCGAGGTCGGATGGAGGAGGGTCCGATCAATGTTTTCATCCATTTGACAGATGATGTGTTTATGTTCATTCATTAAATAGTCCCTGCCAAACATAGGATTCCCTGCTTGCGTGGGCAGTGGGGTGCTTAGGGCGCGTTTGACAATTAACTAGTTAAAGCGAAGTAAAGTGAATTCGGCAAGAAATGACAAGGAGTCATATCAAAAGTACACAATTTCAAAATTTCCTCTGAATTTTTCAAAAAAAGTAAAAAAGTCAACTTCATTTCTCCACTAAAAAATAAAGAAATTCCACTTTTCTATACAAAAAAGTCAAAAAGATTACATACCAAACAACTAAAAACAAAACAACATCATAACACCATATATTTTATTCTCTCTTGATTTGATGTTTCACCTCACCATACTTCAATTAACGATACATCCAAACAGGAAGGATTTCAAAGATGGCATCTTTATAGATCGAATGAGAGGATGAGGATCTTTGAAGGAGCTTGTCTTTGAGTAGGGCTACCTTAATGCGCCACAGGGTAAGACGTGCTTTGAGCTATATTTTAAAGGAATCATATAATATGGGTCATCTTATCTAAATCCTGATCCTCTGGGTCTTCAACCGATAGACAGCCCTCGTAAAAGGAGTGTAACTCGACAGTGGGGCCAGCCTATTGAAATCCCTACGATAAAAAAAAATCCATCAAGAAACATTGGGCATTCTCAATTTTGACATCAATTGGAGCTTTTCCTACAATTGGATGACCGTTTGATGAAAAACATGATAATGAATATATATATATATATATATATATATATAATTATATTAATCACTTATCAAACAGTCATTCTAATGGTGTAAGAAAATCCGATTGACATAAACTTGCGGACACGCCATATAACAATGGGGAGTTTATTTTGAACGTCGGATACCATTAGGCAGGCCCCATTATATTGTAGAGTTCCATTCCTTTTAACTCAGAATTTATCTACGTTAGACCCTCATGCTATCCTAATATCATCTTATATGTTTTTTTTTTTTATCTGTTGTTGTTGTTGGTTAATTAGACCATCTTTTGTATGGGTTGAGTGAGTGTCAAGTCTTACTTTGCCTCCCCTGGAGGCTTGAATACCTACTTGCCAATGGGTTCAAACATTTCCCCTGGACAAACATCTACTGTTTTTTTTCTCTCCTCTGTGATCACTGTGATTACGTTACTAAGGTGGGTCTGATCATGATACAAACATCGATGGGCTCCAAATGATCACCAACATTAAGCGTCCATTATAGATATCATGGACTAGAATTACTATATGAGGGATTCCAACGGTGAACATTAACTAGAACCCCTTGCATTTTCATGGTAAGGTTGGTTCTAAAGGGGTGGCAAGACTTTCAAATCTGATTAACATGTTTTATGTTTGTACCATTTATCCAACAGTGGATATCGTCGGTTCAGATGATAATGTGTGGTTGAATGGTTTGGTTCCACAATAAGAGCATTAACAATGGTAAATAGGACAAGCAGGTATCCAGACTCATGCTCATATAATTCTTTTTTTTACCGCAGCCGCAAAAACTCTAACAAACATCAATGATTCGAATAGTCACATAAATCAAAACTAGCACAACCACCTCTACGGGGTACGGTATATCCATGTATTATAAATTAAACATTTGTATATTAGTAAGTTGAAAAGAAGAAGAAGAAGAACAAAAAAAAAAAAAAAAGGAACGGGGGAGAAAAGGAGTAGAAATGGGGTGGAGCAAGAGATTTTTTTTAAAAAAAAGAAAAAAGTAGAACAATAGTGGAAAATAGTGGGTAGTTTATGAGATTAGGATATAAGTGGGTGGTTATGGGGAGAGAATGTGAAACAATTTAACAAAAAGGGATAACTATTAGTCAAAATCGTAACTCAAAATCCAATCAAAAAAGTCGTCACCTTAACATATTTTAATGGGTGGGGCATGACTGCATGAGAGATGCTAAATTTGAAAGAAAGCACAGTAATTTGACAACCTGGAAGTGGGTTACCTGCAGAGCCCAATTGGCCAAATTGATATCAAATAGGCTCTGATTAAAGCCCAAATTTAGATGGATGATCGATCCCACCATAATAAAAATGATCATGGGTCTTATTGGGCTCAGTTATGGGATATGTCCGAAATGACATCAGATTGGGCCCAAATTTCATATGGAGATTTTTAAGGCGTAATTAAGATAAAACTTGGAAGCAAAACTCCAAGTTTGAGGCATTAACTGACAAAACAGCCGTTCTCAGGCTTAGGAGCCCAATCCGACGACCATGTAACCAATTGGTCAAATGGGCTTCTCTGTGGGTGGGAAATATATCAATGGGGGAGGGAAACGGAACCCTGTGAAACCCTCCTTGGACCAATCATGGGGTGCCACATGGGGAGATGAATTTTTTTATTCATTTGGAGAGATGGGATTCGACATCTCCTCCCATGTGTCACTCCCTGATTGGTCCAGACAGGAGATCTGGTTCCATGGGGGAGACGACCTTGTCAGGCATGTTACATATAACAATATCGTTTTTTGCGTAACAATGTATCGCAAGGATAGTCTCGTCCCAAAATGCAACACCCCATTGCGTCTTTTTCTTTACTCATTCGTCTGATTAGGTTTTAGGGATGACTTTTCGTAATTTTTTTTAATTTATAATAATAATAATAAATAAATAAATAATTTCACTATCCTTAATCTTGTCCATGGGAAAATTGTTTAAAATTACAATAATAATTAATTTCACTATCCTTAATCTTGTCTAAGGGCCTATTTGTTCAGAAGAACTGTGAGAATTCAAATGTTGTCCCGAAAGTAGGATTCTAAATTCCCAATCCCTCTATCATTTTGGAATACTAGAGTTCTAGGAATTCACAAGGCCATGGAATTCTAAATTCTAACATCAAACATAGTATTGGAAATGTCTAGGAGATAAATGTCACATCATGTAAGAAATTTCCAACAAGCCCAATTTCTTATCAAAAATCCCTTTACCCAAACAACTCTAGATGTAATAATCAATGATCCTGATCTAATTAAGATATTTAAATCACGAGCGGCATTTCATTTGAAAAGAGGAATTGTATAAAATCAATGAATGACATTTTGCTCGAACAAAAGCAGAGACACAAAAAAGAATATGCTATAAAAGCAATGAATGGATGAATAACATTTTGTTCAAACAAAAGCAGAGACGCAAAAAAGAATTTATACTTCTATAGACAGAAGACTATCAATGGCCCTTCTCCCTCCCATCCTCATAAGTCTCACTCTCCCTCTTTGCTACAGTCACATCCGCACCAAAGAAATAAAAACCGAGTCAAATTAAATGGTACTCGTTGGGCGTATCTCTATCTTGCCTTCATGGTTTGAACCAATGGTTTACCCCGGCTATTTGGGGGCTTTACTAATGGAGTTGAGCAAACTAAAGACTATTTTAAAGAAAAAAGAAATAAGTGGGTTATGATGGTATTTTATTTTTAATTGTTTGTTATGGATTTTTTTTTTGTTTTTGACTTTTTTATAGAAAGGTGGAGGGGTTTTTTTTTTAGAAAGGAGGTTTCTTTTTTACTTTTTTTTATTTAAATTTTGATGGAAAATTTGAATTAAAGTGATTTTGATGTGACATTTTTCTTTTAGAAATGAGGGTTTACTTTACTTGACTCTATTAGTAGAGTTGCCAAACGAGCCCCTTACTATTGAATTGAGATTGTGCAAATTGAATAGCAACATTGATGCGGCCATTGATTTTGGGGCTTGCTAAAATGTTGTGACGAATATTTGAAGCATATTATCCACAATTGACAGCTTCAAGTAGAGTAAAATATGGGTATAAAAACCTGCTTGAATCAAGCAAAGATGGACGACAACATGCTATCCTTTCTAAAATGAAATTCAACCTTACATAAATAGCAAAGGCTAACTTGAACAACTTAAAAGGAGCAAATACAGCTTTACAAGAAATGACTGTTAGAACTGATTATAATTGGGTTTTTTCCCTTCTCTCATTCACCTAGATCTACCTGTAACACTCATTATATTACCTTGAGAGTCCAATCCAAATTCGAATCCAGTGAGATCAATCCAAGTGCACTTAAGAAATTCCTTGGACTTGTAGAAGTCGAGCTGATGCGACTCTGATTTCATGGAGTAGATCAAAGCATCATCTGAGTCTTGGAGAAATCTAGAACAATAAATCTTGTTGTTCATATCCCTAATTGCACCTGTCGCTTCTTCGTCAGCCATCGTTACAAGAGATGTTGATGTACTCAAAAACAGTGTCAGGTCTTCCAAGGCTTCAACTTCCACCCATACCATGTTAGACTGATCAAGGGTGAAGATAACAATTTGAGTTTGACGAGTATACACCAGTATTAGTTCTCCTTCATGCTCGATCAAGAAGCAACATCCTATTGGGAGCCGAGGTGGCTCTGGCTTTTTAAGAACGTTCCAGGTATTTTCACTAACATTGTAGACTCCCAGGTTTCCTTGCAGACCCAAACAATGAAAATGACCATTGTAGAAAATAGGATTTGTAGAACATACCCGAAAAAGTGGATTAACTCCCTTCCAACGGATATATGAATGCCATCTCTGAGATCCAGGACTACACGTGCTGATAATAATATCATCATAAGGATCATAGTTTAAAATAGCAAAAACAATACAATCTAGAGATGTAGGTGTAGATGAGAAAGACATGGTTGGAAGGGGGCCACTGTAATAATCAGGATCTGGGAGGTTGATTCTTTCTCTAGTGAAGGGATTAAAGAAAAAAGAAGATCTATCATCAAGAGAAACTAGCAGCCAGCCGCCCTTCGAGTGATGAAAGGTTGCACCATGTAATTCTGGGATATTTGCAGCATAAACTCTCTTTCTCAATGGATCAAAGAATTTGTACAAACCATACTTCTCTTTTTGAAACATGAGACATGGTGTTAAAGGTGACCATGTAGGGGGAACAATAGATCGCCAACTCTTGCAAATGGACCGCATCCGCGCATAAGCCGTTGGGGTGAGACCTGTTGTAATTAACATTACAATCTCTATAGCAAGGTCCGACCAAGGTCTCTCATCTATAGATATCTTCTCAATGGCAGTTTCCTTTGCCACCATTACTTCTTCTGCCTTCTTATAAGTATTTATAGAGTGTATCTTTTCCATGTCTTCCTTGACGTGAACATCACTATGCTCAATCGTTTCCATGTTTGCCTGTTCCATCTTTTCCATGTTTGCCTCTAACTCATCATTGGTATGAATTAACCAAAAAGGTGACTTCCAAGGGGGTCGTACATTGGGGCAAGTTAAATCAACTGAAATGCTTCTCTCTTTCATGTCATACGAATACAAGCTTATGTCATCTTCAAAGTAGAAAAATATCCGATTGCCTTCAAGTCTTGATTTAGATGCAGAGCATGACTGTGAGCCACTCTTGCTCAAGAAGAACAAGTGATCCTCAATGCTTTCCACTTGCAACCACAACATCCGAGAGAAATCCATCTTAAAAACTAAAAAATCAGATGCCATTTGTTTATCCCAATAAAAAAATTGGATAACAAGAAATAACTCTCCACAAGATTCAACAAGGAATTTCGTTCTAAAGTGCATTGAAAAAGGTATGGGATTCTTCACATCTAGAAATCTTAGTGTAGGGCAACGATTCCTGATATCAAAATCGATAACACCGAATCTTACTTGAAATGTCTGAAAATATATTTTGCCTTCGTAACTAACCACCTCAGAAATATGGTCATTGTGATGATGAAGATCAACTTGAGCTTCACTAAATTTGCTATCTTCAATAATTCTACAAAAATAAATTACAGGGACCTTTTCTCTGATCAAGATTAGTTGGCAATTGGGATCCGTAGGTGGTAATGAGAGAACATATTTGAAATCACAGTGTTCTTTTGTAAGTTGTGGTACCGTGATTTCTGTCAATGATAATGGATTGAACAAACAAAATCTACCAGAAGAGTCTCCTAGTAACAACCAACCATGATAAGAAAGCTTAACAATTTTCTTACGCATTTGTCTCACATTTCTCACGTGGTAGCTTTTAAATGCCATGTTAAAGAAGGTTTGAGTTCGTTCATGTTTCCCGTGTTGGAAAATAAGCCATGGGCCCAATTTTTTGTTTCCCACTTCCATACTGAATCTTGAGAATTCCTGCACAAAAGAACAAACGAACAAAAGAAAACAGTCATGTGAATATCGAGGATGAAAAAAATGTGCACATTAATTTTATGTAGCTCTTGGGCTTTCTTTTTACTGCATAAAATCCAAACTGAAAAGATTTTCTTGTGATCATGTAGCTAGTACTTTTATATGGATAATTAAAAAAAAATACCAATACTAAATACTAATAAAAGTCCTTCAATAGATGGTCTACACATGAGGAAGTCAATGTAATCCCAAAAGTAGAAGGTTTGGATTGCCCTACGATCTTACATTAGAGCTTAATGGGTGATGCTTGAGCATGAGTCTTGTTGTCTCGCTTTAAACCTCATCAGATGATCATAACGCCTTGACCTATGGCCCTCAAGTTGAGTGATTCCAAAAACCTCATTTTCTTCATTTAAACCAAATAGTGACGTACAATTGGATGAGTGCCAAATTTGGAATTAAAGCAATTCGTGACAAGGTTGATGTAGGCTAGACAATAGGTCGGCCAATCCATTGGGTTCAGTCTATAAGCCCAAGGGTGCATCCCTTTATTTAGGAGTTTGATTTGTTTGGGATTAATATTAGTATGTTTCCTATTTTAGACATTATTCAAATATTAGGAAATATAGTTGCTTAGAAATTAAGCCAACTCCTCTATTTAAGAATGTTGGCCTCATTGTATTCAGAGTGCTTATTATTAATTAATTTTTGAGTTAAAAGAGAGTTTCTCTTCGGTTATAGTGTTTCTCATTATCAGGAGTGTGCCTTAGTGGCCGGAATCTATCTTGGATTCAAACAATCCCTCGAGAGATTGATCTACCGTCTCGATCGCGGATCCGGACTGATCCACTTTCTTATGTATGAATAAGCCTAGACAAAATAGGAAACTAACTAATATTAATCCTAATCAAAATAAACTACTTAATAAGATTCCTAAATAGTTGGATGTCCCATTGGGCCTATGGGCTGGGCTCAATGGGTTGGCCGACCTATTGTCAAGACTGAATCACTTATGGATATCTTTTATATTCCCACATCCAAGTGTGGAAACTCGATGGCTATGGCAAAGGAGGGCCGTGCCAAGCCCACGCCTTGATTAAAAAACACAGAACCAGTACTCTACACAAGCACGTAAATATTAGCAAACAATTGGAACTCCAACTCACTTTCACAAAACCTAATGCAAAGTGATTGATGACCGCTTTGCTAAGGTAATGACTCGCTGCTAATCATCTTTTTGATAGCTAAGTGGAGGTCAGTGAAGATTCAAATGTAAAAGTAAAAACCAATATGACACACATATTGAATCCTGAATGGGCTTCTAAAAGATTGGCTCGCTAATTTTGGGATTGGTATTAGCAATCAAGTCCAATTTACCACCCCGAAGATGAAACTCCCTTAAGAGAGGTCGATGTCCAGAAACTTCCTTAGCGTGGGCATTTTTAAATGAAATTCTGAATTATCTCAAACTGCAGGACCTGCCTAACCATCAGAGATTTTGGCTAGTTTATACAGATGGGTACACATATTATAAACTACTTTGTGAGTTATATAAACCTTATGTTGATCAAGAAACCAGTGATGGCTTAATCAGAGAGTTGAAAAAATGCAAACATGACATTAACCATTTTTGTTACACACCTTCATTCCTTTTGGCTTATATGCATATTTCTGATATATTTCTGTCATGGCTCTCGGTTCTTACTTGTTCTATTGGTCGAATACTTTTTGGTATATGAAATTTTATTACTAAAACATGGAAAATAAGCACAGAGAAGTGGCATGTCCTTGAAGACGGCAGGCCTCAAAGTACCATACAGCCAAACAACCTCCCATCACCATTGCAGTGGCAAGAAAGAGAAGCCAAACAGCCCAAACTACCTTGGTAGAAGCTAATGAAGTTGCAAGCTGCAAGGGATTTTTCATTGACTCTTGACTTTGGTGCAGATAGTACAAGGCCATTCACCTTTTGAGGAGTTATTGAATAGGCATAATTTATTGAAATTCCAGCCAAATGATTTTCAAATACTTGAATCAATATTGTAGCTGTCAGATAATTTGAGCACATGAAGGAAAGTATGCGGCACTACTATATATCATTTTCTCTGTGGTCATTATCACTGAACAACATCTGCTATATATTATCATAAATGAGAAAATTGCCTTCGCCACTTTAGCTCTTCATTAGATAAAGAGATTTTAAATACCTGAAGGTAGATTGAAAGGAAAGGAAAGGAAAGGAGAGTGATTGTACATTTAAAACAATGAAGTGCATGTCATATAAAAGTGGAGAGCCTTATGAGCCCATTTCCGATATGCATTGTCATCTGAATGATTAGACATCCTTCTTATTTCCAACGCCAAAAAATAAATCCTTTCCAAATGGTTTTGACCTTTCAATATAATGA
The DNA here is from genome assembly GCA_028538565.1 of Umbellularia californica. NCBI lineage: Eukaryota > Viridiplantae > Streptophyta > Magnoliopsida > Laurales > Lauraceae > Umbellularia > Umbellularia californica. The sequence continues at coordinate 9,108,425 of JAPQWN010000006.1, read as the reverse complement.
TGATTGCTGATTTCGATGAAACAATGAAAAAAAAAACTGCAAATAAAAAGAGGGAAAAAATCAAAATATGAATACAATCTGTATGTGACATGGTTCGGTAATTCAGTTTCCCCTTTCTTTCAGCTGTATCCTTTTCTTTTTGTTTGGTGGATGGTTTTGACTGAGAAAACAATGGAGAGAGGTCTCAATTTGTCATTGTAGAAGCACTACTCTTGTGGCTATATGCCACATATATTTGAACAGTTTGTCTCACTAGCAAGGCAAGGCTACTCATTGTTCAAAGTAATCAATTTCCCAGTGTTGGTGACTTTGTCCCAAACCAGTTGAGATTTTGCCTTAAACATCTATGATATGAAGCAAATATCTTCCTCTGTTTAAGTTTTAATTAATTAACAAATGGCCTAAGATACCCTTCAATACATGGAGATGGAAATCCATAAGCAGAAACTGATGCCAGCAATATCTACTAATTAATAAAAATAACATGGCAACCGTACTGCCTACCCATCATCAACAACCTTCTCTTACGTGGGGCTTTCACTTTCATTCAAGCAACTCAAAGAAAATTCCTAGGTGTGGGGACCCCCAAACTGCAGTACTTGGTTCACTTTCCTCAGATTTTGATTAGTTTGTTATAGGCCCATATACATCTTTGTGGGTTATAAAAATCTGTAACCTCGTATAAACATTTAGATTCCGATTTTGATGCACCTTCTATATTTCATTAGATTATGACTACTTTATTTTTCCTAAAAATCCCTCCACTAGTTTTAGTATGATTAGGACTCTCTATATTTTTGTCAAGTGTGATCCTGTAAAAGGGTCAATAGAGATTGTAGTAAGCGTTCAGAAATCATCAATAGAAATTCTGTTTTGGAGGTTTTCGGTCTCTCGAATGATCCGAAAAGGTGTCGGTTCCCTCGAATGATTCTAACTATCTTGTCATTTATTTTTCTCTTTTATTTTGTGCTGGGACCGTTACAAAATCCTTATGTTGTTCAAAGAATCCAGTTGTATTTTAATCAGACAGTTAAAAAAAAAAAAATGCAAACATATTTCTCAACTTCATAAACTTCATTACTTTTGGCTTATATGCATCTTTCTGATATATATTTCTCCCATGGTTCACAATTCTTACTTGTTCTTTTGACTGATAAAACTTTAATACAAAAACATAGAAAATAAGCACAGAAAAGTTGCAGTTCATTAAATACGACAGGCCTCCAATACCACACAAACAAGCATCCTCCACATCACTGAAACAATAGAAGCCAAACAGCCACCCTAAAACCTAAAAAATAAAAAATCAAATAAATAAACCACCCCATTTCAGAAACCCACAAATGGTAGAACAGGAAAAACAGAGAGATATGAATTAAAAAAATTCATGGTTTTATAATCATAAAAAAAGGTACCCGAGCAGCCATCCTCTTCTGCACCGATGGCCTTCAGCTTCTGGTAAGATGGCAATTGAGAAACAAATATATATATATATATATATATATATAGAGAGAGAGAGAGAGAGAGAGAGAGAGAGAGAGAGAGAATCACATGGATGGGAATAGCGAATTTAGAAACTAAAAAGGATATCAGAATTAGAAATCCCTTTTCACTCCGAAGTGAACACCTAGAAATAGGAAAGCTTTTGAAGAGGGGAGAGAAAAGACGCCGTGGAGTGGAGAAACCAGTGACACGGAGGGTTCGGGGTATGGTTGAAAACGGGTGGGTTCCTGCATGGTTCCCATATGGATTCGGAAAGGTGGAACCGTTCTCTGTTTCATGGCTTGGGAATTGAATCCAGAAGTATATATACGAGACGGGTCCGGATTTAGGTAGTGAAGAATATTAATAAATATAATTTTTAAAAAAGATTTTAAAAATTCAGGTAATATGTCTGGGCTCGAGTCCCCGCGTCCAAACCATGGTGGAACCTAATCCGGATCCATTAATTTATCGGGCCTAAATAAGGACCTAGACCCGATTTTTAACGGGTCGGACAACCACTTGAAAGACCGTTGGCCTTTTTGGTGTTTAAAAACGTCAGTAGTTTTTATCCTTTTTGTGAAAAGATGTTTTTTTTACTTTTCTCTTTTTGTTTTCATATGCTGTGGGTTGCAAAGGCTTTACCCATTTACTTGGAATAGCAACAAAAAGCCCGTGCTAAGTTCAGGCAAAAAAGTATATATTTAAAAATACTTTTTTTTAGATATTATTGATAAAATATAAATTAGTAATAAAGGCCTATGTTAAGCCGGAGCCAAAAAAATAATTATATTCATATTTTGTGTTTTCAAGTAAATATTATTGATAAAAATAAATTTACAGAATAAATATATTATTAATCATCAAGAGCCTGATTTTTTGGGTCCACCCATAAAATCTATTAATGGGGCCAAGCTTCACCTCAATTAGACTTAAACCTTTTAGAATTTTATAAGAAGACCCACTAATAAAATCTTAATGCCGTCATGAAATCATCGCCATAAATCCATTGCGGGGCCAAGTCTCACTTCAATCAAAATTAAGCCTATCATTGAGGACTCACTAATAAAATTTTAATGTTCAATGAAGCAATGCTATAGGCTTATTGTGGGGCTAAGTTTTACTTAAATCAAACTTAAGCCCACAATCATAGTTTTTTCACATTGGATTTATAAGAGGGACCCCACCAACGTATTCTTTATAAGTTTCAATGTTAAAGATAATATTATTTATCCATCTGATGATTGAATCCTCAGCTACCGAGGGTACATTCTTCAAGATGGTTTACCTTGCCAATCCCTTTTTTATTTTATTTTGTTTCATTTGGTTTTTACCTTGCCAATCCCTTTGTTAATTGGGTTGCAGTGCTAAGATGATACACATGATCCGAATTTGATTCAATATTTGGTTTTTAATTAGGGAATGCATTGGGATCTTGGATTACCACTCGAGATATAAGATTCAGATAGTCAATGGATTGGGTTCTGACTTGAGCCTTTGTTGAAAATTTCTCCTAAAAAGAAAAATGTACTGTTTGAACAATCCAAGCCTTATAAATCTATCAATCTGGGACAAGAAAAAAAAGGGGTGCGTGTGTGTGTGGGGAAGAGAGATGGTGGATAACATGCTTCAAATATTCGTCCCCAAGAATCAAAAGCCACATCAATTTGTCCATGTTCAATTTGATGTTCTCAATTCAACATTTATCCCTTATTGCACAAACTTCACCATGTAAAAAAAAATGTAACCATATTTGTTTGAACATGAGCAATCAACTAGTGTATGTTACTTAAAGTAGAGTGAATTTGAGCCAATGCTTATACTTAGGGGCATCTGATACGACGAGTTAAATTCATTACAGCACGTTTGGGAACGATCCCCGAAGATGATTCCTCACCATTTTTCCTCGCCCTAATGTTTGGTGCAAGTCGTTATCGAAGAAAGGGTAAAGCGTAGAAAAGCACGATCAGACCCCTCTCCCACATCGGAAACACATAAGCCACGCTCGGGAGGAAACACAAACCTATTAGTGATGGGTTTTTAGGGCAGTCCTTTTTTATTCTTATTTATTTATTTGGGCCCATAAATCATGATCCCAACCATTCACCCACTTCGAAATCCAATACACTGTTATGTTGTCAAATATCAGTCTTGATTCATCATATATTTCAAGATGTATTCAAAAATGTCCATACCAATATATCACAAATTTTCTATGGTCCCTACTTGCAAAATCCGAACTGTTTGTCCACTTCAGAAGGCCACAAATGGCTATGGACTGAGTTTTGGTAGCTTGATTCATTATAGATCATGAGAAAATTATGAAAGACTCCAAACTGTTGATCTACGTAGTGCAAAAAATGGGATTTCTGGGCAGTCTGCTTTTTATTCTTTTTTATTCACAGGGGCCCACAACACAATCCAAATCATTCACAATCTCCAAAAGGCCAAAAGGGCCAGGGGTTCAAATTTCAACCTTAGATTGGGATCAGAACAACTTTAACTAAAGGGAATGCATTTTTCAGATCCAAGGATCTATCACAATTGGATATGGCATATTAACGGCCCAAAACCTCCTTGAGATAAAATCCAATAGTAGAAACAGTATTCAGGTCCAAGGATGATCTATCAAGTAGGTGCTGGCTTGTTCAAATAGATACATCATTTAAAAAAAAAAAATTGAAAATTGAAGCTTCTGGATCTTACATTCTGAGCTTCACTAAGAACTTGGAACCAACAAGTGAAAGGATTCGTAAGGTAAACCAAGCTTAAAGAACATGCCCTAAATCCTGGTAGGGATTCAAATTTTAGATGGAAAAAATAAAAGTAATTTAAGACAAACTAAGATGGGAAAAGTTGATTGTTGTTAGTCAAACTTAATTAGTAGCAACCCCTATCTCACTATTCAATGCAAGGCCGAAGTAATGTATAGCTATAATTCTGCGCAAGTGTTACTTTCACTGATAAATGATAACAAATTACATTCAGAAATAATCATATGCTAATGACTTTGCAACCTTTGTTAGGACAAGTAAAATACAAACCCTTGGGAGATCAATGAGCACCAGTCAAAAGTATCCTTAAAATATAATTCTAAACAAATAAAGAAATAAGTTACACATAACTACTTTCTTTTTTCACATCTCAATCACCTAAATCTACTTGCAACACTCAATAAATTACCTTGAGAGTCCAATCCAAATTCAAAACCCGTGGGATCAATCCAAGTGCACTTGATGAATTCCTTAGACTTGTAAAAGTCAAGAAGGTGCGAGTTCGATTCCATATGGTAGAACAAAGGACCATTGGAGTCTTTGCGAAATCTAGAAAAATAGATTTTGCTCTTCATGTCTCTAATCGATGCCGCTGTTGCTTCTTTGTCAACTGTCATGGCAAGAGAGGTTGATCGACTTAAAAAAAGTGCCAAGTCTTCCAATACTTCAACTTCCACCCAAACCATCTTTGACTCATCAAGAGTGAAAACATGAATTTGAGTACGACGGTTGTACACAAATAGCAGCCGTCCTTCAGACTCGATCAAAAAGCAAAGTCCAATTGGGAGCTGAAGTGGCATTGGGTTTTTAAGAACAGTCCAGGTTTCTTCAATTACATTGTAAACCCCTAGGTTTCCTTGCTGACCCAGACAATAGAAAACACCATTATGAAAAACGGGATTGGTAGAATTAACACGAAAAAGTGGATAAACTCCCTCACCGCGGATATATGTAGCCCAACACTCAGCTCCAGGACTACATGTGCATATACAAATATCATCAAAGGATCCGTCATTAAAAATAGAAAAAACTACACAATCTAAAGACGTGGGCATGGACGAGAAAGAGATGCTTGAAAAGGGGTAATCAAAATCTGGGAGGTTGATTCTTTCCTTAGTAAAGGGATTGAAGAAAAAAATCGATTTATTCTCAAAAGAAACGAGCAACCAACCATCCTTCGAGAAATGAAAAGTTGCACCATGCAATTCTGGGATGTTTGCAGCATAAACTCTCTTGCTCAATGGGTCGAACAACTTGTACAGACCATTCATTTCTTCATGAAAGATGAGGCATGGTGTGAGAGGCAACCACACTGGGGGAATGATGGATTGCCAACTCTTGCAGATGGACCGCATTCGTGCATAAGCTACTGAAGTTAGCCTTGTTGCAATCAACATTACAATATCTGTCGGAAGGTCCGACCAAGGTCTCTCATCTATTGACATCTTCACGATGACAGTTTCGTCCGCCATCTTTACACCAACTGCCTTCTCATTAATATTTATCAATTGTATGTTTTTCGGATCTACCTTAATGTTAACACTACGCTGCCTCATCTTTTTCATAGCTACCTTCACCTCAATGCTTGTATTCATTACCCAAAAAGGCGATTTCCAAGGGGGTTGCAAATTTGGACACGTCAAATCAACTGAAATGCTTCTGTCTTTGATATGGAATGAATATAAACTTATGTCATCTGGCAAGAAGAAAAATATTTGATCGCCTCCAAGTCCTGATTTCAATGCAGTGCACGATTGTGAACAACCCTCACTCAAGAAGAACAAGCGATCCCCAATGCTTTTTACATGTACCCACTTCATCTGAGAGAAATCCATCTTGAAAATTATGAAACTAAAGATCCACCTGCTCACCCCTTGAAAAATTTGGAATACAAGAAATACCTCTCCACTGGATTCCACAAGGAAATCCTTCGTCAGATGCCATGCAGGAGGGCTGGGTTTCCCTACATCTAAGAATCTCAGTGTAGGGAAACAGTTACCAGCACCAACATTAATTTCACCAAACCTTCTCTGAAATGTTAGAAAGTATGTTTTGCCCTTGCAACTAATGACATCCGAAAACTGGTCATTGTTGTCGAGATGATTGAACTTTACTTCACTAAATTTGGTGTCTTGCTTAATTCTACAAAAGTATAATATAGGAGCCTCACTTGTGATCAAAATGAGATGGCAATTGGGATCCGTGGGTGGGGCCGAGAGAACACACATCCAATCGCAATGATGTGTTGTAAGCTGTGGTAGCTCAAATTCTATCAATGAAACTGGATTGAACAAAGAAAGTCTACCAGACAAGTCTTTTAACAACAGCAAGCCATGAGAAGATAACCAAACATCTTTCTTGCGCATCTGCTTTATGGTTCTAACGTGGTAGCTTCCAGTTGCCATGTCAAAGAAGGTCTGACTTCGTTCACGCTTCCCTTGTTGGAAAACAAGCCATGGGCCTGGTTTTTTGTTTTGCACTTCCATGATGGTCTTGAGAATTCCTGCTCCGAAAGAATGAGAGAGAGAGCATTCATATGAGCAACAAGAAACAAAAAAATGTGTGCACTAATCGTGTGTAGCTCCCATGCTTTCTTCTTAATGCATAACATTCAAACTCAAAAGCTCGTGATTGTAGAAGACTTTGCAAATAGGAATTGCTAATTGGAGAATTCCATCAATAGATGGACAGATATAAGAAACTTTTCTACACATGAGCAGGTTAATGTAATGCCCAAAGGTAGAGGGTTTGGAATTTGGATGTCCAACCATCTTTGTATTTAAGCACCGTGGGTGATGCCTGAGCAAGAGTATTTATTGTCTCACATTAAACATACATGAACACACGTTTTTTTTTCTTATTTGGCTCCTTACTGTCAAGGATAACAAAGTTGGCATGGACCAGAAGAAAATTGCTAAACAGGTTCTCATTTTACCGACAATCCACACAAAATTTATCTCTTAGGACTCGCGATAGTATTAGCAGCAGATTTGGGATATTCTTAGATTCTGTGTTTTTGTCAAAACATCATCAGGAAAGGATCATTGAAATGAAAATTAATTCTAACAAAAATTGCAGCATAAGTAGATAAATAAAGAAAAGATAAGTTCAAACATTTTTTTATTACTTGATTATTAGTAAATATTTAGCAATGTTTCAATTTAATTTTAAAAACTACAATTGTAGGTAACTAGCTCGGGTGTGTTTGTCATGACCAATTTCTTCCAATGCTCACAAATGAAATCATAAATGTCTTCTTTGCGTTTTTTAGTCTTAAAAGTCCTGCTCTCGCTCTCTCTCTCTCATAAAACCCATGTGGGCTCTGTTGTGGGACCCACCTAGGGCCATGTCAATGAAGAGGGAGGTGGGGGATCGAAAGATCAAGATAGGAAACATGTGTGCAAGATTTCAACTCCATTAGATCATAATCGCTTGATCCATGACCCTCAAGTTTACTAGTTTTAAGAGGCATAATTTTTTTTAGGATTTCAATCAAACGAAGAGTAACAATTGGATGTGTCAAATTCAAGCTTGTTCCGATTCATGAGGAGAGTGTCGGGGGTTGGATTGATCATATAGAGGGTCCTATGTGCTCAATAAAAGGGGGTCCACATGAGAGAGAGAGAGAGAGAGAGAGAGAGAGAGAGAGAGAGAGAGAGAGAGAGAGAGAGAGAGAGAGTTTTCATGCTATTGAAATAGCCCTGTGAATGGAGTTTTCACTCTATTGGTTGTTTGCAAATCTTTATGTGAAATGGCCCTATGAAGGGAGTTTTCACGCTATTGGTTGGTTGCCAAGTCTTTCTGTGAAATGATTCTGTGAAGGGAAGAACTATTTGGAGCCAATCAAAGAGACTATTTTGGGCCCAAGACGGTTCCTCGTATGGACATTGCAGCACTGCACATGCCAATATCTCCTCCTTGGCATGAGACCCAAGAGTAAAAATATGTTACATAGTTTGTCCCTTGTACATGGTTTGCTCCCTCTCTTGATGTGAATTGTTATACCTAAAAGCTATATAAGAGTTGGGAGGGAAAAAGAAGATGGATTCTCTGTTCTCCTTGAGCCGTATCAACTCCATAAGCCATATCAGCACCTAATTAAATTGATTTAAATATCAACAATTACAACCAATATTCACATTTTCAACCCATTCACAAGGAACGTCTAGCTCCTGGTAGTTATATGTGAGCCTCTTATGATAAAGATTTTCCAACCCTATGTGGGACCATTACAGCTAACACATCCACCCAACCAACCATATATGAGAAACCCACTAGAAAAAAGTATCAAACCATCCTTCAATCTATCAATCCAATCATCATTTTGTTCTCATGGATCTCACTAGTTCCAACCCTTGCACCCATCTAGGTGTGAACTACTGGAAATACTCCTACCTATCAACCCATATACACCCATCTAAGTGGGACTTAGTAGATAAGAGATCAAGCCTTCTTATATTAACTCTCAACCGTCTACATGGGACTACTAATTACATGAAATATCAACCAACGACATGTTGTATAGAACTCTACTAGATCAAGAATGCCCCTATCCACCTATATACCCATTTTCTATGACCCATTAAATGAATATCATGAACATCTTACGTTACCCAAAATGAATCCACTGAAAGCAACCCACTTTCCCAATCCATCATTTGTCGCCGCATACATGGGACCCATCACATCAACCCATCCACCTTTTATAGGACCCATCATTCACATTTTTTACTAATGAGTATCACAGGGGATAGACTTCTTGTTGTTGGATCTAATGGTATCATGTGAGTTCATCCATAGCACGATTTGCTTGAAAGTTGAAAGCCTTTTAAGAGGAGAGAGTTCCTAGAATCAATATATTAGAGTGAAACTATCCACATGAGAACCTAACTATAACAGAACAACTATATGTAAGCCCCTCAAAATCAAAAGAGGGGAGGGAAAGGAGGAAGTTGGTGTGCCCCTTTTTTCATGTTTTAGTCTTTTTGATACTTCTCTTCGCTCCCACGAACCCATTAATTATGTCTACAGGCCTCTTATTAAATGGAAATGCAACTAGGCTTGAAGTGAATTTGAATTTGCAATTCAATCCTCCATACTATCCTCAATACAGAGATAAATCGGTCAAGTAATCTAAATAGGTGGGAGGGCTGCTACCGTAGTGTATTCGCCGGCCCAGGCCAAAGTAAGTGAAAGCTCGAACACTCCTAGCATTATGTATCCATCATCATTGTTTCCAACCAAGAGCCATGGCTTATGTCATCACCTCGGCTGACCGCCCTTTAACAACATAACACTATCAAACCCCTCTGCACCCCATCTCCTGCACCTATAATCTAACATAATCCATCTCCTGCGTGTTCCCCGCCAAAAAAAAAAAAAACTACAATCTTGGCAGTAATGTTGAAGGCTTTTATGCATTATGGGAAAATTTGAACCTTCCTTACCTATTCCAATGAATCATCACATCAAGACTTTCAGCATTATATGATATGACTCTTCCAAAATTTCATGTGCAGAGATATAAAATCACATAGGCAATGGACTTTAACAAAAACTCCTAATAGAGATTTGAGTTGAAGGCTTATAAATAGTAACCCCAGAAACAAAAAACAAAAAACTATGTAAGCTATTTGAGTAAAATCAGTAGAATATTTAGCATGATATTATGTCTTTCACAATTTCATGTAAACAGATATGCGGGAATTAGATGATCGAGTTTATAATCAAGGGAAGTAAAATACCTTTGAGAGAGATGAGTTGGGTGAAGAAGCTCCGAATGTGTATGAATATGGAGAGGGATAAATAGAATACTATTCTATTCTTGCAAAGGATTCGACAAATCTCCCTCCTCTTGACTCCCTTAAAAAGTCTGGAGGATCGTTTGAGCTTCAGGATAGAGAGAGAACGAGGGAAAGATGGCTTCTTAAATAGACTTCCAACTGAAGGTATTCAAGAATTTCCTTTCGGCTCTCTGATTCGGATCGGGAGTTACGGTTGCTTGCGGCCACGTCTTTGACTTCAAAAGCGAACTTTCCTTTCTAAAATTGACCGTGAGTTTAAGATTTTATTAGAAATGTATTTAAAAATAAATATCTTTTAATAAAAAGAAGTAAAATGAAATTATATATATATATATAACTAAATTCGTATGGCAATCTTATCATGATATTATCGTGGCAGTCCTTAAGATAAAGTTCTTTTCAAAAATATATTAAATTTGTTACAAAAAGATCTTAATAAAAAAATACCAAAGGCATTATTATGAGAAATAAAAAATAGTTGACTTCAATAGCTCCCATTTTCCCAAGAGTAACCCCGAGGGATAGTTCAATTGGCGTAGAACTACGGTTTGCACCTAGAAATTATGGGTTCGAAACTGCATTATCACAGTGGGGCCACAGGAGTATTTTATCCGGCTTTATTTCATGAACCCGTAGAGATTATTGTCCTAAGAGTATAGTGTTCTTGAGAAGGCCTTTTTTTTTTCCTTAAAATTATGGTGTTATATCCACACCTTTTACAACATGAATTGAGGTGTAGGAGTATTCCATTCAACTTAATCAATCTTTTTGGCAATAACTATGCAATACTTGTCTGGGCATATATGGCAAGAGTTTATAAGATGGCCTTCCAACAATGAGATTGAGGAGCCGTCAAAACTCTTTTGAAATTTAAGATGAGAATTCCAAGCCATACAGCTTTTTAAACATTTCACTGCTTGTTCTATGATTATTGATTTTATTTGTCGATTGAATGATTAGAAAGTGGTAAGACTGAGAGAAAAAAAAAAACAATTGAAATATTGCAATTAATAAGTATTGTTTTAATCCAAAATATCACTTGAATCTCATCCAAGTTGCAAGTTGGAATATTCCATATTCAATGTCAACAACCTAAATGTGAGGGCACCTGCTCCATATGGTACCATGATAATAACCCTAACAAGAGCATCTCCCATATAAATATATGTATGGAACCGGTTCTATGAGCACCCTCGCCTCACTCTCTTATGCAAGGACTTATCCACACCATTTATATTTTAGACTCATCCAACACTCCTCGGTGCTGCTATATAACAAATGGAGGGATAAAAAACCCAAACATTGCATAAATCTTGATGACGTGTTAGGTATGACTAATCTAACTATCATTTAGTTTATATATATATATATATATATATATAAAAGAAGATATTGTGACCCAAAACATTCATGAATTAGAACATGGGGCCCACTTTTTATAAGAATTTAAACATGGGCCAACTTTTACAAATTACATGAGCCTATTGTAGGAAATGAATTACAAGAAGGACCAATGTAGGGATTAATGTAAATGAGACCTACGTTTAAAAATTATAATGTGGGACCCACTTTTATGAGTTATAATGTACGCCCACCTTTTTAATTGTGAATATGGAACCACCCTTTAGTAATTACAAAGTGGGGCCATATTATTGGGCACCTAATTATAGTGGACACTGGGTGTTCTTTAAAAACTCTATATCATTATAATTATAATAGAAATCTAGTTAAACAACTATTACAAATATGAAATCTGAAACCAACAAAATCGAATAAAGAAAAGTAGTTTAAAATACATGACAATTTGAAGGTCAATTGAATTGAAATCTACAATTGATTTTAAAAGGTTTCGAACTTGAAGGGTCCACGTTGAAAAGTCATCCAGATGCTCGGCAAGTTTACATTATGATTTTTCCTTTATATCCAAGTCCAGTCACGGATCAGACCACAAATCAAATGGTACATTCTATACCTGTTTGAGAATGTTCCTAGGACAATAGACTGCTGGAAAATATGTTCTCTCAGCACGTGAGGTTTTAGGACAATGTTGCCTAAGGGCCTATATTTGTCTTGAGGTATTTCTGATGGAAATCTACAGTGTTAGAAATCTATGATGCTAATATTTTGAAATTCTTTGTTTGAATGCTGGGATTACGAAAACTATCATCTTAAAAAGTTCATTTTGACCTTTGAATTCAAAAGTCTTGAATGCTGGACTATATAATTTTGTCCATAGTTACTTAAAAAAAAAAAAAAAAAAAAACTCACTATTTTGAAAACCACTTGAGGGACACACATCCATATAATTTATAATTCACCCAAAACAATCAGAACTCTTCTAACCAAATAGGCCTTTAAGGACTTTCGAAAGGGCCTGTATCTATCTTTCATAGTCCCAAATCAATCATCTAGTGGGACTAGGGTTTACAAAGTGTCAAAACAGGCAAAGCTGGGCCATGGGTTCCCCTCACCTTAACTTCAACATATGCAGATCAGGCCAGGGTAGGCCAAATTACTTGAAGAGCTGCACTACATAGACCCTTACCCTGCCTTTGTAAGCACAGGGTCAAGTCAAACCCAAGGTAAGGACTATAATCTTTTTCTTTAATTTCTTTCTACAATGTCATTGAGCATTAAGCGGATGTTAACCCTCTTCCTTTTTCTAGGTTTTGGATGAACAATATGGCACAATAAGCAACATGGTGGAGTTGTTTAAGTTGAGCGGTGTCAAGAGTAAAATCAGATTATTAACCAAAATTAATAAAGCAACATTCAATAATAGATTCAAAAAATAAATTAAGAATTTGAACACATAGGAAGTAATTGATTTAAATGGACTTCTTTGTTTGCATGTAATTGGATACATAGGAATTCGATGCAAATGGACTAATTCATTTGCATTGAGTTGAAATGCATAGGTATTAGGTAGAAATTGATTCCAAGGGACCTATTTCTTTGCATGAAATTGGAATGCATATGAATTTATTGTCAAAACGGGTCTTATTTGTTTGCATGAAATTGGATTCACAGGAATTCATTGTTCAATGGACCTGCCTATTTGCATGGAATTGACTACATAGGAATTATTGCAAGATGGACCTACTTATTTGCATGAAATTGAAATGCACAAAAAGAAACTGATTCTGATGGGCCTATATCTTTGGATGAAGTCAGAAAGGATATGAAGTAATTGTCAAACGAGTTTTGTTTGTTTGCATGGAATTGAATAAATATGTAGGCGAGAAATATTTATATTTATTAAAAACAATTAAAAACTAATTTCATATATTTACACATGTAGCTAAAACAAACATTGTAAAATCAATCATGCATAAAAGGCGGCACAAGTAATTCTTAGTAATTATAATATGTTCATATATATATATATATATATATATATAGGTAGCGCTACATAATGCCCGGACACCCGGAGAATTTTTAATAAGAAAAATGCCCATACTAATTGGGCCCACTGGGATGCATAATGATCATGGAATTTCATTCGATGGAAAAATCTATATGAGACCTACCTATGTACAAGATCTTGACTCCATAAGGTCATCCTAACCCTTTGATCCATGGCTCTAAAATTTAATAGTTTTAGAGGCATGATTTTATTATGATTCCAATTCAATGGTGAGGAAAAGTTAGACCCTATATACATACGGTAATTCTCCAAAATGCTTCACTTTAAAAATGCCCCATTTTTTGCCCCTCGTTTCTTTTTTTTTTTTTTTAATGGGCGACCTGGAGGCAATCTAGTCCTTTTCTTACAATTGGATTGAGATCATACTAAAATAATGCCTCTAAAATTATTAAATTTCAAGGCCACGGATCAAAGGGTTAGGATGATCTTGTGGAGTCAAGATTTTGCACATAGGCAGGTCTCATATATATATTTCCATCCAACTTCCATAATCATCATGCACCCTAGTGGGCCCAATTAAGATGGGCATTTTTCTTATAAAAATGCTCGGGCGTTAACTAGCACTGCTCATATAGTAATAAATGGAGAGAAATGGGCCAAGCCTGGTGTTGACGCCAAACCTAACCCTCCAATTGCAGGCCTACAAAAGATTTGTCCCACACCACCCTTCGACTTCTAATGGTTAAAAACTTAGAGCCAATTTGAAAATTTACTATTAAAGTAAAAGTGATGTAAAGCATCCGAAGTAAATATTTTCAAAATTCCCTCCTTACTAAAAAAAAGAAAAAAAGCAACATCCTCTCTATAACAAATGACAAAAAACCACCCTCTTTTTATACAAAAGTTAAATTCCCTGCCAATCCACTAAAGACAAAATAGCATCATAACCTCCCTATATTTTATTCTTTTTTGATTTGATGCTTTACACCACTTTTACTTTAATATTAAATGGGACAATTACCGTACGGATGTCCCTAAAGCTGACAATTACCCTAGAACAGCCGAAAAATATATATTTACCGCAGAGCTCTTCGATCCGTAGGATATCGCAGGCTGCGATATCCCACGGATGTAGGATATCTCACAATCACTTTTACAGTCCGTGTATTTATTTTTTTTCCTGTGACTGTGGGACCTCCAAACCATTATCCAAACCGTTGGATAGCCGTATAAGTGTAAGAACTAATATCTTATGAAATTTGAACCGTTGATCTATCATGAATATCGAAAAATTTGTAAGAAAGATGTTATTTTGCAAATTATAAGCCACGTTTTTTTTTTTTTTACAAATTTCTCGATAATCGTGATAGATCAACGGTTCAAATTTGGTACGATATTAGTTCTTACACTCATACAGCTATCCAACGGTTTGGATGGTGGTTTGGTGGTCCCACAGTCAAAGAAAAAAAGAAAAATATGGATTGTTCAAGTCTTCCCGCTTCTGATTGTGGGATATCCTACATCCGTGGGATATCGCAGCCTGCGATATCCTACGGATCGAACAGCTCTGCAGTAAATATATATTTTTCGGCTGTTTTAGGGTAATTGTCAGCTTTAAGGACATCCGTACGGTAATTGTCCCATAGTAAATTGCCAAATTGGGGCTTTTCTTGGATTGGATGACAGGGACTTTTCTTGGATCATGGTCCGTCTGGTTTAGGGGCCTCGGAACTTTGAAACCAAAATCAAAATTGTTTGATTAGCTTAATGGGAAAATTCTCAAAAGGTCCCAAATCTTTTAGGCATTCTCGAAAAAGGCTCCAATGAGTTGGATATTTCAAAAAGGAATGAGATTTTTAAACACTTCTTTCAATGGAGTCCTATCCAGCTTAAAGTTACAAGTACCAAAAGGGCGAATTTTTAAAAAAGTCCTAACATTTGGGTGATTTTTTAAAAAAGGATCCAATTACCTGGATATCTAAGAAAGGTATGAAAGTTTTTAGGCTTGTTTCAATTTGACGATCTCTGTCCACCACAAGCAGTTCTTTTAAGAAAATTCAAAATGAGAAAATTGCAATTTCAATCATTGCCTCTCCGGAATGTTAGGCTCCTTTTAAGTTCACTTTCTTTGGATCCACTGTTCACTTTTGGTTGATCCAAGTCATTTATATCATACAATCCCATTGATTGCACTCAAATTTCATTTTAATAATGAGACTAACCAAATGTTGGATTGATGATGAAATAGAAATGGAGATTAACCATGGACTGGATTATTATAAACCTTAATCAATTTACTTGTGTATATAATGTCAAATGGAATGAACTTTAGAGTGCATTTTCATGGGAGAGCATATATTTGAATAGCTTGGACCCATCCAAAATACACTGCTATAAATTAATATTGGTCCTTATACGTGTCTCTTTCTTCTTAGCAATCTAAGCAGCGGCTACCATATTATTTCTGCTTAACTTATATCAAGGCAATTGTGATCGCCAGTCAGTTTTCTTATCTTAAATATTTGTTCGCCTTGTAGAATGGTAAACATTTAACTGCCAATTGCATGTTTGGTCAAAGTCGACCAAGCGCCACTATATTTTGATAATTTATAGTGGTCATCTTGGTTGATCCAAGCCATTCTCCCATGAAATATCCAATTCAATAGACCTTTTCAAAAATCACCTAAAAGTTTAGGACCCTTTTTTAAAAATTTGCCATTTTGAAAATTTTAGAAGAAAAAGTTGCCGCACTGAGTGGGGGTTACCAGTAGGACCTGCTTGAAATTAGTATTAATAAAACTTTGGTACATTTTTGAAATATCCCATTCATTAGACTCTTTCTTGGAAATCCCCATTGAGTTTAGGACTTTCTTGAAATATATTCCCTAATGTAGTAATGTGACTTCGCAGGGGTTCGAATCTTGTTTTCAGTTATAAAAGACAGTCTTCAAGTGGAATCCTCCACACCCCTCTCCAGTCCGACCGAATATCCAGCGGCAGAGCAGAGAAATCTAGCGACTATCACCTCTAAATCAAGCCCCTCCAGCTCGGTAATGGGTCTCTTTTACTCTCCTCCTCTCTATGTTACTCCAATTCTTGTGAAATGAGAATGAGTGAATGACACCTAAATTTTCTTTTGAGTTTTTGGCATTCTTGGTTTCTTTTGAGATCAGATATTGGATTGCAGGAATTTGGTTTTGATTGTGGTATTGTTATTTGGTTTTCTCATTTTCTGATTTTTTTTTCCTGGATTCTCAGGTTTGGACTTTGGACCCCTCTCTCTCTCTACACTCTCTCTCTCTAGAGACTCTCCTCTTGGGAACAGACAAGTCTACCCCTCCTCCTGCAACAAGGTACTGTTTTAATGGGCTTTTGATGCCGTAATTGTTTGAAATTGGGAAAACCCAGTTTGGATTTTGGTACTTTCAGGGCTCGATGGTTCATGCTTCAATATTTCTACAGAATGAATTAGATGTTATATATAAAGCACTTCTGTTTTAGTGGGAATGTTTAATTTTCCAAAGTGAGGATGTTTATATTTTTTACTGTTTATTCACAATGTAGGACTGTTTTCTTTTGATATGTATGGCATGCCCATGAAACAAATGTAAGTCAGAGATTAAGAAAAAACAATGAAACAAATTTCTATTTGAGCAATCCAAGTTCATACTTCTGCAACAGAAATGACTACACTCTCAACATGTATCTTGTAGTGCATTTAGGACAGTGTGGTATTGTGCAAATCATCTAAGGTAGAGTTATTATTAGTATATGGGTGATGCATTCATTTTCCATCTTTTACTCTTGATTGAAGATACGATTGGGCTTTCATTGCCTTTGGGGACCTTTATCTGCATGCCATCTGTTTTGTTAAGGAGGCAATCTTCTCATCAGGAGACTCTCAGCTATCTTCCTTTAATTGATGACCATCTCGTGTTTGGGTTTCTTGCACCGGATAATATCGGCTTGGATTAGAGTTGAATGAAACAGCATGTAATTTTATCTTTTGTAATGTTTTTTTCTACCAAGTTGCTGATTGTTATGACTAGGATAACTAGTGAGGTTTCATTAGTGTAAGGAGATGAGAAAAGAATACTCGCCACAGCCAGAAAAAGTTGAGGGACTGTGTATAAATGTTCAGGTCTCCATCTCTGTATGTGCAGGGCTGTGTAGTCTGTTCCTTTTACTAAAATAAAAGTACCACCTGTCAAAAGCAAGCACTGATTTTACTGTGTTTATTTCTTTACTTTCTCCACCTTTTTCTTTCATTCATCTTAGTTATCCCTCTACTTCTTTTGTTTTCATTTCTTCTCAACTAAGAAAGGTTGTTGTTTCATTATGTTGCTTTGGTCTAGCCCATTAATTAATCGAGGTCATATACTTCTTTTCCGATTTTTCATTTACATGTAAGAGCTTTAGCCGAAAAAAAAAAAAAAGCAAAGAGAGGCTGCTGCTTTTTTAGAGCTTTTTTCGCTAAAGCATATAAAGGTTGATAATACAGAATTTTGTAATTGTTTAGGACAAAAATGACCGCATAAAGTTCTCACAATGACGCTTCTGAAAAGTGGGGTCCAATTACCACAATATTGAAAGGTGGGCCCCAATTACTTATGACATAATAATTTTTCTTTGTAATTTCATCAAAATGACTAATTGTAAATTAAAACTTTAAAATTTTCATCAAAATGACTAATTAAAAATTAGAGCTTTTGTTTTAGATCATAATCTAATTAGCTCTTATTAGTTGCTAGAGTTTTCGAATACCCCCTAAATCTTAAAACGGAAACAAAATCCAAATCTCTCTCAACATCATATTGACCAGTCAAGAACCTCAGATGAACAAAACCCTTGAGCTCCTACTAACTATCTTGGGTTCTTCCCATTTCTCAGACCCTTCGATTTATCTACTTCCAACCACATGTGTCCGGAGCTCACTCTAGTAACCACAACTTTGATAAAAGAGAAGCAAAGATCTATAACTGTATAGAAAGAGAATTTTGCCTCTTACAATATATGCACATGGGGATTTGTTTTTTGTTCTTGGGACTTATAAAACAGGTTAGGCTAATGCAGGTTGCCCTTAAACCGAACCATGTAAATGCGGGTCAAATTTCCCTGACCCGTCACCAACCTGTTGTATTCCAGGCCGAGCTTATCGGGTCGGATATGGGTCGAGCCAGCGTAATGGGCACCTTTTATTGCCTTCTAATTGCACCTCATATATTTGATGAATAATGCGTAACTACAATAGATGCTTTCCATTGGGACTTTATAATAAATTTTTTTAAAATCCTATATTGTACACACAGTCAGGAGCGGGCAGGATAGGGTTTTTTTCGCACTCGACCCAGGCAGGGGCATGCCCAGGTAATGGGCCCTGGGCCTGTGGCGGTCGCCCCGTCAGATTTGAAAACTTCCAAAAAGGATTTGAGGTCCGCAGGAAGGTTTGTGAAGTGGGTAATTGTTATTACACGAGGAGGAGATTGAGGAATGAAAAGTTAGAAGAATTTTAGGTTGATGGATAATGGTTTTAAGGGAGGGAGAAGATTGGTAGTTAGATTTTCTTTTTTATTTTTATTTTTTTTTCAAGTTCAATCCGATGCGAGTATAGGTCCGATGAGTTCAAATTAGATTGTCTGCCAATTCATGGATGGTTTTTAAGAAGAGGTTGAATTGAGGATGGGCTTTCTGCCAATTGATTATATCTTTTATTTTGTTTTGGTCGTCCATATTCATGCTGATTTTTTCTATGTCAATATTTGGGGCACCTGTGAGAATCAAATCTTTGTTGGGAAGTCCCACATCCCACATCGCCTAAGTAATAAGCTTAGACATGTTTTAATATACCTGTATGAGCCTTCCACCTATCAGCTTAAGCTTTGGGGTTGGCATATGATTTATTTACATGGTATTAGAATGGGTTCCGATTCCGTTGTTTTTGTATTGTCCACGTGTTAGGCCCATTCATAAAATATGTTGGGCCTGCACGTGAGGGGGAGTATTGGGAAGTCCTACATCCCACATAGCCTAAGTAATAGGCTTGGCATGTCTTAATATACCTGTATGGGCATTCCACCTATCAGCTTAAGCTTTTGGGTTGGTATATGATTTATTTACAATCTTGACCTGTTTTAATTGTCTTCTTAGTCATTTTTTACTGATATCCGGAAGCATATGACTATTGTTTTAATTCACAACACTGCCACACTTAAAAAGGAAAGAATATTCATATAAATAATAGCAGAATAAAATCAATCACCCAGTTGTAGAAGTCATCTTAGTATTCAAAACATAAAACTCACTAAGACCTTTTGATTAGAAAAAGAAAACCTGCAATGGGGAAACTTCACTGGGTCTATATTTCTGGTTGAAACAGTTTTTGACAGTGAAGAGCAGGGTATTGCAGAATTCAGAAAGTTGCATCACCAATACCTTACTTCGAGAACTGTATTTAGTTGGTTAGCTGAGTTAACTCCATTTAGTACTTAGTTGATAAGTCAAAACCAAATCACAATACCAAAAAGCTTAGTCAGGAATTCAGAAAAGCTATTTGAGCACTCAAAACATAATAAGCCTGTTTCTTTTGTGGAATTTCTGACAAGAATTCACTATACTGCTAGGGAACTATGGACCCAAAAGTGTGACAAGAAGAAACAGGCTGAACTAAAAAATTTTACACTCCTGAGTTCACTAGGGCCTTCCCCGAGTAAGTAAAATTAATGTTGCTAAATAGTGAAAACATAAAGTATTCTACATGCAGCAGCAAACTATCAGACTAAATTCTCTAGGGAAGTGGTTTGTCTATTGCTAGTTAAACTCATTGCCTTTTCTCACACCAAGGTCACAAGGCCTTAGAGTTTTAGGACATTAATGAATAGAATGAACTTACATGAGCAACACTGGACACGAATTGTTTCATTTTTCTTATTCTTTTGGTGTGTCAGTTAAAAGTTAAAAGCCTTATCTTCCACCTTTTCTTTAGGATGCTCATAATTACAGACTTTCTAGGCTTTACTGTTTGTTCTTCATAATATTTCAGCATATTGTGTAGAATGTAGATATCATAGGAATCTTCATTCCCTTTGTCCTCCAAATAGGAATTAGATGATTAGATGGGACTGCAGTTAGTAAATAATTAAACCTTGGGTTTCATTACAGGTGAAGATTCCTTCTTTTTTTTCATTACAGCCCCAAAACAGATATCTACTTAATCTTGATAATATTCAAAAGAGGTTTTTTTGTCAGATTTTGAGTAACTTTAGTGTGTTTAGTCTTTTGTACGCTTATCTGTTTCAAGCATTCCTCCTCACTCTTTTACTCTACACGTTCTGTTGGCGTAGAATTCTTAAAAAGGACTGCTAGTTTTTTTCTCTTCTTAAAAGTTCTGTTAAGATTTGCTTCTTTTATATATTTTATTGTTAGAAAGTACAGGGAAATACTGATTGATCAAAATAGATATCTACTTAACCGTATGCAGTTAACCGTACCGTTTACAAATAAAAGAAAAAATAAGGAGCCATAACTATACGGTTAACCGTATAATAAAGATTACCGATCAATGAGATTTTTATTCAATAGCTCCTTATGTGTCATTTTACTTTCAATCATTCACATTTATTCCCTTATGTGAGGAAGGCATTCAATGGTTTTTAACCGTAACCGAACCGTTTAATACGGTTAACCGCAGTTACGGTTTCCACGGTTTTTGTGAATACGGTTACGGTTACGGTTTTAAAAGACAGAAAACCGTGGTTACGGTTCGGTTAACGGTTTTCCCAAATTGACCTGTTAACCGAACCGTTAAACCCCTAAATTCGAGAGTTTGGCTCTCTCGATAGTTTTCATTTTAAAAGATACATCTTAAACATGTAAGAGATAGGTACCAGCCGCCAGTCTTACATTTTATCTACTACCCTTAAGACCCAAAAGCTTCGTGCAGTCTCAATGAAAATTTAGATTCACCTGAACCTAGAATCATAATCTAAAACCTGTATCTCCTGCACCCTCTAATGCACAAGTTGGCTACTTCAGCCCTTGCCCCTCCTCCCTCTCTCTAAATTCCAGTCTAAAATTAGTTGTTTTTTTTTTTTTTTTATCTAAACCACAAGTTACATGTAGTCTCAATGAAGATCTTGTCACATCCCGGTCCTGAATCACCCTGGCCTAGGGTAATCCCCGAGGTGAAACACACGTACTCCCGTGTGATTGTACCTGTCGCGAGTCAAACACAAGCACACGAAGGAGAAGACTATTCCACTCGTGAGTCGAACTCACTGATAACTATCAATCAACAGTTCATATAGCGGAAGCTTATAACAAATGATCATCATAACCCTGTACAATCCCATAAATAACATTCAAGTTTAAAATCAAAAGAAGTTATACATTGGTACAAAATGTTTGTCCAAAAGAAAGTTCTATACATCGTTATCAAAATACATAACAAAAAGAGTTGAATTTGGTGTGACTTCCCAAAAACATTAGTCACACATCTACTATGCTCTCAAAATGTCTTGGCGCTCTCCGAACCGAGGAGTCTCTACATGGGCCCTACCCCAGGCCACTCCTCTAGTCCCGAAGGTACCTCCTGGGTACCCTTATCTCCCTCCGCGGTCTCTGTAGGACCGGGGGCTGCGTCTGAGCCTGTGACACCAAGAATAGTATCTCAATACAACTATTTAGCAAGCATAAACAGTAATCAGGAACACAGTGAAATCTTTTAAGGGCAACAACAATTTGAGAAT
Source organism: Umbellularia californica (assembly GCA_028538565.1). Lineage (NCBI taxonomy): Eukaryota > Viridiplantae > Streptophyta > Magnoliopsida > Laurales > Lauraceae > Umbellularia > Umbellularia californica. Next base: position 9,086,254 of record JAPQWN010000006.1, on the reverse strand, counting down.
AATAAGACGAGTAAAAGAGAAATTAAACAATCCATTTTCATGAATAAATCCTATATGTCATTCCTTTTAAAACCATTAAAGAAACTATAATACAAATTTTGGCAACTACATAAAGCTCATCCTCTCATTGAGAGCAAATCGTGTTGGGATGTCACTAGGGGTCCGGCCAAAGATCCTCCTAGCTACCCGGGTCCTGGAGTTCCGGTACTCCAGTCTGTCAACTGCGCAGCGACGTTCAATAATAAACCAAGACTTAACCCCGTCGAGTACCGTCCGGTCGAAGCTAAGTAGTGCCGACTTATTCAAATCAATTTCGTTTGCAATTCAAATCGAGTGACTATTCAAATATTTGGATACACCCAATGGCGTTATCCATATCAATATCACATAATGTATAACAATTGGAGAGCAATATATATATATAACCATTTTATCGAAAATTGATGTAATTACAATTCTCGTTTTCAATACTTAAAGCAATTACTTAACGACTATAACAATTGATAATAAATTATTATTCATATAATCTATTGTCATCCAATACAAGATTAATTTATGAAATCAACATGTTATTGTTTTCTTAGTGTCACTTATGATGATCTCATGTTGGATTTCTAAATTAATCCTCATGGCTTAACAATAGGTTAATGATTTTCCTTTGGGCTTAATTAGTAGGATCATGGTTCCAATACTAAGACATAATGAAACCTAAGTTCCTATGGTAAGGGGGTGTACATCCTAATTATCCATTTGGGATTGATTAGGAGGGTTAATTATGGACTAGGAGTAATAATATACCTTTAATGAGCCATAAAGAGGTCCAGCAGAAAGGTTTAGGCAGTTCTACCGGTAGAAATTCCGGTAGAAGAAGTTCTACCGGTAGAACTACCGGTTGAGGCGTTTCTACCGGTAGAACTTCCGGTAGAGACAGTTCTACCGGTAGAACTACCGGTTTAAGCATCTGGATTTCCTTCTCCAGGCTCTCTGCCAGATTTTTGACTGTTTCTACCGGTAGAACTTCCGGTAGAACAGGGGTTCACAGTTTTCTTCAACTCTCTGTGTGATTTCGAGCCGTTTCTACCGGTAGAACTTCCGGTAGAACGTCTCGAGTTCAATTTTTCTTCTTCTTTCTATTTTAATCTCTTCCAAATGAGCCTCCTAGCTCTCCAAACACATACACCATAATTCTATACTTTCCAAAACAACTATATGAAGAAATACAACTCATTTACCTTCTATAAACATAAAAACCACATTTTATGGAAAGAGAAAGGGAATACTTGAAGCAATTGAAAATATACCAAATGCAACCTAATTTATGTTTATACTTGCCTCAAAGAAGAGCTTATAACTTCACACCCACTTGACTTGAGGAAAAACCCAAAAGCCCCAATGTTCAAACCCTAATCATCATAAATACATAAAAACTTGATGAGGATGCAATGCATGAATGAGGATGGGTCTATTCATCTCTAAGATGCTCAAAATCATGGTCAAAGGGTTTTGTTACTCACCTTTAGTAGAGATTTCGAAATTAGGAGGAAATGGAGAGAGTTGGAGAATGCCTCTTGACACAAGATGAAGGAGAAATGGAGAAGATGAAGAGATGATGATTTCCCCCTAAATTCTCAAGCACATGCCATAGTTCTTGAAGGATTGAATGAGGAGAGTGATGAAGAGGAGAAATGGCAAGGAGGGTTGCAGAGAATGGAAAATGAAATGAATGAAGGAAGGAAAAAGGGTCTTCATGCCTTATATATGGAGTAAGAGTGGATTTTTGCTTTTTAGCCCATTGGATAAGAACATTTACAAATGAAGTCAATTGAGAGTCAATCTCTTCAATGAGTGGTCAAATGAGGTCAAGTCCATTATGAAAGTTGATAGGGTCGACAAAATACACGTGTTAGTGGCAAAATGACATGCAAATGATGTACTTTATGAAAATCGAGAATTACGAAAAAGCTCTTAATTCCATTAAACCGAGTCAATCGGAGTCAACTCATCTATTTAGGGTTCAAAACTCACCCAACTCAAATCAAATGCACCAATCAATAGTAATTCATCATAATTAGGAGTCAAGCATAATTAATTTGGCTAATACTCAATTAATTAGCAATAATCAAGGTTCATTAGGCTTGGGGTGTAACATTCTCCCCCTCTAGGAATCATTCGGTCCTCCGAATGAACAAACCTTATCAAATAGCTCGGGGTAGTGTCGTGCCACTTGCTCCTCGAGTTCCCATGTAGCTTCATCCTGTCCATGGTGCTCCCATAGAATCTTCACCCATCGAATTGTCCTCGTCCGTAGCACTTGCTCTTTTTCATCGATGATTTGAATTGGACGTTCAACATAAGTTGAGTCAGGCTTGATTTGGACTTCATCGTACTGTATCACGTGAGATGGATCACGGATATATTTTCGGAGCATAGATACATGAAAAACATTATGAACTCCTGCAAATTCTGGGGGAAGGTTGAGTCTATAGGCTACATCACCAATTCGACTCTTGATCTCGAACGGTCCAACATATCTTGGTGCAAGTTTGCCTTTTTGCCCGAACCGTATCGTACCCTTCATCGGAGATGCTTTCAAAAATACTAAGTCTCCAACTTGAAATTCGAGCTTCCTTCTTCGATTGTCCGCGTAGCTCTTCTGTCGGGATTGGGCAATCTTCAACTTTTCTCGAACTTGGAAAACTTTCTCCGCTGTATCAGCAACAATGGTAGGTCCATGGAAACTTCTTGTACCGACCTCTTCCCAGCATACTGGGGTTCTGCAACTACGACCGTACAAAGCTTCAAAGGGTGGCATCCCGATAGCTGAATGAAAGCTGTTGTTATACGCGAACTCACATAGTGCCAAGTGCTCGTCCCACTCACCTCCGAAATCAAGAACGCTTGCCCGAAGCATATCTTCTAGAGTTTGTATGGTGCGTTCGGACTGTCCATCCGTCTGGGGGTGGTAAGCGGTGCTGAAACTGAGTTTGGTGCCCATAGATTGCTGGAATGACCGCCAAAATGAAGAGACGAATCTTGAATCTCGATCGGAAACTATCGAAACCGGAGTGCCATGAAGACGAACAATCTCCTTCACAAAGAGTCTGGCCATGTCATTGAACTTCATACTTTTCCTGAACGGAATGAAATGAGCCGATTTCGTCAACCTGTCGACTATTACCCAAATCACATCATGTCTACGGCTGGTTAACGGAAGACCTGACACAAAATCCATCGATATATGCTCCCATTTCCACTCAGGGATGTGCAGCGGATGTAACAAACCCGGAGGCTTCCTATGCTTAAATTTCACTTTCTGACACGTGTAGCACTTCGATACGAATTCTGCTATTTCTCTCTTCATATTGTTCCACCAGAATCGTCTCTTGAGATCTCCGTACATCTTCGTGCTCCCAGGGTGTATAGCATATTTGGCATAGTGTGCTTCTGTCATGATTGGAATTGTCAATTGCTGAGTCTTTGGCACACACAGTCGATCTCTAAAATATAGGACTCCATCTACCAATTGGAAATCTGGCTTATCAGCGATGTGGTCTCTAATCTTGGCCAATTCAGGATCTTCAAATTGTTCTTCCTTGATCCGATTCATAATTGTAGGCTCTATCACTGACATAGCGGCTAACATCACAGAATCATCGACCCACTGAACTTCTACATCCAACTCTTCAAAAATATCCAATTCCATCCATTGAGTATCCATAGCTGCAGTCATAGAAGATTTTCTGCTCAGTGCATCTGCCACCACATTTCCTTTTCCTGGAATATATTTAATGGGAAAATCATAGTCCTTGATAAACTCTAACCACCGCCTCTGCCTCATATTGAGGTCTTGTTGGGAGAAAAGATATTGCAAACTGCGATGATCCGAATGTACTTCAAATTGTTCCCCGTACAGATAATGTCTCCAAATTTTCAATGCAAAAACAATGGCGGCTAATTCAAGATCATGGGTGGCATAATTCTTCTCGTGATTCTTCAGTTGCCTTGATCCATAGGCTATCACCTTTCCATGTTGCATAAGAACACACCCTAGACCAATTCTAGATGCATCAGTAAAAATCACAAATCCTCCTGTACCCTCAGGTAATGATAAAACTGGGGCGGTTGTCAACTTCTCCTTCAGAATCCGAAAACTCGCTTCACATTCTTCGGTCCAAATGTATGGTACATCTTTCCTAGTCAATTTTGTCAACGGAGCTGATATCTTCGAAAAATCCTTCACGAATCGACGATAGTATCCCGCAAGACCTAAGAAACTCCGAATCTCTGCCACATTTCTCGGACTAGACCAGTTAATAATTGCTTCTATCTTAGCTGGGTCTACTCTAATACCCTCTCGAGTTACAATATGTCCAAGGAATGCCACTTGTTCGAGCCAGAAAGCACACTTCTCTAATTTAGCGTACAACTGATGAATCCTCAAAAGCTGAAGAGATGTCCTAAGATGATCAGCATGTTCTTCTCTTGACTTGGAGTAAACCAAAATATCATCAATGAATATCACGATAAACTGATCTAGGTAAGGAGCGAAAATCCTATTCATCAACGCCATGAAAACTGCCGGAGCATTGGTTAGGCCAAACGGCATCACCAGAAATTCGTAGTGGCCATATCTTGTTCTGAAGGCTGTCTTCTCAATATCTTGCTCACGAACTCTAAGCTGGTGATAACCCGATCTAAGATCGATCTTCGAAAAGTAGGCTGCTCCTTGAAGCTGGTCGAACAGCTCATCGATACGAGGCAACGGGTACTTGTTCTTAATCGTCACTTGATTGATCTGTCGGTAATCGATGCACATCCGAAAAGAACCATCCTTCTTTCTCACGAACAATACCGGAGCTCCCCAAGGTGACATACTCGGACGAATGAGCCCTTTGTCCAAAAGATCTTGCAACTGTTCCTTCAACTCTCTGAGTTCTGCTGGAGCCATTCTATAAGGGGCCTTCGAGATAGGGGCTGTACCCGGAATCAAGTCTATTGGAAAATCCACTTCTCTTAGAGGAGGCAGTCCTGGAACTTCGTCAGGAAACACGTCAGGGAATTCACACACTACTGGAATCTCTTCCAACTTCGCTATCGGCTCCTTCTCGGTGATAAACGCGAAGTAACCTTCACATCTATCCTCCAGAAGCTTCACTGCATCCAAGGCTGACACTAGTCCATTGTTGGGCTTCTCTCTTCGTACACCCTCGAACACCACGTCCGTCTTGGGTTCTTGCACTTTGAAAGTGATTGTCTTGTGGAAGCAGTCAACACAAGCCCGGTGCTTAGCGAGCCAGTCCATCCCGAGAATAACATCAAAATCGTGCATCGCTAGGATTATCAAATCAGCTAGCATGACGAGTCCTCCAATCTGAATGCTGCAACCTGGGTAGTAGTTCTCACAGACTACTCTCTTACCCACCGGGGTAGTCACCGTCAACACAAAAGGAAGCAACACAGGTGGTTGCTGAAGATCACAAGCAAATCTGGGTGCCACAAATGAATGTGTAGACCCTGAATCAAACAAGGTCCTAGCATTTCTAGTACAAACCAAAATAGTACCTTCAACTACATTTCCTGCTGCTGCTGCTTGTTCATGATCCAAAGCAAAAACTCTTCCTGCTTGCTGGGGTCTCTGTTTGGCTTGTTGTCGTTGTTGTTGCTGTTGCGGCCTCGGTGGTGTTGGTAGTGCCATACGTAGGGGAGGTGCTGCAAGTGCGGGTCTGACTTGTTGCTGAGGGAATTGCTGGGGTATTCCACCCTGAAGGTTCCTGTTTCTTGGACAAGTAGCTGCCTTGTGCTCCATCGATCCACAAATGACACAAGCCCCCGTAGTCCTCCAACACTTCTCCGTAGGGTGTCCTTTGCCGCATGTGTTACATCTGGGTGCACCAATCACCACACCCTTCTGTTTCTTGTTTTGTTGGCCTTTTCCTGAAAATGATGAGCTTCTCCTGAAATCACTGCCTCTTTTCTTCATAGCCACTTCTTCTGCAGAATAGCCCCGATCTACGGCATCATCAAATGTAGCCGGTCTCTGAAATGCTGTCACATGCTCCACATATGTCGGGTTCATGCCTTCTATGAAGCGGTCCACCTTTTTCTCTTCGGTATCAATCAATTCTTCAGCATACTTGGACAACTGTTGAAAGATGTGCACATACTCCGTCATGTTCATCTGATTCTGCTGCAGAGTTAGGAACTCATTTTGCTTCTTCCTCCGAATGTGATCGGGTATAAACTTTCTCCGGAATTGCTTCTTGAATGTATCCCACACAGTCTCTTCAGGTAACAACTTGAGAGGTTCTTTGATGCCTTTCCACCAAATGTTTGCTGTACCCCCGAACATCGAAGCTGTAAGTACGACCTTCTGTTTGTTATCACAATTGATAGTCTCGAAGATGTCACCAACACGATCCAACCATTCATCTGCTTTGATAGCGCCTTCATTCCCGTAAAAGTCGGTGGCTCCTCTCTTCCTAAATCTCTCGTACAAGGAGCTCGAGTCATTGCCTCTCATTTGATTTGCTGCTTGTGGCCCTTGATTAGCCATCAGTAGTGCTATTTGCTCATTAGTCTTCGCAACTTGTTCTATCAGCATCATTAAACGTGCATCCACATTGGGTGGGTCTTCGTTGACCACCACGAACGGGTCGTTGTTGCGGGATTCATTGTTACCGCTTCCTGAGCCGGATGCCATTTACCTGCAAAAGAGTTTCAAAATCAGGTTACAACTACACTCTATCTCTCTCTTACGCACAACTACTAGTAATAGTACAATACTGATAATAAACCGATCTCAACAAATCAGTACTACAAATCGATTCTATCGTATCCTCACAACGATTTCTATTTGGTTTCTAAGTCTTTTAGAAAGACTGACAGGGCTCTGATACCATACTTACGTATGTCACATCCCGGTCCTGAATCACCCTGGCCTAGGGTAATCCCCGAGGTGAAACACACGTACTCCCGTGTGATTGTACCTGTCGCGAGTCAAACACAAGCACACGAAGGAGAAGACTATTCCACTCGTGAGTCGAACTCACTGATAACTATCAATCAACAGTTCATATAGCGGAAGCTTATAACAAATGATCATCATAACCCTGTACAATCCCATAAATAACATTCAAGTTTAAAATCAAAAGAAGTTATACATTGGTACAAAATGTTTGTCCAAAAGAAAGTTCTATACATCGTTATCAAAATACATAACAAAAAGAGTTGAATTTGGTGTGACTTCCCAAAAACATTAGTCACACATCTACTATGCTCTCAAAATGTCTTGGCGCTCTCCGAACCGAGGAGTCTCTACATGGGCCCTACCCCAGGCCACTCCTCTAGTCCCGAAGGTACCTCCTGGGTACCCTTATCTCCCTCCGCGGTCTCTGTAGGACCGGGGGCTGCGTCTGAGCCTGTGACACCAAGAATAGTATCTCAATACAACTATTTAGCAAGCATAAACAGTAATCAGGAACACAGTGAAATCTTTTAAGGGCAACAACAATTTGAGAATAATAAGACGAGTAAAAGAGAAATTAAACAATCCATTTTCATGAATAAATCCTATATGTCATTCCTTTTAAAACCATTAAAGAAACTATAATACAAATTTTGGCAACTACATAAAGCTCATCCTCTCATTGAGAGCAAATCGTGTTGGGATGTCACTAGGGGTCCGGCCAAAGATCCTCCTAGCTACCCGGGTCCTGGAGTTCCGGTACTCCAGTCTGTCAACTGCGCAGCGACGTTCAATAATAAACCAAGACTTAACCCCGTCGAGTACCGTCCGGTCGAAGCTAAGTAGTGCCGACTTATTCAAATCAATTTCGTTTGCAATTCAAATCGAGTGACTATTCAAATATTTGGATACACCCAATGGCGTTATCCATATCAATATCACATAATGTATAACAATTGGAGAGCAATATATATATATAACCATTTTATCGAAAATTGATGTAATTACAATTCTCGTTTTCAATACTTAAAGCAATTACTTAACGACTATAACAATTGATAATAAATTATTATTCATATAATCTATTGTCATCCAATACAAGATTAATTTATGAAATCAACATGTTATTGTTTTCTTAGTGTCACTTATGATGATCTCATGTTGGATTTCTAAATTAATCCTCATGGCTTAACAATAGGTTAATGATTTTCCTTTGGGCTTAATTAGTAGGATCATGGTTCCAATACTAAGACATAATGAAACCTAAGTTCCTATGGTAAGGGGGTGTACATCCTAATTATCCATTTGGGATTGATTAGGAGGGTTAATTATGGACTAGGAGTAATAATATACCTTTAATGAGCCATAAAGAGGTCCAGCAGAAAGGTTTAGGCAGTTCTACCGGTAGAAATTCCGGTAGAAGAAGTTCTACCGGTAGAACTACCGGTTGAGGCGTTTCTACCGGTAGAACTTCCGGTAGAGACAGTTCTACCGGTAGAACTACCGGTTTAAGCATCTGGATTTCCTTCTCCAGGCTCTCTGCCAGATTTTTGACTGTTTCTACCGGTAGAACTTCCGGTAGAACAGGGGTTCACAGTTTTCTTCAACTCTCTGTGTGATTTCGAGCCGTTTCTACCGGTAGAACTTCCGGTAGAACGTCTCGAGTTCAATTTTTCTTCTTCTTTCTATTTTAATCTCTTCCAAATGAGCCTCCTAGCTCTCCAAACACATACACCATAATTCTATACTTTCCAAAACAACTATATGAAGAAATACAACTCATTTACCTTCTATAAACATAAAAACCACATTTTATGGAAAGAGAAAGGGAATACTTGAAGCAATTGAAAATATACCAAATGCAACCTAATTTATGTTTCTACTTGCCTCAAAGAAGAGCTTATAACTTCACACCCACTTGACTTGAGGAAAAACCCAAAAGACCCAATGTTCAAACCCTAATCATCATAAATACATAAAAACTTGATGAGGATGCAATGCATGAATGAGGATGGGTCTATTCATCTCTAAGATGCTCAAAATCATGGTCAAAGGGTTTTGTTACTCACCTTTAGTAGAGATTTCGAAATTAGGAGGAAATGGAGAGAGTTGGAGAATGCCTCTTGACACAAGATGAAGGAGAAATGGAGAAGATGAAGAGATGATGATTTCCCCCTAAATTCTCAAGCACATGCCATAGTTCTTGAAGGATTGAATGAGGAGAGTGATGAAGAGGAGAAATGGCAAGGAGGGTTGCAGAGAATGGAAAATGAAATGAATGAAGGAAGGAAAAAGGGTCTTCATGCCTTATATATGGAGTAAGAGTGGATTTTTGCTTTTTAGCCCATTGGATAAGAACATTTACAAATTAAGTCAATTGAGAGTCAATCTCTTCAAGGAGTGGTCAAATGAGGTCAAGTCCATTATGAAAGTTGATAGGGTCGACAAAATACACGTGTTAGTGGCAAAATGACATGCAAATGATGTACTTTATGAAAATCGAGAATTACGAAAAAGCTCTTAATTCCATTAAACCGAGTCAATCGGAGTCAACTCATCTATTTAGGGTTCAAAACTCACCCAACTCAAATCAAATGCACCAATCAATAGTAATTCATCATAATTAGGAGTCAAGCATAATTAATTTGGCTAATACTCAATTAATTAGCAATAATCAAGGTTCATTAGGCTTGGGGTGTAACAGATCTAGATTAAACAGAATGTCGGATCAGAATCTAAATCCTATATCTGCTGGACCCTCTAATGCACAAATGGCCCACTTCGACCCTTGCCCCACCTCTCTCTAAATCCCATGCCCAGTCTAAAATTAGTTTCTTTTTCTTAATTTACAGAATGAGTTCCAAGTGTCCTCGCTGCGGCCAACCTAAAGGGGAAACGCCCGTACAGCATCTTATCAAATGCCATACAGAAGCACGGAAGAAAGAAAAAACTGAGAAAAAAAAAGCAGCCAGGGCTGTGAAAGAGCAGGCTGAGGCGGCAGCTGCTACTACTGGATCTGGAAAGAAGAAATTCAGTAAGTAAAAAAACAGAAAAGTTACAAGTAAAACATACCAGGTACTACAGTTTGATCTTACAATTTTTTTCTCCTTACACCGTGTCATACAGATCAAGAGAATGTGGGCACTGCAAAAAAGACTGCTGCTGCTGCTGCTATATCTGGAAAGAAAAAACCCAGTAAGTGAAAAAAAAAAAAAAAAAAAACTACGGTTTGATCTTACAATTTTTTTTTTTCTCCTTCTTACACTGGTATCATACAGATCAAAAGAAAAGCGCAGCAAAAAAGGCGGTAGAAAGGAGTGGGACAGCGGCTGGAGCTGCAAAGAAATCCAGTAAGAAAAAAAAAGGTTGATAAGGACAGAGTTGTGTATGAACTTGATAAGGGGTGAAACTCGTTTAGATTTCAAATTTTGTTCTTCAAAAAGTATTTTCACGAGTGACTAAGAGACCAGAAAGAGGAAGAAGTAAGAAAGAAGTATCCACATATTATGCAAATTTACTTGCTAAATTTCTTCAAAGGGGGTGAGGATGTAACGACCCAACACCTTCTCTTGAAGTAAAGTGAGTACCAAAATAGAGTGAATATAAGATGGGGGGAAAAGTTCTCTCCTGTTTTAGAAGCCAGATCAGACCAAAAATTAAGAAAATAATGCTCTCCTATATTAGTGAGGTCCAATGGATCCTTCATGAATGGACTTGGCCCTATGGGCCAGTCCAATATGTTAAGGCCTGATAGGCTGGCACATTATAAGTTAGGCCAATGGGATAGCTGATAGTGGGCTAAATCTGGGGCCTAAGATGCACTTGGACTACATCAGTCTTTATCATTCCATCAGCAGTGATTCTGAGATAGACTACTAAGATAGACTACACCGTTTTTGATCAATATTTCCAATTAAGAATTCCCAGCGAGTAGCCAACTCTCCCCTAATTGTAGACAAAGGAAACTTCATTATTGGATGTCGAACAACCAACATATGATGCAATGAAGCATTGCAAAAATACACAGTTCATGTTAACTTGAAAATGAGTAATTGGATATGAGACATCAGAAGAGAGGCTATCCATAGGCTTGTCTGAATGGATTAACTCATCAAAAAAGGACCAATGTAAATCCATTCATACGTGTCACTAGATTAGATGAGGAAACTGGCTTCTAGCTGTCTATTTCAAATGTTTTTTTTTTTTTTTTGACAACCCGTCTATTTCGAATGATTTCGACCAAACAGACTGAAATTCCATATTTGGTCATCATTGAACAAAGGCAAGAGTATTTCTTGTTTTTTTTTCTTTATAGATCTTGGTTAGCGTTTTTACTAATATGCCCTCCTTTAAGAATTAGGATGCATGACTCTTTAAGAATTAAGCCTTTTTCATTCAAAAGTAAGGACGTTTAGCTCATGTAAGGCCTCCTATTGAAAGTTGTTCCCTGATCTGGCTACTTTTTTTGTTCTAAATCCTCTTCATTTGGTCGTACGTCTACCAAAAAGGAGATTTCTGCTTCTGCAGCTTAAGGTCCATTTGTCATCATTTTTAAGTAACATTTCTTCATTTCTCTATAATAAAAACATTAAGAATTTATTTCTTCATATCAAAGAAAAACTTTGGAAGGATCTCTCCATGTCAATGAAAAATTAGAAATGATATGAAGTCATTTTTTCAAATGGAACAACCAATGCGCGCACCCACAAAAAAAAAAAAAAAAAAGCCTCTCTTGCCTCATCTCCCGTCTCTCTCTCTCTCTCTACACACACAAAAAAAAAAAAGCCTCTCTCTCTCTCTCCTATCTAATATCTCCCTTCCCACCTCTCTCTCTCATCTCTTGTCCCTCTCCCCTTCCCCTATCTAATTTCTCCCTTCCCACTATGAATTCCCCCCCTTCATCTCTCCCTCCATAACACTCACTACCCCTTCTTTCTCTCTTTCTTCAAAAGAAGTAAAGTTGCAAGAGAATACACTGATCTATTTGGCCATAACACTGTTACCCCAAACTTCAACTTCAAGTGAGGCCAAAAATAGGATAAACATTTGGAACCAAGACAATTATTAGAGGATAAGACTGTTTTAATTTTCTTTAAGCTTAATAAGGATTTGGAATATCAAACTAAAAAAGAAGTCTAATGTACTATAATCGGCTTTGTAATTTATGTGTACAAAATGCATGAGCAATCTATCATCAAGCAATTCTCATTTATGATGAGTAAAAATCTTATTTTGTAGCATAATAAATTAAGATCACAGCGATAAGCTATGCCTCCCTCACATTTGGGTTAGTATATAACTACTATTTAGTAAATTTTGGAAATATTCTAAGACTTATACCGTTGGTGCATTTTACTCTTTTTTTTATATTTTTTTTTCCTTTGTGATTTGGATATTAAAAAAAACCAGGTCCAATAGACCATACGTAGATGCGATTAATCAATCAGATAAATAATATAGGTGGTCTAGTATTTTGATTTTAACTGGCATTAGATCTTTGCTTAGATTTTGTCTTATTTCAAGGAAAAAAAAAGTGGGATCTCTCGTTAGTTGACCGTCTAACTGGAAAATCGTAGTAATCATTTCCGATCCACAGATCAGAGAATCACCACCCAACAACCCCCACCCCATCTCCCCAAAAAAAAAAAAAAAAAAAGTGGGTCATGGGTTAACAGATCATCTGACTGGAAAATCATTGTAATCATCTCTGGTCTCAGATCAGAAAATAACACACGAAACGGACGCCTACCAAGCAAAAAATGACAACAAGAGGGAGATCGTATTTACCTCAGAGATGGTGCGGTGCAATGATCCAGATGTGTTTTGGTCCTCCTCTCTCTCTCTTAGAGCATATATTAAAAAGCAGTCTTTCTCTTGAGATAGGATACTGAGGAGGTAAGAGAGATTGAGAAGAAGAGAGAAAGATCTTTTCTCTCTGTCTGCAAAGATACAAGACATGAGAGATGGGAGAGATGAGACTTCTCTCTGCAGCCATAACCATGAGCCGAGATCGCAAGAGAGATGCGGACGATGGTCTCTGCTCTGCTGCGATAAGGTTTGGGATAAAGGAAAGCAGAATGCAGATCTTAGGGCTTTCGTTGGATTTCACGTTTTATTCTAGCCGTTGGACGATATATGGAACGGCTGGGATTTAGTACGCTAGATTTTAGATGACGTCATGTGAGGTTTTTTTTTTTTTTTTTAGCATTTTGTATATACCTTTCGTATGATTTGTAAATAGTCCCTTAGTATTTGCAAATAGGCCACTCCATTTTTATTTTAATACTTTTGGTGTCTTCAAAATCAATAGCCTTCCAACTACCATAGGTCTTTAGTGCGAAATGACACTTTTATCCATCCCTTTTATCCTCATATCCATAATTTCAAACATTAACAATTGCACTTAGTGAAAGAAAACAACCCAACATCAATTCATTTTTTTTTTATCAATCTAGGGCTCATTTCTTTAAATCCAATTTGATTATAGCATCAATCAACACTTGTACAATCGGTTATAATTTATCAAGTCCATACATAACCCACCATTGAATTAATGGAAGTTTTAAAATACATGATTCAGCTTCCTATGTAAGGGTGTAAAAGAAGTATTGGGGAACGGGCAAATGTAAAAAAAAAAATTTAGAATTTGCAAGGGGAATGTTAAAAATATATATTAATTTTTAGAATTTGAGGGGGAATGGGGGATTTTGAACTTTTCTTACATATGGGTGCGGGCTTCAGTCCCCAGGCCTTTGTACCTGAGTTCACTCCTGGTCATGGGCAAGAGAGAGTTATTGAGAGAAATCATTGAGACTTGAGATAAAATAATGGTATTTTTATAAATAATAATATACTCATTTTGTTTAGTAGATGTAACGGCAGAGCTGTCATATATATATATATATATATATATCGAAGACAACTCTCATGGTAGCTTCTCATTCTTATTAGGAATATTAATTTTAGGGACACGGAAGGTATTAAAATAAAAATTGAGGGGCCTATTTTCAAATCCTACAAACCTTAGGGGGTATATACAGAAAGCTATTTTTTTTAATGTCCGTGATGCAGGTTGAGAGCAACCCAAATTAACTTGTGGGTTTGCATAAACATCTTTATGCTAATCAATGAATGAATAAAGTTTAGGTGGAGCAATATACCGATTCAATTTCATATCCCTATCTTTAAAACAATAATCATGTTCATACTGGATAGCATGCTTTTGGTGTCATAATTAGATGAATGACATTTGTAATCAAACCTTTTGTTATAGTAATTGAATAGATGACATTTGCTAATCATCTGATTCTTTTTTTCAAACTATCATTTTTCTCATGACACTTGTTATCATCCCTTTTAGCGTGACCATTTGGATGAGTGGCACTTGGAGTCAAACTTCGCAATTGAATAAATGACACTTGTCAATCATATGTGGCCCTATTCAATTTATAAATAGCACTAGCTCTTCCATTTAAATCAAATACTTTCATTCATTTTTCAAGCATTGGCCTATCACCCTTATCTACTTGAAGTATTGAAACCTACCAGAATCATTTTACAATTTTCATTTCAAAAGGTTGTACTTCTCCTTGCTACTTTTTTAGTATATATTATATTATGTATATACACTAGCTAGCAAAATAGCACATTATATAATACATGTAATAAAAAAATATTATTGTACATCTTTAATAAATTCATCTATAGACCCAAAACTTAGATCTAAGTCAAAGTATATTGATTGCTTTTAAACAAAAAAAGACTCAATCTTCTTCATTTTCCAAATAAATAGACTAAAAGTTGAACCTATACACAACCAACTCGTTGATGGAATGTATATTTGGAAATCAATCGAACCTGTTGAAAGGACTATTTAAGATATGAAAAATTACTTCATTATATATTTTTTTATTGTATTTGTAATTTTTATATATATTGACATTGTTTTGAGTTTTTGTCTTATGATTTTGAACACCCTTCATAATGAGTATGAGTTTATTTACTAAGATAAATTATACATTATTTATCAATTCCTGTTCCTAAACTGCAGTCATCAAGTCTTTATCGTGAATGGGTGGCATAGGAAAAGGTATGCCTAAAATTACATTCCAACTTAATTTAATCTCATCTTTTTTGCTTTTCGTTGCTTATATGATTAATTACAATTTTATCTCATTAGTTATAAAAATATTAAAAGTTCAAGGAATTAAAAAAAACATCTATAGTAAAATAAAATAAAAAAATTGAAAAAAGGAAAAGGAAAGAATAAAAAAGAATTTAAAATATCCAAGAGGGAATGCTCATTTTAAATCATGAAAAATAGAGATTAAAAAAAAAAAGTTGATGCTAAGATTAACAGCTGATAAGTGGGAGTTTGGGACACAAACACATGCCATTTCCAACAAGCCATTTTAAATTACTTATTTAAAATACAAAATTATTTCTGTATCCTATTGCATTCCATTCAAGCCTATAGGATGATTTTGCATCTTTTCGGCGTCACAAGGAAGCTTATGTCATGCTCAATGAATCATTTTTTACAATTGGATTTGGGGAATGTAAGAGAGCATATTTTTTTAAGTTCGACTATAACATGAATATTTCAAGTGGCCACCCTATTTTTTAAGTTGTCGACCATAACAAGAATATTTCAAGTGGCCACCAAAGATTTCTCCTCCTACCCAAAGTAGGATTTGTTAGTATATACGGAGAGAATGAATAAGGAAGTTTTATACAATGATAGTATTGCCTATGAACCAACAAACCCTATTTACCATCTCCATCCCGCTCTCACTCCATTGGAGACACTTGCTGATGTAGAAGATCCTACGTCTGCTTCTTTCGTCGTTCCCGCAACTTCAGCAGAAGAAAAAATAATCTACTTCCACAGATCGGGAGTCTCTTCACTAAATTCTCCACTTGAACCTTTCCAAAACGAATGTATGCCTCAACTATTTTGCAAAGATTTTTGTAAAAATTAGACTAAATGTTAAAAAGTTCATGGTCTTTATTACCTTTTTTGTTAGTTATTTTTATTTTTGTTTTTTAGAATTTGATGGCTAGTGCATTTCATGGGCTCTGCCATTAAAAAAAGTTCATGGTCTTTATTACCTTTTCTGTTAGTTATTTTCATTTTTGTTTTCTAGAATTTGATGGCTTGTGCATTGCATGGGTCTCACACAAAAACATCCTTTTTTTCTCCTTACAGAATGGGGCCAATAAAAAAACAACTTCGCACCACAAAATCAAAGATGGATGCTCAAAAAAAGTTGAAGCAGCACATAGAGCTGAAGAAAAGTCCCAAGCAGATGCAGTTGCAGTGAAGAAAAGAGGACTTACTCTCCAAAGAGGGAGGAGTTGCAACAAGAGAATACTCCGCCCTGGTTTCCGTCGAAAATCAAAGGAATCTGAATCTGCAAGAGAGCGAGAGGTACTGAGCAATGGGAGAGGGAAATAGAAGAGAAGACAGGGTTCCCTAGAAGACATGTTACCTGAATCCTGTGGTTGAGAGACCTAATTTCAGAATGTTCGCTGTTCATAGATATTTATAGTGGGAATATGTGCGGTACACGGGTGGACTAATTTGTAAAATTTATTTATTGCTTCTGGATCTAATCTAGTTTTGCACAATTGATCAATTCTAACATCTTTAGAAATGAGAAATAAGTTGTTATTGAGGATTCTTAAATTTAATATATATGGGATTCTCCTCTTATTAAGATGTAGATGTTTTAGTTTCTTTTTAATGAAGTTAATGAGTAGTACCTCTCATTAAGATTTAGTTTTCTATCATGCTCTTAGTTTTTTTTTTCTTTTTTGCATTCATGTCAATGTGACTAGCGAAAAGCCCCGTGCTTAGCACGGGCAACGTAATTCACAATTTTATATAGTGAAAAATATTATAAAAAAGGCATTTTAAATAGAGAGGGGAAGATGTAGAGAGTAAAGGGAAAAGAACGAACACATAGAGAAAATGAAAGGATGCATTAAAATGTTGAAAACATACCGAGAAGAGGAAAGGAGCGGAGAGAAATGAGGAGTTTCAGTATTAAAGAGTCATAAAGGAAGAGCTTCTGTAGTAATTAAAGATGGTTTAAAAACGGAGAGGGTATAATTAATCTATTAAAAGAAGGGTCAAAACAAAATTCATAGGGTCCAAATCAAATTGTAGTTAATCTCTAATTTCTCAGTTCGTTTCATATTTGATCAATTCCATATATTAAATATTCATTTGAGTTTATTTTTATTATAAAATGGTCGTCATAGAAAATTAATGACTATATAGGAAATCATATAAAATAGCTATTTCAAAAGTTTGATCATCCATGCTTAAAGTACAATGCATAAGTATGAAAATAACAACAACAGTATTTATAGGGGTCAATATTTTTAAAAATATAGTTATATAAATACCCCATAGATAAATTCCAACTTCTGGTCAATATTCCAAAATGGGGCCGCGTCCCTTCCTCATTAACTGATTTAAAGTTTTTGTTGATAACTATTAACAAAAAGATGTTTTGTGGTGTAGTGGTAGGTTGCCCATTTGAAATCCATATTGTTATGAGTTCGAGTTTTAGTACATATTATGTTTAATTTATCTAACGTCAATAAAAATGTTTTATATCTGCCTAATTTTCCATGACCCGACTCGTTTGTTAGGGTCAAACTAAATTAAATTGGATGAGTCAAAATCAATTACCTAATTTACCCCGACTCAACCCGTTTGCTAGGGTCAAACTAAATTAAATTGGATGACGAGTCAAAACCAATTGGAGCGAATTGGTTCCAATTTCAATTTGAAACTACTTCGCTTCATATTATATATAGTTACAACTCGAAAGGCCTTTTCCCTCAATGTTTCAATCATAATGGGATATTGGGACGAGGTTTTATGATACACTCTATGTGGCCCACTTAAATGAATTCACATCCGTGATTTAATCCAAACGATCTTGTTGAATTGGCTTTTACGGCGCCACACTCAGTTGACTCAATTGACAAAATGGTCTTTGATGAGTGATGACCTATATATGGCAATTCTGATGCTCTCATGGGTTTTATCTTTTAAGGTCCTCCATTTGTCTCAATTACCTAAATGACCTCTCATGACCTGAAAATATATTCAAAAGACCCCTCACGATCTAAATATATCAAATCTGATGCTCTTGTAAATGTGATCCTTCGTGGTCCAATTACTTGACTCAATTAATCAAAATGGCCTTTTAGACCAATGGTAGACCAAGTGTCTCTTTAAAAGGACAAAAAAAAGGCCCCACATGGCTTCAAGTAATTCGCTTATGACAAATTGTCCCAACCTCGGGGCCGAGGGGTAGCTCAGTTAGGTTAGGACCACAGTTTGCTCCCAGATGTTGAGGGTTTGAAACTTCACTACCACATTGGGGTTATAGGGATTTGACCAGCTCCCCTTGGGCCCGTATGATTAGTCTGGCCAAATGGTTGGGACACCCTTCGTTGTAAAAAAAAAAACCCACAAATTGTCCCATGTGGCACTATAATCTAATAATGGTCTCTTATGGTCCATTCAATGCCGATTTGATCTCATTGATGTGGTCCCAGGGTCTGCAAGGCCCCTTTCAATTACATAGTCCAAAGCTGCAAGTGCAGCACCAACATCTTGCCCACAATAAGCATTTCAAATTAAGGTTTGCCTAAAATCCCCAAATCAATTTCATGAAACTAGTAAGATAAGCATGTCTTTGAAAAGTGTCGCAGCTCCAAATTGACACAATTAACAACAAGAATATTTCAATTGGCCACCAAAGATTTCTCCTCCTACCCAAAGTAGGATTTGTTAGTATATATGGAGAGAATGAATAAGGAAGTTTTATACAATGATACTATGCCCTATGAACCAACAAACCCTATTTACCATCTCCATCTCTCCACTTTACTTCTCACACAAACAACATCCTTTTTTTCTCTTTACAGAATGGGGCCAATAAAAAAAACAACTTTGCACAACAAAATAAAAGATGGATGCTAAAAAAAAGTTGAAGCAGCACATAGGGCTGAAGAAAAGTCCCAAGCAGATGCAGTTGCAGCAAAGAAAAGAGGACTTACTCTCCAAAGAGAGAGGAGTTGCAACGAGAGAATACCGTCAATAATCAAAGCAATTTGAATCTGCAAGAGAGGAAAAATGGAGATAGGGAAATAGAAGAGAAGACAGGAACCTAAAGAGATCCATGCAAGAAAACCATAAATTTCATGAAAATAGAGAATAGATCGAGAAAGAAATAAGAGATCAAGAGATAGAGAGAGAAAGAAAAGATCAAACCATATCAAATCATGCTATCACTTCCAGATTATTCGCAGTTTATAGCATCAAAGAAGAAACCAATTAATAACCCTAAGAGATCCATACAATAAAACAGAAGGAAGGAGAGAAGAGGTTTTCTCATGGAATTTGGGGTGTTATTGTATGTATCTCTTACGTTATTAATTGATTTGTTGTTTGATGCTATAAACTGTGAATACTCTGAAAATGATAGCATGATTTGATTTGGTTTGATTTATTCTTTTTCTCTCTATCTCTTGATCTCTTCTGTCTTTATCGATCTATTCTCTTAGGTTTATTAATTGATTCTTGTTGATTCCATAAACAGTGAGAAATCTGGAAATGTAAAGTTATTATTTCATTTTTGTTTATGTTATAAACTGTAAAGCATCTGGAAATGCAGTAGCATGAAGAATATGGAAATGCAGTAGCATGATTTGATTTGGTTAGATCTCGTAATTTCTTTGAGTTATTAATTGATTTCTGCACATGAGAAGTCTGTAAATGCAGGGCTAACTAGAGTGATTGGATATGATTTGATTTGGTTAGATCTTATTATATCTTGGGTTATTAATTGATTTATGTTGATCTCATAAACAGTGAGAATATAAATGCAGGGCTTAGTAGAGTGATTGAATTTGGTTTGATTAAAATCATCGGGCCAAACTAACCAAATAGAGGTTTTTAATAGATCAAACTTCCTAGTTTGTTGCATGCTTTAGATTGTAAATCTTGTAATTTTTGGAGAAGAGAGTGTACTGAATTAGCCCCAAGAAATATGGAAACTCATTTCCCTAATTTATGGGTTAAATCCAACTTATGTGAGTGTAACAGTTGTTTGTTGTTCATGTACATGGTAAGTCCAGCCCAAGAGAGGAATAGCGCATCACTTTTTTCATAGAGATGGCATATTTATAACCAAATGGAATAAAATGAAGCCCCAAAGTGATTTCTGTCCTGAAATATGCTTTAAATTTTAAAATAACCATAGAGCCTAAGACTAAGAATACTAAAAAACTGATTCCAGAGTGCTTTGACCTAGAAATCCCCTTTTTCTTTTCGAAAATTGCATGTATCTTGTGATATTGCAAGATGTCGATCATCCTATGATATCATGGAATACATCTAAAGCCCTTCTTGAAACAGTGGTTTCAGGAGGTGGTCTGAATCGTACCAATCCCACTTATCCAAAACCCTTGCCTCTCCTTCTCTTCTTTTATGTTTGCATTCATGTGCTTTACAACATGGCACGACTAGTTGTCAACATCCCCATCCCCCTCCCACTGTCCATGGGCCATTTGACCATCCTATTCTGGCATATGTCTAGTACCTAGCTCCTTATCTGATCAACCTCATCCTCATGTAAAAGACCTCATCGGTGGAGAGCGCACCCTTATAAACATTAACAAAAACATTACATTCAGGATAAAGGAAAGCCCATGGTCATAGGCCTTAAAGACAAGCGCTCCTTGGTCAATGCTGCTAGTCACAAGGTTGACACTAAGCTAAAGCATATAAATGCAGTCAGGTTTTCCTAACTTGCAATCGATGCACATACATTGTGAGTCCGGTTACACGAGCGAAATGCAAATTTGGTTTACGTTGGGTCAAATTTTGCCACCCTAGGTGTTGATGGTGGTGGTGGTAGTGGTATTGGTGATGACGATGATTATGATGACGGCAGTGGTGATAAAGGAGTCTCACCATTATCAAGGAAATTTTTACTCCAACCAAAGTTAGTCTTTCCATCAGATTGATGATGTGTAAAGCATATGGATTTTTTTGTTATTTACATGTTGCGTGCATGATCAATCTTATGGACTAATTAAAGTAGCATTTCCCTTAATGATAGAATACAGTGGGAAAGTGGATTTAAGCATTTTGGATTTCAAAGGTGAGCCCCATTTTTGATGATTATGATGGCAACGATGCTAGAGGTGATTATGACAATGACAGTTGTGATGATGATGTGGTGGTGGTAGGGGTGATGAAAATGAGGGCGATGACAGAAGTTGAGGTGCCTGGGATAGGATGGCTCTGATTTTAGGAGGGAGTTGGCTTCAGACATTCCAACAGTTGCATTAGCATTGAGGATAACATGATGTCAGGAGGGAATTGAAGGTGTGGAAGGTCATTTGCTATTATCGGATTTTCCAACCATTTATCATACCAAACATGGATCAGGCACCCATTCCCAAGCTGCCACCTACTTCCAATTTTAATGAAAGGAGACAGATGCCTGATCTTTTTCCAAATACACGAACCTGCCTTGGGGTTTTGTGACTCCATATGGAGTTTGAGCTGAAATATCTACGCCTACACCAGGTACCCCAAAGAGAAGTCGACGTGGCAGCTTGCCATCCTAGCTTTAGGATACAAACTTCATTCATTTCAGTCTTTCTGATCCCCAGACCTCCTTCAGCCTTTGGAAGACAAACTGGGTCCCATTTGACAGTTTCCTCTTCTTAGTCTAGTCATCTTACCATAGGAAGTTCCTCATTGGCCTCTCAGTTAGGACAGAAATAGAGCTTGGGAGAGGAAGCACCATTGCTATGTGAGTTGATAGGCTTGCCAAAACATATTTAACTAGAACAAGTCTACTCTGCAAAAGATGAGACTTTGGCTTTCCATCTAGTTAGCCTTGTACGAAGCAGGTCAAGCAGAGATTCAAAATTGCAATTTTTAGAACTGCTAGAAAACAACGGCACTCCCAAATAAGTGGTAGATTTCCTTCGATTGTGATACTGAACATAGAAGTAATCATGCTTCGCTTGAGATGGTTACATTTCTTAATATGCGTCTGGCTTTTTTTCATATTAAAGACTTGCCCTTCAATGTTCTGGTATCTGGCCTGCAAAATCTTTATTGGAAGAAGGCTAGATTTAGTAGATGGCAGGGGGTGTTTGTGACCGGAGAGACAGGCGTGATGGTACCAATGTACTACGTGTTTGGAGGTGTTGAAGATGCAAACTAAGTAGTTCCTCCGCTAAGAGAAAGAGATAGGGAGAAAGGGGACCACCTTGTCTCAAACCACAATTGGATGCTAAAAAAACCTTGAGAAAAACTACTGACAAGAACCGAACCAATGCTAGTACAAATGCATTTCTTAACAAGAGAGATGGAGGAGTCATCAAACTTGGAAAATATTAATGTGTTAAAGAGAAAATCCCAATTCAGTTTGTCATATGCCTTAGTCATGTCTAATTTTAGACATATAGACCCTCCTTTAATTTTGGAGTCCCGCTTTTGGAACAGTTCATGGCCCATTGCAATATGGTGATGGATGGACCTACCTTGGATGAAGGCCGCTTGGTTGGGAGAGATGAGAGAGAGGAAGACTTTTGACAGTCTGTTTGCTAATATGTTTTGGAGGATTTTGTAAGTGAAATAAAGAAGGCTTATTGGCCTAAAGTCTGCAAAGGTGGAGGGAGATGGAGTTTTGGAAACGAGGGTTGTGAAGTAAGCATTGAAGGCTTTGTGAAGTTTGCCATATTTGAAATTTTTTTGGAATACTTGAGCTACAGAGTTACCTGTGATCTTCCATGTTGCAGTGAAGAAGGCACCAGTAGAGCCATCTAAGCCCAGAGAGCTATTATGCTTTAAAGAGAGAATGGCAGAGAGAATGGCTTGTTTTATTTCTTGGAGTTCTAGTACAGCTGAAAGAGGTAGATTTTGGTCGCTAGTCAGAGATGGTCCTTCCACTTCGAAGAAATCAGGGTCCGTACTCCAATGGTGTGGTTGGAATAGATTATTGAAAAAATCAATTGCTTGAGAGTTGATGATATTTGGGTCCTTTGTGAAGTTGCCATTGACAGATATTTTATCTATGCGGTTCAGAACTTCTGGTTTTGGCCAAGATGTGAACAAACTGACTACTTCTATCCCCATTATGCATCCAATTAAGCCTTGATTTTTGCCGCCAGTGGTCTTCTTCAGATTTTAGCGAAGTGTGAAGGGTTGCCTTGGCCGAATTTAATTGTGATAGTAGATCTTCATCAGGGACTTCATCATCAGTAGATTGGATATGCTGATCCAACTGTTCAACAGAGGCTATTCTCTTATTAAGATGTCCAAATTCATCTCTACTCTATCTTTGGAGAGATTGTTTGAGAAGCTTAAGCTTGTAGGATAGCATGAACTGAGGATTGCATTCACAAGGAGATTTGGTTTTCATGAATTCTAGTGAGAAAGGAGCAATACATCTCTATTGGAAATCCTTTATTGGATCTTTGCACCGTGAATGTAAAGAGATGCAACATCCCTAGCTCGCTAGCGTTTATCGTTGTATGTTGAAAGGTATATGAATATACGTATAACCTTAGGATGGATTCACAACTATGTCGTGACCTTCGCATGCATATCTTGGTTTAGGTTATGTATTCCTTTTGATGTATACCCTATTGCGTGTTGTGAACTATGAAGTGGCTTGGCGAATTATGTATGATGATTTGACTATGATATGAAATGTGGAACGGCCAGCACTTCATTATAACTTAGGATTCTTGTGTTGGAGCATTATTTATTCAGGTCTGTTATGTTTATGTGTTTATATTTATGTGGGTCATTTATGGACAACTGCAGATCGATATATAGACGGTTGATCACCAATGTGACCAGATCACTTATAATCCGCATTGACTATTGACATGTTATCCTGATATTTTGATCGGTTTATGACCACCGACGTTATGGACAAGCTTTCCCGATTTATTTAGGGCTGACACTTATCATCGTGTAAATTCTATATTGCTCCCTTTGTATCTTTTGGACTTATGTCATACGTTCATTCCTGTCATTATCTTTTTTATTGCTTCATTATGATTTTACTTGTCTTTACTCAACTTAATATCGTATTTTATTTCAAATTGTGATCATGTTCTTGCTATTTATTTTGTAATATTTGGTGCATAAGTATCGAGCCCTACTTTACCGAGGAAACGGAGGAGGATCAAACGGTTGAGCCAACTGACGAATCAGAGTGGGATGTCAAAGATGGCTTTGGAGCTGTCGAACTAGCATAAGAGAGAACATTATCTTAGCAATCATTTAGATGAACATTCTTTTATGATAAACCTTCATTTAGTAATTGTTTAATTTTTTCTGCAACTCTAACTATTAACGTTTATTTGGTTTTCGTGTTGGGTTACATTTATGAACTTTGAATACTAATTGAATAAAGCTTTCGCTGCATTTAATGAGATTTATTTTGACTCACTACAGTTTAAAATTTTTTATGTAGGTCCATTTTTGTAAACTAGTGTTGTATTAAAAACAGGAAATTTGAACTTGGATTATTAAAAATTTTAATTTTAACTTTTCCCCAATTCTTATTTTGAGGTCGTGACATATGTCAAAATGCAACTTAAAATAACAGCATTCAGAATTCAAACCCGCCGCAACAAGTTATCATATGGCGATTCTCGATAAACACAGGATAGTATTGCAAATTTAGGTCACCTATAGCGGAGTGCCATTACAATGCTAAAAGCATGTAAGGATCGTCTAATTTGCATAAATGAAGGAAGGAAGAGCAAATCCAAACGATTCAATTATAATACAAATCCAAACAATAAATCAACAATCTGTAAACTGTAATCAACGATTCAATTATATCTCATTGCACAAAAGCATAAATTAGTAAATATATAAAACTTTGTCCAAATCAATATGCAAATTCAGCTGATCGGGAGCAAAATTCCATAAGAAACACCGAAATACACGATCTTGATCTGAAACTCCACTCAACTATAGGAAGTCGGGATCAAGATCATTTGAAGACCATAAAAGCAGGAATGCATCATCTTACAAGAGAATTAGACAGATCTATCTTGATCTGATCAAGAACAATGGAGGATCAGAAAAAAAACGAAGAAATCACCATAGATATAACTACATAAGAGACCAAATCAAGATCATTTGAAGATCAGAACAAAAAGGAAGAAATCGCCATAGATATAACTAAAACAAAGACCAAATCAAGCAAATATATACAACTTTGTCCAAATCAATATTCAAATCCGGCCGATCGGGAGCAAAATTCCATAAGAAACACGTAAACACACGATCGTGATCTGAAACTCCACTCAACTACAGGAGGCCGGGATTAAGATCACTTGAAGACAATAAAAGGGGGAATGCATCATCTTACAAGAGAATTAGACATATCTATCTTGATCTGATCAATAACATTAGAGGATCAGAACAAAAATGAAGAAATCACCATAGATATAACTACATAAGAAACCAAATCAAGATCATTTGAAGATTAGAACAAAAACAAAGAAATCGTCATAGATATAACTAAAGAAGAGACCAAATCAAGCAAATATATACAACTTTGTCCAAATCAATATGCAAATCCGGCTGATCGGGAGCAAAATTTCATAAGAAACACATAAACACATGATCTTGATCTGAAACACCACTCAACTACAGGAGGTCGGGATCAAGATCATTTGAAGACCATAAAACAGGGAATACATTATCTTACAAGAGAATTACATATATCTATCTTGATCTGATCAAGAACATTAGAGGATCAGAACAAAAACGAAAAAATCACCATAGATATAACTACATAAGAAACCAAATCAAGATCATTTGAAGATCAGAACAAAAAGGAAGAAATCGCCATAGATATAACTAAAACAAAGACCAAATCAAGCAAATATATACAACTTTGTCCAAATCAATATTCAAATCCGGCCGATCGGGAGCAAAATTCCGTAAGAAACACGTAAACATACGATCGTGATCTGAAACTCCACTCAACTACAGGAGGCTGGGATTAAGATCACTTGAAGACAATAAAAGGGGGAATGCATCATCTTACAAGAGAATTAGACATATCTATCTTGATCTGATCAATAAAATTAAAGGATCAGAACAAAAACGAAGAAATCACCATAAATATAACTACATAAGAAACCAAATCAAGATCATTTGAAGATCAGAACAAAAACAAAGAAATCGCCATAGATATAACTAAAGAAGAGACCAAATCAAGCAAATATATACAACTTTGTCCAAATCAATATGCAAATCCGGCTGATCGGGAGTAAAATTCCATAAGAAACACATAAACACACGATCTTGATCTGAAACTCCACTCAACTACAGGAGGTTGGGATCAAGATCATTTAAAGACCATAAAAGTGGGAATTTACAATCTTATAAGAGAATTAGACATATGTCACATATCTATCTTGATCTGGTGAAGAACATTTGAAGACCAAAACAAAAACGAAGAAATCGCCATAGATATAACTACATAAGAGACCAAATCAAGATCATTTGAAGATCAGAACAAAACGAAGTAGTCGCCATAGATATAACTAAAACAAAGACCAAATCAATCAAATATATACAACTTTGTCCAAATCAATATGCAAATCCGGTTGATCGGGAGCAAAATTCCATAAGAAACACATAAACACATGATCTTGATCTGAAACACCACTCAACTACAGGAGGTCGGGATCAAGATCATTTGAAGACCATAAAACAGGGAATGCATTATCTTACAAGAGAATTAGACATATCTATCTTAATCTGATCAAAAACATTAGAGGATCAGAACAAAAACGAAGAAATCACCATAGATATAACTACATAAGAGACCAAATCAAGATCATTTGAAGATCAGAACAAAAAGGAAAAAATCACCATAGATATAACTAAAACAAAGACCAAATCAAGCAAATATATACAACTTTGTCCAAATCAATATTCAAATCCGGCCGATCAGGAGCAAAATTCCATAAGAAACACGTAAACACAAGATCGTGACCTGAAACTCCACTCAACTACAGGAGGCCGGGATTAAGATCACTTGAAGACAATAAAAGGGGGAATGCATCATCTTACAAGAGAATTAAACATATCTATCTTGATCTGATCAATAACATTAGAGGATCAGAACAAAAACGAAGAAATCACCATAGATATAACTACATAAGAGACCAAATCAAGATCATTTGAAGATCAGAACATAAATGAAGAAATCACCATAGATATAACTAAAATAAAGACCAAATCAAGCAAATATATACAACTTTGTCCAAATCAATATTCAAATCCGGCCGATCGGGAGCAAAATTCCATAAGAAACACGTAAACACACGATCGTGATCTGAAACTCCACTCAACTACAGGAGGCCGGGATTAAGATCACTTGAAGACAATAAAAGGGGGAATGCATCATCTTACAAGAGAATTAAACATATCTATCTTGATCTGATCAATAACATTAGAGGATCAGAACAAAAACGAAGAAATCACCATAGATATAACTACATAAGAAACCAAATCAAGATCATTTGAAGATCAGAACAAAAACAAAAAAATCGCCATAGATATAACTAAAGCAAAGACCAAATCAAGCAAATATATACAACTTTGTCCAAATCAATATGCAAATCTGGCTGATCTGGAGCAACATTTCATAAGAAACACATAAACACATGATCTTGATCTGAAACTCCACTCAACTACAGGAGGTCGGGATCAAGATCATTTAAAGACCATAAAAGTGGGAATTTACTATCTTACAAGAGAATTAGACATATGTCACATATCTATCTTGATCTGGTGAAGCACATTTGAAGACTAAAACAAAAACGAAGAAATCGCCATAGATATAACTACATAAGAGACCAAATCAAGATCATTTGAATATCAGAACAAAACGAAGTAATCGCCATAGATATAACTAAAGCAAAGACCAAATCAAGCAAATATATACAACTTTGTCCAAATCAATATGCAAATCCGGCTAATCGGGAGCAAAATTCCATAAGAAACACATAAACACACGATTTTGATCTGAAACTCCACTCACCTACAGGAGGCCGGGATCAAGATCATTTGAATACCATAAAAGGGGGAATGCATTATCTTACAAGAGAATTAGACATATCTATCTTGATCTGGTCAAGAACATTAGAAGATCAGAGCAAAAACGAAGAAATCACTATAGATATGACTATATAAGAGACCAAATCAAGATCATTTGAAGATCAGAACAAAAAGGAAGAAATCGCCATAAATATAACTAAAACAAAGACCAAATCAAGCAAATATATAAAACTTTGTCCAAATCAATATGCAAATCCGGCTGATCGGGAGCAAAATTCCATAAGAAACACATAAACACACAATCTTGATCTGAAACACCACTCAACTACATGAGGTCGGGATCAAGAGCATTTGAAGACCATAAAATGGGGAATGCATTATCTTACAAGAGAATTAGACATATCTATCTTGATCTGATCAAGAACATTAGAAGATCAGAGCAAAAACGAAGAAATCACCATAAATATAACTACATAAGAGACCAAATCAAGATCATTTGAAGATCAGAACAAAAAGGAAGAAATTGCCGTAGATATAACTAAAACAAAGACCAAAGCAAGCAAATATATACAATGTTGTCCAAATCAATATGCAAATCTGGCTGATCGGGAGCAAAATTCCATAAGAAACACATAAACACAGTCTTGATCTGAAACTCCACTTAACTACAGGAGGTTGGGATCAAGACCATTTGAAGACCATAAAAGGGGGAATGCATCATCTTACAAGAGAATTAGACATATCTATCTTGATCTGATCAATAACATTAGAGGATCAGAACAAAAACAAAGAAATCACCATAAATATAACTACATAAGAGACCAAATCATGATCATTTGAAGATCAGAATAAAAACGAAGAAATCGCAATAAATATAAATAAAGAAGAGACCAAATCAAGCAAATATATACAAGTTTATCGAAATCAATATGCAAATCCGGCTGATCGGGAGCAAAATTCCATAAGAAACAAATAAACACACGATCTTTATCTGAAACTCTACTAACTACAGGAGGTCGGGATTAAGTTTATTTAAAGCCTATAAAAGTGGGAATGCATCATCTTCCAAGAGAATTAGACATATCTTTCTTGATATGATCAAGAACATTAAAAGATCAGAGCAAAAACGAAGAAATCACCATAGGTATAACTACATAAGAAACCAAATCAAGATCATTTGAAGATTAGAACAAAAATGAAGAAATCGCCATAGATATAACTAAAACAAAGACCAAATCAAGCAAAATATACAACTTTGTCCAAATCAATATGCAAATCCGGTTGATCGGGAGCAAAATTCCATAAGAAACACATAAACACATGATCTTGATCTGAAACTCCACTCAACTATAAGAGGTTAGGATCAAGATCATTTGAAGACCATAAAAGGGGGAATGCATCATCTTACAAGAGAATTATACATATCTATCTTGATCTGATCAAGAACATTAGAGGATCAGAACAAAAACGAAGAAATCACCATAGATATAACTACATAAGAGACCAAATCAAGATCATTTAAAGATCAGAACAAAACGAAAAAATCGTCATAGATATAACTAAAGAAGAAACCAAATCAAGTAGATTTATACAACTTTGTCCAAATCAATATGCAAATCCGCTGATCGGGAGCAAAATTCCATAAGAAACACATAAACACGCGATCTTTATCTGAAACTCCACTAACTACAGGAGGTCGGCATCAAAATCATTTGAAGGCCATAAAAGTGGGAATGTACTATCTTTCAAGAGAATTAGACATATCTATCTTGATCTGGTCAAGAATATTTGAAGACCAGAACAAAAACGAAGAAATCACCATAGATATAACTACATAAGAGACCAAATCAAGATCATTTGAAGATCAGAACAAAACGAAGAAATCGCCATAGATATAACTAAAGAAGATACCAAATCAAGCAAATATATACAACTTTGTCCAAATCAATATGCAAATCCAGCTGATCGGGAGCAAAATTCCATAAGAAACACATAAACACACGATCTTGATCTGAAACTCCACTCAATTACAGGAGGTCAGGATCAAGATCATCTGAAGACCATAAAAGGGGGAATGCATCATCTTACAAGAGAATTAGACATATCTATCTTGATCTGATCAAGAACATCAGAAGACTAGAACAAAAACGAAGAAATCACCATAGATATAACTACATAAGAGACCAAATCAAAATCATTTGAAGATCAGAACAAAAATGAAGAAATCGCCATAAATATAACTAAAGAAGAGACCAAATCAGGAACATTTGAAGATCAGAACAAAAATGAAGAAATCGTCATAGATATAACTACAGAAAAGACCAAATTAAGATCATTTGAAGATCAGAACAAAAAAAATAGAGGACTAACTCTCCAAGAGAGAAGAGTTGTAGCGAGAGAATTCTCCGTCCTGGTTTCCGTTGAAAATCAAAGAAATCTGAATTCGCAAGAGAGCGAGAAGTGTTGAGCAATGGAAAAGATGAAAGATGCAGAAACCCAGAAAGAAAATGAGGGAGCTGAAAGAAGACAGGGTTACCTGAGTCGGCTTTTTGAGAGACCAAATTCTGGAATGTTCGCACTGTTCACAAATATTTATAGTGGGAATATGTGTGGTACACGGGTGGACTAATTTGTAAAAATTATTTATTTCCTCTGGATCTAGTTTAGTTTTAGAATTGGATCCGGATCTGGCTCCAACCGTTTTTTTTCACTATTCTACTTGATTTTTTTATTAAGCTTAGAATATCACTCAACCAAAAAATTCCAAAGAGGAATATCTTTCAACCCAATAAGAGTGGATCTTGTCTAATTCCACAACTAATCAATTCCAACATCTTTAGAAATGAGATATAAGATGTTATTGGGGATTCCGTCAAAAATCAAAGGAATATGAATTTGAGAGAGAGCGAAAGGTACTGAGCAATGGAGATACGAAATATGCTGAAACCTAGAAAGAAAGTGGAAGCTGAGAGAAGACAGCGTTACATGAGTCATCTTGTTGAGAGACCTAATTCTGAAATGTTCGAACTATTCACAGATATTTGTAGTTGGAATATGTGCGGGTATACGGGTGGAATAATTTGTAAAAATTATTTATTACTTCTAGATTTGTGGTCTAGTTCTGAAATTAGATTCGGATCTGGTTCCAACCATTTTTTATTATTGTACTAGATTTTTTTTATTAAGCTTAAGCTATCAATCAACCAAAAAATTCCAAAAAGGAATATCATCCAACCTAATAAGAGTGCATCAAGTCTAACTTCCACAACCGATCAATTTTAATATATTTAGAAATGAGATATAAGTTGTTATTGGGAATTCCATAAAAAATCAAAAGAATATGAATTTCCGAGAGATACTGAGAAATGGATAGAGACGAAAGATGCTGAAACCTAGAGAGAGAAAGTGGGAGTTGAGAGAAGACAAGGTTACATAAGCTGTCTTGTTGAAAGACCTAAATCCGCAATATTCACACTATTCATAGATATTTGTAGTGGGAATATGTGCCGACACTCGGTGGACTAATTTCTAAAACTTATTTACTGCTTTTAGATCTGGTCTAGTTCAGGAATTGGATCCGAATCTGGTTCCAACCATTTTTTTTATTTTATTATATTTTTTTATTAAGCTTAGGATATCATTCAACCAAAAAACTCCAAAAAGGAATATCATCCAACCCAACAAGAGTGCATTAAGTCTAACTTCCACGACCGATCAATTCAAACATCTTTAGAAATGAGATATAAGTTGTTATTCGGAATTTCGTCAAAAATCAAAGGGATCTTAATCTACAAGAGAGCAAAAGCAACTGAACAATGGAGAGAGATGAAAGATGCAGAAACCTAGAGAGAGAAAGTGGGAGCTAAGAGAAGACAGGGTTACATGAGTTGTCTTATTGAGAGCCTAATTTCGGAATGTTCGCATTATTCAAAGATATTTATAGTAGGAATATGTGCGGGTACACTGGTAGACTAATTTGTAAAACATATTTATTGCTTCTAGATCTGGTCTAGTTTTAAAATTGGATCCGGATCTGGTTTCAACCATTTTTTATTATTATTATTCTACTAGATTTTTTTTATTAAGCTTAGGATATCATTTAACCAAAAAATTCCAAAAAGGAATATCGTCCCACCCAAAAAGAGTAAATCAAGTCTAACTTCCACAACCGATCAATTCCAACTTATTTAGAAATGAGATATAAGTTGTTATTGGGGATTTCGTTGAAAATCAAAAGAACCTAAATCTGCGAGAGAGCGAGAGGTTCTGAGCAATGGAGAGAGACGAAATATGCTGATACCTAAAGAGAGAAAGTGGGAGCTGAGTGTTACACACCGACCCAATTTAACCTTGATTAGTGCTAATTAAGTATGGTTTGGCTAAATTAATTATGCTTAGTTGCTAATTATGGTAATTAGTGTTAATTAGCCTCTATAGACTGAGTCGGTCAGACCTTGAGCCTTGGTTAGGTGAGTTGGAACCGATTTGACTCGTTTGGGTAGAGTAAAGGGTTTTTTTCGTAATTTTTAATTTTTGCATTTTGCATCATTTGCACGACATTTTGCCATCATCGCGTGTGTTTCAACAAGCACGTCGACTTTTATATTAGACCTTACTTCATCTGAGCTATCATTGAGTATTTGGACCCCATTTGACTTAAAATGAAAATATGCTATTTTAGTGGGCCTTTTTGCAAAAAAAAAAAGACACCCTTATCCTTATATATAACACTTTATCCCATCCCTTTAATTCCTTTTCATTTCATTTCGT
This sequence comes from Umbellularia californica, assembly GCA_028538565.1. Classification (NCBI taxonomy): domain Eukaryota; kingdom Viridiplantae; phylum Streptophyta; class Magnoliopsida; order Laurales; family Lauraceae; genus Umbellularia; species Umbellularia californica. The sequence goes on along the minus strand of JAPQWN010000006.1, from coordinate 9,053,366 downwards.
CTCCTCATTTCTTTCTCCATTCCTCTTCTCATCTTCTTCTTCTTCAATCCCTGCAAGAGTAAGGGCATTATCTTGCAAGCTAAGGGTGCACCCATCTTCATCGTTTTCTCCTTCCTCTCTCCCTTGGTGGCAAAGGATCATTCCCTCCATCTCCTATTCTCTTTCTATTCGAATTTGTAGTTGAGGTAAGAGTCAAAACTCCTTTTCCTTTTGTGCTTTTGAGTTGCATTAAGGTAGACACCCTCTCATAATCATGCATGAACATTTATTAGAGTTTTGGTGTGATTTGTGTGATTAGGGTTTGTTATTTGGGGTTTTTGAATCCTTTGAGCAGAAGTTAGGAAAAAGCTTGGAAAGGTTGATTTGAGGCAAGTATAAGCTTTAATGATTAATGCATGTGATTTTATTCTTTGATTGGATATCAATTATGTTATTTCCTTTTTATTGTGATTAGCCTCTTTAATTATAATTAGAGAATGATTATAGTATAGATTTGATTTTTGGGTGTTAATAATCTTCATTTGAAAAGATAAAGAGGAGATAGGATTAGTGATGAAATGGTGTAATTAAATAATACATGTGGGTTTACATGTACTTATGTGCCAGGGGAGCATTTTATCAAATCCATGTGCCGGATGATGAAATGATGGAATCTTTATACAATGTACGTGAAATGGTGAAATGGGTAATTGGGTTGGCTGATGACAAGTGTTATGTCATGTTGAAATGTTGAAATGTAAAGTGTAGGTGGAAAGGAAACCTTTAGTGTGTATATGCATTATGTACATGTGTTATCCATGTGCATATGTGCATATGCATTATGTACATTATTTATATGGAAAAACATGTGCCTTTAGTGTATGCAGGTGGGAAATGAAGCGGACACAAAAAGTGTCCTCGCTATAACAAGACCACCTTCTGGTTGGGTTCCCATAGCGAGCCACAAGCCCGCTATAGCGAGGTCGGGTTCTGTGTTGGGCCCGGATTTTTGACAAAAATGCTTCTTTTTGCACACTAAGAGTTTACAAATACCCTTATATTATATACTTATTCAACCAATTAGGATCTTTGACTCCGAGTGATTTATAGGACACTAGAAATTGGCACCTTTGACGAGATCAACGGACCAATGGTAATTTACCACGTGAGAAATCATTGAGACTAAGATTATCTCATGTGAAATTTATTCTTTTCGTCTAACACCTTGTCATGGATGAGGCTCGGAGAACCAGGTACACTACACTTATATGAAGTGGCACCAAAATAAAAATAGCTATACACTGGATTTCCAAACTTCATCATGTGAGAATGTGAAGGACGAGAGCCTAATAAATGACCTTGATTCTTCTTAATCAATGCATGTGCATATTGAGATTTATTTTCCATTCACCTTCCAAATTCTAAAGAATGATTTATATGCATAAATCGTTTCGTTTCCTTTCGATATATTTGTACGGTTATACGATATCCGATTGAAATTCGAGATGAGTAAGTTTATATGTGAAATATTATGTATATTAATGATTTAATTCGATTCAAGTAAAAACCAATCTTACTCATATATGTATTTATTCGATTCGATTGGTCTGGCACTACTAAGCTTCGACCTCGTGATACCCGACAAACTTAAACTTTGTTTAGTTATTCAAAATCACTGCAGTATATCATCTGGAGCACCAGAACTTCAGAACCGGGTAGCCAGCTAGCCTTTGGCCGGGCCGCTGGTGACATCCCAACTAGATTTGCTATCTGTTTGAAAGGATGAGCTTAATGTAGTAGTCAACTAGTGTGTTGTATCCCCCATTGATTCGTAAGGCGTAAATTATTCAATTTTGGCACAATTGCCTAGTTGTTACTTAATGTTGACATCTTTTAATCAATTGTAAATAAATTCTATTTGATACAACATGTGATTTATTAGTAATGTCGATACTTGCTGAATCATCGTATTCATTATGTTATTCTTAGTGTCACAGTCACAGATGCAGCCCCCGGCCCTGAAGAGGCCAAGAAGGGAGAGGAGGTTAACCAGGAGATACCTCCAGGACTAGAGGAGTGGCCAGAGCCAAAGGCCGCATAGATTCTTCTTCCTCGGAGTGCGTGGTGATCTTTTGAGAACTTTTAGTAGTGAGTGTGGTCAGCCCCTTTTTGTGTGGGTCACACTTAGTGTTATTATTCTTTTGTTATAATTTTGGTAGTGTTGTTTAGGGTTCTTTTTATACCCTCTTTTGTAAACAATGTATATAATTGTATAATTCTTTTGTATTAAAACTTGGAATGTTAAATGGACTGAATGGGAAACTGATATCCTCACATGAATAAAATACAGCTTTCGCTATGATCAATTGCTATTGATGTGTTCTAGTGAGTTCTCACTCATGTGTATGGAAATTTGTTTTCTCTCCTTCGTATGTTGTATTTGGCTCGAGACAGGTACAGCACGTAGGAGTACGCATGACACACCTCGGAGATTACCCTAGGCCAGGGTGATTTTGGACCGAAATGTGACATACATAAGTATGGTATCAGAGTCCTGCAAGTCTCCTTAAAAGACTTAGAAATTTTTAGAATCGTGGTGAGGATGAGTTAGAATCGATAGAGTAGGTTAGTCAGGGCTAGTTTGTGATTAGTTGTGAGTTTATTGTTAGCTTTTACGTTTCTAATTAGAATTTTGTAATGAGAGTTAGAAGATAGCGAGAAGGTACTGAGCAATGGAATCTGAATCAAAAGAATCCTTCGAAAATCAAAGGAATCTGAATCAGCAAAAGAGCGAGAAGGTACTTAGCAATGGAAAGGGACGAAAGATGCTGAAACCTAGAAAGAGAAAGTGGGAGCTGAGAGAATACATGGTTACATGAGTCATCTTGTTGAGAGACCTAATTCCGGAATGTTCGCATTGTTCACAGATATTTATAGTGGGAATATGTGTGGGTACACCGGTGGACTAATTTGTAAAAATTATTTATTGCTTCTGGATCTGGCTTGGTTCTGGTATTGGATCCGAATCTGGTTTCAACCGTTTTATTTTTATTCTAGTTGATTTTTTTTATTAAACTTAGGATATCATTCAACCAAAAAATCCAAAAAGGAATATCATTCAACCCAATAAGAGTGAATCAAGTCTAACTTCCACAACTGATCAATTCCAACATCTTTAGAGATGAGATATAAGTTGTTATTAGGGATTCTTAAATTTAATCTATATGAGAATTCAAGGGGCAAGCCGGGACCAGCTATTAGTGGTGTGCTTTATAATTTTGAAGTTGCTTATGTGTTCCATGAGCTTAGGATTAAGGAGCCAAATGAGACAGACATGCTAGCAATTTTGAAAGCTCCAAGGTTAATTCTTGCTCTCCTTTCGGGTAAATTTAATTATGGAAAGTGACTCGGTTAATGTGGTGATGTGGGCTTCTCATTTTGATTCAAAGATGAGATTAATGAGCCGTCCTCTCATTGAGATGTAGATGTTTTAGTTTCTTTTTAATGAAATTAATGAGCAGTCCTCTTATTAAGGTTTAGTTTTCTATCATGCTCTTAGGTTGTTTTTTCCTTTTTGCATTTATGTCAATGTGTTAGTTGCAGTGGAAAAGGCCTCTAACCTCAATTTTCAATCATGTTGACTTATCAATATAAAGCCTTGCTATTTTTCTTCTATTCTTTTCCTTTGTTCTCTCTTTGTAATGGCATACATCCAACATTTTGCCATGTAACTTCCAATACTTCCACAAATTAGTTGGGATCGCATATGGTATAGTGCTATTGGTCGATTCTAGCCTTTGGATCCTTATCAAACTTTATGTTTAAATGGCACATTTAGGGGATTAGTTTTTATGATACACTTTTTGTGACCCACTTGAATGAATTCACATCCGTGATTAAATCCAAATTCTATGGTCTTTTACGGCCTAGTTCTTTTCAAATTTGACGATCTTGTTGAATTGGCTTTTATGGCGCCCCCACTTAGTTGACTCAGTTGACAAAATGGTCTTTCTTGACCTATATATGGCAATTCAGATGCTCTCATGGGTGTTATTGATGAGTTCACAAAAGATACACTTTCATAGCATTATTTTATGATTTTTCAAAGATAAAAGAACTCAAAATACTATTTTTAGTAAAAAAATAATAAATTTCCTCCCCATCATGCTTTGATCATATCTTTCCATTATAGATAGCCATTTATATGCATTTATATGAGTTCTAATAGCCTCCATACAAAATATGTTCGAAAATACTCTCAATTATGTTAATTTCTCTTTGTAGGTGTTTATTGAAGATTAATTTGAAGATTAAAGTTGAGATTCAAGAATTAAAAGAGAATAAAGATAAGTTTGAAAGACAATTGAATGAAGAAATGACAAAGTTAGGCTATTTCTAACATGGGAATCACATTCATATGTTCATATTTTCATTCTTGTGAAGTCTTACATTGGAAAGAAACCAAAATAGAGCAAGGCAAATGTTTCCATATAAGGAAAGGAGCTTTAAGCATTATACACACAAGCAAGGAGTGCATCCTCCTCTTTACTTAAGTTATTCATATAATTGAAAGTAATTGTAGAGAGAAAGTGAGGAAAGCTTTGTAAAATTTAAAAATTTGTAATGAAAGCTTTGTCTTCTCCAATGGGTTTTAATCCCTTGATTGGATCTTCTAGATGAAGCTAAGTTAATACTATTCCTTTTGTTTATGCTCTTAATTCCCTTTGTTTATGTGCTTAATATGCTAGAATAGATTTTTCTTCATTGCAATGTGCTACCTTCCATGCTTATTTTCTATCTTAGCATTCTTTTTAGTATCTATGCTTAGGTTTGATAAATCATGCTTAGGAGTTAATATCTTTTGATAGTTTATGCTTACTTTTGATAGATATTCATTAGGAATCTTTTCTTTTATGAAGGGAAAAAATTCATAGTTATTAGATTATTAATTTCTATCTTAGAGCTTTAACGTTATATTTTCCAAATCTAAACATTGATTTGTCATTAGATTTGGGTATTTGTTTGGGAAAATAGAAGAGCATTAGTGTCACTTAGTGGATTCTAGATGATTCAATATATCCATTAGTATTGCTTGTTGCTTATTTTACTTACTTTAACTTGATTGTATTCACATTTCCACATACTTATTCACTTGTTTTAATTCCCACACTCCATTTCTCTATCTACACCATCATATCCATTAGCTTATTTGTTCTTACCTTCTATGTGTTTGTTTTTATTCCCCATTTGATTTTACACTATTTCAGCACACTTATTTTCATCTTCATCCATTCACTCCCTAACTTACTTACTAGTTATTAGCACATTTCCATAGATGTTTCTATTTTCTTTTTATCTTGATCTTTCACTTGTTTTTTTCACACACTTACTCATTTGATCTATCTAACATTGCTCATTTGTTCTTGTAATTAACCTTGTTAGTTTTCTTTTGTCATTAACTTTGTTACTAACATTGTTCTCACTTGAGTTCTTCTATTTCTACTTACATCTTTTTGTTATCTAGTTTCTTGTTTTCATTTAGTTTGCATTTTTTTATTTCCCTTGTTATTATCTTGTTTCTTGTTTTCATTGTTTTTGTTATCTTCATTTGCATTTATTAGCTATATTTGAGTTGATACTCCTTTTCATTGATAATTGTTATTTTCCTTGTAACGATCCTCGTGGGAACAACATTCGGACTTCTATAGTCTATATTACTTGAGACAACCGTATACTTACGGGAATCGGCATCTATTATCTTTTACGGTCCTCCATTTGTCTCAATTGCCTAAGCACATTTGGTAATATGATAGGAATTTGAGGGATTTAGAATTCCTGTCTACCCCTAAAAAAGGATAATCCCTGTTGAGGATTTATATAGCTAAGGATTCCTTGTATTCCTCGTTTGGTTATAAATGTGGTAACATTGATGATTTCTTCCATCCATATTTGGTGTTGAATACCAGAATCCATGAAAAATAAACAACCTACTTAATATGAGGCCTATGAAAGTTAGTCATGACCGAGATGTATGAGTATATCAAGTGGGGACCGTTTCTTGATATAAGACAAACTAAGACTCCTTCTCACAAATGCACGTATGATTGAATAAATGGGGCCCACTTTATTGAATAAACTAAGCCCCCTTTTCACAAGTGGACATATAATTGAATTGATGAGGCCACATTATCTATTGAACAAATTGAGAACCATTATCACTAGTGCACATATGGTTAAAATGATGGGGCACATTTATTATATATTAATCAGATTATAATCCATGGATGAGATGGTATCATTTTTATTGAATAAGTGGCAAAATAAAGAAATCAAGAGAGTGTTTATTTTGGAAGTGGGGGGAGGGGGATTTTGGCTTTGATACCCACCCCTTTTGCAGGGGGATTTGCATATCTAATGGGGGAGGATCGGATCCCAAAATCTCATGGATCGCATATTTTAGGAGCAAAAAATCAGCGATAATTTAAGGCTGCCAAACTTGGATATAGCATAAAATCGTCGAAAGTGGCAATCTTTTCCCTGCAGATTTTGTTACCAAACGTGTCCTAAATGACCTCCCATGATTTGAAAATATATTCAAAAGGCCCCTAACAATCTAAATATATCAAATCTGATGCTCTTGTAAATGTGATCCTCTGTGGTCCAATTACTTGACTCAATTAATCAAAATGGCCCTTTAGACCAATGGTAGACCAAGTGTCTCTTTAAAAGGACAAAAAAAAAAAAAAATGCCCCTCATGGCTTCAAGTAGTTCACCTATGACAAACTGTCCCAATCCCAGGCCGAGGGGTAGCTCAATTGGCCTACGACTACTGTTTGCTCCCGGAGGTTGAGGGATTTAACTAGCTCCCCCTAGGCTCCGTAGGGATTAGTTTGGCCCAAAGGGTTGGGACACCCTTCGTTGTAAAAAAAAAAAAAAAAAAAACCACACAAATTGTCCCATGTGGCACTATAATTTAATAATGGTCTCTTATGGTCCATTCAATGCCAATTTGACGATCTCATTGATGTGGTCCTGCAAGGCCTCTTTCAATTACACAGTCCAAAGCTGCAAGTACATGAGCAACATCTTGCCCACAATAAGTATTTAAAATGGAGCTTTGTCTAAAATTCCCAAATCAATTTCATGAAACTTGTAAGATAAGCATGTCTTTGAAAAGTGACGCAGCTCCGAATTGACACAATGAGACTTGGTAGCACCCTCGTAGACCAAAATTAGAAATATTGCAACAATTAGACCAATATGCAGAAATCCGGAAACTTAAAAATCACCAAATTCACCTTAGAAGCTTCCCCAATCTCTATGCGTCATACAACCATGAGAGAGAGAGAGAGAGAGAGAGAGAGAGAGAGAGAGAGAGAGTATAAAAACATAGTATAACAATGTTATTTTTCATAAAATAAAACTGCTGAACAAGACTGATGCAAAAAGTCGACCAGACATCCCTTTATATAATGCTTAAATCATCTCAAAATCCTAAGAAACCTATTAATAAGATATTAAGATTAGAAGTCTTTACAATACTTTCCTAATCAAATCCATAAAGATTACTGAAAGAAATGGGGGAAAATAGAAACTTCAGATATCTGTTTGTCCCAAACACTTTGGTGGAGATCTTGTGTGGAGCCCACATGGCCCACCTTCTCACAACTCCAACTCTATGATATGAAAGACAACTCCCTGAAGACCCTAGTGGAGGCCCTATTTGGCCCAGCTAACACCAGACCCAAACTGCATGCTCCTAATGAGCCTATGAAAGAATTAGTGCACATTAATCAAAGCACTTTTTTTAGTAAAGCTACCATCTAATTTTGGTTGCAGAAAGATAACTGGATAATTACACAGCTACGAAAAGTTTATATGCAACCTGTCAAAAATTAGGGTATTTTTACTGGTAAAGAATTGATGTACATATAAACAGTAACTTTCACCTGAGAGATACCTCTTGCGGTTCCTCTGAGAGGCAAAAATCTCAGCCCCCTGTGGGACACACTTGGATGGTTTCTGATAAGGGCGCACGGAGTGATGGAAAAGCTCTCGTTTGGATTAAATTTTTGACCCAAAAAGTAGCACAACTAGATCATCTTGACCATTTGTTTAACGGCTTCAAAGTTTAATAGTTTATTAACTCCCATGTTTTAAATTCGTGTCTTTACAACCCAGATGAGTGGCAAATCGAGGATGGAGCCAATTCAGGGAGAGGCACTGTGAGTGAGTGGGTTAGATTGATAATCAGTGGTGAAGCCAGGATTTTCTTTCAGATGGACAATTGATCGAAAGTCAATGAGGACAAAGATACTAGCATTTGATCGCGACCCTAAATTATATTGGAGTGAAATTTCTCAAGGACATTTCTTTCATGCCCCGCTAACGATCAAAGGTATTTTAATATCCATGAATTTAAAATTAGGGCAAGAACTTGTGTTTAATTTAAATAATGTGTGCTTCTTTATTTAGTTATTATTTATTATTAACTAGTAACAAAGGCCCGAGCATTAACTAGTAACAAAGGTCCGCTCGGGCATAGAAAAATGTATGCCTAAAACTATATTCCAACTTAGTTTAACCTTATCTTATATTTTTTTGTCACTATTTTAATTAATCACAATTTTAACTGATTAGTTGTAAAAATATTAAAAGTTGAAGGAATGAAAGAAATAATATCTATAGTAAAACAATGAAAAGAAAATTAAAAAAATGAAGATGAAAAGATAAAAAAAAGAATTTAAATACCCAAGAGGGAATACACATTTGAAACCATGAAAAATAAAGATTCTAAAACATCTAGTTGTTTTCAATAATTAACAGCTGCTATGGTTTTGAATTTTAAATCTGATAAATTTGTTCTTAAATAAAAGATTAGCGTAATTCTACCCTAAAATTTATCTCTCTCCTACCTCCCTTCAATTTCTCTCATTCTCCCTTAAATACTAAAGTGAAGTGCGAATATCTAATCTCAATTAAAAAACATAAGAAATTAGTCGAGATTTATTAGACTCTAGTTAAATTAAATTTATTAAACTCGCTGAATATAATATAAATGAGAAATGTTCATTTTGTGAATATAATGACCTTATTTTAAGGTCTGATCTTATCAAAATAAAAAATACTACTATTTTGTCAAGAATAGGATTTGAACCCATGCCCTTCGGACCAGTACCTGAACTCAAAGAAGCTTATATCATCTTCGAATAAAAAATATATAATAGGTCTGGATCTTTTCAAACCTCTCTTTACAATATATACTTTAAGCTTTTCATGGATTGACATTTTTTTTTATGTTATGAAATTGGGTTTTATCTCCTTATTTCTCGTACTTTCGTAGGGTATATTTAGATGCGGAGACACCGAAAAGGGAAATTTTGTAGGATGATAGTATGAGCTATGAACGATGTTTACCATCACTCTTCCTATATTCGTTTAACTGTTTTGAAGAAGTTTGAGTTTCAATTGTGGTTGTTCAACTAAAGTTGACCTAATTGGAGCTAAAACCCTTAATTATTTTTAGCTTAGCTAGCTGATTATTAAGTGATAACTTATATATATATATATATATGAGGCCAACTCTTCTAAACTCAAGCTTAGGATAAAGTAAGCTTAAGTATGTGGTGGGGCCCACTTTAAGACCGACATGGAGATGGGTCCATATATGAAATACATATTGGCCATTGCATTTGTGCATTCTTAAGTTTGTCTTTGCATTGTTCCCAGTAGTGAATGTACGAAATATTGTCTGAAGTCTCTCTTATTTAAAGCAAATGATTTTTTCCCTCCATTTTCATATTCTAATATTACTATTAGTGGATTTGACCTGTATAATTATCTCCACTTAGTTTGTAATCCATCGTACTTCTTTAAAACACCAAATAGTTGTTTAATACTTCTTTAAATCACTAAAGATGATGAATTGCGAGTAATTCAATACGTAAACACTAGGATGCTTACACAAACATGATGAAACACAAAAGAAAGGATTGTTTTCTTAGAACACTGCACCCAAAACATTGAGAAAACTATAATTAACTTACTGGAATAAAGATGTCCCAACTAATGATTATCATAAATCATAGCTAGAGGTTTTCATGGGCCGGGCTAAGAAAATCTAGGCCCGGCCCCGCTTCTAAACTCTATGTCCAAGCCTGGCCCAGGCCTGAATCAAGCTATAAAGAAGTTGGCCCAAGCTCGCCCGCTGAAATATGTAAGCCCAAGCCCAGTCCGAGATTGATATACAATTTAAAATGAGAGTTAAATTGTATATTGTTTAGCGTAGCTCAATTGATTTGGTCTTGACCACTTGAGTGAGCTCCACTGTTTGAATCCCCCTCTCTACATATTCCTATCACCATTTTTTAAATCGGCCCGGGCCAGGCTTTGTGCTCTCTATAACTGAGTCAAAGTCCAGCCTATCTATTAAGTGGGCCGAAATAAAATGTCCGAACCTGAGTAATAAAACAAAAGGCCCAAGCTCGGTCCAAATCGGGATGGGCCGGGGCCGGGGCCGGGCTTGGGCTAGCCACATCCATGAGCACCCCTAATCACAACACAAACACCATATAAGCTTGACAATGGCAACATGCCTTATGAGCTGCATCATCCTCTTTTTCCGGTCTGGCCATTAGTACACCGAGGAGACTCTCTACCCTTAGCTTCTAACAATGTAATTATGCTTAACTCATATCAAGATATATAAGAGAGATGAGATTAAGCATCCCAACTCACTAACAGAGATTGCGTAGTTGTAATTACCTATTCTGCAGTATATTATTCATGGGTTGTTAGGGAAACAGGTCCGTTATGGCATGGAATGAAGAGAGATTTTAGAGTTGTTAGGGATATTTCAGAATTTGGAGAGACCAAGTCTTTCTTATAAGGTTGAGAATCTGTGGCCATTTATTGGGCCTAAATGGTCCATATTCTACCTACCACCCCTAGCATTTTTCCCGCCTCTGCCACCTTCCTTGGCCTCTCTTCTGATGAAGATTCTTCATCCACTGCATGTTTGGGAACCGGATCGAGAAGACCCAGACGAATAATCCGGGGATTCTTCATCTAACCTTTGCCCATGTGCTTCTGAAGGTTCCACTGAACCTTGACATAGAATCTCATGCCCCAATCTATCTGGCCTTGACCTTCCCTCAGCCTTTGCGGAAATTTGATCTTTTGAGTATAGATTTTCTTACCTTTCAAAATGTTTGTTGGAAATTTAGCAACAGAGGATATAATGAAAACACTGAACTTTCATTGCTAAGTTTCCTCCCCCCAACATCAATCTTCTTGATCTAGCATTCATCAAAAAGAAAGGATGCTACCATTGACATGGATTTAGCTTTACAAGCAACACCCAACCCTTCCACTATCTCTTGAGCCATCAACTTGGATGTTCCTGTTGGCCGCTTTGTTTTCAGATTCCTTGATGTTGGCCTAAACATGCAGAATTTATATTGACTAACTTGGCCAAATTCAGCCCCTCTTTGGAAGTGACAAATCAAACCCCTGTATTAACTTCTTACTTTTCAATAAATTTTATATTATTTTATTATTTCTATATTTTAATTTTTGAACATTGACACTAAAATTTTCAATTATTTATCTTTAAAATTTTGACCCGTATCAATACTACTATGACAAATTTTAAAATTTTTATGCATTTATATGTTCATGCTTTAAGCACGGGTGGTTAAGTTAGCTATAAATTTATTTAAATATTGTCCCCCAAATAGTTTTTAGGTCCAATATCACCACGTTAGAATTTAAAGTTCAAATTTGACTTTTCAAGAGGTTATTTTTCAGAATTCTAACATTCAAATGGATAATTCTAAATATTCTAAAGACATGATCTGTCATCAATATGATGAAGTCCCACTTATCATGAGAAGAATCTCCAAACCAACAGCCAGATTGTCCCAAAATGATGTGTATGTGCCAGACAAATGTTAATAGAGCATATTTTTTTAAATTGCATATTGTCCTAGGAACATTTCAAGTATCTGCCAAAGGCCTTTCCCCACGATATTAGAATGTTCATACCAAAATGCATAAATGGCCTAGATGAAAAGAGCTAGAGGTCAGATAGATCCATTTCTTTAGTTATCAAATAGGTTTAAAACGTACCACCAGGATCTGTGGTCTGATCATTGACTGCACTTGGACATAATGGATGAATCAATGTAATCATGCTAATGATCTGGATAATCGCGACCAGAGCGATTAGATTATCATGGATAAACCATGGTTGAGATATTAGCACGACCCAAATGGAGAGTTGAAAGAAAAGATAAACAATGAAGTATGGGCATTTGAAAAGGACAAAAAAAAGAAGAAAGAAAGAAAGAAAGAAGATACTAATCATATGGTTATGAAGGTAAAAGCATTATCACGAATATTGTGTATGGTTAACCATTTTAATACTACAATTTTAAATTGTAAAAATATTTTTTAAAATAGCAAAGTGACTAATTGTTAAACCAAACTTGTTTATTTTTGGTACATCTAACATATTCCGCATGAAGGAGGGTTGTGTTATTAGATTGACATCTAACATAAAACTTTTACTATCTCAACCCTAACATGAATTATAAGAAAACACTACTCCATAAGTCTAGATCCAAATAAAAAAAAAATTAAATTCAAATAGAGAACTATAACATAGTGTTATGGAGTGGCATAAGATGTGAGTTTGCTCACTACATATTGTGTTTGATACCACTGGCATAAGATGTGAGTTTGTTCACTACATATTGTGTTTGATACCGCCACAGATTTACCCGGTGTGTTTTTCACTTGTTTATGTGGGTTTAGTGGGCGCCAGCAGGAGATTAATTTTGTTGGATACTCTAACATTTTTGGATATCCATGTAATAAATAAAATAAAATAAAATAAAATGAAAATAATAAAATATAGTTGGGACAATGTTTATAGATCATGATTTATGCTGGTGAAACTACGAACCCAACTCAAATTTTACTTTCGGGCAGGCTGGGTCGTTGCAAATACTTTCAACCTAAATGGGAGAATCCCTCTTCTTCGACTGATGCTATATTTGTCTGAATCCTTCCCCTGAGACGAAGAAGAAGAGAGCGAGATGTCGGTTCTCATTGTAACGAGCTTGGGAGATATCGTGGTCGATCTGCACACGGATCGATGCCCCTTAACCACCAAGAACTTCTTGAAGCTCTGCAAGTAAAACCCCTCTGACCCTTTCTCTCCATCTTCTCATCCTACTCATTAATCTTCTTTTTTTTTCCCCCCTTGGATTGCTTACTCCTACCCCAGAAAACATTTTGAAGTAAATCTGTTGGGTTCTTTTCTTGTCTGATTCCTTACCAGCTTTCTTAGTAATTTGTTTATGAATGGTGGGGAGAAAGTCACAGTTGTGATCTCAATTACTCTCACATGTATATGTATTGAATTTGCTTTCTTGTTGTTGGGCTCTGATAAGGGAAAAAGGTTGTTGGGTTCTCACCATATGAGATAGTTATAAAATGAGTGAGAAATGAGTAACTGTTTTATTTGTCTTTGTATGCAGGATAAAGTATTTCAATGGTTGTCTCTTTCATACAGTTCAGAAGGATTTTACTGCACAGACTGGCGATCCGACGGGAAAGGGTACCGGGGGAGATTCTTTGTACAAGTAAATAGCTTTTCCATTACAACGCAAACCCATCTTTCCATTTCCCCCATAAATTATCAAATATTGGTTTCTGAAAGAATGTATGATATAAGGCTATTAAATTGTTTCTGACAAGCTCATGAAGCTGTGGAGGTTGGATTTTTTTCACTTAATGGTAGAATTTTTTAGTTGGAAATGACCATAGAGACTCCATAAAATATTTGGACTTTAGTTATTGTATTGTAGATTTTCTTATTTGGGAATTAGTAGGGCTTCGTGATCTCTTAATAATTGGAATCATAAAAACAATATTTCTTCAAAGTTGATTGGGATTTGTGAATATTAGAGTGGCATTGTTTGTTGTGGCCATTCCCTTCTCGCATACAAGCTTCATGAGCTCTATCTGAGAGAGGTATTAGTTGGCAAACCCAGTTAGATGGGATAAGCCGATGATGATGATTAGTTATTGCCATAGAGTGTAGTTTTTCCTTGACCTTTACAATGAAATTAAACCCACTAGAAGTTTCACTGCAAACAAATCCCTATATCCATCTTCCTTATTTTATTTTTTTAGTTTCTACTTCATCTATGGGCAATCATTCAACCCCATCTATGATATGTGAATGTTACATGAAAGCCTCTTCCAAGCCTGGTCTTCTTCTTTTTGCATAGGAGATTACACACTATTTATCATTCTCTTGATCTCATACTTCATTTTGGATGCTATGGTCAAAATATGGAACAGTTCTTCTCTGATCATATAGCTTATACTAAAACCCCGAGAGAAATTATTTTGAATAAAGAAACTTGTGCTTGCATATTAAAGAGCTTTTCGCAATTACAATATTATATATATATTTCCTTGTAATATTTCTTTACAACATTGTCTACACTCTCTCTCGTGGTCAAATTTGACTTCTGTTTGCAATCTCTCTTATGCAAATCAAATATGTGCATTCTAGTTGTGTGCTTATCTTGCATCCTGTTCTTCATGCAGATTTCTTTATGGTGATCAGGCTCGCTTTTTCAGTGACGAGATTCATCCAACTTTAAAACATTCTAAAACGGGCTCTGTGGCTATGGCTAGTGCTGGAGAGAACCTTAATGCTTCGCAGGTATTCTTTAAATTTGCTCATAGAATGATTCTTTCGTTGCCTTTGTGGAAGCATGCTACCTGTCCCGAGCTGTTCTTTGGTGTTTGGTTTGGATTAGCTCCTGATAGAAGGTTTTTCAAATGTTTTCAAACGCCATCATCAAATCATCTTTGGAAACAATTTGAATTTCTGGCCAAAAGGGGCTAATATTCATAGACCTCAATTTTTTATGTAATCATTTTAAAGGAAGTCAGGTCTCTTGTGCCTCAGTTATCAAAATTCAAACCTACTACCATTTTGCCCACCAATCACCATGATGAACCCAAATACCAAACCTAGTTCCTATTGCATGGGCCCCTCCACAAATGGCACATCAACTAAAGCAACAAGGTCAAGAGATGCTTTTGCGGTCTTCCACAATAAAGCTTCATCGACAGAGTTTTCACCAAGTTTACATGGGATCCTAACCTTCTATTTTTGGATCAACTCAAAACTTGCCACATTCTCATATCAAAATAAACTAGAGACCAAGAGTTTCAGAATGTAATTGATGCCTCTATGAGTGAGATTGGTTCCTTGCGCATAGGTAGTATTACATGGTTTAAGCTCTAGGTTTTGGGCTGTACAACAAAAATGGGGATAGTACATGATCTATATAAATATACATGTTATGGTATATCTCATGTGCATATCAATATATGATTCACCCATTTTGTCGACCAATGACGATTTGATGATTCCCAGCAAGATTTTTTTTATCTTGTTTCTTATTAATGAACCTTATAATTACTAATGTAAAAATATAGTGCAACATTCCATATTCAAAAGATAAAATTGCAATCATCAGATGGTTAGAAACATTCAATCTGGGCTAATTGTTGGTCCATTCACGGTAAGCTCAACCAAACGAATGGTTTGGGAAAATTTGACGCTTTAGGATGCTGTGCATACATTTGGGACAATTGTCATTTATTTTTTCTAGGTGAGATCTAGCTTTAGGATGCTGTGCATGTATTTTGGACAATGGTCATTTATTTTATTTTTTATAGCTGAGATCTAGTTACCAATGATTTCTGCGTGTTAGTGCCAGTCCTCTTGACTCATCATCATCATTGTCACCATCATCAAAACCTTTCCTATCTATTTAGGGTTGGTCTTTTGATCTCTACTCCTCCACTCATTCCTACTTAATGCAATATTTTCTATTACTCTTTGCAATCACATGTCACATTTGATGACTTCAATTCAAGTCTTTAATCTTGTCTCCCTTCTCTTAGATCCTTTTACTTTTAGTAGTTTTGTTCTTCACATGGGAGCTGTTTCCTGCTATGATGCACGAATACTTCAAAATGGACAATGTATCGTGCCGTATCATATCTGATACTTCACTTTTTATGTGTAAAATCCATGTCCTTGTCGTGTCCAGGGCGTGTCCTTGTTGTATCATGTTGTATCTGGGCATCTTAGGTTTCCTGTCTTTTGCGGCGTTTCTTGATTTTTCTTTTTTTTATTGCTACCGCCTTATGCTTCTTCTTGTGTACTCAATCATACTTATACCATTTATTTTTTAACTTCATCATTCTTAACTGTTTTTTCCTTTTTTGTCTCCACTTTTTGTACTCTATGCTAATTCTGTTTCTGACATCCTTGTCGAGCTTCCCTTTTGCTTTATAGAATCTCCTAGATATCAAGATATATTGCATGATGGCGCAAAGTAGCTTTCAGTTTTAACCAGATCATCCATCTTATGCTCAAATCCACTAAACTTTGCTTTTTATATATTTTAACTTTGTTCTTCTAAGGTCTATATCCCAAGCCATTTGATTCAGCCTTCTTCACCCAATCCAGTTTAAACACTTTGTATTTTTTTTTCCATTTATTTATTTATAAATTAATGTGTTTCTTCTTTGTTTCAGTTCTATTTTACTCTGCGTGATGATCTTGACTATCTCGATGGAAAACATACTGTGAGTATTTTTAAAACAATTAGAACTAAACTTTTGGCTTGAAACATTCCGTCTTTGAATAAAGGAAGAGTTCTCATATTTCCAATGATGCAGGTGTTTGGGGAGCTTGCTGAAGGGCTAGATACATTGATGAGGATAAATGAAGCATATGTGGATGACAAAGGAAGACCTTATAAAAATATAAGGTGAGCTTCATTCCATGTTGATATTCTCTTGTTAACTTGCAGATGGTTGTATAGTTACTTATTTTGTTTATATTCTTGAATAGCTGTAGATACAGTAGTTCAAGTGAATCTGGATATTTCTCTAGTATTGAAGTATAATACACTCCATCTTTGCAAATTTAAATATGATAAATTATTGCATCCGTGCCAGAAGAAGTGTATACTTTTGTGGTGCTGCTTATTTTGCAATATATGTGAGCTCTTATTCATATGATCCAGAAGGTTGATTAGTGGGAAACCATGATTGAGGAATACTTCAAAATGCCCCTGATTGGTTGGTGATCAAATACAGTTGTCTGAAAATTGGCAATGATTGAGGGGAAGATGTTCATTGCAGAAGTTCCTTTGGGCATTCCCTCTCTATGGTTTGTATCATCAGATTGTCTAGATCACTTAACCATGGGCTTGATGTGTACTGATGTAGGTGGTACAACAAACTGTACATTTGATTTTGTGTTACCGTGGAGGACCTTGCAAATACTATTTAAGAACTTCTAGTTTACTCTTTATTTTGATTGGTTTTGGATACTGAATTGATTGTGAAAAACCTGTTTCTGAATACCCAATACAGTTTTTTTCCTCCCTTCAAAACATGTTTTTTTTGTTGATATTTCTGTTTCTCTGGAAAGCGGTTTTTCTTCTTGCCATTCCAAACTAGCTGGACAAGTTTATATAACTAATAACATATGATAAAAGACAATGTATCTTTTGGTATGGGGTGTTATAGTTTTGAAAAGTTACTCCATTTGTCCAAAGCAATTTGTAAAATTGTCCCTTTCTAGTTCCTATTTTATGGTATCTGGATGCATTGATTTCATACAAATGGGGCCATGGCCTAGTTATCCAGGATGTTGATCTCATGGGAGACATTTTTGTCAGGCCAAAGATTGGATGGTCATGATCATGTAAACTAGAAGGTCTTTGGGGCATCTGCCATCCATTGTGGGCCTATGATTGCTTATATGGCCAAACCATGGCCCCACTTCGATGGAATGGCACCTTGGGCCTTCAGCTTTCTGTATAGGATCTACCAGATGAGAATAGTGATTGCTATAATGTGAATTTTGTCGTTGCTTATTAAAATTTGTAAAATGGTTATTGTTTATAATTTTTATCCTTGTTAATGTTTATTCTTATCTCTAGTTATGTCTTTGTTCTGTTATTATGCAATAGAATCAAGCATACGTATATACTGGATGATCCTTTTGATGACCCCCCTCAACTAGCTGAATTAGTTCCTGAGAGATCTCCAGAAGGCAAACCAGCTGACGAGGTAACTTTAATAGTAGGTAATTGTGCTTTGATTGTTACCCATAGTGTGTGGTTTGACTACTTTGGCGGAGGGATTGGTTATCCATTCTGCTGTGTTTGCAGCATAATGCACATTGGAAATCTTGCTAGGCAGGACATGTTCTTTCTTTGGGAGCTTGCACCAAAGAACTGGAAAACACTATCCATAGGAATTTGATTTTTGTTGTCTGCGCTGCCCAAAACACAGGAATAAATGAATTGTAATTCACTAAATTATTGAAACTGAGTGCTAGTTGGCAAGGTGGTTAGTGAGTTCTGAATTTTTGTTTTTCCCTCAATTTTCCCTCATCACAAAAATGTTGATATTGTACAATTCTGTTTTTGCAGTAGGCGGCAGACTGAAGGTCTGCTTGGTATGAATGCTCTTTGTTTAGTGGGGACTTTGGGTTAAATTTAAACAGTTTTAACTGAAAATGTGTCCCTATTAAACACACTACTGCATTTGAATTGCATGCTTTGGAAAGCTGTTGCATTTACAATGTAGTAGCCTTATCTGTTGTTATGTAGCTAGAACCAACATGATACACGGTAACTCTCCTCATTGATCAGCATTTAACATGTAGTAACCTTTTATGTTATTGCGTAGCTAGAACCAACATGATAGATGGTAAGTCTCCTCATTAACCAGTTATTAGATGTACATGTGTTTATCTGCATTCACAGATAAGGAACCTTCTTGGATCAGGCCCCACCCAACCAAACCCTGAAATTGAATTGGTAAATTTGGTGTTTAGGTGGGGCTTGGGCCTAAAAAAAAAAAACCCAATTCTAATTTTGGGGTTGGGTATATCTTAAAGTTATAATGTGGACTAGTGTTTCAACTTTCAAGTAATTGGTTTCAGTCTGGATCAGGACGATTCAAGTTGGCCCTTCTGGAATTCAGGTTGATTTTGGGTCAGGTAGAATGGGGTTTAGGTTGCCTTCTAAGATTCAGGATGGGTTCAGACTTTTGATCGACCCAAAACTTGATCTCACCTGCTCAAGCTGCACCCAACCTAGGTATTCATCTATGTCTTACCTAATTTTCTAGTGGATGTGCATTTGTGTTTCAATGCAAGTCTATTTTGACCACTCCTCTTCTTTCCTCAAGAAAAGAAAAGAAAAGAAAAAGTTGCTACTGGTGTAGGTCACTTGTGGAGGCAGGCCTTTTATGAGAATCTAGCACATTTGGATCTCCTTAAAAGTTATGCATAAACTACAGTTCCTTCATATAAATAATCTGAGTCATTGTAAGTTTATGTTCTTAGGTTTTTTGCAACATCCATTTACAAGCAACTGGAAGTTTTTTGTTTGATTGGTAAACATCAAATTCATTAAATTAACAGGAATCTGTATGTGAAAAACAGAAGTAAAAAGATGCTACAGTAAAGAAGTGTACCGTAAACATGAAAAACCAGATAAAAAAGTTTATTCACTTGTTATACATAGTCAGGCTCATATAATGATCATGCTATCTGTATCAATTCCTAACTCCCTCCCTTGCCAACACATTTGCTGCCACATTAACAGTGCTAACAACATGTAGTTCAGCACCTAGATCCCAAATCTCATTTAAATTAAACTGCAGATGCCATGGCATTCCATTTCTTTTCCTCTTTTTTTTTTTTTTTTTTGTGAATGATCATGGCGTTCCATTTCTTCATCACTGAACTTATCACATTTTTTTTAATACCCTTTGACAACCAACTGCCAAGCAAAATCTTTGCTTTTTCAGTGCTTCTCAAGTCAAAATATTAACATCATTAGACTCTTTTATCCCCATCAGACCTGTAAGTGAATGCAACACTTCCTCTTTGCTCTCAGATGGCCCCTATGCCTTAAGTCCATATGCCTTAAATCTGATTTTCTCGCATCCCCCTGTCAATGTTGATTTTTAAGCCACCAAAATTGGACAGACCCCAATCAATAGATTATTTCTTTTTTCTGCCTCCCAAGTCCCAGCATACATGAAAGCTTTCCAATAACTTAAAAATATCTGACTTGATTATTCCCCTGAATTCTTTTCTAACAATAGCCCAATGGGTGAGTATTGCTTTAATAATTTCTGTAATTCCTTTTCTTGGCAGTCTATCATTAAACACCATGTCGTTTCTTTCTTTGCACACTTGGACAGAGACCAAATGATAGCCTTTGGTGTCATCTTCCATAACAACTGCCTCTAGTTTGAAATATACCTTCCAAAAAACCTACACTTATCCAAAAATCCTCTGGAATGCAAAATTTTTGCCACTTTGAAGAACCTGCACTTATCCAAAAAAACTCTGGAATGCAAAAATCTTGCTCCATGCCCTATTTGCATAGTCAGCTTACACGAAAAATATAGTTTATGGGTACATACATATTCTTGTACAGTTGACAAATCCAACTACAATTTGCTTTACTTAGAGTATTCATGGTAAATTTTTTTTTCTTCCAATGGGTAACCAACAAAAAGCTTTAGTTGTAGGAGGCACCAATGACCAAACTTCCCCAAACAATAGAGCAAATGGGTTTAACTGGTAACCAGAATTACAGGTGAGCAGAGTAAAGGGCAACTTTCAAGAATCCCAATGGGGCCTGAATCATTAGCAAAAATCATTAATCTCTTTGTCTTACTGGTTTTTTTCTTTCAAATCTTGTCTTCTGATGCCTAACTCTATTGTTGCCATGGACATACTCAGGAGGAAGATGTACGACTGGAAGATGATTGGGTTCCCATAGATGAGAAATTAGACCCAGCAGAGCTTGAGGAAGCGCTCCGTGTGAAAGAAGCACAATCCAATGCAGTTTTTCTCGAGACTGTATGAATAAGATTGACTAGTCTTGGTTTTTGGCATCTAGCTTTTCTGTTAATTGTTTTAGTTATTTTCCGATTGTAAAACTAGTTTCACTACCATAAGAATTAAGAAAAGGAACTGTTTTCACTATGTTGTCTGCTTCACAGGTAGGAGATATCCCAGATGCAGAGATAAAACCTCCAGATAATGTGTTGTTTGTTTGTAAGCTTAACCCAGTTACACAAGTAAGTGGACTTTCTTTACTTGCTTTGCTGGTTTTAAGGAGCATCGGAATCACAAACTTCATAAATATTTTGGTAGAACAGATAATGACCCTTCTGCTGTACTTTTTGGTGCTGCATTGTTACTTATGCGCTTCCAATTTTCTATCCAAATCAGTATGAGTAATTATTGCTGACAGTGATTTGGGCATAAAGAGACAGAAAACCATATCTGTTGTAACGATTTCTTACATAGATCAATTGGTAGGGTGTTAATGGACATCTATTACTCATTTTTCTGAACCCAGTAAAAAAACTTAGGGATGGTTGCCTACATGTATATAAAATATGGGCCCCATCCGAATGTTCTGTACCATTGGATTGATGGGTCAATTTTTAAAGGGTTTTTAAAGGGATGAAACTTGTTGGCGGTTGATGAAGGGGTTAGGATGATTAGATGGGGCCCATAGATTATAGGCATGTAGGCCCCAAGCAGATGAAGAGATCCCCATGGGTTCCATCCCCAAGTGGGCCCCACATTGAGGTGTGTATTTAAGTTAAAAGGCACACTCTGTGCACTGGATAGCTACTCTCTATATATGTATAGGGAATTGGTCCTGTGAGGACAGTCCTTACGGTCCCCATGGTGAGGAGTGCCTAGTGGGGCCCACCTTATGACCCATCCAAATGGGCTACATAACCACCCCCCCACCCCCACCCACCGAATCCCATGGATTTACACAGATTCGAATGGACTGGACCATTGGATTGAGAGTCAATTTTTGTTGCTTGATATAAAGTCATTAAGCTTGTGGACCACGGATGAAGGGGTTAGAGGTATTAGATTGACTTCAAACTTGATATCTAGGTTGGTCCCACTTGGATTTTTTGATCCCCCTCAATCCCATGATTAGTGGGATCCCAAGGTGGTCCACACGGTAAGATTGTAACGACTGTCCTCATAGGAACGGTTACCAACTTACCAAAAATAGATCCCATGCGTGAGGTGTGCATGGAAAGCTGTGGGGCCCACATGGGGATGTGGCTGGGGGATTGAAAGATCTGGTGGGGCCTACCCATGTACAATAAATGGAGCCCACCTGATCATCCTAATCCATTTATCAAGGGCCCACAAGTTCTCATTGTTAAAAAGGGTGCACAGTCGATCCAATGGTTTAGTCCATTTGGATGGGTGCAAACCTAGGGGTTTGGTGACTACCAGCCGGTGGGGTGTGGTCCATTCCGATGGACTGTCAGCTGGGCCCCACAATGAGGTGTGCACTAGTGTGCAAAGAAAAAAAATTGTGTGCATAGGATCATTGGGCAATATATATATATATATTTATATTTATATATATATAGATAGATAGAATTGAAGAGGGGCACAGTTCCATCCCCATTTTGTATATATATTATTTATAAACTAATGTTTAAGGATGGTTAGAAAAGTGTTGCAGGTGACATAAGTCACCTCTTTAACTTGTCATGATGCTCAATCGATTGAAACACCAACCCACAAGGCTTCAGGTGAGTCCATCCAGTATAAGCCATTAACAAGCAGGATACATCATGTGATGGGCGCAGCAAAAATTCTACAATTTCCTATTGTATATTACTCCATATTTATCTTAGGAAGGATGTCATTCTAGATGATTTTCATACATTATCTCATATATCCAAGCAATTTCATTCTTCTGAAATTGTATTTTTTTTTCTTGGTAGGCAAAAATTAGTGTGAGCTGTGGGCCTCTCCAAGATGACATCTGTAACAGAATTTATAAGATTATATTATTTTTGTTTTTTTGGTGGTCTTAAACTGTTCCGGTTGGGTTTGGCCTGTTTATATAGTGGTTGGGTTTGTGTTGAAAAGGTACAACCTGGTTAACAATCAGGCTGGTTTGGGTTGTGACCTAGCCTTCATGTATGGTTCTCAGCCTGACCTGACCCTGGCGAACCCATTGCCACCCTTATTTGTACCATGGTGATTATACCTAGATCCTGAAGCAGTTCTGTGGATCTGTCGTATAGTCAGGTCCAAGGATGAAAATATCGGTAGCGGTGGGCGTAGCGGCCTGCCGCTAAAACGCTACGTAGCGGGCGCTACGTAGCGTTGTAGCGATGCGATTTGAAAAAATAGTCAAAAAAATTTGAAAAAATTCTAGAAAATCTAGAATATTGGAAAATGAGAGAAAATGTATTTTTTTTGCAAAAGTAACTAAGGTAAGGGGGCGTAGCGGTCCCCTCACTATATGAGGTCATGTATCGTTGTATAAATAGAAAATAATAGTAATGATTTTTTTTTACATGTGTTCATGTTGCTTAGTTATGCTAACTTAGAAACTAATGAAAGGCTTATAAAAAAAAAACTATGTCATGAAGTCAAGACTTAAGAGTACCTAGAGAAAAAAATGCATATACCAAAGGGAGTGTCTAATAGGATGTACTTAGAGAAGAATCATTTAGAAGAACTCTTTGTATCGACTATAATTCGGCGAGATCATGTGCTTTTTGGTGTTCTTTTAAACATAAAAGGGTAAAAGAGTTGTGTAGAAATGTTATTTGGAGAGGAGAAGAAAAAAAATAAGTTTTATTATGCATTTTAAAAAAATTTGGAAAATAAAAAATTTTCTCACCCCGTAGCGGCTCGTAGCGGCCGCTACATTCGCGTAGCGACCGCTACATTCACGTAGCGGTCAGAAGACCGCTTTTTTCAATTTAGCGTGGCGGCCTGGGCCGCCACGGCCGATATATCGGCGTAGCGGCCGCTATTTTCATCTATGGTCAGGTCCGAGTCCATGCAAATTTAATTGGAGTTGAATATAGGTCCATTAAATGGGACCCATTTCTGAGTCACGTCGGATTCAGGTCTGGGCCTTGGATTCAAAGTTGGGTCCCAGTCCAGCTGGGCCTGACTATCTATTTACGTTCCTATCTATCAGAAATCGTCAACTAATGGAAACATTATTTACTGATTAAAAAGAGAACCATAGTTACGTCAGAATCCTTTTTATCATCATAGGAACAAGCAGAGAGAGAGAGAGAGAGAGAGATTAATTCTTGAAATGCCTTTATAAATGCTCCTGACTCTCACCGCTTACGGTAAGAGTCACCATGATGGGGCACACCCGGGGCCCTGCTGATCACAGGACCAGGGGGATCGTAAGAGTCATATGTGATTGGCCCAGCTATCAAGTTTGGGTTCCATCTCATGCCTCTAACTGCATGATCCGTGACCCATAAGTTTAACAACTTATATTAAAGAAAAAGCTTGACCCTCGATCCAACAATCCAGTCCATTCGGATGGGTGCAAACTCATGGGCTCCGTTGTAATTCAAGGGGGTCTCGTGTGTGTGGACGGTTTGGATTGGTGATTGGTGGGGCCCATCCCACCTGGTCATGGGAAACATAGCCCGTGTGTAGTAACGGAGGCTCCAATCATCACCAGCGCCACTTGATCCATGACCAACCAGTTTTCACTGTCCAAAATGAGTGCACGCTTGATCCAATGGTCTAGTTCAATTAGTACCAAACCCCAAGACACATGACCTTTTGGGTGGGGTGGGTTTCCCTATTTTATGGTCCACTTGGATGGATCAAAATGTGGGCCCCACCATGTGATCCAGAGCATTGACACTCAGTTGAGGGATTCCCTATATATATATATATATATATATTCCCTACATTCTAGCTTTTCACGAAATGTGAGAAGTAGATCAAAAGAAAGTAATTTTTTTTTTTTGAGTTTTATGAGATCGATTCATTCTTTCTTAAAATGCTTAATGTTTGAGTTTATCCAAATGTGAGCTTAGTTTATATTGTGAAGGTTAACTCACATGAGGTTTTCTGAAACTGATGATCCTTCTTTAGAGATCCATCCAACCTTTATTTGACTGTTACAATTGGAGCTGTGGTCTTCTATCCTATTGATTGCAATAAGTTCACTGTTGGCATACACACTATACTCTTTCATTATCACTCTTGATTGCTATATTAATATCTAAGTACTTCTTTGTATTCAAAGGAATAGAAAATGAAAAGCACATGTGTTAACGGACATATATATATGCTTGATACAGGATGAAGATCTTGACACAATATTTTCACGCTTTGGAAATGTATTGTCGTGAGTACATATATTTTGTTTCTTTAGTTGAATTCCAATGTTGTTCACTAATTATATATTTGTCAGCCTGTCCTCACATCATAAATTTGCAACTGCAGAGCTGAGGTAATTCGTGATTACAAAACTGGCGACAGTTTATGCTATGCTTTCATAGGTAAATCCCTCTCTCTCTCTATATATATATATAATATGTAATATATATAGGGAGGTGCTCATGTGAGAGCATCTCTCACCTTACTATGAGAGATAAGGTGGGGACCCTCACATTTAAGTTGTTGGCATTGGATATGGATGTGAGGGCCCCCACCTTTTCTCTCATAGTAAGGTGAGAGCATCTCTCATAGGAGCATCTCCCATATATATATTATCTTACACACATATACACATAACATCTAGGGGCATGCTCACTTACAGAGCTTTTGTGGGCACTCTCTTGTGGGGCCTACCTAGGGCCACGAAAATCATGGGTGAGGTGGGGGGACCGAAAGATTTGGATGGGATGTACATGCATGCAAAATTTTGACTCCATTAGATCATCCTAACCCCTTGATCCATGTTCCTCAAGTTTAATTGTTTTAAAAGGCATCATTTTTTTAGGATTTTAATCCAATGTTGAGTTACAATTGGACGAGTGTCAAGTTTGGGCTTGTGCCAATTCATGGCGCGATAGTGAGTGTGAGGGAATTGGATTGGTCATAGGGGTCCCACGTGCTAAAAAAAGGAGTCCGCATAATGTCTTTCGTGAGAGATGTCCTTAGTGGGTCCGGACAATGTCTATATCTTGTGTATGTGGGGTGATATGGAGATGCTCCTGTGAGAGTAACTCACATGGTATTGTGAGAGTAACGGTGGGGGCTCCCATATCCATATCCAATGCCAACAGCCTAAATGTGAGGGCCCCCAGTACTCTCACAATACCCCAGTACTCTCACAGTATTGTGAGAGTTACCCTCATAAGAGCATCTCCCATATATATATATATATATATATATATATATATATAGTTAAGTTATCTTATGCACACCTTTTTTTTTTTTTGTGCACACCCGTGCGTACCTGATAGTGGGGCCTACCTGATGGTACATCTGAATGGACCCCACGCAAGGACCTTCCTTGACAGCCACTGGTCCCTTGGGTTTGCACCCATTAGAATTGAGTGGACCGTTGGATCAACTGTGCACCCATTTTTAATGGTGAAATTTGTGGGCCGTTGATCAAGGGGGTAGGATGATTAAGTGGGCTCCATATTTTGTACATGATTGGGGCCCAACCAAATCTTTCAATTCCTCGGCTCTAGCCCCATGTGGCCCCATAGCAAGGTGCTCATGGAAGCTCCATGCACACCTGATGTGTGGGTGGGGGTAGCATCTGTATTTATGTGTGCTCTGTACTTCTATTGATTCAACTCCATTATCTTTCTTTATTCTTCTCTGCAGAGTTTGAGAATAAAGAGGCATGTGAATTGGCATATTTCAAGGTATGTTAATCAATTAATTGTCCATTTCACATATGTTTCTTCCCTTTTCCTCCTTTATTTAATTGTCATTAAGTCTAGACTGCAACGTTTATGGCTATTATATGAAGGTGTTGGTTATAGAGACTGTTACAATCTCTTTTTTCCATCCTATTTACTTGTTTTTTATTTTTTCTAATTTCAATACATGTTTGATGTTACTGTTGACATAAAATTTTGGCGTCTTTCATGTGCCATGTATGTAATAGATCTTTGTCAATCATCCTTTGGACCATGACCTAATGATGTCATTGTTGGTGGACCGAGCACTCTCATTCACACACCAATGTCCCAACCAGCTGATATACCGCTTGAGACTTTAATAGAGTCCTTTTGTTTTTTTATACATTTTGTACTTACTATCATTAAATTCTATAATAAACTTTGTTAAAATACAATATTATTTTATATTTTGAGCATAGTTGTCAATTCCGTTCCGTTTCGGCCGGAATTGGCTGGATCGTTCTGGAATTAGCCTTGGGCGGAACGAAATGACCCCCTAAAAGTATATGGTTCGTTCCGGTCATTCCGGTCGTTCTGGTCCCAATTCCGGACGAATTCCGTCCCATTCCGGCCAAGGTTTCATACTTCCATTCATATGCAGTGAAAACTAGAAAACGGTCAATTGTAGAGTGTCGTTTAATTTAAGTGATAGTATGCATTTTTAATTTTATTTTAGCATTCAACTATTTTTTCAATTTTTGGTATTCTTTTATATTTGTTTTTTCATTTTTCAATCGCATCTTTTTTGGAATGGAATTTTGTAATGGACCAAAATGCTGAAACGCTCCACTAAGGATCAAACCGGAATATCGTCTAGAACGGAATTGACAATTATGATTTTGAGAGGTAGCTGAAATTTATTAGAAGAAAAGAATGTACAAGAAGGTCTAGTGATCAAGATGGTGGGAAATACCCAATATACAAAGGCTACATGGAACGGCTGGCTGGCACAAGTTGGAAGTATCATTCTTAGCCAGTTGACTAACTTAGCAAAAAAATAAAATAAATAAAATAAAATAAAATAAAACTATTTGATGCTGAATTTTGCCAACATCTCAACATTTTTGTATCTTGGAATGTGTCGAAATGAAGCATTAGCGGTTGATGCCTAGGCTTTTAGTTCCTTTTATAGAAGAGGCTCCTCAGCCCCTCCTTTCCACAAGCCCAAGATATAGCACGGCATGAGTCTCATTTCACAATGAGGGGTCCGCTAAAATGGGATGAAACCAACATGAGACCTTAAACGGCTAATATCTCTGCTCTGCTTAGATCTCACTCCTGTGTGGCCAAAAAGAGGACATTATGATCTCTCCAAGGTTGTTTTTAATGGTGGAACCATTCCAGATGGGCCCATGCTACCTTTGGAATTCCCTTCAATTTTTACTTTGTAACCACCTACTATTATAGGCATCCAGATGAGAATATCTCTGAGGTATGAGCTGACGGAAGTCAATAGCAGCTATCGAATCCCTATGCAGATTCAATACCGAGATGTCCAGGAATTCCTTTGCTTGGACTTCCCAATGAATGCTCGTGGATTTAGTCCTTGCAAATATGACGTGCCACAAGAGCCTTTCCCTTTGAAGAACCTCTTGTTCCTTTCTTTCTGTGCACCCCATGAAATAGCAGGAGG
Organism: Umbellularia californica; assembly: GCA_028538565.1. Classification (NCBI taxonomy): domain Eukaryota; kingdom Viridiplantae; phylum Streptophyta; class Magnoliopsida; order Laurales; family Lauraceae; genus Umbellularia; species Umbellularia californica. The sequence goes on along the minus strand of JAPQWN010000006.1, from coordinate 9,024,912 downwards.
CATTGTTTTCCATAAAATTTCTCCCCCTATTTTGAAAGGACCCTATCACCCCACTTCTCAAGGGACCTAAAGAATTCTATTATGAAAGTAATTTAGAAATGATCAAGGATGCATCCCAAATAAAGCTGAAAATGGGCAATGGATAAAAATGTTGTTGACCAATTAGTGCAATTACTCATTAGACCAACTAAGAAAGCATGTTGGGGGAGAGCAAAAGAAAGATGGTTTTCCTAACCAATTCTTCAGCCATAGAGTTTGGATTAGTCCTTCCATAGTGTTTTAGGCGCCCCCAGTTTGAATGGTTTGGACCATGGACGTCGGACTCGGAAACGGATGCAAGAAGGGATTCAAGAGAGAAAAAATGTGCCATATGCCTCATTTTGCAACATATTGTATGGTACCTATGCATGGAATCATGGAACAAATGTGAGAAATAAGGAGCAAGAAACTTAGGTACTTATATGGGAAACAGTTCTTGGTAACTATTATTAAGATACAGTATATGTGTGCTATCTGTACAAGAATAACGTCGCAGTTAAGTCGAAGAAAAATAACATTACCATGACCTTAATTTTCCCTTTTTTTGGCAAATTATATTATGATGATTTCTAGTATTATAAGATGTAAATTTGATAGCTTTGGAACTTGTTTCCTTCCTCCACGAGTCTTGTTTGAGGGGGTGTTTGTGCAGCGCTAAGAGCCGTGGAAACAGAGGGAGCGCCTTCCTCATTCGTGTTTGGTGCAGTGATGAAACAAGGGAGGAAACATAGATTTTGGCCTACTTTTCCGTGCTAGAAAGGATTTGGAAATCCTACGTAGCGGCGTCGGACTTCGGTGCCGCAAAAGAGGAAATGCAGGTTTCCTCGGCGCTGCATGATGAGAGGAATCTGCGCTAGGGAGGAAAATTACTTTGGTTTTCCTTGGAGCTCCCTTTTTTGCTGTTTGGTGCGATACATATTCCGCACGGAAAAGGAATGAAATGAATTAAATTTCCTTGATAGAGAGGATTTTGATTTCCTATGTGAGGGGAAGGATGTAGGATTCTTCTCTTGCGGAAATGAAAATCTGAGAGCAGAATCCTCTAGTTGCACAAATGCACCCTAAGGGTATGTACATGCAATGTCCTTGGAAAAGTGATTCCGTGGACTTCTGCCAGAAAAAATAAAAAGCTGATTTCGAACTCTATAGATCCTGTTTGTGTAAAATCGTGGTTTGCAGAGATGTATTTCCATGAGAAGAGATAGAGAGGGAAAGAGGAGGGAAAGAAGAGAGGGTAAAAGAAGGGGTGGGAGTGGGGGTGGGGTAAGGGAGGGGGTTAAGATGTTGGGTTGGGATATAAAATTGATGCAGGCCCGCCAGACCCACCCATGACCCATGGGTCGACCAGGCCCAATGGGCCTAAGGCCACTACAGCCCATAAAGAGAAAATCTCCAGATCGTTCCCAGATTCCTTTTCCTTTTTTTTCTCTGGTTTGAATAAAGCAGTTGCTAATAATAAGGGATTGACATTGACTTATTTAGAAAATTTTATCTTACGATTTTAGATTTAGAATCTGATTTTTATTGGAATTATTTCCATTATAGAATTAGTAAATGTACTCTATATAAAGGATTGTAATCCCTTCTTAGGGATAAGTTCATTGAGTAATAAAAATTTCTCATTGAGTTTTTCTCTTGATTGTGTCTGTGGTGTGAGACCAAGACGGTTTTGATCCCTATGGATCCCTATCCCTAAGCTTCGGCTTAAAGAGTAGTCCTTGGCTACTCCTTCCTACCTGTGCTATGTCAAAAACGGGCCGATCAGACAACTAACATTCATACTAATGGAAAAGATGGTTTCTGCTTCTGCAGAAACTGACTTGCACGAATGCGTTATTAGTCCTGGTTACTTGCTGATCAGCTAATAATGGATTCCTCATCACTATTTTATTGATTGATTGGTTTATTTATTTATTTTGCATGGGATCATCATCACTGCTTTATCTTTGGAATCTATGTGATCTCTCTCTCTCTCTGTGTGAAGTTTTTGAATTATATATTGCAATTTTGTGTGGGTGTGGGTGGGTGTGTTCATGTGCATCCATCCCTCATCATAGCGTGAGGGACACTTACATAATTGGAAACATTTGCGTGCAAAAGAGGAAAAGCCATATATGGTCACATGCAGAAGAGGAATGTTAATGTGCAAAGAGGGAAAGCCACATAAGTGTCCCCCACCCTATGGTGAGGGATGGATGCGCATGAATATTTCTAGTTTCTACCATGAAAGGCATTTGTTTCACTTATCAGTTATAATATTTTGTCATGAAACAAATGCAAAATAGGAAAATGAAAAAGGCCTAGCCTCGTCCTGACACTGTAGAACTACCAAGGGTGTCAATTCACTGACATACATATTATATAATCCAGTCTGTACAAATTTTGTTAAATGTTGCTCCTTTGAAGTATTGTCCCAGTCTTCGGCCCGTTGGCTAGATTGATATTGCTTAACTTGCTTGTTCAACTGAACATTCATGGCAGATGGATAATGCATTAATTGATGATCGAAGAATACACGTGGATTTCAGTCAAAGTGTTTCTAAACTGTGGTCACAATATAGACGCGGTAAAGGCGGCCAGACTGGCAAAGGTACATATTGAATTTTGCTTTTCAGTAGTACAGAGGTGGCCATCCTTAAATGTCTTTTGACTTGGAAATGGGTACTGGTACTTCATAGCACTTCAATAAATCATTCATCATCTACTACTGCTATCCCAAGTTCCCAATTACCCTATTTTTCCTCTTGACTCTCGTTACCCCATCTCAATCTGCATTATATTTAAGCACATCTTTCGGAGGATGATATTGTTCTTTCATCCCCTGCTTTAATTCACTTCCCAAAATGATTGTATTCCAGGTTTCTTATGAAATTCTTTTCTTTCTGTGGTCCACATGGTACATTTGGCAAATTCCTACTGAATCTCTAGGAAAAAGGGCTTCTATCAATGACAGTGAAAAGTGAGGTGGAGATCTGCAAGGCACCATCGAATTCCTCGGATTCAGTATCATTAAGTGAGTGGTGGGTGGCCATCTGGGCGACAAGTTTTTTGTAAAATATGAGAATTCTTGATGGTGCCTTTACTCTCGATCGTTCACTCAGTCTTAATAAAGCCCTTGATATAAAGTATAAACCCCTTCCTAGAAGTTCCTAGGAAATCAGCAGGGAATTTCTATTAGCTCAATCACCTATATATTTTTTTTCTACTTAACACCCTAGGGTCATTGCTTTGGTGCGATAGTAAAAGTCTCTGGTGCCATGTGTGATAATGCACGTTCGAGACGTGTGAATAGCCACTTAGTGCAAAATTGCCAAAGGTTAGGTTTGTCTTCGGTATGGACTCTCCTAGCGACCTGCACTGGGTAATGACCTTTATTTTAATGACCCAATTATTACGGATGAAGCAGATTGTCCTACCTTATGATATTTGATGTCTTGCTATTTTGATAGGTTTTTTTTTTTCCCGGTCTGTTGTAATAAATTTACTGTTACAATTTCAAACCCACCTGCTGCATGCATTCACATCCAAATCAAACCCACATGTGTGATGTCTGCATATGGTATTTTTGTCCTCTTCCTATACTAAAATTGAAGGACTGCCGGTATATGCGAGTTAATAATTTGAATGGACATTATATATGTTACTCCCGGAGCAACTTGGTGCAAACAGATTGTTTTTGGGATTTGGTCCCTGTAATTATTGCATTTATGAGAGGGTGTAATTGTCTCCGATTCATGGAATTTTAAATAAAAGAAACCTGAAATACAACCACCAGTCCTTGCTTGAGTGTCCCCATCTTCACTCATGGTAAAATACTGATGACACTGTGAGTGGTGGTGCTATTAAGATCAATTTGACTGGTGTGGCTGAATGGATGGATAAAAAAATACAGGTTACATGTAATGTTTTCTAACTATTTCACCTCAAATCTACATTGGTGGTTGGCACTGGATTGACTTGAAGTAGATAGGGCATAAAATCTGTTATCTGTTTTCCTGCTTCCTACAACTTAAAATGGATACATAAAAAATGCACCACAATGATTGTAATGTTAATGTATACCTTAAACGTCAGGTTGTAAATCATGTCCGATTGACTTCTCTGATATTCAGTAAGCATACAAGTGTTCTAGTTGTGCGACTGAGCACTTTGCTTTCACTTTTAGAATTGTTCCTGCTCATTGTTTCCTACTTAAAACTTCATATTGCACTTTGCTTTCACTTTTAGAATTGTTCCCTGCTCATGGAAAAAGTCCAGTGGATCAGACTCCTGTTGCCCGAAAGCTATGGGCCTGATTTGATGGAACCTCTCAATGAATTTTGTGTTCCACTCCATTGTAATATGAAGTTTCTCTTTCTCTGAATGTAGTGCAAACTCCAGGGATGGGTCACTTCAATTTCTTGAACTCATTTTTCTCCGTGATACTACTGTAAATGTAATAATTTCTTTTCATGGGCAGGCAAGGGTTGTTTCAAATGTGGTAGTATTGATCACATTGCAAAGGATTGTACTGAGGGCACCAAAAACAATCAGCAACACCCAAAATATGTCTTGAAAGATGAAAACGCACAGCGTGGTGGAGAGGCTCGCCAAAGGTTCATCTCCCTCTCTCTCTCTCTCTCTCTCTCTCTCTCTCTCTGTGTGTGTGCTGAAAAACCTGTTCGTTGCAGTTATGAAATGGTGTTTGACGGAAACACTCCAGAAACAGAAGATGACAACAAGAAACAAAAGAGGAACGGTCGAAGTTCAGAAGATTCAATACATCAGGACCGACTGCGTAGAGATTCCACAGGTGAGAGGCACAGACATGATGAGAGAAGCAGATCACACAGGGAGGAGGAGAGGGGCCAAGGAAATAGAGGAAGCAGAAGAGATGGGCATCATGGAGAGCAAGCTGCTAGAGAGAGAACAGTGGAGAGGCGGCGGGGTGAAGAACACCGAAAGAAGCAAGACGAGAATTATCATAAGACTAACGAACGAGATGGTAGGAAGAGAAGCATGGACCACGATGTCGATCCTTACAGGAGGGACAGGCGAGATGATAGAAGAAGCAAAGAACAAGATGGTGAGGGTCATGACGGGGATGAGCATGATGATAGAAAGAGAAGCAAAGGCCGTGAGAATGATCCTCGGAGGAGGAATGACCAAGATAGAAAGAGAAGCATAGAGCATGATTTTGAGCCCCCCCAGAGGGATGACCGTAATGATAAAAGAGGTACACACCATGATGGTGATACTCATAGAAGGAATGGGCGAGATGACAGGAAGAGAAGCATGGACTCTGATAGGGATCTTCACAGGGAAGACATAAGAGATGATAGAAAGAGGCGTGACCGCGACTCTTACTATGATATGAAGTATCGAAATGAGAGGAGATAAACATTCCAATGGAGGCAATTTACCAAGCTGAGTATCTGATTGAGAAAAAAAAAAAAAAAAAACTATGAATTGATAAGTTATGATAATGTACATTAAACTTGGGCCTTTCCTGTATTCCTCTTCCTTTTCCTTCTACTTTTCTTTCAGAAAGGTTACTTGACTCAAATCAGCAACTTTGTGCCCGAGACAATTGAGCACCCTTCCAACTGTTCTCATCATATCAATTAGATTTATGATCATACCTGCAAGGTAGGAGCATGGTTGGATGATGCTTAATTAATGGCACTGAAGTTAGGTTCAGTATGTTTTCTTGTTATTCTAATTACAAAAATTGTTCCCAAATGAAGAAATAGTACCAGTTTTAAAAACCATGATCTAACAGGCTGACTTAAAGCTGTGTTCTGTTGTGAAGAAGGATTGCATGAATCATCTCTCATGGCTTGTCAAAATAAAGTGATCCTGTGTTGCATTCTTAATGAGAACTCAATTTCACTTCAATTTGTGTTCATTTCTTGGGGAACTTTATATATATATATATATATATGCAATAATCCTGTTCCAAATTCCCTTAGAAGTCTTCATCTGATAAAGAGAATGGAAGAATTTGCTACAGTAAAATGACTGGAACAAACAAATTTTAGCTTTTGAGATAAGTCAAAGTAGAATTTATGACAAAAATGCAAGGGATCTAAAGTCCTCCCTAGAAAAATAATCTTCAGATTCTTGCTATCAATTGTTTATAGTGGTTCTCCACCAGTACCTGTCACTGAGCGGTTCCTTTGTTGGGTATGTTGTGCCAGGTCCTGCAAGTCTTAGGTCTTGGGGCTGCCATGAGAGGCACCTCCAACAGCCCCAGCACAGCAGAGAATTTAAAGAGATTATTAGGGGCAGACTTTGTTGTCCTTTGCCAGCTGATCTATACCCAAGTTCAAGTTATCTTGAGAATAATGTCAGTCAGTAATTTCAGCTAGAGGTGATGAAGAGAACGGCCCAAAATAATTTATCCAAAAAAATAAGGGGATGACAAAACAAAAGGTGAATTTCCACAGAATTTCTAGAGTTTCATTTAAAAAAAAAAAAGAACTTGGTATTCATGGTTACATAATCTGTTTGGGTCCTTTTGTGATGCCAAGAAAAGCTATTTGATTATGTTGTTGAAATTTTCCATTTAGAAAAATAAAAAGATCTATTTAGCATGTGATTTAAATAAATAAATAAATAAATAAAAGAAAACCATGCCTCTGATGGTTTAAGAAAAGGAGAATTGCCCTGTACTTCAATTTAGTATAAAAATCAAATAAATGTCTGATCCAAGAAATTAAAGAAGTACATGGGACATAATTATATCTTCTTCAAAATGTGATTTGGGGATGTGAACAGTGAACCCCACTTTGGCATCATTATCTTGGTCAGCCAAAATAGTAGTATGATTTAAGGTTATTAAACTTTGAGGGCATAAAACAAGATTGTTTGTTTGCCATGAAAAATAATAAAAATGTAGTGGATTTTTTTACATTCGAAGACGCATTTTTGAAGATTGCAAGTGATATATAAGGATAGGTTTTATTTTACTCTATTTTTATTCTATCTTAGGGAAAACAGACTGGTGGGGGTAATAGGATTGTTCTTAAATCCTGAAGCTATATGTCATCTGGGATTTTATACCTTATATATTAGTATGTACTCGTTTTCTAAAGAGGATCCGTGGCGCAATGGTAGCGCGTCTGACTCCAGATCAGAAGGTTGCGTGTTCGATTCACGTCGGGTTCAAGTTGCATAATGAAGTTTTTTCTTCTGCCCATTGTCCCTAAGACTACTGGGCCTTGTTTGGACTTGCTTCTTTAATTTTTGGCCCAAAATAAACAGATCATTGTTTATTTTTCAACCCACAAACCATTGTACTTGCCTCCTTTTCTTTCTTTGTTTTTGTTTTTTTTGGTCCATCATCCCCAAGTCCCAATATTACTTATGCAGGCCATCGTTGGATCGGGTGGGTTTCGTTTTGGCCCATAATAATGGTAAAAGATCCAGCCTTGGGCAAGCCCCTCTTTCCTTCTCTCTAATGGGCCTATATCAGGGCCCGGCCGGTCTCGCAGAAACAGAGTAGATCTAAAAAAGGGGTGGCCCCCTGTTTGGTGAATTAGAACAGTAGCTACATGGCCTGTAAATGGATGCAACACGGTGTTCCACGTTCAACAGTTCAATGGCAACTACAATGAAGTATCCGAAAGATAAGCCCATCAAACCAATGATCTGGGTCACTAGATCATTAACCAGTACACACTCCTATTCAGGTCCGGCAATTTTTTACCAGTGTACCTTTCTTTACCTAGTATGGGTTTTGTTTTTTTGGGTTATTAAGCACCAATAGCCACAGGTAAACAGTGTTAGGGTCATAAATCAGAACACCATGTACATCTATTTACAAATTTCTAATTTTTTTTTTCCAAAGAGTTTACAGCTATTGAGAGGGTAATTGAGTTGTTATGTAGCAATCATCAACCCTAACATAGATAACACAAAACGGGGAAAAGATTAGGTACAATTGCAGATTTGCAGTAGTAACCTGCAATATTTAATCAACTGAAAGAAGCAAACATGTTTGGCCCTTCTACAAATGAGTAGTCCCCAAAATGATTAGGGAGTAAAAATTCCTTCCAATAGGACTTACATCTTCCTTTGCTTATTACACTTAGCAAAATCATCATCTACAATTAATGAGTTACATACCCACATACTGACAGGTAACAAAGAGAAAAACGTAGAATCAAAATTACTGCTGCTGCAGGCCTGCTACTATATACGTTGTTACCAAAACAATTTCTGTTCTGGTAAAAAATGAGTTAACCAAAGCTACTGAACTGTTTATCACAAACCGTGCCGCTGAGCCAGGCTACCTGATCTGTGCAGTGCCCGGACTGGCTCAGGTGGTGAGGAAAAGAGGGTTTGCGACCTTGAAACCATGTTGGTCATCGATGGTGTCTCATACCCAATTGGCATCAAAACCATCGATTCGCCCCTGGTTGTAGCCCGCTGCCCTGAGTGCGAGCTCAAACCTGACAGCACATAAGCCCTCCCAGATGTCTCATACATCTCCTGGCTCACCATCCTTTCCCTTATATCCCTCAACTCGGCCTCCAGCCAACAGCAAAGTGCATCCCCACCCTGGGCTGATACTGAGGCCAGCAGCACAGACCGCTGGTTGGCCAGCACCAATTGCGCTCCATCCAGATCACCCTTCTCTGCCAACGCCTTTGCTTCTGCGATCGCATCTGCTACCAACAGCCGGTTTCGCTCCCTGTCCACCTCCAATGACATGATCTGATCACTAGAATTTAGAGTTTCTGGCCGTTGAATTTTAACTGTTTCACAATCCACATGGATCACCTCCTGTGACAATGGGTCCTTATATGTGCACGCAACAGCAAAGAGAGGCGTAATCACCTCCTGCTTGTTGTGGGAAGATATGGCAGGAACAAAGACATGGACAAGAAAATCCTTTGATTCATCAGCATATAGATCACCAACATGGATGGTGGCACGGCGACCTTGTTCAGATACCTTAATGGAGTGGTTCCCTGCAGGTATCTTGCCAATGGTGACTACGGGAGAAGCTGAGGTGAGAGATAGCTGCACCTCCTGAGCCATGACGCTGAGGAGGCCCCCAATGCACCGAGCGAAGGCGTCTTGTATTGCAGACTCGGCCTCAATGAAGGAAAACGTGCCACCGGTCGAGTTAGATATGGCATGCATGGCTGGCGCGTCATGGTCTGCGCCAAACCCAAATGTGTGGACTGGAATTGCACTTGATCTCCTATTGCTGCTGCTTCCATCATTATCACTATCACCATGATGGGTGGAAGGTGGAAAGAGGTTCGTATAGTAATCTACACACTTTGAATTGGAACCACTGCTGTTGTTGTTGGCGTTGTAGGTGTCCTTTCCATCAGAGAGGAGAATGATGCTGGACACCGGATTCCTTCCATGGCATTCCTGGAGGATTCGGATGCCCTTTCGTAAGCCTTCTGCAATGTTGGTCCCCCCACCTGCTGAGAGGGAATTGACGGCGACTACTGCACGACCACGGCCTTCATGGTTCATCCTTTGAAGACGAAGGACACGCAGAGCCGATGATGAGAAGGTGACGATAGCAAGGCGATCAGCAGGGCTGAGGTGCTGAACAATGAACCTGACCGCGCGCTTGATGAGCACAAGCTTGGTGCCGGCCATGCTGCCACTAACGTCAAGCACCACAGCAAGGTCAACGGGGGCGCGGGTGTGGTGGTGGGCAGGGGGTGCATGGAGGCTGACAAGGGTGGCAAACTCAGATCGAGACTCAGACACAGGAATGGCTTGGAATTCTGGAAAGGTGGCAATTGTTGCAGAGTGGCAGTGGTGCAGGGGAGGGTGCTCGGAGTGGGGTCTGGGTTCGAGAGGGTCATCATCATCGAAATGGAGTGGTTCGGGCAGGGGTTGTGGGTTGGGGAGATGGTCAAGTTGGAGGGCAATGCGGGCATGGTCAAGAAGGTTGACACGGGCTCGAGGATTGGGTTGGCAGCTGAGGCTTCGAGAGAAGGTGGGAGCAGGGGCTCGATAGGGGATCTCTTTCCAGTGGGATCGGCAGATGGGGCAGAGGTGGTTGCCATGCCTGACACTAGAGGCAATGCAGTTGAAATGGAAAGAGTGAGAGCACTCTGCTGTGAAGATGGCACGGCCTTGCCCCGGTTTCATGCTGCCTAAGCATATGGCGCAAGTTTTCTGCAGTCAATTAAGACAATTATCAATCTCACTGGCTCACAGTTACCATCCATCAACTGGTACTCAGTACTCACACCCCTGTTTAACATTTCATGCCAAAGTTTGTCCATGGATAGAAAATACAACCACCTAAAACTTGCTTTCAAGGGTTAAGATGAGACGATATTATTATCACTACTAGATCATTGGCAAGATCAAGGTCGTCCTCAACATCTACAAGAAGACTCAAAACTCACACCAAAAAATAAAAAAAAGGAACAAAACTCTTTAAAAATAATGTTTCAAAATACTATAGGCTCCAACGTTACGAATATATCCACTTCTGTAAAGTTAAAGCAAATTCAAATTGTAATCAATTTAAGTTGCTTATAAATTTTTTTCTAACCACTTGCGTTAAAATCTTATCCCAGCTATTCCTAATTTCACTTGACAAAGTTTGTTGAAGATAAAATCAGTTATGACTGATTGATGATTTAGTGGACCCCATGTGGGTCCTATGTGCAAAGACTGCATCAGTCGTATATATACATTTCCATCCCTACTTTTCCTATGTCGATATGCATCAGTTAATGCTGGCCTGGACAGCTGAAAAATACTGGTAGAGACAATCCCCAGTGGATGATCAAAACCACTCTTTTCAAAAACAGACCTTTGCAAGTGGCCCAAATCCTACTTTAATGAAGAGACGTGGAACTGATCAATGTGGCAAAATTAAATTTTGGAGACGGCACACCACGAGAAACATTCTCCCACGAGCAACATCATATGTAGCCGAGCCATGTGGAGCCCACTTGGGCCCACCTTCGACCAATGCAAGAAGTCCCTTTCACACACTAATCCCCCAAAAGATCTAGCACCAGGCCAATGTTACTCTCATCAAAACTTTATCCACCGTTCAATTGAGTCTCTAGGAAATCTACGGGTTAAAAGACCATTAAACTTTAACGACATTAAATCAAGGGTTATGAACTGATTTTTGGGGTTTTTCCCGCGGGTCACCATTAGCCATGGAACTAGTGACGAAAGTTGAGAAAATTTTTCACACACTCAATACTTTCACTTGTTTTGCAAGATCACAACACTTTTTTGCGATATCACAAAATTTTATATTACATAGTGTAATTAAAGTAATGCATTATTGCAAAAAAGTAGAGATGGGTGGATTTCCTCAACTTTTCTCACAAGGCATGGATTGCCATGGCTAATGGTATAGATGTAAATGGGTATCCGATTTTCTGATTATTTGGAGGTTTCGATTCGTGAAAAATCGGATTTGAAACCTGTTTTAGGTTCCGATAGGTTCCAATTTTCTAGGTCTATATGGGTTTCGATCCGTGGACCCAGTACCTGAGTTTTTAATGTTGCAAACCGTAACTCAAAATAAACTTTCGTTGAACTTTTTATATTTAATCCAAAAGATAGTAGACTTGATACATTGTTATCACTTGAATGAAATGCTTGTTTTAAGGAAGAAGTCGAAAAAAAAAAAAGTTTAAAAGAAAGAAAAAGAAGTTAGAACCCATTTTAGAAGTAGAACCCTATTCCAAAACCGGGTCCTCTTCTCGTAATCAGGTTTGGAACCAACAAAACAATTTCGATCTAAAAATAGACCCAAAACCAAGAACAGAACCATTATTTAGAAACATGCATCCGTTGGATCTGGCGTGATTTTGTCCCAGGACGATCCCGTTTGCAACTCTACCTAATGCTGAACGTATAGAAAAAAAAAAAATCTAGCTTATCATAAAGGAAGACAATTCCATGTCCCATCTTCCATTGGTCATCTAAGTGAGCCCCACAAGGTGAACACCTGCATCCTAGGAGAACATCCTCGTTAGGAAGGGGAATTTTTTTTCTCTTTATTTAATCCGTTGACATCTGACAGCAACAGTCAAGACATTAACCAGAGTACGATTTCACATTTGCCTTCACATGATTTCTCGGGCCGCACTAATTATATGTCTACACTACAGGAACATCCGTACGTGATACACCGACCCATCCACACCCACCCCACCGGCACCCGCCAAACGCTTTAAATTTTCGACAGCAACTTATTTGTCAACAACATTGGCTTCCTACTTCCTTCACACTTCAACCTTAGAATTTTCAACTGTTTGAATCTTTCTCATTTCTAAATCAAGAGCCTTCACGCTATAAAATGCAATCAATTGATTTCTCAACATGCTCCCATTAAAAAGTCTTAAACATAGTTCAATATAATGGGACTCCTAGTAGTAGTAATGAATTCAGGTTCAATGTACATAACCAAAATCTCAACTTTCATGGTCTTTGATTAAGAGTCCGGATTCTCGGGATCAAAACAATCGGATGGTGGCCAGCCCAATACATTTAGTGGGCTCAGATTGATCACACCGATGAATCGAGGTGGGCCCAACAGCTCAAACTGCAATGAAATTCGATCGAGACACAATCTGAGCGAGGGGAATTTATTTGAACGGTTTGGATTTTTCCACTATGGCCCACCGATTGATTAAAACTCCTAAACCTGAAGATTTCATATTTACAAACCCAAATCCGACATCTCCAAACTAATCAGATCACAAAAACTCGATTTTGAGCATTCCAATTCGATTCCCTTCGTAATCAAAAGAGGAAGAAGATGATAAGAGAAACAGAGAAACCCTAACCTTGGAGCACCTGCTGCTGCTGCTGCTGCTCCTGGAGAATCGGAACACCGAAGAAGACGATAGCGACGGAGAAGGCATCAGATCCGGCATAGTCGCATCAGATGCGCGATTGGTCGAGGGATTCGAGCTCGAATCCGTCGATCGCAGTGAAGACAGTCGCAGAGATAGGGATTTCTTCAGCTTGTTCAACATATTCGCCATTAACAACACCACCACAACAACAACAATTCAAACAAAAACCAGACCGAAATCGATCGAGAGAGAGAGAGAGAGAGAGAAAGAGAGAGTTGTTAGGGTTTTGAAATTCTTCTTCAGAGAGAAAGAGAGAGCGAGAGAGAGAGAGAGATTTATCGGGAGCGGGCGAAAAAGGTGGGTTTGTTTTGAGCAGGACGTGGGTTAGTCACGAAGCTGTTTCCTTCTTCAACTCCTCCGTTTAAAGAGGGGACGGCGTCCGTCTTGTGATTTTATGATCCGTGCCATTGATTTGGTGGGCCATGTTATTGATGAGAGATTTGTTGGGTCGATTGATGGTTTTGTAAATGTATTGAATGCTGACCATTGGGACTGATGATTATGTCATTTGGTTAGAATTTACGGCTGGGATCATCTAGCTGTTGTTTTGGAAAGTTTAAAAGGTGATTGGATATGTTGTCATTTTGTGTTGGGTCATGTGGATATATGCTGTATTTGATTTTTGGTCAAAGGGTGTTAATGGGATTCCCACTAACTGAAGATTCAGTCTTTGGAAGTGAAATAAAGATGATAAAAAAGGTTAAAGTAGGCTTCCAAATGGCCAAAATAGTATCAGGATAATCTTTTCTTTCTTTTTAACTGATGGACCCATCATCTCAGACAAAACTTTGGAGTCCCAATGGCTTTGGTAATTTTCCACATGCTTCTTATTAGTGCAACTCCACCGTCGGACTTCTCTTTTTGGAAGTCTAAAATGGTTTAAAATGAAGTGATTAATGGATGTGATTAATATTAATTCATAACATTGTACGAGTAAATTACCATTTATTACTCGATTTTATAGGGAGTCAAACTCCAATTATTGTAACATTTGAAGACGTCATGGAATATTCATTTTGGATGGATCTAATTATCAATAGGTGAGCTCCATGGTACAGTTCCTTGCATCCCACTTATATCGTCATCATCACCGCAGTCAAAACTATATTGGGATCGACTATATATATATATATATATATAGCCATTAGATGTATTACATAATCTATATAAAGCGAAATTCAACCTTGAAAGGCCAATCTAGAATGGAAATCACAATGGTTTCAGCTCACCTAAAGTAGATGAATAGTTGGAAAGATAAATTTGGTAAGAAAGGTGCATGTAAAACGCTAATTTGACTTTTTAAAGAAAAGAATAATACCTACACTTTTTATAAAGGGATTCCCCTTTGAATTTGGCCTTTCTTAATGCTCCTTCACGAGAGAAGTGCTACAAGTCGCTTTCTCGTGGTTTTGGGAAGGCCCACTGCAACGTGTTTTTAATGCCAGGTTATAGTGACTAGTGATGGGAACATCAATGCTGCAGTAAAGGTCGTATGTACCAAATTGGGTGCTATTGTTACAGGGATTTTGAATTCATTTAAATGGGATTTTTTTTTTGGGGGGAAGGAAGTTCATTTTTAGTGTTTAGGGATGGTATAAATAAAGAAGAAGGAAAGCAAGTTAGTTTCATTCTGTTAATATATTTTAAGAATGGTCATTCAACAAAAGCAAATAAAAGAAATAATAGAATTTTACCGTAAAAATCCCTTAGAGTTGGTGAAGATAAAAAAAGAAAAAATAAGTATTTGAATTTCAATATCGACCAAAAATATCTTGAACGGAAATATCTCCACTCCTTTCTTCTTCTTTTCCTTTTTTTTAATTTATTGAGCAGCGATGTCGCAACTCACCTGTATAAGTAGGGATATCGATTCTCATTTCTTCTATTTCACCTGTATACACTAGGGAGGATATCCTTATTCAGGGTCTTTTTTTGTAGAAATTGAAATTTGAGGGCATTTTTTATCTTTACAAAGTCTGAAGAATTTTTTTCGGTAAAAATCATATTTTAATAGTTTATAAAATTTTCATATGGTAGTGGATGAGACTGTTGTAGATGATGCTATTTTCATCAAGGCAGAGTGGCAGACCATTGGAGCAAATGACTATATCTATTACACAAAAAGAAAAGGCTTCTTCTATTTATGTTTCTATTTATGTTCTTCATTTCATTTCTCTTCAAATCTTCTCATAAGTGGGTTATGAGTGCAGGTTTTAACCGAAAACGGACCAGCAAGTTATGTGCGGTCTCTACTTTTATGATAATGATATATGTCCATTAACCAATGCTAATAGGGCAGCAAAAATTCAAAAATCACACTAAAATGATTTCTCCTTTTTTGGTTTTTTGCTATGTTGGACTACTAGTGGTAGAGTGATACTTTATCTTGAGTACGCACCCAAAGGGTCAATCCCAGTGCATACGTGTGAACCTAGAGTGCCAATACCACTCAAACACGAGTGGATTGGCAATTTTTCCTATCTTTGTCAATACTAAAAACATTATACTTATAAAATTGGTAGGAGCTCATGGTGCAGGTCGAAGCTGCTCACTACTATAACCATAAGTTGCAACAAACAAAAGCAACCGCAAGCATATTATTTTGGTCTGATCTTTATTTTAATGATATGGTACAAATAATATATGTCCATTGAACATTGTTGGCTATTCGGTCAATATAGGTGCCATGAGCTTTGGTATTTGGTAACTCCAAGTAGTAGCTTAGTTGGTTTAGGACCACGATTTACATTCGGATATTGTAAGTTTAAAACTGTACTACCACACAAGGGTTACAGGAGAGTTTACCTGACTTCTCTTTGAGCCTGTAGGAAATAGTCCAGTCCAAAGGTTTGGGACCCTCCGATAGCAAAAAAAAAAAAAAAAGGCTTTGGTATTTGGCTTCAACTGATTTTTCACGGATATCTAATTAATCTATAATCCTTTTGAATTTGGTGGGGGTGTTAAACCTAGCCATCATCACAGATATTATATTATTCTTTTACGACAAATGGTCATAAACAATTAAAAAGAGGTACGTCTCACAAAAAGATTTAAAATGAGATGATACACTTGCATTGCTTCTCTCTTTTTCCTTAGTGCAAAGTAAGAATGTTCTTTCAGCCTGCAGTAGGTCAGACAAAAGTTAAAAAAAGGGTTGGGACCCAATTTTATACCTCTAAAACCAATCCAACTACATTGTTATTCACATTACTATTGATCACAAAATCACTTTTTTTTAAAGATTAAAAATTATAAACTTGAAAGACTTTTATCAGAATGATCCAATAGACACCATTTTTATCCCCACCTACATTCTACACCAACACCTCTAGACCTTCCCAATGTCCATCATCTCACGGCCCCTCCCTCTCTCAAAGCCAGCATTCATCATCAAGGTTCCCTGTCGGCAGCACTGTTTAAGTTGCACTAGATAAGTACTCCACTCCACCTATGCAATGATGTTTTAGCAGTCGTTTTCTGAAGAAGCTCAAGAGGAAGTTTTATAAAGCCATTGGTGTCTGCTTATCTCAGCGAAGTGAAAGGGTCAGCACCAGCACCCACATGCGCTTGTTTTTACACCTCCTTTTTCGTTTGTGTGGATGAGTTTGTCTTTTCATATTAGGTTGAATTTTATATCTTGATACTAGTCAATATTTCTCCCCTGTAATGAGGATGGGTGTGAACTGCTATATTCCTTTGCTTAATTGATGGCAGCAACAAACGACATATGCTTTATAAAATCCTTTCTGGACAAGCCGGCAGCAAGGTGTAATATATACAATTGAATCTCATGGTCCTTGTTGATTTGTCCTGCTGTTAGTGTTGCTTTAGTTACCGACTTCTTATTTAGTTTTTACTGTAACTTTTTTTAAAGATTTAGTCATTAGGGTAAGAGGGTAGTTAATTATTTACTATAAAAAAGTAGAGTACGTGGACGGCCATTTGTGGCTCCTTACCTAGCCTTCACCCTCTTGACTTAGCCCTGTGATGTAAAGACATTACTTATTTGCATGACCTTGTCAATCTCCAACGTTAAAAAAGCGGGACGCTTAAATTAAAGGTATGAATAAAAATCCTACGTGGATGCCTCGTGGGACTCTCTAGGAAAGTGAAAACCTTGTCCAACAAAGCATAAAATTTTAAAATAAAAAAGTGTCCTTTATATAGTTGGGATATTTTATAGTAGTCAAGATGATTAATTGTGGAGTGATTCTATGAACTATAATAATATAGCCTAATAATCTCATACATTAGAATGGCAAAAACTGCAAGTTTGTATTTGGATGGGAACTGTCTGCATGATTTTTACATGCGATTGGCTCATTTTGTAGTCACGTACGCGCCCACCTGTGACCAGCTTCCTCCCTCAAACACTAACCCCTGCACTTTGTTGAATTGTTATGACTCCAGGTTTTACATTTATCCAACCGTTACTCATCTTTGAACTGAAGTTTCTAGAAAAAGATCAAAATTTAAAATTATTAGCCTTGAGGGCTATAGATTAAAGGGTTATGATGAATTGATGGAGTTGATATTTTCACAGTACCTCTATGTTTCATTTCGATCTTTCCCCTACCCCCTCCCTCTCCAATGATCCATAGTACTCTTTCTCAACTACAAATCCACAATTTGGATGGAGGTCTTGATTTTTTACAGTCTTGGAACCCACATTAATTAATTGGAGATTAATGTTACACTAATCATATATTTTGAGTGATAACTGAACTTATCCTTATCCTAAAAAGGAATGAAACCAACAAAACCACCAATGTAGATCTTAAACTCTGATGCACTATAACCGTTTTAGTATTTGATTTTGTTTATAAAAACTAGTAAAATCTTCAAAGCGAGATACGTTTCATCTTTTTTGTCCTTTCTCAATTTCCTTTGATGATGGTGAAAGTGGTGAAAGGTGTTGAATTTGGTCGATTACATTTAGAAATTTATTTATTTCTTATGGTAAAGATGATAATCTACTCTTGCTTTGATTTGTTGATGAATATTCTACATAGGGTTTCGTTTTTCATCTTTTTGTTGATGGTTTTTCTTATGGTAAAAATAGTTATCTGTTCTTGCTATGCTGATGTTTTTGGATTAATGGGGGGTTTGGGCTCACCCACATGCAATTCAGGTATTTGCATTTCATGTGATTTCATTGGTCCTTTAGAAAAAAAAAATTGATAGCAACTACGTGTTCTCATTGGGATCACATTTTAAAAGAGATATTTTGAATTGTCATTCTTACTGCAAGAAAATTCTTCCTATTCTTATATCTTGATGAAGTAAGATAGGATTTTCATATTTATCATAGCTAACTCATGTAAAACTCATTTGGTTTTTAAATTTATTTTTATTCTAATGTTTACATTTATAATTCTTTTCTCTCTTTTCTGCTTGAAAATTATATAAACATCAAGATCATAAGTGAAAATTATAATTATAATTTTTATTTATAGATTATGTAAGTTTGCTTTTATCATTTCGCCTTTATATTTTAATATATAAAACTTTAAGGATGATAAATAACATGCTCGTTTTTATTTTATATTTATTTCTTCCCAATAATAATAAGTACCAAAATTTACTTTTGGGCCCGGGCTTAGCATGGGCCTCGGTTGCTAATAAATTCATTAAAAGGATTTAGTCCTAATTTATAAAGAAAGAGAAATACTCAAATTCTAATTTCCTTATATCTCCATCCTTCCTAATTTATAAAGAAAGGGAAACATTCAAATTCTAATTTCCTCATATCCATTCAGCTGCTTTCCTCTGTCTCTATGCCTAACAAACCTAACCTAGTTATTTCTAACAACTTGGATGCTATGGTATATTCACAATATTAGAAGTTTCTGATAAACCATCCATGGAGGATCCCACCATACGAGCGACCTGATCACCAATTAGGCAGGCTTCAGTTGTACAGAATGCTTTGCCCACTTGAAAGAGATGATGACAATTGACAAGCCCCCACAATATTCCATTATGATAGCGACACATCTCATACGTTCATTCCGAAGGCAACAAACAGGTGTGAGCCTGAAGGTCTCATACATTCATTCCAAAGACAACAGACAGGTGTGAGTCTGAAGGTCTCCAAATCAGCCGATTAGCATAAGACAACCATTACATGATGATCATCTTTAAGACTTTTCCTTTGCTTAGAAGTTCTATAATCCAGTCATGTGTGAAGACAACAACCAGTGTCCATTTGGGTCAGCCGCCTGCATTGGACATTTGCTTGTGTATATAAATTGCCCACTAGAACAATCATGTTATTCCTGTTACACATCATGAAATATTGACTAATGACACAGACTTATCCCAGAGAAAATAGAATCACCAGTTACAATATTGTCACAAAATGTGGAATGGCACTAGCACACAAAACCTGATTACATCTCCACTAGGAAAATTTTCACCTTACCCCTAGCTGCCACCTTTTTTTTCTCTTGGGTAAGAATAGCTGCTACTTTCAGTTGGGTTAGATTTCTATGTTTGTCTTTCACATAGCAATTGTCGGCATCCATTGATGACACTGTAAATCACGTGCCATCATCTTTTGTAGAGGCCAGAGAGACTTGTGGATGAGGATCACCTTGACAGTGGGCATTAGTGCATTACTACATGAGATGAAATCAAGGAAAATGAATGTTTGCAATTGTGAGTAAAAACAAAATTAAGGGTGAAGACAAAAGGAGAAAGTTACAGATAACTGGGGGTAAAGTGAGGAGTAATGAAAGGATGAGAAACAATATATGTGTAATACTTCGTTGAAGAATTACAAGTTCAAAAAATTAGGAAGGGAAAAATTAGTAGAGAAGTAGAAAAAGATACAATAGGTGGTGTGGTTAATAAAAGATGACTTTAAATAGGGTCGAATGGAGAAGTGAATGACACAAAACTGGTCCACATATCTACCATGTTGATAATGGATGTGTATATGTGCTGAAAAATATAGAGAACATGTGTGGTTGATTAACTATGGATGCAATATCATGCATGCGTGCTTACATTGGGATCCATAAGACAACATAATATTTTCACTTGTCTAAGGCCGTGTAGGATTTTCAATCCCGTCTTTATAAAGCGGGACATTGAATTGGAGGCAGGACCAAAAATCCCACACGGCTGCCATTGGGGGCTCTGTGAACAAAACCCTCTCAATTGTTCGTAATCCCATGATTTACAGAGAGTATCCAAGTGGTGGCTCCTCAATTGGTTGTAAGCCCGTGATTTAAAGAGATCATCGAAGTGGTGGCTCCTCAATTGGACATGAAGAGTGGTGTCTGCACCCACTGATGGGGTTGCAACTTACAACTCAGTCAGGCTGGATCAAGTACTGACCAAGCTCAAAGCCCAGTCCAAATAGCATGTGGGTTAGCCCGAACCAAGATGAGGTCTGTATTTCCAAGACCAAGCCGGGCCTGAAATCGAAATGGTTAGTGCAATCTTGATTGATATTGCAAGCACAAAATATCCATATTTATATTTGGTTACATGTAAACTACATACATAAATTATCGCAATGTGCATATATGCTATGATTTGGTGTTAATAGTTTGCATTAGGTGCAAATCTCTCATTGTTATTTCAACTTGGCCCATTTATGATCCATCAACTCTTCTCAAACACATTGTAAGTTTGTAACCCCCTTCCCTCTCCTCTTGTAAATGGCAATCATACACTCGTTTCCTGAATTGGAAAAATAAAATGCAAATGCTATTTTTAAGAAAAAAAAATGTAAATGCTTTTAAAGCTATTAAATTTAAGGCTTGAGGGCTGAACAACATGAGGTTAGGATTATGTTATGGGGCTGATTATTTGCCCAACCCTAGTAGTTAATGGGATCTTTCCATCCTCAACCAACATTTGGCATGCATTCAAGTGTGCTTCACAGCTACTTTAGCATCTAAGCCAGGTGCGAACAATGGCTTCATTGTCATGTGTGTCTATATTTACCAAAAATGTTCAAAAAGAACAAACAGGTTTTCTTTTTTTTTTTTTTTTTTTTCATATGATATCATAGTCCTCCAAAATAGGTGATAGATAGGACCATTCAAACCCATGCATCAGCTGCTAATGATTGTCATGTTTTCAAGTGGACTACAAATAAGATAGATCATTTGACCTTGAGAAGATTTTAGTACGGGACATTTATGTGCATCCATCCCTCACCATATAGTGAGAAACAAATTTGATAGGTCCACCTAGGGCCCCACTGATCATGGGAGCTGGGGATGGAAAAGGGCATCTTGGATGGGCTCATATATCAAGTTTGGGGTCAATTCTATACCTTTAGCCACTTCATCCGTGACCCACTAGCTTAATGGCTTTATATTAACGAAAAATCTGACCATTGATCCATCGGTCTAATCCATTCAGATAGGTGAAAACTCGATGGATATAGCATAATTTAGAGGGTCTCATGTGTGTAGATGGTTCGAATGGATCATAAAATAGGCCGACTATGTTGTCCCTCACTATAATATAGAGTGAGTGATAGATATGCACATGAATATTTTCTGATTTTAGCTGTTCCTCAAAATCACACCACTTGTGGATGGGCGTGTGTAATTTAGGGTCCCCAAGCTTAACCGAGCCCGAGTGCGGTTAGAATAAAGTCAGCCCAAATTCCATTCAAGCTTCAAGTTGAGAATTGAGTGCTTCATGTCTCACTTGTTTGGACGGGTGATATATAGATATAAATCTAGGACTTGGGTTTTTGTTTGCTTTCTCATGCACCTCAGTTGTTGTATTTTTCTAAAGTATTCTAAAATAAAATATTGTAAAACTATAAAAAACGATTTTTTAAACTAAAAATTAGTAAAATAACAAGCGGCCGGGCTGGACTGGGCCTAGACGGGCCTGGCAAGCTCTACCCAGTCCCAGTTTCATTTTGACCGGGCTTTCAAATAATTGTCCAAGCTGTCAAATTTTTTTAAAAGCCCTGTGTTTTCAAGCTTGGGAAGGGCCGGGCCGGGCTAGTACCCATTTCAACGGGCTAAATTGGCAGGCCTAAACACAAGCCAGAGCAAGCCCGCCCAAATTGCATTTTAATGCTCGCTGATGATAGAGGCTCAGGCCTGGACAAACCAAGTTGCAGCCTATCCCATTATATTCAAGTAAGCTTACTAAGCTCATGAATAATGAGTAGGGAGGCTCTGGACCTTCAATGGCCCATCCCAAACATAGCCTATTGGGATTGGGACTTTAAGCCCACAGGCTTGGTGGGTCTGACATTCATCTGCAATAACTAATTATCAATCCTAGACCTATCTCCTTTCATAGGCCCAACACTAGTGGGAGGATGGTGGACAAGGTGAGTGTTAGGTTTTTGAGTGTTTGATAAATTCATGGGTAAGACAAAACTCTGGGTCTTTTGAGTTGTAATTCTTTTTTAACAAAAGGATTCTGAAAATAGAAGATTGGAATGACTCAGAAAAAGAAAGCTGGAAAAAGAGAGCTGAAATTCCAAATCAACCAGAATGGAGTCCACTCGAGCGACCACATCATCCGCTCGAGCAGACAGAGTCAAAATAGTCAGACGCTAAAATAGAACCTCATCCGCTTGAGCGGATGGTAGGTCTGCTCAAGCGAACAAGGCGGTAGAGTCCAAGGAAAATTAGAAACTGCTTTTCTAATCATGCACAAACTGCTTGTTTTTATCCTAATCATCTTAGGCAACCTTAAGCACGACCCAAGGGCTATTCCAAAGAAATACCTCACCTCTCAAAGTTCTGAATTAGAGATTATCATTGAGAGAATTCTTTTCTAGAAATTTATTAATGAGTTGTGCTGACAAGTTTTCTAGAGTCAGTTCTTCTGCACCCTTTGTAGAAGATTATCTTATTGCAAGAAGACTTGAGGAGTCAATCGCTGTATTGAATCTGTTACAATTAACAGTGTGAAGTCGTTGAAGTGTGAAGCGACACAAGGTAATTTCAATCACTGGGTAGGGGATATCTGGGGAAAAGATCTGAGTTTCTTGTAATTATGAGATTTATAGTGTTTAATTTGATCCAGTTTGGATCGATGGTTTTTCACCAGGTTAGGGTTTTCCACCTTAAATTTGGTGTCCTTGTGGTGTGTACTTGTTGATTTTATTTCCGCTGTATATTGTTTATTTCTGCACACTTTTGGGTAGATTGTTTGAGTAAACTAATCTAGAGATCGCGGACTATAAATCTTTTAGTGAGGCCAGCAAGAGTCATTCGTTTTAAACATGTCATGCGCAAACCTAGCTATTGAACCCTTTACATACCAAGTTAAGACCTATAGAAACTAAACACACCATCAACCTTGAGAACCAGGTCAAGTTGGGTTGAATAGCGTGGGTATTAACACCTAGGTCTTAGAACAATCTCAAATAATTTATTAATCGGGTTGAAAATGTTAAATTGAATACATTGTATAAGTTAAAAGGGTCAACGGAAACCATCGACTGACTAGTTGGGTTATTTGTAGGTAGCAAAGGGATTAATTAGCTAGTTTTGATTTAGTTCAAGTTCGCGAGTTGATCAGTAAGAATGGACTTGAAGTGAAACCGTTATTAATAGGGATTTTGACCATATATATAACTGCTCTAAGACCCGACATTTTATCATCAATTGTTGAAATTCAAGAAATTCAAGGAAAGTTGTTTATACAACAAAAATGGCTGAAAGTTATGAACAAGGAAAATTTGTGCAATATCCTATGGATGTAGGATATCAAATTGTGCGATATGTCATGGCCCTAGATATTTTGCACAAACAACTCTACGGGATTTTTTTTAAACTTTAATTGTTGACGGATAAATGTCAGGTCTTAAGGTAGCCATACAGTCAAAATCCCTTTTTAATAAAGTTAGAAATGTTGACTCGAATTCCAGCTCGAAAATAACATGAGTCAACCCATTTTTGTGTTTGTTCTAGTTCCTATTCTGATATATGAGTAATAATATATATTAAAGCACCATCCCTGCCTCTTTCCGAGAGAGCAACATGTGGCACTCCCTCTTGGGCAACATGTGTCTAATTCGATTTTAATCTTATGTGAGATCATAAAATCTATTCTTTTCCCTAAGATCTTTCAACCCTCTTTCCAATTAATCTTTTTTAAAATATTAACAAAAATCTTTTTTTTTGTTAATATTTTTATATTTTTTATATACACTGATATTGCTTTTATATTGAAATATATATTCTTTTTGGGCCCGTGTTGGTCATGGGCCTTTTCACACTAGTATAAGTATACAACCAAAGGTGTTGGAAAGAGTAGCAACATTCCATTGCCAATAACCAGCAACAAAAGGCCGAGATTTAATTTACAGGTGGTCAATTGAGGCAGGTGAGGCCAAATCAATCACAAGTTCACAACAAAATGCCCTGGCCCACAACTTCTATTGTC
This sequence comes from Umbellularia californica, assembly GCA_028538565.1. Lineage (NCBI taxonomy): Eukaryota > Viridiplantae > Streptophyta > Magnoliopsida > Laurales > Lauraceae > Umbellularia > Umbellularia californica. Next base: position 9,000,625 of record JAPQWN010000006.1, on the reverse strand, counting down.
GTGTGGGTCCCCTCCTAGCTTCTAAGGTAATGTTTGGATCGTCTTAAGTTTGGGTCTTAATGTGTTAGAATTTTAGTGTTGGCCAAATTCATGGGTTGGACAAAACTCTGGGTCTCTTGAGTTGTAATTTCTATTTCTTTTAGATGAGGACTATGAAGGAACTCCATTGTGGTGAAAGACTTCTGTTGGGTTCGTGTGATCCTTATTAAAGACTCCTTCTTGGACTGGAAGATCTTCTGCAGAGTCCTACTGCGCTGAATTGCGGAATTATAGTTACTGTCTACATGGTCTCGCTATAGCGAGACTGAGTCTCGCTATAGCGAGACACTATTCTGTCTCATCCAGTGAATGACCTCGCTATAGCGAGGTCCCTGCTCGCTATAGCGAGGTGTCGTGTCCTGGATATTTCAGGACTCATCTAGCTGAAGTTCTCCACTCGTTTTAGAAGTTCTTCCTTCCCTCAAGGAGTCTCCTGCACGAATCTAAAAACCCCTTGCAACCTCTATAAAGAGGACTGAAGAGCTATTCCCAGAGAGCATCAAGAATTATACATCTCTCTAGTTTTGCAAGGCTGTCTGCGCTGAAGTTCTGTTTCTTTTTTTCTTCACTTAATCTTCTTGAAGGGGCTTTCAAGAAGGGTTTCAAGCAGGCACGTGGAAGGTGAACGGCGGGTTGTCGGCAAGTTCTTCACAGTCCTTTAGGATGGGTTTCAATTGTGTCAGGTCTTGTGAGTTCTCTGTAATCTTCATACTCATAGTGCATTGCTTTTTGTGGCTTTTGCCAACCGTGGTTTTTTTCCCTAGGAGGGTTTTCCATGTAAATCTCTGTGTCTCTCTTTGTGTGGTGTTTGATTAGTATAATTACCTTGTTGATTGCGTATAATAATCTGAGAAAGGACCTTAGCCTGTGTTAAGGCTTAAATAGAGGGTTGGTATCAAACATTCATAATGTCTTGTGTCTTAAGCGCTAAGACAAAAAAACTAAATAAGATTGTTTGGTACGCAATAACAACATGTCTTAAGCGCTAAGACGTCTTGTTATTTAAGACGAAATTATCTTAATTCTAGGAGCTCAAAATCCAATTCCTGGAATTAAGACCCCAACATCTTAAGCGGTAAGACATTTCAGGACTTTAAAATAATTTTAAAATTTCCATAATAACCCTCCCCAATATCAACGATTGGAGCCCTAATCTCTCTATCTCTTTCATTTCTATCTACCATTACAAAAGAGGCAAAGTTGCCAAGTTTTTTCAACCAACCATTGTGGGGCCCACCCAAAGTATTATAATAAAATATAACAATATATTATTATTATATCATAATAATAATAATATAATATCTTTTTCACCCAACCATTGTGGGGCCCACCCAAAATATTATAATAAAATATCATAATATATTATTATAACATAATATTAATAAAATATCTTTTTCACCCAACCATTGTGGGGCCCACCCAAAATATTATAATAAAATATAATAATATATTATTATTATTATATAATAATAATAATATAATATCTTTTTCACCCAACCATTGTGGGGCCCACCCAAAATATTATAATAAAATATCATAATATATTATTATAACATAATAATAATAAAATATCTTTTTCACCCAACCATTGTGGGGCCCACCCAAAATATTATAATAAAATATAATAATATATTATTATTATTATATAATAATAATAATATACTATCTTTTTCACCCAACCATTGTAGGGCCCACCCCCAAATATTATAATATAATATAAAAATATATTATTTTGAGAAATTGCAAAATTTTTCACTACACCTTTGTGGGGCCCACCCCAAAATATTATAATGCAAACTTTTTCACTACACCATTGTAGAGCCCACCTCCAAATATCTGCTATCTACTAACTACTATCTACTACTATTATAAAAGAGTGGAAAGTTGCAAACTTTTTTCACTACACTATTGTGGTGCCCACCCCCAAATATTATAATATAATATCATAATATATTATTATGAGAAATTGCAAACTTTTTCACCACACCTTTGTTGGGGCCAACTCTAAATATTATAATGCAAACTTTTTCACTACACCATTGTGGGGCCCACCCCCAAATAGTATCATATAACATAATAATATATTATTATGAGAAATTGCAAACTTTTTCACTACACCATTGTGGGGCCCAACCCCATATATTATAATATAATATAATAATATATTATTCTGAGAAATTGCAAACTTTTTCACTACATCTTTGTAGGGCCCACCCTAAAATATTATAATGAAAAATTTTTCACTACACCATTGTGGGGCCCACCCCCAAATATTATAATATAATATAAAAATATATTATCATGAGAAATTGCAAACTTTTTCACTACACCTTTGTGGGGCCCACCCTAAAATATTATAATGCAATCTTTTTCACTACACCATTGTGGGGCCCACCCCCAAATATAATAATATGATATAATAATATATTATCATGAGAAATTGCAAACTTTTTCACCACACCTTTGGTGGGGCCAACCCCAAATATTATAATTCAAACTTTTTCACTACACCTTTTTTTATCATTTTGGTGGTCGTTATAGTGATGTGTCTTTAGTCATTTTATAAGCGAACTATCATTAAAGTTTATGTAATAATGTTGGTGATTATGACGTGGGACATGCATTGTGATAGTTAAAACATGATTTTTTTTAAGTTTAAAAAAATGAGTATAGAGTGTACTAGACATTGTCCGAGTAAAAAAAAACAAATTTATGTCACAGATGTTTTTCAGGCTTAAAACCATTTTTTTTAAATAACAGAAATTACCCTTAACTTAAGACATGGATAAGATGCATTACCAAACAGTCTTATTCAATTCAGATCTCATCACGTTCAGGTGTTGCCAAACGATCTTATTACAGAACAGCTAATCAGATCTTAAACTCGCAGCTCTAATAAGATCTTAAACCCACAGATATTTTTCAGACAGATTAAGACGTCAAAACATTAAGACGATCCAAACAAGGCCTAAGTGTTGGATTAGATCTTCTTAGGGATGAAGACTAATCTCCCATTACACAAACAGCCATGCTACTTGTCCCGAGGGACTTGTCCCGAGGCTGGCCCGACTCCACTAGGGAGGGGCAGGCTTAAAACCATTTTTTTTAAATGACAGAAATTACCCTTAACTTAAGACATGGATAAGATGCATTACCAAACAGTCTTATTCAATTCAGATCTCATCACGTTCAGGTGTTGCCAAACGATCTTATTACAGAACAGCTAATAAGATCTTAAACTCGCAGCTCTAATAAGATCTTAAACTCATAGATATTTTTCAGATAGATTAAGACGTCAAAACATTAAGACGATCCAAACAAGGCCTAAGTGTTGGATTAGATCTTCTTAGGGATGAAGACTAATCCCCCATTACACAAACAGCCATGCTACTTGTCTCGAGGGACTTGTCCCGAGGCTGGCCCGACTCCACTAGGGAGGGGCAGGCTTAAAACCATTTTTTTTAAATGATAGAAATTATCCTTAACTTAAGACATGGATAAGATGCATTACCAAACAGTCTTATTCAATTCAAATCTCATCATGTTCAGGTGTTGCCAAACGATCTTATTACAGAACAGCTAATCAGATCTTAAACTCGCAGCTCTAATAAGATCTTAAACTCACAGATCTTTTTCAGACAGATTAAGACGTCAAAACATTAAGACGATCCAAACAAGGCCTAAGTGTTGGATTAGATCTTCTTAGGGATGAAGACTAATCCCCCATTACACAAACAGCCATGTTACTTGTCCCGGCAGCCTTGTAAGAGCTTGGGTAAGGAGCCGTTCTTGGGTGGAAGAGAAGAGTTGAATAATAAATACACATTCTCTCACGCACAAACAAACCTCCTAACCAGATGAGCTACAATTTGTTTAGAAAATGTCTTTCATTTTATTTGTAAAATTTAATAGACTCAGACTCAGACTTAACATTATTTTAGGTGGGCTGGGCCCAGTCACATCCAAGCTCAGGTTAACTCTAAAAACACATGCCTGGCTATATTAGGACCAAGCCCAATGCAGTCGATAAATCCCCAAGCCCACGACCCTTTCTCATCACCTCTCTCTGTGTCTCAACAATCGAAACCCTCGTCGCTCTCCGTCTCGGGCGACAGCAACTTCCACCTCGATGCACCTTGATCTTCCTCTCAGGTAAACCACATTCTTCTTCTTCTTTCTCTCTTTGTGCCTCTCCTTTTATTTGATCATCCTTTTCTTATTCTTCTCTTATCTTCTCATTCTGTTTTCCTTTTTTTTAATCTGTAATGGTTCTATTTGGTTGGTTTCTTTCTTTCTCCTTTTTTTGTTTTGTTTTCTTAAGCATAATGTTTGATTTGATGATCTTGAATGACTCTCTAGCAATCTTCTACAGTTTTCTTTCTCTATCTTTTCATCCATCTCCTCTTTTCCGATTCAAGGAAATCAAGATTTCAGATCCTTTCAAAATTTACTAATTTAGGGCATGTTCATGTGAAAAAAGCCTGAAATTAATCTAGGTTATTTTTCTTCTTTCTTTCTGTAAGTTCAGCTCTCCATTTCCTTTGATCTCTAAATAATAAAAACTATGCCGGGCGTGGTGCCAATTCTAACCCTCCCGGCGCCTCCGGCTGATGGGGATCTCGGACAGCTACCGGCCGCTCAGGTGGTGACCGATGACCGATCAATTGAGAAGCCTGTGGATGCGGAGCAGAATAGCGCTCCTGCATCCGTCGCGACACACACCAGAACAATTGGCATTATCCACCCACCACCCGACATCCGGTCAATTGTTGACAAAACTGCACAATTCGTTGCTAAGAACGGCCCTGAATTTGAGAAGCGCATCCTCGCGAATAACACGGGCAATGCCAAATTCAACTTCTTGAGTAGCTCGGACCCTTACCATGCTTATTACCAGCACCGTATCTCTGAGTTTCGCGCACAGCTCCAATCCACCCCACAGCAACCCGCTCTGTCCGAGCCTGCTGATTCTACTGGAGAGGCAGCACCTGCCTCTATTTCAGTTCCAGCTGCTGATGGAATCGAATCAGCGAAACCCGACGTAGTGTCTCAGTTTAAACCGGTGCAGAAGGTTCTCGAGCCGCCGGAGGCTGAGCAATACACTGTTCGTCTACCGGAAGGGATAACGGGTGAGGAACTGGAAATTATTAAGTTAACGGCACAGTTTGTTGCACGGAATGGGAAGTCGTTTTTGACAGGTCTGACGAGTCGGGAGATCAACAATCCGCAATTCCATTTCTTGAAGCCGACTCACAGCATGTTCATGTTCTTCACTGCGCTTGCGGATGCATATTCGAAGGTTCTCATGCCTCCAAAGGGGCTGATGGAGAAGCTTAGGAAGAGCGTCGCTGATACAACTACGGTTCTTGAGCGGTGTTTGCATAGGCTCGAGTGGGAGCGGTCACAGGAGCAGGCGAGGCAGAAGGCAGAAGATGAGATTGAACATGAACGGATGCAAATGGCCATGATCGATTGGCATGATTTCGTGGTGGTGGAAACGATTGAATTTGCAGATGATGAAGATGAGGAGCTGCCGCAGCCGATGACCTTAGAGGAGGTTATGAGGAGAAGCAAGGTGTCGGCCATGGAAGAAGACGAAGTAATTATTGAGCCTGGAAAGGAGGTAGAGATGGAAATGGATGAAGAAGAAGTCCAACTTGTTGAGGAAGGAATGAGAGCCGCCAGTCTGGACGAGAATGAAGGTCAGAAGAAGAATGTGACAAAGGCTCCTGATGAACCAGAGCCACCAATGAGAATAGTGAAGAACTGGAAGAGACCTGAAGAGAGAATCCCTGCTGAAAGAGACCCGACAAAGTTTGTTGTTTCTCCCATCACCGGTGAGCTGATTCCAATCAATGAGATGGCAGAGCATATGCGTATTTCTCTCATAGATCCCAAGTACAAAGAACAAAAGGAGAGGATGATGGCTAAGATCCGTGAAACAACCCTTGCCCAGGATGATGAGATCTCAAGGAACATTGTGGGCCTTGCACGAACCCGTCCTGATATCTTTGGTACTACCGAGGAAGAAGTTTCTAATGCTGTTAAGGCAGAGATTGAGAAGAAGAAAGAGGAACAGCCGAAGCAGGTCATATGGGATGGGCATACTGGAAGCATTGGGCGGACTGCTAACCAAGCCATGTCACAGAATCTAGCTGGGGAAGAGCAAGCCGATTCTAGTAATAACGAGGCGAGGACTCTTCCGGGTCCCACTCCTCCTCCAAGACCTGGTGTGCCCAATGTCCGTCCTCTTCCTCCGCCACCTGGACTAGCATTGAATATGCCTCGGATGCCTATGAATGCAGTTCAGTATTCTGCTCCAACCAGTAGTGGGCTTCTCGTAGCTCCTCCACCAAGACCTCCTGGGATGCATATGGTTTCAGTTATGAGGCCGCCACCACCCCCTATGCCTATGCCTTCCACACAGCAACAACATATGATGAGGCCCCCATTACCTCCATCTATTTCTGTGAACCCTCCTAGCATTCCCCCACCTCCTCCACCGGGATCTCAGTTCACACCGTTGGCAGTTCCCCGGTCTTTTGTCCCGATGCCAATGCCACCACCTAATATGTCCATGATCCCACCACCTCCGTTGCCCCAAGGTATGCCACCTCCGCCCCCACCTGAGGAAGCTCCACCACCACTGCCTGATGAGCCTGAGCCAAAGAGGCAGAGGGTTGATGATGCAAACCTTATTCCAGAAGACCAGTTCTTGGCTCAACATCCGGTATGGAGTTCATTTTTGCATTTAATTTTGTGGTTTTTGTGCTCACATTTACATAGTCTACTGTATGGCTCACCTCTAATCTGCTGATTCATTTATTTGATGATGTTGTGTGCAATAGTTGAGCCCCTCTCATCCTCATATTTTATGCTTGCATTGCAGGGATCTGTTCGAATTAGTGTCTCCGTTCCAAATGTTGATGAAGGAAACCTGAAAGGGCAGCTTCTGGAGATCACTATACAATCTTTATCCGAGACTGTAGGAAGCCTCAAAGAGAAAATAGCAGGGGAGGTTCAACTTCCTGCAAACAAACAGAAGCTGAGTGGCCGGGCTGGTTTTCTTAAGGACAATCTATCTCTTGCTTATTACAACATCGGACCACAGGAAACACTTACCCTTGCTTTAAGGGAACGTGGTGGGAGAAAGAGATGAGCTATCTTTAAATCAGGTATTCAAGGTTTACATACATTTTAGCTAGATGTTATGTCACTGGCTGATACACTTTAACTCAAGTTAAAATGTCATACAGTTTTAGAAGTTGAATTGGGTTTCTTTTTCATGTATAGAGGAAAGCCCATTTGATGCATGGGAAAACGTGCCGACCGTATGAAATCCTCAAATTTTCCCTATAGAATAAAGCTTATATTCACTTATCTAAAAAGGTATTATGAAGAAAAGCTTAGTTGATCAACATTTTGGATTTAAAAACAAGAGGGTAAAATATTAAGGGCCATTTTTAATCGGTGTTGATGTTCTAGGAATTTTAAGCAAGCCTTTTACCAAAGAGGCAAAATGTGAAAGATTCAAGGTTTTGATCCACAAGGGACCATCAGTCAATCTTTCATTTTTACTGCCATAAAAGTAGACTTTCATTTAGTGAACCTTAGTGCAAGTGGCCTGTTTGGTAGTAGTTACTATACCCCTTCTTTATATCTCAAGTGAAAGTATGTTGCAGGTGAATTTTATCACCATTGAACCCCCAATTAATATCCAAGGTTGGACCGAAATACACCTAACGAGATGTGGAACTAACTATCAATGCATTATCCTAACAGATGCAAAGCATGATTGATACTCTTTCACTGGTAGCATGTACATCCATCCAGCAATAATTCACATATATCGACTATACCTGAGTGACAGTATGTAGGTAGGGACTTGATCTTACCAAGTATACATCTACAAATTGAGTTTTATATCTTATTAGTGAAGGTGTTACAGTTTTATGTCCCTTATGGATCATGGGACCAAGGTTTTAAAATTGGACTTGGGGGCGACTTGGCCCCTCTAGAGTCAAGTTGACTTGATTGAGTCAAAACCTTGAGCCCAAGGCCTTTTAAAAACATTAAAAAATAATAAAAGTCTAAAAAGTTAAAAAAATGATTTCCTATAAATATAGTGATATGGTACGGGGGTTGATGTAGGGTGAGTAGGAGAAGGTGGAGGGGTTGCTCCCATCACAACTTGTGGGGAGGGGGGCTGGGGTTTGGCTCAGGATAGATCGGAATGGAGAAATAGAAGTCTTGCAGCCGACCCCAACATAGTTGGGACAAGGCTTTGAGGAGGAGGAGGATGAAAAGTGCATGGAGCTGATTTTCCATAGATGCTACACAAAACATATTTGGGGCATGTTTTTGTGGTTGCACTTCTGTAGCAGAAGTTTTCTAGTGGATATGTGATAATCTGCTGTTTGGTACATAACTTTTCAGTGGGAAAGTTTTGGCAAACAAAAACTGTAGATTCCACATGTTTAGAGTGCAACTCCAAAATGTCCATGGAAAAGTGCACTCTGATTTCTGCAAGTTGTAGAATCCAAGGCTGTCTAAACATGCCTTTAGGTTGTGTATTTCAACTTTTGGTTTTCAAGCTTCTCATACATAAAAGACAATAAGATAGAGTTAGAAAATTAGTAGTTATAGAATCAAGTATGTGTATGCTTGAAGGACAAAAAATGTACTACCTAAAAGTTCCCGTTCCCATTCGTATTTGATGTTCCATAACTTGAATACTTGCTCATACCATATGTAAAAGGGTACTCCTGAATTATTTTGCATTCAAGCAGAGTACCAAAATTCAACATCTTATAATGTCTGATTAGAGTACATGTTAATATGACAATGTTAAACTTTATGATAGCGAGAGAAGAACCTGACAAATATTGTAGAGATGAAAAGAATAGTTTTCAATTTGTTATATTGATATAACAATGTGTATCATTGGAAATAGTGTATCAATAGAAAGAGTTGGCCTTCTCTAATGCAGGGCCTTAGTTAGTTGCTTTTTGGGTTCTAGCTTTCTTGTGTTTTCCTGCTTTCCTGTCTGTCAGTATACTCAATGCTCATCTCTTGTACTGTTCGTTCTTTTTCAATGAAGGTAACCATTCAAAATATATATATATTGATATAACTATGTATGGCAAGTGTTAAAGTAGGTTGCCCTCATTAAGCGGTCTGCGAATGGAGTTGTTGACGCTCTAGCTAAAATGGGTGACAATCTTGTCACTGATAATTGTATCTCTCTAGCTTTGTGAGCACCGGCTTTGGGGTTTCACTTTTCCTTTTCTTCCCTTTTTTGGTTCCTTTGTTGCTTCTCAGTATATGTCTCTTATGCTGATTTTCTTTTAATAAAATTGCGTTATCATTAAAAAAAAAAAAAAAAGTAGCAAGAAGACACAAATATATGGGGGATCTTTCAAGGAAGTTTTTTCTTAGACATACCTCTAAACATGTGATGTTGTCACATTGCTGCACACTATAGAAAGATCATACTAGCAACAGCCATGCTTCCTTTGATGGTTGGGATATGTTTCCTTCAAAGTCTATGGGTTCTATTTACCTGACTCAAATGGGAGGACTACAAAATACTAGTCACTTAGTGATGTGAAGATCTACACCTCTAGCGGTGAGATCGAGTCCTAAGACTCAGCCCTAAACTCTCTTAGGAAAAGTACCCATACTAACGAGAGCAACTTCTTGAATTGTATTAGAATAAGGTCTACCGATTACAATAAAAGGCTTCTCTATATACAGTGTAGCATTAATCCTAAATAAGCAATAAAGGAAATAGCTAATCCTATTTAGCATATGGAATAGGAAATCTTCCTAATAATTAAGCAACCTACTAATTTAAAAATTATCTAAACTAATGATAGGGATCTCAAATTAGAGATCATGTGGACCCCATCAAGCAGGCCATCAAGTCTTGCGGGCCTTGGCCTTTGATCTGCCTGCATCACTTAGCTCACTAAAGCAGTAGAGGGACTCTCAGGTCCACATCCTACACAACAACAAATTCAAGCTTATATACATGAATGGGGCTCACTGTAATGAGATACTAATAAATAAATAAACAGAAGAAAGTAAGAGATAGGTGAAACAAGAAATAGACTCATATTAGAGTAATATCAACATTGGGTATCTTCCTATTTGAAAGGATATAGTCACTTTATAAAGAGAAAAAACAGTTGTACCTTTTGCGAACCAGAAAAGGAAATCAGTAATTAAAGAAAACATTACAAGGCTATGTGCAAGAGGGCATTGGTACCTTATCTTTTGCTACTCAAATTATGTTCTGTGCTTTATTTGCAGGGAAGAGTTTTATAATGGAGAGGGTAACTGTAGGGACTATGGATGATAATGGGTTGGGTTAGAACAGGTGCCCCACTATGACCCACTCTTATTAGGGCAATGTTAGGTGGTAGGTCTTTAAGGTTCAAGTTGAGTAATGAGTATGGGTTTTCAGCGTTCCACTTGAGTTGGTTTCAGGGCAGGTTTTGACTGCAAACAAACAACCCCAGGATCTGAAGTCTTAATACCAGCTTCCGTATCTTTTGTTTATGATCATTTATTGTCACTTTACTAAAATCATATCTTATTTGCAATATAGATGCTGAACCAAAGCAAATAAAGACGAAGCTTAAATGCACCTCAAATAAGTATAAGCCATTACATTCACGGGCGGACCCAAGTGATAACCAAGGATGAAAATAGTGGTAGCGGCGGGCGTAGCGGCCTGCCGCCAAAACGCTACGTAGCGGTGCTACGTTGCGGCATAGCGGTGCGATTTGGAAAAATCGTCAAAAAAATATGAAAAAATTCTAAAAAATCTAGAATATTGGAAAATGACAGAAAATGTATTTTTTTTTGCAAAAGTAACTAAGATAAGGGGGCGTAGCGGTCCCCTCACTGTAAGAGGTCTTGTATCGCTGTATAAATAGAAAATAATAGTAATGATCATTTTTTTTCACATGTGTTCATGTTGCTTAGTTATGCTAACTTAGAAACTAATGAAAGGCTTATAAAAGAAAAAACTATGTCATGAAGTCAAGACTTAAGAGTACCTAGAGAAAAAATACATCTACCAAAGGGGGTGTCTAATAGGATGTACTTAGAGAAGAATCATTGAGAAGAACTAACTGTAATTTGGCGAGATCATGTGCTTTTAGGTGTTCTTTTAAACATATAAGGGTAAAAGAGTTGTGTAGAAATGTTATTTGGAAAGAAGAAGAAAAGAAATAAGTCTTATTATGCATTTTAAAAAAATTTGGAAAGTAGGAATTTTTCTCACCCCGTAGCGGCTGTAGCGGCCCCGTAGCGGCTGCTACGGGTGCGGCGGCAGATAAATCGGCCGTGGCGTAGCGGTGGCGGCCGCTACAGCCGATATAGCGTAGCGGCTGCTATTTTCATCCATGGTGATAACCATTTGGGGCGGTCTCCCCAGATGGAATCAAGAAATCCCTTATACCTTCAACGGGGCCCCTGGCCATGCCCCACTTACTTCAACATGTCTGCCTCACCTACTTCTGTCTTGTATTGCTGTCCAGCAATACAACTATTGGAGATAGTGTTGCATTGCAGTCTTGCCACTTGTCACTTGCCACATATTGGAGTCTTGATTTGAGTAGTCTTATATTGTGGTCTTGCCATGTATTGGAGTCTTGTAGTATGGCTGAGTAGTCTTGTAGTGCAGCCTTGCAAGATCAATATAAAGAATACAAGTTGCATAGAGAGGGTCTTGTGTCTGGTTAAGACTTTTTTTTATTGGAGAAGTTGAAAAAGAAATATATAAAAATAGATTAAATGGGAGTTGGGTGTTGTAAAAGAAGAGGTTATTTTATAAAGAGAATGGATAATATAGAAATAGATGGGAATTGGGAGATTGAAAAAAGAGAGATGAATATTTAAAGGGAGAATGGTGTGTTTGTTTTATAGAAGAATGATTTGTAGATTATTAAAATGCCATTAACATATGGAATTCTCATTTTCTTTATATATGTTAAGTGTGAGATCTAGGTGTCCTTGATTTAGCGAGATTGGGTGAGCATTTTGAATGAACTAGAGTTTTCTTCAATTCCATAATCCATGGTATTGTGTCATGTTATTGTCATTCCCAATCGTTCAAATTCTCTTTGACATAAGAGTTTGCCTCTCTTTTTTCTTATGAAGGAAAGTAGGTAGTAACAAAATTATAGAAATTAAGTTTTAACTATTTATTTCTTCTTCTTTTTCATTTTTTTTGAAAATTCATTTCTTGAACCATTGTTTATGATTATGCTAGCAAAAATTCAGCCCCACCCAAATGAAAATCCTAGGTCTGCCACTGATTACTTTAAGAATTTATAAGACAAAATGCTCTAATAAAAATTACACAGACTGGAGACCAGCTCTAAGATACAAAATTACATTAGTGGAAAAATAAAACTCAAATACCATTCACAAAGAAGCACGTGAGTGTTTAGTAATGAGTAAATCACAATCATTTGATTTATGTTCTTATTGCAGATATAGATTATAGTAAGTATTGGGTGTTTATCTACTTTCAGTAACCAATTGCATAAAACAAATAATGCAACTGGTTTCAGTAACCAATTGCATAAAACAAATAATGCAACTGGTTCCGGCAGAAGTAAAATAAATGGTGAAGTGATAATCCACGAAACCCTATTGGCTGGAGTTTGTGTTTAGGTGATCTGGATTTTAAGGGGTGGGTTCTAATCTGATGGTTTCATAGGATGACCACACAAAAGGCTACACTAGAAAGGATCTGAAGTCTGGATGCCAGCTGCCATATTTCTCTTTATAATCTTCACTTTATGAAAAATCATATTGTGCTTGCTATAAAGTTGCTAAAGCAAAGCAAATAAAAGTGAAAGCTGAAATCAAGCAATAGCCCCGTTGGTATCTTGGGGATTTTTTGGAAGAAGTAATGGATCTAGGAGACTGGGTGCATGTTTCTATCACATCAAGTGGAGCATGCTACCCAAAGAAGGAATTCAGCATCCTAATTTGGTTTTGGTTTTTGATACTTTTGCTCATGCACGATATGTTTTTGTTTTTGCTTGTGACCTTTTTCTGACCCTTTTGGTTCAGTATAGATCTCACGTAACAGCTTTTGTTATACACCCCACCCTAACACGCACACACAAGAAAAAAAGAAAAAAAAAAAAAAGAAATGAAAAATGAAAACCGAAATTCACCTAAAATAGTTGTCATTACATTAAGAATTTATGAGACTAAATGCTGTATTAAAAAATTACATAGAACCTGCACACCAGCTCTAAGATACAAAATGACATTAGTAGGAAAAATAAAAAATAAAACTCTATTGTCATCCACAAAGAAGCAGTGAGCATTTGGTAAGAGTAAATCGCAATCCATTGGTTTATGGTCTTAAACTGGATATAGATATTAGAAATATTGAGCATTTTGGCCAATAGCATAGAACAAAGTAACACAAATGGTTCCAGTTAAAAAAAATACAAAAATGGTGAAGCCATAATTAAACTTTAATTGATTTTCCATGGCCAGTATCAACATAGGTATTCAAACAATCAAACAACCACATATATATATATATATATATATATGGGACTGCTCTCCTACACTGCAGTGGAGCTTAAAATCAGCTGGGTTCGTGTGGTTTTCTGGATCGTGTGAACCAACTCAACTTAAAACCAATGTAGATCTGGAGAAGACCCAAAACCAGTGTAGATTTTTCATCCAAAACGTGATCTGAATGCATTTTAAGTTGAGTTGGTTCACACGATCCGGAAAACCACACGAACCCAGCTGATTTTAAGCTCCACTGCAGTGTAGGAGAGCAGTCCCCATATGTCAGCTCTCCTAAGCTGCAGCTTAGCTTATCCTAAGCTGAAACATGGCTGATCCCACAAAATCAAAGTCGATTATGCTGTTTTTTGGATGATGATCGTCTCCAAAATCAAGATAAATCCCAATCAGAACTGGATTTTTCAGTTCCATTATGCAAAAAACAGATATAATCAAGTTTAATTTGTGAAACCAGCCATATTTCAGTTCCATTGGTTTCTTATAAATTGATTAATCCATATGTACCAGTGAGATACAAAAAAAAATATCGATTTTGAAAACGTGAGTCTTGTTCTCCAAATGTATGTAATTTCACGTTGCCATCATGAATCATGGTAAAGTAGGGCATTTTTTAAATATATATTTGTTATCACTTTTTCTGTAAAATTGTATCATTCAGATGATTTTTTGAGCTGTTTTGCTTTCTTAGCACAGCTACTGAGCTCTTTTGAACTTGGTGGGAATGGAACCTGCTGCAGATATGGTATTTTCACAGGTAATCATCATCATCATCATCATAGACGTATGCTAGAGTTCCTCTCAGGGCAAGTCAGCAGTTGCCTTTTATTTTCATATGGACTACTGAATTATGCTTCTGTTGTGTTTTTGTTGATTCTTAAGAAATTGAAGTTTGAGATTCCTTAAAAAGTCTAAACAGATTCCTCCAATGTCATTCCAGTTTTATTTATGTTTGTAGTTTCATTCGCATTTTCTTATGTACATGCAGGCTTTGCTTGTGATGAACGGACTGGTTCAAATGCAGAAGGCCGACGACGTACCTTGTGCTAATGAAAGATCGGCGGTGCTTCAAATCTGCGGCTCATTTTGCAGGGCCAACTGCAGCTGGATGGATGCTTAATGCAGGCTTTAGTATTCTGGTCTAACATTCCTCTTAACGTTCAGAGCATGCCCATCATTTATGTTGGGAAGCTAGAGCTCTAAACCGGATGTTTGATGATTTCATAGAACTTTAATGTAATAGTGGTTTGTTTAGCTTTCTGCTGGTTTTACATGCATGATAATATGTAATCAAGCATCTTTTGGATGCCAGCATTTTCTTTGCTCCCTCAGAAAGCTCTTGTTGAAGTAGACACATCAAACCAACTGATTTCATTTCCAATGAGTTGGTGTTACTGTGGTATCGGTTGATCCGAGCACCCGGTACTTTGAAGCGACTATTAGATAGGAATTCATGCCATAGGTGGTTAAAAATGAAGATAAAAGGTGAATATACAAAAATGACGATCAATTTGCCTCCCCTTTAGTGGATGGTGAATCAGAGAAAGATGGGGGAATGAACACCCAGCCAGTATCCTAGTAATTCAAATCTCAGGAAGTTGAGGTCCAATCTATATCATTCACCTCTCACGTTGTATCATTTACACTTTGCCTCTTTAGTAATTCTTCGGTGGAGCTTATTTTACCTTGTGGGGCAACCCATTGGTCCATCTGAGCAGACCATCCAAATCCACCCCTCATATTTACACATGGCCCTTGCGGAACCCTTCACAATTGATACACCTCCTATAATGAGTTGGTAATCATATAAATTGGACACTCATCCGACCTATATTTTGTAGTTGGATATAACAACATCAAGAGTGGGCTTTAATGCTGGTTTATACATGCATGATCATATTTAAACAAGGTACATGGGAAGGCGGCAAGTTATCCACTTTTTAGGGTGCATTTCTGCAATGAGAAATTCCCGTCAGGGGAAAATTTTTATGGTTACATTCTCTGTTAAGAAAAGGGAGGGGAGATAACTGGTTTTACTCAATAGGGTATCTCCATTTTCTCCGCTCCGTCTGGAGGAGGAAATAGAAATGTGAGGGAGAGCAGAATCCTCTCGTTGCCCAAACAGACCCTTGCGATTTTGTACCGGCCCTCTTAAAAGGCACTCATCATGGAGTTGCGTCTTACTTGAAGTGGATGCACCAGGGTGGGAGGTTTGTATGGTGGGGCTTGCAAGATTCCACTTTAAATGCAATGGTGCCTCTGCGAAAAAACTCGGTTTCCTCTTTGTTCTTTCTTCGCTAAAAGAGATTGGCAACAAACAATGTGAAATTGTGGGCCACAAAAGCAAGGCGCCCTTTCCTCCTTTCCGCGGGGTTACACAAATACATATGTTTGTGTACATGGCTTTTCATGTTGAAAGTAGAAATATAGGAATTAAAGGGTTACTGAACGGGACCCGCTTATGAAAAATTCAAACCGATCAAAATAAATGGCCTCATCTTTTATAGGCCCTCACCTAATTTCACATAAATAAGAGCTAGTATCACAGTCAAAATCATAAGTTTCCTAAAGTGTTCAATATAACCGCGGACAAAACTCCTGTTAGCTTAAAATTTGTTTTGGGGCTAATAAAACACAATATCACATAATTTAATCAGATTGTATATTTCTCACAAGTGGCTCCCACTCATGGGTTCTCCAAAAATTCCCTTTTTGAAAATGGGTAATTTTTCTAACGTCTACCACAATGTTTCATTTTCATACTACAAAAAAGTGATTTTTAGCGGTGGAAGAAACGCCCTAACTGCCACTAAAAGTGCTGTTTCAGCCCCAAATAATTTGCGCTGCTGAAAATGAGACTTGGCTATATTTTTGGGGCGGGAGAAGGTTTTTTTTTTTTACCGCAACTGAAAATCACTTTTTGTAGTGCCTAACTGCTATTATTTAGACGCGTTGAAGTTTCTAATACAGTATCTCTCATGATCATGATCAGATGGTTCTTATATTTTTTCATAGAGCTAATTCAAGAAGTTATTTCAAACCCTCTTCTCCAAATTGTCATGCTTCTAGATGGGCTCTACATCTCAACCGTTTTGAATTTTCAAGCAATACCTCGTCTTTCTTGAAAAAGACTCAATTGAAAACCCTTATCCGTTTTTGGGGGATGATTAGATTAAGAACCCTCTTTATTTGTTTTGCTTTAGATTAGAATAACTAGTTCTTATCTGTGTGACACATGCAACCGACTGATGCATGATGTGACTCCACATAAAGTATTGTCCATTCATATAATAACTTCATTAACTATGCTACTAATGGAATGATTTTCAATCATATACACATACAGATTCCTACTCCTGTACCTACAGATTCCTACTCCTGTACCTTGTCTTAATAGCTAGTTTCTTAGTGCACTCCCTCTTTCCTTCAACAAGAAAATCATTCCATTTTGCGCATATATTAGGCCACCACTTATGCAAAAGATAACAGAGAGTAGAAAGAGACCCACATCAGCTCATAGCATTGCCCATAAATGAGATCAGTTTAGGCTGCAAGTGATTGAACCCCTTTCCTACTTCAACTATTTTAAACATGATTTTAGTATAAAAACAATGTCCAAGTGTCCAATCGGTGCACATGCTGTATCAATAGCTAAAAACAACACTAATATTCTCATCCATTGGGTGTAAGTACCTCCAGAAAGCTCATGTTGGTGGAGAGATTTCAAAACTGGAAAACTGAAGTAAAGTGACAGAAAGTAATCTCCCCAAAATAAGAAAAAAATATAAGATCTGTGTTCCACTACTGTATCATTCAGTGGGCGTTCATCACTTTAGTGGTTTAGATTTTTAAAACTCCAGTGAACTACTTGTTTCATTAGTGGTCGTTTGTTTCCTGGGAAAGTGATTTACATGTGTAAATGACCCACATGTGAGTCATTTGCATATGTAAATGACTCACATGTGCATCAGATTCCACTGTATGTTACTAGCATAACATTTCACATGTGAATCTATGAATAGGTTGTATATTGTTTGATGATATCTCAACATCCAAGCAATATCAATGGTTGAAAATTGGATACATGACCGTGTTTGAGCTTCTGAAGAATATGAACGGTCCTGATTTTACAGGTGGAGCCCAGAACATTAAAAAAATCATAAAAAGCGGACTGGGTATGTTAGTAACAATAGGTTGTATATTGTTTGATGATATCTCAACCTCCATGCATCATCAACGGTTGAAAATTGGACACATGGCCGTGTTTGAGCTTCTGAAGAATATGAACGGTCCTGATTTTACAGGTGGGGCCCAGAACAATAAAAAAACATAAAAGGCAGACTTCTTATGTTAGTAACAATAAATTAATCTAACGGCTGTAATTATGTTGATGATATCTCAACCTCCATGCATCATCAACGGTTGAAAATTGGACACATGGCCGTGTTTGAGCTTCTTAAGAAAATGAATGGTCCGGATGTTACAAGTGGGTCCTAGATAAATTCAAAAAAAAAAAGGCGGACTGCTCATAATGGCACTATAGCAGTCCGCCTTGTAACAGTGACATGTGAAAGATTTTGACACCTCTTGAGGTGTGAAAATCCAAGGCACCAAATGAGTTTTTTTTCATACCATTTACACATGACTTTTACACATGTGAATCAAATTCATACAAAACAAACGTGATATATGCGTAACGGAAACGCATGTGATTTAATTACATATGTAAATGGGCACAAACAAACGTCCCATTATATAAATGGTGGCTTGTCATAGTACATCTAAGGCCCACCTGATTACTGGATCATTCCTCCTTATAAATTAGGAATTGCCACAACAGAGCAAGTGAAATTGTTGGTTGTCTGAGTGAGCCCCATGCGCATGCACCAGATAAGTTATATCAGGTACCATTCTCTTGATTGGCTCCTAGTAAACCGCCATGTGAAACTACCTGTAATCAATCAGGTGGGTCAGGTCACATGCTCCATGTGCCACTATAGAGAGCTTAACACATCTTAGCCATGCAAAAGGTGGGCCCCACATCAAACGGGTGTACGGGTGACATGGGTTAGGTCAATTGTGTTCATCCATGGGTGTGGCCTCACATGTTGATCTACTATCTTCATGTAAACTCTGTGAATCATGGAGAGAAACGTAGTTAGTTTGGATTCTACTTTCATTTTAAGAGATTTGACATTTTAATGCCCCTTAAACAGTCAATTCTTAATTTTCATTACTAAAATTCTGTACATGACACCAAAGTCGTTTTACTCTGATACACTTTTTTTTTTCTTTTTTGCCCTCAATCCCATGATATCATAGGAGTTTAAAAACATGAGATCCAAATGTTAAAAGCCGAAAGGCTACTTGGATCAAACCCATGATATTATAGGATCTAGGGAAAAAAAGAAAAAAAAAAGAAAAGTGTACCAGAGTCAAACGACTTTGGTGACATTTAGAGACTTCTAGTCATGAAATTGGGAATTGAGTGTTTTAAAAATCCCCTTCATTTTAAGTGCTTTGGCTTCTTGTTTTTTTAGTATGACTGATTTGTTTGACTTATGGTTACAATAGTGGTTAATTTGTAATAGTGTTACCTGCTACATATCCATATCCAGTTTGGAGGTTATTATTATGATTTCTCTTACAATGGTTTGTACTATAACACCATTAAAAATATATTTTTAGCCTGTTATTGGTTTCTTAGGCACCACGTTTGGATATTCTGGAAAGCTGAAGAGGTTCAAGGAAGATGGATGAGAGAAGGAAGCAGGTCCAAGAAGAAAGAGTGTGGGGTAGTTGATAGGGTAATCAGAATCTTTTTCTTGTCATTGAAAATGTCAGGTGTTGACTACATATTAGGAAACGTGGGTTCATTTGCTTTAGTTTATTTTGGGTGATATGGAAAAAAGAGGAGAGAGAAAAAAACATATTAGGAAAGGGGCATTGAAGCTGGTGATCACTTGAAAGCTCTCTCAAATAGTAAAAGTGGTGAGAAAGATGAAGCATAAAGAAAAGAGAGACAATTGCAGGTAACTTGTAGCATTAATGCACTCAAATTTACAAAGGTACAAATAAAGTAAATCAAGACCAATGGTACATCTGTGGACTGCATTTCTGTGAAAATGCTTTCCAAGTCATGTGACTTTTAAAGGGGAGATTTTTTATTTTTTTTTTCATTATTCTTGTGGAGACTAATTTGGACTAAATTGGTCGAAAATCATTTTAAATGATCTCGAACAAGAGGTGAAACCACAATTTAATGCAGAAATTGTTTTGTAGGACCACATAATAAAAATTCGATGGCCTTAAATACCTGTTTGTTTTGATGGAGCTGAATTCCTAAGAATTCTAAAAATTATACTCATAAGAATTTCTAAAGTTGAGTAAACAAATCTGAAGATTCATATATGGCTATAAAATAGTCTCCTCCCTTTCAGTGGAAAATGAACTTTATGCAAAATGAATCATAGGAGGATGAAAAATAAATATCCAACCATCACTCTAGTAGTTCAAATTCTATGAAAGCGAGAGTCTCGTCTATCCCTCATGTCTAATTCTTTGTTGGAACACATTTTAACATGATTTCCTAGGAATTAATTATATGCAAACGAAAGGACCCTTGATGCTTTTGGAGAGAAATAAATCAACAGAACATAGGATGAAGTTAAGGAAGCTACAACCGCTGGTTCATGAGCCCAAGATACATGACGTTTTCAATCAAGCAGAAAAACTCCCTCAACAAGGAAGAAGAAGTAGAGATTTGCTTGCTATTGATCACGAAAATTCAGTACAGATCTTTAATAAAACGGAAGATAGCTTAAAACCAATTATAGAAGAAGAGATAAGAAAATTGCACAAAAAAACAATTTTATTGAAGAATAAAATATCATAAAACAAGCTTGGCTATGGAAGTCTCATATGCATGATATTTATATTGTTTCAAATACAGTTAAAACCCTACACTACTTTGTAATAATCATGTAATGTTGTTTCTTAAATGACAAAGGAAAAGAATCTAATAATAAAGAGTCCTCATTAAATACAAGTATACAACACTTAAATAATGAAAGAAACATAAAATAGAAAGTGGAATATCCCATATGTCTTGGATTTCCTTTTCCTTGAGAAGCAAGTCATGGTTGGAGCAATCTACTTCCCTTTCTTATCTTTAGAGAGGTGTTGAATTAAAGATTCCCTTTTTTATATGGATCTGTCTTTTTTAGAGTTGCCAAAAAATCAAAGCCATGACTAGCTAGTCATCCCACATGGCCTCTGACCTAATTGGGCTCGATTAGATACAGTCCAAAGGGGTCATTAGCATGCTGCATATTTTGTCCCCTCTATGAATTCTGATTTTTCCACAATGGATTTGGACCCATCTCAGCCATTTATGATATTTCAACCCCATTGTTTTAATCCTTCACTCATTGACATCGAATTTCGGCCCTACTTTCGATCAATCCAATTGAGATAGTCAACGGCTAGATCGGTCACATATCCAAACAAAATCTGATTATCAGCTTCTACATCAACATAAAAAATGCGTTTGAAATTAAAATACACTCAAACTTTAATATTGGTCTATATAAGAAAACATGGGGTTTCTCCCAAATATGACAGTGACAATTGGAGGATGTACCTATCCGTAGATCTTTGACACTCACAAATCTTTGGTTAATTATGACATCAGTTAGAAGTTGATTGATGAAGCTTAGAAAGACAAAACACAATTACACTAATAAGATAATTTATATCATGCAAAGGAATTCAATTTACCACAAGTATCGATTGGTAAAACGTTACATCGAAACTCCATTGTTCTGCCGATATTGATATGGTTCACTCAACTACCGATATTTTCATTGAAAGAGATATGGTAGACTTTAAGAAACAGATGTAGTACTTGTGGAGAAATGGATGTCTTGATGGGATGTTGAAAATATGCAACTGATGAGGTGTATATCTTAGACATTCAGGTTTCTGTTTGACATATAAATATATATGATCATTTTACAAATTGTTGACTGTTGACTGTTGACTGTTGGAAGAAGATAGAGTGATTGGGCTCTTATCTATTGTGTTGATATTTATATTTGCATCTCATTAATTTTTTGTCTGTTTCTCCCCTTTGATTCAAATGGACTAAGTCTTTTTAGGAATATTTTGGATTTATTAAGGTCACGTGTGTGTAGAACATCAAACATTTCACAGCTTGAAGAAGTTATAGGTTTCTTTTTATAATTTTTTTGTAGTTTGGTACGATGTGGTTTTTGTGTTAAAAGAGAAGAGGTCGGAAGTTGGAACTAGTCTGAGAATGGCCAAAACTGATTTTCAATGCTCACGTAAAAATAAGGTTTCATAGAGCATAAAATCACAGAATCATACAAACTTATAATGTTGAGTGTCTTTTCAGTTCAGGAATCATATGAGTTCTTTGCATGCTTGTGTAGATGAATGAAGTTTTTAGAATAAATTTAGAATTTAAGATGTGCTTTTCTGCTTGCTTTTCGCCTGATTTTTTAAACCGATTTATCACAATTTAAAGTTACAAGGGAATAGATTTTTAAGAAATTTTAGATTTCTAATCATACAAGGATATTGTCACTCCAATTTCACCAATTCATCAACGGACAAATAAGTCAAGAAAACTTGCATGAATATAACATGACATGTTTCAAGGTTATCACTGTCGTACGATTGAAAAACAAAACTCTAAGATATGCTATAATCAAATAGAATTATAAATCCTCATAATCTTCTAGAACTAGGTCATGTTTGGCAACCAAAACCATTCAGAAAAATCTTTTCATCTCTACAAAGTCTTGAAAAAAATCTCCGCTTGACAAATGTAAATCTAAAAGAATTTGGGCCAATGGAGATCCTCTTTTAGAGGACTTTTAGATCTAACATCGCCCCCATATTTGAAAATCCTCTTCTTAACAGATTTTATGCACCAAATATAACTTTTAATTGTCATGAATACAACGATGCACACCAATACCAATATAAAGTATTCAGCCTTACAGGCCTTCAAAGAGAAATCCTTGTTGGGTAGCAATCAGATATCTATACCTTGACTGGCTAATCTGGGATTCCTCATCTACTATGAAATGTGCTCAAAAACAAGATCCTACTCCAGTGAGTTTTTCTTGGACGTGTTTACACGATAGTCCACGTGGTACAGAAAGTACGGCACTGTCACAGTTTTGAAGAATCTTCCCTTTCTTTTTGGCTTCAACATTGGCTCCTTGGAGCTTGACTCTGGATATATGTGACACAGGTGTGTCCCTGTGAGTGGTCAGTTCCACTCGTGTGACCCAAATTGTTGCTACACCACTTATGAATTGTGGTGCAGTCATTTCAAATCCATTTTTCCTCTCAAATGCCAGGTCAAAAATCTTGGGCCGATTCAAAATCTTTTTTTATCCATCCACAAGTGCTAGGTTGAAGGGTTTTTTTTTTTTTTTTAGGTTTTTTTTGCTAACAGAGGGTTTTCAACCCTTTGAATTGGACTAATCCCAAGTTGAGCCCAAAGGGAAGCCGGATAAAATCTCCGTGGCCTCTAGGTGATAGCACAAGTGGACTCAACTTTCGGTTCCTAAAGAGGGGAAGTGCCAGATTAAAGTTGACCATTCCCGATAATGTATTTAATTGAGCCCAAAATTGGGAAAAGGATGAAATTTAGGTTGACTTGGACTCAACAAAAGTTTTAAATCAAACATTTTAACCTTATTACTGTCTTTATACCTGACGTTTATAAAAAAATAATTAAAGTTTAAATACTTTTCGTAAAATTGTTCGTGCAAAAAAGGTGCGATATCGCATGACAGTAAGATATCGTATTGTGCAATATGTGTGATATTTCATGGAAATATTTCAACTTCGATTGTTTTAGGGCAAATGCTAGGTCTAAAGGTAACTGTATGGGCAAAATCCCTTTAAATAAATGAATGCATCATGCCTGGTTCCTTGTAAAATAACATCAAATGGGGTGAAGTTTTAAGCTCTACTGAACAGGTGGGCCCTTTTAGGTCCTCATACCGCTTTAGGTGGGTCCCACAACCTCTACCACCCTTAAAAGAGAATTGAATGAATTAACTATTTATAAAAACAAAAAAAAAAAAAAAAAAACTTTCATTAGACATTGCTAGCTATTTGATGAATTCAGTGATTGCTAATTATTCACTTCTCATAGATTTTACATCCACTCCTATCTTCTTTGATTGGACAACTAACCACACTTTCAACTGTCTTTGATTCAGCTGGTGGATCTGGTCTGATTTTTCAAAGACTGTTGATATTGTAACCCAAAATCACATTAACAGGAATGATATTTTTGCAACTGGACTGAATCAGTGTCTTATTCAAGTTGACAATGCTGCATAGCCGACAATGTATAATTAATTCTCATTCTCATTTTGAGATCACTTAGAATATAGAGACTTGGACAAAACATAACAAAATTATTATGGTATATTGATTTAGTACAATCACCCATTAATAGGTGAAATGTGTGCTTTCAACATTGCAGCTGACCTCAGATTTTGGGTTCAAGCAATGATGACAAAGTTGTCACTTGATCATAACATTAATTTTAAAAAATGAGTCTTGCCAACAAGTGCTGGTTGCATTTGGAGCTTAATATTTGGTGGGGGAGGCACTAATGGGCAAGGCTGAACTGGTTTTGTAATTTTGTATGGATTTCTATGTTAGTATATGGTCGACAAGGGAGAAGTCATATACAATAAATTGGTGAAGATAGCAACTACATGGAGTTGAAACAAGGGCAGTACATATCTGTACTTATGGTATACTTTAAATGATAATGGTACATATATATTCTTAATTCTACATCAAGGCTTCTGTCTGTTAGTCGTTGATCTTCTCGATTTTTCCAAATAGCCCTTGAACGTTTTACATCAGCACCTTGAAAAAATGGTGCTACTAGTAGTTTACATTAATTAATCAGAAGAGTATATTTGAAGGGAAGAAACTGAGAAAAGGAATGCTACAAGATGGTGCCTAGCTATGTCAGCTCACACATACGTGACATACCTAATCCTGGCATTCACAAGGAATTGCAATTGATTCAACTATTATACGCTGGTGAATTCTGCCACCATAAAAAGAAATTGTATTTATAACACCTTTGAAGCTTTTTTTTTTTTTTTTATAGTAAAACGCCATTGAACTTTTATGGCACATTTGTATAGCAGATTTTTCATGGGAAAAGGGATTATTGTAATAATTAAATTATGCACTACAATAAATTTCATATTTACTGCAGCCGCTTTTTCTTGCAGAAAAGCGAAAATAGGCTAAGTTTCTTGTGACTCTTCATGAAGTAAATTCCTACGGGAGTGGTAGGAAAAAAATAATTTTGTCAGAAGATGGGAAGTTGCACAAAATTGATGGGAGTGGTTGCAAAAACATAATAGAGAATAGTATTATGCAACTTTTTTTTTTTTGTTTGGTCAACCGTTGGCCAAGCAGGACTATCTAAACTGCTTATCTAGGGATCAATCTTTGAGTAGTATAATGAGAGAGAGTCCTATTGACAAAGACAACCCTGAACACGTAGTGTTAGGATTTTTCACCCTCCTTTAAGCTGCTGGTAGATGATGGCATAGCTAAAACCGCTTTTTAATCTTATTAAAACTCTAGAAATTCATAAAAAAAAGGGGGCTTTTATCCAAGTGATATTAAAGGGATAATACATGACAAACGGTGGAGATCTTGAAAACTATAATTTCATAGGTAAAAGGGAGCAAAAATTTTGTATAAATGAGATAAATTCCTATGGTACTATATGCATTTTCACTTTAAAATCGTTACACTTTAGACTTTCTTAATTGAAGTACATTTCCTTGAAATTTTTAAAGAAGT
Source organism: Umbellularia californica (assembly GCA_028538565.1). Taxonomy (NCBI): domain Eukaryota; kingdom Viridiplantae; phylum Streptophyta; class Magnoliopsida; order Laurales; family Lauraceae; genus Umbellularia; species Umbellularia californica. Next base: position 8,975,125 of record JAPQWN010000006.1, on the reverse strand, counting down.
CGAGATGTAAGAGAATCGGGTCCATGGATAAAAAATCATAATAATGTGATTTCTCCAAGGCCTTGTTTGACTACTCAAACTGAATTCCTAACCATTTATGATAAATAGGCCGGTAATGTTGAATCAGTATTAGGTAGGTGCACACGGATCCAAAGTAATTATTGTCATTTATTAGAGTACGTAGTGGATGAGTAATCAATTTCTAAAGTACGTAGTGGATGAGTAATCAATTTCTAAAGTGCTTGTTTGTATCATACAAGTTTCCTCTTATGTGGAAATGGATTTTTGGGGTCGGAGTTGGGCTTTTGCTTTCAAACTATACTATCCCCCATTGCAAGAAAAAAACATTTTAAAGTTTTCTTTTTTTTTTTTTTTTCCCTGTAGGGGAATGGCAGAAAACTTTCCCCAAACATCCCCTTAATGAAAAGCTATTGTTTAAAAATTCTAAAAGCTCAATGCCATAGTGACCTAATTGAATTAAATGAATATTGCTGAAGCCGCAAGCAGGCCCTCAAATATAAACGCTGCCTTACAAGTTAAAAATATATAAAAATCCATGATGAATAAGATTTATCCAAGAAATATTAAAGAAATTGGGTGAAAGATTTAAGGTGAAGAAATAAATGACTCCATGATTTTAATTAGTTTCTATAATGGGCAATCATTTTCATTAAGTGAAGAATCCTCCTTTTATCATCCCTCATGAAAGAGAAAAAAAAAAAAACATTACTTAAAAATCACAAAAACTAAACACCAACTAACTCAAAAAGACACTTGATGGACATGATGAAACACATTATAACAACTATATAATGTTTAAATAGCTTCATTTGCTGTAGCTGCGACTGATTCATTCAAAAGATGCGGCCAAAAGTTAGAGAGGAATAAATACACATGCCAGTTGTGCAGTGGGTATAAGTTCTGCAAATTGATTCTGTGGGGCTGAGGTCTCACGTGAGGAGCGATGGCACAGGCATGCATCATGCAGAGGCAGAGAGGTGTTTGTCAAATCCCAAGAAGGGTTTCCTAAGTCCATTTATGGCATTATTTCTGCTTCGGCGGCTTGCTGGAGGTCACGTGAAGCTTCTCTCATCCTTTTAGGCTTTTACTCCAAGTATGAGAGCCGTGGGCTGACCACTAGCAGGGCGTTGCTCACACTTGATGGCCACGAAAGAGCCTTAAAAGGCTAATTGATTTGTTTTCCAGCTCTCGAAAGAGCCTTAAAAGGCTCATTGATTTGTTTTCCAGCTCTCCTGTTTTTGTTTTTGTTGATGAACGTTGTAAGGAATTAAAACAAATATCTTTGTAAGCAACTTGCATTCTATTGTTGAAATGATTGTGATAAAAGGCACCCCTCTAATTCTTAGGTGTAACATAAGAAATCAAGCAATTAAGAAAGAAAACAATTATTTGAAAAACTGAACTTGGTGATCCCCAGCGCCGAGTCATCATCACAGGGGACAGTCCAAATTAACCATCAATTAACCACCCATATTAGATACTCTCTTTGATTAAGTTTATGACCACCACCACCCATTAAATGGTTATGATCATCTAATACAGGTCCTCTTAACTTTTGTGGCCAGATACATTGCAGCCACACAAGGATGGTTTGGTGTTAAATCAGAGCAGGTCTGGAATTACTAATGTGAGTTGTTTTGAATTGGGTGGTATATACAATGTCTTATTATTACTAGGGCCCTTTTTGTTTCTTGCAATTAGAGTAGTAGGAATTCAAAGTGAAATGAACATGGTGGGTATGAAAGGTATAAGAATTGCAAATGAAGCGGTTCGAAAATGCCTTTTCGCAATTTACTGGAGCACACTTCTCTTGAGAAAAGGTTTTGAAAATCGACTAATCTTTTTGGTGGCGTCGGTGAAAATCTTTACCATGGTTGTGGGTGTGGGGGTTTAGGAAATGCTTTTCTATTTTACTTTTTATGAAAAAGTGAAAGTTAGGAAAATGCCATTTATGGATCTTCACCTTTTTTAACCTTTGGTTTTGACTATTTTAGAAATACGTTTCTTTGAAAACTTAGAAATTCAAATGGATGAAAACAATTTAAAACTTTTTGAGGAAGACATACTATACAAAGAGGATTAGTGTATGTGGCTACACACATTTTAGTTTTCATTTTAGAATCATTATTTTAGATTTCCTAAAAAATTTAATTCCATGAAACTAATGGGCCCTAAAATGCCAACCCACTCGTTTAGCCCAAGTGGTGAGGCATGATTGATCCTTGGGTCTTTTGGATACAGACCTTGAACACCGTGAGATTTTAGTGTGAGGCTGGCCCAGAGCCAAAATAAAAAACAAAAATAGAAATGGCCCTAAAACAAATCTTCCTTTTTCTTCTTCTTTTTTTAATTTCAGAATCTCCAAACCAATATGAATCAGGACTTCAGTCTCTAGTATGATGGCAATGGATGATTATCTTTTAGATCTTAAAGGACAAATTATTAATAGTCATTTTTGGATTTTATCTTTGCTTCTTGATTTATAACTACTTCTAAAAATACAAGTCTTCGATTTCGTAGAAATAAAATTACACAAAATATACGGCCCCTAAAAGAAATCTTCTGTCTTTTTGTATTATGAATTACTCCAAACAAAGATTATAAATAAGGACTTTTAGCATAGAACTGATTGCAATAAAAAAATGAAAAAAAAAAAAAAAAAAAACCCTCCATTTATTGTAGATTTGGAAATTCTCTCATAGACAAATAGCCGTTTTAATGACCCTGTGATGAATTGGTCAGACCCTTTCAACATCATACAGTACTTGCAGGAGATTCGGAATCCTTATTATATTCATCCCCTTTGTCTTGGTCTCACTGGTTCACGAGGAACACCAGTTCTGGATGATTCTATGGCAGCATATATAACTCTCTTTTGGCCATAAAGTAAAGTAAACATGAATTTTCATCGGAATCTTCCTATAAAGTAAACAAGAGTTTTTCTTCGGAATCTTCCTACCTACTGGAAGAAAGCATGCATGACTACACTGCTGCATGGATGTTTTTGTTTGTCTGCTACTGGGAATATGAAATGGGTTTACCTGTCTTTCGAGTCTCTTCACGTGAACCACAACTCCCACTAATAACAGCTACATGGAAATTTCTCACTTGCATGGCATCTAGGGGACTTGATTAGACGTACGTTAAAATAATATTGGTTATCATTGACTTGAGGTCGGTGGTCATCAGTTCAAATAAGTATGACCCACATCCTTCATGTCGGAAGAAAGCAGAAAAAAGATTAAACCTTTCTGCTTAGATTTATCATCATTACCATTCATTGGAATTGGAAGAATTGGAATAATACATATTGTAGCTTTATGATCCATGCAATGATTAATACTGCCTTCTTCCTAATCATATTTTCAAGCATTTGTATGTGCAAGCATGTATATGTGTGAGGGAGAGAGATTTATCCAATTACTTTCCATCATTTGTGTAGCTTATGTGGGAATGAAAGTGTACAGACTTTTGCTTTTTCGTGGAAATCATATTTATTATATCCTCTTCTCAGAAATATTTAAATCATATTTATTATATCCTCTTGTCAGAAATATTATTTATGTGGTTTAAAGAAAATTATATTGATTTTGATGTTTTTCTTAATTGAAACTCGTTTGCACTAAAGGAACATGGAAAAAGTTTTCCACAAGAAAGACGCCTCGCTTTTCCTTTCAATCTGGTGGAAAAAGTGGTTACTCTAAGAGTAGGGCTCGGAGGAAAAATGCTGAAAGAACTTGATATAAATAGTAATCAGTTCTGTTAATTCATATAGTTGGGCTCACTTTTGGAATCTAATTAAATTAATCAAAATGATGTTTCTTTGTTGGGACAAATTTCACTTAGTTGATGCAAATTGATCATGTAAAACCACATATGGCAACTTCACTTCTTTTGTGTAAATTTCTTTTATTGAATCAACATATTTACTCTTTTTTTTTTTTAACGTTAACTGAAACATATTTACTCTAATTGATCTAGCAATGAGCCCAAATTTGATAGGGTCGAGATTCAGCCAAATGCTAATACTCAAGGGAACAATAATTTTGAGGGGATTAGATTTTAGACATGATCTTCTAATCTTTTTATTGGGTCTGACCCACATTTTAATAAAATAGATTATTAATGCTGCAAGTAGTGGTTTTGAGTTAAGAGAGCAGCTGGAGTTTGCGAGGGCATGGACTGGTTTATCTTTAGTTTAGGCCACCATCCTTGATGAATTAGTGGTCCCTTGACATAAAAGAAACATAAAGTCCGTACTTCACAAGTGGATTGACCATTTTATTTTGAAGTAAGGTAGGTTTGTTGTATGGTTATCCTATCAAACACATCTTCCAAACATGTTCCTGTTCTTTTTCTATTTTATTTCCTTCCTTTGGTTTTTTTCTGGCTGGCAGGCAGATCCCAGCATCGTCATCTGCTTTTGGTGCCTAACATTTATGTATAGACAAACGATACAGTGAAAGCATGATATATAAACATTTTTGTGAGGCTCACTTGGTGACACAACTAAACATGATAGTAGGTGGGATGTGTAGGCCCCACAAAAGTTGGGCAGAGAACAGATCCATCTAACTTGAATTTTTTCTTCTGATCGCTACCTTGAATTAACTGAAATTAGTCTTCCACAAATATTAATGGTTTATAAATTGCAAGCTTTTAGGGCCTCTTTGTTTGTACACAATACAAATTCATGTTTAAATGACCTCCACGAAATGACGTTATTATAAATGCCCACGGATCAACTCGTGGGCCCTCGCAGTGAAGTAACGAATAGTCCAAACACAGTACAGAGAGAGATTTTATTATAAAAGCATAGGAATGAATGGTATGATGTGAGGGTGAAGGATAAAGGGTTATCGTAAAATATTAATAATTTTTTTTTTTTTTTTTGTCCTTGTATAGTCAGACCCACGTTGCATGTCAATTGTATAAAATACTATTTTTATGCAGCTCGAAGCTTTTAGAGTGTTCTCCAGTGAGTGATGGCAAAGAAGACATTTGGCATTATTGTTCATTGTTACTACTCATTACGTGCCATGATCAGATTCCTGTTTCATCCTATCAATATTCACCATTTGTATAAAATCTCATGCTAGCTAATGCACTCTCCCAATTGCTTTTTTAGGATGAAAAAAGAGAGAGAAAAAAAAGAAATTTTATACGGCAGATGAATATTGATAGGATGAAATAATATCTGCTTCAATGAAATAAGGGAACCAAGCCCCAAATCTCATGTATTATTCATGGACTGTTGTTATATAGGACGATCGAGAGGTGAAGGGACCTGTAAGTATTTGAGTAGAGAAATTTACATATTGGAATCTCCTATTAGCGTAATGCCTTTTATTAGAAAAATAAAATAGATAGGAATCATATTAGAATATTCTCTGTGAGGGGGAATTGCTATAGCATCGTTTTCACATTAATGTGACTTACCTGTCTAGACTTGGCCAGCTTTTTGCCTTATTGCATGTTGATTGGAGCTGTTCGTCGCACATTCTACCAATGTCCACACACACGGGCATTGCGGAGTATCGTTGTACTGCATCTCATTGCTCACACCCTTATCCATATTGTCCCAAGTTTGATTGGGAAGTATTTTGTCCTTGATTGGTGATTCATTTCTATAACAAATCTATGTAGGTCGGCCAGTACTATAGGCCCACTTTTCATTAGTGCAACCTCCTTAGCGGTCTTTTTATTCCATAATATAGCATTAGACCCAATTTTACACTCATTGAATCTTTTCTCACCATTGGATTGAATTTAAATAAAATCTATATATGATTAAAGATGCTGTTGGACTTTAATTTTAGTATTCTTCAATTGATAAGCTTGCACCTAAGTGGGCAACATATAGTTTACATTGAGTCTAATAGAGAACATGTCCCTTGAGTGAGAAGGAAAGACATGCTACGAATGATGGAAACTGAAAAGTGCTATGAGACTTGGGCTCCATGTATGAACAAGGGAGTGTGTTTTGGATACATGGCATTTTGATTGAAGACAACCTTGTACCTTCCTACTTAGCTGAGTTGTCAGGACCACAATTCCTCCCTCTTCCAGATTTAGAGGTCTTGGTATCGACTCCCAGTTTCCCCTCTTTAGAAATCGAAAGTTGAGTCCACTTATGCTACCACCGTCACGGGATTTTTACCCGGCTAATGAATGAACCGGTTCAAGAATGTTCTTGAACATCTTTGTTGTTTTGGTTCTCTACAATAAAATTGTCTTATATCCTTTCATTTGTCCAGTTCATTTTTAGGTTTTATCCAAATCAAATGTGCATGGTGCATGCATTGCGTGCTTTGTGCAAACACACGTAGGCGGCCGACTTATACAGGTACAGAGTAAAGCCACGTGGAGAGAAGTAGTGTGGAGAGGTGGAGATGTTGATCAATTTACACTTGAATTGAGTTGGACTGACTTGGATGGGTCGTAACCATAAAGACAAATCGAACGGTTCTGTAAAACAAAAGGTTCGGTCTCAAGAAACCGGCCCATTAATCCAAATCTTCTATCATGGAAGTTGTTTGTTTGCTGGAATCTAAAAAAAAAAAAATGGGGCATTTGGAGGTAAGTCCCTCATTATTTGCTTTTATAGTCTAAGGTCCACAATATTTTATCATACCGAGTACAGTCCTCATATAAAAATGATGTAATGAAAAGGACAAAAAAGACTTCTGTACACGTCCTCAAAATGGCTCCACTTGAAACCATTTCAGAGAAGAAAAAACAAATTCATCTGAATTGCAAAAAAAAAAAAAAAAAAAGCAAACACGAAAGAAACTGCAAAACCTATAAGCAAACTCAACTGATCGAATACCTCCATCATCTGAATCGTCTTCACTTTAAGGTTTAAAAAAATACTTCTTTCATTCTTAAAAAAAAGATGTACAATATAATTTCTTCTGACTAAAAACCTAATTTAATTTTGTTCTTCTCTGATTTTATCTATTCTTTATGCTCAACTCTATGTAAACAATGGCTAGAACAAAGTCATTGATTACTTCAAGTCAAGAAAAAAAGAAAGCGAAAGTACAACCATAGCAAGAACAAAGTGAAAAAAAAAAAAGAAAAAAAAAGAAAGGGTTTTCTCAGTTTTAAAATCATTTTATCTGACTTTGAAATGTATTTAACTGAGTTGTCTTAGTCTGATATCAAATAAAAAGGACTTTAAATGAGTTTATTTTTTTCAAACTCGGATAAATTTGTTTTGGTCCAAACTCAGATAAATTTGTTCAAAACTCAGATAAATTTATCTAAGTTTTACCAGAAGTTTAGATAAATTTGCCGAAAACTCAGATAAATTTATTTGAGTTTTGGCAAATTTATTTGAGTTTTTGTCCAGTTTATAAGAGTTTTTTGGAAATTTATTTGAGTTCGGCGACACCAAAAGTCTGAATACGAAAAATAAAATTCTAATAAAAACCAAAATCCAAAACAAAAACACTTGATGACCATGATTCAATCGAGAAAAAAGAGAGAGGGAAAACAAGCAAAAGAGCAAACTGCTCTCTTTCAAATCAATTGTAGAGAGATATTTGGAAGAGATTTTAGATGAAAGAGTAAAAGAAAGTAAAACCGTTTTTGTCTTTGAAGAAATAAAAGAGAGAGAATTGGAAGGCATGGTAGCGACGGAAGGTGCTTTGCAACAATACTCCATAATTATGAAAAGGAACGGAAAATGGAAAATGATAGAGAAGAAGATAGAAGGAGCTCTCCAGGATAACAGAGAATGAGAGAGAATTTGACCTATGAATGAGGGTTGAAAGGGGCAAATTAGTCATGAAAATATATGACGTGACGTATTAGAGATCTCACCAAAATATCTCCAGCTATTTGGACTATAGACATTAGAGAAAAAGTTGTTGCACTGGATGCCTTAGAAGATCTTGCTTAAGGACTATTGGCTAATTTACCCAAGACAAATCTTGTGGGATAATTCGTAAAGATATTCAAATGATACGGTCTACTTTAAATAGAAAATCTCAAATGCTATATAGAGATTGACCTTTCTTATTAAAAATTAGAATCACATAAGATTCTCTTAAGAAATATCTCTACGAGCCTATTTATTTACATTAAAATACATAGAAATCAATTATATGGGTCGGTTAAAAGCGAATATGAGTATTAATTTATTTATTTTAATGCAGACAATCAGGGATTTAGACAACTATATTATTTTTACGAGTAGTAAGTAAAATATATGTTGAAGTAATCTTAGTCATCAAAAATAGAATCTTATAATATTTGGTTGGTTAAATCAAGTGGACCGGAAAATTTTTATTTTCACTTTACTAGACCCCAAAGTTTTACAATTTCGGAACCAATTTTAGCCATAGTTGGTTAAATCAAATGGACCAATTTTTTTTTTACTTCACCAGACCCCAAAGTACTTTTTCTTACCAAAACACATATTTTAGCCCCCAAATTCACATCAGCTTTAAATGCCCGTTTAGATGCATCTAGAGATCAAGGGCCCCAAGAGAATCGAGAATGCAACAGAAACAACTGCATTCTTTTTTGGGAGGGAGGATCAGGGCCCATCACATCAACGGCTCTGATCAACTGATATGCCAGCAGAAACCAACACAGCATGAGATCTCTGTGGCCCACAGCCCTACAAATCCTCTCCATGCTTTCTGGCCATCTGTCTCAGGAACTGTCGCTATGCAAGCAGCTGTTCCAACTTCCAAGTGATAGTGAATTTGGTGGCCTAGTGATGGTGACATGTCTTCGATGGGCCCCACCTATCAACGGTCAGGATGACTTGATCACTGGGCCACAGTGCATATTCTCCGTGTTCCAGCTGGCACAAATTAAAGAAACCCAAAGCATTGCACCCACTTGACAACCCCACACGTGTCAGGACCTACCCAACTGCAACATATCTCAGATCCTGATCACTGTACACAGCCATCTGCAAAATCAGAATCCTCAGCTGATCCCAGTCGTTCAAAAACCGCCTGCAGATTCGCCAATAGCTGACAGTCAAAATTGGTGTGTATACCACTGTTGGAGATGGATCCGAACTGTTGGGTACAGGACAGAACCGTAAATATAGTGTCAATGAAAGGGTAAAAGTATCACAACCGTCCAAATCTGCATCTAACTTGATGAATGCTGAACGATGGACGGCTGAGATGGCTTTCGTGTTCACTTTCTTACTTTTATGTCTGATCGCTGATTTAAGATGACGACTAATCGTCATTAGAGAAAGAAATCCAAAAAGCGGAAAGAGATTAAAAAAAAAAAGCCTATATAAACCCTAGAGGAGATTAGAGATTTTGGCGCCCATCCACATTTCTTCCTTGACACGTTTTCTTAAACCTCTGGTTTTCTTTTGCCTTACAATGGTGAGTTCGAGTAGATCGAGTTGAGTTTGGGGACTTGCAGACAATGAAGATCTTCGAGTCTTTTTTGATTGGATTGTTGTAAGAACCTGAGATTTCATCGAAGATTTTGCAGGATCTGACATTTCGATTGTGAGATTTCCCCAAAAATCTAGAGTTTTCTGTAAGAAAGATTGTATTTTTAGGGTTTTTGAGCGATGGATCTGGAATCTGGTTCTCGTTCTCGAAATTCTCATTGGCTGGTGAGTCTTTTTGCTCTTTATGATGTTTCACTTCGATCGATTTCTCTCTCTCTCTTGCTCTTTGATTGTAGATGTCTATATGCGGTTTTGATGTTTTTTTTTTCATGTTGATAGGCGTCTTTGCATTACTGTAACGCATTCTACTGGTTTTGCTGCGAAATCGAATGCATTTCTTACGTTTTTCCAAGCGGTTTTTTGCAGTAGATTGACCGCTTTTGCTTATGGTTTTTGTCGATCGAGTTGAATTTCGCTTCGTCTAAATGATCTTATCAAGCATTTGGAATTTGTTGGGTATTGCTGATTGAACTCGAGAGGATTACTTTTAAATCTTCTTTGTTGCTTTTCCATTTTCTTCTGTTGGAGTTGAAGATGGTTGTATGGTTTTGTGATAAATATGGTCCTAAGCTATCCATTTGATACCATCCGGATGAGTAGGATTTCTGATCAAAGCATTCTTGAGAGGCATGGGCAATTTAAGCTGAGAGGCGCTTAATGGATAGTAGTCCATGTAAGTGAATTGGATTCTTTTGGGATAGTGTGATCTGTTTGCTTTCAACCATTAATCAGTTGGTCAGGAACGACGACTTAAAGTGAATTCAATCAGGATGGGCTGTGTAAAGTGGAGTCCATGAAATGGATGAATCTGAAAGGATTCGAGTTCTCTCAAGAATTTGAATGTTTTTTTCTTTTTTTTTTACCATCTCATGCTGTTTCCACTTTCTTTGTTCATTTTTGTGACCTTTCCAGTGAGCTCCAAACTATTTAAAGATTGGATTTTTACACTCAATTTGTATTTAATGTGTGTTGTTCCTTTGTGCCGATTCTGGAAGGAAAGTAACCTTTGTGGCGTGCCGATTCTGGAATTATCTGCACATTTGAATGTTTACGTGGGCTTTTTCTTCTTAGTGCATGTTCTCTACATAATCCAACCAATACTATATTTCTCTTGTTTGATTGATTCTAAAAGATAATTCTTGCGTTTTGTTTTGTAATTTAAATTGACTTTTTGTCTTTGTTTGCTTGATTCGATTTGGGCTTGTTCTTCCTTTTTCCTTATTCTTAAACATATTTTGTTAATTTGTTACTTTTTTTTACTGGAACTGGATTTTCCATTCCATGGTTAATATCTTGTTGTGCAGTGCTAAATTTGTTTATTAATTTGTGTGGAGCAATAAACTGTCTTTTGTGAATACCCTTGAGGGTTGCATGGTGTGATGCACTCAATTTACTTATTCATTGTATCTTACAAGTTTTTTTTACTTTGCAGAGTTCCTCAACCACCCTAGAGAAATTCTTAACCCCTTGTTAATGTTTCTTGGAATCTTTGTTTTATTTGGGGTGCTGTTTTTCTATGCTTAAGGATCTTCTTCATTTTTCTTTTTTTGTATCTTTTAATTTGTTTGGTTCCCGTTTAGCTTGCAAAGGATATGATTCTCATGTTTGGATCTTCTGGCAGAAATCACACAAGACAACCCTCTCCCTGGCCTACCAGAGCTTTGGAGTCGTATATGGTGACATTAGTACTTCCCCCATCTATGTCTTCACAAGTACCTTCTCCGGAAGGTTGAAAGGTCACGAAAATGATGATGATCTCATCCTTGGGGTCCTTTCTCTGGTCTTTTGGACTTTAACTCTTATTCCTCTGTGCAAGTACACTATTTTTGTATTAGGAGCAGACGACAATGGTGAAGGTGATTCGAGGAACTTTTATTATTTGTTTTTGTGTGTATGCGTGTGCCTGTGCGTTATATCATGGATTCAACCCTTTGATCTCTGAAACTAACAGAGATTGGCAAATTTTCAGGTGGAACATTTGCCTTATATTCATTACTCTGCCGACACTCAAAAATGAGCCTTTTGAACACTTCACATGCCATGCATGAGAATATTTCTGCACACAATGCAGTAACTTCCTCCAAGGAAACAAAAACTAGTTCCCTGTTGAAGGCTTTCTTTGAGAAGCATCGCAGTTCTCGCATTGTACTGCTCTTAGTTGTACTCTTAGGAACTAGTATGGTTATTGGAGATGGTGTCCTGACCCCATCAATGTCAGGTATGGCTCATATTGCGGTTAAACAAGTGCACAATTCTGTTTTAATAATTAGAAAAACCTCCATGTTCCCTTACAGAACTGTAATAGCAAGGGTTGTATCATTCATGGTTATCAAGCAAGGGTTGTATCATTCATGGTTATCATGTTTAGCATTGCCATTACTGTTATTGTGATTTTGACATAATTGTTGTTATGTAAGTGATGCAATGAGCAATATTTATTGGCACATATTCTGATGAGTATGACTGAAACCTTCAGATCAAGGTCATGGTTAGAGGCTTAGAGTAATTCAACAGTGTTGCCTCTGCACAATTGATAGTGTAGTCCTGCTGCAGTGGAGTGATTGTTGATACTTGCTTGGCTATTGTACCATCAGTTAAAACTCAAGGATCAACATATTAAATTTACTGTAGCTATTGTGGTTAGGATTGTTTTTTCTTCTGATAGTGTAGTTTAGTTTTGTTTTTCCCCGAATGATTACTATATTAAAAACAAGATAGATTACAGTATAGGAGAGATATACTGCAAGCCACAAACAAGGCACAAAACAGCATCTTCCGATAATTGTTTCTTAGTTTGTCTATGTAAATATGTGTCAATTTATATTCAAAATGAGACTTCTTCACTTGTCATAACTCATATTGTTTCCTGCATTTGCTTCTTTGTTTTGCAAACACGTTATGAACAATATCTGCGAGTGGAATGGGCATCTAGAAATAGTGATTGCCCATGATGGTTGCTGGATATTATTATTGTGCTTTAATTAGTATGCAATGGCCATTTTAGGTTCATCATGTTCTTTGGGAAGCAAATAGTGCAGTTGACTGGTTGACAAAAAGGTGCCAGTCGGTTGAACTAGGGCATGGTGCTACGGCAAGGCATACTCTCCAGCCTCCATTATGAGGGATGGGGTTCCAGGCTTGAACTTGTGTAGGCTAGTCTTTGTCCTCTTTATAGCTGTACCAGTTGCCACTAGAGATGCATATCGAAAGGGTGCAGTCAGTCAGTTCTGATTTATGATGGTTGATGCTATATTGTAATTTTTTCTTCAATATGAAGATTGCCGCTTAAAGAAAGGTGCCAAATAGGTGGTTAGCATTTTGGGCCAGGGCATTAGGTGGATTGCAAATTGTGAATGTTACTTATTATGCATGGATGCCTCCTTGGTAGGTCGAGGCAACCTGTTTTGATGGTTGGAGAATTTGAGCTAGAAGCATTTGGAGGACCCGTTGTTTTCCAAACTATCCTGTGGGTCCACTTGGTGCACCACGTTGACAATATTGTCGACCAATTGTCTGCCAATGGATGACAGTAGCACGAGTCTGTGTGATACATAGATCAACCCAAAGTACCCAGTCACTTGTTAAGAACTTGGGACCGATCAAGCAATTTTGGGCTATAGCTAATCCATACTTTGGCTTATGGGATGAACTGACCTAATCATTCATCCTTTATCTCAAATATGCCATTCACAGCCCGTCTCCTTATTTTAAGACAACTAATCCCATCATATCATTTCCTACAAAAGTGAACTACTTCATGGAATGTCTTGTTTGAAAGCTGGAACTAGATAGTTGCCATTTAGAAAAAAGGGACAAAAGAAGGGGGAAAAAGGTATTGGGTGCTTGGTTACTGAAAAATGATTTAGTTACTAGTATGATCAATTCTCTACCACAATTGCCGTTTTACTTTAACCACTGCATGGGTAGAACAATTTTTCTGCTGACTAATTCTTGCTTTTTTTTTTCTCTCTTTGTTGCTTTTCCAGTCCTTTCTGCAGTTTCTGGCATTCATGTCAGGGCCCCAAACCTCCATGAGAGTAAGTAAAATGAACTAACACCATTTATTCAGATATACAGAAAAGTCAATTAGCAGAACCTTCTTATTTAATTTGTGTTGAAAATTATTTTCTTTTACGAGGGAAGCGATTCTAAATGATATTATTTTGGTTTTTAAAGTTTGGGTTGCTTTTAATATGGAAAGAGAGATGATTCTTTAAACTTCAAAATGTGCATCAGTATATTACCTTTTTATTGTACATTAATTATTGTTGCATAATTACCTACTTGGCTATTTCCATGTGTGCAGACTACACGGTATTCATTGCATGTGTTATCTTGATGGGCCTTTTTGCACTTCAGCACTACGGAACACACCGGGTTGGCTTTTTATTTGCTCCAATCTTGATAGCTTGGCTTCTTTGCATCAGTGGGATAGGTATTTACAACATACTCAAATGGAATCCTAGAGTTGTCAGTGCTCTGTCGCCATATTATGCATATAACTTTTTCAAAAGGGCTGGAAAAGATGGATGGTATTCACTTGGAGGAATTGTCCTATGTGTCACAGGTTGGTTAGTTCCAATAAAACTCTTTTTCTATGAAATATAAACCATCTCCTCTTTCACTGGTACTGATAAAGTTGGTTTGCTTGATCAGGTGCAGAGGCCATGTTCGCTGATCTTGGACACTTCTCTCAACTTTCTATCAGAGTATGGCGTTCTTCCTTTACCATTATAAGTTTCTTACTGTATATTAAACTAAGATTTTTTTATTGGTAACTAAAACTCTTTTCGCATTAGAAATTTCTTTTAGTGTAGTTAATATCGAAGATTGTTGAACTGCCGAAAGATAGTTGTCTTATTATTGGTACAATTGAGAATTGGACACAGATATAGTATACTTGATTTGGTAACCCTATAGATAGAACATCCAAACTTCAGAACCTATATTATCCAAAATTTTAAATGTAAACATATTGGTATATTGAAAATTGTGATTGCAGTAGACGTCATGGTCAGCCTTGAAAACCGTAAGTTGCAGCGGTATGTGAGGGCGCAGCGCAGTCCATCGCACTAAGAATTTCCATTTGTTCCCCTAAATATCTGAAAAAATATTCTTCTCCCTCCTCTCTCTCTCCCCCTTTTTTTTTTTTTTTTAATTTGGGTAGACTATAGAATAATTTATTAGTTATCCAAAGTCAATTACATTCTGTTTTGTTGGTTATCAGAAACTAACTGTCAATCTGTTTAAATTTAATGACTGGGTGACACATATCTGATGAAAGTTGTAAGAATGGGGCTATTGCATTGTTATTTCGTTTGTGGCATTAAAAAAAAATAAGAATGCCTTAATAAAAACCATATGATATGCAAATAAAGTAAATATCTTTAACCATTTAAGGAAAAAAAAATCTTATAAGTGGATCAGTGATATTATATATATTAAAGCAAAGGGGGAGGTGGGCTGTGAGGGATGGCACCTTAGCAACCCAATCATTCTCCTTTCAAATAAATATGGAGAAAAAACATAGAGTGCTTTAAGTTGCCATGTCATCACATGCCACAATTTTTTCTCTAAAAAAATATTTTTATCCATATCCTCTATCTTATAAAGTCTTTCAATCAATATCCCCTAAAATCTCTCTATTTTGTTACAATTTAATTTTCTCTCTCTCAACACCATCAATCTTCCATCCTCTCAAGATTATCATTTTTTATTTTAATATTTGGGGCCCACCTTTCTACAATTCTACATTTTTCATTAAAAATATCATTTTCTTTTAGTTTCCAAATACAGCTCTACTCTATTCAAATACTGTCACATGTGAACAAAAATCAAACCCGACCTTCTAGAATAAACATAGAGTGCTTTAAGGTGCCATGTCATCACATGCCGCAATTTTTTCTCAAAAAAAATCTCTTTATCCATATCATCTATCTCCTCAATCAATATCCCCTAAAATTCTCTATTTTGCTATCTCTCTCTCAACACCATCTATCTTCCATCTTTTCAAGATTGTCATTTTTTTATTTTAATAATTAGGGCCCACCTTTCAATAATTCACACTGATAAAATTTTCATTAAAAATATCATTTTCTTTTAGTTTCCAAATAGAGCTCTACTCTATTCAAAGATTGTCACATGTGAACGAAAATTAGACGTGACCTTCTGGTAGACCAAGATTGTCATTTTTTTATTTTAATATTTGGGGCCCACCTTTCAACAATTCACACTGATAAATTTTTCATTAAAAATATCTTTTTCTTTTAGTTTCCAAATAAAGCTCTACTCTATTCAAAGATGGTCACATGTGAACGAAAATCAGACCCGACCTTCTTGTAGACCACCTCATGGATGGGCTTATGATAAAAATGTTTGATCAGTTCTAAAATGGTATTGGTGTTGCTTCAAAGAGGTAGAGAAGAAATTTATGCGGAGGGATTGAAATGACCATTGGCCTATGTGAAAATGAAAAAATGGTGCATTTGTGCAAAGAGAGGATTGCACATTTTTATGATTTTCTTGTTAACAATATTATGTTGTTTGGTGTGATGTATTTTCCTTGCATAGAAGAAAAAAATGAATCAGTTTTCCTTGATAGAGAGGACTTTGATTTTCTACGAAAATATAAAATTTCATTCTCATGAGGAAATAAAAATCTGCATAAACTAGAATCCTCTTGTTGCACAAACAAGTCCAAATGGGGTGGCTTTGTTCTATTGGGCTTTGAAATTTTCAATGGGTAACAAAAACTTGAATGCATTTCTCATTACTAATATTATATATATTAACAAAGTTCACTTTTCTATATCTTCTATAGTAATTATTGATGTTATTCTTATTTTTATGTTGTTGAATGAATTTTTTAACGTTATCTTTGTAATAGTTTATTGTTGATGTTGACCACTTGTATTTGTGATTGAAGATGTGTTGATTGTTTTTATATAAATATGCATGAATATATTTTTATATGTTTATATTTAATTTTGATATCTCATAAATTCAAAATGTAATATCTTATTTTTTTCCCCGGGCTAAGCACGGGGCGTGCTTGCTAGTATACATATTTATTTATTTATTTATGTTGTCGTCGTCGTCTTGTGTCTTAACAAGATGTTTTGTGACATACTGAGATCACTAGATTAAGTCGTCAAAATAGCATTCTGAGATAATATTGAAGAGTTAAAACTTAAGGCTTATGTTTGCAAGTGTGAGAATTTACCTAGATGGATCGATACCGTGTTGAAGTCATCCAGGCTGTATGTATCCTTCACCGTTGCTGCCGTTGTTTCATGGTAATACTCTTGTCCATACTAGTGGTTGGTGAGGATGAGTAAAATTGAAATGAAGCCATTTGCAAAGGACTATCATTGTTGCAATATTTAGGGCTCATTCCGGTGATAGAGCTTGATGATTGTGGCTCCGCTAATTTGGAAATTAGAATCTAATATTGTCCATGAATCCATCCATGGTCCGATCATGCTTATTTCGGCGTCGCCACATTCTGCCCTTCTTCTTCCTCTGGTAAAACAACACCCCCCCCCCCCCCCCAACCCCCCAGTACTCCTCGTGCTCTGGCTACTCCTTTATCTTCATCATCATCATTAGGAAACTGTACAACTATCTCATATCCGTTCATGTCATCTTGCTTATATTTACAACCGGGGTGAGATCAACAGTATCAAGAAACCATTCAATTATCTCATATCCAATCATGTCATCTCTGACTGTCACCACTGTAGAAGATGCCATTGTAGTTTACCCATTTACTGTCAGGGCCATTTTTCCCCTCCAGTAAACACACACGCACCCACACACTCACACTACCCAAGTCCTTCAACGACAGGGCTACTAGGGATCAATCCCCCTGGTTGTCTCTGTGGTTAGGGAGATGCCTCACCAGTCACCACTAAACTATCATTGGATTTGGACTTACTGTTAGGGCTATCACACCACAACCTAACATGTTGCTTTTGACTCCCTCCTTTTGGAGTCTTAGTAGCTTCCCCCTTCTCCTTGTACCTTTATACTTGCAACACTTTGATTTCTCATACAGGGGATGTCCTTTATCATGTGTTACGTAAGGCCAATGGTTCGGCTGATATCCTTGCTAAGGAAGGAGTGCTTCGTCCTTCTTTATCCTTTGATGTATAGTTTGTTTTTTGTTTCCTCCTGTACTTTATTCTTTTGAGTTCTCCCTCTTATTAATAAATTTTACTCTTATAAAAAAAAAAAAAAATTTGTTGACCTGACACATTGTCGGGGCAAGTGGTTTTTATATTTGACCAGATCCTCCATACTGTTCTAATTGCTAAATTTGCAATTCATATACCATATCTTCATTCTTACTAATTCTCGAACTGCTTGATTCAAAATCATATCAATGAATTTTTTAGCTTATCATTTTTTTGTTGAATAATTGTTGAATGATGACCGACCAATTATAGCATGACATTATCTATAAACAACATAAAATATAGAATGTTATCCTGATATCTTCCATCAAGTTGTCGGTCGTTCATAACCAGGCAACTAAATAAGGGCTGAAAGCAGATCTTTTGGTGCAATCTAACTCCATCTGAGAATTTAGCTGTCTCAATACACAACTTTTACACTTTTTATTTTTATTTATTTTTTATTATTGAGGTTCTGATATTGAGCACATTCTACCGTGCCATGGGCTCTTGTCAATTTTTACTTGTTGCCCTTACTTGTATAGTTTCTATATAACATTCATTATTTCTTCAATGTTTGTGAAATAAATATCGAAGATATATTGTAATAATATCATTTATTTATTAGGTTATTTAGAGCAGTGCTGTTGATATTGGTTGCGTGTTTTGGAATGTGTTTGATTCCAGATAGCATTTACTGGAGTTGTTTATCCGTGCCTGGTTATTGCCTACATGGGTGAAGCTGCCTACCTGTCCAAGCACAAATTGGACCTTCGTAGAAGCTTCCATAAAGCCATCCCAGGTGAAAACTTTATTCTTTTATACTAGGATGAATAAAGAGGACACTCAAGTTTGAGAGGGGGAATTAGTACTGGCTATCTTTTTGTAAGCTTCAAACTGGTTGTTGCTATATCGGCTTTGATCCAATGGATACGCATAAGTGCCCCTTCTTTATATGTTGAAATAGCAGTTGAATTCTCTGTGGTCCAAGCTTTTGGGAATCTAATCTGTCCATTTGTGCCTTATTTCGATTCAAATAAATATAAATATATGCACGTGCACACACATATATAGAGATTATCCAGTGCACCCGATGCGCATGGGGAATTCCTTGCGCACCTCATGGCCTACTCTATCACCTATCCGAATGGACCAAATATGGGAGTCCCTTGAATTACATTGATCCCATTTTCTTACACCTATCCGAATGGATTGCATTGTTGTATCAACTGTGCTAATGACCAGGGGGTTAGGATGATCAGGTGGCCTCATATTTTGTACATAGGGAGGCCTCATGCACTGATCTTATTGTTTGCCTACCGGTATTGTGTGCTCTAGCTGAGCTTGAGCAATGAGGCCCTTTGTCTATTTATCTTGAGAGAGAAAGAATCCTCTGAATTTATGAACCTCAAGTCCCAGAAAATAGGACTGTAGACTTAAATCCTTCATATGAAATGAAGCATGAAGGATTTTCTGAAGTCTCAATATATTGTCGGGATCAGTTATAGTGATGATGTAATCCACATAAGCAAGCAAAATGTTTTGGACCACGTAATGTGTGTTAAAGAAATAGAGACGGATCATATTTGCTTTGTGTGAACTAAGCAAGTTGAAGGGTCTGCTTGAATTTATCAAACAATGCTTTGGGGGTCTGTTTGAGACAATATAGGGATTGCATTAATTGACGGACATGAGTTGAGGAAGCCAGGAGGAACCCACATGTAAATCTATTCTTTTAGATTGCTATAAAGAAAAGCATTATTGATGCCATCTGAAATAGTGGCCATGACTGAGATGCTTCAATGACAGTTGCATAAACCAAATTGGTGAATTTAGTCTAGAGAATACTCTTCAATTGTCTTATTCCCTTGATAATATTCTGCAATCTCGTATTTTTGTTGATATCTCTTTGCTGAGTTTTCTGAATTAGTATACCTATTTTAGTTAATGCCACATTCCTTTAGCGGTTTGATAGGGCCTCAGATTAGGCAGTAGATGTGGATTTACATGATTGAGAATCCAACTAATGATTTTGGCATCATTGGTTTCCCATCGAGCCAATCTTTCAATGTCCGTGGGTTTCATAGTGGATCCATCAGCATGTCCCCATAGGTCTTTCCATCGAACAAACATTCGAAGCTGAAATTCCCTGGAAAATAATTTTTTCCATGGAATATTATGAAAGATTGGGTTTTTCCATTTGAAGGGAATAGAACTTTTCAAATTCATATATAGAAAAATGATTTTTTAAAAAGGCTGGACAACCCAAAATTTTTCACATAGACCCTCTGTTATGCTCCCAAAAATTGACTTGTTTGCATATCCGACAGCAATATGCTCTTAGTGAATCAGAAAATCTCAGACCAGAGAACAGATGAAATTCTACGGTCTTGATGGAAACAATTCTAGAAAAGTGCCAAATCAGAAACGGGGAAAATGGGCTTACCTCTGATAGTCTGAAAAATCCCAAAATATCCAGATAACCTTAATAAAATGGGGTGAATCCTGTGGTTGAAGTCTTGTTACCAACTGTGATCTCAGGTGGTCCCACAACACGTCCCTGCTACAATCTTCCAGAACAGTCGACCGACTGTTTACAAAAATGGCATCCTTATCTTCCTTGAGATAGATACTTGCAAGATATCTCCTCAATTGAGTAGATATGATGCCAAAGATGCTTCCCCACCACATTCAACCATAGACATCAACTGGTAGTCACTGTTTTGGGGATTTGGAACTGTAGTAATGAGCGTGAATAACTGCACCAGTTGTTGTAACTGCTGGACCAAAGCCTAGATAAAGGAGTAGGGTCACGTCAGGTAGGTTGACTGTTGGCATAAATCTTTTGGCACAACTCGAACATGAGTTTTGTTTGCTTGAGATAGACTGGAACGGAGAAACAGAATTCATGTAGTTAGACCTCAACATTGGGTGAGAATATGACTGAAGAAAAATCTACTTGGCAACAACCAAATGAGAAAAAAGAAGTGAGGAAAAATCCAAAAATGTAGAGAAAAATAAGCCTCTGCAGGCAAACTAGGCAAATTATGACACGAAGGAAATAGATTAGGCAGAGGGGAAGAAAGCAGAGAAAGCTGGAGCTGGTTGGCTGGGTGGTCGAGCTTCTGTGACTGTTGGGTCTTCTTTCTTTCTTATCCCTTATCCCTCTTTTCCCTCTTTCCTCCTGTTTCCTTCTTCTCTCTTTCTTAACATTGAAAGAGGGAACTAACCCTAGACATATATGGGCATACATTTTTACATAAAAGTCTGTTAAAAGTGCCTACTTTACACCTATTATTTTGTGGAACTATGAAGATCTGTTAAGTAGTTCCATATTTTCAAAATCTGGACTGCCTAGTTTGATTCAGTTGTAGGTCATTCTCTCTCAAAGAACTGGATTCTGTAGAGGCCTAATCTATGTCATGGAAAGCTGCTTCTAAAGCTGCTTCTAATAACAATTAAAAATCAGAATTTCATGGGTCCCACATGTGGCCCACGAGTCTTGTTGTCATGACATATTATTGCTGCTGCATCAGCTATCCTCATGAATCATTGGAAAGTTTGTTTTACTGAGTGCTTCTACATATGTGATAAATGAATTTTTTATACTGCCATTCTTGGCCTGCAGATTTTATTTTTTTTAAATTGAAACATGTTTGTAATCCATACAGAAAGCATTATTCATTTATGCATAATCTCATGTTTTTATTTCACACCCTCTTTGCAGAGGCAGTATTTTGGCCAGTATTTATTATTGCGACGTTAGCAACAGTTGTGGGCAGTCAGGCAATTATTTCAGCCACTTACTCCATTATCAGCCAGTGTAGAGCGCTGAGGTGTTTCCCACGTGTAAAGATAATACACACATCAAGCCAAGTGCATGGGCAGATTTATATACCAGAGGTGAACTGGATTTTGATGGTCTTGTGTATCATTGTAACGGTTGGCTTTAGAGACACGGCTATGATTGGAAATGCATACGGTACATGTTTCTCTACTATTTCCTGGAATGAATTTTTTTGTGGGTTTGGTAGTTTTATGGTCTATGCATAATTTAGGTACTTGACTACTAGGCTTGGCTGAGCTGGAATGGTTCGAATTGATTCAGAACAGCTCAGTTGTAAAAATAAGTTTTATATTCTATTATTTCTGAAAATAAGAAATTATTACTATATAGTCCCATAAAAACAGTGGCAGTCATGAAAGACTAACACAAAAACCCGTGCTAATCACGGGTACGCATGAAGAGATAGGATTCTATGTATGTTAGAAAGGGGCAAGATGGGAGTCCATACGCAGGGGAAGTATATTAGTGGGAAGTGGAGGGAGAGTATGTTAGCAATTGTAGAAACCGAAAATAGCTTGCTGTAGTTGTAGAAACCGAAAATAACTTTTGGTCAAAATTAAAAAGTAAAGTCAAAATTAGATCCAAAACCTCCCAGCTTAATATATTATAATGGGTGATTATGTAACCTATTTAATAGAATTTATGAGTGTTTTTTCTTTTATTCAACTAATAATGAAAAGCTCATGCAGCTACTTTTACATTTTCCTTGTTTCTTAAAGATGAACTGATGAAGTAATTGTTCATAATGACCCTCTTTTTGAAGTTTGCATTAGTGTCCACCAAAAACTTGTGAAACTTGGGTTTAGTGCCTAGTTGAATTGAAGTTTGATCAACTTGAATAACAAATGATTTTATAAATATGGTTCTGAAATATTTTACTTAGATTAGTTTATAAACTTTGGTTCTGAAATATTTTTTTATCCCTCTGGTTTCTTTCTCCAGGCCTTGCGGTGATCACTGTAATGTTTGTTACCACATGTTTGATGTTTCTTGTAATCGTCACAGTTTGGAAGAAAACAGCTCTGGCTGGAATCTTGTTTGTCGCTGTTTTCGGATCTTTGGAGCTTCTCTATTTCTCAGCTTGCCTTATCAAAGTACCAAAAGCCGGCTGGCTCCCCCTTCTCCTCTCATTCATTTTCATGACTGTGATGTCTATATGGCATTATGGGACCAGGCAAAAGGAAGTGTTTGAATTGCAAAACAAGGTTTGCTTAGAAAGGCTCCTAAGCCTTGGCCCGAACTTGGGAATAGTCCGTGTGCCTGGGATTGGACTCATCTACTCCAATGTGGTCTCTGGAGTTCCTCCTATGTTTGCTCACTTTGTCACCAACTTCCCCGCTTTCCACCGCATCTTGATCTTTGTCACTCTACAGTCTCTAACTGTACCGAAGGTCCCTCCCAGCGGGCGATTCCTTGTTGGTCGGATTGGTCCACCAGAGTACCGCCTCTTCCATTGTGTCATCAGGTATGGGTACAAGGATGCACGTTCGGACTGCTATGATTTTGAGAACCAGCTGATTATGAAGGTGGCAGAGTTCTTGCAGCACGAGGAAGAGGAAGACAGCAGTGGTGCTCAAGGGCAGATGTCACTGCCTGGAATTGCATCAAGTCCAGTGGCAGATGCTGTGGTGGGGCCTGAGAACGACGTCAGGATTGGACGACGGAAGAAAGTGGGGTTTCGGGGCGTCGATGAAGGGGAGCGAGTGAAAGAACTGATGGAGGCTAAGGAATCTGGGGTGGCATATATGATGGGGCACACATGCGTCGTGGCGAGTGATGCATCATCCTTCATGAAGAAGTTTGCAATCGACTTTGTGTACGGGTTCCTCCAGAGGAACTGCCGGCGTTCAGCAGTTGCACTAGGAATCCCCCATACCTCATTGATTGAGGTGGGCATGGTGTACCATGTGTGAACAAGGTAATGTACCTGTCATTTGCCCTCACCTTCATTATCATTTACCAATTACTTCGCTTCAGGGTCATCATGAATGATAAAAAAGGTTTGAAGTGAATCATTCTACCAAATCTAAAACCACCAACCTGGTAATTTTATGAGGGATGAAGAACATTTGTGGAAGTCGTCATTTTCCAGATGTGGGGAACCGATCGAGGAGGTAAACTATCCGGCGATTTATAATGAGGGGATCTTGTGCAGCCGTTGGACAAAATAGACGACAAACGATTCTCCTATTATGATGGACTATTGATTATTCTAGATGGAGGCTGAATTTGGTGAACGTTGCAAAGCTAGTTGGGAATCAGCTGGAGGATGGGAAAGAGGTTCGTTTACATCTGGGCATTGAAGACTGACCTCAGATGTGCAATAGGTGAGGAGAGATTGAAAGGAACTGATGACATTGCTGAGAGACTGTACTTTGCCGAGACTAACATGTTCTTTTTCCCCCTTCAATTTTGTTGATGTGTATTTTTATTGTTGTATGGAAAAGCAGTTCATTCCATTCTTTACTGATTAATTATCTTGTATCTTCTCTCATGGTGTGCTTTGTTACTATGCATTTTAGTTGTGTCTGAGATTAATTCATATGAATGTCGATGCATTTTTGTTGATCCTTACCATACCAGACCTTTTTTCTTGTACCACACCCCCACTTATTAGTAGACATCCGAGTGGGCCCCACGAGTTAGACTGCAAATGAGAAGTATGCAATCCGCTTGTAGGAGACTCTGTTACCTTAGACTGTTGCTATGTTGCTTTTTTTTTTTTTCATGCTTGGGCGAGAGAAAAGTAGAGTGGGGAAGTAAACTTATTATTTGACTTTGCTACTTTTACTCCTCCACAAGCCCTTTTTTTTCCTTTACCATAGAAAACTTGATAAAGGGTGCCGAAGTTTTAAATTAAGAAGTGTCTTTTAATGACCCTCTTTCATCTCTTATCATGATATGTCATTTCTTAAACACACTAGATAGCGTTTGGTTCGCTGTAATGAAGATCGGAATGGAATGGTCATTCCAACGGAATGATCATGATAGCGTTTGGTTCGTACAAAAGTGGCGGAATGACCATTACCTCCGGAATCACCATTCCTTTAAGTAGAGGAATGGCCATTCCATTGGGAAGGCAGAGGAATGACAATTTCATTCCTTTATGTTTTTTGGTTGAGACTGAAATATTCCTTTAAGTAGAGGAATGGCCATTCCATTGGGAAGGCAGAGGAATGACAATTCCATTCCTTTATGTTTTTTGGTTGAGACTGAAATGCCCCGGACAAGGGTATGTTATAATAATTATAATAATTTATATTATTAATAATATTATAATTATATTTAATATTATAATATTATTATTTTTAATATTTTTAATAATTATATTAAATATAATTATAATAACAATTAATATAATATATACAAATATTTATTAATATTATATTAATGTATATTATTATTATTATATTAATATTGTATTATTAATATAATCAATATTAATATTAACAAGGCCATTCCATTCCAAAATTCTAACAAGGGTATTTTGGTCAGTTTTATGTAAATTTTATTCCATTTCGGACATTATTCCAGTATACCAAATGCAAGAATATGAATCCAGATTTTTATTACTGGGTTGATTCCACAGCGTACCAAACGATAGAATGGAAATGACTACTCCTGCCTCATTCCATTCCAAACTCATTCTGCTCTCCATTTCATTCCTGTCTAAAATCATTTTAGCAAACCAAACGCTACCTAAGTGTCATTTTAAAGTGATCACTGTGTCCAAGGCCATCCGGTTTCTGTACTGATAGTGTGATAGTGTGACATGGGCTGGAACAGGCCATAGGCACACTATATACATTTTCGGCTTAAAACGAAATAATGAGTCCAATGAGCAATGAGCGCCCTAAGCTTAGGAGGATAAGATAAAGCTGTAGGTTTTCTTTTCACTTCAGTTCTCTTTTGATAGCTAGCGAAAGGACTGGACTTCTATCTAATAGATTTATTTAGAAAGCAGCATGGCCCGTGTGGCTAACAATGTCAAGTGAGATATATTTTAAAAAATCCAAGGATTTGATTGCGCGACTAACAATGTCAGTAGAGTTCCAAGGTTTGTTCTTTCTTTGCTCGAACCAACCATTACCTCACAAGGAGCCAGAGTAGTTAGAGCCAGTGGGTTTACAAGTGAAGGAAATCCCACAACATCTTTGACAGAATACAGTGTTTGTCCCCAAGATATCTGAATTTCTTCTTTGATTAATTTCTTAAAGTGAGAACTTGTTGAGCTGGGCAAGTGAGAAGTCGCTTTTGACTTGCTGAATTATTTGAATTTTGGTATTCAAAATTCTCCTTAGTCCTTGCCCATTAGCATTCTTAAATTCTACTTCCTACAGGCAGCATTTGGAATTCTCTAAACAGGAGATCCCCAAATGCTTGCAACCAAACAGGCCTCCTAGTATGAGGCCTTTTGTTTTCATTTTTTCTATTTAATTTTATATTTCTTTCATTAAATTAAACACAAATTTAAGGTTTTTTTTATTTCCTCTAAAAACCCCTTTAATTTTTGAACCCTGATTTTTTTTTTAAATTTATTAGAGGAATGATTATATAAGGTTAATGTTATTGAGAAAGTCCAATGAGCTCTAGCTATTTACATGTACTTTGGGCTCACTTTGTGAAAATCCGTGTCATTTGAAAGATACATCTACCCATCATATATATATATATATATATATATATATATATATGGGAAATATTCATATGCATCTATCCCTCACCATTTTTTGTTAGGGTATGATCTATCCCTCACCATTTTTTGTGAGGGACACCCCCTATATATATATATATATATATATATATATATATATATATATATGGAAGTGCTCCTATGAAAGACACTCTCACCAACTTTGTGAGAGATGGGTGGGGGCCCTCACGTTTAAGTTGGGAGTCCTTACATTTAAGTTGGTGATAGTGGATATGGAAGTGAGGGCCCCCACCCATCTCTCATCAAGTTGGTGAGAGTGTCTCTTATAGGAGCACTCTCATAAGTTGGGGGTCATATGAATATTCCCATATATATATATATATATATATATATATATATGGGGGATATTCAAGTGCATCCATCCCTCACCATTGTGGTGAGGGACACCTCTTTTTGGGAAGTTTCAAGTACAAAAGATGGGTACAAAAGAGAAGTATAATTCTCTTTTTGTACTTGAAACTTCCCAAAAATGGGGTGTCCCTCACCAAAAATGGTGAGGGATAGATGCATATGAATATTTCACATATATGTGTGTGTGTGTGTGTGTGTATATATATATATATATGTGAATCCAGATCTTACTTCAATCATCACCACTACATTGTGGAGATCATAAAGAAATAGTGATTAAATCACACAATGCATGATTATCTTTTGAAATATTTAAATCTTTGTAAAATGTTGTGACCTTATGCCCATCCAAAATAATCATTTAAACTTCTACTAATTGGTTTGATAGATGTCTAAACTTTTGTTTCATTACGAGAAATAATGAATATCTCATGGAAAGGATGAAAAAAGCAATTAAATCATAGTTGTCTAACCCAAAGGTGAATGTTGCTCTGATCATAGCAAAACTTCATTTGGTGTTGGATGAACCAACTACACATTATACATGGAAGGTTGGGTCTATGAAACATGGGCCTTTATGTATATAAAAAAAATCATATGATTTATTGAAAATGATCACATGTTATTAATTAGTTTAATCACGTTTTTTTCAATCTGATGTGATTTTTGTTCAATGAAAGCAAATCTTGGGCTCACTGGAGTAGAAATAGGTTGCATTATCATGTGAATGGTTTAGATATTTATAAGGTGGCTCTCAGGATATGATATGAACAAATTAAGTTAACCTTACGCAGTTGCTTCTCATTTTATAATGATTATTATCATCACAATGTCAATTTAAAAGACATATTTTTTTTGTTTTCTTAAGGAAAACTAACAACTAATAAACAGTAGACATGCCCTAATGCAGATAGGTGAGAGCATACCTAACATCAAACTACACACTTATTCAACTTAGTGGACGTGATTAAATTAATGAAATG
The DNA here is from genome assembly GCA_028538565.1 of Umbellularia californica. Taxonomy (NCBI): domain Eukaryota; kingdom Viridiplantae; phylum Streptophyta; class Magnoliopsida; order Laurales; family Lauraceae; genus Umbellularia; species Umbellularia californica. The sequence goes on along the minus strand of JAPQWN010000006.1, from coordinate 8,947,596 downwards.
GCAAGTTGATATGAGAACTTTTTATAACAAACAACCCTCATAAGGCACAATTGTCAATTTCAAAGAGAGAGAGTAAAATGTAAGAAAGAATGAAAGGGCTTTGTCCTTCAGTCCTTTGTTGGGTGAGATGTTGCTTTCAAGCCTGCTCTTCTTTCCCATTTGTCAAGGGAAATGGGCTCGACCATGATCCATTAAAAGACACAAACAGTGGGTGAATGTTGACTGGGAACAAGGTCCTCTTGATTGTCCAAAGAGTCACTCCTCTCTTTTGCTTGCATTGGAATAAAAGCAGCATATACCCTGCATTTTTCTTCCTGGTCATAGAAAACAACACAAGAAAAACTCCTATCAACTTCATATAATCAAGCTAACATGTGTATGTAATGACTTTGATGTCCTTTGCCAGTCCAAGATTTGCCCAAGATGGGCGTAGGCCACTAGATATCAGTCAAAATCGCCATACTAGTCAGTTAAAGCAGCCAAGTTACTGCAGCATGGGTGGGGCCCTAAAATTTAATTGCATAGAGTGGGGAACCTTAAATTTAGGAAAAACACCTATACTTTTGGGTTATCACAAGGAACCTTCAGAACCTTTTTTTGTTTTAACATACAACCATATCTGTTGATTTCAATAACCACCTAGATTAACAGTAAAAGGTTGTTTTTTCAACAAATTGTCGAAATCTAGCATATTTGGTTGTGTAATGGTGATAATGTCATTATTATTAGCTGGTTTAGATTAAATATATGAAATTAACGTGAAATACTATCGAACCTAAGTTAATTTAACAAAGGCTAACACCATGACTTTAACTTGAATAAGGTCAGAATATTTAAAGACATTTTCATGCTTTTATGACAGATTAAGTCAATTTTTTTAACTTGGTACGTATTTGACTATAGGTTAAGGTGGTTGTTTGAGATTGTCAAATAAGTCGAGGTAATTACCCATAAAAACACAAAAATGCAGGGGGTTATTTGTTAAAAAGATCCTTTCATGGAAGGAAGATATTTTCTTGATCCCTTGGGATAGTAAAATGTAGTTATCACTTGAGGTTGAGGGTTTGAATCTTCAGAATGGTGCCAAAAACTATGGGGATAACCTGTTTTTGCTTGAAATAGCATCTAGCTTCATTTGGGTGTATTGCAGCCAGAAATCCTTAGAATGTCCTCTTTATGTGGGGTCTCATTTCTAGGATCAACTCTTTCTACTCCCTTTGCTCAAAGGTCCAAATGCAGTTCTTTTAACCTGTATTTTCAATGGAAGTACTCCTATATCCAAACAGGCCCACTTTTAAGGATGGATTCAATGAATTTCAATGTAAATACCACATCAGTCTCACTCTCTCCTTTTGATTTCCCACCGTTTCAACAAGTCTTCTTAGTTCCTGTGATATTGTGACTCCACCTCTAACCACCATTTGTACATTTTAATTTTTAACCATGCAGAGGACATAATAGAATGTTCCATAGTAAATTTCATTTGATTAGCCAATTAGAACTTTTGGCCCAAATTGGGGTGGTTGGGTCATTTCCTGGCCTGAACTCAGCCTGCCCCAAATTATAAGGACCAAATCTGAACTTGAAACTGCCAGAACATACCTGAAATGAGTTATAATTCCCTAGATGAGCGCAATTTGGGTTGAGTTGGAATGGGATCAGGCTCCTTTCTTAGCTTATGCTTGGTGTTAGTTTTTGTGCGTAGTATATGGAATTCAAGTTCCAAGGTCGAACCCAACCCAAACTTTTATGTGGGTTTTTAAAAGCCAGGCCCAAGGTCAACATGAACCCTTAAATTCCCAACTAAGTTTCGCTTTTGGTAGCATGGGTCATGCGTGTTTGGTTTTGACCCAGAGTCCTAGTTTAAATAGCCCTTTCCCTCAACAAAGCAGGGTTGTGAAACCTCACACAGCCCACAAGCTTGACCTGCAAAACCAGATTCAAATTCACCCTGAAACATATATGGATTTTGATGCAAGTTGGATTGGCTTGTCCCTCTCGAATATGGGTTAGCCCTCAACTGCAGACCTCCCATCCACTCGATCCATATTACCACTAGGGATGCAAGCCTTGAATTGGCCAATAAACCCAACCTGCATCTGACCCACGGCCTTGTTGAAGTCATCGCTCACTCAGCATACACACGGGAGGGGTTGTGTTTTCTACTTAAGTAAAGAGTCTTGGTTAGCAAGTCTGTCTTTACTTTTTCTATTCATATTGGTGAATGTATAATTGAGTTTAGTAGAATACAATATACATATTTAGTAATTTACATTGTGTTCTCACTCTCTATCTTCCCTTTCCCTCAACAAACCTGACCTGCATTTGACTTCCACTTCTAAGAGTTTGATGCAGTTTGGGTTGGGCTTGACCCCTCTAATTGACAGGTTGGCCCTCAAAGCAATAGGGTGTGAAGAATCCCAGTGATCTCTCTCTCTCTCTCTCTCTCTCTCTCTCTGCGAGATTTGAAACAAACTACTCATCCAACTCTTCCTTGACAGACAGTATAAATTACAACAGGGTGGACTGTTGCAACGTTTCTAATCACAAAAGGAATATACTTTTTGCGTAAAACAGCTCTACTACTTGTACGAAGGAATCAGAGGCATATGATATTAGTCTGCAAATCATTTAATCATCATATCTCCTGCGATCTTCCCCATTTTGATACATTACAGTACTCTAATACATGTTTTCCATTTTTTAACAAGGCTACTTTAATACCTTGACAAATTCCATCTATTATATATTTCTTCCTTCCTTCGGTGTTGGATCTAACAAGTTCATGTTGAGATCACATGACATTGTCCTTCGTTTGATGGAGGGAATATATATATCTGTTCCTTCTTTAAATTAAGTTGTAAGAGTTGGACTATAGCTGTATATGATTGTATACTAATAATTTATGTACTGTGATAAATTATATACTCCTTGGCGGTTGATTCCCATGTCGACACATGCGTGAATCGTGCCTACTTAGGACTACAAATGGATGATTAATGCGTCAAGTCAAGTGAGTTCATGTGACTAGAACACACCAAAACGGATATCAGATAGATCAATGGCGGACCCAGGAATTTCGTCTGGGCGGTACGGTATATAGTCATGTAAAGACGATACATAATAAAATTGAATCTTACAAGATATTATCTAAGGGGGTTCTCGAACCACACCCGCGTGTTAACACATGGGTCCGCCCCTGAAAGAGATCGCCCAACCTGCTCACAGGGAATTTTAGCCGGGGCCAAATAAGGAGAGCTTGTTGTTAAGCGATCTTAGTTTGAGAAGCTACACTCAACTCATTGATTTAGGGAATGTTTGGCAAGTCTAATTTGTTTGATGAGTCGATTTAGTTAGAACATTCTACAAATAGATTATTTGGTACATCTAATTCATTTTTCTTAAAGCACACTTATAATATGTAGTATGAATACAATGTGAAAATTTGTCATATAGTAAAAGTTATATGAAAAGTTGTAGATTGATGTCTGGTTGAAGACATTACAATTTTTTCCCCTTCTTTAACTCCAAGGTGTTGGCCGAGTGGTGAGGACCATAGTTCCTCCCTCTTCCGGAGCTAGAGGTCTTGGTATCGACCCCTGGTTCCCCCTTCTTTAGGAACCAAAGGTTGAGTCCACTTGTGCTATTACCTAGGAGCCACAGGGGTTTTAGCCGGTTTCTCTCTGGGCCCGAAGGGATTAATTCAATCCAAAGGGTTTGGAACCCTCCGTTAGTAAAAAAAAAAATGTCTTCATTATGATTCAATCAAAATGGGTTTGTGTTTATCTACACTTCATTGAATTTCATGTTTGAATTAATGGTGTGTTTTACACATGATTAATATCATTAAGGATACCCAAGCTCAATTTAAACGAAGAATGTTTTTAAGCAGTCTCCAGTTTTGAGAATGTATGTAGCCCCGCACTCATTCCCACAATTCACTAACCAGTTGCGCTACATTTGCGGATCCTTAGTAGGTTTATTGTGATTTTGAGCTATTTGAATTTCAGAGGACCCCACTGATCTATTCATAGGGCTGACATAATATGTTCAAAGACCTGACCTCTAAGGATCCTCATTCGGTGGTCGATCTGGCTTCATTTGTTGCTCTGGGTATGTGTTATGGCACGCTCCCACCATCATTAACAGTTATCCAGTTCTCAAGTCATTCCACAAACACAATGATTTGTAGGCCTTTTCCTTTCTCTTTTAATTTCAGGAAGTCATGATTCTATTGAGCTATACAATAAAACACAATCATATGACAGAGCTTATACCACAGATATGTGTGATTCCCATTTAAGTGTAAATGATGCTTAAATTACTAATAATGTATCGATTTAAATTATGAATCCTCGGCTCACTCGATATGTTCTTGCACAGCATTTTCTGAAAAACTAAACATGATTTTTGAGAAAGGTCATTCTCCAATGCTTTGGGTAAATGTCATGTCTAGGTTTATCTTTTCCGACAAAAAGCATGGTCCCTGCCCTCCGGTGAGGGAAGTAGACCTCGGATGAGGTAAAACAATCCTCGGGTGAGAAAAGATGACTACCCATATTCAAACTCTGCACAGTTAGGTAAGAGCTAATTAACACCGGGTAAGAAGTCATTCTTGTTCGCATGAGAATTGAATACATGCACACTCATAATCTTATAGGCTCCACTAAAGGATTATTAAAGAGGTGATGTGAATGGTATAAGGTAGAGATATAAATGAGATATTGACTTCCTTAGAACTTGAATTACTAAGTGACAAAGGTTCCTCATTTTCATCTTCCCCTCTATTTCCTTTTTCAATAAAGGAGGATTATTTTTAGTCTTGGGTATTCATCATTTTTCTTCATTTTTAACCACTTTGGGAAATCAAAGTCTTAGAATCTCAAAGAATTCAATTACATTCTATAGCCTAGTGTAAGAGATTAAATGTGTGTTATAAAAGAGTACTAAACAATGAAAAGCAAAATCTAAGTGACAAGAGCACAACCCAAGCATGCCATGAAACCATAAAATTCTCATTGGGCTATAAAATATAGAGCAGCCTGCAAGTAAAGAAGGGAGAGGTCATCAAAGAGATTGCAGGTGAAATAAAGGGAATTGATTCGACTGTGCTGGCACATGGTGGGGACTGGGGAGTCAGAAGACCCAATTGATATAGATGTGAGAGTGTTTCGAGAAATCGTGTGGGACCCACCTATCATGTAAATGATGATGGTAGAGATGGTGATGCGGAATGTACGGTTGGACTTGGACCAACGAAATATTAATGGCAGCACATGGACACGTACCTCACAATGTCCGGTCGAACTGAAATGAATTGAGGAGATTGTAGCCTCACAGTCTGCAGGTTCACACACTGTCTCTTTCTTTCAGTTCTTTTTGAACCTTTAGATGTCTCAAATAACTATGTCTGAGACTCTGAGTCAGAAATATAATCCCAGGGACACGTACCTCCTCCAGTCGAACTGAAATGAATTGAGGAGATTGTAACCTCACAGCCTGCAGGTTCACACACTGTCTCTTTCTTTCAGTTCTTTTTGAACTTTTAGATGCCTCAAATAACTATGTCTGAGACTCCGAGTCAGAAATATAATCCCTGGTCAAACAGATTCCATCTTAAATCTGCTCAAAATCAACGTAAGATGTAGTCTCTCGTTGTAGCACAACTATTTGGCCAGGAATGTGGATGAGTGTCCTTGTGTGTGAGTTCAAGTCCATGTAAAAAAAAATCACTGCGAAATAAGTTTAACCGATTCTATTTTTTTTTCTTATGCCGGGAGTGATACTTCCGTTGGTGTTACCAATGTGCCAATCCCGCTCAACAATGTATAAGAAATAATGTGGTCCGTTTGCAATGGCACTGACATCAAATTAATCATGTGGTTAAGACTGGGTCGATCTCCTGATAAGTCTTAATCTCTGACCCATGGAGAGTTTGGATTGAGATCATACTACTAGATCGGCATTAAATTCAGGTGTGACTTACGCCTCATATTAGTTAAGAGATGTGGGATTCTATGAGGGGTAGATACCACAATGATCATGACTTTTAGAGATTACTCTATATTATGGAGATGAGAACGCTTGACTGATCATTCGGTAGATTTAAAAGCATTAGTTGTGAATTCGCAAAATTAATCTTGCACCGAAACACAGAATTGTACCTATTCCTATGAGACAAGCACATGTCCCACCATTAAATGGATCAAATGAATCCTCTTAGTCCTTGTCATCAGGGGCAGACCTACATGTGGTGGCCCCCTTAAGTTTTCAAATTTTTATTTTTTATGACTAAATTTTCTGTAATTTTTTATTTTGACACCTAAATTGTTAAAATTTTCTTTTAATAATTTTCATTTGCCCCCCGCTAGTTCCATTTTCTTGGGTCCATCCCTGTTTGTCATCATGATTTGAGTGGTTCCATTTCAAATGTGTCTGCTGTTGAAATTACAAGGTAATGCTGGAAAACTCAGGAGAACTTACTAATGACCAGAAGGATGAAGATTCCTTCTGGATTTTTATCAACTGGAAATCAGCATGATATAAAACCGACATTTCTCTTGGTTTTTGTTCCTCGTTTTTTCCAAACATGAGAAATCTGGGAGGATGTATGTTACTCACATCTCAAACGCAGTGGCACTTATATTCAGGATCCCACTGCTTATTGTGCCGGATGCAAATCACTATGTAGACCATATTGTTTAACCCCAAAAGTCTCAAGAACTTTGGTTTTCCATGGAATTTCTTTCCTTTTTTGCAACGTATCTTTAGAAGAAATAAATTTTGAACCAATATCATATTTCGGTAATACACACCAGTAATCAATGAAAAACCTTACCAGCATCCATTACCATTGATAAAATCATTTAACTTCAATACCATAACAACAAAGATTACAATTTCATCATAGGAAGTAAAATGTAGTTACATATAATTCTCTCTAGCTATAACCTTTCCATCCCCTTTATCAGCATGCATCCAAGTATTTATGCAAACCATGCATGGTGTATGTCACTCCATCTAAATTAAGTAACATACTCTAATCAATTCGTTAATTTTAAACTAGATTGTGTTTCACAAACCATAGTATATGTCACTTGATATACGTAATTTTGATATATAGAAAGTTAGGCCCTACACAAGCCCAAGTCATGTGGTTGGCAAGGTTTGGTTTGGATATCAAAGAAAAGATCATTTCACTTCTATAAAGTAACATTATGCACCTCACATCCATGATCCAAAAACTTCATGTGCCTTCAAGAGACCAAAAGATCATGTTATGATTGTGGACTTTGAAAACAAAGACTGATTTAAATAATAAGAACTTTCTTTTTGAAGCTTTGAATTCTATAAGCCAAGTCATAATGAGGAAATCAAGGGTATTTAATTAATGCTTCACATGTCATCATTTGCACACATCCCTTGATCCCAAGTAACCACTGTTTCACATATTTAAATGACTTTCCATGGTCAAAACTCAAAATAGTACAATTCTTTATTAAAAAATATATATTCTTTTGTTTTTTAGTATAATCACATGACTTGGGTACGTTCAATGCAGTCTCCATTTAAGAGTGTGTTCACACTGATATCGATCTTGAACATGGATATGTTCTAGGACACCTAATTGTGAGGGAGAGTGTCAACTTAAAAGAATAGGGTTTAATGGAATGATGATAAATGGAGATGATTATTAGATTATTATATCTAGATCTAGTTTTAATTAGCACGAGGTCGCAGGGATAAATGGAGATGATTATTAGATTATTATATCTAGATCTAGTTTTAATTAGCACGAGGTCGTAGGGGATGTGATGCTCATGTTCTCATATGCAAAAGCCTAAACGCCGTGACACTCAGATTTCCATTCACATTACCTTATGTTGATCTTAATCTAATTATCCGCTTTTCGCTCTTTTTTTAATTCTTTGATTATGTATGCAAGTAACTGATTTTGCTCTCTTTTCTAATCTTTGATTATGTACACAAGTAACTGATTTTGTACTTCTTTTAGTGCTTTGTTGTTGATCAAGTCGCAAATTACATGATAAGAACGTAATAGGACACATGATAGAATAATATATACACCATTGTGAATAAGAATATTTATACTTGATTCCATCCCTAAGTATAGATTAATTACAATATAGCAAATATGTAACAACATATGTTGCTGCAGCTGCTGCTTCTTCTTCATCTTTTGCGTCTGAACAACCCACTCAATAAGGAGGATATGGTTCAAGCCCCAGTTAGCCTGTTTTTAGCCAAACATCATGGCCATTGAGCTACTACCAGAAAAATGGACTACTGCCTTTTCTTTTATTTTTAACACTGCCAAAAAGCCTATGCTATGCACACTCCCCAAATAAAAAGGGAATAATTTTGAGAAAACTAAAAACACAAACATGAAATTCAACTCTTTGAATTCAAGTAATTTATATTCAATGCATATATGCTTGTGAGTTTTAAAAACACAGAAAAAGAAAACATGAAAAAACATGTTAGTGAAAGGAAAAATTAGTAAAAGAACGTAAGTTTTATATTATCAATGCGAAAGGAAGATAAATCTTATGACAAAGAAACTGCAAAAAGCAAAAAGAATGCAAAAGAAAAAAAATATAGATAAAAGTAAAAAATATTCTAATTTGAATTATTTTCCACCCAAGTCTCCAACGAATAGGAATACAACCAAGGACACCAAGGTTATTCCAGAAGAGAGAAAGGGTGAGCGGGGCTATTGATGGATTGACAACAATTTAAGAACTGAGGATTGTTGTAGTTGAAAGAATAGTAATTAATTAGCTGATGCAAATATTTATGAATGGGTTCTCTAGATATATTAACAGTAATCATAGTTGTGAGAAAATGATGATAAATTATACATTTTATAGCATCTGATACTACTAAAATTTAAATTCCTCCACAGAAGAAAAAGATTTTAGAAACGCTATTATCAGGTGATCTTAAAAAATACATGTGAACAATATTGAGGATGGGATTACTAGGCGTTTTCCCCATTTTGAAGGGAAAAGAACATTTTGGTCATCCCAATTCTTATTCAATTTTTCTTTTTAAAAGGCTTCACTGTCAAGGGGGCATTTGAACATGTTTATGGTAATTGAGGATGTTCTATTTTCTTCTAAATAATAAACTCTCCGTATAGGGTCAATATATAGAAATAGAAAAAAAAAACTCAATTTTTATAGGCATTTTATAAGCAGGAGAAATATTTAAAAACACATTAAAAAAACTCATTTTTGACTGAAAAGGTTCTCCCATTGTCTTTTTCTTTTTATAATAAAATAAATTTATAGGGGTTTTACCAAAAAAGTCCTCTTAAACTCGGTGAAGACAAAAAATACCCTCAAATTTTAATATCAACCAAAAAGGCCTTGAACAGGGATATCGCTGCTCGTCTTAATTTTTTTTTCCTTATGCTGAGTAGCAATATTGTAGTTTGTGACAGGGCAAAAAAAATTTTGAAATATGAAACAACGAGTGATAATATCTCCGCTCAGGGCTTTTATCACCAATATTAAAGTTTGAGGTTCTTTTAAGTCTTCACAAAGACTCAGAAAAAATTTTCAATAAAATCTGCTAAATTTATTTAAGGAAACTAGGAACGATCAGGGCATTTAGGTAATTTCGATACTGATAAGAGAAAGAGGTAAAGTAAAGTGATTTGGTAAGATCAAGATGCCGTGGAAAGGCCAAAGGCCTCGGTGCAATTTTCGAACGGCGACAGCGTAACTGACGCGGCCGTGGGGACAGAAACCACGTGGGCCCCATGCTACACAATCACAAGCACCCCTTAAAAACTGCCGGCTTGTGCGAGTCCACGTCAATGCAGTCGGTGGTCTACCGTACGGATGGCCCACCAGCGAAAAAAGTGGGGATACATACATCCATATAATAATAAAAGGATAGGTGAAATGTATATTAAGGCTCTTCTCACGGATTCACCATTTGAACTTTCTGTGGGGCCCAACTTTGAAACTCAATACAATAAGAGTATAAAAGTATCCACGGGGCGTATCAAGTTTGACTCTAGTTCAATCGCTTCATCCGTTGGCTCATAAATTTAATGGTTTCATATTAAAAGAAAAACTTAGCCCTTCATCTGGTGGTATAGTACATTCGGATGTGACCAAATCTTAGGATTAGTGACTATCGGGGGTCTATATTTGTGCATGGTTTAGATGGCCTGTTAGGCAAGCCGCACTGGTTGTTCTCAAGGATGCTTCACAATTTCCTTTGTGGGGCCCACCAGAACGGTTCATTTTCGGCGCCCATGCAATGTAATGTAATGCACGAGTCACGGCTACAGTGACTGCTCCAATTGCAGTTCCTTATTTTCTTATTGGAAGCATGGCCAATGGATTCTCAGAAACAGAACCTCATCAACTCTATTGAGAACTTTATACAAATTTCTCTTTCCTTTTGGGCTATATGTATGTTCAACAGATTCCATATGTGATAAATAAATTTTCTTGTTGGTTTTTCTTTTTTGACCTTTTAAATTCACAATGAGTGAGAACAAGAGAGAGTTTTAAATATTTGCTTTATACTTTTCTTTTGGATAGTGAGGTTCGAAAACCAAAATGCTAAGAGCCCGTTTGTTTCATGTAAATAAATCCCTCATTGTTTTGAGTTTTAAAATTTTTGAATTTATTAAAGTAAAGAAAGTAAGGTGAATATATAAAAACAACTATAAGATAATTTTTATCTTAGTAAAAGGTGAATGAGGGAGAGATGGAAAATGAATTCCGAATCATCACTCTAGTAACTTGAATCTCTTTCAGATTTAGGGTTTAGGGTTTTTAATTGGATATTATCATAAAAACTAAAAAATATTTTAAAATAATTAGTAAAAATCAATTTTTAAAATAATTAGTAAAAAATTAATAAGTATAAGATATCATCGATCAACTATTGCTTACACACTATTGCCTACAATAAATTATTTCTTTTGCGAAAGTGCCCCTATTTAAATAAAAGCGGGATACTGACGTGAAAAAGAACCATTTATGTCCTTTTAATCTTTAACAGAAGGTCGTAGCCTATCAAATATAAACCACCTTTCACTTAAACGTGACATCCCCATCTCCATTAATTGGGAGCAATAAATCCAAGGGTCGTTTAGAAGCAATCACTATCCCGCTCCGAGCAATAAATCTCTCTTCACCTTAAGGCTTATTTGGTTTAAAGCATATAAGGTATATCATGTTCGGAGCATTTTGAGAATTTTAAATGTTGTCCTCCAAAGTGGGACTCTAAAAGGTTTGAAATAGAAGTAAAATTCTCCTGTTAAAAGCAACTTTTCACATGGTCAGTTCAGCTAATTCTCAAACCCCAAATAAGCAGGGAATTCAATATTTTCACCGGCACTTTCTACACTTTAGTTAGAAAATTCCAACAAAAAAAAAATCTCATTAGAAATGCTTCCAAACAAACATGACATTAGCTTGCTTTTGCCGAGAAATCCGTGTCTAACCAATGGATACTCACCTCATATAAAATGGTAGCCTAAAAAGCATCATCATACGCAGTGGACCCATAACAAGGTGATCAAATGCAGGTGGTCCTCTACAGTGCAACATTCATATTAAGATTAAAAGGAATATTTTTTGGGACTTTTTTTTTTTTTTTGGTAAAACTCATTTGTGTGAATTATAAGGCAAGAAAGAAATGGTGGGTACATAAATGGAGGAAGACGACAACATGCAACGTGAGGATGATGGTTTGGGATCACGGAGATGTACTGAAACGGACTACGGCAAAAAGGTAGACCCGATAATCACGCACCCTAACATAAGCACCACTGCTATACTCAATTTCTCAGCTTCTCGATTTCTCTCACCAACTCCTCAGTTTCATTTCTCTTCTCTTCTCAATTTCTCAGCTTCTCGATTTCTCTCACCAACTCCTCAGTTTCATTTCTCTTCTCTTCTCTTCTCCAGGGAATCTCTCGCAAAATATCGATAACCGTAAAGATCGGGAAATTGGAAAGAGCGTGTCATGCCAAACTGTAAACACGCGGAATTCTCGCAACGCAACAACACTGGGGCAACTGGCAACTGGCGCCTCCTCAATTTTCTTATATGCCCCTAGGTTTCATCATATTTTAAGAAGACCCTTCTTTACAACACCTTGTAATTGGTGTTGTAATTGACTATTCTACGTTTAAACCTTTGGCATTGGCGGTTTTAATTTATTTGTAAATTAAGGTAAAGTAAATGTCAAATTAGTAAAAATAGGTAATAGTTGAAGAAATATAAAGTTTACTTTCTTTTGATAAAAGTAAAAGATGCATTTCTTTTTTCATCAGGTAAAACAATCTCAAGTGAGATGAAAGGTCAACAAATGGTAAAGTAATCACTTTTCTTGTGTTTTATAAGGTCAAGATTTTCGGAGGGTCTAGTAAATTGACGTGAATATTATTTTTTTTTTTTTGTGGTTGAGATTTACTTTTTCTCACTTATTTTTATTGAGCTAACATGGTGAAATACAATTTTTAACATCTAAAATCACTTTCTAATAGGTTTTACTTTAATCAATGTTATTTAGCAATTTATTTACATTTAATAAATGTTGGAGCTTAATGTCAAATTTGGCGTGTGGGAAGGGAGAGGCCAAATCTTTTTTGGATTATTTTATTACAAAATGTACCATTGGAGATGGGTTGAGTTGTCACTTTTGGAGAGTAAAAGTCTAAAATTCCAAACAAATAAGAAAGTATTAGATTTGGGATATGGTGTAGAGATGTCAAATTTCAAATGGTAAAATTGCCACATAAGCCACTAAAAAAATTTGACATCTCCAATTTAGCATATCTATTGGAGATGCTCTAAGGATCTACTCGTCTGCATAAAATACACAAAGAATTGAATGGATAGGAATTTATGGTTAAATGAGCCCCACCAAAGGACTGCTTAGTATTCATTAATTTCAATCTTCTGATGCTTCAATCTCCTCTAAAAAATAGGTTAATTTAAAGGCAGTTTTGGATATCACCTTCAATTCTTCATTTTTGACCACTTAGAAAAAATATAATTCTTAGTATTTAATTAAATGAAACAAACAAAGCTAAAGGCAAAATATAAAAATTACACGAAAGAAATGGGTCCAAAGGCACATTTGTGCTTGTTTTTGTGGCGTTGTGGAAAGCTCCGTTGAAGACCGAGTCCAATTACCCTAAGAAATGATATATCATGGAATTGTGGTTTCAGCTTCTCCTCGTAGAAAAGTATGCATACCAAACCTGTAACTTTGGGTACTAAAGAAAATTATTTTCACTCTAACTCATTTTTCACGAAGATGCACCTGCATAAACTTGCTATAAGGGCATCTAGTTTATTTATACAAAAGACACTCTTGCAGCTAATAACCATGGGCTAGATGTCAAACATATGTCACTTAATTATGATAAGTGCCATCGCAATGTTTTAATGTGTTAAGGTTAGATGTCTTATATGTTTTAATGTGTTAGAAGTGGGTCATCAACCACTAAGCCCACCATGAGATTCCCTTGACTAAGCCTGGAGAAGATCACGTTAATCATGTAGCCATCAAAGTGTTTCTTGCATAGTTTAAAATGTGATGATTTTATAGTAAAGATTTTAAAATGTGATTTAAAGATATCATGTAACACATGAAGTTCTTGTTTCTTTTGTTTTCTTTTTTCCATTAGATTTATGAATAAAGATGGTGAAAGATGAGAAAGAATGTGAACGATAGGCACCTTATTCAATATTTGCAATGCAAATCATTGACTGTTTTAAATAGGACTACATTTCTTGTTTCTTGTATGAATGGAGAAAAGATGAGAGTGAAAACATCAAACCAAATCCGGATACATTTCCTTTGTGAGTCCAGTTAGATTGAAAGTAGAAGCACTAGTAAAAAAAAAGGCCCAATTTGATTAAATCATACAAAGATTGGTTAAAAATCACTGCAAACTTGGAGTTAATCAGTTTGAGCCATCGTCAATCCCTTGAAATTCACCTAAAATGTCACAAATAATCTTTATAATTTTCAGAATTCTAGCATTTCAAATATTGCCCGATCCATGAGGATCTAGAGTCTCATGTGGGGGACAACATTTTGGGAATTTAGAATTCTTCATACAAGAACTTTTAGAATTCTTGTGAAAGGATATACTATGCCCCTAAAATCCAAAACAGAGCAAGCATTCTTTTTCCTTTTTTTTTTTTTTTTTTTTTTCATAGTCAATAGTGGAGATCACTTACATTAGTTACAAGTTGGGGCAGATACAAATTAAGATAGCATAGTAATTTTTCAGATCAGGTTCTTGTTCCCAGCCCAAATCCCACTAGCCTTCAAAACCCAAGCCATCAAAGCCTGAGCCCAAACTGAACAAACCCATCCCATTTACATTTCATTCCAGACTCCAACTTCACTGTCTTGGGCTTGCAGTGCTCAAGTTACCAACCCCATCCAACCCATTCCCAATTTCTCTTCCCTCATGAAATACATGCTATTTTCTCAGTTCCAGCAGCAAGAAAGCCCAATTTCTCATTTCACATGCAGATATCTATTGGCTCTTTCATTTATTTCTCTCTCCCAGTCATCTTTTCTTACATCTTTGCCCCTCCCTCCCTCTCTCTCTCACTGTACCTGCCAAGTACTCCTCTTTGTACCCTCTTGGATAATTTAATCCTTCTTTTAGTCCTATATATCCCCATCCCACTCCTACCACACCTGCCTCTCTCTGATTCTCTCTCTCTCTCTTTTTCTCAGGACTCAACCAACTTTCTTCATCTTCTTTCCCAGTCTCTCTTTCAGAAAGAAAGATGAAGCAACTCATCAGGCGCTTGTCTCGGGTCTCTGACTCGTCCCAATACTTCCTCCTCCGATCCAATTCCACCTCCACAAGAACACCCACCAGAACCCGCCGGTCCGACAAGAAAAGGGGGCGATCCGTCGGAGTCCCAGAAGGCCATTTCCCCGTCTACGTGGGCGAGGAGATGGAGCGGTTCGTGGTGAGTGCTGAGTTGCTGAACCACCCCATCTTCATGGAACTTCTCAATCAATCTGCCAACGAGTATGGGTACGAGCAACAGGGGGTGCTTAGAATTCCTTGCAGGGTTCTTGTGTTTGAACGGGTTTTGGAGATGTTGAGAGATGGAGGAGATGTACAACACTTTCTCTCTCAAGATTTTCTGTGATATCATACTTTTTTTTTTCTTTCTCTCCCTTCTCTCTTAAAACTTCTTTATAGGATGTGTTTGTGTGTATATACTCTGCAGAGGAACAGGGGTTAAGATGTAGTAGAAGAGGGTGTTGGTACTGTTGGGTGTGTTGGGTGTCAGCTCAGCTCTGTAAAGAGAAAAGGCAAATGAAAGACAGTATAGTTCTTGAAATCTCTGGTGTTTGTTGGAATTATTTATGAAAACCATTTTTTGGGTTTTGGAAGTGTGAGTTCATTTTATGTAATGTAGGTTTTAGGCTTTTTTTTTATGTTGATATGTTTGTGCCTACATTCTACTTTACACATTTCAGTTTTTTGGTGAATGAATAATGGGGAGTTGAATGCTTTATTTTTAGACATATTTAAGTTTTTTCTTTTTCGGCAAGTAACCACATTTTTAGCCTTGGAACAGGACCATGGAGTATGGACATTGGTATTCTTCTTTGTTTCTTTTTTTTTTTTTCTTGAATTTGATATTTACAAAAAACAAAACATTCACCTAATTATACACCACAGGAGAATATAAACCATGAACAAAGGAAGACAAGACAATTCTTTCTTAGAAATTATTTTTATTTTTCATACAAATTGCTTTACACAAACCTATCCTAAGATTGAGTTTGTTTAGACTGAAATGTGGGACAATATGATCAAAAGGCCTTCCATTTGGATTTTGGGCCCAACTCCTCACCTTCCTTTGTTTTTTTTAACCCCCCCACCCCCCCTCACCTTCCTTTGTTTTTTTTAAAACACCCCCCCCCCCCCCCCCCCCTTCTTCCAACAAAAAAAAAAAAAAAAAAAAAAAACCCAATTTAAGGACATGTTTGTCCAATCCATTTTTGCATGGAAGAGATGAAGGAAATCATTTTTGATGTTATGTAAACTCTTCTTTTCCATCTTTTGCAGAATAGCAGTGTTTTTGCCTTGATTTCTCTTGAATTCACTTAAAAGCATTTACAATAGAGTTTTCAAAAAAAAAGACACAGCTTTCCACCAAAGCTTGCATAAGCGTGCCCTAATAAAGTTTAAAAAGTCACCCATTCCATAGAAAATGTGTCAGCATAAAAGTTGTCAAACAAGAAGCTGCACAAGAAAAATTAGGGTTCTTTTGTTTTTTGTAACAAATTGAGTGTACAAAGAAGATATCACATATCGGATTCTCCCTCTGTTATAACGTGGGAGATGGTGAACGTTTAATTGGTATAGTTTATTCATATAAGAAAAGGCTTTAAAATAATCAACATTGTACACCATGATTACATTGCTGTGTTTATAAAAATATAGTTCTTTCTAAGAGGGTGTGATTTTGCAACTAAGGTGCACTTTTTTAATTGTGATTCTCTTTAGCTCATTAATCCCATTTCAAAGTGTCCAACTATACGGATTTTTTCTCCGTCTTGGTAAATAATTACACACCCACACACACTCGATGACTAAAGTCTCTCATCATTATAACTATAGCCAGGGATTAATCCACCAACTAAGCTATCGGTGCATTGGTCTTTATCTTTTGTGTAGATTCTTTAAAAAGAAAGTATCTACTTTAGAGGTGATTGAAGAGATGGGGTGAGCTAAATACCACATTTAGTTAATCCTAACTCTCAATTTCAGAACTAGAAAAATTAATGGTTTTATAAGTTTATTTATAGCTGTGAGTTAATCTAGCAGGGGTTATTAAATGTGAATGTTTTGAACTTCTCAATGGTAGACGGTCCAATTGTACAAAATAAAGAGAAGGTAGACGGTCCAATTGTACAAAATAGAGATAGAGAGAGAGGGGGGCGGGGGGGATTAAAAGGTAAGAGCTCATAGTTTTGATTAATGATTATAAATTGTATTGGGGAACTGATAGTTGATGCACTAACTGCCGTTTTTTTTTTTTTTTTTTTTTTTTTTACGTATGATTTTTGTAGTGGAAAGTTGACCAGAGAGCACATTGTTCCTCCTAGTTTATCAGACAGCATTACAATTGCATGTGGTCTAATCCACTACACATGGGCTGCTTCCATCATGTGAAAACCATACAGGCTGCATGATCCAAACCATTCTATTGTTGATCCATTGCTCCAATTTTTGTTTTTTATTTTTAGTTTGTTATCAGAGTCTGCTTTTTAAACAATGAAAAAGAAAATTACATGATTGGATTTGATTGTGTTCATTCTTTTGTATTCATAATCAATTCAGGGTTGGTTCATGGAAGCATGACTGATGATTAGTCTCTTAGAATATTCTGAGCCGTTTAGTTAGTTTGGAGCTAATCTGATGGTTAAGATAAGTTAAGGAGAAAAAAAAAAAAAAAAAAAACCTCTACAGAATGGAATATTTTAAAGTGGAAAAATGGGTTGTCCATGTGTGCACATGGAATTTGCTGTTGTGCACTTGTTTTTCAGATAACATAGAATGACTGATTTATCCAATGCACCAAAGCTCAGTGTATCACCAAGAGATCTCCCCTGTTCACTGTTCTAATCAAACTGTTGCATTAAATCAAAGTGCGCCTAAATACGTTTGCAGTGATCTTCATGTGGCATTAAACAGTGCACATAACATTACTAAAAGTAAGGCCCTTTTTTTTATTTATTGATTTTAAAGCAGTTGAATCCTTATTTAGGATTTTATGATATAATAGATTCCAACAAAGGAATATTAGAAGGGAGGAGTGAAGGATATAAGTTGACGACAAAGTGGGTCCTTAAATCTCTTAAATTTCATAGGAATCAATTCAATACAAACAATTAGCTGTTTCATTTGCACATTCTCATTCCAATGGTAAATGGTATTTACTAAAGTGATAATTTTACATGTCATGATTGAGGGGTGAAGAATTCATTTGAATCTTGATTCAGACACAGCGGGCGCTATAGTTTAGATGCCCAATGGACATTGCTTTCTGCTGTGTATCCCCTTATGCTAGATCACTTTCTTCCCATATCAACTTTCATATTTTTTTCTTATTTTTTTAGTTAGAACGTTATCTAAAGCATCAGAAGACATACTTTTATCAAGTTTAGGAGTTTTGGATTTTGTATCCTGTTATGACCTTAAACTGGTCCAACTGAAATCCACGCCTCCATTCAGTCATGGGTAGAGACTTGTTCAGTTCATTGGTTCAATCCTAAAGTGTATATGTGACTCGGATAAGTGCATATTTGGTCCATCACCATTTAGTGGAGGGAGGTTGATATCGACTTGTACCTTCAACTTCAAGTATGGATGGCCATGGGTCTTGATGAATGGGTGACTTGCCCCAACCTGTCTAAGAAAGGACAGGTTTGGTAGTATTTTTGTGTAATTCGAGTCGTGTATGGGTTTATAAATCTTGACTCCAATGTTAGCCACTACGGTTAACACCACACACACACACCATTTTTGAAAACCCCTTCTATCTTAAGCAATTTTCAATACTCAGAGGAGAGAGAGAGAGAGAGAGAGAGCCAGTTTTTATGGAATTTTTACATCGGTACAATGGTCCCCAAGCAAAAATTCCCAGTTCTGCCTCAGGAGTCTGGATGATGCAAGATTGGATTTTGCTATACCATTGGCCATCCATCCTTAAATTCTAGTAATGTGAACGCGCTAAAAAGACTTGGAAAGTTAAAAAGTAGTCAATGATGGCTCAATTCCATGTCCTCTGTTTTCTACACTGTCCTTGTCACTCTTTTAAGTCATCACAATCAGCCTCACTGATCATCATCATCATCATCATCATTGACTTATCTTATCTATAGTTTCAATTACAGTCATGAATGTTGATAATAATCTCATTGGTAGACCACTTTATAATCAACCAACTAGGAGATTATCCAGTGTGATGAATGTTAATCAAAGTCTAGAATTGCAAACTGGCATTCCACATACCTCTACTGAAATCAGTGATAATATTACTTGAAGAATATTGGTGGTTCAAATGATAGCGATGCGAACTGCTGGTAATTATCACCTTAGATCGAATTAACGGAAAAATCCAACCATTAGATTATTTACTATCAGTAAGATTACTTCATGCCTCAGTAGTTAATCTATTCACCTCAATTCATGTCAATCAAGTGCCTGTCGTACTGGCTTTTTAGATTAAACAGAAGATGAAATTAAAAAAGGAAAAGAAGGGGCATCCTTTAGAATGGTCATTAAAATCAATGGCAGGACAGAGAGACCTTGGTGGGTGTAATGCAAGATGAGGATAGGTCAATGACAGAGTTCTAGTTTCCTAGTGTTTTCTCTTTACATGGTGGGTGGGGGGCTTCACAATTTCCATTATTTTGTTTATTCTTCCTGATTTGAGAATGGAAGGCAAGGAGGGACATTGCCCTGGCTCTGATGTGCCAGTTTGAGGCCACAAGTCTACCACACTCCAGGCATTGAAGAACATGTGATGTGAGCAAAGAAGACCAAACATCAACAGAGGCAATAAATGTAACAACCGGATGAGAAGATCGATCTCTCTCTCTCTCTCTCTCTCTCTCTCTCTAATGAGACTAGATATGAGAGAAAAGAAAGAGAGGTGTATGGTGTTGACAGAGCTCCCAACAGGACAGGCCCATCTGTGTCCTTCACTCCCGCGTTTCTCTGCTGGAGTTGTCGGCTCCCAATCTCACGCGCTCAGGAGGGATGCATTTGGTATTTTCCACTCAAAACTGGTCAGATTTGATAATTAGAATGGTCTCAAGTTTCAACCACAGAGAAGAATTTGAGACTTGGGAGAGAATGTTACAGGAGCAAGCGTTTCAATAGGTGGTCACACTTTAATCTTGATAATCTTTTTTTTTTTTTTTTTTTTCGAATTTTTAGATTCCTATTAGAAGCAGAAAAGTTATGAAAAACCGGCCTTAACTCATGCTTAGGTCCCAATAACAGTATATCTCTATTAGAATTCTAACTAAGTGATTAATTGAAAATTAACTCTAATTCCAATTAAAAGCATGCAACCACACAAAAAGAAGGACACATGAGGTAAGAAATTACGGATCTTACCGTCTAGGCTAATAGACAACAAAGCACTAAACAACTTGAAAGTCACAAAAAAACTCACAACCCTTTTCTAGTTGCAACTCAACTTAAAGACCATGCGATCTTGCCGACTGCTACCTGTACACCTTCACCGTGCTTGAGCCAACCACCTTGAACACGTCTTCAAAATATATCTAATTCAGGAGAATATATGGAAGAAAACCAAAGCTTGAACTTTAGAACAACAGCAGAAAAGCTTTGGATGATTATGGATCTTTCTTAAATCTTCTCTAGGGTTTTGTATGGGAGAGAAGTCATTTAGAATAGAGAGAGAATAGTTATTTATAAGCCTAGGATTGTCCCTCGATTGTAGAACAATTAGGACTCGAATTAGCATCTTAAGAGAAAATAGGAAATAGTTTTCGGATCGAGTTTCCAACTTTGCACCAGGTTCACTCGAGTAGTCAGTGGGGTTTGCTCGAGCGGTAGAGATTCTGTCTCCAGAAAATCAAGCAGTGTATCAAATGGCTTGAGCGATAGATCAAGGAGCTTTTGAGTGAATGAGCTTCTATGAGGGTCCGCTCGAGTGACTGGTGTCCATGGCTCTAGCGCTCACAGTGTATTTTCAGAAAATTATTCAATCTGTTACACGAAACACTCGGGTAGTCAATCTAAGGAAATTACATCATTTAAAAACCCAATTTTATCAATTAGCCAACACTCGTAAATCCTTACAAGTTCTTTATCAGGGGTACTTTTTTTTTTTTTTTTTAAGAAGCAAGAGAGTTTGCTCCCAAAGAGAGTGGAGAAATACTTCTTTTGATACTAAAATTGAAATTTTCATGTTAAAAGTGACCTAACCATTTCATAACTACTTTAATTAAATAAGGGTTACAATTGGAGAACTAATAGTAGTAAGATGAAAGCCATGAACAATTCAATCATCATCGTCAAAATCTTGACCCAACTATGCTGGATCAGCTAAATGAATTATATTTCTATTTGTCATAGTTGTTCCTAGACGAGGTTAAAGTCGGCTGTCATCCTACTTAGTGCAACCTTTCTTTATTGGGGCTTGGGGCCAAAAGTTACAGTGGGCAGAATTTGTTTCTTTTTTAATTTTTGCACCTAGTGGGAATTTCTTATTTGTTATTTTCTCCTTATCCAAATAATTTTTGGATGGGAAAAATTAACCTAATTCAAGGTTTCCAATGTATACCAGCTGTATTTTCCGCAACCAATAAGGCCTTTAATGTAGGAGGCAAGACAGGCAGGTTTGGTGGGCATTCATGTCTCTCTGTTGGCGAAGTACAAAGGTGGAAAGTTCCATCAAGACCATCTCTTCCCATTTACCAAAAGACCATCTCTTCCCAGTGGATCTCACCTTGGATGGATTATAATAACTCTTCTATGGTCATCCAAGATGGAAGTGTTAACTAAAAATTCTCTCATCAAATACTAATGTTCTAATTGATTGCAAGGATAAGGGAAATGGACAATTCCAATCCCCTAAAATTCCTATTAGAAACTCTGTTTGTGGAGTTTCTCAAATGCTAATAAAAAGAAACATTTTGAATTTTGGGATTTGGATAACTTTACTTTAAAATAGTCCTTTTGGGTTTGTATAATTAGGATCAATTCTGTATATTCGGATGAACTTGACCGTTAGATTGTGAATCAGTTTTTCTTCTATGATATAAAGCTATTAAACTTGTGAGCCATGGATGAAGGGGTTAGAGGTATTTGATTGACTTCAAATTTGATATATAAGTTGACCCCACTTGGATCTTTAAATCCCCCTTTGTCCCATGACCAGTGGGGTCTCACAGTGGACTCCAATAAGCGGTCCGCACCGTAAACCGTAAGGACAGTCCTTACAGGACCGCCTTCCCAATATATATATATATAAAAGAAACGTCTTCACTTGTTGAGAATTTCAAAAGGGTATCAGCTTCATGTCCTTTAATTTCTTTGAATTGTTGTTTAATGGAGAGAACTTAAACTTTCAAGAGCTAATTATGATGTGAAATGGCTTTCAGCCTTTCAAAATTTTAAAACTTTGTCTCGTTAGAAATTTCAAATTATAGCTTTCACAAAGGAAGGGAACTTCAAATTCTCCCAAACATGAATTTTTGAGATTTCAGCATTCATGCATAGAGTAATTAATTAGCTCTCTGCCGAGTTTTACTACAATAGGGATTGAAATCACCATTGATACATCGTGTATTCTACTTCAATTAATTTGAAGATACAAGACTCTCCTATTGAAGTAAAATCGACACAGAAAATATAAAGGTGATACTGTTCTAGACGATCATGTTGTCTCATGTAGTAGATGTTATGAAAAGTTTGTGCCAAATGTCCAACTAAAGCAACCACTCTCCTTTATTCGGTCTTAGGACCGGCAGTAAGCTAGTGAAGTCAATAGTATTATTGACTAACTAGGATTTTACATACAATAAGTCTTTGATGCGGGATAGACCCATGGACCCCATGGATCGACCTGTCAATGGGCCCCATCAATCTTGCTCTCATGAGACCTGGATTCCAAGTAAATGACTTTTTTTCCATGCTTGCCAATCTAGTGGTCACTGGACAGATTTTTTTTTTTTTTTTTTTTTTTTTTTTTCCATTTGCACCTTGAAGTGTAGAACAACATTTTCCAAGTTCCTGATAATGTTCATGAGATGTTCCAGAGAAATGGTAGTCATGAATGGATAAGACTGGGAGTATAAGTTGACGATAACATCACTTCTAACCTAAAACATGGCAGTAGCAGGTGAGAAATATGTGATGTTAAGGTAATCAAAGCATCCAATGAATTAGTTACTTTCAAGACCATCTGATTCCCTGATTAGCTAAGGCATCGCCCTCAAAGTAGATTCTGATGTAACATAGTCTCCTAAGATAAGGAAACTCAAGTGCAGGTTATCGTAGAATGAATCTCTACTCTTCTCTTTTTTTGTTTCATTTCACACTCTAACTACTACGATTAGGTATTGAAAGAACAAAAAAAAGAAGACAACATCCTCTGGCCACCTGTTGCTTTCTGATTGGGATGTAAGATGTTGTAAACACATGGGACTTCTTTCTGGGTCATTTTCCAGTCGTACATCCTGCGTCAAGTGGAAGCCTAATAGACTTCATATAAAAATGAGACAGGTTTTTGCATAATGACATGTTGATGACACAGAAAGTGATTGGTGTGGATCATATCATCTGTTGGTTGTCCTTTAAATCAGTAGAGGGCTCCCACCTCTTAAATCTAATCCACTCATGATGTGGCTCAGTATTTGAAAATTTTCTCATTGCTATCATAATCAGACCCCACCTATATATGAAGTTGATCATGTCTAAAACATATAACTAAATAAAATAAGAATTTATCCAGTTGTCCCTGACTTTCTCAAAGAATTGCTGAACCTCTATCATGAGGGATTAATAGTTAGTAAGTAGGATTTGAAAATTAATTAAGTTTTCATTTTCCTTTTTTTTCTTTTTTTCTGTCAAGATAGAATGTAAAGAAGGGTAGCATTTAAGGTTAGCATCGATAAGTGATAAATTAAAAGAAACTTGTTTGATATGTTTTGAAACGACATCCTTAAGAAAAAGTTTTTCTATTCAAATTGCTGGCATGACAATAAAAAGGGGCATAGCGAAGATGACATGGATGGAAGTTGTAAATATTTTAGGTCTAAAAGAATGTAACTTATGTAAGTATTTGGATAAAGATAGATTGGAATGGAGCATGTAACTGGCTGTAACAAGGTTGGGAAGACTTTATTGACTATCCAATAGTAAAATCAACCCATAGAGATTTCATATTCTCTTTAATAAAATATGTGAGTTGTCTTCCTCCATCAATGTTGTTTTTCACGATGAGATTAGAACAGCCAACTCTATAGCTGATGCTTTAGCTAGACAGGGAGTTGTAAGG
Organism: Umbellularia californica; assembly: GCA_028538565.1. Lineage (NCBI taxonomy): Eukaryota > Viridiplantae > Streptophyta > Magnoliopsida > Laurales > Lauraceae > Umbellularia > Umbellularia californica. Next base: position 8,923,501 of record JAPQWN010000006.1, on the reverse strand, counting down.
GTGGGCCCTTAGGAGGGTCTTATTATGCAAGTGATTGAAGGTGGGGTACAGTACTCTTGTCTTGTAGCTCCCTTCATAGCTCTTCTCTTGTATTTTGCCTTCTCTTCTAATGAAAGCTTCTGTACTGATTAGTGGTATTTTATATTTTGACAGTTCGGGTTTGCATAAGGTGGCGATTTGAATGGATCATATGAATAGAGAAGTCCATATATTTTGTGAAAGGAGTGGTCTAACTAACAGGAACTTATGGTCTGTATCTGATCGTCCGATATGTGGCAGGCAAATGGCCGTGACACCAATTTTGAGTGGAGTGATAAAACACTATTGCCTGTAACCCATAGGCAATAAATTGCTACAATAAGATTTGAATGAAACACACTTGTTCTATAAGAAGAGCATGTCTTACAAGTTAAACCAACCAATAGTCTAAATGCACTTGATGGTTACTCTCCATTATCCATATAAGAGTTTCATTAGCAGTTTCAATGAGGTTAGCAGGACATCTAATCGTAGTAGTTGGGTGATTTGTCTTGGCCATGAGAGCTTATGTAGAGCGTATCCTCTTTGGCTTTTAGCTTGTGTAGAATATACAGCATTAGAGGAGCAATCATTTAGGATGAAACAGCTGTGGAAATGAGTGGGCTACCACTTAATTTGTTTTAAGGATTCATATTTCCACACCTCATTGGTTGTTATTCGGTTGTTGAGGTGTAACCAATTACTTAATACCTGATCATTCCTTAGTTGAGAATCAACTTAGCCTCATTTGTTAAGTATTAAGCAATTAATAATTGCTAAAATACAAATCAGATTCCCAAACAAGAGAAGGTATATATGAGGTTCAAGCATCCTTCAAAAACCATTGTCAATAATATCTTTCCTGGATAGTTATCGTCTGATCATCTCGAGAAAATGTCGAAAAAATTGAATTTAGAATTTTCCTTGAATTGTCACCTGAAAATGTTGCAGAAATACATTTTATTTTTAAATTACTAAAACAATAAAAGAGTAAAAATAAATATGAGATGTTGTGGAAAACTAATTTATGGATTTTCCAAATCTCTTTCAGTTTTTATTTTGTTATTATCAGGATCCAAAAAATTGTTATTTTCAGTTAACACTTAATAGACTTATTGCCTATATAATGAAATGTTTATAAACTTAGGCTTTGGTAGGGGTGTTTATGAGCTGGGCCAGGGCCATTTCTGGCCTTATGTTGAACCATAGTGTATCCAGATCAGTTGGAGCTTGGAGCCATCTCTAGTGTTGGATTAAGATCCAGCCTCAGTCCTCAGTCCTGACTCTTGAGTCTTGATGGAAGACTTGTAGCTTTTGGATCTGGATCCCTGTATTAGAACACTCATGGATCCAGATCTTGATAAAAAAAAAAATACTGCTAGATGAAGATCCAGATCCAGATCCAGATCCGCATTCACGCTTCTTCTGGATCCAAAAGCAGGCTACTTTTGCATTTTTATTTCCTAGACCAAAGATCTAAAAAATATTTGGATAATTAGACACCCATGGACATACTTAATAGCCCTCAAGGGCTTGGTTTGTGTCCAATCACTTCCAACTGATAGACCATGCATCACAAAAGAAAAAAGAACTTTGACAAAGGCCCAATAGTTGTTTGGGTAGATGCTGGTTGCCCATGGCAGATTGGTCTGGAGTCTGGACTGTTCATATTTTGGGTCCCACTAGAACTTCATTGACAGAATTACCATAATCTTGGCCCAGTTTCTTGGCTTGGATTGGCCATCAATTTCTAGTGTGCTAATTCCAAATTTCCTACAACAGGACTGTTGGCAAAGACATACAGCAGAATGTGGAAGGTTTTGGGCCATTGGAAAAATCAGATGATAACTCATTTATAGTCGTTGTACAGTTACTCTAATAGGCCTAAATCCCTGGCATTACCTTGGGAAAAAGCCCAGGATCTACCTGAGTACATAGAGTTAAATATAAGGTAGGAGAAAAAACTCACTTCTTTCACTCCTTTTCGGTGTTTGATTGCTGCTACAGTTGTGATTGACGGGCATTTTCATAGTGGGTGGAGAGGATTACAAAGAAAAGACACTCATTACATTAGTCACACTCTCATGAGCTGAGGATAGTTGATTTTCTTCATTCTTCGTTTCTCCTCTGATTGGACCATAGGAACATAAACAGTCTTCCATGAACCACCTTGCCCCTGGTCATCATGGACATCCATCCCATCAGTACTAAGAGACAGTGGGCCCCAGTCTCATCCAAGGGTGGGTCATGAGTATCATTACATCCATATCTATCTTAATCAATAATTGTTCTCAAACAAAAGCCTTTGACCATCCATATACTGCGCCCTACTTAGAGAGTAGCATTCACATTGAGGCAGTGGTAGTCTGAATCCTTAATTTTAAGCTTTATTATGTTTGCCTACAGTCGCCTACAATCACCACCAAGAGAAGACTTCTTGGCCTTGGGCATGGCCGCTTTCCCATCCAAGGGCACCCTCATTTCACCCAAGGTCTCATTCCCTCATCTCATCTGAGAGCTTCCTTATCTCACTTGAGGTCTCTTTCCCTCGCCTAAGTGCGTTGTCTACTGCCGGGTTGGTTTTGATGGGGTCCTAGCCCTACCTAGAGAGAGAAAAGATTCTTTCTTTTCACTGAGATCGCATCGTATTTGAAACTAAAACATCTGATCAACCCTACAACTGATCGTGACCACCCCAATGGACCAATCTAAATAACCCAGAATATAAAACACCAACCCAACACATACAATGATACAAATATCGAAAAATTTTCGACTACACACAGTCACCAAAGGCAAGACCCCCATGTACAAAAATCCAAACCCCCACACAAGCATGCATATAGTGAATTAGCACCAAACTCAATTTGACAAAGAACTGATTACTGTTGTACCTTTTTGAAGGTAAATTCACCATTAAATTGAATTATAAAAAAAAGTGTGCCCATATGAACCATCAAATTTTAAGGACCTTATTCAAGGATTAGGATGATCTAGTCATTGGGACATTGTTTTCAGTATTTTGTCAGACTTTATACATGATTAATTTGATGGGGCCTCAATTATTGAAATATGAAATTGGGCCCAAGCCAAAATAGGCAAGATGACATTCATTTTGAATAAGTGCCTGGCCATACATTAAAATATATGGTGACGTTATCTAAGGAAATCAATTAACAGAAACCTATGTCAATAGAAATAAATAAGCCAATATCTAATTAATAATCATGATTGTAATTGATAAGTCCTGGTTGAGTTTGGTGATCCTATATATTGTGTAAGATCTGGCCCACAGAGAAGAAAAAATGCAAAGAAATAGAACCAAAAACAAGATAAAGGAAACTGGGAGTTCTCTTTATTCAAACTACGCCTGCTGGAATATGCACTCCTGCTGGAATATGCACTTACAAACAAGGGACTTCTAGCGTGTACAAAGGAGACAAGAGACACCCAAAAGGGCAAGGCAATCACCCCCATTTCCAAAGGGAAAACATCTAGTTATTGTCAAGTAAATGGGAGATTCTCAAGAAAGTCTGGGTTTAATAAACAGCTAAATTCATACTCCTTCTCCAATTTTGTTTGATGGGGCCCACCTGTGATTAATCCAACTTAAGCACATCCATTATCCCCTGAATTGGTACACTGATCCAACCATTATTTAGTGTTGGATTGAATGTAAAACTTATTCCTATGAAACAATGAAAGCTATACACCCACCCAAAAAAAAGAAAAAAATCTTGGTTAACATACAATGATCATATCAGTGATTTTTGGGTACCACATCAATCTGGTTGTTTACTCAGTTACGGTAATCACCTTTTTAATCTTTCATCCAATGGGGAGTAGCTTTTATTAAAGTGATATCATACCCTTAATTTTTCTACAGGACTTGCATTTCCTTGATCGTATAGAATGGTTGGAATGGGAGTCCCACCATCTAGAAGAGTTTTCTAGTCAATATGCATGCAAAACAGCAACATGTTTATCAATCGATATAGGAGAAAATTTTCATATTTCTTGCTGTATTTTGGTTGTTAGAAGAAATTGGGGTGTAATCAAACTAGATTATAAATTATGTGGGCCTTAGCCATATCAGTTTATAAGGCTCAATTGAGTGTTTTTAAAAAATCAATATATTTTTTACCCTATCCAAAGGGGCTAGGACCCATAAGAGCACCCACACATCCATGGAGAGAGCAGCACATATGGCATTCGAACCCTGGGCAGCTGGATATGAAACGGGGTTGCTCAGTTTTCAAAGAAATCAATACTTGTTGGTATTATATCAGCCTCATGTCAAAATAGATTCATGGACAATATACAAAAAGTACTAAATTGCAATGTAATTTTTATTTAGCAACTATATCAAACTTTTGGCCCTTTTCTACATAACATGACACAATTGCCTAATTCAATTTATGTGAGTTCACCTTGATTCAGCATGCTCATATTTTGTAGAGTCATTGGCCCAAATTTCAATCTACAATGATATACAGTTGGATATGCATCAGTTGAAATATATAATTATGTTTTCGAGATGTACGTGTAATTCAGTGGGGTGTGTGTATATATATTACTCTTGTTATAGTGAAATTTGAGCAAGTTATAAGAAAGGACATGTTAGTGGACTAGATCAAGCAAATGCAGGGCACATATAATATGGTATGAATGAGTGTACATGGACATTTCAATTCTCATAATCTATATGAACCTATTTATTTATTATTTTGCTCCAACAGAGGAATTCATTAATATTAGAAACAACATTGCTATATATATACTCAAAATGCACACCAGATAAATAAGATAAGATTTTGATGATGATGACGATAGCTGAGGTACCCACCACCTATGCAGAAAGCAAAGATAGACGAGACAAATGAAATTGTTAGACCCTGTCACTCATCCAGAGGGGTGACCCATCAATTGAAGGGTCTAGATTGATGATCAGTACCGCCATCTATTAGACATTGTGGGTGGTTTATACATTCAAATTCAATGTTTACAGTGTCCTATTGCCCTTGGAATATTCAATCATTCCACAACGTGTACGGTACAAATTTCACCAAACATCAACCTCGGCAATTCTGTGAAGCTTGAAGTCAAAGAGAAGAACAAGAAAGGAATTCACAACGCCAAAATCCTCACAGGTCAACCTTCAAAGTGTGCAGTGACTACCACAAATAAATTACAAATAGGTAAAATCTTCAACGTTTTTATTCACCACTCATACTGGACGGGGCGCACGACAAATAAATTACAAATAGGTAAAATCTTCTACTCTTTTCTTCTTCACTCATATTGGGCGAGGGCCCACTTGGGACGCATGTTATTCATAGAGATAGGTTGTATGTGTTCTGGCACTTAGATAGGGTTGTCCGCCAAATATCAATCCATCAAATAGTTCTATAACTCAATTTTGAAGCCCCAAGCTTTAATGCTTTTTTTAAGGGAGAATATTCAAGTGCATCCATCCCCACCCGTTTTTTTAGAAAGTTTCAAGTACAAAAGAGAAGTATTTTTTTTAAGTGTGTTTATTTTTTACCTAAAGTCATATTTGAAAATTTCTCTTTTTTTTTTTAATTGAATCCAACGATAATTAAGGGTACGATGAGTGTAAAATTGAGAGAGGTGGCTGAAAATGGCTTGAATTTATCAAAAGTGAGCACTACTATGAAAAATAAAAAAGTCACAGCAGAGCTTCAATAAAAGCGAGTGGACTTGAGGAAAAACCCCATCTACCAATCAAACACATTCCATGCGCTCACAGCAACCACAGAGGTCTCCTTAGCAGCTTTTCCGGACAAACAGTATCAGAGCAAAAGCAATATCTTATGGTCAAAGATACATTTCTTTCTGACACCACCAATGCCTCTTTGTTCTTTAAGTCGCAACTGTAGCATGTCAGCCCTCTTGATTTTGCTATAAATTTAGAATGAGAAGACGTAGCAATGAAACAAGCTATACCATATAGATGGTGAAGAGAAGGAGAAATGGGGAAGAAGGAGTGCATGCAGGCGGCCTATAGGCGATTGGTGGACTGCGATGAATGCGCAAAAAGTGGGGTCCCAAGAGGGTATGTGCCCATGCTGGTTGGGTCTGAGATGGAGAGATTTCTGGTGCACACCAAGCTTTTAAGGCATCCATCCATGGTAGCATTGCTTGAGATGGCTGCTCTCGAATTTGGTTATGAACAGGAAGGGATCCTTAAGATACCTTGTGAACCCGGATATTTTTCTCAGGTGGTTAAGGTTATTTCCAAGGCTAAGTAAAGCTACTTTCTTCTTCTTCTTCTTCTTCTTTGTGAATACATGATCAGTGTATGATAGATAAGAGGAGTTCTAAATAAGTGTCTCGGGTGTATGCTTCTTCTCCACTCTCTCTCTCTCTCTCTCTCTCTCTCTCTCTCTCTCTCTCTCTCTCTCTCTCTGTGGGGCAATAATACCCAACTATTATATGGATTGGATGTGTTATGGATTGCTTTAATTTAGAAGTAAAATGATGGGGTGCTGCCTCTATCTTCTTGGGTGTAATATGTTGCTAACACTTGATTTCACACACATATGTACCCCTTTTCTTCTTGTTCTTGTTTTCTTCTTCTTTGGATTTGCCAAGAACATAGGGAAGAAGAAAGCAAGAGAAGGGTATCGTTTGTTTGGACCAAAGACGTAAAGATTTTGCGGCCAGGGCACTTTGATAACATTTCAACTGCCTTCTACAATTAGTTGTGGAAATAAAGTTCAAGCGATAGTAATCAGCAAAAATCATTTTTTGTTTTATTCAACTCATGGCAATGAAAAGAGAGATCATGTATCATTGCCACTTCATGTCATGTAGACGGGGTGACCATATAATATAAATCAACCCCATATTCTCCCAATAAAAGAACACTATATGAGATCATCCGAATGAAGGCTATCTTCTAGACGAGTATACGGCTATACGCACTGTTAATAGTAAACTGGTGTTTTGACATAAACAGGATTTTCAACCGCCTGACATAGCCATTACTGTTAATAGTAATCTCGTGTTTTGACACAAACAGGATTTTCAACCGTCTGACATAGCCATTTGAACCCAAGTTCAATGGAAGGAACTAACTTGGGTCACTTGATCATCGATTGATCCTGTTCAAGTAAATTATATCATGGGATAAAGCACAAATATCTTATGGTTTGGATCTTCCAAATGATCTCAATCCAGACGTGGCCACCCTTATCATATCAGGCATGAATTAATCCCCGGTAATTAACAGCTTGGACCAAGTTAGCTTTCTTAATCATAGGGTCACTGTAGGATCTTACACCCCATTGAGCTACCACTTATCCCAAAATTAATTGGTGATAAGAAACGGGCATATCAATGGTTTTATAGTGAGAGCGAAGGCTCGACCACAATTATAACCGCTCAGAAGCGAAGGTGGACGTTGACCTCAACCGTCACTGTCGTCGTCGTCGTCTTCTTCTTCTTCATTCATGGGGTTACTGTTAGTTTTATATCTGGATTGCTCCAACAAAGAGCAACCTAAAGGCCAATGTAGATGAGACACCATCTTCAGTGGGCGTCCCGCTATCGTATTCATTGTTAAATCAGTAGGTATGTCCTCCCTGCCTTCATTGAATACATATGCCATAGTCAACCGTACCCTATCAAGTATCAATACATTTTGAAATAGTTAGGCAAATAAGGACCGTTTGATTTGGGGATGTTGCTCTTCCCAAGTGCAATGGACATTAATTGGCCCTCCTGATCATCAATGGAAAAGCATATATAATTTCTAATAAAAATTATGATAGTATTTGTTTTACTGACATAAAGGCCATGCATTTTTGTGTGGAGATGAACGTTATTAATTTTCATACCACTGAATCCGGATCTTCCAGGGCTTGTACTCGCAAGAAAAACTTTGAGTTGAGGTTCTTCAGTGGGCTCACTTACTGAAAAAAAAAAAAAAAAAAAAAACCGTTCATGGTAAATTCTCTATCAGAATTCACTCCAATATGATTTGTCCCACAAACTACCGTCATTCTAATCATTAAAAAGGCACTTGAGTTTTTTATAATATTTATTTATATGTTTTTATTAGTGATCAATTTCATAACCGGACAAACTCATATTAGAGTTGCACAGCTGTTTATTTGCATGAAAATACATAGGAATTGAATACATAAGGTAGTTAAAAACGAAGATCAAAAGTCAATTTCCAAACATTAGCATCAACTAGCATCTTCTTTTAATTCTATCAACTAGCATCTTCTTTTAATTCTATTTCTCTAGAAGAAAATTATTACTTGATATTCATTTTTTGGAATTCACCTTTAATTTTCATTTTTAACCACCTCAGGTATTTAAGTCCTATATATTTTAATGCAAACAAACAGGTTCGAGATGAAATATAGAATAAGTCGTCTTTTATTTTGAGCGGTTAGTTTTTTTAACAATTGAAAACCTCAATGATTTCTCGTAAGTGCTGGACTATGAAGATCCAGACTCTTTGCCACCAGTCCAGTCCCAATCCATGGTTTCCATCCAAGACTACACAGGAGTGTTCTCAGGAGAAAATTATCCTTGCTTTCACTACACCTTTTCATTGGCAGAGACAGAGCACCTGCCCTTGACCATACCATATGAAACATCTTGCCCATTGATGATTATGAGGCTCTTAGGGCACCTATAAGTATAAGAAACTTAGGCATGACGAAAACCTCATACAGATAATATGAGCAATAGATGATTATTTTCTTAGTCTTTTTTATAAAATTCAAAAGAAACCTCATATAAAATTATATATGATGAGCTTAGTTTTTAAAAAAAAATATATACAAAATACTTTTTACAAAATGAAGTCTAACATGCACAAACTCATACATGTGAAATCATATTAAATATGCTAAATTTGAAAGAAGCACATCGTGAAAAAGCAAGATAAAATACTATTCATTAAGAAAAAACTATACAGGACACATACATACCAAGAAACACATGCTGAATTCTGTTCCAAACTTCAAAAAATGACTTTTTTATCTTATTTTTTTATTGGGTTGTGGACCGGCGGGTGTTTGTTTAGTCATACCGTACGTGAATGTATCAATATTAAACTTCCCAGTCTTTCCCATGTTTTTGTAGTCAAGTTTAAACCTACTTTTTCAAATCCTCAATCCTAATCACATGTGAATGGGTGGCCGTACTTATATGATATGGAAGAAGTGTTGGTTACGGCGATTAGCAGTCCCGCAAAGGGCATCTTACCTCCATGGTAAAAGTCTCGACCTTCCTTCGTCTAAGGTCTATTTCCCTCACCAGAGGGTCCCCTCACCTCACCTGAGGTCCCCTTCACCAGAGGGCTGGGCTCCCAGCAGCCCTAAGCTGGGTACAAAAAGAAAAAACAAAAAAAGTGCCCCCCTCCCCCAAAGAAGCAAAAAAAGTGCGCCCACCCCCTCATGCATGAGGGGAAAAGGGAACTGCTAGTTTTGCTAGTACTCCAAGTTCTCAGGTGATTACGTGGCAAATTGACCAATCAATGGTTTAAGTAAAAAAAAATTCCTGAAAAATGTGGAGTCACATGCACATGCAGCTGCAATAATAATAATAATATATATATATATATATATATATATGAGGGCTGCTCCCCTACAGCAGCTGCCCTTATTCTCAGCTGGAAACATGTGTAGGGGAGTGCTCCTATATATATAGGGAAGTGCTCCTATGAGAGACTCTCACCAACTTTATAAGAGATGGATGGGAGCCCTCACTTCCATATCCACTCTTACCAACTTAAATGCAAGGACCCGCAACTTAAATATGAGGGCCTCAACCTATCTCCCATAAAGTTGGTGAGAGTGTCTCTCATAGGAGCACTTCCCATATATATATATATATATATATATATATATATATATATATATATAAATTTTCTTCCAACAGGCCCTGGGATTGATCCATAGTTGTATTTGTGGATAGGGAGCTGCATCACCGCTTTGGCTACAAGTGGATTGGCTAGTCATAATTTAATTAAAGTCACAATTCCAATTAAAGCCTGAGTACAAATAAGACCAATATCGTATATATTTCTACTAACCATGTAAATATTGAATAGTGCCAAGAAGCACAACATACAACTTCTTTTCTTCTTTTTTTTTCCTACTTTGATTGGTAAGACAACAAAATTATATCCCACAAATGTCCAAAATGATAAGAGAGACTGGTGAAATTTGGATGTTGTACTAGTACACTGAAAGAAACCCCATATCAGAGGAAAAGTTTCTAAATCAGGATATTTGGAGATTGTAACACACTGATTAAATTGGTGCATCTCTTATTACTGGATTGAAAACTTGGCACGGGAAAATAGGGGCAATCCTGATTCTTGAACAATGCAACATGAATATATGGTTCAGCACAGGCTCATTTTGAAGCTCCTTCAAACTGATCTCGTAGCCGTTCGTACTTTTGCAGTTCTGCTATTGAAAGAGATGGTGGTAGCTCTCCCAGGGCCTAGCAAGCAAACATGTACATGTGATGTGATCACAAACAGAAATGTCTTAATTTTTTAAGATTCTTTGGCTAAAAAATCACTATTTCCACAAGTAAATGAGTACATCTAACAGTTTTAGGTGTGTTCGGAGTTTTTTTTTTATGTTCTTACAAATTTCTTTAAATCCATGAAGATTTAAAATATGAAACTAAACGCCTTGATGCTTATCATTAATATAAGAATATTGAATGGTTCAGATCATGAATAGGATGGGATTTTTGGGACATTTTTCACAAATTTCTCAAAATCCATAAGATATGAAAGTAATCGTCTTATGGTTTATTAGTGGTTTATTAGACCAATAGAGAAGATGAACTGCTCGCATTACCACTTTGGGGACCACAAAAGTGCAAAAAAAAAAAAAAAAATGTGACTGAAGGGGTTCGAATTGCCCCTGTTGCAACTTGTAACACCACTTCTCGTTTACATGTGTAGCTATTTTCAACCTCCCCAGGTATCCAGATGAGAGGCTGAAAATAGCCCAATTTATATTTTCACACCTCATTTCTGCATCACATGCATAAATAAGCACAACATGATTATCTATAACCATTATGCAAGTGCATCATTTACATATGTAAATGAGTGCAAACAATCAACCCCTTTGGTCATACCTTCATAAAGTCATCAACATATGAAAATGAGTACAAACAATGGACCCCTTAGGTCATACCTTCATAAAGTCATCAAGTTCGACAACGACTGAATCTGGTCCTTCATCCTGACTAGAAGAATCTTGATGCTGGGATGAAGCCTATGAAACAAATACAAGCAAGCAATGAGAACATGATAGTATCCAATGTAAAGAAAAAAGTTCAAAAATTCTGCATTGCAAGAAATTTTTAATGGTTTATGTTTCCTGAATGTCCCAAACTGAAAGCAGTTAGTTTATTCTGGTTCCATTGTGCAAAGGAAAGCACAAGAATCAGAACACATTGATGCAGGCAAGACAATAGGTTGGCCAATATTGTCTGGCCTGCATCAACCATGTAAGGTATGATACTGTTTTCTGCATTCTCTAACCCAAAATCATTTTTTCCCCTTTTGAATGGTATTTTCAAGCCCAAATGATTACCAGTGCCAATTGTTCACCTGGTAAATGTTGACTTGAGAGAACGTTGGATGAACAAGTATCGCACTCAATACTATCCATTTGAGTTCAAAAAAGTGCAATAAACAAATAACAACCCTTGACAAGAGCCTGCGGCACAATAAAAGGCATCCACTATTGCAACCTTAAGATTTGTGGGTCCAAGTGACATTGCCAATCCAAAAAAAAAAAAAACAATTTTCCTAAAAAAATTATCACTTCTATTTTGGATATATCCAAATACACCATCAATGAATCAAAGATGCCAAATAAATAGTCCTCATGTACAATCAATATCATGGAATACATATTAATTTCTGGGTTATATAGGCCCCATTATCAATTGGAACAATTTATTTGTACATTACATATAACACAGTTCAAATCTGATAAGCAGGATTTTTGTAGGATATGGAATTTTTAGTTGTTGCTGCTGCTGCTACTATTCTTATCATCATCAGCAGCAGCAGCAGCAGCAGCAGTTATTTCAGGGAGAAAAGAAGACATCTACAATTGAATCCTGAGAAAAATCTCGACGTTAAGCGCTCCTATAGGAATAAGATCACTTTTTTTCTTTTTTTTTTAAACAATGAGGGTTCCCAGCAATTCATCCACACAGCTGCATTACATTAACATTAAATAAACCACACTAATTAACTAGTAATTTTTTTGCATAAAAGAAAGCAAACAAAAGAAATATTCAGTGACGCAGGTTTATTAAAATGGAGCATATACAATATTCATATGAGCAATGGCCCAAGCCAATATGTACATGTGATGGCTCCCTTTGTTGATCCAAATGGTCCACATGGTAGCCCCTTCTGGATGTGAGATTCCCCTAACCAACTAGTTGAATTAACTGTGGACCATCAGTTGCAAAAGACCATTTCATTGCACATAGGGAGGACTTTATTGGGAAACACTGGTTTTATGATTGTGCCTACAACATCAATGTCTTGTATGGCTAAAAGATGGATGCCACCTGTATCGTTACAACCCACAACAAAAAGGTTATGATCGTTTGTTATGAACAGTGATATGTTACTAATAACAAAGGACTGGAAAGGTGAATTTGTAAAAAGTATAAAATGAAGATCAAGAAATTGGAGATTCTATGAATACAAATTAAAACGTATAGAAAAGGAGACTGTTTAGTTATAAAAATTTAAAAAAAAAAGAAGAAAGAGTTAGAAGCACCTTGCGCTTTGCAGCATTAAACCATGCATCTGCACATAACGCATACATGTCTGCACCGGTAAAGTTTGGTAGGCATTTCTTAGCTATGGAAAACAAAGATACATTATCATGGAGTTTGAATTTTCGAGTAAGTGCAGCAAGAACCCTGTAAAAAGTAGAAAAATCAATCAGAATTTAATATCAATCATGATGATTAGAACAATGTGCATGTCCAAATAACCCACCGCTCCCTGTAAGATATATCAGAGTTCACTCCAACATAGAGTAGCTTGTCAAATCGGCCAGGTCGCAATAGTGCTGGATCAATAAGATCTGGCCTGTTGCTTGCTCCTATAATAAACAAATCCTGAAGAATGCAGACTTATGATTAAAATATATATATATAGTTACACAAGTAGACCAGTTAAAAAATAATGACCATAAAAATTTTTTGAAAGTGATACTGGATGTGACCCAAGCTGCAATCTGCTTAGATATTTTGTCAGACTGTATAGTTATAATCCATCCCAAGGTGTTGTTAAGACATGGCAGGAATCAGATTTTATTTTAGATGGTAATTGTCTATATTTTTGAAGAAAAAAAACTGTCAAAATATAATGGCCAGACCAGACACTCAAAAGCTATGAAATAATAGAAGCTGGCCCACAATAACTTCTCCAACGAACATTTGGAGATATTCATGCAAAGTCTTAAAAACAAAGAAATCTAAGAAATAATTAGAGCTTGAGCACAAGTATCGACATAATTAGTGGGGATCAATGCATTCCGAACCCTTGATTAAGTTTGAAACATATAGACCAAAGTTCTCCACTGCCAAACAATTTAATAAAATAGACCCGCTAGAAGAGTTACCTATCTTCTAGCTTTCAGTGAGAGCTTTCACTGGATAAGGCATTACCCATGAACTCCCAAAAAGATAAGGAAAAAAAAAAACGACTTTTCAACATTATCTCCAAAAGAACAGGAAATATGTCAGGTGGAATATTATCTGTCCACATTACACCCCAAATCAATTCTGGATTTCTGCAGATAATGACTTTTTAAGACAGGAAAGGCGGAAAGGCGGAAAGGCAGGAAAAATAAAAACAGTTCCCACTGGCCACTACCACACTACCTGAAAAGACATAACAAATGCTTACAATATGGGCTACACATCCAAACAAGCTAAAAAAAATGCAAGAAAGAAGCTAATTAATGAAGAACAAGAAAATAAAAAACCTGAGTGGATTCACCGACGCCATCAATCTCTGCAAGCATCTACAAAGGGAAAAAGTTGAACCACAAACAAATAAGACGAGATTATTGTTTAAGAACTAGAACTCAAAAAAGAAAAAAAAAAAAAACATTTAGTTCTATGTTTTAATCAAAGGTAACCTCATACAACATAACTATTAGCAACTCTTGTCCAAAACCTCTTAGAAAGTAAAGGCATCTTAATTTGTCACCTGACCTGAGACACCACTCTGTCCATAACACCTCCAGAATCTCCAGAGGCTCCCCGAGCAGGAGCAAGTGAATCAAGCTCGTCAAAGAAAATTACACATGGACGAGCCGACCTTGCCTGAAGAAAATGAGAGATAAGGTGTTACAATTACGAATAGAGGCAAAACCTGCAGCTTGACACTGAATCAGTTCGTTTTCATGTTGCAACTGGGACAAACAGCAAGCGTGGCCAGAATCCGGCCCGCTATGGGATGATATGACTGAATCCTTCACCCCCAGGCTGGTCCCCAGCTTTAGTTTTATACACAATAACATGGCGGAGCTGGGCTTTTGTTTATCTAAAAGCCTGACAAGATGTCACAGACCAGCTACTATAAACACAAATGGTTCTACACTTGAGAATCATCCTTGAGCTGGACCTGAAACCTTTGTCAGCATGCCAAACTAGGCCCACGTGGGACAGCCTGTGGCTAGCCCAGTTGCAACCAAGGATCTCTTCTCCTGCCAAGAAGATGTACCTTCTGGAAAATGTCTCGAACATTCTTTTCTGATTCTCCTATGTACATGTTGATCAATTCTGGCCCCTTTACACTCAGGAAATTCAAGGAACACTCAGTTGCGACAGCCTTTGCCAATAATGTCTGAAGAGATACAAGCAGAATACCATTGAAGTGAGGAAGCAGATTCTTCATTTTAAATATACTGAGAAAAATAAAGGTGGCTTTCAATTTAGAGAGATCGGAAAACACCAAAAGAAGATATCTTCAGGCTTAGTTGCTTAGATTCTACATCTATATATGGATGCTAGACATTTAAATTACCTTTCCTGTCCCAGGAGGACCATATAGAAGGACACCTGACCGCTTACGCAATCCAGAAGAAAATAAGTCCTTGTGCAGGAGAGGTAACTGCATATATAGGCAAATTATATATGATCAACTTCTAATACAGTAACACAAGACAAGTATTCACTGAGATAAAGAAAGCTCAAAATTACACCATACAAGTTAAAAGCAAACAACTGTACCTGTGGATGTGACATATTTTGAGTAAACTATTGAAGATTTTACAAACCACCCACTTATTTTGCACATAGGTAGCCCACTTAATGAGTAAACCAGGTTGATTTTTGGGCCAAGGCTTTATACACCGAAGAGCCCACCTGAACAACAGCCTGAATCTAACACACATGGTAGGGCCATGCAACCAAGGGAGCATCTATTTGAGCATGTTGAGTTCAACAAACCTTGAAAGAATTATGTTTGGTTAACATGGAAACAAATAAATGGTTTGCAGGCACTGCCTTCTATTGGATTGTTAGCAAACTTCAAATAGGCTAATTTTTAGTAAATTCCTACCAAAACACCAGACGACCGTTTTATGTGGCGGGATCCACTTCTCTTGATTTTTATTGATGACAAGTAACTTTTATTAATGATAGGAATAAGTATAGAGCAGCAAAACCAAACAGAACAACAAAAAAGTGCCAGTATAAGAGCTAAACACCAAACACCACCAAAACTACATATTGGAAGTGCTAAGATCAAAACAAAAGGTGCGAAGATCAAAGGGAGATCCACTTCTCTTAATATGCATGATTCATTTGGCTATCTTTTATCCTAATAACATAGAAAAATATTATATGATCCATGTAACATCTAAGAAGTACAACTCCTAACTTACTATTACAAGTCAAGAAAAACAGAACCTATATGCAGAAGGTCAAAGGAACCAAAGGAAATTGAACCAAATAACACACCACACACACACACATATCCAGAATGAATGAAACAAACGTCTACGTGATTTTATGATTCTCTCAGATCCTAGACAAAGAAGAGCTTTCTTTACCTGAACAGTGTCCAATATAGATTTCTTCACATCCTCAAGTCCACCAACATCTTCCCATTTTACATTTGGCACCTACAGGCATAGTAATTCCAAATTCAACCATCTCCTCTACAAGCAGCACGAAAATTTAACGCATAAAAAGCTAAGAGTATCTATCCATTCATATGCAGCTCAAAACTCAATAAAATAAATTGACCTGCAATGATATCGCCATTATGACACTAGTAGCTCATACGAATGAATTTAATTTTTCTTTAGTAATTAAGATGCATTTAGGCAGAACACCAAATATTGTAAGTTGTGTGCATTCTAACTTCATCAAATACTGAATTACTATAAGATTCAGATACAAGCAACTATTAAACAATTCAGCAAAGCTGAATATCTAAACATTTCAGTAAACATGGAAATCAACACTGGAACTTGCAATAGTGTTCTTTGCATTTGGGCAAAACAAGAATACACAGGTAAAAGGAACATGAAACTGGCAATCGTATTATGTTATATGAAATGTGACAAATATTACAATGTTAGGCTTGTTCAAACTTCAAGCACACCCTTCCAATGAAAAGTCTTACTTTAGGAGTACCGAGTGCAGAAGCATTCCTTTTTTTTGATCGTTCCAAAGCTTTCGTCAAGTATTCTCTATCCAAACTTTGAGCTACACATTCAGAGGAGCTACCATCCTGAATGCGGTTAAATTCAACAGCATTGTCTATATTGCAGTTTCTGGACTCAACACTGCCAATTTTGCTACCAAGCCTAGGCATTAAATTTGCCCCGGCATCAGCAACTAAAGCATTTATGTCCCTAGGCATGAAACCAGATGTTTGTCCAACAATGTCCTTTAGATTCTCCCCAATACTATTCTGCAAGCAAAAGTTACATTAGCTGTCAGAATGCACGCCATAATCAACAAAGAAAAAAGTTATTTATTTTTTTTGAAATGGTTTGCCACAATCAATAAGTTAATAAACTAAGACCAACTTCAAACTCCTCCTAACCGTTTTGAACAGAGCATATACACAAATAAAATATAACTAAAAATAAGAATTGACCTTTCAGGCCCAACCAAAAACATGGCCAGGTACCAATTGATACTAGAGTCAGGAGCTCAAGAAAAACCCCACCCAACAAAAAAAAAAAAAGGATGCCCGGTACAATAACTACTTTTCCAATTTACGAAACATATGAATTTCTGTCATAATTTGAGTTAAATCCAAAAACTGAGTGCCATATTGGATTCACGTACACAAGTAACTTCAGAAAAACGCTGCAGTGAGTGGGACAACATCTCAAGCCTCTGAGCTTCATTTAAAGGGCTCATACTAATTTCATGGCTGAAACAACGCCTAATAGTAGGTGGCAGACCTTCGCAAGTGTCAGCGGCTGCGACCAGCAGCACCCGATGCCTGCTCATTTTTTCAGCCTCCACCAAATACTGAACCAGAGGAATATCAAGTGTAAGTGTCCTACCATGACCAAGCCTCGAGAATCTTCCAAAGCATGATGAATTGTACAAAAATATTATTTGCATCTTACAGGACCACCATTTGTTTTATCTTCAGAATAGAAGTCACTATCTTCAGAAACTGGCTCGGTATACTCCCTAATAACAGATGCGACTTCAGAGGTGACACCAGCGAGATCATTTGGTGAGCCCTCATTGGGTGATAAATTCCCGAACACATCAAAATGTCGCAGAAGAATTATTGACGGTGAGTATCTGTACCAAAGTTGTAATCAGCAGAGCATAGTGAACAAAGTTACTGTAAAACGGGGAAAAAGTATTCCATGTCATCACCCATGCCCAAAAAATGCTATTTAACATGTTGAAAGTGAATAAACTTAAATAATAGTGAAAACCAAAGGAAACCAGTGTGCGTGTGTGTGTGTGTGTGTGTGTGTGTGTGTGTGTGAGAGAGAGAGAGAGAGAGAGAGAGAGAGCATAAGCTTTATACTGGAAACCGATAACCATACAACATTAAATGCATCAACGTTTAGAGAAGATAAAATAATATAAACATTTGACTGCTGCATGTATTAAGTCATTGATAAGTCATGCAGTATAGTGAATGACTGAGTCATTGATAATGAGTAAGCAGTACAGTGAGTAGCTACCATTTCTAACTTTTAAAACACCAACCTACAGAAATCTAACATAAAAAGAAAGAGGTAGTTCAATTACTTTTTGGGCCTGTTTGGTTGCTAGGTAGAGTAAAATGAAATGAAATAAAGTGTCAAATCAAGAAAAAAAGATAGTGGAGGGAGTAGGTTGTAAAAGCACAAAAAGACAAAAAAGCTACTTTTAATTGCACAAAATGAATTAAAAAAAAAAAGATGCTCTAAAAAAGGCACAAAATGACAAAAAATATACATATAAAAAGCACAAAATGACAAAAAAGGGTGCTTTTACTCCCAACTCCCTCCACTTTTTTTTTTCTTGATTTGACACTCAATTTTATTTTTACTTTACTCCACTTACAAACAAACAAAATGAAAAGTTCACTCTTCATGGTTCAATAAATCCTAATGGAAACCCTATCAAGCAACTTGACACAACTGATGTGACCATAGAATCAAATGGGAGTGAATAACTTTTAATAGAAAAAATGAAAATAAAACTTATCTCAAGAAAGAAACAATAGGCCAATTTTTCTTAAAGAGATAAATGGAGAGACGAGAGATCAACAAGAAAATCGGGCAAGAACAGGATGCAGAGAACAAAAAGCGTCTTCTTTCACCTTGCTCTTCTCTAACTTGGCGAGCATTGTTACTTGAGGAGAGGTAGGAACAATGTATTGGAGAGCGGGTAAAATAGCGGATGTGATCATACCTAAGGCCAGAAAGCCCAGCACACCCAAGGCTACAATTAGTGTGGTTTGACAATTAGACCTAGCAGCAGATGTGATGTATGATGGTCTCTCTTGGGAGGAAGGAGGATTAGAGTCAACATGCTAGACTTCGACTGAACACTTATAAATCAGTCATAGCAAGCAGGGGGTAACTATGAGGTTGCCACTACAAGCTGGGTTATTAACTCCCTAAACCAATAAACTGTCTGCAGCATTGTGGGTTTCTCCAGAAGGCCCCCACTGATATCAGACTACTGGTCTGGCTCTATAATATCTGGGGCAAATTGCCAGAGGAAGTTCAATTGCTAGATGGTAATATGGAGTGGATTTTCCTGCTTTTACAAAAGAAGTGAGGGAGGTTTATGGGGCTACAGAGGAGGATTAGGCATCTCCATTCACACTCTTGGGTCAATGGATGGAGGTTTTAGGGATATTACCAGCCAATCAGTGGGTGAAGATTCTGAGGGTTCCTCCTCAAGCATGGCACCATGGTGTCTTCTCGTTGATCGAATCTTCCCTAGGAGCCAGGTGGAGATTGATCCTAGCATGCTGAACCGAGAAATGATGTGGTTCTGAAGGTTGAAGATCCATTTTCAGTAGAGGCAACCATCCGTTCTAGTTCAAATCTGTGCACTAAGAATTTATCTTTTCCTCTTGGATTGGAGGTGAAATATTAAGCATGTGGGATAGCCACTGTGTCAATGAGTCTGCTTTGTCAGTGTTAGACTGAAGGGAAAGAGGAAGTTAAGAATCATGGAGGAAGGAGAACACAATGTCAAATTGGGATTAAATCCAGCTACCAGTCATAGTTGGATCAATGTCAAATTGGGATCAGAGCTAATTAATGGGGGTCAGTAATGTTAAAATAGAAAGTGGGTGTCATATAAGGCAGGCATTCTGGAGAATCTGTCTTATATCTATAATTCTATATTGTATATGACATCCACTTAGAGGCCACACTCGTTGCATAAAGTAACATTCATAGGCAGCCTAACTGTTCAGAAAGACTGAAGTGCTGATATGGCAGTTTATAAACCAGTAAAAATCCATTTTAGGATAAATAACTGTGAAGTGATTGTATTACAACATGGTAGAGAATTAGCAAACATCACTCTGGGAATTAATATAAAATTATGTAAAGAGTGTACCTATTAGCCATGCTGAAGGCACTTGCGAGTGCAGTAGATGACTTTCTTTCTGAGGATGTCATTAGATCATGACAACTATATTCCACCACATGCAGGCCCAGGCGACGAGCAACATATCTAACAACAGTACGTTTGCCACACCCTATAAGAATTGTTAGAGCAATGTTTTTACAAACAGCTCCTATGCTAAGTGCACTCATCAAACACATTCTTGAAATGTAAGAAACTGAAATGTAAAGTTACATCACCAAACACTGAAACATAAACTATACAACATTAAGGGTGTACTGAATGTACCTAAATCATAATTTGTTTGACTATTTTGGTAGAGTTTATGGCTTTCTGTACCATTTCAAAAAAAAGTTTATGGCTTTCTGTGCATTCCATTTCTATTGGTACAGAAACAGAAATTACAATGCGTACTAGGATATTTTTGTCTAGTTTCCACCCCCAAGTATCAATGAGTCACTGAATTATTTGCGAGAGAAAAAGACAGAGAAGTATCCCACCTGTTGTGGTTTCTGAGCTCCAAAAAATAAAGAACGAATAACAATTGGGTTTGCCAAATATTCATAACACTTGCCATTTAAGTTTACGCAAAAAGAACATAAACTCACAACCACAAACCAAATCCTCAATAGAAATACATGTATTCCTTGAAGCTGAATAGGGGTGCACAAATTCACCTGTCAGACCATATAAGAGAACTGCAACCCTGAATTTTGAAGAAAGCACTGAAGGACATAAAGGAGGTGCAAGGACAGATGCCAAAATCTTCACTACATCCCCTTGCAATGGCATGAATACTTTTGAATCATCAATCAATAAATCAGGAGGGACAGCAGAAGCCACACTCCCTCCAAGCACAAGTGCTGTTTGATTGCAGTTGACACGGAGAATAGATTCATCTACTGGCTCTGCTGCCATGACCTGGAAATAATAAATAAATAAATAAATAAATAAAACTGAGCACCAATAAGAAGTAAGAAGTAAGAACAGACATAGAAATTAAATATAACTTCTGTGAACTTCCTAGTCGATAACTTTTAAGGAAATTTAACATCACTGACACCACAATGGTAGTATAATTTTAGGTAACAATTTTGTAGTTTCTTCTTTTGGGCTCATTTGTAATCAATCCAATCCTTCCACACATATACAACCCTATATGACACCGATTTGACCAATATCCACTGTAAGATTTTTAATCACAAAAATCTGCACTTATAAAACCATCAAAACATTGGAGCCTTTAAACAGAAGATTAGGGTTTAAGATCATATCAGAGTATGCTGGCCCACCCCTAAGCCCCATATACAGCAGACCTTATAATCCCACCCTAACATCACGATTGCCATGCAGCCAGGTAAGCTCAAGAAACTGTTTCGCAAATTTGAGACTTCACCGAAAAATCTGCAATATAAAGGAAATCAATACTTTCGAAGATCGCTCAAACAGTAAACAGCTCCTAATTATGTCCTTAACAAAGGCTTTCTTCACTGAACCTTATCTATTTTTTAACTTAATTGTTTTCCATTTTAACTATGTATTTTAGTTAATGAAAATCAATATTTTCAAAGATCGCCCAAACAATAAACAATTCATAATTATGTTTCCTTAACAAAAGGACTTCTTCTCCACCCAAACCTCTCTCTCTTTTTGAAGTCTATTTATTTTCTACATTTAGGTATTTTATTTTAATTTTTTTTCATTTTTTAAGAAGGTAACTGAAATTATATAAACTAACAAGGTAATTTGCAAACCTTCTGAATGCCAAGGAAAAATGAAATCAATAACAACTACAATAGTTTAGCATCACCATACAAGACACCTTGCCAAAGAACGGAAATAGAGATGCCTAAAAACTCTTTAGTTGTCAAACCCCAATTGATTGAGAGATTAAAAACAGAAGTTCTCAAAGCGACACCAAAGGAAGATGCAGCCAAGTTTTGAAAAGCCCTCCTTCTTTAGTGATTTTAACATATGTATATATTGGTGTACCACAACATTTTTATAGAATTATCTAGAGAAATTAAAAAAGAACAAATTACCATTCAAAAAGGAAGCAAAAAAGAAAACGATGTTTTAAAACACGCATTGCAATAAGTTATATAATTAGGTCTTTCATTATGAACCAATATGACTAGACAAAGCAGGGAAAGAAATTGCGCACAAGACAAGTGCCCGTAGCCCAATTGAAAGGTGCTCAGTGTGACAACAAGAAGAAATTAATTTAACTATTTGAACCATATTGCCTATCAACAAGAAGAAGAAGAAGAAGAAGAAGATAGTGCAAACAGACCCTGAAGTGAACTATAATACCAGAGGCACTTCCATGGGCCTTCTTACTGCAAGCAATGCACATCTCCGAATTGCAATTCCAATTTAAGGGAATGCAAAAAACATCACCTCTTGCAAGATACCTATCAACTCTGAAGTAATGATGCAAAGCCAAATCGATCAATTCTTGGCGATCTTCAGCTTCAATTAATGAACTTCCCTTAAGTGATTCAAGCATACCACATTCCGGTATCTTCACAAAAGAAACCCTCAAGTGTGAGGCATACCTAGGCAGATAAGACCATGGTAAAATTTCTACATGTACAGCCAAATCCTTGATCATGTTCTCATCTGACACACCTTTAACTTCAAACAAAGATTTTAAAGACTCTGGCCCTCCTTGAACAAGAACTTTAAGGCATGATATGTGCAACCCGAGGTTAAATGCGAAGAGAGGAGAAAGATGTGCAACTTCTCGATCCAAGGTCAAATTGTTGTTTGAAGGGAAAACATAAGAAGGAAGAACAGCCATCACAAATGTAGAGTGGGTATGTGATTTTATCTGATCTGTGCATTCTGTGAGCTTTGCATCCGGAGGATCTAGAACAACCACCCTTCCGATTCTTCCTACATTGGTATTGACATTCTTAACAAGCACCTACAGAATAATAGGAAAAAAAAATATCACATTAACATTTGCTGCAGAAGTCTACAAAACTTATTAACAACATGGCAGAAGCACACAACCAATCAATTGTAGAACCCGAATAACATCTTGCAATCAGGAAGAAAGCTACAACCATATAGTAAGGGGAAGATGTGAAATATGTGCTGAAGTGGAAATAAAACAAATATATAACAGTGCCTTATGTCTGGCTCCATACCTAGTGATAGGGCCAATAATCTCAAGAATGATACTGAAGGAAATAGGATTTATGGCTCAGATGAGAAGCTTGGTCCTCCTGCAGTACAAAGTTGGGCCTCTTAAGCCAACTGTTGGACCTGGTCTTGAGCCCCATGTGTCTTGGGCCCAAATGACAGGCTGTCCCGCATCAAAATCTATCTTGGACAGTCTTATCTATAATGCATCTTGGCTCTTATTTTATTTTCTGCAGATTATTTCTGTCCCTATTTTCAGAATTTTTTTTTTTTTTTTTTCATCCAAGAAGCACTGGAAGTCATGAAATAATTTGACACCCTATAAGAAATAAAACGGGTTATTTTCCCTACAAATCCTTCTTTCTCCCACTTTTACATGGCATCTGTTATGGTGTGCATGGACAATCTCACAACTTAACTTTTAACTGCCACGCTTTTTGTGCATTGGAGCCCACCCATTGATTGATCATATAACTTTCAGTCCATGGCACATAAAAAATGAGCCTAGTTGATGAAGAAAAAAAAAATCATAGTTACTTAGTTAGCTAATAAGGCCCTCAAAAAGTACATAGTTCATTTCAAACAATTTTCACTTAAGTTCATGGACTGTTCTCATTAAATTCTTCTAAGCTGAGTCCTATAAAGTGTACTGCAAATTTAAGTGCTTCTGCCATGTAATCATGGACTGCTGCGTGCCTCTGTTCCCATTGGGCAAACAGCCACAAAATCAGCAGTCCATGATTTTCTGTTAGAAGGGTGGTTCACAAAATCAGTTCTGTTGTGTCCTTTAGTTTCTTTCTGTTCTCATTTTAAATATCACACATTTCAGTTCAGCTCAAGGACTGTTCTCTTTAAATTCTTCAACTAAAGCATACAGTCACAAAATCAACTGAAAGACACTAAAAAAAAAAACTTCGCATGAAATCCATAAGCGCCCATTCTTTTGCTCGATATCAAATTCCTCGGAATCCACATCAAAGTCAGGTGGAACAAAAGAACATCAAAGGGGTGAAGAGCAAAGGATATAAGTTGAGGATCGTTTGGGTACTCATTTCCTACAAAGGAGAACCTTTTAATGACTATATATGAAGATATTCAGCTATACATCCCCAACTTTAGCCCCTAGGGATTCAATACCTAGATAGCAACAACAAACAGGCCCTAAACAAAGCAATCACTGGAATCACCTCTCCCATTTCTTCAACTATTAGAACTAAAACATCATAACCAATCCAAAAGAAAGCGAATTCTTATAGAGAATGAATGAATTATACCAGAGAACCGGAAGTTACAGACAATCTCTTCAAAACCGATGCAGAAACACCAACCAACGAAGCATCATCGAACGAAGCTTCATCCGGACCGCCAGAACCGATCAGATCGTTCGAGTAGCGGAGAATTCCAGCCTTCAATTGCAGAGACGCTGATTCTCTACAATCGATTGGTGGATTTCGTGATCGAACTTCTCCGCCATCTCCGTCGAGGGGTTTCAGAGGATTTAGTACGGAATCAAGGAGGGTTTTTGTAGAAGAGAGAATCAGAGGCTTCCTTCTCTCGACCATTTGTTGCTCTCTAGGGTTTGAAAAATTAGGGTTTTTGGAGAATCTGGCGAAATCGGAGTAGATTTTCCTAAACCCTAGAAAAGCTTGAGGGTGTGTCGTCTGCTGCTCCCGAAACGATAATTCTGACGTTACGGAGAAGAAGAATACGAAACGGACACGTGGCGTTACAATTGCAAATCTAGAGAACACCCCCTTTCTGTAGTTGATATTTACACATACACCCTTACAAATTGCAATTTGCACCCATAATTAGTACCTTTCTTAATTTAATATTAACTCTCATAATCAAACATATGAGAGCTTTAAAAAGGATCTAAAACTAATATTTGTTGGAATAAAAAGGAAACTGAAAAAAAAAAAAACCCACAGATTGAGAGAATGCACATGTTACAAATTTGAACTCCATATATGTTATCTCATCATGGTAAAATGAACTCTTATGCTCTAAAAAAAAGATATTAAAGAGGTGAAAAATGAAGGATATAAGGTGATGGTGAGTGGCTTGGCTGAGAAACGAGAGAAGGGATATGAGGTGGAGTTATAGGTGAGGCTGTTACAATTTTAGGATTTGATTTATAAGGTGATGGTTGAGTATTCATTTTTTGTGGTGAGTGAAATTATTTGACGGCCTTTTGTAGATATTTGTTTTCATTTTTCAATTATAGCTACTATGATAGAATTAAGTTCATTAAGACTTGTAAGAATTCGGTTTTATATAAATAAGAGTTGGTGGAGTGGGATAAGGAGTGGATTTGCTTCTCATGTCTTCTGTTCGAAATCCAACCCAAATTTATCAAGTGTGCATTTATGTAGGTTTAGCAGGTGCCATCCTAGTGAATAGTATTGTTGGATCAAAGACCTCCAACTAAATTTTAACCTTTCCATAAAGGTTGGCTGCAATTTCATACATGTAAATGAGATAAATACACAATGGGAGGTTTCTAAGAAAATCACCTGGAAAGTACCTTGCTTTTGCATATATAAAGTAAGTACTATTAACTGCTAGGCCTCTTATCCCAGTAGTAAGAGGTAACAGTTCTTACCTAATTGTACAAGGTTCGAACATGGGCATTCACCTTCCCTCATCTAAAGATTGTTTTACCTCACCTCAGGTCTGCGTCCCTCACCGGAGTTGGGTTGGTATTCTCTAACTAATTAATAAAATGGGTTGGGTTTGGATTTCACCTATAATACAAGAAGAAATTAAGAATATTGATAATAATTAAAATAAGGCTACATTTTAAAACCACTTGCTATAGCTCAGGATCTCTATATTTATGCAAAATCTAGGTGTTTGTAATTAGCCCATGAGACAATCCAAGGCGTTGCCAATGGGCAGGCAAACTCGGACTGGGCCAAGCTCAGCACTTTGTCAAAACCCTTTGTATCTGGGCTTAAACTTTAAACATTTTCCTTGCCCTGGCCTCATGGACCTAAACATTTTGTCTACCTCTTGGCCTGATGGGCCTCTTCATCAAACCGAAGTTTGCCTTATAATAACTGTTAAACGCGCATCGTCCTAGTCCATTAATTCCGACTAAATTCTTTATTTACTGCTAAATAGGGATTATTATCAAATCATAATTTATCTTTGTTTCTACCATCTCTTTTTAAGGCTCATAATTAAAAGGATAGATCATAAATCAAAGTAGCTTAGGGCTTTACATTAATATATTACAGCAACTAGGTGTATAAGAGAATGTTGAGATGATGAAATATATATGAAGTTGTTTTAATCTAATTAAAGAAGCAATATGACAGACTGAATGGATAAGATTGGGCTTGGGTCTTTCTATTGCTTTACACTTGCAACTTTTACTAAATGAGCTTTGATTTTTAAGGCTGGCCCGCAAGAGCCTAAATTCTTGCTTAAGGCTCAAAGGCCCAGGCTCCGCGGTTGACTAGGGCTGGGTATTGAAGTAGCCCAACCTTGGCCCAAACGCCTGAGCTTAGGTATTGGATGTAGGTGTCCAAACCTGCATGATATTATAAGTGTTAATCTAAACTAAATGTCGTATTTATCACAAACAGATACAGCTTAAGAGTATATCTATAAGTAGGTAGCGCCCTCAAATAGTTAAAGCTTTGATGCTGGTGATGATGATCATATATGCAAGTTGACCAAGGCCCAAGCTTGAGCCTGGCCCAAAGTCTACTCAGGAATCAAAATCTAGGTCCCAACCCTGACAGCCCAAATCCTTTCATTGTGTCCTAGCTGCTATTCCGCTACAAATGATTTTAACAGCTCTAAAATTTAAATCTAGTTACATGGAACCTTTGTTTTGTAATCTGCAATATGGGTGCTCATGGGTTGGGCCAGTCCAGTCCCTGCTTGCTTTAGACCTGGTTTGGGCATTGTCGGGCTGGGCCGGGATTTCAATTTTGGGTCAGTCTTGAGATTTACTGACAGAAAGCCCAAAGGCTGACCTGAATAAGTATCACTTATAGTTTTAGTGAGTAATTTGCCAAAACAAATGAAAGTGATAGAAAGAAAGGAACAGCCTGGCTGGATCGACTAAGTGGTGGGCCTCAGGCCTGACATGACTGAGCCAGGCTGGTCTTGGGCCAAGAACTTTCTTCCCATCTCAGGCTTAGGCTCGATGCCCGCCTATGTTTCTAAAATCAGGCCGGCCCGACATGCCTCGGCCTGAGCTGACCCGGCCCATGAACACTTATTATCTACAGCATTTAACATTGTTTTCATTAACTACTGTCCTATATTTTACCAAAAAAAAAACAACCTACTGTCCTATATATCTCCCTCACTTGAAGTTTTGGACCCCTGCATGACTGATGAGGTCCCCTTTTTCTTTAAATGTTAATAACAGATCATTTACAAAACTTTTAATGGAAGAGAGTAATTGCATTGTATCATCTAGTCTAGGTATGAAGCTCTAATTACTACAATATGAAAGCAATTCATTGGTATTATTGTTGTCAATACTTTTAATTTCCATCCATGCATCCATTTTGCCTCATCATTAATCAATTGGTGTGCACAGCAGAGTGGGGAATTGGGACTTCACTCCTTACTAACTCTTTCAAATCCCATTATGAATGTCATTGGTGGTGCCAATCAAGTTTGGATTCAAACTTTGTCTTATCCAACAATATTTATTTTTATGTTCTAGGCATATTCAACTTTCATTTATAGCCTCCAATTAAGATGAAGAGGGTGATACCAATCCTTGAACCCTGGACCTCTTGCACAAATTTAATCATGCAACCAGTGAAACACAAGGAAGATTGGTTTATAGCCTCCAATTAACATTAGAGTTTTTTCAAAAGCAATTAACACCAGCTTTGGCATGGATTCTAAAAAAAAGAAAATTGAAATTAGAGGAGTCAAAAGTAAATTTTAGTTGGTCAAAAACCAACAGCTTTAATAAATATAATGAATTTAGCTCATCAAAATTAAAATTGGAGGACTCTAATACTAACACCTGAGCCAACAGGGATCAAGGATAGGAAGATCTTCAATGACATAAAATGACCCACAACCACTTATAAAGGAAATTACAGGTCAGGGCATGATAGTGATAGCCCAGGTGAAAAAAACAAGTGGAGGACTCAATAAATAGTGGTGAAAGAAAGAAAGATTTGAAAGACACAGTAAATTGCCTGATGGCCACACCATGAAGTGTGTTCTATTTCTATATCTATATCCACTTTTACAAGCATTGAATGCACAAAAAGTGGGAAAATCTTCACATGCCAAGACTTCATAACAATGGACTTCTTGTTATTTTATTTCATCTGATGTTAGCAGGTACAGGTGTGAGCTTTGATTTGTTCTTGTGTAGCTCTGGCCCACCAAGTTCAAGCCTTCAATGTGACTAACCTACCTTGGGCCCAAAACAACCAAAAGAGCCTGCAAGTTGTTTCTCATTGAATCAATGGCAGGTCTCAATCTACAACTTTCACGTGTAGATAAATGGGAAAGGAAGCTGCCCTCTTAAATCCTCATTAGGTCCTTTTAAATCTTCAAACCTAACTTAGAAAAAAAAACAGTACATCACATTTATGTGAGGCCACCTTTTAGTAACCAAACTGCAATACAACAAGGATGTCACATTGAAAAGAAAGACTTCAAATCGTTCATTAGATTTCTGAGAATAAATGATTGTTGAGGAGAATTAGGTTACTAATGAACCCAATTGTCTACATGTGGGGTCAGGGGTTAATTAGGCCATCCTGGCTGTTGATTTTGTGGGCTTCACCATCTATTAAAGAGGCCCCAACTGTCGGTTTGGGGG
The DNA here is from genome assembly GCA_028538565.1 of Umbellularia californica. NCBI lineage: Eukaryota > Viridiplantae > Streptophyta > Magnoliopsida > Laurales > Lauraceae > Umbellularia > Umbellularia californica. The sequence continues at coordinate 8,894,388 of JAPQWN010000006.1, read as the reverse complement.
ATTAGGTAATCCCAACCATTTTAATCAGTAGCAAATTGGTTGACAGTTGACCAACAATGGAATATTAGATAGCTGAAATTGAATGAAAAGTCTGATTTATCTCAATATGAAATGGCCATGGATGTATTAGGTAAAACTAAGTTTTCTTCCATTATAAGGTTTTAAACAATATGTTTATGAGCTGGTCCATGGTTTTCTTCTGATTTGGTAGGTGAAGTTGGTTGAGCTTCAACAGCTGCCTTGGCGTGTGTTGACTGCTCGCCATTTGCCAATAGGGCCCATTTCTTTACAAAAACTCCAAAAATTCATGTCTGTGTAAATTTCAAATTCTCCAAAAGCCATCCCCTTAGATGGAATTCCAAAAGCTGTCTCCTTTGGGATCATTTAGGACTCATGGGTAGGTAATCCAAAACTGATAACACCATAGATGGATTGAGAAATGTATGAAATTGACAATTTAATTTAATCTTAATTTGAAACTAGTTCGATTCAAAAGTATATATCACTCTAATTGAAGTAAAATTTAGGCCATTATCCAGTTATTTACTGCCCCGACAAATGAATGACATGGTCGATGAATCAAGTAATAAATTGATCTCCACATGGGTCAGTAGAAGTTGACAGCATGAAGGTGGTAAGTTGTCATGAGTCAGATCATCATTTTTAAAGAATCGCAGTAGTTGATTTACTTTAACACCCAATATAACCAAACCTTAGAACAGTTTGTGTCGTTAAGTCCTTCCCCACCAATCTCTACAAGGATGACTGAGGTCACTTTAATGTGCTTCATTGTGTAACACACACTATAGGGGACAAACTGCCCCTTCAATAACTAGCATTAAAGTTCCACATGACCTTAGATTAAAGTTATGGGTATGTCATTTAAATGTCAGGATAGTGGATGGATTTGGCAACTGCCAATTAATTAAGGAAAAGTTTTACCTCTTCTCTCCTATTTATCTTGTCATCATAAACTTTCAAGTGAGCAAAATCTGAAAAGGAATTAGGCCAAATTGAGTCTCTTTTTTAATTGTGGAAGAGAACCACATCCTTTCAATTGAGAAGAGGAGAGTTGGTTACCTTCTTAGACTTCAGAGATAGTTGACTCCTGTTCAAGGCTTACTCTTTAAACTTGACTTGGTTGAGTAACTAGTATGGACAGAGTTGAGTATCTCAGCTATAAAATTTTTTTAAGGACTAGTTAAAGGAATCGAAAAATTCTTATATGAGTGTTGTATTTATTATTAACAAGGAATTCCTTAGTGGATTCATAAATGTTCAAGGGTTCGTGTGCATTTTGAAAACTAAAATTTAGAAGATTTTGTAAAAAATAAAAAACATTGGATATTTGAAGAATTTGCAAATCATATAGGAAATTCAAAATCTTGGGAGACGGCTATTGACATGCGCAAGTGATTCTATTGGACTTGCTTAGCATTTTGCTTTTCAAGTTGAGTCAACACTCCAGAGTTGGCTAAAATTGAGTTTTTAAATTTTAGTTAAATGTTTCATTTAACACCGCCAGTTTTTTTACTGCTGGTCCTAAGTCCAGGTAAAGGAGGAGGGTTGCGTTAGGTAAGTTGACAGCAAGCATAAAATTTTATCATAACCTAAACAAACATAAGTTCAAGGATTCAATTGAAATTTCAAATTTTCAGCAAGATTGTATTCCACAACAATTTATTAATTAATTTATATATTTTATCTTTTTGCTAGGAATGGAGAATATTATTAACCAAATATCACATGTCGCAACACCAAAAGTAGAGGTGTACACGGATTGGATTGGTGCGGATTGGGCCAAATTCGTCACAAATCCGTTACCTACGGATTGACGGATTTGAAATCCGTTACCAATATGTGGCCGTTAAAATCCGATCCATGGAGGACCGAATCGGATCGAGTCAATTCGTTCAATCCGTTCAATATAATGTTAAAAGAAAGATATCAAACATGTTGTAAAAAAATTATATTTTGACTCCTTAAATTTTTTTTTCTAATTTAAAATTTAGACATCTTAATTTATATTTAGACCCCTTATATTTTTTTATTTATATTTAATGTCAACGGATCGGATCGGATTGAATCCGCGGATTGAGGGTGAAATCCGCCACCGATCCATTGCTAACGGATTACAAAATTTTCAATCCGTCAACAATCCGTTTACCTTCGGATCGGATAAAAATTCACAGATTGGATCGATTTTACGGATCGGCGGATTTTTTGTACACCCCTAGCCAGAAGCCTAGAGGGGGAAAAAAACTAACACAACCTACTAAAAGGATCTCATCCCTTGCAGACACAACCTACTAGAAGGATCTCATCCCCTACTGCTTGCTCTGTGTATATGCTCAAAAGGGGACATATGCCAAAGGTAGTGGGGTCAATTGATCGGCCCTCCCAAATATAAGAGGGCTTTAAAATCTACTCATATATAAAATTCATATATAGAAAATGTTGACCCAAGCCATGAACCAGGCAGTCCACAAAAAGAGGCAAAGTTTCTATTTTAACCGTCAATTTTGTGGATTTTATATCAGACAATTGTACATTGTAACTTTGTTAGGCCTAGCTATTTTCCTTTTCTTTTCTTTTTCCCCCCTTTTTAACCATTGTATAGATTCTAAATACCTTTAATATCTATTAGGGTACGTGAATCCTACAAATTCTGCTACATGCCTCAAAATTCTGGCATATTATTATTGACCTGGATCCATCCTAAATAATGGAATCCATTCCTCTGTGTTATAATAACGTAGCCTTTCCATTTGTTGGTCTAAATCCACCAGCTCCATGGCTAGAAAACAGCACCTTAATTGTGAGTGCAAATCCAAAAAATATGGTTAAGAGCCCTAGGATAGCTACTATAGGGATTTCACAATATTAATTGCTGTCAAAGGGCTCAAATCTACTACATTAGGAGGGTTTTGGATGCCCTAGCATACTGGACATTCTCAGGAGCCCTCGTAACTTGGCACATGAGTTCTTCTCTCAGTATATTAAACCAAGAGTGATCAAGTCCTGGTTCAACAATAGGTCCAGTTATTGGTGACAAACCTAGCATCGTCCAGCTAAACTACCAGTATGTTTCTATTGCATTGGTGGTTCAGATTTGACAAATGAAAATAAACTAATTGTTGTATTGACATGTATCAGCAATTTGTATGGGTAAAGATCAATACAGGTGCCAATCAATTATCATTCAGATACTCTCTGTACTGGTTTCTTTGACAGTGGCAGTTCTCATTGAGAGGTTCCGGTTTCAATTTGGCTTCCCCCTCCTTACAAATGTGAGTTGTTATTACCTTACATGTGTGAGTTGTGTCTCCTCGCATGTATCAATGTGTCTTATGTCTCTTACTGCATTTGTCAAGTTCTCATCACTTGGCATGTGTGAGTCTCATAGGGTCCCAGGCTCCCAGCCCCTTAGCTGGGATTTAAAAAAATAAAAACTAATTAATGCAGTATAATATAGCTGAAAAAATAAAAAGTAATTAACGCAGTATAAATTAGCTGAGTACATATGTATCTGCCCATATTTAAAACCATGGGTTGATTTGATCCCATGTTTAAAGCATGGTTTAAACCATGTTCCAAGTATAATTGTAAAGGCAACATTAAATGATTCAAGGAACACCATCTAGATAGAGATCTACTTTATTTTTATTTATTTATTTATTTTTATTTTTTTTTGCTATAGACTGGACTAATTCCTCCGGACCCAGAGGGAAGCCGGGTAAACTCCCCTATAGCCCCGGTGTGATAGTGCAGTTTCAAACCTACAACCTCCAGATGCAAACCGTGGTCCTGAGCCAACTGAGCTACCCCTTGGGGTTTGGAGATCTACTTGATGGTGTTTAAGAATTTGAAGGGTGTTAGGGTGTTTCCCTCATTTTGAACACTCGATTTGTATTACACACAATTAGTGTAATGCAACAAAAGTCTTCTCTTAGTGCATTAGATTAAATGCATATTCATGTTGGAATGAGGTCCGTCTAGTGAAGGATTATTAAGGAGGTGAGCTATGCATGATATAAGGTGAGAGGTGAAGGATATAATGTGGCCATGCATATGTGTCTTGGACTTAGGAATAAAATTAATAAGGTAATTGGTGGGTATTCATTCCTCATCCTCCCTCGATGCAATTTTCATTAAAGGGAACATTATTTGATAAAATCTATAAATTGCTTAAGGATTAATCCCATAGAGAAGTTGATCATCTCCTAATTATACAATGAAATTTAGACAGGGTCCACATAACACGAAGCCATTTCACTCCATCAATTTAGACTTTCATGCAGCTCCCGAATTCCTCTTTAGTTACGTTGTGCCCCTAGTGATTGAAAAAGATGGCCAGAAATGAAGGCCCACCAACCATCGATTGAGAAACAAAGAAAAAATTAGGTGCTGATGTAACTTTGACCATTTGGATTTTTATCTATCACACAGTACCGAGTGCCATCTCCAGGTCATTGCGTGTAGTGCTTGCTGCATGTGATTTTTTTATATCCAACCGCTATAAGAGGGAGAGGTTGTGAAAGCCTTTTCTCCTCTCTTCTTAAAGATATAGCAATCATCTGTGACCATGAAATATTCAAACAAGACAGAGACCCAACAAGTCCATAAATGGGGGAGTTGTTATTTGAGGTGAGGGGATTTTGAAAAGTCTCTCACTTCAATTGAATTCAATGAGGGAGAGTTCCTTGAAACAACAACACTATTCAATTGAAGTTTCTAACTCCTCCTTGGCGATTTCAATGCCATTAAAACCCAACTGCAATAACGCGGGGGATTTGATTACGAGGACAAGGAAGCTTTCGTGGGAACCTTATCAAATTTGTCTCCCCCTTGTGACTATCTACTTTGCCTTAGATATGTATCCTTTTACGTCTCGCTTATACGGAGCGTCAGTTCTTATGTGGCTATCCGGTGTTCGAACCCGCTTGTACGGGCTTTCTTTCTACTTGAGTAGAGGTACCTTTCTGTGTATATGCAGGCTCTCTTTTGAGTCATAGTCCCCTTGACTAAGGTACCAAAAAATAAAAATTAGAGCGGCTTTCGTTGTTTTGACATGCCCTACACCTCTTTCACAGTCCAATCTAAAAAATGTTTGTACACGGATGTTTTCATAAGTGGAGCTTCCACCATCTTTAGGGGCCATATGGAACCTCTAGTCTGATTAATAAGATCAAATTAGATTAGGTCTAAAATAAAAGGTCTAGTTCTTTTAGTTCTAATTTACTATTAGTTCATTTGGTAAAATTTAAAATAAAAAAAAAAAATTCTTTGATGAGGTAATTTTTCCCAACTTCTACACCAGATGTTAAAAGCAATGGGCCACCGGGGCCATTCTGAATTTCATGGCACCCACAATGATATTTACGTGCAGACGTATACAGGAGAAAATCTCCTCTCTACGTAATGCAAAGTACTAAAAATGCAGAATCCTCTCCGTGCATTCTATTGTCTTTAAAATGCATTAAAATGTGGTATCAATGTTAGTTGGCGAGCTCCCATTTAAATCTTACAGGTTGACCCAATGAAGGATTTATAGGATCAAAGCATCTTTCATAGCTGGATTAAGGTCTAAAATTCAAACGCGTCACGCGTACACACGAAAAATGTATGCATGAATGATAAGCCGTTAAGTGCCAAGCACTAAAAGTCTAAAAAATACATTGCACCCAACAAAACGCGTTTATTAACCGATGCCGGCGTACATAGAATACACCAACCCATCAATTACTCTAACACAAAGACAAATACATGCATCCCGACTGGCCAGAGGAGGAATCAGAGTGCGAAGTGGGAGCAATGAAGGCCAGGGCGGACCCAGAAAATGAAACAGAGGGGCCAAATGAAAATTAATAAAAGAAAATTTTAAAAATTTAGGGGCCAAAATAAAACATTACAAAAATTTTAGTGGTAAAAAATAAAATTTTAAAAACTTAAGGGGGGCCATACCCCCCCTAGGCATATATGTAAGTCCGCCCCTGAATGAAGCACTGCATTTTAAAATAATTATGTATTTAGAACGCCTATACAACATAGTGCTTATGAGTTTATAATCAATTAACTAATGTACACAAATACACCTTAGCCATATAGTCTAAATATAAAAAATAAAGAAAAAATAATTTTACAATTTGATCAAATAAAATAAACAATAATTGATAAATCAGAAGAAGTTTCTTCATTCAAAAGATTGTCAAGCTTGAAAAAAAAAAGAGAAGACACATAAAACCAAAGATTTTACACGATTCGTTCCATATTTGGTTGAACCATGCTCCAAGGACGATTCCGCCCTGAAAACATCTATCCGCGTTTTCGGAACGAGATCGATAAGACTGAGAGGAGGTTTCAGAGAGTAAAATATAGACATTGGAGGATCCATTGTGGAAAAAAAACTCTGGTAGGCTGTTATTAAAAATGACTTTAAATTTTAATTAATCTTAAAAGGTTATTTATGTTGTGATTTAGGGAGGTCATGGCCCGTCCAGCCCCTTAGGTCTGTCCCACCTAATTATTTAGGGGGTGTCTCATCTCACACAACTATTTCGAAATCAATTAAGCTATCTGGTATTCTGGTTGCATACGATACGGTTCGCCCAAGGGCAGTAGTCTACATCTATTTTTAACCAAGAGGCATGTGGTAGGCGCCGATTAGCGCAAATGAACCCACCCCGGCGCATTTTAATGCTCGGTCGCTGCCGCATTAAATACTCAGAAGTCATTAAATGCAGCAGTGGCGTCCGTATGCAAAACGCCACGCGTGAGACGACGAAAGTCAATAAATGAGACTACTAACTAGACGTGACACGTAGGACTGCAAGTGGGCCCAGTGACTCCTCAGGCTCCTCCATTAACTCCTGACGTGGACAGGATTTAATGTCAGCATTCAATGCTAGGGAAGGGAGGCCGGACTTTTCGGATGAGCCTCTGAGGTAGTCATGACGTCTACATTTACAATCCATCCGTCCTAGGAAAGTAACATGATTTTCCCCATCCATCCTAACGGACGTTAAATCTGCCGTCAGGGTAGTTTCACATTTTGTTTCGCTATCCTATATAAATCTAGGTAGGTGGGTGGGACCCGATCATCAAATTCACTGTATCACCTATCACATTTGTTATATTTTTTTTGGTGAATGGACTAAAACACTCCGCCACGTTATTCATGAATGTAGGTGATTCTTGGACTCTCCAACAAGGAAAGTAGATCTCAGGTGAATTAAATAACTCCTCAAATTCAGGTAAGGCAAAGAGTCATTCGATAAAAAAAATGTGGCATGCCATTGGTAGTTTCATTTTATCATTTAACAAAATTTGTGATCAATATATTGTTTTTGTATGTGTGGATTTTCATGTTTGGAAAGGAAAAGCAGAAAAAATGCACTAAATCCTTTATAATTATACTACATAATATTTTCAATTTAGAAGGGATCCAATTGGATTTTGTACGCAATCGATTTTTCATTACACTGCACAAATGGGGCAAAGTCCTTCATAACTATAGTCATATATGCAATCAAGATAGGTTGTCCCACTTGGGCCATTTAACACTTTTCTCCTGCTCCAATTCACTGTTAGATTGAATCTCCAAAAGATATAAGTAACTAAAGAGCCTTTCACCTACGGCTGCTGTCTGTAGAAAACATACCACGTGAAAACCAATTATCAGCCTCTCTCAATTTAAGATAGAGGAATAATTGCTTTTGTGTTTTTACGTACTCATACATAGGAGAAAATTTAGCTACAGTCAATTAAAACCATGTTGATGACAGTACAAAAGATCAAATAGTCTTTTTTTTTATTTTTTATAATACAGGTCCATTTATATGGGTCCAAGAGAGAAAGTCGGATATTGCCTCAGTGTAAAAATAGTCAGAGTTATATACTTCTTCATATTTATCCTGGGTCGTCAAATTGCATAAGAAAAAAAAATCTCTTCTCACTTGTAATCAGAATTATATCCTTATATTAAGTAACCAAACTAGTATATTAATTATTAAGTTTGCTTGTGTTGTGGAGGAACCATTCCAAAAACAATGAAGTCACCACCTCTTCTTCCAAAAAAGATAGCTTGCGATTGGTAGAGCAATGTAATACATGGTCAGGATTGGCCAGTCCAAAATGAAAAGATCCCACTGATACTACCTTCCAAGAACTCAAAAGATGTCAGACTTTTCCTTGCAAATTACGTACGCAACGCTTGTAAGGTCAGTTTCACAATCCTAGTACACACCCGGAGATTTGTAGGCTCAAAACTAAATTATCGTACTCGAAAGTTGTAGATTCCAAATTAAACTGCCACTCTGATGCTAGAGGGAGTTTATCCGACTTTTTTCTGAACCTCCGGACCCGAAAAAGAAGAAGAATAATAATAAGAAGAAGAAGAAAACATGGGGGTGATTTGGTTTTAGCAAGGGCAATAAAAACACCGAATTACCACCCACAATTCAAGAAAGAAAAAAACCAATTTCATAGACAGAGTAATTGAAAATTTCCCTTCAAAAGAAAGTAAATCACATAAAACAATTTAAATTTGGACATCTAATTAGACATCATTCAATTTAGAGTAACAAAACATTAACCATAGTCAAACAACTCTAGTGTCATTATCCGAAATTTGGTAATGAAATCGAAAAATCAGATTTGAAGATGACTAATATGTTTACATGGTCTGAGTCATTGATAATTTCCCTTCCAAAGAAAATAAACTACATACGAAAGTTTAAATTTACACACCCGGATTGGCCAAAAAAAAGAGCCCCAATACAACAACAATACAAAGAAGGTGGTTTTCCAATTACCTATTTTCCTATGTAAATCTCCATGATCATCACTTTCACATATCGAAAAAAATGTATATGATATCCCCCCATTCCTGTTTCCTACCTTATTTACAAAATCACCCCCACACTTTTTCTCTATTTTCTCAGACTGTTGCGTTTAAATCTATTCTCGGTTTCTTAAACGACCGAAACGGTACGACCGTAGCACATCTCGGGCATTTCGGATTCGACTTGGATAACAGAACGTAAAGCAAGCAACTCGGGCAACCCGCTGCGAAAACGGGCCCTGACTCGAACGAGTCGTACGATTTCTCCTCTTCTCCATCTCCTGCTTCTCCTTCTGGAACAGAAGGCGAGGATGGCGATGAGAGGGACGAGCAGATCCTTGAGGACGATATATCGCTGCTACCGCAATTCGCGTGCCGTTTTTTCTCCGATTCTTTCTCGGCTCGCTCGAGCGCGGATTTCACCTTGTCGAGAGTGCAGACGCTCTGGTATTCGTTCGATGGGAAGAGCTTCAGATCGAGATTTTCTTCTGCGAGAGATGGCGGAAAGTTGAGATCTTGGAGCTCGGGAACTGGTTTCTGATGCTGTTGTTTTGGATCTGACGAAGATGAAACTGGAGAATTGCAGCGATGCAGGTATACTTTTCCTGACTGAAACAGAGTAGTACGGAAGTGAAACGTTAGGGTTTCCATCTCAGATCAGAAATTTCAAGAAGAAAATCTTCAAATTTGACGTAAAAATCAAAACTTTCCGAAGATTTGATCATCTGTTTAGAGAAACAGGTCAAATGTTAGGGTTTCGAGAAGAAAATCTCGAAATTTGACATGAGAATGAAACAGAATTTTTCAAAACTCGATTCGAAACAATAGAAAGAACAGAAATCTGCAGCGAATTGAAAAGGGGAAGAAAATCGAAGGACGGAACCGAAACAGAGACTAGCGAAAACGAAAAAAAAAAAAAAAATAGAAACTTTCATCAAGAGATCAACTCAAATGGACAAAGGTAAAAGCAAATCTAAAAGAATCGAAGGAAAGAATAGATTTTGATATTGACCTTGAGATCAAGACGCTTCTCAAAGCCATTAGGGACCTGCAAATCGAGATCTAGCTCCTTAGATCCGAGCTTGGAGCATCCACCAAGAAGATCTCTGGTGACAGGGATCTTGTGCTCAGCTCCTATGATCTGCTGCGGCTGCTGCTGATCTTCGATATATCCGTTCAAGATTCGAACCAGAGAGCTTACATCAGCTGCCATTGATGAAAGATGGGTTTTTTTTTTTCTGCTGCAGGAAGAGATACAGCCACCAGGGAAGAGATATAAAGGGATTGGGTTTGATGGGTTTGATTTAAAAGTGAAATTAGGGGTATTAAATAGAGGAGAGTGGATGGGTAATGAATGAGAGAAGAGAGAATTCGGAGAGAGTCCGTTAGAAACAAGTAGAGAGAGAAAGAGAGAGGTGGGGTTGTGACTTCTGTGTAATGGGGGTGCATTAAATGCTGATGCAAGTACCAGCCCTTGGAGAGTTTTTACTTCGTTTCCATTTATTCACCTTCTCATTGATGGTAATCCAATTCCAATGGGAAATTTGAAGAGGGGAAGGGAAAATGGAAAATAGACTGCGGGATGGGGGAAGTAAAGTAGACTTCTGCAAGTTACTACTTTAGAGAATGTGGGGGTGGGGGGGTGTGGGGGGGTACCACTGATGTTTATAGGACCTGGGGTGGGTGATGTGTGGTTAATATACTAGTTGAAGCAAAGATTGGATTTTGAAGAGAAATAATAACAGATGTGAAGAATAGAGCAGATGTCAGTTTCTACATTGAAAATGAGAGAAATTCAAAGGTGGTGACTGAATGACTAATCCCTCTGTCAGTGGAGAATTTGGATGGTTTAGAAAGGCAATTTCTCACTAGCATTTGGATTTAGAATTTTCAGCTGTGGTGAATTTCAGTTTTTTTAAAGTTTTGTTGATAAAGAGATGTTAAGGTGATACTACTGTCCCATAGATATTTTCTCTTCTGTATAGAATAATCGGGCGCGATCCTGCACTGTGGGATCTTTTTAAGCCAGCATTTGATCAGTGTGACTCACCATTGGATTGAGTCTCAGAAATATTTATGATTGATTAAAGACATTTAAATTTTGAAGCTATTAAACCAAGGGTTAGAATAATTGGATGGCATTCGCTTTGCTTTTAGTCAAATTTATCTATGAGGGGACCTTTCTATCCTTGGATCCTCATAACCTATGCTACTTAAAATGGGATACAATTTGTGCCTGCTATCCAGTTGGGTCTAGGAGTGAGGTAGTGTGAAGAGACTGGATTGATTTTAAAGGTCCTACAATGTATTGACATGTGTACCTTATATGATTTTTGGAGAGGTGCATCTAAGATGAAGATTTTGGTTATGTTATTGTAGAGACTTGGGTACATGGATTTTCAGGTTTGAATTTGATTGGACACTGAGTGAATTGGGCCTAAGAAATGTGAATGCCTCAAATTTTCAAACAGTGTTCCTTGCGTAATCATGTAAGCAGGTTCCATTGACATGCCCATATCTGTATTTTTTAAGGTTAAAAGCTGAAGATATTTTGTTACTCAGTGCAAAAGTGACTTAAAATAGATTTCAGTTTCCACTCACAACAAAAAAAATGTGGAAAAAAAAACGAAAACGAGAAATATTAAAGCAATTGAGATGAGACTGATTTAGTAAAAGAGAACAGATGAAAGGTGAGGAGATTTTAGAATCAAGGACAAAGTCAGGACAATTTTACTTGAGCGACCACCGTGTAAAAAAAACCAAGGACGGACTATGTGTATCGTACAGCTTTTTAGTGCTAATAAGTAGGGGTGCACGGCGGGCGGCTTGGGCGGTTATTGGACAGTTTAGGCGGTTTTGTTTTATAGCGGTTTGTAAAAAGTAGAAACTGTAACTGCCCAAAGTATAGGCGGTTTGGGCGATTTTTTTAGCGAGTGACTTGGGCGGCATGTTGTGCAGTTTGGTATTTGTACCTATCTCTCTCTTTTTTATTTTTTTATTTTTAATAGAATGTAACTAAAGTTTCAAAGTACTTAACATAAAGAATAAAAATTAAACATGATTTTTAATAAAAGTCAATACTCAGTAATAAACAAAATTTTCAACTAAGTATATTAATGTAAAATTAAAGTCCAAAGGCATCACCAAAATTAAAAAATACAATCACTTATATAATCTAATGTCCAAAAGTCAAAAATCTAATTGTGAATATGAAGCGTTTTTTTAGCAACCATATATTTTTGAAAGATACGTGAAGTCTTTGAAAAATAGATGAAGAGGTTTTTTTTTTTTTTTTTTTTTTATAATGAGCAGGCGGGGCGGTTTGAAACCGCTTACTCAAATGTAAAACCGTAATCGCCCGCTCATTAGTACGGATTGAAACCGCCCCGCAAGCCTAAAGGCGGTTTTGATGTATATCCACTTGTAGCAAGGCGGGGCGGAGCGGAGCGGGCGGGTTGGCGGGTTACGGTTATTTTTGTGCAGCCCTACTAATAAAGGTGTTGCCTCTTTGAGAATCAAGTATTCACCAAAGTCCCAGCCTTCCCCATGCACCGAGTAAAATAGGTTTTTTACTTAGACAAGTGACCGACCCCATAGAGAGAGTGCAAGTTCTACCCCTTTACAAAATGCTAAAACACTATAAGGAGGTTTTTAGCGTGGAAATCTCTAACCAATTTTTTATAATAAATCAGTCTAGAACTAAGTGAAAATCAACTAACAAAATATATTTTTAATGGGTAGAACAAAATTCCCAATAGGATATTTAACACAAAATTGAAATAACGACTGACTTAGTAAAAAAATAATTGCAAAATTAAATGTGATATCATCTAACATACAAAAGTAAATGATCCATATTAAAAATAGCATTGATTGGTAACTGCTACTCTTTTCTTTTTCAAATATATAATGAATGGCTAAAGGAGATAGGTAGCTCCCTTCTCAATAATAAATAAATAAATACAAAAGATATCCAGATACACCATCAATCCAAATGGGACCCTATTGTTTATTAAATTAATATATATTCTAAAAGCTCATAATTATATATCTTCATCAAATATAATAATGAATTCATTTTCTTAAGTAGTGAAAATAATTAATTGCATGATCTTTTTTTTTTTTTTTTTAAATAAGGGAAGTAAAGCATTCCCTATAAAATTAATTTGCGGATGGAAGGGTGGGTGAACCAAATTGGGATGAGGGCATCCTCTCCCCCCATTTTGCTTTTATTTTATTTTTTTATCTAGCCTAGTTGGTACCCAGAGGGACTCCATTGGAGGGGAGAGAAGACCCGCTCAATAGGAATGGAACCCGCACAGGTCGGGAGAAAAACCCGCACTGCAAGAGAGGATAGGGATTGATCCTTAGATAGTAAGGTGAAAAACGGATTTTCCAACCAACCGGCCAATCCCTTTCTCTCCACTGGCTTGGCCTATGGACCATTTCTAAGAGCCTACTGGTAGTACATAAATAAATAAATAAATAAATAAATAAATAAATAAAAAGATTCTGCTTGTTCTAAGGCCAGCAAACATCTTCTATCAAGAGGAACATACATCTTTCCAAAAAACAAAGAAAGCCCAGCAAACATCATCTATTAAGAGCTACATCTCCCAATTTTCACAAAAGTTAACTATTTTAGCCTTTCTTGACTAACTTGGATGTGTGCTAATTAAGGGAAGTATGGTTATGGAAAGGCTCTTATTGTGAATTAGATCTTGGGAAATTTTATATGGAATGCTTTACTTCCCTTATTTTATTCGGGTCCTGCTCCACCATGGATCCAACTCAGCCTGACCCCTGTACATACCCCTTTTTAATGAATGAATTAGTTCATTGCTTCATGATTCAACCAGTTTAGATGGTGTTATTTTTTTGTGTTTTGGTAAAGGAAGATGGGTGTTATCAGTTGCTTTTATGAACTTACCATTTATTAAAGTTTGAGTAGGACCTATTCATTGCACATGTGAATCAGACCCTACGAACAAGGGAGTACATATTCTAACAACAAAAAAATACAGAGGGAGGGGTTTGGGTTCAAGCCACTGCATTAACCTCATTTCAAGGACAAGGGACCACCCCTCAGCCACTATCAATAAAAGCAGTGGCGCCCAATGACCTAAAACAATAATACAACTGGGACTCACAAAATGTACCTTTTTGGGGACCATGAATAGGAACATAATATTCTCTAGTAATTAAAGAAGAAAGGGAACACCAGTCACCAGTGTGGAGAGGAATTTTATAAAATCTCTAATTGGTGGTTAAGCTTAAAAGGAATTTTATCAAAAAAAAAATTTATAAAGAACTTCTCCAATTAGCTCTTTTTTTTTTTTTTTCTATCGGAGGGTTCCCAACCCTTTGGGCTAGACTAATCCCTCCGGACCCAGATAGAAGCCAGGTAATTACCCATGTGGCCCCAAGGTGGTAGCACTAGTGGACTCAGTATTCGATTCCTGAAAAAGGGGGAACCAGGGGTCGATACCAAGACCTCTAGCTCTGGAAGAGGGAGGTACTATGGTCCTGACCACTCGGCCAACACCTTGGAGTTCTCTAATTAGCAATTAACGATAAAGTGTTAACATTTTGTCACATAATAATAAACCTTTTAACTATTGGGTTTGATGACTTTGTTGAATCTTGATTATTGTCTCTGTCGAATGATTTAGTTAAAATTATGCACCCACCTGACCCAGCCCCTGTCATTTAATTAATTTCTTAGTTGGGTATCAATTTTTTCTTTCTTCTCTTTTTTATTGAATTTCTGCAGTGATCCAAAAATGGGTATGTTGAAAAGGGATGGTTCCATTTAATTGGAGATAGCATTTGAAGAAATCTTTGGTTGAGTTTTTTTAGGACCCATTGTGGTGTGCTTTAGATGAGTGGAAGATTGGGGTTCTAGGGGAGTGGATGGTTACAACTTACATGTGTCTCCAAGCATTTGGGGATTTCCATAGAACATCCAAATCAAGTTGTGTGTGATGGGGATTTTCCTCATTCCACCCAAATCACTATCCAAATCAATGGTCAAACATATTTCATACTGACAACACATTTTTTCTTACATATATTTATTGGTAATATTGTTATATCTTTAACATATCTGAATTTGAGCATGATGATGATATATTAAAAACATATTTCTCATCTTGTATTTTGTAGTTTATGTTTTCGATTTTTTTTTTTTCAGTTGTCTTAAAAGCTCCGAATTAAAAAATATTGACACGATATTCCTAAAGTTGAGATTTGTGACACTGATTCTAGGACTATATGTTATTGAATATTGAGCTCCTTGGACAATGTCATTGACTCTTGACTCTAGCAATTTCTAGGTAGGATGAATCCAATTCAACAGAATTGAATGGCCCACCGCATTTCCATGGACCTTGTGCTTTACAACTTCCTATCTTTAATCAAGATTTCCATTGCAAATGGATTGCTATCCAATTTAAAAGTGATGATTTTGAAAACTAATAGTCACTGATTCATTATGCAGCTCTAATTTCCTTACCTTTAGCCCAATACCTACACTTGAACCTATGTCAAGGTGAACATATATAATCTGCAATAAGTTTGTCAAGGGCTACTCTGGTAGTTCCCCTTAATTGGGGGCAGTTGACCAAATAAATGGACTTCTCTTTTCTGCAGCAAAACACCTAAAATATCTGATCATGTATTGACTGATACACTACTGATTCTTCCCAGTGATTGGATAGATAATCTAAATCCTATCTCCTAATTAATGAGATACATGAATCCAATCAACTTATAAGTGTTGCTTATTTCTATCTCATTAATTGGTGGTGTGAGCCCAATGTGAGAGCCATAATGACAGGCACTTGCATTCATGTCGCCTATGGGCTTTCTGACTTTAGAGACGTTGAAGGAGCCGACTCAAGCCCCAACCAACTTTTTGTGGCCATCACCAGATCAAAGGTGAGATTGAATCTAATGCTTTGTTCATCATCATGAGAGGTGGACCCTCTGCACACTTTTTACTCGTGATTGACATGCATCCAAGTGCGTATAGAGGCAAAGTAAAAAAAAAAAAGAGAGAACATAAGCAAGGGCTTCAAATGGTTAAATGTCTTCCATTGGTTTTGGGCTGCATTTGGCTTTATAATCACAATTTCTAACCATGGTTTTAGATTTTCAGTATTGGCCAAAGCGTACAATTTTACCCCTCCTCCATTTGGCTTTATAATCACAATTTCTAACCATGGTTTTAGATTTTCAGTATTGGCCAAAGTGTACAACACACACCCCCCATAGCTTTCTTTGAACAAGCAGTTGAACTACGTATATAGCCTCTCTGTTGAAAAGGCGAGTCACTCAAAATTAATGCCAAACATGTATGTATCTATAAATCTTACACCAATAGGAGAAGGTCCTTCCTTAAGATTGTAAGGTTGAGCATATAATTAATAATGCGATTAATTAATAGAAAAATAAAATATGATTGTAACCCATCCGAGGATTTGGCTTAGGATATATCACATTGAAAAAACAAAATTTATATAGCCAACCCAAACATAATTGAGATAAGACTTTGATGATGATTATTAATGAGTATAATCGTTAATGCATAAAATTGCATTAATCACAATATTAGCCATATGCTTTCTCTTATCATGGGCCAACTTCTACTTAGAGTAAAATCATGGGCCAACTGCTACAAGAGTAAAACCTGGGGACATCTTATATCTATATTACACCAAGTTTGACATCTCTATTTCCAACATCTATATAATTGTCTAAATGTTTAAATCGAGCAAAGATTTGAAAAATAAAATTGTTCGCACGTGATTCTATCCCATACCTGCTTTAGAGAAGGAGAGGCAACTCTTAAAACTAAAAGGCCTTTGCGAGAATAAGAGCTTTAGCTTCTTTTTTTATTTTATGACTTTATTTTTTATGACGGTCTTGGAATAAGAGTATAAATTCCAAACAACTGTTAACTTTGAGCTCGCATTTCCAATATGTGGGACCCTTTGTGGACTTCTTCCAATCTTGCTTGAGACACTAGGACGATCTAGAATCATTGTCCAATATGTCAATTTTGCATATTGATATATGGATTTATTTGGGCCTTTTATAAGTCTTCTTTCTTAGAGAATAAGATTTTAAAATTAATGAGAAAATGAAACATTGCGAATCTGCCTATTTAATTGTTTCTCAGAATATCTAGAATGCTTTACCCAAAACAACAAAACAAAAAATAGAAGTTGTACTTAGGGAGTTGTCAAATTCGGAAATCCTCCCTCCCAAGCTAAAAAAATAGGGTTTCCAAGAAGACTACGAGCATGTTTGGTAACATGCGATGAATTCATAGATTTCATGATTCTTCACTACCATTGAAATAAGGATTCCTCGCTAGGTATTTGTATAGTTGGGGATCACACATTGATATTAGTGTGTATCGATGCATACAGCTGAGAAAAATAGGGTTTGGTGTACAAATCCACTTGAGTGAGAATTTTCAAATCTTATGGCGTATGGCGGGTGGTCGGATCTGAAAATCCCAACAAATCAAGATCTCCATTCATCCAAATCTTCCAGTATTTATAATTGCTAAATATGGATTTACCACAGTCACAAGGAAACAAAAAAAAAAAATTCCTGAAAATTTAGTTGCCAAACGTGACCTACATCTACACCAAACTAATGAAAATGAGGTGCAGAAATCCATATATCAATTTTCTAATTTTTCGCAGATTTTTTTGCTACACAGGCATGCCCTTGAATTGCACTAGCTAAAAGTGAAAACTGAAAATTTTAGAGAATTTCACTAGCTAAAAGCGACATTTCATAGGACTATTTTTTTGGTATCTTATAATTCAAACAGGAAATTCCAATGGTGGGGGCAACAACGTTTCTAGTAAGAATTATGGAAATTTCTTTAGAAGAAAACTCCAAACAAATGGGCCCATGAGCTAATATCTAGAATTGTTTTCTGAATTGGGTTTAGGCCAAACCTTTTTACCAGTTGGCTTTGAGAAAATGTCAGTTTAAAAGATGCCATTTTGTTTCTTCAGTTTGTCTTTTTCCATTTTGAGTTTTTGGGAAAAGATCAGACAAGTAGAAGACATCGTGCATCCTCCACAGTCCCAAGTCCCAACTAACTTTGTAGGCTTATTTTCATTTTTTTCCCTCGCCTATTATGATATCAATTGATGATGCATTTGAATGTGGAGACTCAAAAGGCTGGTGGGAGATTATTTGCGTTTTGATGTCTGGGAAGCTTGCACAACTCTCTTCACATTTGTCTTATTTATGGGAATGAAGTGCCTCTAATCCTACCGATAGATACGTAGTCCCAAAGAATCATGCTTACTAAAGACTATTTTGCCAAGAAACCTACATCCATCTAATCCTATTGAGAGTCTTATATGGGAACGTATCAAGTCTTATTCTTAGCTAGCCTTTTGTTGTGCTTGATCTGACGTGGGACCCACGGCATGTGGCCACCCGATTCTTTTCATATTATGCATCAATTGGATTGTTTGGAACAAGGGTTCTGCATATTAACCAATAACCATCCTATCAATATTGCAAGGTGGACACCATAGCTCCAAAACTCGATCAACTCACCCAAGACAAGGCTTGTAAGTCAGAAGGGCACCAAGTGGAACCCAGGGCAAGTATGACTGAGTTGCTAAGAGACTCGCTTATGACTGAGTTGCTAAGAGACTCGCTTGGATTTGACTCAATGCCCTTACAGTCAAGTTGGCGACTGAGTTAAAGAGAGTTGAATTGAGCTTTTGAACTCAAGCTAAGATTGGAATGTGTATAGAAAAGCATCCACTTATCAGGAACATTATGCACAATTTATTTTTATATATTGAGCCATTGCATTTAAGAATAGAGAGTGTATTAAAAGTCTCTTCTAAATGAAACATGTACTTGTTGAGAAATTTCTACAACGAGTCCTATGAATAGATTTTGATGGAATTAATGGCATAAATCAATTACTAGAACTGTGTATATGTTTAATGAGGTAGGTTGTATGTTGATTACTCTTCATATCAATTGCATTTATTTTGTTGCTTAGAAAAGAAAACTTTATTTATGATCTCTCTTCTGCATAAAGGAACAACCATAGTTAATATAGAAACTAAGGATTTGTATGAAAGCTGCAAAGTTCAAAGCTATTTAACATGAGGGGATTGTGGACCATTTTCATTTACCTACTATGATCATTATGTCTTAAATGAGGAAGGGCTCATATGGTAAAAGATACATTATTTAATGATGAATCTGTTGAGGTTTAATTTGCATCATAGTTTTGAAGCTATAAAAACTTGACTCATGTTCACTGAGTCAAGCTAACTCGAACACTCAATGGAGTATTGGTCAAGTCATATAAGTTGATACTTGGGCGATAACATATACAAATTAAACAATTCCACTAATTCATGTGAGTAGGCATAAAAAAAAAGATTAATTACATGCCAAAATCCTATTGGTCCTTCCTTCTCCCTAACCAACTCAAGATATATCCGCCCCCGCCCCGCCCCCGCTTTTTTTTTGAACGGTAACAAAAGAGTCATATTAAGATTAGAGAAAACTTACACCAATGAAGAAAGAAAATGAAAAAAAAATTGTGTTTAGGTTTAAACGAGATATGCCCAAATACTAGATACAACTAAGTAAGAGAAGCCTCCAAAGCTTCTATCGTTTCGTTTAAATCAAGTTAAGTAATGATATGACATATTTTGGCCTAACAAAATTATTTCCACATTCGAAAAACAACATGGGGATAACCCAACTTCAAGTCATGTGGGCCCACAAGCCCTGATGGTCATAATGGGCCACACATATAACACAATTGCCCATTAATGCTGCTAATCTCAATTGAACAGCAGTAACTCTTTTCCAAGAGGGTATTAAATGATCACTAAGTCCAATGATATGCATAGTATTGTGTTCAGGGCCTTTTTTTCATGTCTATTTTCAGGGCTTGAATATGAAATGTGCAGTACACGTAAATTTTATAGTGTGAAAATGAATTTTTGTGTTAGATGTTATGAAAAATTACCCATTTGCAAAAAGGGAATGTGGAGAATCCATGAGTGGGATCCACTTATGAGAAAAATACAATCAGATCAAGATATGTAATATCGTCTTTTATTAGCCCCTAACCAAATCTTACGCTAATCGGAGTTTTGTCCATTGTAATGTTAATATTTTACAGAACTTATGATTTTGGCTATGGGACCAGCTCTTATTTATATGAAATTAGGCGAGAGCCTATAAAAGATGAGTTCATATATTTTGATTAATTAGTTTGAATCTTTCATAAGTGGGTCCCATTGAGTATCTCTTTAATTCCTACATTTCTGCTTTTCATATTTTTTTTTATGGAAAACAATATACACAAACATGTCCTAAAGACGCATTTGTGCAACCCCGCGGAAAGATGGAGGAATCTAGCAAGCCCAAGTTCCGGGGTTTTTGTATATGTGGTGTCTGTACAAAATTTATAGTTGTTAAAAATTGTTTTGGACCTCATTTCGCTCTGGCCTGCATAATGAAAAGTTTCAGCCGATTCGAAATTTCAGTGAAACTTTTCAGGGCAAACATAACATAATATATATACATATATATATGTAAAAAAAATTAAAAAAAGTAATAAATATGGATTTAATCCATTATAGTTAAATTTTTGGAGTTACATTTTGGGAAAATATAAGGAATAAACATTATGTGTAAAAAAAGTAAAAAAAAATAATTATGTAAAATGTCATTTCTGCCGAAAAAGTCATATTTCGGCCGAAATCTTGAATTTCGGTAGAGAATAACCGAAATTCAAACCGAAAAGTTTGGGCAGAAATTTTGCTTCGGCCACTTAACCGAAACAAAAAAATTTCGGTTATTTCAGCCGAAACAGTACGAAATTAGTAACTATGGTACAAATGCTTCCTAAATATCACTTCTCGTATGTTTGGGCAACGAGAGGGTTCTGCCCGAAAATGGAGATAATTTGTTTGGTAAAATCGGTTCTTTTCCCTCCCTTCTCTTAACAGAAAATGTAGAGCACCAAACAATAGAACAGTGGGCTACTTGAAAAGCCATGAAAATTGGCAGGAATTTCTCGTTGCAGAAATGCACCCTAAAAAGCGGATAACATGCGTGTATAAACCAGCATGAAAGCCTATTGTTTGATGTTATATCCAACTACAAAATATAGGTCAGATGAGTGTCCAATTTATATGATTACCAGTTCATTGTAGGAGGGGTACCAATTGTGAAGGGGTTGGATAGATGATAAATGGGTTCCGCATGGGGCATTTTATAGTTTTGTGCGAACCTTCAAGGTACTTACATAGATAATTTTTATCTTGTTCGGTATCAATCTCGGATTTCAGGGTCAAGACTCTCCACTCTTTCCTTGCACTGTTGGTCACAAAGCAGCTAGGTATGTTTAGTTTTACACCTACTGATTTATTCTTCTTTATTTTAGCTTGTATTGAATTCTGGTATCAATCTTGGTTTTGCATCTAAATGGATCCTCTCATATTATAAATAGTTCTTTTCATGCTAAGATCTTGGAGTTTTGTGGGATGGAGTGAAGACCTTGTTTCACAAAATTATTTCACTACGTACCCTCTAAAGAAGTAAATTATAGAGCTACTCAAGTATTCATCCTATGTCGTTTCTTTTAAATATCTTTGCTACCAAAGATATTTACACCATCTACTGGTGTCAGCTATATTATCTTTCATTCATAGGATACATTTGTTTGCATTGAATTCAAGCTGCCAACAAATCATGTTTTTCTGTTTTTGTTGATGAAACATGAGAAATAACCTCGCAACTTTCTTGGGTTCGATGAATGTGTAGTGAATTTAAATTAAGTCTCACTTATTTCTGATTCCCCGAATCAGTTTTAACTTGGTGCATGTCAAAACAGTCTTGTAAATGTGAATAATTTTTTTAACATTTCACGATGTTCTAAGTCAGGGGTGAACCCAAGTATTAGGCTTTTGTGGGGGTGATTCCTCCATTGGACTTAAAAAGTCCTGAAAGGGGGCTGAGCTGGACGGACCATACCCCCATCCAAAGACACCCCAACAACGAAATAATGAAGAAAGTAGCATCATGGCCATCACCCCACTCCCATTTACTTCACCACCCGGGCAATATATTTCCCAAGCACCTTATCAAGTTGACTATGGCATATGTTATGGAACCTCAATTCTCCATTTTGATCAATGGTACGGCAGAAGGCTATTTTAAAAGTACTCGTGGACTTCGTTAGAGTTGTCCTCTTTCTCCATTTCCTTTTGCTATGGTCATGGGATTTTTCTCGTCTCTAATGTCTCATTATGCTTCATCTCACCTCATTCCTACTCCGTTTCATAAGGTAGATGTTTCTATTTCTCACTTGATGTTTGCAGATGCTTTGATTGTGTTCAGTAAGGCTACTCATTATGCGGCTGGTAATTCAAAACACTTCTTGGATAATTTCCGCATATTTTTAGGTTTGGCTATTAATTAGACAAAATGTTCCATCTTTTTTTCCAATTGTATGGATGAGGATCGAGTGGAAATTACTTCTGTGAGTGCCTAAAAATTACAAACTTGGTTAGGCGAGTATGAAACTCGTAATGCTGCTGCTAAACTGCTTTGGATGGATTAGATGCCTTGAACCTGAAAAGGGAAAGAGGAGAAAAGGTCAGAGCCCCTGGCTACCGTCAGCCAAAGGCACTCTGATGCCTAAGTTAGTGCAGTCACTGAACAAAGGAAGAGTGAGTAGGGGAGAAGGGAGTGTGCTATATGAAATGCGTATTGCGTAATGCATACTTCTTCATGGATCTTACCCATGCATATATCTAGACGGGTGTCCCATCAGAAGCTCCCTGAGTGGAAGTATGTGAGAGCACAGTCTCATCAGCCCATACCTCGGATCCTCAGTGGAGGTGGGTGGGAGTATTGTCCCATCGGATCTTTCCTCAATCCCACATATAAATGCGGACGTGATCGTCAGATAGGGATAACCCCTTATCAATATCCGGCGGCCACCCTAACTGTTAGTGCGTTCTGCAATGTAGCTGTCCCGTCACATAATTAGGATTCAACGTTCAGTGTTCACCTCGGTCAATAGAGCCGGATTGGAGAAGTCACCGAGGTCGTCGGCGTGAGTTCGGACACTGCTGCCGAGATGCGCGAGGCCGAACTCAAAGGAGCGTGCTCGGTACTCCTACCGATGTGGGCTCAAGCTCGGTGCCAGCTGGCGCAATCGTCGAGCCAAATGAGGCCGAGATCAAAGCATACCCAGTCGGTACTTTTACCCAAAACTAGAAATTAATAACTTCAGTTTCATGAAAATACCCTGCACAACTTCTATTCTAAATATCCCTTAAGCTTATCTTCCAATTCTGTATCTGGGTATTCCTCTTTCTTCCAAGCGGCCGACCTTCTCAGATTGCCTTCCTCTTATTGATAAGATTCAACAACGCTTCTCTGGTTGGAAATCCAAATGCTTTTCTTATGCAAAGCGGGTTGAGTTGATTCACTCAACTTTATCTTCTCTACATATATTTTGGGCAATGGTGTATTTGCTCCCAAAGTCTATTCTTCGGATGTTGGATCGTCATATTCGATATTTTTTCTGGATTGCTGGTCCTCAAGAAGATATATTCATCCTATCTCTTGGTCTCATAGGGGTAGAGGAACATATTGGCTATAAGAGAGTCAACATTACCACACATTAGATTTCTTATTGGGTATGGAAATCAAACTAAATTCTAGCATGACCCATGGCTAAACTGTAGTCGGCTGAAAGATGTTTATGGGGAAAGTGCAATCTATGATCTTGGCCAAGGACCTGAAATCTTGATTCAAACTTTATTCATGAGGGTGATTGGAACCTGCCTATTCCCACGTCAAATGCACTGATGGATATAGTTGCTGAGTTGGACTTTTGGGGAAGGAAACTCTTCATGTGGACCTTTTGGTGGCCCTTGTGGCAACTTCTTACAGGGAGGACAGGGTTATGCACAGTAATAATATGCGGCTCTGGTGCACGGAGTTCTGCCCTCATAGGAATCCAAAAAGTTGAAATCCTAGCCACCCAATCTCTCAGCAACAAAGCCATTAATGCAGTTGTCCCCTATTGATCATTGCAAGTTGGGTATTTCCATTTTCTCCACAGTAAATTCACTGCTTATTACAATCCCAGCTAGGATGGAACCCTTTCAGTCAATGCATGCGACATTTACCTACCAGGCATCATAAATGTGAAAAAATAAAATTTAGGTACTCTTTGTTTCATAAAATTAAATGAGGATTTAACCAAAAAAAATACTTAATGCGGACATGTTACGCAATGAAACACTTTAGCCATTGGTACACCAATTAGAGTAATTGAGCCCGATTTTCATTTTTTTTTATCAATTTGTCACATCGTCGGCGCAGACCTTATTTACACTAAATAAGGTCGGCGCCGACCTTATTTACACTGAATAAGGTCGGCGATGACCCTATCCGCGAACTCTATATAGCCTTTACCTTACCTTTTCAAGTACGGGTCGGCGATGACCTTACCTTTTGTAAAATAAGGTCATCACCGACGCAAGTTTCTATTTTTTTTTACCAAAAGTTGTAACTTTTCAAAGAGGCTTGTGGCAAAATTTTCAACTACGGGTCGGCGATAACCTAACCTTTTATAAAATAAGGTCATTATTGACGCAGGTTTCTCTTTTTTTTACCAAAAGTTGTAACTTTTCAAAGAGGAGGAGGGAGAAGAAGAAAGGGTCATTGGGTCGATTTCGTCTTCGCTTCTTTTTTCGAGTTCTGGTTTGGATGAATCCATGGAGAATGCAGAAGGTTGCTCTGTCCTAATGGGTTTAGGAATGAATGAAAAATCGTCTAGGTCTCTGTTTTTGGATGAGGGGTTTGGCTCTGTTGGTGGAGGTGGTGGGATTTGTGGGGGAGGAAGAAGGGGAGGAGGCTCTGGTGGTAGAGATGGGGATGGTGGGTCTGAATTTTTGGATTTGAATCGTTGAAACAAAAGCACAGATGCTTATTACCAAAAGATGATTGAGGCAGATCCTGGAAATGCGCTTCTTCTTTCGAATTATTCTATCTTCTTGAAAGAGGTAGGCAGAAAGACATCAATCCAGTTTGCATTTCAGTGAAAAATCACTACTTTGGATTTAACTCTTGTTTGTTTATGAAGAAAAATTCATTTTTTTCTCTCCTATCTTGGAAGAAAACTCAAATCTTTCTGCTATTTTTATGGGCTAATAGGTTCGAGGAGATCTTTCTAAAGCGGAAGAGTACTGTGGTCGTGCAGTTTTGGCGAATCCAGGAGCCGGGAATGTTTTGTATCTCTATGCTGATTTGATATGGCAGACGCAAAAGGATGCGGAGAGGGCAGAGAGCTATTTCGATCAAGCTATCAAAGCTGCCCCGGATGACTAGTAGGAAAGCTCTCTCCTTTGGAGAATGTCATTTATAATGGACTTTTTGGTTGAGGCTAGTAATGTTTTTAAAATTGGTTTTTGGGTTCTCTCTTAAAATTATAGGAACTTTGAACGCAGAGTTCCTAACCAAGCTCATGGCCACGGCTTCTGCAGGTCGAAATACACCATACAGCACGTTCGAGTGCTTGGTGGCCCATCTGTGGAGAGCCATCACGCAGGCTCGCGGCCTAAACGAGTCTGAGATGACCCACGTGAGGATTTCTGTGGATGGGCGTGCAAGGTTGAATCCTCCGGTGCCAAACAAGTACTTTGGAAATCTGGTGTTGTGGGCATTCCCTCAAGCCAAGGTGAAGGACATTTTGCAGGAACCTATGCACTTCGCAGCCAAGCTCATACACGATGCAGTCTCCAATGTCAATGGTGACTACTTCAATTTGTTTATCGACTTTGCAAGCAAGGAAGAGGAGGTGAAGGATCTGGTGCCTACAACTGCAGACAAGTGAGTGTTGTGTTTGAACGTGGACGTGGAAAAATACAGTTGTCATCATGTTTCGCAGCTACACGATACTGAAGGAAGGCGGCCTCTGCGTTTTTTGTGAAGTGGGATGAATGAAGCTCGAAATCGGGCTATATAGAGTTCGCGGACAAGGTCATCGCCGACCTTATTCAGTGTAAATAAGGTCGGCGCCGACGATGTGACAAATTGGTAAAAAAATTGAAAATCGGGCCCAATTGCTCTAATTGGTGCACCAATGGCTAAAGTGTTTCATTGCGTAACACGTCCGCATTAAGTGTTTTTTCCGGTTAAATCCTCTAATTAAATTCATAGGAATTCTAATACTTTGGAATTCTATAAATGGTTGAAATGAATAATTAAAGGTGAATATCTAGAAATGACCATAAAATAAAATTTCTTAAAAAGGAGCTTCTTTGTGTATAGAGGAAACGCAAAAATAATAGTGAGGAAAAATTGCCCAAAATAATGGGTTTTCCAAAGCTGGTGCACAAAATGACGAGAAGAAGAAAAAAATAAGACGCATAAAATCGACCCTTTAGTGAAAATTGAATAAAGGAAAATGAGAAATGAGATATCACCTTAGTAATTAAAATCATAAAAGAAGTCAAGGCCCATCTCCAATGCTACCTTATATCTATATCCCTCACCCCATTTCATTTATCTCTTCACCTTATGGCGGAGTCAGAAAATTTGCCTTAGAGAGGCTACTATGTAAAAAATATTCTTGGGGTCCCAATACAAGGTAAAAAAGCACGAAAATTTGAGACTTTACAGAATTATGAGGGAGCCTCCTTTTTTAAAGAAAGAAAGAAAGAAAGAAAGAACTGGAGATTTTCATTGCACTAGGGGGTTTACAATCACCCCTACACTCACTTCTATACAATCCTCCGGTAGAACTCATTTGACTATGAGCTCTTCTGCATTCTATTCTTACATATTCTACGCAAACAAATGTGACCCTTCATGTGCTGTTTGGCTGTTATTGTTTGGAAGAATATTTTCAAGTTTGGATACGAGGTCAAGACATAACGGCAATCGAAGATCTCTGTTAAAAAGTAGCACAAAGTTGGGAATAAGAGACGAAATACTGCACTAGATAGAAAGTAAAGGTCTTTTGGAGTAATCAATGGAGCTGAGAGTCTTCTTTCATGGTTGGTGGCAGTGTTAATGTATGTGGTTGAAACTTGAAAGATGGCCAACAAAAATTGCATTAAAGACGAATGTTTGGCCCGGTCCAAACAAACAATTTGCATTTAAGATATCTGTTTGGATGGATCCTAATTGAATGATGATTGATCCAATGTAACAAGAGGTCTTTGTTGGTTTGTGCGGGCCCAACACACTTGACAATGTAGCCTCAACTGATTCATTGTCTGGGTCAAAGGTGTGTCGGTGAGAGCCTGAGATTTTTATTTTATGTTTTTTTGATATTCTTGGGGTTAACCTGTCTATATTAGAGGTGGGTTTGGTAGCGGTTTTTTCGATTTCAGAGGAGGTATTGGTTTGAAGATTTTGAACAAGTTGGGTCGGAATATTCCTTTAATACAAAAAGCCTTTTTGCCCAGTTGATGTAAGACACTAGAGCAAGGACTGAAGTTATTGGGTCCAACTTTAGAAACACAGGCCCATATAGACCTACGCCAGACCGAGCCATAAGAGCTAGGCCTGATCTTGGCCCACCTGAAAATTTCAGGCATGAGCCTATCCATTTAGTCAATCGGGCCGCACTTTCTATCACTTTCTTAGGAAAATCAGTAAACTACAAGCACAGCTTGTTCAGACGGCCTTCGGATGTTCACTTAATCCAAGCCCGATCCAAATATTAAATGGGCCCAGAGGCCCTTCCTATGAGTACCCATACAGGTCAGAGTGTTCGGTCGTTGGGCTTTTTTGTTGTTTTTGTTGCTAGTAGGCTTTATTTAGGCCTAATACAGCCCAAGGTTTGTCAGGGGGTGAGATTGGTGTAACATATGAATAAACATATAACCCATCACCATATGTCCAAGATCCATAACTGCTTTTCAAACAGCCTATAGCATTTAGCCACTGTTGAAACTGGACAAAAGCAAACCATTAGACCAAATCCAAGGATGCTTATAGGATTGCTTATTTGGTCAGATTAGTAGATGAAAAGCCCACATGAACTGTGAAATATGAATGACTTTTCAACTGGGCCAGTTCCATTAAACTGGGTCACAGGCAATTAGATTCAGATGAGAACTACTGAAGGCAACCTAGGTCAAGAGGCCCATGAAGTTGTGGTGATTATCATAGGACTAGTTTGTTGTTGGGTACTTTTAGCCAACACAGGCATGTATCCTGACTATATTCTAGTGCAGTATAGGGCTTCAGACACAAGTTTGGGCCCATAAATCCCCTCAAATCCACCTTCAATAGCTAAGGCACGCCCTACCTAGTTGCATGGCATCCTGAAAAGAACAATTGGACTGACCATTTTGCATTCACTACCTTTAGGGCGTGTTTGAATTGGGTTGGACCCAATTTGATGCCAGAACTGTCATGAATTGTCCCATTTAATGGACCTGAGTCCTATTCTGTTTAAGAATTTATGTACCAAATCCAGCTATATAATGGATCAGGGTCCCAATCCACATACATCAAACATGCTAAGAGTATTAACTAATATTAATACAAACTTAATTTCATAGAATATGCATAATAACCATTGCGTAGTCAGGTAAAAAGGTAATACCTTTCTCGGTCTTTTGGCTAACATAAAAAGGTAAGCATAAACGGACCCTGTAAGACCCGAACCTGATCTGAACTGATTATCAACCCGATACAAATCCAAAGTCTCAATTCTAGTTATGATCATTGATTGGACCTGAATTAGGTTCCATATCTTCTTTTTTTTTTTTGGGCCTGGATCAACATGTAAATATAGGTCAGTTAACAATTAACACACTTGCTTCAAACTACACACAAAGGAAGCGGCCTTTTATGACCCAAACTACTCATCCTTGCATTCTCATGAGATGGATCCTAACTACTAAAGTCATAAGATTCAGCATTGATTTCTTATTATATTATCTTGCTCAATGTCTTGTCTCTTTGTTTTAACATCAAATGGATGGAATAAAGCCTTGATATGATTTGAACACTTTGGACACCTATTTCTACTTGGTGGTGTTGAATCTTTTCTGGGTTCTATTCTAATAGCTTTTGGAACATCAATTTTCATCCATACAAGCCCTTTTTTGTTTTTTTATTTGTTTGAAACTTTGGGCACTTATCATGAACAGCACTGACAGTTGTGTGCTGGGCCAGCCTCTTGAACGGTTCTGAGTGCTAACCAATGGTTGGATCGCTCATATCATGGTTGTGGCTCTGGGCCCATATTCATCCATTCATTTGTCAGGACTGGAGAGAATTTGATTCACTCGTTTTGGTGGGGAATGTATGCATCTCACAAATAATAATTCCATTTCAATGGGCCCACTTTAGATTGGTCTGCCACTTGCTCTCACATTAAAGTTGGGGCATCTATATCTGAGAAAAATGTACATTGATGACCAGTGACCCACCCTTTCTGAGACAACATGTCCATTGAGTAAATTTTTTTTTCCTGAACAGGG